>CM038672.1:672010742-673313888 GCA_021605145.1 Aegilops bicornis
TGCAGAGAATACCTTACTGAAAACCGCTTGTCATTTACTTCTGCTCCTCGTTGGGTTTGACACTCTTACTTATCGAAAAGGCTACGATAGATCCCCTACACTTGTAATGATCCTATTGTTCCTACTGTTTATGTTGAGAAACCACCTTTCCCTGCTAGAATAAAGGATCATGCTAAAGCTTCAATTGTTGTCAACAAAAGTAATATTAGGACACACAAACCCCCTGAGCAAGTTAAAGTTGAACCTAATATTGCTATGGTTAAAGATCTCTTACACTACTGGAATCTGGCACTTTGCCATCTGCCATGGCAGATGGCAAAGGCATGTTCGGCGGATGGCAAAGGCTTTGCCATCAGCCAGCAGATGGCAAACAGGTCGTCCGAAACCTCGCCGGTAGAAGGCTTCTTTGCCATCTGGCCGATGGCAAGAACTAATAACTTTGCCATCTGGCCGGCTGATGGCAAGAGCACTGTGGCTTTGCCATCCGCTAGCAGATGGCAAAGCCTCTTAACGGGTTAGCTCGCGAGGTTAATCGGCATACTTTGCCATCGCCGCCAGATGGCAAGGCTGCACTCTTTGCCATCACCACCGATGGCAAAGGTCGCAGTTTTGCCATCACCAGCCAGATGGCAAGGCTGCAGCTCTTTGCCATCACCACCGATGGCAAAGGTCGCAGCTCTTTGCCATCGTACCAAATAGATGGCAAAGGTGCAGGCTCTTTGCCATCGACCGGTGATGGCAAAAGCTATTTGCCATCTGCCAAATAGATGGCAAAGTGACTATATTGCCCCATTTAATTTTGTTTTTCTTATATCAATTCATTTTCACGTAAATCAAACACAAATATATTTATATGACCAATATAGCATATTCAACACATATTACCAATAGTCATGAACACATATGTATCCAACACATGTTACCAATAGTAGCAAGTTTCATCCGTACAAATACATAGTTTCATCAATATTACACAGTTTCATCCATAGGTAGCAAGTTTCACAAGGTCAAAACAAAACTAAATACAAGCACTCCATCAACCCAAGCTTCCATGATCTTAAGCAAATCTGTAAAATGGGAAAGAAGAAAGTTAGAAGAAGAAGATTATTATGATGCAACTAAAATGTGAAGATTATTATGATGCAACTTATATCTGTAAAATAGGTCATTTTGGAGCTAAGTATGGTTATTATGTCATTTTTGAGCATACTATAACGACACACTACTGTGCATCTTATGCCCAGTCTTATTCCTGCCAATCTATAGTCATATTTCTCCTTGCTTATATGTACTAAGGCCCTCTCTCTTTTGTATGAGTGACCCTATACCTTATTCAATGTAATATATATAGGTGAAGCACACACTGCTGCAAACAAAGATTATGCAAGCACACGAAGTCATTTTGAAGCTAGCTAAGCATATTAAGTCATTTTGAAGGAAACAATGCTAAGTATAGGTCATTTTAGAGCTATCCTAGGTTAAATAGGTCATTTTGGAGCTAATTAAGCTTATTATGTAATTTTGAACTAGCTAAGCATATTAAGTCATTTTGGAGGAAAAATGCTAAGTATAGTTCATTTTAGAGCTAGCCTAGGTTGAATAGGTCATTTTGAAGCTAAGTAAGGTTATTATGTCATTTTGGAGCTACCTACGCATATGAAGTCATTTAGGACCTAAAATATGTCATTTCTTAAGCATACTATATCATTTTAGAGCTACCTAAGCATATTAAGTCTTTTGAAGAAAAGATGCTAAGTATAGGTCATTTTAGAGCTATCCTAGGTTAAATAGGTCATTTTGAAGCTAGCTAAGCATATTAAGTCATTTTGAAGGAAACAATGCTAAGTATAGGTCATTTTAGAGCTATCCTAGGTTAAATAGGTCATTTTGGAGCTAATTAAGCTTATTATGTAATTTTTGAACTAGCTAAGCATATTAAGTCATTTTGGAGGAAAAAATGCTAAGTATAGTTCATTTTAGAGCTAGCCTAGGTTGAATAGGTCATTTTGAAGCTAAGTAAGGTTATTATGTCATTTTGGAGCTACCTACATATCAAGTCATTTAGGACCTAAAATATGTCATTTCTTAAGCATACTATATCATTTTAGAGCTAGCTAAGCATATTAAGTCTTTTTTGAAGAAAAGATGCTAAGTATAGGTCATTTTAGAGCTATCCTAGGTTAAATAGGTCATTTTGAAGCTAGCTAAGCATATTAAGTTATTTTGAAGGAAACAATGCTAAGTATAGGTCATTTTAGAGCTATCCTAGGTTAAATAGGTCATTTTCGAGCTAAGTAAGCTTATTATGTAATTTTGAACTAGCTAAGCATATTAAGTCATTTTGGAGGAAAAATGCTAAGTATAGTTCATTTTAGAGCTAGCCTAGGTTGAATAGGTCATTTTGAAGCTAAGTAAGGTTATTATGTCATTTTGGAGCTACCTACGCATATCAAGTCATTTAGGACCTAAAATATGTCATTTCTTAAGCATACTATATCATTTTAGAGCTAGCTAAGCATATTAAGTCTTTTTTGAGGAAAAGATGCTAAGTATAGGTCATTTTAGAGCTATCCTAGGTTAAATAGGTCATTTTATGCTAGCTAAGCATATCAAGTTATTTTGAAGGAAACAATGCTAAGTAGAGGTCATTTTAGAGCTATCCTAGGTTAAATAGGTCATTTTGGAGCTAATTGCTTATTATGTAATTTTGAACTAGCTAAGCATATTAAGTCATTTTGGAGGAAAAAATGCTAAGTATAGTTCATTTTAGAGCTAGCCTAGGTTGAATAGGTCATTTTGAAGCTAAGTAAGGTTATTATGTCATTTTGGAGCTACCTACATATGAAGTCATTTAGGACCTAAAATATGTCATTTCTTAAGCATACTATATCATTTTAGAGCTAGCTAAGCATATTAAGTCTTTTTGAGGAAAAGATGCTAAGTATAGGTCATTTTAGAGCTATCCTAGGTTAAATAGGTCATTTTGAAGCTAGCTAAGCATATTAAGTCATTTTGAAGGAAACAATGCTAAGTATAGGTCATTTTAGAGCTATCCTAGGTTAAATAGGTCATTTTGGAGCTAATTAAGCTTATTATGTAATTTTTGAACTAGTTAAGCATATTAAGTCATTTTGGAGGAAAAAATGCTAAGTATAGTTCATTTTAGAGCTAGCCTAGGTTGAATAGGTCATTTTGAAGCTAAGTAAGGTTATTATGTCATTTTGGAGCTACCTACGCATATGAAGTCATTTAGGACCTAAAATATGTCATTTCTTAAGCATACTATATCATTTTAGAGCGAGCTAAGCATATTAAGTCTTTTGAGGAAAAGATGCTAAGTATAGGTCATTTTAGAGCTATCCTAGGTTAAATAGGTCATTTTGGAGCTAATTAAGCTTATTATGTAATTTTGAACTAGCTAAGCATATTAAGTCATTTTGGAGGAAAAATGCTAAGTATAGTTCATTTTAGAGCTAGCCTAGGTTGAATAGGTCATTTTGAAGCTAAGTAAGGTTATTATGTCATTTTGGAGCTACCTACGCATATCAAGTCATTTAGGACCTAAAATATGTCATTTCTTAAGCATACTATATCATTTTAGAGCTAGCTAAGCATATTAAGTCTTTTGAAGAAAAGATGCTAAGTATAGGTCATTTTAGAGCTATCCTAGGTTAAATAGGTCATTTTGAAGCTAGCTAAGCATATTAAGTCATTTTGAAGGAAACAATGCTAAGTATAGGTCATTTTAGAGCTATCCTAGGTTAAATAGGTCATTTTCGAGCTAATTAAGCTTATTATGTAATTTTTGAACTAGCTAAGCATATTAAGTCATTTTGGAGGAAAAAATGCTAAGTATAGTTCATTTTAGAGCTAGCCTAGGTTGAATAGGTCATTTTGAAGCTAAGTAAGGTTATTATGTCATTTTGGAGCTACCTACGCATATGAAGTCATTTAGGACCTAAAATATGTCATTTCTTAAGCATACTATATCATTTTAGAGCGAGCTAAGCATATTAAGTCTTTTTTGAGGAAAAGATGCTAAGTATAGGTCATTTTAGAGCTATCCTAGGTTAAATAGGTCATTTTGGAGCTAATTAAGCTTATTATGTAATTTTTGAACTAGCTAAGCATATTAAGTCATTTTGGAGGAAAAATGCTAAGTATAGTTCATTTTAGAGCTAGCCTAGGTTGAATAGGTCATTTTGAAGCTAAGTAAGGTTATTATGTCATTTTGGAGCTACCTACGCATATCAAGTCATTTAGGACCTAAAATATGTCATTTCTTAAGCATACTATATCATTTTAGAGCTAGCTAAGCATATTAAGTATTTTTTGAAGAAAAGATGCTAAGTATAGTTCATTTTAGAGCTATCCTAGGTTAAATAGGTCATTTTGAAGCTAGCTAAGCATATTAAGTTATTTTGAAGGAAACAATGCTAAGTATAGGACATTTTAGAGCTATCCTAGGTTAAATAGGTCATTTTGGAGCTAATTAAGCTTATTATGTAATTTTTTAACTAGCTAAGCATATTAAGTCATTTTGGAGGAAAAAATGCTAAGTATAGTTCATTTTAGAGCTAGCGTAGGTTGAATAGGTCATTTTGAAGCTAAGTAAGGTTATTATGTCATTTTGGAGCTACCTACGCATATGAAGTCATTTAGGACCTAAAATATGTCATTTCTTAAGCATACTATATCATTTTAGAGCTAGCTAAGCATATTAAGTCTTTTTTGAGGAAAAGATGCTAAGTACAGGTCATTTTAGAGCTATCCTAGGTTAAATAGGTCATTTTTATGCTAGCTAAGCATATTAAGTTATTTTGAAGGAAACAATGCTAAGTATAGGTCATTTTAGAGCTATCCTAGGTTAAATAGGTCATTTTGGAGGTAATTAAGCTTATTATGTAATTTTTGAACTAGCTAAGCATATTTAGTCATTTTGGAGGAAAAAATGCTAAGTATAGTTCATTTTAGAGCTAGCCTAGGTTGAATAGGTCATTTTGAAGCTAAGTAAGGTTATTATGTCATTTTGGAGCTACCTACGCATATGAAGTCATTTAGGACCTAAAATATGTCATTTCTTAAGCATACTATATCATTTTAGAGCTAGCTAAGCATATTAAGTCTTTTTGAAGAAAAATGCTAAGTATAGGTCATTTTAGAGCTATCCTAGGTTAAATAGGTCATTTTGAAGCTAGCTAAGCATATTAAGTTATTTTGAAGGAAACAATGCTAAGTATAGGTCATTTTAGAGCTATCCTAGGTTAAATAGGTCATTTTGGAGCTAATTAAGCTTATTATGTAATTTTTGAACTAGCTAAGCATATTAAGTCATTTTGGAGGAAAAATGCTAAGTATAGTTCATTTTAGAGCTAGCCTAGGTTGAATAGGTCATTTTGAAGCTAAGTAAGGTTATTATGTCATTTTGGAGCTACCTACGCATATGAAGTCATTTAGGACCTAAAATATGTCATTTCTTAAGCATACTATATCATTTTAGAGCTAGCTAAGCATATTAAGTCTTTTTTGAGGAAAAGATGCTAAGTATAGGTCATTTTAGAGCTATCCTAGGTTAAATAGGTCATTTTGAAGCTAGCTAAGCATATTAAGTCATTTTGAAGGAAACAATGCTAAGTATAGGTCATTTTAGAGCTATCCTAGGTTAAATAGGTCATTTTGGAGCTAATTAAGCTTATTATGTAATTTTTGAACTAGCTAAGCATATTAAGTCATTTTGGAGGAAAAAATGCTAAGTATAGTTCATTTTAGAGCTAGCCTAGGTTGAATAGGTCATTTTGAAGCTAAGTAAGGTTATTATGTCATTTTGGAGCTACCTAAGCATATGAAGTCATTTAGGACCTAAAATATGTCATTTCTTAAGCATACTATATCATTTTAGAACTAGCTAAGCATATTAAGTCATTTTGGAGGAAAAATGCTAAGTATAGGTCATTTTTATGCTAGCTAAGCATATTAAGTCATTTTTGAGCTAGGTAAGCATATTGAGTCATTTTGGAGGAAAAAATGCTAAGTATATGATTATGTCGCTAGTATCCATATGGCAGAGAACCCGGGCCGACATGACTAGTCATAGAACCAAGGTGGCACAAACGTATAGGGACAGGCATACATGACCCAGCAATGCACATGTCGGTCATCAGCGAGTGCAACCAAGTCGTAGCAATCTACAAGGACTTCGGTGATACACCGCGTGACATTTCCCCGTAGGGACAGACACATGAGCAAAGAAGGACACATGCCGGTCAATCCATGTGTTCCGGAGCGATGGCGAACTACCATGGCTCATGGAAGCACTAGGAGGCATTTCTCTATATGGAAGGCTACCAAAGGCACACGACTAGGTGTCGAATCCCACACATACAATGCATTTCAAACATACACACATTATGCACGATATGTCTAGATATATACAACATGGCATCACAACAAAACTCTATTAAGCAAAACACTTCGCAGAGAACCCGGGCCGACATGACTAGTCATAGAACCAAGGTGGCACAAACGTATAGGGACAGGGCATACATGACCCAAAGAATGCACGTGTCGGTCATCGTGAGTGCAACCAAGTCGTAGCAAGCTACAAGGACTTCGGTGATACATGGCGTGGCATTTCCCGTAGGGACAGACCACGAGGAGCAAAGAAGGACACATGCCGGTCAATCCATGTGTTCCGGAGCAGAGCGAACTACCATGGCTCGGTGGAAGCACTAGGAGGCATTTCCCTATATGGAAGGCTACCAAAGGCACACGACTAGGTGTCGAATCCCACACATACAATGCATTTCAAACATACACACATTATGCACGATATGTCTAGATATATACAACATGGCATCACAACAAAACTCTATTAAGCAAAACACTTGGGACACTTACCGTCATCACGGAGGTGTAGGTGTAAGTGTAGGTGTAGGACCGGTCGCGCCAGTGGCAGACGGAGAAGGATCGGTCGATGCTTGTCGGGAGTTACGCTGCACCAAAGATTATTTCCAATGTATCGTTAGCATGATGCAACTCAAATGTGAAGACTAGTAACTAATGACCGCTCAAATGAAACTCACCGTTCGCCGGAGCAATGACTGCATCGGCGGAGGGTCCGCCGTTCTTCTCGCACATGGACTGCACATTTGGTTTTGACGAGTCACCATATTAGTTACTAATGAAAGGAACATTGCGTGCATGATTTAGCTAATATGCAGAAGAAACTTACCACGAAGAGCTCGTACATGGCCCGTTAGCCAAGTCGTTCCGGTTCCTCTCCTCCTCCAACAGCCTAGCCGTCCTCTCCTCATTCTCCTGTCCCTCTCCGCCTTTGCCGGTCCCTCTCCGCCAACTGTCGGTCCCTCTCCTCAAAAGCAGCCTGGTCTTCTCTCTCTCTGCCTCAATAGCAGCCTGCAACACCACTCGTTAGCATTGTAATCATCGACGACCGCAAACACAATGTAATGGAGGAAAGGCTACTGAGTCCGTATAATTAACAAACCTGGAATTCGATTTCCACTAGTCGTAAACGACGCGGTATCTCAGGATCAGAGCTGGTCTGGCGCTTCTTGATCTGCGGGAGAGTGCTACTACAACGTATCAGTCCATTACCAATGGCTAACGAGCCATGGGACCTCCCGCCACCAGATATCATCACCAGCTCTGGATCAAGAGGCCGGCTCGGGTTAAAGTCCGGCCCTTTCCTCGCCTTTCCCTCGCTTAACGTCTGCACCATCTTGTGGTGCGAGGCCTCGTTCTTTGAAGTTATTTGCATTTTCGAGGTCGACTCGAGAGAATGCCTTGGCCTTCTTGTACGGTGCAATATTGGACATGCCATAGAGGTCGAACAGCTCGCAATCGGAGCCTTGTTGTGTTTTGACTAAAAGAGAGGAACAGAGTATTAGTTAAGGACTTAAGCTAGCACAAAGAATGAATTTGCATGAATCATGAAGCAAACCACACATACCCAGTTTTTCCTGTACCCATGTAGGTCGACGCTGCCTAGATGGTGTGGCACACCTTTCATTTTGAAACGCTTCTCCTTTGCTATGTTGTGGGCGACGCGCCATTGGGGAGAGCACCACTCATCCACCAACACCTCCCAGCAGTCCATCTTGTCCGCACACCATCTCGGAGGCACCTAAGTTAAGCAAGAGAAATTTGAGCGCTACGCCTACGAATCAAATCAAGGAAACTAAGTACAAGGCCTTAAGAATAGGTAATTACCTTCATGTACTTCTCCTTACTCAGATACTTGTCCCAAGCACTTCTTTTCTCCTCCTAATACCAACAGTGCTAAGTAGTCTCGAACAGCCTGCGTCCGAGCCTCGTGCGAAAGTTTCCAAGTAGGCGCTGCACTCGGCGCCGATAACCCGAGCCGCCTCCTCCTGTCCCTCAAAGACACACTGTAGAAGGTCTGCAATCAAACAAGAAAACACGGATTAGAAGGTCTGCAATCAAACAAGAAAACACATGTAGAAGGTATGCAATCAAAGAAGAAAACACAACATAAATGGCAAAGGAGAAATTACCCAAAACGTGGCGATCACAATGTCGGCCACCGTGTCGCACTCGACATCGCCGACCCTATGCTTCGGGGCCGGGCAGCCAAGTAGTGCTCCTGTGTCATTCCTAGCTCGGAACCCGGCCCTCACCGGGCAACGTGACCCACCCCGGAAGCATCTGGCGACAAATCACACCAAGGACAAGTTGGGCCTGTGGACACCATCTTCGTGTGTCCAAGAACTTCAGTATGACAAGGCCAACGCATTAGATATTCGAAGAAACGTCAAGGCAAAAGGTTAAAAAAGAGTAAATGCACTTACTTCTCCCATTAGGCGCAATCAACCACCTCTGGTCGGGGGTCGCCGGGGTGGGCGGGAGCTTTGTACGACCACGCTGGTAGACTTTGGCGCCTCAACCCACTCACCCTCGCTATAGCTATCAGGACTATTGTCTCCACCCTGAACACAACCATGTGCACTCGACTCCGACTCAGCGTGACCCCGGCTGAGCTCCGGAGTCTCGCTGGGCGAAGACTCGGCAGCCCGAGGCTCCAACTCAGCGTGACCCCGTCTGAGCTCCGGAGTCTCGTGGGGCGAAGACTCGGCAGCCCGAGGCCCGGCGGCCCGAGGCTCGTCGGCCGTGGGCGTCTGCCATAGACGGGTCCACCTCGGATGGCTCGATCTCGCACGGAGCAGCCACGTGGTCGGGTGACTCAGCTGGGGGTGGCGGCGAGGAAGGCGTAGCAGCCTTCCTACCTCTCCCGACGCCACGTCCACCTCTAGCAGCCTTCTCCTTCTTACCCCCTCGACCTCTCCCGGCCGAAGAAGAAGCGACCGTCGCTGGACTCGCAACCGAGATCTAGCGCTCTCCGGAGGCTATGGGGGAATGGAACTACCTCACACCACGCGCCGAGGTAGGAGCCCTGGAGCGCTCTCGACCCGCGCCCACCATCTGTCAACACCTGGAATGACAAAGAGTAAACGAAATTAGTACAACACAAAAAAATGAATACCTGACATTAATAATAATATGTATATAAATTCATTTTAGAGGAATAAATGCTAAGTATATATAGCTCATTTTAGAGCTATCCTAGGTTAAAGTCATTTTTGAGCTAATTAAGGTTGTTATGTCATTTTTGAGCTAGCTAAGCATACAAATTCATTTTGGAGGAATAAATGCTAAGTATAGCTCATTTTAGAGCTAGCTAGGTTAAAACTTGAACTAATTAATAATATATATGTATATAATAATAATGGAATACCTGACATGAACTATAATATTAATCTTCATCGTCATCATTAATAAATGCATCATCATCGTCTGTATATATGCTTCGGGGTCAATAAATGCATCATCCTCATCACTATCAGTAATGACGTGCTCATCATCATCATCAACATCTGGAAGGCCTCCTGCATGTAATCGGTCAAGCATTGACAGGTCATCCGCAGTGATAACCTCTTCTTGTTCCGGCTCTTCTTGTTCCTCGCCAGGGCTCGGATTCACCGCTGTCTACTTGAATGTTATGAGGTGAGCGGTTCTTGAAACGTTTTTTGGAAAGACGTGTTTCTTGGAACAATTCTCCTTCATATGTATGCGGATTAACGTGAGGTTCATAATCCTCTTCATTGGGGGAGGTGGTCTAACACGTGGCGGCACTTCATAAACGCGACATCCCAACCTTCGAGATTTGGATCACTTTGGCAGGCCCACGGTAGATAGAAAACTTGGGTTGCCTGTTGAGCCGTAATATAGACATCGGGAACATCCAAATGGGTGCTTTGTTTGATTTCGACTAGCCCTAGATGTTCATGAGTCCTTCTAGTCTCTTTCGGCTGGAACCAATGACATTTGAAGACTACGACGTCCGGTGGGTTTGCACCATAGAATAGAAGTCCATAAATTGCTTCAACTCTTCCATAATACTCGGTATCTCCTTCGCCGATAGCAGAGACACAACAATTTGTAGACTTTCGGTCGGCCATAGATAGCTCTTTGCCATAGGTACGAAAGCGATACCCGTTGATGTCGTATTTGTCAAATGAATGGACCTTATAGTCAAAACCATTAGCGACTTGTCTCAATTCAGCGTCCATAGACTATTAACTAGCCTACAAGTTTAATACGAAAGGATTGTTGCATTAGCCAGAAATTAGAAGAAGAAATGAAATGGTCTAATGGAAATTACCGTTTGTTTGAACCAAGAGATGAAACCAGGATAGCCGCCTCCATGCATTGCCATAAGCTCATACTCTTCGACGGAATCCTTTTGGATAACCGCTCCATACGAGAATTTGGCGACGTATCGACTGTATCAAATATCCAGGAATAAGAGCAGTTCAAATGAAGTAGAGGTTGCGAAACAATGTACCGAGAACTTACTCGATGTACGACCGACTTCATTAGATTGTTCAAGATATACAACGTAATGGTCCGCCATTCGTCGTTATCCAACAATAAGGTAGTATAAGCACCGGCTGGTGCGAGCTTCCCTTTGAATAGGCTGAGGTTGGATCCACCCTTTTTAGGGTCGCCAACATTGTACCGAGGCTTCGGATTATGCAAATGACGATTTTTGGCTTTGTAGTGTGCTGTCACGAAGTTTGCCGCCTCCTCAATAATGAATGCCTCGGCCATCGATGCTTCAATTCGACGTTTATTTTTACATTTTGCTCGAAGCGTCTTCTGCATCCTCTCAGTTGCGTAGCACCAACGATTCTGCACGGGCCCCCCAATCGTGCCTCGGTCGGGAGATGCAAAATCAAATGCTGCATTGGATTAAAGAAGCCAGGTGGAAAGATCTTCTCCAACTTGCAGATCAACTCCGGCGCCAACTCTTCCATTTCTTCTAGCAAGCCAGCGATAATTCTTTCGCACATAGAACACGGAAGAAATAGCTCAGCTCTGCGATTACTAGCCATTCATCCTCGTGGATAAAGCCACGCAACATCACCGGCATTACCCGCTTAAGCCATATGTGCCAATCATGACTCTTGAGACCAAATATATACAATTTTTCAAGGCTCGCTCCCCTCTTTAGATTCGAAGCATACCCATCGGGTAACATCAACTCCTTTTTCACCCACAGGAGTATTTCACTCAAAACCGGACTTACAAGATTGAACCATGCCTATGGCTTCGCCCGATTCTTCTTTCCTTTTGGTTGTTTCATGTTTTGTAGCGGTCTATCACATAGAGCCTCTGATCGACTCTAGCCTTAGGATTATCCTTCGCTTTTCCCCTCTATGCCGAACAATGTACCAAAGAGGGCCTCGCCGACATTCTTTTGATGTGCATCACGTCGATGTTGTGTGGGCAAAGGAGGTCTTTGAAATCTGGCAGATCCCACAAACATATCTTGTGGGTCCAGCGTGTTCCGTATTATATCCCTTGAAATACCTGGACGCCTGGATCCGGCTCGAGAGCGTTTAAGCGATCCAGGTCTGTTGGCTGTCAATGCAGGTGGTGCAGAGTTTTGACATCTCTACCTTTGATGAAGTTCTTCTTGTCTTTTACGAACTTATGGTGAGGATCCAGGAACTGTCTATGCATGTCGAAGCAAGAAAACTTGCCACCCGCCCGCAGCCGATTTAAACTCAAGAGCTGCCTTGCATGTGGGGCACGGGAACCTTCCATGCACACACCAGCCAACGAATAAGCGCATACGCCGCAAGTCATGCATCGAGTACATGTACCACACACGCATTAGGAAGTTTTTTTGTAGCGGCGTCGTATGTCTTGATCCCATTATCCCAAGCTTCTTGCAGTTCATCCTTAAGCGGCTGCATGTACACATTCATATTCTTCCCGGATAGTTGGGCCCCGGAATTATCAACGTCGGAAAATGTTCTTCCTTTGCATAATCTGTCCGGGGAGATTGAGTGGAATGACAAATACAGGCCAACAACTGTATTGGGCTGCCATCATACCAAACACATTGAACCCATCTGTGGCCGATGGCTACTCGAGGATTCCTTGGATCTGCCGCTTTTCATCATGCAATGCATCGAAGTGTTTCCATGCAGCACCATCCGATGTGTGTACCATCATCGATTCCCATCTGCATCCTGCTCGGTTCTTTTGCCCAATTTGTGCCATGTCATCTGTCCGCCGTCTCTTCGACCATGAATAGACGTTGAAGTCTTGGTATGATTGGCATATACCAAGAACGTTAATGGGGATTTTGGTGCGACTCTTCTCACCCATACCGTTGTCTACCTCAACATACGGAAGACTTGCAAATGGGACAATAGTTCAAGTCCGCATCTTGGAGCCTAAATAAGGCACATCCATTCTCACAGGCATCTATCTTCTCATAGGGCATCTTAAGTACACGGAGGATTTTGTCCGACTGGTACAGGTTGCAGCATTATATGGCCTTTGGGTAGAAAGCGTCCAAATAGTGTCACTATCGCGTCATAGCATTCTCGCCCAAGTTGAATTGAGCCTTGAGCCATTACTTGTGCGATGGCATCCGGTGACAAAGCTCGGTGTGCTCATGGAGAGGACGCTCAAGACTCCAACATATCATTGAAGGCCTTTGCAGATTCCTCCATCTCATCGTCCGAATCCCGAGCATCATCAAAGTCTTGCACCATGTCTTCCATCCCGGTACCATGCTCGTCGGTGCGGCGACAGCCCTCCTCGGCTCTGGAACGCGTTGGGCAGACTCACCATGAAATGTCCACATCGTATAACCGGCGTAAAACCCCACTTCTGCAGGTGTTTGATCATTTCAAACGCTGACATCTTACGATCGTTGTCGACTTTTCAAACAGGGGCACCAGGTTGTTTTACGTCCATTTGCAAATGCGGCTCGATAAACCCCTTGGTTTTGTCATCCATTCAGGGTCATGTCTTTCTGACTAGGGTGACCGGTGTACATCCACGCACGATCACTCATCTTGCCTAGCTACTGGACACACAAGAAATACACACATAACTTAGCAAACCATATTCATCAGTTAATAAAGTTTCTCAGTTTTATTACGTCCATGCAACCTAGACGCTAATAGGTAAAGATAGGTCCTAATCCCACCCGGGTATGTGTAGATTGGGTTCGTTTTCCCATGCTCTGCTCCGGATCCGACACAAAATTTCGGCAGCACCTCCCCGCTGTTCTCCTGATACACGCCTCGGCAATAAGCAGAGAGGATGTGTACCCGGAGAACAACAGAGAGGCAATCGATTTAAATTCTGCATCGATCCGGAGCAGAGCATATGGGAAAACGAACCCAATCTACACATACTGGCTGTCCATGGATAATGTTGGACAATTCGAAGAATTACGGTTATAAATATGCAAATGAATGCATATTTATAGATGTAACCCTTCGAACGGGAGACGATAGTGGTCACGCATATCGATGATTGAATACACCTATAGCTAGCAAGTTTCATCGGCACGAAGACCGGAATAGAGCAAATGAAGGGGAGAGGAGGAGATGTCATTTGTGCTCACCCACGAACGCAGGGGCGGAGCTCGTCGAACGACGGGAGGTTGTTGAACACCAGACCCTCACAGCGATGAAACAACGCACATTTAAATCCACCCGATCAACGCAAATATATATGATGTTTTTCATAACAAAATTGGAAAATATATGACCTAACTCATAATTCACAAATAAATAGGAGTGCCTATTTAGTACTTGATTGTTATCCAATTCGGTATCATTCACATTTCCTGACAAATAAATAGAGGATTGTGCATGGAGTTGTTTTTCTAGCGTGCTCAGTTTTTTTAAAAGAGGTCTGGGGTTCTTTTTTTAAAACAGAGAAAAATTGTGGTATTTAAGAAAAACTTTGGTATTAAATACTGTGGTTTTTAAGAAAAACTTTGGTATTAAATACTTTGAAGTGTCTGGCTCAAAAAATTAGGCTCCGTTTGGAAGTAATGTTTATAAAACCTTAGGCCTAGTTTGGCAACAATGTTTTCTCAAAACCATGGTATTCCAAAACCTAAGTATTACAATACATGGGCAATAAATACTTCAGTTTCTAAAAAGCATAGTTTTTCTCAGTTTTGGTAAAACTGCCAAGGTGTTTGGCAAGTGGCAGTTTTTCTCAGTTTTCTTTCGGTTTGCATTGATCGTTACGTTGCTGCATGCATATTCAGCTACACTCAGCGATCAGCTTGTACTAATAGCCACCATATGCATTTAGCCTTGCAGGAGCATGTTCTCCTAGCTGCTAAGATCTGTAGTAGAGTTATCTCTTGTAATCAATCAAAGACCAAGGTAGTTAACACATACACTTTGAAGGTCGACGTTTTCAGCTCAGGTAATACGTGTATGTTCCGCCTCTAGCCGGACATATCGATGGGCTAGCTATCGATTTATGCATCACATCCGTTGATGGCCAGAAGTTAGACACAAGAGAGACCAACCAGCCAACGCTTTCTCAGTTTTAGAAAAAGAGGTCAGGTCTCTTTTTATATACAACAAAAATACCACAGTTTTAGAGATACCACGGTTTATTGAACTGCAGTATTTTTTGATCCAAACGACTCAAACGCACCCTTAGTATTCCGATACTACAGTTTTTTATACCAACGACAATGTATACTGTAGTTTATGAAAACAACAATCTTCATGAGGCAGCAGGAGGTCTCTTCCTCGTAAAGCAAGGCCTGCCACTTCATGCAAACTGGAACAAAACATACAGTGTACCGAAATTTTAAGCGGAGAGTTTGTGTTGTGGCTGTTTATTCTAATTTTCTGTTTGATAAAATTGTTCATGCTCATACCTTGCTCGACGCTTTGTTTTTACTTACTAAAATTTCCCTGAACGTGCATATCTTGATATTCATGATTTCAAAACATAATACATTGCAGCTCCTAACGCCTTTTATCCTAGAAGCTTAGTTTATTTTGTTATCATGGGAAGCTATAAAATTTCCTGACAATGACAAGCATACTATTTCTTGACATGAGTTTCCAAAGTACTAGAATCAAGAACATCTTATAGACCAACTGCAAATTATAAAAATCAAGAATGCATGATTTGACAAAATACCAGAAAGGAAAAGGGGGTGGCGCCGTGGCCTGGCTCGGTGGAGGGGCGGGTCATGGGCACGCCATGGGTGGCCGGGAGGGGCGGGAGGCGGAAGGGCGGGGAGGGGCCGGGAGGCGGGGAGGCCGGGAGGCGGGAGGGAGGCGGGAAGGGGCGGGAGGGGCCGGGAGGGGCGGGAGGGGCTGGGAGCGCTGCGGTGGCCGGGAGGGCGGGCTGGGCACGCCATGTGGCCGGGAGGGGCAGGGCCGGGAGGGGCCGGGAGGCGGGAGGGGCAGGGAGGGCCGGGAGGGCGGAAGGGGCGGGAGGGGCCGGGAGGGGCCGGGAGCGGGAGCGGTGGCGGGAAGGGCGGGCCGGGCAGTTGTGGTCGTCCCCGGGCGTGGGTGCGGTGGGAGGGGGAGGGGGGGAGAGAGGGAGAGGGGGGGGGCCGGGGGGGGAGAGAGTGAGAGAGAGGGAGGGGCCGGGGAGAGAGGGAGGGAATTTTTTTAGAAAAGGGGATATAGTTCGACCTCTTTGCCATCTGCCAGCGCTGGCTGATGGCAAAGATATGGGCCTTTGCCATCCGCTGGCAGATGGCAAAGAGGTGGAGCTACTGGCCGTTATAACGCCGTTACCCATTGGGCTCCACCCACTTCTTTGCCATCTGCCAACAGATGGAAAGATTCTTGCCATCATTGGCGAGATGGCAAAGAGGTGGGTTAACGAGCCGTTGCAAAGACCTTTGGACCCTACCCACCTCTTTGCCATCTGGCAGATGGCAAAGATTATTTTCCATCCACTAGTAGATGGCAAAGAATTGGTGATGGCAACCATGTTCTTTGCCATCTGTCGGTTCTTGCCATCCGCTTATAAAAACAGATGGCAAGAGGTTCTTTGCCATCAGCTGGCAGATGGCAAAGAGCTGGCTGATGGCAAATTCCCAGTTTCCAGTAGTGTTAGCTGATAATATTGATGGGCATGTTATTTACTTCTGTGATGAGACTGCTAGAATTGCTAAACCTGGTGCAAAAGATAAACATAGACCTGTGGTAGGCATGCCTGTTATTTCTGTTAAAATAGGAGATTATTGTTATCATGGCTTATGTGATATGGGTGCTAGTGCTACTGCAATACCTATTTCTTTATATCAAGAAATCATGCATGATATTGCACCTGTTGATATAGAAGATATTGATGTTACCATTAAGCTTGCCAATAGAGATACTATTTCACTGATTGGGATTGTTAGAGATGTTGAGGTCTTGTGTGGGAAAGCTAAATATCCTGCTGATTTTCTTGTTCTTGGTTCCCCTCAAGATAGCTTTTGTTCCATTATATTTGGTAGACCCTTCTTGAATACTGTTAATGCTAAGATAGACTGTAAGAAGGATGTTGTCACTATTGGTTTGGATGATATGTCTCATGAGTTTAATTTTTCCAAATTTCGTAGACAACCTCGTGATGAGGAATTGCCTAGTAAAGATGAAATTATTGGTCTTGCTTCTATTGTCGTACCCCCTAATGATCCTTTAGAACAATATTTGCTAGACCATGAAAATGACATGTTTATGAATGAAAGAAGGGAAATAGATGAAGTATTCTTTAAATAGGGACCCATTCCGAAACACAACTTGCCTGTTGAAATCCTAGGGGATCCTCCTCCACCCAAGGGTGATCCCGAGTTTGAGCTTAAACCATTACCTGATACTCTTAAATATGCTTATCTTGATAAAAAGAAGATATATCCCGTTATTATTAGTGCTAACCTTTCAGAGAAGGAAGAAGAGAAATTATTGAAAACTCTGAAGAAGCACCGTGCTGTTATTGGATATACTCTTTATGATCTTAAGGGCATTAGTCCCACTCTATGTCAGCACAAAATAAATTTGGAGAAAGACACCAAACCAGTTATTGATCACCAACGACAACTAAATCCAAAGATGAAGGAAGTGGTAAGAAAGGAAATACTAAAGCTCCTTGAGGCAGGTATTATTTATCCCGTTGCCGATAGTCAGTGGGTAAGTCCTGTCCATTGTGTCCCTAAGAAGGGAGGTATTATTGTCGTTCCTAATGATAAAGATGAATTGATCTCCCAAACAATTATTACAGGTTATAGGATGGTAATTGATTTACGCAAATTAAATAAGGCTACTATAAAAGATCATTTCCCCTTACCTTTTATTGATCAAATGCTAGAAAGATTATCCAAACATAAACAAATTTGCTTTCTAGATGGTTATTCGGTTTCTCTCAAATACCGTGTCACCGATGATCAAGCAAAGACCACTTTTACTTGCCCTTTCGGTACTTTTGCTTATAGACGTATGCCTTTTGGTTTATGTAATGCACCCGCTACCTTTCAAAGATGCATGATGGCTATATTCTCTGACTTTTGCGAAAAGATATGTGAGGTTTTCATGGACGATTTCTCCATTTATGGATCCTCTTTTGATGATTGCTTGTGCAACATTGATCGAGTTTTGCAGAGATGTGAAGAAACTAATCTTGTCTTGAACTGGGAGAAGTGCCACTTTATGGTTAATGAAGGCATTGTCTCGGGGCATAAAATTTCTGAAAGTGATATTGAAGTTGATAAAGCTAAAGTTGACGCTATTGAAAAGATGTCGTGTCCTAAGGACATCAAAGGTATAAGAAGTTTCCTTGGTCATGCCGGTTTTCATAGGAGGTTCATTAAGGACTTCTCAAAAATTTCTCGGCCTCTGACTAATCTATTACAAAAAGATATACCTTTTGTTTTTGATGATGATTGTGTAGAAGCATTTGAAATACTTCAGAAAGCATTAATTTCTGCACCTATCGTTCAGCCACCTGATTGGAATTTACCCTTTGAAATCATGTGTGATCCTAGTGATTATGCTGTAGGTGCTGTTATAGGGCAAAGAGTTGATAAGAAATTAAATGTCATTCAATATGCTAGTAAAACTCTAGACAATGCCCAGAGAAATTATGTTACTACTGAAAAAGAATTCTTAGCAGTTGTATTTGCTTGTGATAAGTTCAGACCTTATATTGTTGATCCTAAAGTAATTATTCACACTGATCATGCTGCTATTAAGTATCTTATGGAAAAAAAGATGCTAAGCCTAGACTTATTAGATGGGTTCTCTTTCTACAAGAATCTGATTTGCATATTATTGATAGAAAGGGAGCTGAGAACCCGTTCTGGAACAACTTGTCTAGGTTAGAGAATGTTCTTGATGGCCCACTACCTATTGATGATAGCTTTCCTGATGAACAACTGAATGTCATAAATGCTTCTCGTACTGCTCCATGGTATGCTGATTATGCTAATTACATTGTTGCTAAATTTATACCACCTAGTTTCACATACCAGCAAAAGAAAAAAGTTTTTCTATGATTTAAGAACATCTCCAACAGCCGCGCTTCGCGCCGCGCGCAAAAACCTGTTTGCCGCGCGCGTTTCGTCTGGTTTAGCGCGGCCGCTAGCGCTGGCTCTAGCAGCCGCGCTATAATGCAGCACGCGCGCGCCGCTCCAGGAGAGCGCAAAAATACAGCGCGCGCAGCACGCACAATCCACATATACATTTCAAAAAAGAGGTGCAAAAATGATCAAACAAACACAATAAATCAACAATAAATAGTTCAATTTCGTTATCATTACAACTTAAACAAATAGTTTATCGTTCAGTACAACAAATAATGCAATAAACACAACATATAGATCATGAACAATACAATGTCGAATGCAGAAATCATGCTCTTTGTCGTCCATGCCATGCCCACCACTCTTTAATCAGATCATTCTGAAGTTCATTGTGCGTTGCGTGACGCCGAATGGCATGATAGGAGGCAATAAAACGGGCTACCCTTTTAGCCCTCCGCCGCACTCGCACGGGATGTCCCAAGAGCTCATACTGTGAGTAGTCTAAATCTTGGCCACGCTCATTCTCGATGATCATGTTGTGCATGATCACACAAGCGTGCATGATGTACCAAAGCATTTTTTGATCCCAAAATCTAGCCGGTCCTCTCACAATAGCAAATTGGGCTTGCAAAATCCCAAATGCTCTCTCCACATCTTTTCTAGCCGCCGCCTGAGCATTGTGGAAATCAAGATTTTACTTGCCTTCCGGCTTTTTCAACGGCTTCACGAAGGTTTGCCACTTCGGATATATGCCATCCGCTAGATAATAGCCATAGTTGTACGACGGCCATTTGCTACAAACTGCACCGGTGGCAACTCACCGTTTGCAATCTTATTCATCAGTGGTGACCAGTTGACAACATTGATGTCATTCAAAGATCCAAGCATTCCAAAGAATGCATGACAAATCCAAGTCTCCTGATCGACCACCGCTTCAAGGATTATAGTGGAACCCTTTTTTTGGCCGTGGAATTGCCCATGCCATGCCTTTGGACAATTCTTCCAACTCCAATGCATGCAATTTATTGATCCAAGCATGCCAGGAAAGCCGCGAGCTTTGTTCATCGCCAATAGCCTTGCGACGTCTTCAAAGATTGGGAGATCTCAAATACTCCTCGCCAAACACTAGCACAATTCCCTAATCGCAAAGCACTTGACACACATGATGGCTTGGCTCTCACCCATAGCCAAGTGATCATCAACAAGATTAGACGGTATACCGTATGCCAACATACATAAGCGGCTGTCACCTTACGAAAGGTGCTATGCCCGAGCTCTCCAAATGACATTCCTCCTTTGCTGAAAAAGCGGTCATGGCTCACTAGTTTCTCCGCAATGCGCTTTGAACAACTCAGTGCTCATCCTAAACCGGCGACGAAAATACGACTCGGGGTATGTGGGATTCTCCACAAAATAATGCCTGATCAATCTGTTGTGGGCATCGATCCTATCCCTCCAAATTTTCAGCCGACCCAAAACCAAACCACCGTGCTTCGGTTTTTTTTATATGCATAGCTAGGATCATTGCAAGATCCTCCTCCTCTTCCATATCAAATTCTTCTTCGGAAGAATAATACGATGAACTCATCTACGATGTTCAATACTATACTATAAAAACTACAATTCAAAACATGCACCAATTCATGAAGTTTGAGCAATACATACCTTGTAGGCCTTTTGTCAAACACCTTGCGGGTGCGGCGCGGCAGCGAGCGCTGTTCCTCGGACGACGGAGGCGCGCGAGGGCCAGCGGGACTAGGAGGGGATGGGGCGAGCCTTGGCGAGGATAGGCCGGGAAGCGCTGAGCATTGGGCGCTGGCGGCGTAGCGTGGCGCGGGCCGAATGGGGGTGGAAGTGGGAGAGCGAGCGCTCGAGTGTGCCCCGCGCGGTAGCCGGCGCCCAAAATACACCGCGCGGAAGAGTGCTTCCGACCGCGCCCCAACTTGTTATAGCGTGCGCGCCTTTTTTGCGCGCCCGCTGGAGCGACCCGCCGCGTTGCACGCGCGCTAAAACGGCCTAATTTGCGGCGCTGCGCTAGTTTACCGTGGCTGTTGGAGATGCTCTAAGACATTACTTCTGGGATGACCCACATCTTTATAAAGAAGGAGTAGATGATGTTATTAGGCGTTGTGTACTTGAACATGAACAGGAACATATCCTACGCAAGTGTCACTCCGAGGCTTATGGAGGGCACCATGCTGGGGATAGAACTGCACATAAGGTATTGCAATCTGGTTTTTATTAGCCTACTCTCTTCAAAGATGCCCGTAAGTTTGTCTTATCTTGTGATGAATGTCAAAGAATTGGTAATATTAGTAGACGTCAAGAAATGCCTATGAATTATTCACTCGTTATTGAACCATTTGATGTTTGGGGCTTTGATTATATGGGACAGTGTCCTGCCTCTAATGGATATACACATATTTTGGTTGCTGTTGATTACGTTACTAAGCGGGTAGAAGCTATTCCAACTAGTAGTGCTGATAATAACACCTCTATTAAGATGCTTAAAGAAGTTATTTTTCCAAGGTTTGGAGTCCCTAGATATTTAATGACTGATGGTGGTTCACATTTCATTCATGGTGCTTTTCGTAAAATGCTTGCTATGTATGACGTTAATCATAGAATTGCATCTCCATCTCACCCACAGTCTAGCGGTCAAGTAGAATTGAGTAATAGAGAACTTAAATTAGTTTTGCAAAAGACTGTTAATAGATCTAGAAAGAATTGGTCCAAGAAACTTGATGATGCATTATGGGCCTATAGAACTGCATATAAAAATCCTATGGGTATGTCTTCGTATAAAATGGTGAAAGATCGTGGATGTCGCCTAGAGGGGGGGGGGGGTTAATAGGCGCTTTAAAATAATTACGGTTGAGGCTTGAACAAATGCGGAATAAACCTAGCGGTTAATTTGTCAAGCACAAAACCTACAACAACTAGGCTCACCTATGTGCACCAACAACTTATGCTAAGCAAGAAAAACTACTTAGCTGATAGCAAGATATATGACAAGAAACAATATGGCTATCACAAAGTAAAGTGCATAAGTAAAGGGCTCAGATAAGAGATAACCGAGGCACGCGGAGATGATGATGTATCCCGAAAGTTCACACCCTTGCGGATGCTAATCTCCGTTTGGAGCGGTGTGGAGGCACAATGCTCCCCAAGAAGCCACTAGGGCCACCGTAATCTCCTCACGCCCTCGCACAATGCAAGATGCCGTGATTCCACTAAGGGACCCTTGAGGGCGGTCACCGAACCCGTACAAATGGCAACCCTTGGGGGCGGTCACCGAACACGTACACTTTGGCAACCCTTGGGGGCGGTCACCGGTGCAAATCAAATTGCTCAGGCGATCTCCACAACCTAATTGGAGACCCCGACGCTTTCCCGGAGATTTACACCACAATGATTGTGCTTCGAACACCACCAACCGTCTAGGGCGCCCAAGCACCCAAGAGGAACAAGCTCAAGGGCACCAAGCACCCAAGAGTAATAAGCTTCTCAACTTGTAACTTCCACGTATCACCATGGAGAACTCAAACCGATGCACCAAATGCAATGGCAAGGGCACACAGAGTGCCCAAGTCCTTCTCTCTCAAATCCCAATCAAGCAACTAATGCTAGGGAAGAAAATGAGAGGAAGAACAAGAAGGAGAACACCAAGAACTCCAAGATCTAGATCCAAGGGGTTCCCCTCACATAGAGGAGAAAGTGATTGGTGGAAATATGGATCTATATCTCTCTCTCTTTTCCCTCAAAACTAGCAAGAATCCATGGAGGGATTGAGAGTTAGCAAGCTCAAGAAGGTCAACAATGGGGGAAGAACACGAGCCCAAAGGATAAGGTTCAATGGGGAAGAAGACCCCTTTTATAGGTGGGGAAAAATCCAACCGTTATGCTCACAGCTCAAGATCGAGCGGTAGTACCGCTTCGGCATCACTATTTACTGCTAGGGGTAGCGGTACTACTGCTAAGGGTAGCGGTACTATCGCTAAGCGGTACTAAAAATTACATCCGTGCCTACCACCGCTGGACTTGTGACGAGTTTTTGGTCCCGAGCGGAAGTAGCCACGGAAGAAGCCATGTAGTACTGCTCCAAGCGGTAGTACCGCTCCCAAAGGGCGGTAGTAAAAATTACTTCCGCTCCTACCATGGTAGTACCGCTGCAGCCTTTTCGAACACCAAAACTACCATAACTTCTGCATTCGGACTCCGAATTCGACGAAACCAAGTTTGTTGGAAAGCTAGGGACAAGGGCTAACACAATCTTGAGAGAAATACCAATAATAAGCAAATGAGAAAAGGCCCAAAAGAAAATGGTGAGAACCCTTCCTCGGAAAAGACCGGTAAAACCTCCAACACCGAAAACATCATAGAAGACGCATGCAAACTCCGTTTCGATGAACTCAAGCTTGTCATTAAGATGACCATAAGCTCTAAGACTCACAAAGAGAACCAAACAAGAACCAAGAAACATGATGCAAGGATGCAATGGTTTGAGCTCTCGACGAACGATACGATCAAGCTACTCACTTGAGAGCCCCCCTTGATAGTACGGCTATTGATCCTATAACCCGGTCTCCCAACTACCACCATGAGACCGGTAAAATAGAAAACCTATCAAGGGAAAACCTTTGCCTTGCACATGATCCACTTGAGCTAGATGATGACGATCTTGTCCTCCTCAAGATGGACCACCTTTCTTGATTGTGTTGGGTCGATGGAGACTAGATGATTGCTCCCCATACTCCACTATGGGTGAGCCACTCTTGACACATCTTCACAAGTCCATTGACACCACAATGGATGGCAAGCTTCAAGCACTTGATCTCTTCGTGATGCTCCACTTGAACTTGCACACGACAATCTTGATGACGATCACCACTTGATGTCATCCTTTTCATGGGTTGTATGATATCTTCCTCTTGACGCAAGCCCATGGACACGTACCTAACCCCACATAGACTCTCACATAGACCATGGGTTAGTACACAAAGTGCAATGGATAATTCTTACCATACCATGGGATCACTTGATCCCTCTCGGTACATCTTCTACGCTTTGTGAGTTGATCAACTTGATTCACTCTTGACTTAGTCTTGATCAACCTTGAATCTTTCCAACTCTATTCGTTTGGAGGATGTCTTGAAAGTAAACATGAATGATCACACCATCTTCTTCTTCAAGACATGCTTGCAATAAGCTCAACACTCACATGACCAATCTTTGGATAATTCTTTAATAGCACCTTGGTCAACACATAAACTCCTTGAAACCAACACATGGACTTAAAGAAATGCCTATGGACAAATCCTTCAAATATAACTCAATGCAACCATTAGTCCATAGAGAATGTCATCAATTACCAAAACCACACATGGGGGCACCGCATGTCCTTTCAATCTCCCCATTTTGGTAATTGATGACAATCACTTTCAAGAGAGTTTATATATGAATTATGCATCACCATGCAATGCAACAACCGATAATGCATGCGTATGAGATGCAAATGCTTAGGAACAAAACCAAAGCAAGGAGAAAACTCAAGACTTCTCCATAAAACTCTATGGAACTTCTCCCCATTGGCATCGATTGCCAAAATGGGCGAAAAGCTAAGAAGACCAATATAAAAGGTGTTCCTCCAAAAGTTGTTTATTTCTCAACAAGAGAGTGGAATGCCATACACATATCCAAAGGTAATACTTGGAGGAAGATCAACTATATTGAGGCACCAAGATTGCAAAAGAATGATATGCCACAAAGACATAACAAAGAGAGAAACAAGCAATCAACCAATCAAAAGATACCAATTGAAGCAAGCTATAAAAAGATATCAACTGAACCAACTAGACCAAAGATCCTACGAGCCACATGAAAAAGATATTATGATATGAGCAGAAGATTGTTCTAAAGAAACTAGAGAAGCTCCCCATGATTTGTGCACATCAAGAATTTTTGTATTTGGATACAAAGTGCACAAAATAGGATCATAGCTCCCCAAAGTCAACAGAAACTAACAACAAGTGCAAGAGAGCATATAGGAAACTAAGCCTAGCGCTTGCAACAAGCACAAGGTTGAGCAACATTGTAAAAGAGGCAACTTAAGAATAGGCTCAACCAAATGATGTGTGTGAGTCATGGCAAAGCACATGAGAAGACTAATATACGGATGAGCATAAGCATCAACATAGTCTCGAATGAATGAGATACACGGTGCAAAGCCTTTCATTCTCACACACAACTAGCAAATGGGTTCACAAGCTTACTAATAAGAAAATAGAGAACCTATGCTTGTGACAACCCGTGGTGAAGATAGACGATGAGAGGCTCATCAAGACGAGGGGTACCAATTAAGATGGCAAAAGCCTCATAAAGATAAGCAAGAGGAAAATAATCTTCACCACACAAGAGTGTAACAAGATGCAACGATAGAGGACACTCACTCAAGGCAAAAGCTTTCACGGAGCCACCAAAGAAATAACATAAGAAAGACAAGGTGGACGTGAAAGAAAAGATATCAACTAGAGATGTAATTTCTCTCAAGTGTATAAGGTTCTAGGTAGACAAAATCATGATGATATATATCTACAAAGAGGGATGTACACCGAAATAGTTACAACATGAAGGAACAAGATATCCACAAGGAAGTCATAAATATACCAATAAGATATTTGCTTGAAAGCATAGCACTTGGCTAGATATGGTCTTATTGTATATAAATGAATTCCTAGCAGCGTGAACATCAAAGACATCACAACTAGCAACATGAGATCATCGTTGAGATGCTTTGAGAAAGGAAACAAGTATCACAAGAAAGAATGAAATACATGCCATGATACAACCTACACAAGGTTGATGCAAGTAATGTGTGCATGTAGTAGATGATGATACTTATTACCGAGATACCATTGGAAGGATGTAGTAGATACCAATTGAAGGTAGATAGTAGTTCATTGATCATCCTAGCTTGACTCCAATATGCACATGGTGACAACACCTTCCTTGTGAGTGAGCCGAGCATCCAATGCATCTCCAACTGTTCCTATAAGAACAACACAAACTAAACGGTACCCAAACTCATCGGAACCAAATAGTTAGAAACACCAATACATAGGACAAACTCCACATAAATATGTGCATATAGATATGAAAATGAATATCATGCGCACCTCATCCAAATTGAGACTAGGTGGAGTTTCTCCCATATATTGAGTCAAAGAAAGAAAGCATGCCAAATAAAATACATGAAGAAAACATGCATGCTCAAGACTTCAAAACCCAAAACCAAAAGACAAAGAAATGCCAAGTGAAAAGGATACCAAATGAATAAAACATCACTTGGAGGATATCCATAAAAGATACATCAAGGAATGAGATATCCATTGATACACTCAAAATAAAAGATATCAAACTCCCAAAAGAGAGGATGGTTCCAAACAAACCAAGCTCTCTACAAAGTTTCATGATGGCAGAAAGTACCAAAACGAAAACGGCTTGCCTTCCACCAACACACACTTGATAAAGATCACAAGAAGAGTGTTCTAAAGAAAATAGGATAGCTCCCCACGAGTTGTGCATTATATAGGATTTGCATTTGAATACAAAATGCACAAGGTGGGATCACCACTTTCACTATATCTAGAAAGCACTAGACAAGAACGAGAAACAAACAAGATCCACAAGTGGTAGGGAAGACAACGGGAGTTGACACAAACCTTGGCAAGAGAAAAGGCAAATAAAAATAAAAGCCAATGTAAATATGATCAATAAATTCTACCACACATAAGTGAGTACCAATTGTCAAAAGACAAGAAGTATTTGGAAATAATTTCCGGTGGTAGATAGCAAGGATATCCGACATCATCTTCACATCAAACACAAGCAAATTGCAACTTGTAGAGCTATCATGCCACCTAGGAACAAGATAATTTACAATATCAATTCTAGGTGACAATATCTCAAATGTACACATTTTCTAGGCTAGTAATACACACATAGCATATTACTCCCCATAATGTGATACCAATTAAAGATAGACAAGAGGCAATTAAAAGGATCCAACAAGAGATAATTAATGGACAATTTAGAATTTGAATTTCTCATGAGAGATATACCACCTAGAGACTAGATAATCTTGAAATATCGATACTAGATGGTATTACACATGTACACACATTTATAGGATTGTGAGGTGCAGAAAGCACATCACTCCCCCATAATGGGATATTCCATTAATCTCTCACAAGAGCCAACTAAGAAATAAACAAGATGCAAAAAGGCTCAACACACAACACACATGTACATGATGTGCAAACCAACATGCACATACTTGATTTCTCAAGATAAGCAATTTGAAAGCACAACATATACAAGCACATGCAAGATACAAAACCACAACATGCTAAGGGACAAGTAACTTTTAATGTAAGCAATTTAAGAACGAGTTACATAAGGAGGAACATTGGATATATGATAGAAAGATAATCCGAATGACTTGGCTTGACACAATATGAATGATGAGGACCCCTTAAATCTTCATAATGTAGCCAAGTCTCCAATGACCTCCAACAACACCTATTGATCAAGTTTGAGCTAGTTGGTCCCCAACCAAGTTGGGTCCTAAGAGGTTAGTCACAATAGGCTTGGCCACCCAAATGGTTCTTTTCTTGACACCACTTTGAGTACCAACAAACTTGGCAAACACATTGCCAACCTTATCCTTCCCAAGAGAATAGACATCATCAATAATAATTGGGTTGGATAAGTTACCACTAGTGCATGAAGAAGCGACGTGGCCTTTCTCACGACATAAGTAGCAACGTCTACTCTTCACTTTCTTCTCACTTGACTTCTCAACAAGAGAAGCATTAACTTGAGTCTTCTTGGGAAGTGACCTTTCTTCAACTTGAGGTTGAGCATGATATTGAACTTGTGCCCTCTTCCCTTGTTGCTTGACACTAATGGCATTCTTCTTCAATGGGCAAGTTCTAACATGATGCCCTTCTACTTTGCACTTGAAGCAAACAATCTTGGCCGATTTCTTGACTTGTTCTTGGCCCTTCTTTTTGTTCATCTTGGACTTCTTCTTCTTATTGGAGTTGAATCCAAGTCCACCTTTGTCATTGGGGATTTTTGCACACTCAAGATATTGTTGAGTGTGGATTTCCTTCATGACTCTTTTCCAAGTCTTTCTTCAAAGAAGTGACTTGGGCCTTGAGCTCTTTGATGTCCTCTACATGGTTAGTCTCAATACAAGTACTAGAGGAAGTATAAGCTTCATTGTTAGAGCAACAAGGCAAGGAAAGCAATTCATCACAAGATGTACCAACATTGTGAGTAGATGAATTACAAGTACTAGCACATATCAATATAGCATTTTGACTAGAAGTAGTGCTAGTATCCACATGAGGCTCACTAGATGTTACCTTAGCAAGCATCGCCTCATGAGCTATCATTAGCACATTATGGGATACTAGAAGATGGTCATGAGAGCTTGAGAGCTTTTCATGGCTTTCTTCCAATTTCCCATAATTGCTAGATAGCAACTCAAGTTGAGCCCGTAGCTCAACATTCTCCTTCAAAATGGATGCTTCACAAGAGATAGAGTTAGTAGCACAAGCATCATCATCAGCAACAAGAGGAGAAGACAACTTGGCAAGCTCTTTTGAATATGAAGCTTTAAGTTGAGCATGAGACTCAGTGATTTTGATGAGCTCACTCTTAATGACCCTTGAGCCATTTTCGAGGTGCTCAAAGTCCTCAAGGAGTTTAGCATGCACAACTTCAAGCTCCTCATTTTTAGTTTCAAAATCATTGGCCACCTCAAGAGCTCTATCACGAGATTCCCTCACTCTAGATAATTCTAGAGCAAAAGTCTCCTCAAGAGATTCCTTGGTGGTTTGTTCAAGTTCAAGAGCTTGAGAGAGGTCCGCAATCTCATTAGCGTAATCACGCTCATGACCTTCCATTTTATCAATGGTGACCTCATGCTCCTCAAGACGAGATTCCAACTCATCAATATATTTCTTTCCCTCAATAGAAATAGACATGATTTCCATGAAGTTGAACGAGCAATTTTATTCTTAAGAAGAGCTTTAAAAATCATTTCCCCTTAATTTTTAAGGAGGCAACATCATCACTCTCTTCATCAAAATCAACATCATCATCACTCTTGCCATCATCAATATCATCACAAGATATATTGGGATTCAAAGTGGGAGATACCTTTGAAGCCTTGGCCATAAGGCA
Source organism: Aegilops bicornis (assembly GCA_021605145.1). NCBI lineage: Eukaryota > Viridiplantae > Streptophyta > Magnoliopsida > Poales > Poaceae > Aegilops > Aegilops bicornis. The sequence goes on from CM038672.1 coordinate 672,039,904, forward strand.
AAATGCAGTAGATGATGATATAAGATCCCTTGAAGCACCATTCAAGACCACATCTTGTTCCATGGAGTGTTGGGTTTCAACTACATTGTTAGCACAACAACTCGAGGAAATACATGCATTTTTATCATGGCAACAAGATATAGCAAGCATATCATCATGAGATTTAGTCAAGCAATTTCTACATGATATGCAAGGACTATCAACACAAGCAAGTGAAACATTTGGAGTGCTCGAAGTGCTAAGGCCCAAAGACGGAGCATTACAAAAAGCACACTATCATCATTGCAATGACCGACACTACCCACCATATCATTACCTTGTGGCAAACCACATGTAGGTGAAGTAGAAGAAGTTGAGAAGACTATACGGCCGGAGGTGGAGGGAGAACAATCATCCCTACAAATCTTGGACACACCATATTTATCTTGAAGCTTCGTCCACAACTCATGAGCATACCGGAACGACATGAGTTGAAATATAACTACATTGCTCAAAGCATCGAAAAGCACATTAGAAGCTTGAGCATTGAGATAAGAGTTTTTCTCATCCTCTAAAGATAACCTTTGGGGATCCTTTGGAGGAGAAAACCCATAACTACAATTCGCTCTAAATTTAGGTCCATGACCCTAAAGAGATTAAGCATGCGAATTGCGAACATCAAAATTTGTGCCATCGAAACTAAGAGTGTCGGAGAATCCTAAACCCCTAGTCGACATCTTTACTCTCTAGGCGGTTAAGCCCAACAAAGAGAGACGAGGCTCGATACCAATTGAAAGATCGTGGATGTCGCCTAGAGGGGGTGAATATGCGCTTTAAAATAATTACGGTTGAGGCTTGAACAAATGCGGAATAAACCTAGCGGTTAATTTGTCAAGCACAAAACCTACAACAACTAGGCTCACCTATGTGCACCAACAACTTATGCTAAGCAAGAAAAACTACTTAGGTGATAGCAAGATATATGACAAGAAACAATATGGCTATCACAAAGTAAAGTGCATAAGTAAAGGGCTCGGATAAGAGATAACAGAGGCACGCGGAGATGACGATGTATCCCGAAGTTCACACCCTTGCGGATGCTAATCTCCACTTGGAGCGGTGTGGAGGCACAATGCTCCCAAGAAGCCACTAGGGCCACCGTAATCTCCTCACGCCTCACACAATGCAAGATGCCGTGATTCCACTAAGGGACCCTTGAGGGCAGTCACCGAACCATACAAATGGCAACCCTTGGGGGCGGTCACCGAACCCGTACACTTTGGCAACCCTTGGGGCGGTCACTGCAAATCAAATTGCTCAGGCGATCTCCACAACCTAATTGGAGACCCCGACGCTTTCCGGAGCTTTGTTAGGGAACGTTGCAGAAAATTAAAAATTTTCCTCTGGTTTCACCAAGATCCATCTATGAGTTCATCTAAGCAACGAGTCAAGGGAGTGAGTTTGCATCTACATACCACTTGTAGATCGAGTGCGGAGGCGTTCAAGGGATGGTGATGATGGAGTCGTACTCGCCGTGATTCAGATCACCGATGACCAAGTGCCGAACGGACAGCACCTCCGCGTTCAACACACGTCGCAGATGCAGACGGCGTCTCCTCCGTCTTAATCCAGCAAGGAGGAAGGAGAGGTTGAGGAAGACAGCTCCAACGGCAGCACGACGGCGTGGTGTTGTTGGTGCAGCGATACTCGGCTGTGGCTTCGCCAACCACGCATTTGAGGAGGAGGAGAGGTGTTGGGGAGGGAGGGCTGCGCCTTGGCAGGTGTTCAGCCCTCCCTCACCCCTCTATTTATAGGGAAGGGGCAGGGGCGGCCCCTCTAGATGGGATCTAGAGGGGGCGGCCGAGGAGGGACTTGCCCCCCAAGCAGGCGCCCCTCTAGGGTTCCCCCAACCCTAGGTGCATGGGCCCAAGGCGCGCCCAGCCCTCCGAGGCTGGCTCCTGCCCCACGCAGCCCATGTGGCCCCCGGGAGGGGTGGCCCCTCGGTGGACCCGGAACCCTTCCGGTGGCCCCAGTACAATACCGATATGCCCCCGAAACCTTCCGGTGTCCGTATGACAACTTCTCATATATAAATCTTTACCTCCGGACTATTCCGGAACTCCTCGTGATGTCCGGGATCTCATCCGGGACTACGAACAACATTCGGTAATCACATACAAGTCTTCCTAATAACCCTAGCGTCACCGAACCTTAAGTGTGTAGACCCTACGGGTTCGGGAGACATGCAGACATGACCGAGACGGCTCTCAGGTCAATAACCAACAGCGGATCTGGATACCCATGTTGGCTCCCACATGCTCCTCGATGATGTCATCGGATGAACCACGATGTCGAGGATTCAAGCAACCCCGTATACTATTCCGTTTGTCAATCGATGCGTTACAAGCCCGAGACTCGATCGTCGGTATCCCAATACCTCGTTCAATCTCAATTCGGCAAGTCACTTTACTCGCATCGTAATGCATGATCCGTGACCAAACACTTGGTCACTTTGAGCTCATTATGATGATGCATTACCGAGTGGGCCCAGAGATACCTCTCCGTCATACGGAGTGACAAATCGATCTCGATCCGTGTCAACCCAACAGACACTTTCGGAGATACCTGTAGTGCACCTTTATAGTCACCCAGTTACATTGTGACGTTTGGTACACCCAAAGCACTCCTACGGTATCCGGGAGTTACATGATCTCATGGTCTAAGGAAGAGATACTTGACATTGAAAACGCTCTAGCAAATCGAACTACACGATCTTGTGCTATGCTTAGGATTGGGTCTTGTCCATCACGTCATTCTCCTAAAGACGTGATCCCGTTGTCAATGACATCTGATGTCCATAGTCAGGAAATCATGACTATCTGTTGACCAACGAGCTAGTCAACTAGAGGCTTACTAGGGACGTATTGTGGTCTATGTATTCACACGTGTATTACGATTTCTGGATAATACAATTATAGCATGAATAAAAGACAATTATCATGAACAAGGAAATATAATAATAATGCTTTTATTATTACCTCTAGGGCATATTTCCAACAAGCTTTACACCACAATGATTGTGCTCCGAACACGACCAACCGTCTAGGGCGCCCAAGCACCCAAGAGGAACAAGCTCAAGGGCACCAAGCACCCAAGAGTAATAAGCTTCTCAACTTGTAACTTCCATGTATCACCGTGGAGAACTCAAACCGATGCACCAAATGCAATGGCAAGGGCACACGGGGTGCCCAAGTCATTCTCTCTCAAATCCCACCGAAGCAACTAATTCTAGGGAAGAAAATGAGAGGAAAACAAGAAGGAGAACACCAAGAACTCCAAGATCTAGATGAAGGAAATATGCCCTAGAGGCAATAATAAAGTTATTATTTATTTCCTTATATCATGATAAATGTTTATTATTCATGCTAGAATTGTATTAACCGGAAACATAATACATGTGTGAATACATAGACAAACAGATAGTCACTAGTATGCCTCTAATGGACTAGCTCATTAATCAAAGATGGTTATGTTTCCTAACCATAGACATGTGTTGTCATTTGATTAATGGGATCACATCATTAGGAGAATGATGTGATTGACATGACCCATTCCGTTAGCATAGCACTTGATCGCTTAGTATATTGCTATTGCTTTCTTCATGACCTATACATGTTCCTGTAACTATGAGATTATGCAACTCCGTTTACGGAGGAACACTTTGGTACTACCAAACGTCACAACGTAACTGGGTGATTATAAAGGAGTACTACAGGTGTCTCCAAAGGTACATGTTGGGTTGGCGTATTTCGAGATTAGGTTTTGTCACTCCGATTGTCGGAGAGGTATCTCTGGGCCCTCTCGGTAATACACATCACATAAGCCTTGCAAGCATTGCAACTAATAAGTTAGTTGTGAGATGATGTATTACGGAACGAGTAAAGAGACTTACCGGCAACGAGATTGAACTAGGTATTGGATACCTACGATCGAATCTCGGGTAAGTAACATACCGATGACAAAGGGAACAACGTATGTCGTTATGCGGTTTGACCGATAAAGATCTTCGTAGAATATGTAGGAACCAATATGGGCATCCAGGTTCCGCTATTGGTTATTGACCGAGAATGGTTCTAGGTCATGTCTACATATTTCTCGAACCCGTAGGGTCCGCACGCTTAACGTTTCGATGACAGTTAATTATGAGTTTATAAGTTATGATGTACCGAAGGTTGTTCGGAGTCCCGGATGTGATCACGGACATGACGAGGAGTCTCAAAATGGTCGAGACATAAAGATTGATATATTGGAAGCCTATGTTTGGACTTCGGAAAGGTTCCGAATGAAAGCAGACGTTATCGAACACCGGGGTTACCGGAACCCCCCGGGGGGTCAATGGGCCTTGATGGGCCATAAGGGAGAAGAGGAAGGGCCGGCCAGGGCAGGCCGCGCGCCCCCTCCCCCTCTAGTCCGAATAGGACAAGGAGAGGGGGGGCGGCGCCCCCCTTCCCTCTTCCCCCTTCCCCAATCCTACTCCAACTAGGAAAGGGGGGGAGTCCTACTCCCGGTGGGAGTAGGACTCCTCCAGGCGCGCCCCCCATGGGCTGGCCGCACCCCCCCTTGCTCCGTTATATACGGGGGCAGGGGGGCACCCCATGACACACAAGTTGATATACGGATCGTTCCATAGCCGTGTGCGGTGCCCCCCACCACCATATTACACTTCGGTCATATTGTCGCGAGCTTATGCGAAGCCCCGCGCCATGAAGTCATATCGTCATGGAGCTTAGGCGAAGCCCCGCGTCGGTGGAGCATCATCATCGCCACCACGCCATCGCGGCCGACGGAACTCATCCCCGACGCTTTGCTGGATCGGAGCCCGGGGATCGCCATCGAGCTGAACGTGTCGAACACGGAGGTGCCGACGTTCGGTACTTGGATCGGTCGGATCGTGAAGACGCACGACTACATCAACCGCGTTGTTATAACGCTTCCGCCACGGTCTCACGAGGGTACGTGGACAGACATTCTCCTCTCGTTGCTATGCCATCACCATGGTCTTGCGTGTGCGTAGGAAATTTTTGAAATTACTACGCTTCCCAACAAAGGGTATCGTGAGCTCGGTTTTATGCGCGTTGATGTCATATGCACGAGTAGAACACAAGTGAGTTGTGGGCGATATAAGTCATACCGCTTACCAGCATGTCATACTTTGGTTCAGCGGTATTGTGAGATGAAGCGCCCGGACCGACATTACGCCAGACGCTTACGCGAGACTGGTTTCACCGCCCGAGCACTCGTTGCTTAAAGGTGACCGGCGGGTGTCTGCTCTCTCACTTTAGTTGAACTGAGTGTGGCATACGCCCGTCCTTGCGAAGGTTAAAACAGCACCAACTTGACAAACTATCGTTGTGGTTTTGATGCGTAGGTAAGAACGGTTCTTGCTCAGCCCGTAGCAGCCACGTAAAACTTGCAACAACAAAGTAGAGGACGCCTAACTTGTTTTTGCAGGGCATGTTGTGATGTGATGTGGTCAAGACGTGATGCTATATTTTATTGTATGAGATGATCATGTTTTGTAACCGAGTTATCGGCAATCGGCAGGAGCCATATGGTTGTCGCTTATTGTATGAAATGCAACGCCATGTAATTGCTTTACTTTATCACTAAGCAAGAGCGATAGTCGTAGAAGCAATAGTTGGCGAGACGACAACGTTGCTTCGATGGAGATAAAGGTGTCGCGACGGGGACGATGGTGATCATGACGGTGCTTCGGCGATGGAGATCACAAGCACAAGATGATGATGACCATATCATATCACTTATATTGATTGCATGTGATGTTTATCCTTTATGCATCTTATCTTGCTTTGATTGACGGCAGCATTATAAGATGATCTCTCACTAAAATTATCAAGAAGTGTTCTCCCTGAGTATGCACCGCTATGAAAGTTCTTCGTCTTTGAGACACCACGTGATGATCGGGTGTGATAGGCTCTACGCTCAAATACAACGGGTGCAAAACAGTTGCACACGCAGAATACTCAGTTAAACTTGACGAGCCTAGCATATAATGATATGGCCTCGTAACACGGAGACCGAAAGGTCGAACGTGAATCATATAGTAGATATGATCAACATAGTGATGTTCACCATTGAAACTACTCCATCTCACGTGATGATCGGACATGGTTTAGTTAATTTGGGTCACGTAATCACTTAGATGACTAGAGAGATGTCTCGTCTAAGTGGGAGTTTTTAATATGATTAATTAAACTTAAATTTATCATGAACTTAGTACCGATAGTATTTTTGCTTGTCTATGTTTATCGTAGATAGATGGCTCGTCTTGTTGTTCCGTTGAATTTTAATGCGTTCCTTGAGAAAGCAAAGTTGAAAGATGATGGTAGCAATTACACGGACTGGGTCCGTAATTTGAGGATTATCCTCATTGTTGCACGTAAGAATTACGTCATGGAAGCACCGTTGGGTGCCGTGCTCAGAGAGCAACGCCAGAAGTTGTGAACGTCTGGCAGAGCAAAGCTGATGACTACTCTATAGTTTAGTGTGCCATGCTTTATGGCTTAGAACCGGGTCTTCAACGACGTTTTGAACGTCATGGAGCATATGAGATGTTCCAGGAGTTGAAGTTAATATTTCAAGCAAATGCCCGGATTGAGAGATATGAAGTCTCCAATAAGTTCTATAGCTGCAAGATGGAGGAGAATAGTTACATCGGTGAACATATACTCAAAATGTCCGGGTATAATAATCACTTGATTCAACTGGGAGTTACTCTTCCGGATGATAGTGTCATTGATGTAATTCTCCAATCATCGCCACCAAGCTACAAGAGCTTCGTGATGAACTATAATATGCAAGGGATGACCAAGACAATTCCCGAGCTCTTCGCAATGCTAAAAGTCATGGAGGTAGAAATCAAGAAAGAACATCAAGTGTTGATGGTCAACAAGACCACTAGTTTCAAGAAAAAGGGCGAAGGAAAGAAGAAGGGGAACTTCAAAAAGAACAGCAAGAAAGTTGCTGCTTAAGAGAAGAAACCCAAGTCCGGACCTAAGCCCGAAATCGAGTGTTTTTACCGCAAGCAACCGGACCTCGAAGCGGAACTGCCCCAAGTATTTGGCGGATAAGAAGGATGGCAAGGTGATCAAAGGTATATGTGATATACATGTTATTGATGTGTACCTTACTAATACTCGCAGTAGTACTGGTATTTGATAATCGGTTACATTGCTAATATTTGCAACTCAAACAGGAACTACGGATTGCGAAGATTGGCTAAGGACGAGGTGACGATGCACGGGAAATGGTTCCAAAGTCGATGTGATCGCGGTCGGCACGCTACCTCTACATCTACCATCGGGATTAGTTTTAGACCTAAATAATTGTTATTTGGTGCCAGCGTTAAGCATGAACATTATATCTGGATCTTGTTTGATGCGAGACGGTTATTCATTTAAGACAGAGAATAATGGTTGTTCTATTTATATGAATAATATCTTTTATGGTCATGCACCCTTGAAGAGTGGTCTATTTTTATTGAATCTCGATAGTAGTAATACACATATTCATAGTGTTGAAACCAAAAGATGCAGAGTTGATAATGATAATGCAACTTATTTGTGGCACCGCCGCTTGGGTCATATCGGTGTAAACGCATGAAGAAACTCCATACCGATGGACTTTTGGAATCACTTGATTATGAATCACTTGGTACTTGCGAACCGTGCCTCATGGGCAAGATGACCAAAACGCCGTTCTCCTGAACTATGGAGCGAGCAACTGATTTGTTGGAAATCATACATACTGATGTTTGTGGTCCAATGAATGTTGAGGCACGCGGCGGGTATCGTTATTTTCTCACCTTCATAGATGATTTGAGCAGATATGGTATATCTACTTAATGAAACACAAATCTGAAACATTTGAAAAGTTCAAAGAATTTCAGAGTGAAGTGGAAAATCATCGTAAAAAGAAAATAAAATTTCTACGATCTGATCGTGGAGGAGAATATTTGAGTTACGAGTTTGGTTTACATTTGAAACAATGCGGAATAGTTTCGCAAATCACGCCACCCGGAACACCACAGAGAAATGGTGTGTCCGAACGTCGTAATCGTACTTTACTTGATATGGTGCGATCTATGATGTCTCTTACTTATTTACCGCTATCATTTTGGGGATATGCTTTAGAGACGGCCGCATTCACGTTGAATAGGGCACCATCAAAGTCCGTTGAGACGACACCTTATGAACTGGGGTTTGGCAAGAAACCAAAGTTGTCGTTTCTTAAAGTTTGGGGCTGCGATGCTTATGTGAAGAAACTTCAACCAGATAAGCTCGAACCCAAATCGGAGAAATGTGTCTTCATAGGATACTCAAAGGAGACTGTTGGGTACACCTTCTATCACAGATCTGAAAGCAAGATTTTCGTTGCTAAATTCGGATCCTTTCTAGAAAAAGAGTTTCTCTCGAAAGAAGTGAGTGGGAGGAAAGTAGAACTTGATGAGATAACTGTATCTGCTCCCTTATTGGAAGGTGGTTCATCACAAGAAACAGTTCCTGTGACAACTACACCAATTAGTGAGGAAACTAATGATGTTGATCATGAAACTTGATCAAGTTACTACAGAACTGCGAGGGTCAACCAGAGTAAAATACGCACTAGAGTGGTACGGCAATCCTATTCGGAAGTCATGTTACTTGACCATGGCGAACCTACAAACTATGAAGAAGCGATGGTGAGCCCAGATTCATAAAATGGCTAGAAGCCATGAAATCTGAGATGGGATATATGTATGAAAACAAAGTATGGACTTTGGTTGACTTGCCCGATGATCGGCAAGCCATTGAGAATAAATGGATCTTTAAGAAGAAGACTGACGCTGATGGTAATGTAACTGTCTATAAAGCTCGACTTGTTGCGAAAGGTTTTCGAAAGTTCAAGGGGTTGACTACGATGAGACTTTCTCACCGTAGCGATGCTTAAGTCTGTCTGAATCATGTTAGCAATTGCCGCATTTTATGATTATGAAATTTGGCAAATGGATGTGAAAACTGCATTCTTGAATGGATTTCTAGAAGAAGAGTTGTATATGATGCAACCAGAAGGTTTTGTTGATCCAAAGGGTGCTAACAAAGTGTGCAAGCTCCAAATGATCAATTTATGGTGCAGTGCAAGCCTCTCGGAGTTAGAATAAACGCTTTGATAGTGTGATCAAAGCATATGGTTTTATCTGCACTTTTGGAGAAGCCTGTATTTACAAGAAAGTGAGTGGGAGCTCTATAACATTTACGATATTATATGTGGACGACATATTATTGATTGGAAATGATATAGAATTCTGGATAGCATAAAAGGATACTTGAATAAAAGTTTTTCAATGAAAGACCTCGGTGAAGCTGCTTACATATTGGGCATCAAGATCTATAGAGATAGATCAAGACGCTTAATTGGACTTTCACAAAGCACATACCTTGATAAAGTTTTGAAAAGGTTCAAAATGGATCGTGCAAAGAAAGGTTTTTACGTATTACATAAGGTGTAAGATTGAGTCGGACTCAATGCCCGACCACAGCAGAAGATAGAGAGAAAATGAAAGATGTTCCTATGCTTCAGCCATAGGCTCTATCATGTATGCAATGTTGTGTACCAGACTGACGTATGCTTAGCAAAGAAGCTTGGCAGGAAGGTACCAAAGTAATCCAGAGTGGATCATCGGACACGGTTAAGAACATCCTGAAATACCGAAAAGGACTAAGGATATGTTTCTCGTATATGGAGGTGACAAAGAGCTAGTCGTAAATGGTTACGTCGATGCAAGCTTTGACATCGATCCGGACGATTCTAAATCGCAAACCGGATACGTGTTTTTATTAAACGGTGGAGCCGCTGGTTGGTGCAGTTCTAAACAAAGCGCCGTGGCGGGATCTACATGTGAAGCGGAATACATAGCTGCTTCGAAGCAAAGAAATGAAGGAGTCTGGATGAAAGAGTTCATTTCGATCTAGGTGTCATACCTAGTGCATCGGGACCAATGAAGATCTTCTGTGACAATCTTGGTGCAATTGCCTTGGCAAAGGAATCCAGATTTCACAAGAGGACCAAGCATATCAAGAGACGCTTCAATTCCATTCGGGACCAAGTCCAAGTGGGAGACATAGAGATTTGCAAGATACATACGGATCTGAATGTTGCAGACCCGTTGACTAAGCCTCTTCCACGAGCAAAACATGATCAGCACCAAGACTCCATGGGTGTTAGAATCATTACCGTGTAATCTAGATTATTGACTCTAGTGCAAGTGGGAGACTGAAGGAAATATGCCCTAGAGGCAATAATAAAGTTATTATTTATTTCCTTATATCATGATAAATGTTTATTATTCATGCTAGAATTGTATTAACCGGAAACATAATACATGTGTGAATACATAGACAAGCAGATAGTCACTAGTATGCCTCTAATGGACTAGCTCATTAATCAAAGATGGTTATGTTTCCTAACCATAGACATGTGTTGTCATTTGATTAATGGGATCACATCATTAGGAGAATGATGTGATTGACATGACCCATTCCGTTAGCATAGCACTTGATTGTTTAGTATATTGCTATTGCTTTCTTCATGACCTATACATGTTCCTGTAACTATGAGATTATGCAACTCCTGCCACGGAGGAACACTTTGGTACTACCAAACGTCACAACGTAATCGGGTGATTATAAAGGAGTACTACAGGTGTCTCCAAAGGTACATGTTGGGTTGGCGATTTCGAGATTAGGTTTTGTCACTCCGATTGCTCGGAGAGGTATCTCGGGCCCCCTCGGTAATAAACATCACATAAGCATTGAAAGCATTGAAACTAATAAGTTAGTTGTGAGATGATGTATTACTGAACGAGTAAAGAGACTTACCGCAACGAGATTGAACTAGGTATTGGATACCGACGATCGAATCTCGGGTAAGTAACATACCGATGACAAAGGGAACAACGTATGTCGTTATGCGGTTTGACCGATAAAGATCTTCGTAGAATATGTAGGAACCAATATGGGCATCCAGGTTCCGCTTATTGGTTATTGACCGAGAATGGTTCTAGGTCATGTCTACATAGTTCTCGAACCCGTAGGGTCCGCACGCTTAACGCTTCGGCGATGCTTAATTATGAGTTTATAAGTTATGATGTACCGAAGGTTGTTCGGAGTCCCGGATGTGATCACGGACATGACGAGGAGTCTCGAAATGGTCGAGACATAAAGATTGATATATTGGAAGCCTATGTTTGGACTTCGGAAAGGTTCCGGATGAAAACAGGACGTTACCGGAACACCGGGGGGTTACCGGAACCCCCCGGGGGGTCAATGGGCCTTGATGGGCCATAAGGGAGAAGAGGAAGGGCCGGCCAGGGCAGGCCGCGCGTCCCCTCTAGTCCTAATAGGACAGGAGAGGGGGCGCGCCTCTTCCCTCTTCCCCTTCCCCAATCCTACTCCAACTAGGAAGGGGAGTCCTACTCCTGGGGAGTAGGACTCCTCCAGCGCACCCCCTAGGGCTGGCCGCACCCCTTGCTCCTTTATATACGGGGCAGGGGGCACCCCATGACACACAAGTTGATCTACGATCGTTCCTTAGCCGTGTGCGGTGCCCCTCCACCATATTCCACTTCGTCATATCGTCATGGAGCTTAGGCGAAGCCCCGCGCTGAAGTCATATCGTCATGGAGCTTAGGTGAAGCCTGCGTCGGTGGAGCATCATCATCGCCACCACGCCGGCCGTCGACGGAACTCATCCCCGACGCTTTGCTGGATCGGAGCCCGGGGATCGTCATCGAGCTGAACGTGTGCTGAACACGGAGGTGCCGTACGTTCGGTACTTGGATCGGTCGGATCGTAAATACGTACAACTACATCAACCGCGTTGTTATAACGCTTCAGCTTACGGTCTACGAGGGTACGTGGACAGACACTCTCCCCTCTCGTTGCTGTGCCATCACCATGGTCTTGCGTGTGCGTAGGAAATTTTTTGAAATTACTACGTTTCCCAACACTAGATCCAAGGGGTTCCCCTCACATAGAGGAGAAAGTGATTGGTGGAAATGTGGATCTAGATCTCCTCTCTCTTTTCCCTCAAAAACTAGCAAGAATCCATGGAGGGATTGAGAGTTAGCAAGCTCGAAGAAGGTCAACAATGGGGAAGAACACGAGCCCAAAGGATAAGGTTCAATGGGAAGAAGACCCCTTTTATAGGTGGGGAAAAATCCAACCGTTATGCTCACAGCCCGCATCGAGCGGTAGTACCGCCGCATCACGGTACTTACTGCTAGGGGTAGCGGTACTATCGCTAAGGGTAGCGGTACTACCGCTATGCAGCGAACTAAAAATTACATCCGTGCCTACCACCGCTGGACTTGTGACGAGTTTTTGGTCCCGAGCGGAAGTAGCCACGGAAGTAGTCGCAGTAGTACTGCTCCAAGCGGTAGTACCGCTCCCAAGAGCGGTAGTACCGCTTCCAAGGGCGGTAGTAAAAAATTACTTCCGCTCCTACCCATGTAGTACCGCTGCAGCCTTTTCGTAACACCAAAACTACCATAACTTCGCATTCGGACTCAATTCGATGAAACCAAGTTTGTTGGAAAGCTAGGGACAAGGGCTAACACAATCTTGAGAGAAATACCAATAATAAGCAAATGAGAAAAGGCACAAAAGAAAATGGTGAGAACCCTTCCTCGAAAAGACCGTAAAACCTCCAACACCGAAAACATCATAGAAGACGCATGCAAACTCCGTTTTCGATGAACTCAAGCTTGTCATAAAGATGACCATAAGCTCTAGGACTCATAAAGAGAACCAAACAAGAACCAAGAAACATGATGCAAGGATGCAATGGTTTGAGCTCTCGACGAACGATACGATCAAGCTACTCACTTGAGAGCCCCCTTGATAGTACGGCTATCGATCCTATAACCCGGTCTCCCAACTACCACCATGAGACTGGTAAAATAGAAAACCTGTCAAGGGCAAACCTTTGCCTTGCACATGATCCACTTGAGCTAGATGATGACGATCTTGTCCTCCTCAAGATGGACCACCTTTCTTGATTGTGTTGGGTCGATGGAGACTAGATGATTGCTCCCCATACTCCACTATGGGTGAGCCACTCTTGACACATCTTCACAAGTCCATTGACACCACAATGGATGGCAAGCTTCAAGCACTTGATCTCTTCGTGATGCTCCACTTGAACTTGCACACGACAATCTTGATGACGATCACCACTTGATGTCATCCTTTCCATGGGTTGTATGATATCTTCCTCTTGACGCAAGCCCATGGACACGCATCTAACCCCACATAGACTCTCACATAGACCATGGGTTAGTACACAAAGTGCAATGGATAATGCTTACCATACCATGGGATCACTTGATCCCTCTCGGTACATCTTCTACGCTTTGTGAGTTGATCAACTTGATTCACTCTTGACTTAGTCTTGATCAACCTTGAATCTTTCCAACTCTATTCGTTTGGAGGATGTCTTGAAAGTAAACATGAATGATCACACAATCTTCTTCTTCAAGACATGCTTGCAATAAGCTCAACACTCACATGACCAATCTTTGGATAATTCCTTAATAGCACCTTGGTCAACACATAAACTCCTTGAAACCAACACATGGACTTCAAGAAATGCCTATGGACAAATCCTTCAAATATAACTCAATGCAACCATTAGTCCATAGAGAATGTCATCAAGTACCAAAACCACACATGGGGGCACCGCATGTCCTTTCAAATTGTTTATGGAAAAAGCATGTCACTTACCTCTCGAACTAGAACATAAGGCATATTGGCTATTAAAGAGCTCAATTATGATTTTAAACTTGTCGGTGAGAAGAGGTTATTTGACATTAGCTCACTTGATGAATGGAGAACCCAAGCCTATGAGAATGCCAAACTGTTTAAGGAGAAAGTTTAAAGATGGCATGACAAAAGGATACAAAAGCGTGAGTTTAATGTAGGTGACTATGTGTTGCTATTCAACTCTCGTTTAAGATTTTTTGCAGGAAAACTTCTCTCTAAATGGGAAGGTCCTTACGTTGTCGAGGAGTTCTATCGTTTCGGTGCCATAAAAATCAACAACTTCGAAGGCACAAACCCGAAGGTGGTGAACGGTCAAAGAATCAAACATTATATCTCAGGTAATCCCATAAATGTTGAAACTAATATTATTAAAACCATAACCCCGGAGGAATACATAAGGGACACTTTCCAGAACGTTCCAGACTCCGAAAAGGAATAGGTACGTGGTACGGTAAGTAAACCGACTCCAAAACAGTTCTAATGGCGATTTTTCTCCGTTTTGGAATATTTAGAAAAATAGAAAAATAAGAAGCAGTCCGGGAAGGACACGAGGCTTCCACAAGGGTGGGAGGCGCGCCCTACCCCCCTGGGCGCGCCCCCTGCCTCGTGGGCACCTCGTGTGCTCTCCGGACTCCGTTTTCTTGCACGATACATATTTTGGTCGGTAAAAACTCATTATATAATCTCCCGAAGGTTTTGACCTCAGTATCACGCAAATATCCTCTGTTCTTGTTTCGAGCTGTTTTCTGTCAGAGTCGTGAAGGCCGGGCATCATGTCGTCCCCCTCCTCCAACAATCAGGGCAACGATGCTTGGCTGATGAAGTTAGAGCTGAAGAGAGAAGAACCCGAGGAGATCAACAAGGATGATGGGATCAAGAAGACTATGGAAGATCAGGCTCCGGCAACAGAAGAAGAAGACACCCTTCCACCTCTCTTTACCCCAACTGAGATTGAAGCTTTAAAGATGATTGAGTTAGCTCGTATACAAAAAAGTACCTCACACGTGAAATAATTTTGTTGAAGGATCATATCGTCGCACTCAAGGGCATTATCCGCAAGTTGGAAGATCTCTTACGCTCGATGTGCGACTATCCATCATCACTACCATCCTCTTCACCAGCAAAGGAGATCTAATCACATGGGTATGGGCACTCCCCTTGGCAACTACCAAGCTTGGGGGAGGTGTCCCGGTATCGTATCACCATCACACTCCTATCTTTACCGTTTTTCTTAGTTCGATCCTTTTGGTATTATCTTGATCTAGTAGAATAAAGTTTTAGTATGATTTAGTCTTGAGTTTTGATTTATGATCCCTCTATGTAATCGAGTCCATGAGCTATATATAATAAAGATTAGTATTGAGTCAAGGGCTTGATTATCTTGCTATAATCTTGAGTGAATAAAAGAAAAAGAAAGAATAAAAAAAATAAAGAGATCATATTGATCTTATGAAGAGTGATGACTTCACATATAGAGAGTATGATGATTAAAAGTTATTGAGAGTTGACAAACATAGTTTTGGTCATCGTTGCAATTAATAGGAAGTAATAAAGAAAGAGAGGTTTCACATATAAATATACTATCTTGGACATCTTTTATGATTGTGAGCACTCATTAAAATATGACATGCTAAAGAGTTGATGTTGGACAAGGAAGACAACGTAATGGGTTATGTTTTTTTATATCTGAGATAAAGTATATTGTCATGGATCATCCAACATGTTCAGCTTGCCTTTCTCCCTCATGCTAGCCAATTCTTTGCACCAAGTAGAGAGACTACTTGTGCTTCCAAATACCCTTGAAACCAGTTTTGCCATGAGAGTTCACCATATCTACCTATGAATTGAGTAAGATCCTTCAAGTAAGTTGTCATCGGTGCAAGCAATAAAAATTGCTCTCTAAATATGTATGACTTATTAGTGTGGGAGAAAATAAGCTTTATACGATCTTGTGATGTGCAAGAAATAAAAGCGACAGACTGCATAATAAAGGTCCATATCACAAGTGGCAATATAAAGTGACGTTCTTTCGCATTAAGATTTTGTGCATCCAACCCTGAAAGCGCACGACAACCTCTGCTTCCCTCTGCGAAGGGCCTATCTTTTACCTTTACCTTCTACTTTATGCAAGAGTCATGGTGATCTTCACCTATCCTTTTTACATTTTATCCTTTGGCAAGCACATTGTGTTGGAAAGATCCTCATATATATATCCAATTGGATGTAAGTTAGCATGGACTATTATTGTTGACATTACCCTTGAGGTAAAAGGTTGGGAGGCGAAACTATAAGCCCCTATCTTTCTCCGTGTCCGATTAAAACTCCGTAACCACGAGTATTGCGTGAGTGTTAGCAATTGTGAAAGACTAAATAATAGTTGAGTATGTGGACTTGCTGAAAAGCTCTTATGTTGACTCTTTCTGATGTTATGATAAATTGCAATTGCCTCAATGA
Source organism: Aegilops bicornis (assembly GCA_021605145.1). Classification (NCBI taxonomy): domain Eukaryota; kingdom Viridiplantae; phylum Streptophyta; class Magnoliopsida; order Poales; family Poaceae; genus Aegilops; species Aegilops bicornis. The sequence goes on from CM038672.1 coordinate 672,056,217, forward strand.
CTGAGATTATAGTTTGTTAGTTCTCAATGAAGTTTTCTGATTCATACTTGACATTGTGAATAGATTATTACTTGAGCATAAGAGATCATATGAAAAATATATATATATGTTGCTGTTAAAAGAATGATCATGATGCCCTCATGTCTGTATTTTATTTTTATCGACACCTCTATCTCTAAACATGTGGACATATTTATCGTTATCAGCTTCCGCTTGAGGACAAGCAAGGTCTAAGCTTGGGGGAGTTGATACGTCCATTTTGCATCATGCTTTTATATCGATGTTAATTGCATTATGGGCTGTTATTACACATTATGTTACAATACGTATGCCTATTCTCTCTTATTTTACAAGGTTTACATGAAGAGAGAGAATGCCGGCAGCTGGAATTCTGGGCTAGAAAAGGAGCAAATATTAGAGACCCATTCTGCACAACTCCAAAAGTCCTGAAACTCCACGTAAGTTATTTTTGGAAATAATAAAAAATACTGAGCGAAGAAAATACCAGAGGGGGCCCACACCCAGGCCACGAGGGTGAGGGCGCGCCACCTCGGGCGCGCCTGCCTCGTGGGCCCCCTGGCAGGCCTCCGGTGTCCATCTTCTGCTATATGAAGTCTTTTACCATGGAAAAAATCATAAGCAAGCTTTCGGGACGAGACTCCGCCGCCACGAGGCGGAACCTTGGCGGAACCAATCTAGGGCTCCGGCGGAGCTGTTCTGCCGGGGAAACTTCCCTTTGGGAGGGAGAAATCATCGCCATCATCATCATCAACGATCCTCTCATCGGGAGGGGGTCAATCTTCATAAACATCTTCACCAGCACCATCTCCTCTCAAACCCTAGTTCATCTCTTGTATCCAATCTTTGTCTCATAGTCTCAGATTGGCACTTGTAGGTTGCTAGTAGTGTTGATTACTCCTTGTAGTTGATGCTAGTTGGTTTACTTGGTGGAATATCATATGTTCAGATCCATTATGCATATTAATACCCCTCTGATTATGAACATGAATATGCTTTGTGAGTAATTACGTTTGTTCATGAGGACTTGGGAGAAGTGTTGCTATTAGTAGTCATGTGAATTTGATATTCGGTCGATATTTTGATGAGATGTATGTTGTCTCTCCTCTAGTGGTGTCATGTGAACGTCGACTACATGACACTTCACCATTGTTTGGGCCTAGAGGAAGGCATTGGGAAGTAATAAGTAGATGATCGGTTGCTAGAGTGATAGAAGCTTAAACCCTAGTTTATGCGTTGCTTCGTAAGGGGCTGATTTGGATCAATATGTTTCATGCTATGGTTAGGTTTACCTTAATACTTCTTTTGTAGTTGCGGATGCTTGCAATAGGAGTTAATCATAAGTGGGATGCTTGTCCAAGTAAGGACAACACCCAAGCACCGGTCCACCCACATATCAAATTATCAAAGTATCGAACGCGAATCATATGAGCGTGATGAAAACTAGCTTGACGATAATTCCCATGTGTCCTCGGGAGCGCTTTTCTCTATATAAGAGTTTGTCCAGGCTTGTCCTTTGCTACAAAAAGGATTGGGCCATCTTGCTGCACTTTATTTACACTTGTTACTTGTTACCCGTTATAATTTATCTTATCACAAAACTATCTGTTACCTATAATTTCAGTGCTTGCAGAAAATACCTTACTGAAAACCGCTTGTCATTTTCTTCTGCTCCTCGTTGGGTTCGACACTCTTACTTATCGAAAAGGCTATGATAGATCCCCTACACTTGTGGGTCATCAGCCCCCAAGAGGGAACTATCTGTTACCGCTATTTTCAATACTTGCAGAGAATACCTTGCTGAAAACCGCTTATCAGTGCACCATGGCGTGCGTCATGCGCGTCGATGCGCTTGATGTATGGTTGCGGCCTGGAACCATGCAGGTTCCTGGCCTAGGGTAGCGCTCCTCTGTTCCTTATCGGCATGGTGCTTGACAGGGCGTGGCGGGTCGTTCTGCGTCCGATGGTAAGTCGGCCATTGATGGATATGGCGCCTCATGCTGGAGTTTGGCTGTTGGTAGTCTCTGCGAGGTGCGGTCGGCTGCGGTGGTTCTTGGTGCTTCTTTGACGACGGGCAAGTTCGATGGTTGTCGTGATTGGTGGGATTGTCGGCCCGGTGCGAGTTGATGTGCGGTTGATGGTGTGCTGGGAGGCTTGGGCAAAGACCCTTTTCTCGTCCTTGTGTCGTGACTAGAGATGGTGGTGGCTGCAGCCGTCGTTGACCTTCCTGGAGGCATCACTGTGTTTGCTGCCGCACCCCTCTCGTGCGGATCCTGTCGTCGGTGTAGCTTCAGTGGAAACCCTTGATGTTGTGTGATCGAATGATGGCGACGCCTTGGTGTCGTATTCAGTCTTGGGGGCTTTGTCTTTGGAGCTGAATACCGGTATGCAGGATCAATGGAAGACGAATATGTTTTCATCAAGGCTTCTGTGGCAACGACGACGGGAGTGAGCGATGTCGGAGACACGAAATTGATTGAGGTAGTCGGATCTTCTATGACGTGTCCGTGGGTTGCGTCAGTTGATTGTTGCTATGAAGTCAAAGCTGCGGTGACGGGAACGCGGTGGCGTACGATAACAACAGATAGGTGGTCTGTTCAGTGATCTTCCACGGGCCAACCTTGCCTAATTATCCTTCGCATTTCCCCGTCAGAGATGGAGTTGCGTTGTCTTGTCCCGCGTGGTTGAGTGCTGGTGCAAATCTTCATGTGAGTCCGCACGGCCTTTTCAATGTTGGTTGGGTCGACAATAGTTAATGGCGAAGTCGGAGTTGTTTGCTCAGGTTTCTGGTTGACGATGATGCCTACACTAGTGTAGAAGCGATAATGATGACGCATATGTGCTGCCTCGACAAGACCCTCTTTGGGGCGATGTGTGTTTGGTATCCAGTGTGTGCCACTCGGCGGTATGTTTAGTTTTCGCCCGGTTTTTCATTAATTAGTTGACCAATTTTCTTCTGCTTAATTAATGGATAAGTCACATCTTTTGCCTTTCTGTTGAAAAATTAAAATAAAATAGAATAAATAGATAGATATGTTGCCAAATGCGATAATGAAATGCGAAAAGAACAAGAAATGGTGAATAAAGAAACCTTCATGGCACCCGCTCCCAGTCCTACTCAACACGATTAGAACACAGGATGTGATGTGCCAGATGGCCATATGAAACAGGGTTAAGAACTACTCCCTCCGTTTCAAAATAGATGACTCAATTTTGTACTAACTTTAGTACAAAGTTAGTATTAAATTGGGTCATCTATTTTAGAACGGAGGGAGTAAGAAGAATCATGCCGTTGACCACCCGGTAGTGCTGCCTCTTTTCCGCTGAAAAGACTGCAAACATATCACAAAATCGACACGAGACACACGGACAAAGTAGCACGACAGCAGCAGCGGCATCTTTGAAATGGACGAGCACTGGCGTACAAACCGCTCGTCAAGCAAATATCTTAATTAGAAGTATATATCGTCATCGTCCACGCATAGGCTGGGCATAAAGCCTACATGCAGCCCCAAAGTTTTGTGTCCAATGCGGCGTGGACAGTGCCTCTGCCATCCTCGGAAGCAGGAAGCAAATAGTGGTAGCAGGCATCGTCGCTTGGAATCAAATTTAGGTCATGTTTGGTTACAGGGACTAGACTAAAAAAAGTTTTTTTTAGTTTTTTGTAGATTTTTTCTTAAGAAACTAGAAAAACACTTTATTGGAGAATTTTTTTTTCTTTAGTCTTTGGCACTAAAAAGTCTAGCCCCTTGCAATCAAACACCCCCTTAGCCGCCATCCCACATGCCAGAGACAGACCATTGACGGAGGGAATGACGCTTGATTCTACTCGCCATGGCAGCCTGACGTTTCTGGCACGTCAAGGTATCTGTTTGCTATGGACTCGCTGCAAATTCACTGTCGAAAGCACTGACCACCTCGTCGGTTATGTCAAAAAGAGCGTGCAAAACACCCGTCACGATGATGAAAATCATCCCGGACAGGGCCTGCGAGCACCTACCAATGGCCTATGAAATGAAATTAGGCATAAATGTTTGATTAAAAGCTTCCTTCCTATTGGCAAGGGATATGGACGTCTAACAATGCCGAACAGTACCTTCTCAAGAAAAAAACAATGCCGAACAGTAAAATTTGGGTGTCTACTTTTGCACGCACATGCCATGTGGATACTTTGCCGCGAATTCATGGTGCACTGTGTGGATGTCAATTTCCGAAAATAAGAACAAAAAAAAAATCAGCAGATGTGGGTGTGATGCGCATGTGCTTGAGCGAGGCCGAGGAGCAACAAAAATCCTGGAAGTGACATGATTCGCAAACAAAAAAAATCTAGAAAGTGGCATGGACAATCTTGTGGTTATGCATGTTTTCATGGACCTTTTTGCAAAGTTGACTTGCGCACCGTCGCTACATATATATAAGTCCAGGGAAAATATCTTGTGCTCCGGAAGCACCTAAGGTTAGGTGCTCCTGTGCGAGCTCGGCCGTTGGATCTTAGATCCAAAAGCTCCTGTGAAATGATACACTTTTTTGCAAAAAAGCCCATGTAGAATCTAAAAAATGCGCGCAAGTACAGCAGCTCCTCGTATGCTGTTGGATCTGAGATCCAAAGGTCCAGAAGTCCGTATCATGGGAGCATCTATGCTCCCGTATCACAGGATACTCTCTCTATAAAAGCATCTCCAAGACTCCAACAGGCGCTGGAAAAGGCGCTGCAAGGTAAAATTACGCTTTAGCTGCTACCCGATTCCGCGCCCATGGCGGGAAATTACCGCTGCTGGAGAAAGCGCAGACGGCGCCGGTAGATTTGGCGCGCCGCCATCAAGGCTACTTATAAATTGCCGCTACCGCCACGCCAAGACCGCACACAGCCACGCCGCCCTCGCGAGCTCGCTGCCGCAGTTTTTCGCCACCACCGCGCCACCACCATGCCGCCGCCGGCCGGGTGCTTGGTTATCGCGGCGCCGCCTAACGGCTGGTTCTCCGCCGAGATACGGTCCGGCGACGCGCGGCTCGGCCTCGGGACATTCCGAGCGCCAGACGAGGCGGCTCACAAGACGACGCGGCGGCGTGGCGCTGGACAGCCCCGCCGCAGATGAACTTCCGGACGCCTTCACGCTGAAAGCAGCGCGCAGCTGCCGCCTTCGCCGCTGCCTCATCACCGACCTCGACCGCGTCGACCATGCTCGGCGGCGCCACCTCCTCGCCGCCGGCGAGGACGAGCGAGCCATATGGCGAGCGGAGTGGCGCCGCCACACCGGAGGACGTCGCCGACGAGCATGCCTACTGGGCGGAGAGGACGGCAAGGCGTCGCTCGGAGCGGGCGAACCGGCTCAGCGGAAGGCAGTGGCGAACGAGTAGTGCGACATCGTCTCCGCAGGTGGGAGGTCGTTCTTCACCTCGGACGATGAACATTGGGACGACGTCTGGCTCTCAACTTCGGACGACACCGACGAGGATGACGATTGTGATGACAGCGACTTAGAGTAGTTTTCTATCTATGTATGATTTCTATCTATCTATGTATGTTGAACTATCTATCATCTATGCCGTAGTAGTTGCACCGATGTAATAAAATATCTATGTATCGCTTTTTTATCTATGCAATTTTAATTAAAAAAATATTATAGAATGGGCGCAGGCGCTGCATTTTACTACGCCGAAGTTGCTGCTGCGCTTTTCAAATGCTGCCGGAAAGAAACGCTGCGCTACCGCCGCCAAACCAGCGATGCGCCGCCAAATCTGTTTTTACAGCGCGGCGTGTTGGGCGCCTGTTGGAGATGTTATCAACCTTTCCACCCAGTCCCCTAAAAAAAAACCCTTTCCACCCAATGTTGAACGGTGTGAGCGTGTGCACATTGAAAGGACATGTCTGCGCTGCAGATTTTACCCTATGTTCTCTTCCTCACGGTCTTGCTAGCCTCGTCGGCAGCCGGCCACGCGGCGGCCCTGCGGGCTCACCTCACACACGTGGACAGCGACCGCGGCTTCACCAAGCACCAGCTGCTCCGCCGGATGGACGCTCGGTCACTGGCCCGCATAGACAGTCGGTGCCCAGCACCTGGGCGTGGCGCCAATGCGCACCCGGTGACCGCGCCCGTGAGCCGTGGCACCGTCGGCATAAAAAACATGCAATCCGAGTACCTCATCCACTTTGGCGTCGGCACGCCGCGGCCGCAGCGCGTGGCGCTGACGCTGGACACCGGCAGCGACTTCGTCTGGACGCAGTGCTTCTGCCAGGTTTGCTTCCCTCAGCCGTTCCCGGCGATCAACATCTCCGCCTCCGGCACCATCCACGGCGTCTCGTGCTCCGACCCTGCCTGCGCGCTGGGGGGCCTCGCGCTCTCCGGGTGCACCGCCTGCGACAACATCTGCTTCTACACCTACTTCTACGGCGACAACTCCGTCACGACGGGGCAGATCGTGGAGGACACCTTTAGCTTCCAGCAGGCGCCCAACGGCAAGGCCGCCGTGGTGCCGAAACTCCGCTTTGGTTGCGGCATGTTCAACACCTGCCTCTTCGGATCAAACGAGTCCGGCATCGCCGGCTTCGGCCGCGGGCCGTTGTCTCTGCCGTCGCAGCTCAAGGTGGGTGGCTTCTCCTACTGCTTCACCAACATCGTGGACTCCAGGACCAGCCCCGTGTTCCTGGGCACGCCGGATGACCTTCAAGCGCAGGCTACGGGGCGTCTCCAATCCACCCCGTTGGTGCGAAATCCCGAATCCAATCACTACTACCTTTCGCTCAAGGGCATCACCGTGGGCAAGACGCGGCTGCCGTTCGATGCGTCGTCGTTCGCGCTCAAGGGCGACGGCTCCGGTGGCACGATCATCGACTCCGGCTCGGCCATGACGAGCAGGGCCGGGCCGGCAAATTTTGGGGCCCTGTACGAAACTAAAAAATGGGCCCCATGTTACTAGATATTTTTTCATTCAAAAAATGTCTCACTAGAAAAAAATGAACTAGCTAGCGAGAAATTATAGTGTATATGACATAGTGTCTTACTCAGTTAGAGATTATGCCTCAATATTTGGCAATTAGACGAACCATCTTACTCACCTACTCCCGTGTCCTGTCTGGTTGAACTACTATAATGTGATATTTAACCGGGGAGGCAAGAACTAATCTCTAACGATTCTTGCCAAAAATTAATTAGAAATTAGGAATAGGAGTAGAAGCCGAAGTTAATCAGGAAGGAGTAGTTTACAAACCGTAACTGTGAATTTTTGCCTTAACCTTCCTACTGAACTCATAATCTTTTTTGAAACCTATACAAAGTCTTGGATCATCATAACTGAGCAAACTCATATGGGTAGCTACAGTACAGCCGTACATATCTTCCATTGTATGGCCGTCGATTTATTGATTATTCACACGTAATGGTCTAACTAACATGCATGATAACTCAAACGGCTGATGCTATGGACAAAAAGTCAGACGGATCATCGGGTTCTAGCACTAACCTGTGGTCAGCGGCACGCTACCTGTTTTGGCTGAGAGGAACTGTCCCGTGTCGCCCATCGCCGGGCGCCTCGAGTCTGGATGCCGATTTTGTTTTGACGAGAGGAGAGGAACAGTCGCCGACTCGCCGTGCAGCCGCTTCGTCGCGGATCGATCCGCCAATCCTGCTTTCGATCCGACGATCCTGCTTTCATGTTGGCTGTAGCGACGCGAAGAGGCCTGAGCATGTATGCACGTTGGATTCAGACCTTTGGAGATCGATCTCATTTCCTTTTGTTTTCTTGAGATGAGATAATCGATCCCGTTTCCGATCGAGCCTTGACTAACCTGGACGCTGCAGCGGCCAAAAACCATGCGGGCTAGCGCCCAGGAGTCTTCTTTTAGCGACATCGCCAAAGAGTCATAGACCTGTATAAAAATTTGGGGCCCCTAAATTTTATGGACCCTGTGCGGACCGCACAGTGTGCATAACTATGGGCCCGGCCCTGCTGACGAGCGTCCCGGAGGCCGTGTACCGGAGCCGTTCAAGTCGCAGGTGTCGCTGCCTGTCAACAAAAACAACACCGACGACCATGAGGGCTTGTTGTGCTTCACCGTCTCACCGAAGAAGAAGGAGACCGCCATGCCGAAGCTGATCCTCCACCTAGAGGGCGCGGAGTGGGACCTCCCACGGGAGAACTACATGTTGTACACCGAGGAGGACGGGCTGTGCGTGGTGATAAGTTCCGCGGGCGAGGACAACAGGTCGCTCATAGGCAACTTCCAGCAGCAGAACACGCACATCGTCTACGACTTGGAGCACAATATGCTGGTGTTCGTGCCCGCGCGCTGCGACAAGCTGTGATACCGATACGTCAACGTGTGTATTATTGTGCATTGTTGCACGTACGTACATACGATATGTACTGGTCACATACGTTTATCGGTACTAAGAACGCATGAAAAGGAACACCCGTTCTCTACGTGCCAGTGCTAAATAAACAAGGTGAGATGAGAAACTAAGCTAAGTGTTTGTCTATACCTAGTCTGATATGAAAAAATTGTAGACATATCACAAGCGATAGATTTCAGCCGGTACATGTTTCTACTTGTACTGAATGTTGAGTGCGCCAACACCGCGTGCGATGTGCGATTTTCTCTTGATAATTCGAGAGAATGTCTACATCCGAAGATATACACAACCTAATCATTACGTGGTTCAAAACATGAAAAAGCACACAATAATAAGCTTACAAACACACTGAAAACTCGGTACCATGCAACCGGCAATGCTACACCTACCTAACCATCAAACGTAAACTAACATAATAGTTTAGGTGGCCTTTTTCAATTGGTGGAAATCAGGGGAGGAGGCCCCACCCAGTTGAAATCGGGGGTGGAGAGATTAGTTAGGCAAGTTACGTAGGAGTATGTAGATTTTCGGCCTCCCACGCCATAAGATAAAACCTCCGTCCGGCTATACGGAATATGTTGTCATATGTGACAAGGTGATGTGAAAAGAGCATGAAATGCGGAATAAAAAAAGTCCAACGTCCATGTCGCACTCCCAGCCCCGCTGAATTTGAGACACCCCTATGTGGCGTGAGTAAAAGGTGATTAGGACGGTGGCAGCATCAAGTTCACAGGATATGTACCAGCTGGCCATATGGAACAGTTTTAAGAACAATCATCTCGTTTCCCACCGGATAGTGCCTCTTTTCCGTTGAAAAGACTACAAACAGACCGACAAAGTAGCACGACAACAGCAGCAGCGTCGTGAAATGGACGAGCACCGGCGTACTCACCGCTCGTCGAGCAAACATGGAAACCACATTGCGTGGTCCGCAGCGTCCGGCATCGCCGGCCCTGACATTGGCTCCTCGTCCCATTCCCGCGTGGCTTCACGGTAGATGCTGCAGATGTCTTGCTCCTGGGCACCGTGCAGCGGTTTGCAGAGACCCATTTCGATGCTCCCGCTGTTTAGAGAACGGTCACCGTGGCGCGCGAAAGTGCAGCAACCCATGGCGCCCTTCTCAGCTCGCTGGCATGCCTTGTCATGCCGCTACTCGACATTGCGATTGCGCATCGTCAAGCTCCAACTTCCTATGAAGGTCCCTTGAAGTCTGTGCTTCCTCCGAGGCGCCTCGTCGTGGATCTTGGGCGCCTGCTGCCTCCGTATCACTGTGCTCGGTTGTCTCTGCCCGTGTGGAGCTGCAGTTCATGGCAGATCAGTCCAAAGTGCTGCAAGGTCTGGTTGCACGTGTTGAGAGCTTTCTAGAGCGGGCGGAGGCTACTCTCGGCAAGCTCTCCTCGTGCCGCTATGTTGCCGATCGCCCGATCCCGCGTCCTCCCCGGTGTTTTCGATGTTGGTTCTGCGGAAGACAAGGGGACGGAGCTCTTCGGTTGTTTCTCCCCTCGTGTTGGGGCCGATTCTTCGCCATTGTTCCGCCATGGGCGAGGCCGCCACCGTGGTTGTCGCCTGCACAGCAAATCATGCCCGAAGCTTCAACATCAATGTGTGAGACCTACTCCGCCTTCTTCGTTGAGCATACGGAGGTCGACTCATCGGCGAACTCATGTGAGGGACATGATTTGCCTTTGTCATGTGGGCAATTAGAGGCGCCTGAGTTCATTGTGTCGGTGACACTGTGGCCGATGATGTTGAGGCGCTCGCATGTTAGCGCCGATCATTCGACGCCCACCAGCCACTCGCCTTTGCGGACCATGGAGGTTCCGATGTTGAGGTTACCGACCCGCACGTGGTCGCAGGAAAGGTGATGACTGCGTGAGAAGGTCGATGAGATTCTCTTTTCGTGTTGAGCTTCACAGCTTGCTTGCACGCTTGGAGAGGGTTAGCCTGGATCTGGAAAGAAGATTGTGGAGGAGGCCCTTAGAAGCCAAACAAAGAAAAGTGACGCCACAGGAAAGGCGTCCGCAGCTGCTTGATGATTCCTTGGATTCTCGTGGTGCCTGTGGTCTTCAATGGATTCTCTCATCGGGGATTTCTTTGCAATGTAGCAGTGGGTTGGTGGTCGTTGCGTGTTGTGGGGATTGATGGGTGTTGCTGATCATGCGCTTATGTGGTTGCATGCTTGGTGAGTAATCCACATGTGATGGGTTTGTATCGGTTTTCGCCCGGTTTTCCGTTAATTAACTGGGCAATTCTCTTCTGCTTAATTAATCGATGAGGCAAATCTTTTGCCTCCGTTTCGAAAAAAAACATTATCTTATATCATCATTGTCCACGGATAGGGACAGGCTGAGCTTAATGAAAGCCTAGATGCAGGCACTAAGTTCTGTGCCCAACGTGCCATTGATGGTGCCTTGTCCATCTTTTGATGCAGTGCAGCACAAGCATCATGAGAGCGCGAGAAGATGAGCAGCGGTCCACTGAGCATCTGCCCTTCTTGTACCTCCAATGCGAGGTCGAGTCTGATCCTGAATTTAGCACTAGTGCATTCCCTTATGAGGTACTACCACATATCCTTTTAGGTTATTTTTAAGTGAAACTTCACAGCCCATTTTCTCCTTGTCCTTTTGGATGAGAAGTTACTAGTTTCAGCAGGCAAGAATCAATTGTGCGGCTCACTAAAAATAGACAGAAAATGGAATACTGGTTACCATCCAGTCCTTTCGTCTCATAATATAAGATGTTTTTGTAGTTAAATTTAAACTCGGACAGAGGTAGTAAAAAACTACCAGTTCAGATGTTTGACCGAGGAGAGACCGACTCAAAGAGTATCCCTTGCCATAAAATTCAGTGTGTGGATGTCGATTTCCAAAAAGTAACAACAACAAAATAAGTGGATGTCGGTGCGATGCGCATGTGCTTGAGCGAGTAATATTCGAGCAACAGTAACTTAGAAAGTGACAAGATTCGCAAACAAAAAGATGAAAAGTGGCTTGGGTAATTTTGGGGTTAGATACGTTTCCGTGGACCTTTTTCCAAAGTTGAGCTGCGTGCCGTTGCTACATATACGGCAACGACATCCTGGTCTTAATAAACCAACAAATAACCGAATTAACAACCTTGTCACCCAGTGCTGAATTGTGTGAGCGCGTGTGCACGTTGAAGGACATGTCTGCGCTGCATGTTCTCTTCCTCGCGGTCTTGCTGGCCATGTCGGCGACCGGCCACGCGGCGGCCTTGCGCGCCGATCTCAGGCACGTCGACAGCGGCCGCGGCTTCACCAAGCGCGAGCTGCTCCGCCGGATGGCCACCCGGTCGCGGGCTCGTGTAGACAGCCGGTGGTCACCGCCGCCCGGCCGCGGCGCCAACGCCCACGCGGCGGTGACCGCGCCGTTGACCCGCGGCACCGTCGGCAAAGAAGAGTACAACTCTGATTATGTCATCCACTTTGCCATCGGCACGCCACAGCCGCAGCCCGTGGCGCTGGCGCTGGACACGGGTAGCGACTTGGTCTGGACTCAGTGCGACTGCGATGTCTGCTTCGACCAGCCGTTCCCGGCGCTCAACACCTCCGCCTCCGACACCCTCCGCGGCGTCTCGTGCTACGACCCTCTCTGCGCGCGAGGGAGGCCTGCTCTCCGGGTGCGCCGCCGGCGACAACTTGTGCGTGTACGTCTACTCCTACGCCGACAAGTCGATGACGACGGGGCTGATTTTCGAGGACACCTTCACCTTCAAGGCGCCCAACGGCAAGGTCGCTGCCGTGCCCAACCTCCGCTTTGGCTGCGGCATGTACAACGCCGGCAAGTTCGGACCAACCGAGTCCGGCGTCGCCGGCTTCGCCCGTGGGCCGCTGTCTCTGCCGTCGCTCCTCAAGCTCCCCAGGTTCTCCCACTGCTTCACCACCCTGGTGGAGTCCAGGACCAGCCCCATGTTCCTGGGCACGCCGGACAACCTCGGAGCGCAGGCCACGGGGCCCATCCAGTCCACCCCGTTCGTCCGGAGCCCCGCGGGCCCGTTCGGCACGCTGTACTACATTTCGCTGAAAGGCATCACGGTGGGCAAGACGCGGCTGCCGTTCGACGCGTCGGCGTTCGCGGTCAAGGACGGCGTCTCCGGCGGGACGATCATCGACTCTGGCTCGAGCATCACGAGCTTCCCGCGGCCCGTGTTCCGAAGCCTCCGGAAGGCGTTCATGTCGCAGGTGCCGCTGCCCGTCGCCAACGTCTCCGCCACCGACCCCGATACGATGCTGTGCTTCCTCACCTCGCGCAAGAAGGAGGCGCCCGCCATGCCCAAGCTGATCCTCCATCTTGACGGCGCGGACTGGGACCTTCCAAGGGAGAACTACGTGCTGGATGTCGAAGACGACGACGACGGTACCGGCGGCGGGCCGTGCTTGGTGATAAATTCGGCGGACGAGAGCTCCCCGACGATCATAGGCAACTTCCAGCAGCAGAACACGCACATCGTCTACGACCTGGAGAAGAATAAGCTGGTGTTCGTGCCCGCGCGCTGCGACAAGCTGTGACGATCGAGCGAGCCATGAGACCAATACGGACTAAGGAACATGCATGCGTGCTCTACGTACCAGTGCTAAATAAATATGCATGGGGTCAAGGCAACTATGAAAGCAGTTTAATTAAGCCTAGTCTGAATCTGCTTCCCTAAATAAAAAAAAGCTTAGTCTGATCTGCCATGCATCTTTTCTTGTCGTCTCGTGTCTTCGCAGCCAGCCCATCAGGTTTGAAGTCTCGACTTAAGAGCATCTCCAACAGCCGCGCTATAGCGCCCCACACAAAAAACCTTTTAGCGCTGGCTGGTTTTATACTGTCATTGGCTCCAAAGAGTCAAGGCTTATAATGCAGATACAAGGCTGCTCCAGCAGAGAGAAAAATACAAATACATGACTACCGGCATTTTGCATATATGGATATTTTGGACAAAAATGAACATGTAAAATTTGACACAAACAAGTTGATGAATAAAAGTCCATGCCCACAAGTTCATCAAAATAATGCCCACAAGTTCATCCAACCAAGTTCAAATGCAAACTAAAAGTTCAAGACATGAAAGACACATCAAGCTTCATCTTCATCTTCCTCTTCTTCGTCTTCGTCCTCATCTTCCGAAGACGACTCTTCCGCCTCCGAAGATGAACCTTCCTCCCTATCCTCATCACGCACCGCATCATGTGAAGCTCCGACGGTGTTGGCAAGATCTTCAACGGCATCTTCATGGGAATGTGTGTGAGAAGCCATGGCGGCTGGAGGTGCACCCATGGCGGCCGGAGGTGCACCCATGCCTCCCATGAGAGAAGCAAAACTCATGCCTCCCATGGCGGCCATAGCGTCGGAGGGTGCTCCAAAGCCACCCATGCCTCCCATGGCGGCCGGAGGTGCACCCATGCCTCCCATGCCTCCAAAGCCACCAATGCCTCCCATGCCTCGGATCAAGACTTCTTGTTCGGCAAGATTGACATACTCCTTTTGCGCCGCATTGAGGTTAGATGTGTCCATGAAGAACAAGTGCTTCTCCCATTCCAACAACTTAGCTCGCTCCTCGTTGCTCACTTTCCTCTCCTCCAAAGTCACCTTTCTCTCCTCGGCCGCCACCCTTCTCTCCTCGGCCGCCAACCTCCTCTCCTCGGCCACGGCATCTTGGTTCCTTGCCATTTTCCTCACCTCATTCGCCCGACCATTGCCGTCACAATAGCTTCCATAGCATTTTTGAGCTCATCATCTCCTTTCTTCTTCTTCTTTTCGGTTTTGTCTTTCTTGCACCCATCCGGTCGTTTTGGCTTCGAGTATGAAACCGAGTTGGGTGTGAGGCTTCTCTTGTTGTCATCACTTTATGCATCATCCTCCTCCTCATCATCATTCATCTCAATTGCTCGCCTGCTTGTTGCTCAAATGCAAATCCTCCAAACCATCACGCTTCTTCCATTTCTCATCATCCTTTAACACTTCATAGCAATGAGGCAAGGTAAAGATCCCGCTTTTCTTGATCTTCCCCTTGGCGGAGCTCCGGGCGGTGGCGACGAAGGCCGCGCTTAGGGTTTCGGCGGCGGGCGGTGGGGGTCGGATGTCTGGGCTGAGCGGGCGCCGTGTGGCGTCCATGGCGGGGCAGGGCGCTGGCCATGCTACAAGGGCGAGGGACGAGGAGAGGAGAGAGTGCGGGCGCACTCGAGTGTGCCAAGGCTGTAGTTGGCGCCCAAATACACCGCGGATAAGCGTTTTGACTGCGGCGCCTAACCCGTTATCATCAAGGCTGCTTTTTGCGCTCATTGGAGCGAGCCGCCAAGGCGCTGCTGCTAAAAGGCCCATTTTATGGGCGGCGCTAGTTTAGCGCGGCTGTTGGAGATGCTCTAAGCGTTTAATGTTCACGGAGGTTTTTCTATAAAAAAAATGCCAACAGGCTAGTCTAGCCCGGGTTGGTCTTGTTTTTTTTTTCTTACAAGTTTTCATGTTCCTTCTCATGCATGCATGCTACGAAAACAATTCCATCGTCTCTCTCTTTCTGTCTCTCAGTTCATATCTCACTCCCCTCCCAGTTCCACTAAAGATTGCGAAACTGAGGCCCTGTTTGTTTCATAAGTCCTAGGACTTTTTTAAGTCCCAACTTATAAGTCATAAGTCCCTACCTCTTTGTTTACAGAGACTTATAAGTCCAGAGTCCCTACCTGTTTGTTTACAGGGACTTATAAGTCCATGTTGCACCGCTGCAACGAGGCTCAGGAGAGGGCCTGTCCGGCGATTGGAGGCACCGTTGCAACGAACCGAGGCGGGGCGGCGACGACGGGGCGAGAGGCGGGGCGGCGACGGGGTGGCGACGGGGCGAGAGGCAGGGCGGCGACGGGGCGTGCGGGGAACGAGCCTGGAGCGAATAAGTCCCAATAAGCTCCTCCTTGAGAGTCTTATTTGATAAGTCCCAAATCACCACAATAAGTCCCAATAAGTCCCTTGTGTTTGGTTTAGGTGGGACTTATAGGGACTTTTTTAAGTCCCTAAACTAATAAGTCCCTGGAAACAAACACCCCTGAGTTTTGATATACTCCCTCCGGCCGGAAATACTTATCATCAAAATAAATAAAAATCTAAAACCTGGGTTTCTGGGTACCCAGAAAACCATGTGACAAGGACACATGGAACGGTGGCAGCATCCATCAGGCTTCCACAAGGAAATGGGCCAGATATATAGGGCAGCATCAGGCTCACAGCGCAATGAGAATCTCGTTTCCCACCGGCTACTAGTGCATCTTTTCCTCTGAAAGAACTCCAGGTATATACAGTACTGTATATCAGAAAATCGAAACGGGGGCGCGCCGACAGAGTAGCACGTACGACAACGGCACCGGCATCATGAAATGGATGTGCACCGGCGTACTCACCATTCGTCGAGCAAACATAAAACCACATCAGCTTAATTATATCATCTTCGTCCACGGGTAGCTAGGGATAGGCTGGGCTTAATGAAAGCCTAGCTAGATGCAGGCACTAAGTTATGTGCCCAATGTGCCATTGACAATGCCTGTGCCA
This sequence comes from Aegilops bicornis, assembly GCA_021605145.1. Lineage (NCBI taxonomy): Eukaryota > Viridiplantae > Streptophyta > Magnoliopsida > Poales > Poaceae > Aegilops > Aegilops bicornis. The sequence continues at coordinate 672,072,121 of CM038672.1, forward strand.
TCTTGACAAGTTGTTGATGCAGCACAAGGATGAGAGCGCGAAAAGAAGATGAGCAGCGGTCCACTGAGCATCTGCCCTTCTTGTATCTCGAATGTGACGTCGAATCTGATCCTGAATTCAGCACACAAGTAGTAGTAGTACATAACATTCCCTCATGCCTTTGAGGTTATTTTCCAGATACTACGTACCCTGATTTTCCTTGTCTGGATGAGCGGTATTACCAGTTTCAGATTCATTCTATTGGTAATCAATAGGCAGTGGTCAATTGTACGGCGGACTATTTCATTGTGGATTCTGAAATAAAGTAAGTCCCTTTTTTTAAGTGGGATTGGCTACAGGGCAGTCGACTGACCCGAAACTTGTTTCAATCGATTATGCACTAGCCAGATTTCCTTGGGTGATAGTTGATCAACGGTGCATGCATGCAGCCCTTTGACCACTAGCTAAATAGTACAGTTGCGTTCAAGTACGACAAGTGCTAATGGTAGATCGCCGGCAGCTGAATTCTTTAATATCACACTGTTTCATAAGCAAGTTATGCTATGATGACTTGTACTACGTGTGTATAAGATGAGAGATATGATTAGATCCAGCACTGATTCCTACATGGTATGAGATAATACGCACGTATAGGAAGATTACTAGTACATACTTCCAGTTGAGATTGAACCCAGTTGACCATAATCATTAAGAAAAACTAAAACCAAAGCTAGTAGTACAAAACTAAAAACAAAAAAGTTCTTTTCGAAGAAAGAATGAATTAAAGACATTGCTATTACCTACAAGAAGAAAGAAAATGTAAAAACACATACAAAAGACAGAAAAATACACAAGACTGGCATAGAAAATTGCATTGTTTCATAATATACACAAATAAGCATATATTAATGCAATTTTCAGCCAGTGGTATAAATCGCACACACATTGCATAAAAATTGAGTAAGTATATATCCATGTTATGGGGGCTATTATTTGATAGGCGCCTAATTTTTTTTCGGCGTTTGGTCAAATCGACTCCACCACTCTCCACTGCCCGAGCAAAGATTCAAAGGCCCAACCGCCTTCTTCTTCCCCCCATACTAATATTAAAAAAATCATAAATAAAAATCAGAAAAATGAAGTTCTCTAGGGAAGAATTATTAGTGGCATTGGCATTACCTTTAATAAAAAAGAATATAAAAAACTAAAACTGAAAGTGCGTTATATCGACTAGAGGGGGGTGAATAGGCGATTTTTATGAATTCTTCACTGAGGAATTTGCCGGTGAGGAAATTCCTTAGCGAAGAACTACTTACAGCGGAATAAGTACTCAGAAGTAAGCATAAGAGAATGCGGGCATGGTCATCATGATGAAATGAAGACAAACAAAGAGTACAGAAAGCGTAAACACAGGATAGCTCAAGATGAAGACAAACAGACTGAAGAAATTGAACTGAGGAAATTGAGAAAGTCTTCAGTCAAAGTCTTCAAACACAGATATGAACAAACACTCAACACAATAATGAGGAAATGAAAGGGTTGAGAAAATAGAACCAGTTAGGTTGGTGAAGACAATGATTTGGTAGACCAGTTCCAACTGCTGTCTCAGTTGTACGTCTGGTTGGAGCGGCTGATTATTTAAACTCGAGGACACACAGTCCCGGACACCTGGGCCATCGAGCACGCAGCTCAGACACCAAGTCCTCACCGTATTCTTCTTGAGCTAAGGTCACACAGACCTCGTCCAATCACTCGTGGTAAGTCTTCAGGTGACTTCCAAACCTTCACAGACTTGGTCACTCGGCGATCCACAATTCCTCTTGGATGCTCTAGACCATGACGCCTAACTGTCTGGAAGAAGCACAGTCTTCAAAGGTAACAAGCGTCGGATCCACGCAGGATCAATCTCTTCAGTGATGCTCAATCACTTTGGGTTTGTAGGGGTTTGGTTTTTGGGTTTTTCCTCACTCGATGATTTTCCCTCAAAGTCCTCGGAGGATGGGTTGCTCTCAAATGACAAGTGTCAAGTTCTCTCGGAGCAGCCAACCAGCTAGTGGTTGTAGGGGGCGGCTATTTATAGCCTAGGGAGCAGCCCGACATGATAAGACATAAATGCCCTTCAATGATATGACCGTTAGGTGGATAAGATATTTTGGGACAGCTGGCGCGCAGCACAGCAACGGTCGGAAATTTGAATCTCAAATTCCTCAGGGCTATCATGTTCCTCATTGTGTAGACAATCCAAGACTGGCGAATTCCTAACTCCTCGGTCGAGAACAAATTCTCAACGACTGTAAGAACTTCGCCTCTCACATCAAGAAATTGACTGAACTGTATGAGATTTCCAAAGGCTTCACTCAAGGGATTGGTAGGTGTAGGATTTTGAGTTGACCATCACATGGAAATTTTTCCTTAGTATTTCCTCGACCCCTTTAACAAAGACGGTGTTTCCTATGACTCAAGAAAGAGAAAACGAAACTACGAAAACAAAAGTCTTCACGCTTCATGTTCCTCAAATGAATACCAAGTCTTCAAGGTCACACCAATTTCTTCACTTTCAAAGTCTTCAGAAAGTCTTCAGAATATCAAAGTCTTCAGTCGAAGAACTTCATTTTTAGGGGTCGACTTTCTCTGTAAATATCAAAGTCCTCATAGACTTATAGACCGGTGTACACTCACAAACGCATTAGTTCCTTAACCTATAAGTCTTCAATCCACCAAAATCACTAAGGGCACTAGATGCACTTATAATCTCCCCCTTTTTGGTGATTGATGACAATATAGGTTAAGTTTTCAACGGGGATAAACATATGAAGTGTAAATACTGATATTGAGGAATTTGTTTGCAAGATATAGAAGAACTCCCCCTGAAGATATGCATAGTGAGGAATTTGCTTTTTGAGGCAATGCACATTTGAAGAGTTGAATCATGGAGATCTCCCCCTATATCTTGTAATTCATACACGCATTTGACATATAATATGAAGAATTTGAAATGCATGATGAAATATGGTGCTTGATGTAATTCAGCATGCGTGCGATAGCATTAATGAGGAACAAGCATGCAAAATAACGCATCAAGAGTATCAGAGCTCAAGAAGCTCAAGAGAATCAGAGCATAGTGCAAGAGCACAGTGCATCAAAAGTATCAAAGCACCATCGAGTTTAAGATTATAACTCGATCCAATAAAAGTTTCAGAAGAACGAGAGTTGTAACTTAACAAAAATAAATTGCCCATATAATAGACCCACTTGAAGACTAACTCAAATTTCTCCCCCTTTGTCATCGAATGACCAAAAGGATCGAAACTGAGGACTAACGCTCAAGAATTTCAAGTTGAGGAAGGAGCGCCAAAGATTGTTGGGGTCGGTTGTTGTAGTAGGGCCTGCCGCAGTTGTCGCCCAAGTCTTCATTTTCATCGGTCGCGTGATGAAGAATAGGAGCTGGCCACCAAGGAAGGAACTTTGACCTTCTTGTATTTCTTCGGAGGAGGTGCAGACCAGTCAAATTCTTCCTTGAGTCCCATTGCAGTCAGTTCTTCCGCACTGTAGACATTTGAAAGAACAGCCCAGGTGCGTTTGAAGGTTTCATGGAGGTAGTGGTGGTTTTTCTTCACTGCATTGTGTGTAGAGGTCATGTTGTGAATAATTGAACCAAACTGACGCTTGACCCATTTATGATTGCGATCAACCTTCTGATGAAGACTGGGGAGTAACTCACGATCAGTCATCACCCTGGGTGCAGTAGCTTGAGGACTTTGCTTGACTGAGGTATTTGCGGCAGAGTCATGTGTGGAAGAGTCATCATTGGTGGAGTAGGATGCTGCTTTGCGAAACTGTCCATCCAATGGACGAATGCCTTCATCGATTATAGTAGTAGCCTTGCCCTTGTCATCAGCTGAGGTAAATGTCCGTTTGAGGACTTCAATCAAGGGCAAGTAGCTGCAGTGGTTCAGAGTATCAGCCTTGTAATTGAGTGAAGACCTTGTCCTGATGAATCTCATTATCCAAGGCGCATAAGGCTTTAGCTCAAAAGGTGACATAGCAATGTTTGCGAGTCCTCATGAAGAAATCATGGAAGTTGACGGGAACGCCATGGATGATATTGAAAAGCATATTCTTCATGATGCCAACGACTTCTTCATCATTTGAGTCGTGGCCTTTGATAGGACTCATTGTCTTCGCCAGAATCCGATAGACAGTCCGAGGCACATACAATAATTCCTTGACGAGGAATTTGGTTCTTGGGGCCTGCCTTGGCTTCAAAGGCTTCATCAGCACTTGCATATAGTGATTTGATAGTTCGGTTCATTGTAGATACAACGAGCACCGTCAAGTGGAGGACTGAGTGGTAGAGCACGCGAAGCAATTCGATTCTTTGGTGCCTTGTAGTGAGTATTTTCAGACATCCGCCTAATACCCATGAGTTCACGTCTTGACGTCTCCGGTGATGTGCAGCGTTGCATAGAATTGAAGAATAAGTTCTTCATTCCGATCCACGTATATCGGTCAGAAATTGAAGTCTGCGTCGTGAAGAACACCGAGGACTGGCTCGAAGTTCGGCAGAGACTCCATGTCCACATTAGGAATATGAGCATGATCGAAGACTTTGTCTTTATTGAAGAGCACTGAGGAATAGAAATTGGCTTGACTAGCAGTCCAGAAACGCCTCTTCCTTATGCGAGCAGAATCATATGGATTGTAATCGATGAAGAATACGTGCTCGCTGAAGAAGTCATCGACCTTGAACTTTTGCTTGGTTGAGAAGGGATCCTTTGGTTTTGGCAGTGGAGTGTCAGTGAGTTGCATCACGACCTCAGGAATCGCAATCTCGGGTCCTTCAGGCTGAGAAATTTTTTGTTCCTCAACAGGTGCAGTCTGAGGATCAGCAGCAGCAGGTTCATCAGCGCTAGTGGCTGGAATTTCTTCAGGACGTATGAAGTGGGATGAGTTTCTTGAGCCCATTTGAACAGTTGGAGCAGGGGACTGAGGTATCTGTTGGATTGGGGTGAAGAGTGGCGAATTTGGATGCTGACTTTCCCAAAAGTCATCATTCATCACATGCGTTGTGCTTCCAATATCCACATCTTCTTCAAGTTCCTCAACACCGGCCTCTTCAGCTGTGAACTGAGGCATAGGCGAGGAAATGATTGGGGTTGAAGGATTGCTTTCACTTCAATTTCTTCATCAATCTGCTCTGACGAAGCAGCAGAATGATTTTCTTCATCAGATCCACTTGGGGTCACATAATCTTCATCAAAAGGAACAAGGTCCTTTGATGGAATTGAGGAAATTGGAACAACATCAATTGGATTTTCAAAGGAGCTGGTCATTGGCTTCATTTTCTTCGCAGCCGAAGAATTTGACGCAATGATGCTTTCCGCTTTCTTCACAAAGCTCGTTCTGCAGCCTTGGTCTTCTTCACATCAGAGGCAGATGGAAGAATTGGAGTTGGTGTTGGCGCGGGAGGAGCTGAGGAATCTGGATGAATTTCCTCAGGCGCAACTTGTAGCGACCTGACCCAAAATCGGTCAAATCTCTGTGTCTGTACCATCCCAAGATCATGCTGGTACTCACAGTACATCGATGAAATAATCAAAGTTCAATCACACCTGAATTTTATTACACGATTCTCATATAGAGTCTTTATTACAAGAGAATAAATTCGGCTCAAGGCCAACTCATGAGAAATAAACTACTAAAGCTGCGGAAGCGTAGAAGTATAGCGAGTCCATCCGACTCCAAAGGGCAATCGCCAAGCGCGGAGCGTAGCCTCACTCCTGATCGGAATAAACCTCTGCAACATAAGACGTTGCAGCCGTGTAGGTCAGCTTTTTGAATAAGCTGGCAAGTCATGAAGAGAATAACAATAATAAAATTACTAACACTATATGCATTTTGGCTGTGGGGCTCTAAGTTTCATCATTTTGCGAAAAGCCAATTTTCTCCTACTACAGTGGACTTGCTTGCAAAAACTACATAATTGTTGGTAGTTATAGAGATGGTTCCGCCAACCAATATCTCATTCCCAAATTATTAAGTCATAACCCCCTCAAATTAACTTATTAGTTTTAGTGTCGAGATTTCCGAATACTTCCAAGTTCCAGAGGCTCAAATTGTCCGTAACCGGGGACACGGCTAATCGATTAGATCTTTAACTCTGCAGAGGTTTGCGCACTTTTCCCGCAAGAATCATTCCCTCCTTTTAAGTCTTCGCACTTCATGGTGTTTGAAGACGGGATGAATGAAACAGGGTCTTCCAAAGAGTTCTTCCGCTACCGCGGTACCCATCCAATCCTACCGTTCTTCTACATCTCGTAGTACCGTCCAGCCAGCGTCACTACTAGGGTTAACCCAGCCAGAGCCCATAATGGCTTGCGGCTGCATGTAAGCTTCGGTCATGGGGCATCCATCCGTCTCTTCGTGGCTGGGTGAAGCTTTCCGCAAGATGTCATGGCACTTCTCCATGCATCACGGCCAACCACTGGGTTCTCCAGGTGCCCGTCAACCGTCCTCCACCCAGTAGTGAATTCCGAAGTCCATCTTGATTCTTGTAGTTCATGGGGTTGTCATCATTATTGACTCTCACATCTTACTTATGAATTCACTCAACCAAAACCCGTCTACGAGCATAGCAAAGTAAACTACTTCATCCCGGGGGTCATGGTAACAAGGGGATTGGTTCATCCTACCACATGATACTACTCAAGATTATAGCTTCAAAATTTCAACTACTGCATGCATGGTGGGGTGGTAAAATTTCTAATGCACAAAATCATAGGTATTGTAATAACGTGATCAAGACTTGCCTTGCTGACGATCTTCGTGAGCTAAGGACTCGTAGTAGCAAGCTTCGCACTCCGGAAACTCTACCGAGACAAACAATAAACACAATAAGCATAAAGCATAACATCACTTAACACAATAGTAACATAGTAACATAACACATCAAAATAAACAAAACAAAACCCAAAGGAAAAACTCAAAGAAAATCCAATTCAAAGTTTTCCTACTTCAAACAACAACTAGAAATAGTTTTATATAACAAAAATTTTTCTAACATAACCCTAGCATGAGTTTTTGTTAACTTAACAGAAAAGATTTCATTAATCAACTAGGAGCAAAAAGAATTAATTTAAAATCTATTATGAAACTCCTATTAGGCCTAATTCAATTCCTATTAAGAAAATAAAATAAAACTTTTATTTATTATAAATAAAAGTTCATCCTATAAAGTGACAGAAACTATCCTAGAATAATCAATCACATGTTAAAATAAATTTATTTACTAATTAAAATAATAGGAAAACAGTAGCTAGTTAATTAATTAGGATTAACAAGATTCTGTTTAAAACTATTTTTTTATTAATCCTAAAATACCCAAATTAATTTCTATGGTTTGGCAATGTCAAAAAAAAGTTGAGACAAAAAGAATCATTTAAAAATAATTTTCCTAGCTCATGTTATAACAGATTTACTATTCTGACTAAAACTAAATTAAAGCAATTTAAAATAATTTTAACATAGCTAACAATATTTTCTACAGAAACTATAAGAAATTTTCAACCCAACAAAAAAAGAATCACCTAAAAATATTAAACAGAATAAAAGATATGAATTTTTCAAAACAGGAACTATTCTGTTAAAACAGAAAACGAAAATAAATGAAAAATGGCCTAATGGGCCTAAACTACGCACTGAGCGTAATATAAACTAAACGGGCCTAGGGTTAAACTGAATCGGGCGGGCTAAAAATTAAACCCTAACTAAACTAAACCGGACTAAACCGGGCCGGTTTTATTTAAAAGTCATACCCCTTCGGGGATCTAATCCTAGCCGTTGATAACGCATCGGACGGGGGAGGGGATCTCCGGCGACTTACCGGAGCTCGGCGACGGCGGGCGAAAAGTGCTGGCCTCTCCTATTGCCTGGGGAGGTCGGTGGAGTGGCCCGGCGGGTGCGGACGAGCTCGGGGAAGTGTTTGGTGGAGTCGGTGGTGGTCGGGAGGGGCTAGGGTGACGGCGGCGACGGAAATGGCGGCGGCGGTCGGCTCGGCTCCGGCGAGCGCGTGAGAGAGAGAGGAGAGGTTCCATGAGGGGCTAGGGGGAAATAAAAGGGGGCCCCAGTATTTATAGGAGGGCCTCGACGTGGCAACGGGGGGCGATCGGGGGGGAGATCGGATCCCGGATCTCACGGGATCCCGGCGATCGGCGGAGGCGCGGCGAAGGCGTGGGCGAGGGGTTGAAGGAGGGGGTGGGGTCCGCCTGCAGAGAGAGAGGGAGGAGGCGTGCGGTCAGGCGGCCGGCTCAAGGTGTTCGGCGAGGAGGTGAGGCACCTTTCGGTTGGCTCATTGGGCTGGCCTCTGGGCCGCTGGTGGGCAGTCTGGTGGCTGGGGCCAGGGGGGCTGGTGGCGCTGGGGGTTCCTCTTTTTTAATTTATTTTTTAATAAAACAAAACAGAGATAACTAAATAAATATAAATATTTTATATAGGACATATATATACCAAAATGATCAGGGAATATTCCTATTATTTGAACATTTTTCCAAAGGAAAAATCCAAACTTTATAAAATTTCATTTTTTTCAAATTCAAATAAATCTCAAGTTTGAATTCAAAACTTTTGGCAAGGTTTTCCTCTGATATTTTTGGAGTGTCATGTTTACTCCTCTCATACTTTTGCTCAAGTATTTATCAGGTATAGTTTTTTGGAATGATTCCCACTTGCCATAGTTTGAATTCAAATATGAAAACTCAAAACTCTTCTGAAACTCCAAATGGCATTCAATTTCAAACAGGATGCATAGATGCTTAGCTATAATTGTAAAACATTCCAAATAGGAAATTTGGGATGTTACACAACTGATGCAGTTGCCCTGTCTTGTTCAGTTTCTTCAGGCGCACCACTAGTGGATGCCCTGGCAATTTCTTCAGCGGCTGGAATGGGATCATCACTCGAACTGCATTTTCTTCAAAGAATTGAACTTCATCAGCGGTGCTGGCATGTTCTTCAGTTGGCTGAGGCTCCAGCCTGAGGATTTTCATGTTGCGTTGGGGCAGCAACATCGGTGAATTTCTTCGTCAGGTTGACGAATCTGACCTTGGCTCCTTGCCAATCAGCATAATAAGCATCGAAGTTTTTGCTGAGGGCTTGGATTTCATTTTGGACCTTGAGAAGTTCCTCAGGTGTCATTTTGACAACGTTTTTCTTCAGGAACTTCTCCTTTCTGTATTGAGCTTTCTTGATCTCTCTTGCCTTTTCAAACTTCCATTTCTCTTCAGTGATGAAATGGGTCAACATGTGACTTTGTCCAGGGTCGATGAAAATCGTGCATGGGGTGTTTGGATCCTTGTGCCGTAGATCAATGTAATCGAGGATTTTCCTCGGATCCAACAACAGTGGCACAGATGTGCCTTTGGCTCTAGCGGCCCTTTCTTGGCGGTCTCTGATGATTTCCGCAAGTTCATCATCTTCAGCCTCATCATCTTCAGGTGGCACTTGGAAGGCGACATGTTTCTTCTTAGGACTTGGCCGAGGACCTCGTCCTGCTGTGGCCTTAGTCTTTAGCAGAGTCGGTCCAGATGAAGACTTTGGTGCAGCTGAGGAACTTGCTGAGACACCAGAGGCAATGGAGAAGCCTGCAGTCCTTTGGCACGTGGCCAGATGCACAGTGCCGAGGACTTTGCCTGAACTGCCGAGGACTTGGGAGGAGCTGCTGAGGACTTTGAAGGAGCTGAGGATTTTGGAGGAGCAGGGGCAGCATGAGGAATTTGCCGTGAGGGCACTGCTGAGGAACTTGGCCGTGAGGGCACTGTTGGTGAAGCACTTGGCTTCTTCGCCATAGATTTTCTTGGCTTGACAGAGACCTAAGGGGCAGCAGCAGTAGCAGAGTCCTCATTGAATTTCCCCACTGCCTCATTGGCTTGTCTTGCCAACTTGGCTTGGCGCTGGCCCATTCTTCAGAAAGTCCTCACCACGCTTGATGTGGGGGTCACCTGACCAGGTGCCAATGGAGCTCTTGGGCATGGAGGATTGAGTGCGAATTTCTTCATGTACTTTGGAGTTACATATATGTACTCCCTCCATTCCCGTGCCCATCTCCGTTCAATCCTTTGGATGCGCACCTTGCGCTGATTTTTGTTCTCTTTGCCGAACTCGGCTTCATCAGGTGTGCAATAATCAGCATAAATTTCCTCAGGGATTTCAAACGCGGTCATGACCTCAGGCCTCTTTCCTCCTTTCTGTGGCTTCTTTCCTTCTGCCATATTCTTTAGCTGAGGAATTTGAACAAACGAATTCTCTGAAGAAGTATGCAACTTTTCTTCGAGGAACGCTACAAATGAGTTAAGTTGATGAGAACCTAGTGATTCAACAACTGACATGAGTACCTATGAACAGAGTATAGTTGCGAGGAATTTGGAGAGGTCATATGCGTTCTCAGAAGGTTTTTCAAAAAGAACAAGTTTTGAGGATTTTGACCAGATGAGCCTTGAAGAATTTCACTAAGCGTTCTTTGTCTTAGGTTTCAGAGTTGTACAGATCGAGGATCCACACAATTGAGGAATCTTGATGAAAAATGATTGCCTAGAGAAACGAATCAAGAGCATATAACTAGTGAGGTGTTTGTGTGTGAGGATTTGAAGAATAAAACACCTTTGAAGATTTTGTAGTGTAAAATTTGGATCAACGAGGGTAGTAAAAGTAACTTTTAATTACCCTAAATGAAGAACACGACGAACTGGGTGTTGTAGATGTGAAGCTCGTCTGTTCAGATCTTCCACGCCCTAACTTGGCAGAGGAAGACATCTACTGCTGCGGCGGAGTGAGGACTTCCGCTGTCGGCGCGAGTACGTAGGTGACGAGGTCGAGGCAGTTAAGCTCTTCCTCACCGGCGACGATGGAGTAGCGGCGGCGCTTCTGGTTTGAGGAGCTCGGCGGAGAGAGAGGTCGAGCGGAGTAAAAGAAGTGAGGATGGAGAGAGGGGTATTTATAGAGGCGGTGAAAACTGTTCGCCCAAGATTTAGGACGAACGTGCTCTCGACCATTCTCCTTCTCACGACATGTGTCACCCACGTCTTGTGTAGTGGAGATCATGTACGATCGTGGGTGAGTAAAATAATGCATCGTGGGATGCGGAACGGTTTAATGGCAAAACCGAAAGTTTGGATAAGATCAGTTTTAAAGTTCCGTTCGCAATTTCTTCAAATGACAAGGACACAAAGTGAAGATTTTGAACGAGTTTCAAATAGAACGCACATGAAGAATTTGTGAATAGATTGGGTTGAGTATAGGATAGAGGGGGAAGGGTCCGATCACATTCACTTAGCAAAAAAAGTGACTTGAAGAAATAGCCATAAGTGAATGCTGTAGAGGACATAAACCAATATATATATATATATATATATATATATATATATATATATATATATATATATATATATATATAGCCAATGAAGAAAAACAACGAAAACAGTGAAGATTTTGCAAAGTTGAAGAATTTGAAAACTGAGGAAAAACTCAAATTGAAGATTTTCAACTTTGGTGGTGGCGTGTCCCAATCAGATAAGAATGATGATTTCAGACACCACGTACAATTGTCGAGGGTTACGAGAATCAAATTCTTCATTAATTTCTTCACACTTAGAGTGTTATTCTTCATTGATTGAAGAAAAACGTTTCTTCATGTGTTGCACATCTAAGTCATCAATTTTGCATAAGTGTCAGGATGTGTGTCCTTTTCAAAGAACATTCAAAGATTCTAAGATATTTAGCTCACACCGCAACTTGCTAAATCTCTTCTCATCCAAGGGCTTAGTGAAGATATCGGCTAGCTGTTCTTCAGTTTTCACATGCTCGATGGAGATATCGCCCTTCAACACATGATCACGAAGAAAATGATGACGAATTTGAATGTGCTTTGTCTTCGAGTGCTGAACTGGGTTGTGAGCAATCTTGATGGCACTCTCATTGTCACAAAGAGAGAGGCACATTCTTCACGTTGATGCCGTAGTCCTTGAGAGTTTGCTTCATCCACAGCAATTGAGCACAACACGAGCTAGCAGCAATGTATTCAGCTTCCGCAGTAGACAGTGACACGCAGTTCTGTTTCCTCGAGGACCAACAGACCAAAGATCGTCCGAGGAAATGACAAGTACCAGATGTTGATTTGCGGTCCACACGATCACCAGCATAGTCAGAGTCAGAATATCCAATGAGATCAAAAACAGAGCCCTTGGGGTACCATAATCCTAGTGTTGGTGTGTGAGCTAGATATCGAAGAATATGCTTCACAGCCTTATGGTGTGATTCCTTCGTGTAGCTTGAAATCGGGCACACATGCAAACACTAAGCATTATATCCGCCTAGATGCACATAAGTACAATAAAGAGCCAATCATGGAGCGGTATACCTTGTGATCAAGTCAATACCATTTTCATCAAGGCATAGATGGCCATTTGTGGGCATAGGAATTTTGACTCCTTTGCAATCTTGCATGTCAATTTCTTCAGGACATCTTTGAGGTATTTCTCCTGAGATATGAATATGCCATTGTGTTGTTGATTTAATTTGAAGACCTAAGAAGAATTTCAACTCTCCCATCATAGACATTTGATATTCTTCACTCATCATATAGGCAAGTTCATCACTATAACGTTGGTCAATACAGCCAAAGATAATATCATCAACATATATTTGGCACACAAACAGTTCACCATCATAAGATTTAGTAAAGAGAGTAGGGTCGAGTGAACCGGGTGTGAAGCCATTCTTCACGAAGAATTCCTTCAAAGTATCATACCACGCCCGTGGGGCTTGTTTGAGACCATAGAGGGCCTTGTTGAGTCTGAAGACTTTGTCGGGATTCTTTGGATCTTCAAAACCCGGGGGTTGAGCAACATATACTTCTTCCCCAAGCTTACCATTGAGGAATGCACTTTTCACATCCATTTGATATAAAGTAATATTGTGATGGTTAGCATAGGCGAGTAATATGCGGATAGACTCAAGTCTAGCAACAGGTGCAAAAGTTTCATCGAAATCAATTCCTTCAACTTGTTGTTTGCATACTAAATAAGTGCAGTTTTAATAGAAAGTTGTGTGGAAGTTCTTTTTTTTTTACTTTTTTCATTATCCTTATTCTTAAAGAGTAATACCAATGGCACTAATTCATTGTTATTCATAAAACATCTGTATTTTGATCTTATTTTAGTTTTTATTTTAATTTATTTCTTTTTTAAAGGGTAATACCAATGCCACCAATTCATTCCTTCTTAGGGAACTTCTTTTTCTGTAAAATCCCCCATTATATGCTTCTTCTTGCATATTACTCCCTCCGTCCCAAAATAAGTGTCTCAAGCTTAGTATAACTTTGTACTAAAATTAGTACAAACTTGAGACACTTATTTTGGGACGGAGGAAGTATAAGATAGTGCTTTTTTTTTTGTAAATTCGGTGCAATTTTTGTCATTGTTTGTTTTTGTAAGTGCATCTAGTGCCCCTTAGTGATTTTGGTGGATTGAAGACTTATAGGTTAAGGAACTAATGCGTTTGTGAGTGTACACAGGTCTATAAGTCTATGAGGAGTTTGATATTTACAGAGAAAGTCGACCCCTAAAAATGAAGTTCTTCGTCTGAAGACTTTGATATTTTGAAGACTTCCTGAAGACTTTGAAAGTGAAGAAATTGGTGTGACCTTGAAGACTTGGTATTCATTTGAGGAACATGAAGCGTGAAGACTTTTGTTTTAGTAATTTCGTTTTCTCTTTCTTGAGTCATAGGAAACACCGTACTGTTAAAGGGGGTCGAGGAAATACTAAGGAAAAATTTCCATGTGATGCTCAACTCAAAATCCTACACCTACCAATCCCTTCGAGTGAAGCCTTTGGAAATATCATATGATTCGATCAATTTCTTCAAAGGATGAGACGAAGTTCTTCCGTCACGAGGAATTTGTTCTGACCGAGGAGTTAGGAATTCGCCAGTCACGGATTGCCAACACGATGAGGAACATGATAGCCCCGAGGAATTTGAGATTCAAATTTCCGACCGTTCTTTATCTTCTTGGCATGACTGTCCCAAAATATCTTATCCACCTAACGGTCATATCATTGAAGGGCATTTATGTCTTATCATGTCGGGCTGCTCCCTAGGCTATAAATAGCCGCCCCTACAACCACTAGCTGGTTGGCTGCTCGAGAGAACTTGACACTTGTCATTTGAGAGCAACCCATCCTCCGAGGACTTTGAGCGAAAATCATCGAGTGAGGAAAAACCCAAAACCAAACCCCTACAAACCCAAAGTGATTGAGCATCACTGAAGAGATTGATCCTGCGTGGATCCGACGCTTGTTACCTTTGAAGACTGTGCTTCTTCCAGACGGTTAGGCGTCATGGTCTAGAGCATCCAAGAGGAATTGTGGATCGCCAAGTGACCAAGTCTGTGAAGGTTTGGAAGTCGCTCAAGACTTACCACGAGTGATTGGACGAGGTCATGTGACCTTAGTTCAAGGAGAATACGGTGAGGACTTGGTGTCCCGAGCTGCATGCTCGGCGATCGGGTGTCCGGGATTGTGTGTCCTCGAGTTTAAATACTCAGCCGCTCCAACCGGACATACAACCCAGGGCATGATTGGAACTGGTCTACCAAATCATTGTTTTCACCAACCTAACTGGTTCTATTTCCTCAACCCTTTCATTTCCTCATTATTGTGTTGAGTGTTTGTTCATATCTGTGTTTGAAGACTTTGACTGAAGACTTTCTCAATTTCCTCAGTTCAATTTCTTCAGTCTGTTTGTTTTCATCTTGAGTTATCCTGTGTTTACGCTTTTTGTACTCTTTGTTTGTCTTCATTTCATCATGATGACCATGCCCGCATTCTCTTATGCTTACTTCTGAGTACTTACTCCGCTGCAAGTAGTTCTTCGCTAAGGAATTTCCTCACCGGCAAATTCCTCAGTGAAGAATTCATAGAAATCGCCTATTCAGCCCCCCTCTAGTCGATATAACGCACTTTCAATTGGTATCAGATCAAGGTACTCCCTTGTTATGTGTGATTTTGGTTTAACCACCTGGAGTTTTAGTTATGTCGACCGCAGGTATGATCAAGGTCTCAGCAGGGTGTCCTACCTTTGATGGGACGGACTACCCCTACTGGAAGAACAAGATGCGAATGCATCTTGAGGAAATTGACAACGATCTCTGGTATGTTGTGGAAAATGGTGCTCCCTCAGTCACACCTTCTCTGAATGCTGCCGATGTGAATAGATTCAAGCAACTCGATTCTCAAGCGAAGAATATCATATGTGGCCATCTGAGCAAAGGACAATATGGAAGAGTGAGTGCTTTGGAAACTGTCAAGCTCATCTGGGACAGGCTGTCCAAAGTAAATGAAGGAGTCTCAACTCAGCGTGACTCTCGAGTTGATGTTCTTCGCAATCTCTTCAACCGCTTCAAAAGACTCGACAACGAAAATGTTCAACAAACCTTCGATCGCCTCACTGACATCTCAAATGAGCTTCAAGCACTTGGCGCCACTGACATCACCGACCATGAGGTGGTGAAGAAATTGTTGAGATCGCTTGATTCCTCATTTGATACTCTGGCACTGATGATACAAGAGCGTGCTGACTACAAGTCACTTGATCCAGCTGATATCCTCGAGAGGCTAAATACTCATGAGTTCCAAATTGCCGAGAAGAGAGATCTCTATGGTTCTAGCTATGGAAAACACGCACCACGAAGGCCAAGGTCAGGTACGAATCTGAGTGTGAAGACTACGGTAGTAGCCTTGGAGATCCTGAAGAATTAGGCCAGGAGCTAGCAATCGCTTTCGTGAAGAAATTCCAAGTTCTCAAGACGAGGTCGCTTTGGAAAATCCTCAAGAAGCGGTGATTCCTCATCCGATGACTATAAGAGAAGACTTTGTCACAAATGCAAGAAACCTGGTCACTACATCCAAGATTGTCCTCGTGGGAAAAGGAATTAAAGAAGAAGAAACACAAGGATTACAGTTACGATGACGCCAAGAAGAAGAAGAAATCATCGAAATCTTCATCATCAAAATCCTCAAAGCCTTCTTCTCACAAGAAGAGCAGCTCCAAAAGGCTCGGGCATTCATTGGCAAGGAAATGGACTCAAGCTGAATCTGAGGAACATGAGGAAGAGGAGGCATCGGAAGAATCTGAGTCCGGTGTGGCGAGTCTAGCTCTCGCCATCGCTTTCGTCAAGAAGTCCATCTTCAACTCAAGAAAATGACCTCACCAACAAAGCTGATGAAGATAGTGATGACTACGCTCCCACCTATTTCTTCATGGCAAAGGGTGCCAAGGTACTCAAATATACCTCCTCTGAATCTAGTGAAAATGAATCGATGAAGATCTAAAGCCCATTACTCAAAACTTGCTAAGATTGTCAGAAAACAACAAAGGGCTTTTGAAAAGGTTCAAAACATGCTAGATAAGAGTGATGATATGTTAGGTGAAGAAATGGATCGCACTAAAGCCCTCGATCGAAAATCTTCAGAGACTTCTGCCTAGGTTTGACAGCTTCAAGGTCATCATAACACTCTCTTATCTCGATCATGAGAAACTTTCTTATGAATTTCTTCAAAGAAAGCAAGATCTTGAGAAGCTAAGAGTGAATTATGAAGATCTTCGTAAGGAGCGCGATTCATTACTTGCTCAACAAATCAGCGCTTCTCGTGAAGAATTTGTTCCTCCATGCTTAAAGTGCATTGAACGTGAATCGCTAATTCCTCACCGAATGTTCAAATGCTTCAACTGTTACAAATTCTTCACCTCCCTCTGCTATCACTAATTCCTCATCTGAGGACATTGCTAGTATCATTGACGATGCAGGGCTGAAGGAATTGTATATGACAGGCATGTACAAAAGCCTCAAAGGGCATCAGACTCTTTGTGATGTGCTTAAAAAGCAGATCCTCAACAGGAACCCTAGGAAAGAGGGTATTGCCTTTGAGAGGAAATTCAATGCTGATGAAACATATTGGAAGCTTGAGAAGTATCCCAAAACCTCATGGGTTGCTGCAAAGGGACCTCCAGTTGATCCATCTAACTTATCTGGCTTTATATGCGAATCTCCTCATTCTTCTGATGAGTCATTTGACTCCAACTATAAACTGTTCAAAAATCAGAATGGTGAAGTATTTGCTAGATATGTTGGCACTAACTGCAGGAACGGTTCCCCTATGAAGAAAATCTGGGTTCCCAAGAAGTGCCTTGAAAGTCTTCAGGTGAATGTCCTCATGACACCACCTGTGAAGAAAAGGAACCCCAGATCAAATTCTTCATATGGACCAAATTCTTCATATGGATCCAAGTCCTCATACGGAAAAAATTCCTCACGTGGATCAAAGTCCTCATATGATTATCATCGTGCTAACAACTCTATTTCGCAGGGTAGAGCTAAGGGCTATGAATATGTGCATTATTCTTCAAACCAATATGTTCATAAGTCCTCGAAGAATTTCTCTGCTTATTCATATGCTTACCCTAACCCCTCTTATGTGAAACGAAATGGTTTGGCCTCTATGCCACCATTCTCATATGGTGCTCGCAGAGTGATGAACTCTTTGCCACCCCTTCAGATGTGGGTGGTGAAGAAAAGAACTAACTTCTTCTGCAAGGTCAGGTCTCCAGACGTGCTTTGAACGTCTGAAGAATTTGCTGGGGGCCTGACAAAATGCCTGATAGAACGCAGGCTAATCATGATGAAATGAACTTTCATTTCACACGTCCTCATACTGCTTATCTGTTAATACTGACTGATGAAATTCATCTGATGAACTTGATATATGAGATCGTAAGTTGTACTAATTCATCTGCAGGATGATCAACCCAAAGCCACTGAGTGGGTTCTCGATAGTGGATGTACAAATCACATGACTGGTGACAAGAATCTATTGATGGATGCTCCTTATCACCGTCTCATCCGAAGCATATCATCTTTGGCCGACAAAGGCAAAAGTCGGTATTGGGTCTTGGTAAGGTGGCGATCTCTAAGGACATACACATGGACAAAGTCATGCTTGTTGAGTCCTTAGGATACAACCTCATGTCGATCTCAATGCTTTGTGATCTTGATATGGTTGTTATCTTTGGCAACTATCGTTGTGTTGTGATTATGGAAGCCGACAATTCCAAAGTCTTCAAGGCTTTAGGAGAGGAGACTTGTATATTGTTGATTTCTCTCTGGGACCACAACCAGCCGTGTGTCTACTTGCAAAAGCTTTAGAAGGCTGGCTGTGGCATCGGCGACTTGGTCACGCAGGCATGAGGAATTTGAACACGCTTGCAAAGAAGAAGCATGTCATTGGCATTGAGAATGTCAAATTCCTCAAGGATCACTTGTGTGGAGCCTGTGAAGCTGGAAAAATGACCAAGGCCAAGCATCCAAATAAGACTATCATGACCACTACTCGTCCTTCAATTGCTTCACATGGACCTCTTTAGTCCTAATAATTACTCATTTGTCACTAATGACGATCTCTATATGGCTTTGTTATTGTTGATGATTACTCTCGTTACACATGGGTACACATTGTTACTTACAAAAATCAAGTGCAGGAAGTCTTCAAACAATTTTCCTCGAGGGCTTCTACAAACTCGTGTGAAGATCGGACACATCAGAGTGACAATGGAACTGAGTTCAAGAATTCGGTCTTGATGCCTATCTTGATGAACTTGGTATTACTCATGAGTTATCTGCTCCCTATACTCCTCACAGAATGGCATCGTGGAGCGCAAGAATGTAACTCTCGTTGAGATGGCTCGCACTATGCTTGATGAATACAAAACGCCTAGTCGCTTTTTGGATTGATGCAATTGATACCGCGTGCCACATCATCAACAAGAGTATATCTTCACAAATTCTTCAAAAGACTGCCTATGAACTCCTCACCGACAAGAAACCCAATGTAAGTTATTTCAAAGTCTTGATTGCTAAATGCTGGATTAGAGATCCTCATCACAATTCTAAATTTGCACCGAAAGCACATGAAGGTTTTATGCTTGGTTACGGAAAGGACTCGCACACCTACAGAGTCTTCAACATCGCTCTTCACAAGATTGTTGACATTGTAGATGTGCGGTTCGATAAAACTAATGGCTCGCAAAGAGAGCACCTACCTTCTGTGTTAGATGAACCAGCTCCTGAGAAATCTATCAAGTTCAAGGCAACTGAGGATGTCATTCCCATCAAGAATCTCTTGAAGAATTCATTCCAAGACTGTGAAGAACGTCGAGCTGATGCACCCGAAGATAATGCTGAAGACAATGGTGCTGAGAAAAATGATCAAATTCCTCGACGACAACCAGCTCATCCTCGCGTTGCAAAAGAAGTACAAGTTGACAAGATCATCGATGACATTGAAGCGCCAGGTCCTCTAACACGCTCAAAAGCTTCACATTTATCTAACTTTTGTGGGCACTATGCTTTTGTCTCTATCACAGAGCCCACTAAGGTAGATGAAGCATTTCTGGAGCCTGAGTGGATTCAGGCCATGCAAGAAGAATTACATCAGTTCGAGCTCAACAATGTCTGTGAACTGGTCAAACGTCCAGATCCTCGCAAGCATAATATCATTGGCACAAAGTGGATCTACCGCAACAAGCAAGATGAAAATGGTCTTGTGGTGAGGAATAAGGCACGACTAGTAGCTCAAGGCTACACACATATAATAGTGTGTAACTTTCGCTTGTATTGAATAGTATTTGTGTGTGTATATTTACACTCACCCAACATCCCAAAAATACCTACAAAAGAAAAAAAATAAAAGCAACTAATAAAGAAAAAACAAAAAAAGGAGAAATGTATAAAAAAGAAATACAGGTAAAAAACCAAAGCGGTAGAGGGATTGGCTTATAACATGTAAGAAAATACATATAATAGTGAAAATTTTGACACTCTTGTATAATTTACATACATAATACTTACATGTATACATTTACACACACTCAACATCCAAGAATACACGTAAAGTAAAAAAAATTGGCCATGAAAGAAAAAATAAAAAAGCAAAACGTGCATGAAAACAGAAGAAAAGGCAAGGAAAAAAGCACGGACACACACACTACACACACTCTAAAAGTAGCATACATTCTATCGATGCATGTGCGTGCAAGAGTCACCAATTAAAGACATGCATGCATGAAGGCTGTGGCATGCATTCAACAAAGAAAGGGGAAATCGACATGAAGAAAGTATAGGGTCAGTCAACTCCTTTCACACCGTATCACAGAGCACTTCAATCAACGGTCGCCTGACGTATAGCTATAGCCCAGTCGACTGAATTTTATTTTAGGGCCAGTCACTTCCTTTCTGAACCACCTTATAGCCCTACATATTCATCTCAAAACATGCATGAAAATTATGGGTTTTGGAGGCCGAAACTATACTAAGCTGTGATGCAAGAGCACGTACATGTAGACACCACACGCACATAAACATGCGTACACGCCCAGATGCATACACAGACACTCATCATTAGCTTTGTGGTTGTGTGGATGGAGCATAATTAATACTAAAACTAATACAAAACTAAAAGAACTTTTTAAAGGAGAAATAAATTAAATTTGCACAAATTATTGGTATTGGTATTACCATTCAAAAAGAAAGAAAATGGAAAATAAATTAAACAAATGATGAAAAAATGCACACAACTTGCACAGAAAATTGCATTTTTTATAATATACAAGAATAAATATATAATAGTGAAAACTAAAACAACATAAAAATGTAATAAAAATAAAACAATAAAACAAATGAGGTTTTCTATGAAAGAATGAATTCGTGGCATTGGTATTACCTTTTTAGAAAAAAAAACTAAAACAAAATCAAAATAATGAAGTTTTCTAAGAAAGAATGAAACTCTTTAAGAAGAAACAAAATGAAAAAGAAAAACTTTCAAAACTTCCACACAATAATTTGCACTTTTGAAATATGCAAAGAATAAGCATATGATAATGCATTTTTCGCATTCTACTATAATTTACACGTAGTGTAACTGAAATAATGTATTTCCTTCAAGAAGAAGATTAAAAAAACTTACGCACAACTTTGCACTGAAATTGCATGTTATCGTAGTATGTAAAAATAATCATATAATCATGAAATGTTGGCACATATCATATAGTATTTGTTTGTATATAATTACACTCAGCCAAAAGCCCACAAAAAAGAAAAAATAACCGATAAAGGAAAGAAAAAGGAAAAAAATAAAAAACATAGAAACAAAAAACAGAAATAAAAAATGAAGCAAAAATACACATAAAAGAAAGAAATTAATTTCCTAAGGAAGAATGAATGAGCGGCATTGGTATTACCATTCAAGAACAAAAAAAGGGGGGAAATCTAAAAGCCACTAACAAAATTTGCACGGAATATACATGAAAATTGCGCTTCTTTATAATACGCAAGAAGAATCATATAAAAGTGGAACTCTTGCAAAAACAAAATCTAAGAACAAATGAATAGTGGCACTGGTATTAACATTAAAGTAGAATGAAAATGAAGTAAAGACTAAAACAATATAAAAATAATGATTTTTTTGAAAAAGAATGAATTAGTGCCGGTGGTATTTACTTTAAGAAGAAATAAAATCTATAACAAAAACGTACGCACAACTTTGCACCGAAATTGCAATTTCTTGTAATATGCAAAAATAATCATATAATCATAAAATTTTGACACATATTACAAGTATTTGTATGTATATAATTAAACCTAGCCAAAAAACCCCAAAAACAAAATTATAACCAATAAATGAAAGAAAAATGGAAAAAGAAAATATGCAACCCAGAATTAAACAGGCGCAACCAAGACAAAGAAGTCAGCCCGGTACCGATTCGACTGACCAAAACAACGCGTCAATTGATTCCTTTCAGACAACCCCAAAAACAGAATTAAACAAAAAATAAAATAAAAACAATACAGATCTCAAAGCCTGATCCAATGAACAGAAAATTCTTAACATGCCAATCTAGTTATCCACCTCTCCCATATCCATGTTTTTTTTTTCTGTAATTTCACTTGGGTTACCCGGGCATGTAGGTTGAAGACCCACCCGACTACCGGAGGACACGCAAAGAGGTAAGAATCATCAACTCAACTAATGAGTGTACCCTGACTACTGATTATGCTATCTTCTATTGGGAACCAGGTAAACATTTATAATCCGAGTACCAACAAGTCTAAACTGCGCAAATCTGCATTCTTGCTTTTAACAGCCTCTGTATATAATAATTGGATAGAGATATGCGCAGGCCAACTTCCTAATAATCTTTCTTACTGCCATCACCGGGCTTTGCTGAATCTAGTCATCCAAAACCAGATGATCAGATGACATAACTCGGTGTGCACAGTTAGAACAATAGACATATATCATTCTGGGGTTACCAAAAGAAGCTGCCTAAAAAAGGGACCAGAAGATAACCCAGGAAAGAGAAAACAATGTGGACATTCCTTCGGCTGATTCCACCTCGTTGTTCATAGACCGTTACAATATGCAAAAGCATCTCATCAGTTGTGAGGCATATTATTAACATAGTGCCTTCAAACGAAAACCTAGCGTGTTACGCGCTCAAAATTTCCGAGTTCTCTGCAGACATCTCAGATGTTATTTGAGGGGGTACTCCTCAAACAGGACTTGCTAAACAAACTGTTTACAACAATTACAAGTTGCCTCCTCGTCGCAATCATCTCTCTATTGCTCGGCTGCGATCTTTCTGATGACATATGGTAGAATGCCACCGTGCGTGTAGTAAGCAAGCTCCACCTGAATGGAAATCGACAATTTCAACATCAGAAATCACCATTGATAGTCAACACTCACCTAGACAAAAAGCTCAGGAAAGAATGTCTGTACCTCAGTGTCAAAGCGGAGGTGCATGTGAACGACTTGCCGTTATCGGTTGTGACTGTAACATCTTGGCCAGGCTTGATTTCATTCACATCAGTCGGAAGCTGGATGGTGTAACGCTCATGACCAGTTAAGCCAAGACTGTCGGCATCCTCCCCAGCCTTGAAGCATAGAGGCACGATGCCCATTCCAGCGAGATTGCTACGGTGAATCCTCTCAAAACTCTTGGCTATCACTGCCTTCACTCCCTGCAGTCACAAAGTGAAAGCACCACAAACCATTAGTGACAGCTAGTGTCATGGTGTAAGCAAAGAAACTATTAGGTGGGAAGCATAGTTACCTGAAGCATTGGACCCTTTGCAGCCCAATCCCTTGAGCTTCCACTGCCATACTCAGCACCAGCAAGGATGATAGTGTCATGCCCTTCGTTCTTGTATTTCTGTCAAAAACAAACACAAAAAAATGAAAATCGTTCAATGAGATTTGAATGCTTCCTAAGTATGCTGCATCACTGAAAACCAAAATTTGGATTCTATGAAGTTCTAGTGCATTACCATAGCAGCATCAAAAACAGCAAGCTTCTCCCCTGATGGTACATGGATGGTTTGGGGGCCAACCTCTCCCTTCAAGAACTTGTTCACAATACGAATGTTGGCAAAAGTTCCCCTAGCCATGATCTCATCGTTCCCTCGTCGACTGCCATATGAGTTGAAGTCCTTCCTTTCAACATTGCGCTCCTTTAGATATTTGGCAGCTGGGCTGTCTGGGTGGATGCTTCCAGCTGGGGATATGTGATCAGTTGTGATACTGTCACCAAAGTTGAGAAGACAATACGCATCCTTTACAGGCCGTGCGCCAGGAGGGGTCATTGTCATATCCTTGAAATAAGGAGGCTCATGTATGTATGTTGATTTTGGATCCCATGGGTAGAGAGTGCTTGCTGATACTGGCAGCTCATTCCACATAGGATTTCCTTTGGTGATTGCCTCATATGTGCCCTTGAACATGTCTGGGAGCACACTCGCCTTAACAACCTAGAAGAATTAACAGCACAAATATATGAGGAATATCCCAAATCTACATGGAGATAAATATAACAAAAATTAAAGTTGCAGTGCCCACCTCAGCAATCTCATCAGTGGTAGGCCAAATATCCCTGAAGTAAACCTCTTTCCCATCTTTTGAGATGCCTACTGGTTCTTTCTCAAAATCAATATTAACCTGCAGCACATGGTCCACAGTTCAGCAAGGAAAATCACAAGTATAAGGAGGAGAAGTTTGGACGTGTTAGCTTAGTAGAACTGCACCTTGCTTGCGCTTAGTGCATTGCTAAAAAATCACAAGAATATTTAGGCAGAAGGTTGAACTACTCCCTCCGTCCCATAATGTAAGACATTTTTACACTAGTGTAGTGTCAAAAAGGTCTTACATTATGGGACGGAGGGAGTAGTTAGCTTAGATCAGGGCTCTCATAGTAATGAATTTTATCGGTCAATCCAAGTTGTAGCATTATAGTTGCCCAGAAAAAAAGTAGTAGCATTACATAAAAATACACATTATTGATTTGTACCGCTAGTTCCACGGTTTAGCAAGGCGAACCAAAAGAATAACTAGGCAGGCATTTGAACTAGTTAGCTTAGTAGGTATGCGCCCTCCTCCCACACACAAATTGTATTGGTGAGTCCAAGTAGTAGCATTACATAAATGATAGCAATCTTTTATTGTTCCGGTACTTCCACAGTTTAGTTTGAAATAATATGCAGAGGTTTCAATATTGGAAAAATGAATGTCTCTTACCGTGCCAGCGAGGGCATTGGCCACAACCAATGGGGAGATGCGAGATAATTTGCTCGGGTCAACGCATGTACACGGCCTTCGAAATTCCTGTTCCCAGACAACACAGCAGCAGCAACAACATCTGAAATATAAAAAAGTGAGTAAAATGCACTATTAAACAACTTTCAATCCTTTCTCAACCAGCAATGTCAATCTCACCATTATCGGTAATTGCAGCAGCTACGGATTCATCAAGATCTCCAGAGTTTCCTATGCAGGTTGTACACCCATAGCCAACAATATTGAAACCAAGCTGGTTAAGATACTTCTGCAGACCACTGCAAAGGAAAACGGAGAAACGTTAACAAAGGATCCCCAATGAAAGGGAACTTTTAGTCTGGAGAAGCAAGAGGCACCTCTTGTCCAAGTACTTCTTCACAACACCAGAACCTGGCGCAAGACTTGTCTTAATCCATGGTTTCACCTAATTAATACCAACAGTGTTAAACTAGAGCAACAGTTGGCAACCTAAAATTAACAGAACATAGGCAGAGAAAGTAGCACTAAATCATAAACTTCACTTGCAATAAGAGAAAAGGCTGCAGCAATTTCAAACATGAAACTAACTGAACCCATTTTAACATGAGGGTACGAATTACGAACATGATGGAGTTCCTCATGTTTTGAAATAGCATAAGACAAAATGAGCAATTGACATAACTATAAGCAGAAATCAGAAAACATAAAGTTGAGGACAGTGAGACAAACCTCCAGGCCTAGGTCACAAGCCTTTTTGGCAACCAAAGCAGCTCCCAGCATTACATTAGGATTTGATGTGTTGGTGCAACTGGTGATAGCCGCAATTACAACATCACCATGTTTTATCTTTGCTGGCGTCCCACGGAATGAAAACTCAGCAACTTTACCCTGTGATTCCTTGGGGACAGCAAAACCCTGCACATAAACGGTGTAGTTAGCATAAGAGAAGGGCAAAGGGGGGAATAAAAAAAGCACAGTAAATTTTCAGGTATGAACTATTTGTATATGTATTTTCTGCAATATTATTGCAGTATAGAATTCCAATCATCCAATCAACATTGTTTTTTTAGACAAATCATCTAGCCAACATTGTATTTTCATAGGATAACATCCATCTTATCAATAAATAAACAGCAAGATTATGGCAAACAACACAAGAACAACAGTAGAGTATGGACGTAAATTCTTACCTTGAACCCTACTTTGTTGTCCAGGCAAGAAAGCCAATCTGACTTCATGTTCTTCAATGTCACTCTATCATGAGGCCTGTTGAGTATATCTTTCGTTAGTCATGAATGAGACACAGATGCCAAGGATATGAGTTCCCCCGGTTACATTACCGTTTTGGTCCGGACAGACATGGTTCCACCTCATCCAAGTCAAGTTCCAGATAAGATGAATACACTCTTTCAGCTTGAACCTACATCAAGGGAGAAGCATCAGTATTACAAAAAATAGAAGTATATTATTAACACATAGTAGACAACTTATCATCAAATAAAGTATGAAATCACCTGCTTGTAGTCGACAAACATATTATTGGCGCGGAGGTATGTCTCTATCATGGCCACCTACAGAATGTGACTGTCAAAAACTAGATGCATGTGCAGTTAAGGTGCAAATCGAAATGCAATCACGGCCTATAACATACAGTTTCATCACTTCTGCCAGTTAGCTTCAGGTAGTCCAATGTCTTTGCATCAACTGGGAAGAAACCCATAGTCGCACCATATTCTGGTGCCATGTTTGCGATAGTAGCCCTATCAGCAAGTGATAGTTCACCCATACCTCCCCCTGGAATTTGTAGTGTGCAACATTAGAGAAGCTCGTAAAAGAAAGCGGTGTGGATTACGAAGCAATGGCATGAGGGGTACCATAAAATTCAACAAACTTCCCAACAACACCATGTTTCCTAAGCATTTGAGTTACTGTTAGAACCAAGTCTGTGGCTGTAACTCCATTCCTCAGCTTCCCTGATAACTTGAAACCAACAACTGCTGGCAAGACCATGCTCATTGGCTGCAGAACAGACCACAATCAATTCAGACAAATGGCACAAATGGATGATCCCAGCAACTATCTGTTTCACACCCTCTTTTTTATGTCAGAGAGGTCCCAAAACATAAAGCATAAATCGTTGCAGGCATACTATCAGAGATAAAAACTTGTTATCAGCAGATATTAACTTCACCTGCCCAAGCATTGTAGCTTCTGCCTCTATACCACCAACTCCCCATCCAGCAACACCAAGACCATCTATCATAGTTGTGTGTGAATCTGTGCCGACAACACTATCAGGGTAAAGTATCCCACCATTGTTGAAGACAACCCTGGCCAGATATTCAAGATTCACCTAGAAACGGAATTGTTAGTGTTAAATAACTTAAAAGTAACTTGCATGAATATTTAAGAAGATCAAAAGTTGTTTTATTGAAATACCTGGTGAACAATTCCAGATCCAGGTGGAACAACAAGCATGTTATTGAATGCAGTGGAACCCCATTTCAAGAATCCAAACCGCTCCTTGTTACGGCTGAACTCAAGCTCCATATTTGCCTGAACAGCATTTTCCGATCTTGCCACATCAACTTGTACTGAATGATCCACAACAAGGTCTACAGGTACCTGAAAAAATATACATGCAGCAATATAAGCAAGAGCACAAAGACACAGACATAAAACTGCCATGCTAAAGCTACCCTTGGGGGTCAGTTGACAAAGAGAGCAGTTGCAGGCTGCGCTAGCGCCCACTTTGAGGGGAAAAGGCTACATGGATTATCTTTTGAAACCCTTTAATGAATTATAGTTGATAGGATTAAGAAGTCACAAACATATCATTCAAACCCTAACTGGAATAGATGTCATAGCTTGACTAACTGGAACAAGACGATATGCTAAGGGGCTAACCTCAATATTTAAGACTAAACAGTCATACACTCACACATAAAAACATCAATAATTAATGATCTGAGATCTGTGTTCAATAAAGCATATATGTTCGGAATAAAAACAAAATCATACATTCTACCTAAGTCTTGATTAAACAAGATAAGATGAAAGGCTGTTAATTAAGATAATAATGAATGAAGGCTCAACATCATAGGCATATTAGAAAACAGAAATTCTCAATCAATGCAGCCGTTTTTACAACATATATGGTCAGTTAAGTAACTTGGTTATCAATTGTATCAAAACATAAGCATGCTCACTTGATGATTCTTTTGTAACATTGCATATCAAAATGTGGCATACTGAAGGATGTTTCCAAGAAGCTATTAAGACAAGGAGATAGTAAATGTAAACACTGGTCAATGAACTCACCAGAGGATTAATTTTGTTCGGGTCACTCCCAAGTTTGCTCATAGCATCCCTCATACAAGCAAGATCAACAACTGCTGGGACACCAGTGAAATCCTATAAAGAGACAAATGCTTAAGTGAATTAACTGAAGATTTCAGCAAGCAGAGAAGGATCCACATCATCAAACATCTCAGCAGAAACGTATCAGAATAAAATAAGCAATGTATCCAGCTTACAGTACCGTTTGCCAGATTAAAATAGAAGTGTTGACTTTTATAATTGTCACTAGAAGAACAATATGTGATGACGATGCAGCTAATCTTATACAGAAACCTATCACCTACTGGCGCACGATATCTATCTTTAAAAATTCAGGTGACAGCAGCAATCGTACATCACATACATAATGGGAATAAGACATGGTGATTGGGGAACTACACTTTCTTGAAAGGATAGGAAAGGGGACCTCCATTTCCAATATTCCTGCCATCAAAAGCTATTGACTCGAATCTTTCCAAGTCACATTTATTCTTTCCACGGCAACTGGACAACTTGGAACAAAAGAAGTGGAGACGATGGCAGGAATCAGGATCAATACCTGGAGGAGGACACGGGCTGGCTTGAACGGGATTTCGACTTGCTTGGTGGCACTGTTCTCCCAGTCTAGGATCTTCTCAACGTCCTTCCCCGTGACCTGGAACTCGTCGCAGTTCCTGATTGCCGACTCGAGCAGAATCCTTATCGAGTAGGGTAGCCGATCTGGTAAAAAAGTCATGGGTCAAATCATCGGCAATTCACATAAACCAAAAAAAAAAACTGACTAGAAAACAACGCATCCAGAGGCCAATTCCACCGTCAGAATTCACAATTCGCCACATGGGAACACGTGGAGCAGCCAAATTTGACCAACATTACAGATTATCCAACAAGGAGCAGATCAGAGGCTACTACGCATTGCTTTGGAGAAGCAAACAATTCATCCACCCCAACTCACAACAAGCAGAAACAGAGGGACCGAAACGTTGTGCAGGACCCGATTAGATTCTCAATTCACCCAACACACGGCGCAGACTAGGAACCAGACCGCATAACACGCATACCACGACACAATAGCAGATGAAAATGGTGGGGAACTGGGAAACAACTCACCAATCCGCGGATCGGCGAGCGCGGGCAGGCTGTAGTACTTGCCGAAGTCGGCTCCGCCTCCTGGCTTGGCGAGGCTGGTGAGGATTTCATCGTACGAGTTCTTCGTCGCTGCACAACAAACAAACAAACGAACAAACAGGCGGAGGCCCTGTTAGCGAGAGGAGATGGCGAGACGCGATGCGACGATCCGTTTCGAGGTGGCGGGGGTCCATACCGGCGGAGGCGAATCGGCGCTCGAAGACGGCGGCGGCGGAGGACGAGGAGCGGGCGGCGGCGCGGCGGTCGCTGAAGAGGCAGCCCACGAGGCCTGACGCGAAGGCCCCGCGCAGGCCCTGGCCGCCGCGGGCGGCGTGGAGCGGGGACGGGGACGGGGAGGGGCGGGCTCGAGGCGGCGGCCGCAGCGGGCCTGAAGATCGCTGCCGCGGCGGCGGCAGTGGCCCGCGTGTGGCTGGGCCCCACGACGGAGCGGGAGAGGAGGAGGGAGCTGGCGAGGGGAGGCATGGCGGATCGGAGGGAGGGGGAAAGGGGATGGTCAGAGGGGGGCGGATGGGCGTGGGTTATATAGGCCGCCGTGAATTTTGGGGACTGGGACGCGTGGTTGGCAGGCGCGGGCGCGGTAGGGTTGGGTCGGGTCGCTGCCGAGGCGAGACGGGATGGGGGGTTGGATCGGGGAGGGACGGGACGGGCGCCGCCGCGGGGATGGTGGAATTGTCTGACCACGCGCACCGGATGTCTTTTCTTTCTTGGAGCCGGGGCAAACAAATGGAACGGCCACGCGATCGCGGGAGTATCGGGGGCCGTGGGGGGGCCCGCATGGCAGCGGCACGCGGGGCTGGGCTTTTTCGGAAAAGAAATGGATGGGGAGATTTTCCTTTCGAATAAATGAGTGGGGAATCATCCACCTGTCTCGGGTTTGATTGGGCTGCTATATCGCTATGGCCACCCACGCTGCTTACCACACATGAGTTTTTTTTAATATATGTATATATATATATGGGAACTTCCCGAGGGTTTTTGATGGAGTATATATAATCTTTGGTGTGTTTGATTGTCTTTCTTTGCTTCCATCAGAATGCTGCATTTGTTGCCGAAAGTCTATATCTGTGTCCACCTATCATACAAGACTGTTATTCTCCTGCCTCGCTGGTATTTTGTGGGCAGTTGATTTTATCTTGGGGCCTATCATCCTCGATTTTATCATGCACGTTGGTTTTTCGAGCGCACCTAAACCCGGCTTGGATCGCCCATATAATTTTATTTTATTTTTGACTGTTGTCGCTCATATAATTAAGGCAAAGTGCGACAATCATGAGCGAACAATTACAAGTACAGTTTATTAAAAGATACAGGTACTACAAAGTCGTTCTTCCCCTGGCCTACCGATGCTTCCTGGGCGGTTGGTTTATGCCTCGAACTTACCGTTCTCATTTTTCTCATACATATTGATTTGTCAAGCGCACCTATGACTAGCTTGTGGAGTTCATATTCTATGGTTACAATCATGTCATTACAATTGCAAAAGCACATATCAAGTTGCTAGTTGCCTAGTTGCAATGGAGGGATTGATGGAGATGATTGACGAAGCTATGGTCGTTTCAAAGGTGTCGGCGTTGGACGGGTCTTAATGCTCTTGGTACGTATAGCTTGTAAGCACCGGGCTTTTTTGAAAATGTGTCATATGTCTCGAGAGCATCAGTCATCTTTGAAATAAAAATTGGAAGAATTGGGTGTTATAGTTTAGAATGCAATTCAATCATCCGTCTAATCGTAGAAGCGGAGATTTTTTCTTAACATGCCAACACCACTTTATTAGCTAGCAATCAAAATAGTATGGTTTACAAGCATAGGGTGGATGGCACTAGGGGGCTCATCAAACCAAGTACCAGGAGTAGAAATTTTGGGTGACCTGGCCAGCTCATGGGCTACACCGTTAGCTTCTCTATGGCAGTGTTCATACCGAACATGAGAGGAAATCACCTGCCATACGATAGCGATCGTCAAAAATCATACTCCCTCTGTCCTATTATGTAAGACGTTTTTTAACACTAGCGTAGTGTTAAAAAAACATCTTATATTATGGGACGGGAAGAGTAGTTAAGAACCCAAAGGAATTGCCACCGTCTTGCATCGCTGAAACAACATCCATACAATGTGAGTTAATGATCAGCTTCGTGCATCGCGAGTAAGAAATATTACATTCTTCTTTACCCGTAGAAAGAAGATCAACAAGCACAAAAGATCTAAATGGGAGAAAAGGGGGGAACATTAATTTATTAGAGAAAAAGATAGCATGTGTTTGATCTATCTTGGTGCAATAAAAAGGTGTGTGCGGTGTAGTGTAGGCAGATCACTTTGTCGTCCCACACGTAGCACGCTCCGTGGCAGCTATCTATATCTCCTCTTTGTATTGTCTTGCTTGGAATCTCCAATCACGCACTTGAACTCGTGGGTAGTAAACTCTTGCATGATGTTTATTTTCTGGACAGTAGGAACACTGCCACGAATTGTGTATCACTAGCAATTGTTCGTCTGCTGCAAAGTGACATCAAGCAAAACGAAGCACAACATCAAAGGGGAGTTGAAACTTGGAATGGTACAGAAATAAAATATGACCAGGAAAACATGTACTACTACTTGCATAGTTCAATGTTGTGCTGTACAGTATTATCTATATGCATTATTTGTCCTTGGAGGCAAATGGGAAACGTCTTTTCGACTCAGTTTGCATGATAACAGAACTGGGAGAGGGCAAAGCTCGGTTGGCTTCTCCCACGTCCCAAACTGAAACTGTTGGTGACTTGTCTTTGTCCTTTCGTTTCTTCGATGGCCTACGCTGGCAGAGTCAACAGCCATGGGTCGCAATCTCCAATCCAAACCAGGTCATGTGCACTCTCCAAATTTGCGTGCAAAGCGCACTCTAAAATGGTGTTTCTTTTATTTAAAAAGTGGTGCTTTTACGACATCGCCGTCCGGAAAGAAAGATGAATCTGGTGCCCCGATACGGACGTTTGGTTCCTGGGTATACACCCTGTATGCAAAACAAAAAGAAATAGTGATGCAAAAAAGTCAAAAAAATCTGAAAATGTTTTTAAATTAAGTTGAGCTTCTATTGTACTCGTGAAAATTTTAAAAATGTCAAATGGGTGTGAATAGTAACTTGTATATAGCAATAAATAAAAATTCCCCTGAAGTCAACCGGGTTTTCCTTTGTGAAAATTTATATGGTGGTGCGAAAAAGAGACAAGTTTATTCCAGAAATAGTTCTGGTTTTTTGACTTTTTTGTAATTATTTTTTTTCTATATATGGTGTATATATACCCAAGAATGAAAGGGTATTTTTCTCTTGTGCCCCCCATTGTTATATGCAAATACATATAGGCCCGGTTTTTTTGGCCGTTTCTCCCAGAATCTTGAGAATCGAACCTCCACCCAGCTTCTCCCAGAATCTTATAGCCATTTTTCTTTTACAATCCTAGCTGTTCACATCCTAACTAGTTAGGATTGTAAAAAAAGATGGGTTCAAGATTCTGGCGGAAGCTGGCTGGAGGGTCGATTCTCAAGATTATGGGACAATCGTCCAAAAGAACTGAGCCATAGTAGACAACAGATGATCATTTGAATACATGTCTTGCGGGTAGTCACCGAAAAGGTGCTCCCCGTGCATCATGTGTATTGACAGGGACCTATTTGTCTTTGTCATCTTCTTTTACCATTATTGTTGGCACATTTTTTTTCTCTTGCCTTTGACTTTTCTTAGCGGCAAATCATGGAACAATCGGTCTACAACAACTTCCGTATATATAAAAATTCAAGTACTGTACAATATTTACAAGAAAGGAAAAGAAACAAGAAAGAGTAAAATACACTGAAGGTCCTAAAAGTATTTCAAGTGTGTCAAGTAGGTCCTAAAAGCTTGAAATCGTTCACCGCGGGTTTAAAATATGTGTAAGACATTCACCACGGGTCCTAAAAGTATTTCAAGTGTGTCCAATAGGTCCTAAAAGTCATGAGAAAATAAACATGTAGGACCCGGTGAATGATTTCAAACTTTTAGGACCTACTTGATACCATTGGAATACTTTTAGGACCTCCTGTGCATTTTATTCTTTAAGAAATACATAACTAGTATATGAACAAAATTAGCCAATGCCTTCTCTTGGCAAATACACGGCTTCACAAAGGAAGGATAACACAAGCGGAAGCGGCCGAGAAATGGGTAATCCATAGTTGATCACGAGCACTTATGCTCCCAGGTAAACAATAAAAATAAATAGTAAAAAATGAAAAATTTACACATCACAGATGAACAAGTTTTTAAGGGCGTGCAAAATTTCATTCAATTTGACATCGGGGAGCTTAGGACAGAAAAAATAAAATCATTGCTCCAGAACTGGAAATATTTAGTCTTTCTTAAAAACACTGGGTTTTCTTCAGAGTTCATTCGATACCCAATCGTTAAGAAATGTTTGCAATCCCTTAGAAAACCTATTAATCTTTAACGCAAAAATATATATAACAGAAACAAATAATTTTGTGTATTTATTTATTTCAAACAAGTGTGTTGTTAATCTAGTTGCTTGGTTGAACAGTCGCATACTGCTTGGCTATGAATTCCACAATCATGAGGCTCTCTTTTAGTTGATATCTTATCTATGAATTCCACAATCAAAAAAATGTTTGGAAAATAAAAAAATGTTCATAGTTTTTTTCTAAAAAAATTGGGTATTAAAAATATTAATGAAACTGAACAAAATTTCGCTAATTCGAAAATGTTCATGATGAAAAAATATCCTAAAATTTCAAAAACTATTCATGACTTACAAAATAGTTTATTGATTCATATTTTTTTTGCTGATTCAGAAATGATCATGCATTTCAAAAAAGTTCATTAAACCAAAAAAATGCTTGTGAATTTCATACACTGTTCCACCAATTTTCAAAATAAAATTCTTTGATTGTAGAAATGTTCGCCGATTCAGTAAAATTGTTTAGAAATATGTGCAGATTTTTTTAAACGTTCAGACATTGAAAAAAAAATGTTTGTAAATGGTACAAAATGTTCATAAATGAAAAAAAATGTTCTTTATTTTAGAGGAAGTTCAAAAAATTCTAAAAGTGTTCACAAATTTTAGAAATGTTCATGAGTTTAAAAAATATTCTTGTTTTCAAAAAATATTCATGATTTCACGAAATTGAGAGTGATGGTGTATCTCGGTGATGCAGAAAATATGGTCATAGCCATTGGAGATTATTGTTTATTTTTGCGTTGCAACGCATGGACCCTTTTGCTAGTAAAAACAACGACGAAGAACCGAAAAACCGCTTCATCAACAGTGTAGCAAACGAAACAGTGTAGCGAACGCGGAAGTGGGCGGTCCAATTTGCCTCGCACGTGCGCGGCGAATAGGAATTTGCCAGTGTAATTACATTCGACATGGGCCGTGTTGTTGGGCCCTGTATAAGCGTAGATGGTATTTCGGTGACATGATGGTCCAGGAGGGCCCTCCGCGGCCTCGACGGCGGCGGCGGCGCCGCCTCCATGGCTGGCCGGTGGTCGGTGCGGCGAGGCGTTCGTGTGCGCTCTTGGATTGTTTCACTCTCTTCTTCTCCTTTCTTCACGGGGACAGCGGTAGTCGTGGCTCCGCCCGTTGTTAGCAACGACTGCAGCAGCGTCGCCGCCGGTCACCACCGTGACCGTGATGACCAACGCTGCTCCACGCACAACCCGGGCTCCCCTCCCGCTGGATGGACTTGCTTAGGTATGCATACCCTCACCCTCTTTTTTCCTCTGAACCAGTCAGCCTTTGCAAATCGCCCAGACAGCCTTGTTTGCTTCTTGCTGCTGAATAGTTCTTGTCTCTGAACTTTACAGAGTTGGTATCAGGTCGAGATTTATTGTCATGCCAACATTTATGTATGCGTACATGTTCACAGGATAATTAGGCGAGTGCAAGTTGACTAACGCTATTAGAATGTGCACTTCTGTTGCCATGTATGTAACCCATTGTTCCTCTAATCCTCTTGCCACAGTCAGCATGATCGATGATGCTTCGATATGTACCTTGCGCAGAGCTATGTACTATTTGGTTTGAAGCTTTGGT
This sequence comes from Aegilops bicornis, assembly GCA_021605145.1. NCBI lineage: Eukaryota > Viridiplantae > Streptophyta > Magnoliopsida > Poales > Poaceae > Aegilops > Aegilops bicornis. The sequence goes on from CM038672.1 coordinate 672,107,342, forward strand.
TCAGCATGGTCCTCATGACCTGTAGATAGCCATGGTAATCCTTTGTCATTGATGGCTGCTTTCTTGGGTTCCACTGAATATTCTGCAGTATTTCTGGTTAGTTGTGTAAAAAACTTCAAATCCTTCTCTCTCTTTTTAGCATGGCAGAATAAGCACTTCTTCATGTACAAGAAGGACCGCAATGATGTGGGCAACTTCATATCAAGTGGTGATATGGATGGACTTCAGTCTTTTTGTAATAATCAGGTAAATCACACAACCCCCTCTCTGTTATTACCATCTTAGTTATTCATTTGGTTTTGATGTCTCAGTTGCTTAAGCTAGTCAACTTCAATGTGCTTTTGAGCCAGTTAGCCAACGCCCAACAGTATAGACACATTCCACCAGATCTGGTTAGTCACATACTCCCTCCGTTCCTAAATAATTGTCTTTCTAGAGATTTCAACAAGTGACTACATACGGAGCAAAATGAGTGAATCTACACTCTAAAACATGTCTACATACATCCGTATGTTGTAGTCCATTTGAGATGGCTAGAAAGACAATTATTTGGGAACGGAGGGAGTAAATGGTAAACTTCTCTGTTTTCTTCTCTTAATGAAAAAGTAGCGGTTCTGCTGTTTGCTCGGAAAAGAAAACATAAATGGTTGAGAAACTCAGAAAGTAAAGATGGTTTTCCCTAGAAGACTGGAACTCCTGTTTTTGTTGAAATAGGGGGGGGGGGGGGGGGGCTAATCATTTGACATTTGTACAAATCGCTTTCATTCTACTTCCAGCTGAAACTTCTGAGGGCCATCTTCAAGTTTTTCACGAGCTCAACTGCGGACAAAACCCCCTCTTCGATCTGGAGAAAAGTGAACATGTCAATCTTCTGATCATATATTCATTAGAATTATACAAACAAATCACAGTTTATTCTCTTGCAGGTTGTTACCGCATTTGCACAATGTATATATGACCAGGGCAGAGGGGCCTTGCCTTTGCCGTGATGGTGATGTCGAGGCAGGAGTCCGTAAACGGTATGACGTTGGTGTTTATGATAGACAGGCCCTGGTTTTCGAGCTCGGACAGGATCATCACTAGCACCCCTCTCCTCTTTTTGCAGAAGATATTCAGGAGTGCCGTGTTCCCTCGGATGCTGGCCTCAATGTCCGGGCTCGAGTACTCGGATCCGGAGTCGCTCCCGCTGGAGCCTGCTGCATCATTGTCGGCAGCGGATATGCAGCATTTGCTGTCGAATACCATGGACTCTGACGGCCTCCGCGAGCCTTGCTCCAGGGCCCGCACCTTCTCCTCCAGGTTCTTCACGTAGTCGATGGTACTCCCCAGCAGAGAGAGCTTGTCAGTCTGAATAATATGGCAACGGCCAACTATTTAAGCCGCAGCCTGCAGGCACCTGGTGATCACATAAAATGCAGCCAAGCTGTCTTGTCACGCACCTTCTTGAGGCCGGGGACGATGGTGGCCAAGGACACGAACTGCTGCTGCAGCTTCTCCCTCCGCTTGCGCTCGGCGACGACGTGTTCTTGCGGCGCCCTGCCCCGCCTCTCGGGCGCCTGCAGCTGCTGCATCGTCCCTTGGACTCCGTCGCGCTGCCAGCCGGAGAAGTTCAGGGTGCTAGCCTGGCCAGGGCCGAAGGAGAGGAAGTTGGATGATGGCGGCGGAGACGATTGCCCCAGGTCGTTCTTCACCGTTGCCGATCCGAATGGTAAGTTCGGTAATGACGACGAGCCCCCTAAGCTCTGAAAATTGGAGCTGCGAGATGGATTGAACGTCGGGATTGCCATCGGTGGCGTGTAGCACTGCCCTTCATGGCCAGGTAGCGGTGGCTCTGCGAACTGCTGCTCCCTACCGGATACAGGTACTGGACCCCCTTCTTGCTGGTACATGTAAGCTAGCTCCTCCTGTTCCTTGCATGATCCATTGCAATAAGATGTCACAAGCTTATGCGTAGCTACCTTTAACTCGCAGCATCTTATCCGTAAAAGGAAAAATTAACCCGCCGCATTTGAACTTTTAGATGTTACAAGTGATTACGATTTACGACCAGATTAATGTGCTTACCGTCTGCGTAAGCCATTGGTTTGGTTGCTCCATCATATCACTGCATACACAACAAAAGCTTGATGATTAAGAGTTTAAGACACATACAAGCGCAGAAGAACACTAATCTTGACGGGTAGAATTTCTGGCGAGCACATACCTGAAACCTCTGTCCTTTGCGTTTCTTGTGTTCTCTTCTTTCTTGACTTCCTTCCTGCCTTGCTTACAGAGGCATGCACTTATAACGCAACAGTATGTACTTTTCTCTCCAGTGCTTGGCCTGAGTGCCTGACATCACATCTCCGATCTCTCAAGATCTCCTGCATGCAATCTTTAATACATTCGAGAGATCCGTGATCTGAATGTGGTTTACAAAGAAACTCGATCTGTCGCGCACCTCCTCAACTCAACCTGTCTGAAGGTTCAGTAGGTCCGATGAAAGTGGCACTGGGATATATATAGAAAACTAGTGTGCACGCACGCATGGTTGCCGGACGAGGTCTGCTTCACTCGCAAGTGCGACGGTTGCGAGTTGTTGGGGTGTCGAATGCGACACTTCGTGAAGGATGAGTACACTCTAGCGTACATTTTGCGGATAAGTTTGGTGTTGGAGGGTAAGCACAGTGGTTATGAACTCCACTAGTGTGCATATACCAATACCATACTATCATTTTGTCGATTGTTTACGAGACCCATGCGATTATGGCGCTGCATTATTTATGCTGAGCCTGCAAGCTTTAGGTTAATTACACAAGCAAATCCCAGGAAAGCGGCTTCAAATCAAAGTGCAAATACAAGACAGCTGGCTGGAAAGTACTACAAGCCTGAAGAGGGCACAAGAAGGGGACAGATGTCTTATACATTTGTTTTGCTTCAATCCCATCAACGAGGTTAGGGCTTTAAGCTACTAGATTAGATACTCATCATGTTGTCTCATTGTTCCAGGTGCATGTGCAACTTGGAATATTTGATGACACCTTTCGGCTGCCACGAGCAACTTCGCTGCATATAAGATTGGTATGCAAAATTTTGCCTAGATTTAGTTGCTTCTTGTAGTTCTGAATTTAATGCTAGTTAGTTATTAGGCCATGTCGTTTTGAGAGAATACTCAACTATACTCCCTCAGAAAATATTCCCTCAAAATTTTGAGAGAGGTACTACATTTATGGGTAATTAACATGGCCCACTTGATCAACAATACTCCCTCAAAAAATAAAACTTGACCAACAATACAACCTAAAACTCTGTACTACATCATTTTTCATGTCTAGTACACCACTGGGGATTGCCAGCATCGACAGATTACTACTCTGGACATCTCGGATTAGCTACCCACACTACAACCACATGCAAATGCTATGATTAAGTACAGTTTCAGCTTAGTTAGACGAAGTTAGTAAACTTTGAGGAGTTTGCTTGCGTCAACCTGTGTCGCTAACTAAACACCTATATCTAGCAGAACCATCTTGTTGGCACGTTGCATCCGGATCGCATCCGAGTATTTTGTTTGCAAAATGTACAGCTAATCCAAAAGGCACCAATGGAAGTAGAGGACTGATCTTTAGAGTTGTCACTTGTCAGGGTATCATAAGTTAATCTTGGAAAGGATGCTGTTATCATGGATATACAAAAGTAAGACCTGTGAGTTTACAATTAGTTTTACTAGAAGGGGTACTCACTGGCAGCATCAAGAGATTTGTGATCTGAAACTTAGTTTCCAAAGAAAACTCTGCCGGGTGATTGGACAAGAGCTGTCTGAAGATTGAGTAGGTTCGATGACAGTGGACTTGGATAGAGTCAGGGGCGGCGCCAGGGGTCTTCTTGGGTATTCGGTTGAATACCCATGATTTTGACAAACCATTGAAATTTTATATAAAACAGGCGATTTTTTTTTGCAAAACAGTGATGATTTGGGCAAAATGAATACCCTCCTCCAAAATGAATACCCACCCTCTAGAACCTGGCGCCGCCACTGGATAGAGTGTGCGTATGCATGGTTGCCTGACTAAGTCTGTTTCGCTCGGAAGCACATACGGCGGCTGCAGGTTGCAACCAAGTTGAGCAGACTGCAAGACTTTGTGAAGGGTGTGTACACTGTACATGCAGTAGGTTGAAGTGGTGGTGACATCTCTGTATATTTGGTTCTGGTGTTGGGGTATCATAGAGCACATATGAACTCCACTAGTGTGCATAAGATTACATATGTGCTAATATCATATCATTTTGTCAACCGTTCACGAGATCCATTCGATAACGACGCTGCATTCTTTACCCTGAACCTGCAGCAGCCCAGACTACGGAAGCAGCCAAGATCCCAAAGAAAAGAAAGTGCCTTCGAATCAAAGTGCAAATACTGTTCCGGACAAACTGGCTGGAAAAGTCCAAGCCTGAAGAGGGCACAAGAAGAGGACAAAAGAATTGTAAGTATTCTTTTTTGCTTTGATCCCATCAACGAGGTTAGGGCGATAAGCAACTAGATTAGATTTAATCTGCTGTCGCATTGTTCTAGGTGCATGTGTAACTTTGCTTGGAATATTTGATGGCACCTTTGGGCTGTTACAGGAGCAACTTTGCTGCATACAAGACTGCGATGCAAATTCTTGCCTAGTTTTAGTGGCTTCCTGTAATTCTAAACTGATTATCTCCCAAAAGTTAAAACCACATGGCCTAATCAGTATTGCTAACAAGCCACGCAGTTAACTTTATTTATAGACTAATTAACATGGTCAACTTGATCAAGTACAACCTAATACTCTGCCCTGTAACTACCTCATCATTTTCCATGGCCCTCTTTATATGTCAGGGTGTACACCACTGGATTGCCACTTTTCCAGGGTTAGCAAGTTACTCCACTGGGCCACTTGGGTTAGCAACCCAAAATGCAACCACATGCAAATGCCATGGTTAAGTACATTTTCAGCTTAATTAGAAAAACTAAGTAAATTTTGAGGAATATGTTGGATAAGTGAGCAACTACTCTTTCCTGAGGGCCAAAGGCCATTACATATACATGTGTATCAAAGTGCAGAAAACCCCTTATACAATGAGGATATATCGAAAAGGGGCTATACACATCTAACACCCCCCTCAAACTTATGGTGGATCAACAACACTGAGTTTGGAGAGGAAAAAGCCGTGCTGCGCTCGAGTCTATGCCTTGGTGAAGAAGTCCGCCAACTGTAACTCAGAGGGCACATAGTGAAGAGCGAGAGTCTGATCTCGCACAAAGAAGACGCACAAAGTGGGCATCCACACCGATGTGCTTGATGAGCTCATGCTTCACCGGTCACGCTAATAATCTTGATAAGCGCCGATCTTGTCTCACAAGAAGGGAGTCGAGGTAGTAGCGCATACACCAAAATCCTCAAGTAACCACCGTAACGGATCACCTCGGTAGTCAACATCGCCATGGCTCGCAACTTAGCCTCTCAGATTGAAGCGAGAGATCGGTCTGCTTTCTTTGTCTTCCGTGCAATAAGAGAGCCACCAAGAAAGACACAATAAGCGCATACGAAAGGCCGATCGAGAGGGATCACTAGCCCATATAGCATCGAATAGGCCTCGAGCTCAAGAGAGCCGGAGCGGGAAAGAAAAGGCCGAGAGATCGTGCCACGAAGATATCGAGAACACGGAGGAAATGACTATAGTGGATGAGGTGGGGCTGAAACAAACCGACTCAGGATGTGGACAGGATAGGAGATGTCGACGCTGCGCAATGTTAAGATAGACAAGACCGCCAACAAGATGACGATAGCGAGTGGGATTAGGAAGAGGGTCACCATCGGTGGCACGAAGTCAACGTTGAGCTCCATAGGAGTCACAACCGCGCGCTCATCACCGAGAGCAGCGCGAGCAAGAAGATCTGAATATATTTTTCTTGGGAGATGTAGAAGCCATCGAGGTCGAGGAGATCTCAATCCCAAGAAAGTAGCGAAGTGGACCAAGATCACCATAAGAAATCGGTCGTGAAGGCGAGCCTTAACAAAGGCAATGTAATCAGTGTCGTCACCAGTGATGATCATGTCATCAACATAGATAAGGAGAAGAGTCCGACCACGAGGAGACGTGTGAACAAACAGCGCGGGATCATGGTCACTGGGCAAGAAACCAGCGGCGGTCACCACATATGCGAAGCGCTCAAACCAAAAAGTAGGGGCCTGCTTTGAGACCATATAGGAGCGGCGAAGGCTACAGACCATACCATCGGGAGCATAGTACCCTGGTGGTGGCTGCATATAAACCTCCTCACGCAACTCGCCATTGAGAAAAGCGCTCGAACATCAAGTTGAGAGATAGACCACCGACGCAATGAGCGAAGCCACAAAGAAGAAGAGTGCGGACAAGTGGTCATGTGGGCCACAGGAGCGAATGTCTCATCATAATCGCGCCCTGCCTCCCGCTGAAAGCCACGGGCCACAAGACGAGCTTTGTAGCGCTCAAGAGAACCATCGGAGCGAGTCTTAAGCTTGTAGACCCACTTGCGGTGATGGGGCCGGACACCTAAGGGAGGGGAACCAGATCCCATGTGCCAGAGCGCTCAAGGGCAGCAAGCTCCTCCATCGCCATAAGTCGCCATTCAGCCGAGTCATGGCAAGGCGATAGGAAGTGGTCTCGGTCAAACAGAGAGACTGCATCGATCGGGGAGAAGCGATCAAAGTGGACGGCGAGGCCGAGCACGGAGGTTATGAACCGGAGGAGGTGTGAGAGGAGGTGCACCAGAGGTGGAAGGCTCGTCAGAAGCGACATCCTCAGTACGAGATCGTCGAGTATAGTGGAGAGGAAACGGTGAGAGAGGGCGGCCAATTTGGAGAGAGGATGGGGGAGAGGTGGAGGAGGAGGATGGAGAAGACGGGGTCGGTGGTGAAGGAGAAGGAATGAGAGGGGCCAGAGGAAGAGGTGACACATGAGGTACATAGCAGGGTGTATCAGGAAGAAGAAGGAAGGAAAGGTCGTCCATAGAGAAACTTGAGGAAGAAGAACGTGGGTAGTAAGAACGAGACTCGTCAAAAGTCACATCACGCGAGATGCGCAAGCGACGACCCACAGGATCCCAACATCGATAGCCCTTGTGCTCATCACTGTAGCCAAGGAAAGCACACTCAACCGACTGAGCAGTCAGTTTGGTGCGTTTTCGGGGGGCAAGAAGAACATAGCAGACGCATCCAAACATACGAAGAGCTGAGTAGCCAGGAGAACGACCAGTGAGACACTCCATAGGAATGCCACCCTGCAGAGCAGTCGAAGGCTGAATGTTGATGAGATAGGTGGAGGCAGAAACAGCCTCAACCCAAAAATGGGGTGGAAGGGAAGCAACAATCATCAGCGCGCGAGCCGTCTCAAGCAAATGACGATGCTTTCGCTCGGCATTGCCATTCTGAGCATGAGCGCCAGGATAGGAGAACTGGGCAAGAGTACCCTGTTCCGCGAGAAAACCACGCAACAGCTGAGAGATATACTCTCCAGCGGAGTCAGCACGAAAAGTACGAATGGGTGTGGCAAACTGGGTGTGAACCATGGCAGCAAAACGTTTGTATATAGGGAGAACCTCGCTACGGGATTTCATGAAGTAGAGCCAAGTGTAGCGAGAGAAATCATCAATAAACAAAACATAGTAGCGATGACCACCTTTCGAATCAAAGGGAGCCGGACCCCAGACATCAGAATGAACTAAGTCAAAAGGACGCTGAGATACAGACTCACTAGTAGGATAAGGTAACTGAGTCTGCTTGCCAAGTCTGCAACCATTACAATGTAAGGAGACATCTCCAGATACAGACCCTAAGAGGCCCTGACGAACTAAGGAAGACAAGCGAGAGCCACAGATGTGACCAAGTCGATGATGCCACTTCTTTGGAAGGACGCAGCATTTAATAGGCGGCAAGAGCATGAGAGCCGCGTAAGTGGTGGCGTGGAAGGAACACAAAGCCACCAACCTCCCAAAGGCCCTCCGACTCACGACGCCGGGGCCAAAGCACCAACCAAAGCCTTGGTGCGACGATCCCGAATGGAGCAAGAGTCGGTATCAAGAATGACACGACAACCGTAATCGGTGAGTTGGGCGTGGAAAAAGATTCATGGTAAGGCGAGGAACATATGAAACACTCGGAACAGAAAAAGATGGAGTGGAAAGAATACCACGACTAGCAACAGGAAGAGATGTGCCATCGGCAGTAAGAACATTAACATGTGAATCAAGAGGTCGGAGAGAAGCTAACGCGGAAGAATCAGAAGACATATGAAAGGAGGCTCCGGAATCCAGAACCCACGAAGATGTACCTGACTATGTAGATGCCTGTGATGGTGAGGAGGAGGATGCACACAAAGAAGCAGAGCCACGACGAGGAGCCCGAGGAAGCAAGAAGACGCTTGAGGCGAACAATGTCTGATCAAGGAGTGACAGAGTCGAGGAAGACACAAGAGGCCCACTGGAGGAGGAGCGCCTGGTCTCGCTTCTTCCGGCGATAATCGACTCTGGGTGACTGACCGAGCAAGAATCGCAGACGGTGTCACGGCGCGACGTGCCCTTCTCAGCATAAAGAGGACGGCTCACCCCCCCCCCTAGGAGTAGGCAGGAGCGGCGGAGCAGTGAGGCGAGCAGACGACACAGGAGTCCGAGCAGCTAGCACAGACGGGACCACCAGCAAACCAGCAGAGCGAAGGCGAGTCTCCTCAGCACGAAGCTCGGCAAGCACCTCCGAGATAGGAACACGACCACGAGCAAGCAAGTGAGCACGCCTAGGCTCAAACTCGAGCGAGACGCAGATAAGAACTCAAGAATCCTCTGAAACTCCAAATCGCACCGTAGTCTCGACAAAGACAAGAAGTTCCACAAACAACCGCCCTCGGTGAGTCAAGCCGACGCCAGATGGCGTAACATCGAGAATAGAACTCATCAATAGACGAGTCACCCCGTCAAGAACATGCTCTGACGCACTACGTAGAGGTAAAGAGCATCACCAGAGGGCCGAGAAGGCCGACAAAGATAGGACCACATTGTCGCAATAAAGGCCGAGACCCATGAACTCCGGCAACCGAGGTAGGACACTCGCAGTGAGAACAAAGAAGCAGACTCAAGCATCATCATTGCACCACCGAGTGTAGGCGTATGATCATCCCCAGAGATGCAAAGAGCATCGAATAGGCGGATACCGCTAATCATAAGCGGCAACCGCGCATCATCCAGAGCCTTGGCTGCATCCCGATCAGCCCGAGAAGCATCGGCAAAGAAGCATCAGCGGTGCGGAACAGGCCACCGAGCAACAGGGCAGGGCGGACAGGGAACCTCGCCAAAGAGAACACCCCAGAGCAGAAGTCCGCGCATGTGGATACGCATGAAACCCACAAACTCAGCATAATTGATGCCATCAAAGATCACCGAGCACCGAGAAACAGCCACATAGCCAGACGAAGACATGCTGATTTGCTTCTCTGCCTCGCTTTTTTTCTTTTCTTTCTTTTTTTTGGTCAACGGGCTGAGCCGACCCGATCTGGATCAAGCAAACAGGGACCGAAACAGGGGACTCAGGCGGCTCAATCGGGATCGAGCAGGGGCTCTGGATCGATACTGGATCGAGCAGGGGGCTGGCCAGCGAGGACCGGGGCTGATGGACCACGGCCAAAGCCTCAGCCAGACCTCGACCCAGGCGGCCCGGGCGGACGAGACGGAGCAGCGGCGGCCGGATGAAGACGGGGCAGCGGTGGCCGGACGAAGACTGGGCAGCAGCAGCCCGGGTGGAGAAGGGAGCGACGGCAGCCCGGCCGAAGACCGGAGCTGCGGCAGCCCAGGCGGAGAAGGGAGCAGGAGCAGGCAGCCCCGAGAGGAGGCTGGATCTCAGCCGCAACAGCTCCCGCGAGTGCAAGCACAAGCAGCAGCGAGCAGAAAAATGAGCGAGGGCAACCGGAACGGAGCCGGGAATGGCCGAAGACAAGAGAAATTAGGAACGGAGCAAGCACGGAGTTGCATCGTGCGAGGGAGAGGCTAGCCTAACATCTGATACCATGTTGGATAAGTGAGCAACTATTTTTTTCTGAAGGCCAAAGTCCATTACATATACATATGTGTCAAAATGCAGAAAACCCCTTATACAATGGGGATATATCAAAAAGGGACTATATACATCTAACAGAATACACATTCTGATTTATTATCTCACATCTGGATACATTTATTAGCTCACATTCGTATACATCGGTCAATTAACCATGACCAAAGTGGAGCAGCGATTATAGCAACTACGGCCGTTGAAATTTCTGCTCCAAGTTTCTGCTCTTGTAGACTCAGACGCTAAGCATGGCATAGTCCTTGGTTTTCTTCCCGTCAAGTTTGCTCGAGAAAACAACCTTAGCAACCTCGTCGACCCTCAGGGTCTTGTATTTCTTGAGCTCAGCTCCAACTATTTCAGATAGTGGGCCCACGCTCATATCAAACTTTGGGAGGTGAAAAGCAGAAATGGACATCCTCTCCTTGTGAGGATTAACGGTGACCCTGTGCTCAATGCTTCGGTACTTTCCATTTGTCAATATCTACAAATAAAGAGTGCTCAAGTTAATAGTTGGGGACTTCTTTATTAGAGCGAGTATATGGCATTTTTAGTTTTCACAACCTCACAAAATACTAATACAATGTTAGATAGTAAGTACATCTTAATAAGAAATGGATGACAAATTAATATATCAACGGGTGCATAGATCGGTATACCTCAAGAAAGTCGCCAACATTCACCACCAATGCCTTGGGGTGGGGTTTTACCGGCACCCATGCATCTTGTCTCTTGATCTGGAGCCCTCCCACCATATTCAGCTCCCATACCAGCGTTAGCATGGAAATGTCGGAATGTGGTGAAATCCCCAAAAACTTATCATGAGCCACGGGGCATGCAGGGTAGTAGGTCATCCTCAATGCCTGACTCACGTACGTATCTCTGGGAAGATCAACTCCTAGGTTTCTGGCGATGAATGCCATGAGTGAGCCAGTCACCCTCATCAGCTCAGAGGAGTACGACTCAATGGATTCCCTGTTGCATTGAAAAAAAATCGTATCAGAGACAACTCTTCAAGATTTAGCTAGTCACATGGCATAGGACTTAAAATCTGTACATGTTGTGTAAAATACTGAAAATGCTTGCTTGAATCTCGACGACAACTGGCCATGATAATTACCTGAAGCTGACAGGAGTTGTAGGCCATGGTCTCATTTCGCGATCGTGAGGTGGCTGGGTCACTAGGTAAAGCCTGTCACACCAGTCGAGCGTTTGATGTTCCGACTCAACAAATGCTTGACCATAGCCTTGGAGGTCTCCAGGCAACTGGCCAAATCTGTTCTTCTCATCAAGGGGAAGGCTGAAGAAGTGCTCGAGGTCGTTCCTCATGTTTTCAAGAACTGTATCAGGAATTCCATGGTTTTTTACCTGTAAATTTACGCATATAAGTATTGGCTCCTTGGTTACAAACTTGGAACAGAAATATAGGATATCTCAACCCTTTTTTTTTTTTTGAATTAGCAGGGTGATCTGCGCGGCAAAATTTTCTTTACTCTAGAGACCTATTTATTTGCTCATGTAAGGGAACAACATAGTTATTGACATATATTTGCTGATGGTAATGAATTATTTACTTGATATGATTTGTTCCTTCTAGTTCTTTATGCCAAATCACTATGTTTTGTTTTCTCCTGTAATAGCTTGTTTTTTCTGACCGTGCACTTTTTTTATTTTGCATTGACTTGACATTTACGACGCGTTTGGTTCGTTCCATTTTCGCTGTCTCCCGAATACAGTGGATCACGATTACATTACCAGCGTTTGTTTCGGCAGCGTCGGTTTCAGTTCCCGTGTAATCGTAATCCGTCCTTCACAAAATCGAAAACACCCGATACCGGCTGGTATGGAATAACACCGCTCGTCCTGATCGTTTTCTTCCGCGTGAGGACCAAGCAGCAGCGACTTGCAGTACCATCGCCGTATCAATTCACCGCCGCCGGGCGCCGCCGACCTCCATTCGCCGCCGCCGTCGTTGTGGGCAGCGCCGCCGATCTCTCTCGCCGACGCCGTGGGCAGCGTCGCCGATGTCGCTTCGCTGCCGTGAGCAGCAGCGTTGTTCTGAACGGCTGGTGATCTCATTTTCCGTCAAGGGCCATCTCCAGCAGCCGTCCGTCCACCGGTCCTCCGGCATAGTCTACAAGGCTGGTGACGGCACTTCACGGCTTCCTATTCCTTTGCGTGAACCAAACACATCATATAGTCACTTACTCCCAATCTAATATAGTGTATTCTCATTACAACAGTGAATACGTTACCTGAGCTCCAACCAAACGCGTACTTAGTGGTTCTAACTTATTGCATACTAAGCATCTGTCTGGTGGTTACAATCATTATGGTTTTTATAAGTTTTAGAGTGGTTGGGCTTTTTTAGAACCGTTCGTTGATGTCGATCTAACGGCAGACAAATACGAAGTACTGGGTAGTACTCCGATGAAAGTACGCGAAAGTACTAAAACGAGTGGGGCCAGTACTCGTGACAAGGTGGGGACGCGTTTTAATCTAGGGGAAGTTTAGTCCTAGGAAAATTTGCACGCGCCGCCCCTCTTGTCGAATGCATAACCGCCGCCATGGTGATTCACATTCCACAATTACTCATCGGCGGCCATCTCCTCCCTCTCCTCCAAGTCCACCTCAGTCATCTCCTCCCTCTCCTCCAAGTCCACCTCAGTCATCTCCTCCTTCTTGCCGCTGCAACTTCGCTCCACTCAGGCAACCCCCCACCCACCCACACCCCCTCTTACACGGCAGATCGAGCTGATGGCCGGCGACGAGAACACCGATTGGCAGACGCCATGGCTGACCAGGTCAAGTTGGCGGAGTTGAGGGAGATCTGTTTCTGGTTTGACAACACAAGGCAGATGAACTGACGGCAATGGCACTCTCAAGAATATGACAAAGAAGGAGAGGGCAAAGCTTTCGCCCGCACAACCGATTGACAAGATCGAGATCCTCCTCCGGGCGATGGAGCAGGCCAATTCGCCCAAATGAGTGGACCAGCGGAGGTGGTGGGCGCTCAGATCTGTGGTAGAGCATCCATCGGATCAGGAACCCACTGCACGAGGTGCCGCGCAGATTGTGCAGCCTCCAACCGAAGTCACCGGAGACTCAAGCGCAAGATGAGGAGGACAAGGTGGTCGCGACCTCGCTTCCCCGCCGTTCTCCACGCTTCCCTCGCCGCTCTCCTCGTCTGAACGGCGGCGGTAGCTATGTTTAGAGTAAGCTTCCCCACTCCTCATCTTCCTACTGCTCGTGCTTACATCGTGGTGATACTGATCGTAATAGAGGGAATGCTAGATGGCATTTTAATCTCAATGAATTGCATGAATATTTGAGTACATGGATTTGGAGGATGGATTATGATGTATGTGAACCCTAGGCATCATATGAACCCTAGGAAAAATTAGTAATGTTCTAGTGGTAGACACTGAAATATTTCTGCACACACCGGTAGGCACCGAAATATTTGAACTGCCCTAGGCAAAATTTGTAATGTTGTAGTGGTGGACACTTTGAAATATTTCGCACACACACCGTAGGCACCGAGATATTTCGCACTGCCCTAGGAAAAATTTGTAATGTTGTAGTGGTAGACACTAAAATATTTCGGTACACACCGGTAGGCCTTGAAATATTTCGTTACATTACAATTTCAAAGACACACCGATGCACATCGAATTATTTCAAGATCTGCAGTTTCAAAGACACATCGAAATATTTCAAGATCGCAAATTCTATACAAAGTTGGCATTTTGTCATTTATGTGTGAATCAATCCATGCATCATATGGCATAACTTTGTACATGAGTTTGGGTCAATTTCATGTCTATTTATTGTTAAAATTATTGTCATGCCATGAAACACAAGACAAGTCACTGACCCAAGCTTGCAAAGATGACATATCAATGTTGGCCGATATGCACGTTTTCACCAAGTCTTATGTCCGAATTAAAATCGAGCATTTTTCTTGATGGTATCCATGGATCTAGAACTCCTATGAATTTGCTCATGTTGGATGTTTTATTCTCCATCATTTGTACTAGCATTCCATGCGATTAGATGCCATGACAAGACCCTGGCATATTTATTTTCTTGCCTCCAACATCACATGTGTGTTTTGTGAAAAAACCTGGAGTTCACCAGTTGGCTGAAGTTGTGAGGCTGGGAGGCTGATGGTGCCGCTCTTGGCTGATCCTTCTTCTTTCAGTTTTTGTTCGTCATTTATCAAGCCGTTGGACCAGGGCTACTTCCCTATGTGCTGTTAATGTATTAAGTAGTTCCTTCGAATTTGTAGTATTAGTTAGTTTGAATGTGGAAGTACCTTAATTTTTGGAAAGAAATGTTGCTATGTAGGACCAAGGGTTTCATACCTTAATTTTTGGATAATTAATTATGTGAACTGTTAGATGTGGCGCACAACGAAACGCCTCTACCATTGATACTATAGTTCAACATGTCGGTCCAATTAGAGACCAGCCACTACCATATAGAACAATTAGCATTTCATACTACAACCTGGCACGTACAAAACATCACACAATGGAAGCACATCCCTAAGCACCTTGCATTGTACAAGGTCTTAGAGACCAGCCTCTATCATATATACTTGATTACCATGTCACACTACGGCATATAAAACATCACATGTTGGAATAATCATAGCTAGTAGAGCATTAGGTACCCGATTAATAATAGTTGCAATCCATCACAAGCAATAGTACCTAGATATGAGTAGATATAGGTACGGTAATACACGACAAGTACTCGCAAACAAGAGCCGACATAACAAGTTCATTTCACATTGATACATGGCCCACCCAGGTTCTAAATGAGGTGGATGGTGATCATCATCCTCAAGTCATGGCGACGGGTGTTACATAGCGATGAGTAGGATGGCATGTCCTACAGAAGATTCTTGGCACGAAGGAACTTCTTCCACCCTGCCTCGCTCAAGACAAAGGCGACCGTCCGTGTCCACCGTGCATAGGCACAATGGTGATGGAGTCCGTTACGGTAAGGCGTAGTCCGGCAGCCATGCCTTCTTCGCCCGGTCGATGCCACAGCTATCAAGTAACCTCTTAGGTAATTTCTGAAAAGCGATCGACATGATATATGATCATGTCACGTGCAATTATCAACAAAGCATACACTTCAAGACACATATATCATTGGATTCAACATCGAGCATATATATCATCACATCACTACACTATACGCCAAGCATCAAATTACTACAGTAATTAGGCATATCATTAGATTACTCCGTACACTAAGCATATCATCGCATATTACTACACTACATGCATGTCATAAAATTCTTCACTAAATGAATTCTAAACTTGGCCTCTCATCACAAGATTACAACATGCATATCATATGAAGTACTACACTAACTAAGCATGCTTATCATGTAATTACCACACTAAGTAACATACCATGATATGCCGCTTAACATTAAATCCTTGTGAGGCGGGTCACGAATGGCTTCCTAGGTAGTCTTCACGTAAGCGGAAGCATGTCCCGAAGGTTGCCGATTTCCTCGTCGCCCAGTGAGTCCTTGGGCATACAGTATTCAACAAGTGGGTTCTCATCATCATCTCGAATCAGCACCATCTTCGTCCTCATGAACTTCATCCTCACTATCCGGAATGAAATTTAGATAGATAATGAAATCCTGGGCCTATCTCTTCGAAGGAGAAGCTGATCAATTCACCCCAAGAAGACGCATGCGATGGCGATGAAACGATCCCAATCATCTCCTCCTATCCGGGTTATCTTCGCCTTCTCGACCTGCATAGTGTATGGGCCCCAAGAGCGTCGAAGGTCACGGTGTCATGACGAGCTCATTGAATGCCAATCTCACATTGCATGGTACAATCTGTGTAAGATAAAAACAAATAGCAGACACAATACATTAGTGCAGATAGCAAAAAAAACAAAAAGAATGTCTTGTCGGAAGGTTCATATAAATTATTACCGCTGCAACAACAAAAGAAGTCTTGAAGTAGATGCCGAACAACGTGGAAGTAGATTGGCTAGTCCGGCAGCGTGAGTTGCAGCGTCCACATTGTGCTTCCTCCATTCTACATGTAACATGTTGAACTCTAAGTTGAATTGTACATAGTACAATACAAAGATCATACATATAATAAATCATAGTGATAACCTATACGGCAATGGCCAATCAATCTATTTTCTATCATCTATGTAATAAAGCAATGGCAATGACAATGGCAATGCCCGGTTCATCTAAACCTGTGAATAGTTGGGCATCGAAACTTAAACCAGTCCAATCCACGACACACATCAAAACCAAACCAATCCAGATATTTTCATTTAGAATCTAGACCAAACCGAACTATACATGCGCGTCATCCAACCTACCCAAACCGCTTTTCAACTTCCAAAGGTTCAAACCGTGGACAAAGCCATATGCGAGGGCACGTCATGAATCTAGATCAGACATGGCGTCAAAGCTCGAGAGCCGACGAGCTCCGGCCCGCAAGCATGCGGCTCTTGGATTTGAAGCAGTAGTAGGTGGTAGTGGCGGCTCAAACTAATTGATTGATTTGGTCTCAAACCATATAAACCAAATCAAGATCCAATCCAAAAACTAAGTTTCATCCGGACCAATCGGCTCAGATCCGCCTCAGAGGGGAGACGCGTTTGGGGAAGGGAAGAAGAGTGGAGATCGGACGTACTTGCCGTGGTTAGTAGTTGGCGGCACCGGCAGCGAAGAGAGGGGTCGTCGCAGATGGCGGCGTGAGGCGGCGGCGCTGGTCGAGAAGGGAGAAAGAAAGATGTGGAGTGGTCGAGACAGGAGAAAGAAAATGTGGTACATGTGGTGGCTCGGTTGTGTGGATGACAAGGGGACCCACTTGTGAGACCGATAGCAATTGATGGCAAACCGTAGGAGGTGCACGACCGCGTGCATGACCGCCACGTCCCCACGTGGAATCGGGACGGCCGGGTGGGTGTGTCAAGTCAAATCGGCACCCGCGGCTTCTCGGTAACTCCAAGAGGCAGGAGCAGTGCCTTTCTTCCCAAATCGGGTAGAAAACCCTCGTCCTCTCTCGAACCATACCACCCTCTCTTCCTTCCTCACCACCTCACCACCCTCTCCTCCTTCGTCACCACCCTCCTCCCTTCCTATGACTCCCTCCTCCTGTCTTCGACCGACGATGAAGCGCGGGCGTGAAGATGCGGCGGACGAGCCGGAGGCAACCATCAGAGCAGAGCAGTCTGCTGCCGTGGCTGCAGCCGTGGGTGGAGCGGCTGAGTCCGCCGTAGCGGCGGAAGCTGGCGGTGCAGCGACCGTTGTGCCTGCTCCCGCTGCCATCGCAGCCATCGAGGCACCCGTCGGCGAGCACAAGGTCGTGGAAGATCTGGAGGAGGAGGAGATGAGAAGGAGTAAGCGCAAGGTGTATGACAAAATCGAAGAGCTCATGGAGGAGAACGCCATAAAGGAGTTCGACCTAGATAGCAGGAAGGGCAGCGACTTCGACGAGGATGCCATCGATGAGCTATCTGAGGTAGTACTCTGTTTTTTGCTCAGTTTTTTCATGACATTGGGGTTTTTCTTGTTAACTAGATGAGCATCAATTTCACTTCGTTCTAGTCGTGACGTATGTAGGATTGTAGGGATCTAGCATAGATCTTCATGTTGGATGTGGATTTTAAATCTGATTCACATTCTGATTCCGCAGATACTCTGGTTTTTTTTCATGGCATTGGGGTTAGTCTTGTTAACTAGATGAGCATAAGTTTCACAAGGGATACATTAATGAAAGAAGTGGGGTAATGAACCCAAATACAAGAAAATGTTCATGGCAGGGATACATTAATGAAAAAATTGGGTTAAACAATGGATATATGGCAGGATTCTCCATTGGCTTCCCTGTGATGTGACTAAATGTTGCAGTTCCTGATTCATTATAGTTTATGCACATGAATTAATTTGCACACATGTTCATAGATGATTAGTTTGCACACATGTTCATAGATGATCCATTTGCAAATTCTATACAGATTTCCATTTTGCAAAGGAAGTGATCGCTCCCTTAATAATTATGGGCTGACATTACATATCCACTGGATACCGAAAAATCAAAACATCTCATCTACCCAATTTTCCACAGGATTTTAGTTAGATGATCACAGCCCCATCTCTCATCAATATGAGCGTGAGACACCCCATAGCTCCTTTACCAATTTCCTTCGAAAGTTATCGGGGTCTAACAATGTTGGAGAAGCAAGATTGTCCATTTGTCCGTAAATTATAATTGTTTCTTCATTCCAGTAGATAGAACAAACCCCCCTTGTGTGAAACATGGAGGAGTACAATGAAGCCAATTTTCTGATTCCAATAAGAATTACACCTGTAACAAGTATCAAATATCATTAAACCAAGCCACTTCATGTAGTCTTTCATGTGTTAGTTATGTACTACTTGTGCCTTTGATCTATAAATGCAACTATTCCACCGTCCATAATTGTGCATGTCAATTTATTTGGCTCAATTATGTATGTGCACATACGCCTTATTTCTAGCAAATAGATAGTTGCCATGTTTCACATGTGTACTTTCAAAACATTGTAATTAAAGTCAATGTACCATAATATATCACCCGAGTTGTTCTATGTGTACTAATTCACTAAGTGACAGGAGGATGACGACGACGTGGACTACAAAGATGGATGAGCACAAAGAAGAACCGGTACACCCCGAGGCATCCGATTGCTTTGGGAAGATCAAGTACCGCTTTCTTTGGCAAGATTGGGTGCCCTTTACATTTGCAAGGTGATCGGTGGCGGCATAGATGGCATGATCCAGCATGCCTTCAGCACTGGCAATGGACATGGCAAGAATCGTAGTGCCAGTACTCTGGCTAAACATGCTGCCTACGCACGCTTCCTTGAGATTGTCAAAGTCAATGAGCCGTACAACATGCATTGAAGAAGGGAGAGAAGTGATGTGCTGCTAGAGTGCTGATGCTGCCCAGTGACCGCCGTGTCCTCTTATGTTATCTATGTTTCTTTGTTGTTGGAGTCTAAAACTGATGTCCTATGGTGTGTCCGAACCTATCTTTGGCGGTGGTTGATCTCGCCGTTTATGTTAAGAATTTGCTGCTACTCTGGTTTAGTGTTCCTAGTTGTTAATAATATTTTGGTGATGCATGTTTAAGCCTTGTGCAATGCTAGATGCTTAGGGTGGTGCTTAGAAAAATAAACAGGGATTTTCTTATGAACCGGTTCATATTTGTACATGAGAGACGCCTATTTAAGCGTCTACCCTGTACAAAAAAGCACCTGAGATAAAAAAAACCCTGGTTTATTTCTATAAGAAAATCCCCTAAGCACCTTGCATTGTACAAGGCCTTACCAACTCAAGTATCGTGACGGTGGTCTATGTTATGGTTGCTTTGTGTTATTACGCCGTATGGTGATGCATGCTAGGAACTCTAATAATATGACTATGGTAGTTATAGCTTGGCATGACTATGTTTAGTGTATAACTCAGCATGTTCCTGCCATATCTATGAGCAGTTACAACTGAACTATGCATTCATTTTGACAAAATTAAAGCATGCAAATGATTGCCGATTCCACCTATTGCCAAATCAAGCTTTGTCTTGATGTTGCATTAGATATTGCAATAAGTAGAGGATGCTCATGATTGCCAAAAGTACCTATTTCCACTTTACGATAAGAACTCAACGTGTATCAAATGATGCTAAAAGTAGAGCATGGGCATGAGAATGTATCAATGCATTAGATATTGCAATAAGTAGAGGATGCTCATGATTGCCAAAAGCACCTATTTCCACTTTACGATAAGAAAAACAAAACGTGTATCAAATGATGCTAAAAGTAGAGCATGAGCATGAGCATGTATCAGTTAATGATCAATTGATGCTACCTATTTGTGTTTGAATGGGCTCAATAAAGCTGGTGCTGGTTTATGCTCTCTACGTGACCGTGATGGTAACGAAGACACTTGGTTGGCTATGGTCTTGCTGTCAAATTTATGTTTTAGTTCTTTAAGACTCTTTGTTTTTGCTGTTTGCTCGGGATCGACTTGCTTTCTCGGGCGTCCACGTGCTCTCTTCCTTTTAGGGGAGTTGGGTGCACCATTTTCGGGGGAGTTGGGTGCACCGGTATCCTTCTGGGAGTTGGATGTGTCAGGTTCGTTCGAACCATCGTGATTGTTGACTAATTGTACGTCCTCTTGAAGCATCGGGTAGAAGCGCTTGCTGGGCATCGTACACTTCCTTACATTTAGGAGAGAGTGTTGCGTTAGTTCTAATCATGAGACTTGTGAAATAAATGATATATTCTTGATGTAGCGCTAACCGTTATGGGGAACTTATATGATTCGAGACGAAGCGCATTGTAATCTGAATGCGATAAGGCTGTACATATTTTCCACCTGAAAATATCTATCCTTGCCTATATTGGATAACCGACAATGACGCCAAAGATAGCTTTCAAGCTAAACAAAGTACAAATATAAATTAGGCATTCAATTACCTGGTTCAAAATATCGGTCATTTCATCCCCGTTCCATGACAACATGTACTGCAGTGTCCAAACCGCATGTGAAGTCCTGTGGATGTTTAGTTAAAGATCAGTAATCTTATTAGGTATGCATAAATAATAATTTATGAGGCCATGCGTACCCATCGGTCTGTTGTGGTATGTTCTCATAGCGTTTTTGGTCCATTCGGCAAAATTGATGTTCTTAGCTGGTGATATCAACCCTTTCTTGACAGCTTCGTCAATGCAGAACTGAATCGAGTCCACCTAGGGTACTGACGAGTTATACATAGGGTTACGGTACTTTGGGAGCTCATGTTCCATGCGGATCAAAAGAGGCAGCAAGAGAACACTTACAAGAGAATCTTCCTTGGTCTTGTCGCAATGATAATTCATGGAGTTCAGAGTCTGAATTTCTTTTTTGTCAAAATTAAACATCATTAGCATCCAATGGTTTTGGTGTACATTAAGTGGGACATGCACCTGCAGTAAAATTCGGGTTGGGTTGAGAACCGAAAGTTGTCGTGTACGTAAACTATGAAAGTGTGGAAAACGTGTACCTTCGGCGCCCTACAAATTTTCCTGCTACACGAGCTAACCATGAGGCTGCACATCCAACAGGAACCACCCCCTTCATTTGTAACAGCTTTTCGGTTTCTTGAGGGGATATGATTGAGGTAGTATCATTCTCAATTTGGCTAATGCTAGCATATGCCATAATAACCTGCCAAATTTTCAATCATACAATAATAAGACAGTTGTTGCAGTAATGATGTAAAATAGAGTATAATGGGCTTACATCACCATAAATGTATTTGCCGTCCAAATTTCGCTTCAGATTTTCTGCTGTGAGGGTAATGTCTCCGATTCTAGCTATTTCAACAGGTCGTATGTTCCATGGATGTAAACGGCTGTCTCTATGTCCTCATGCGTGAACGTGTAATCATTACCAAAGACAGGCTTCATCGGAGTTAATTGTGGTTCCTCATTGTTTTCCGTCACATGTCTTGCACTTGGTGTACTCAAGTCCCCTGCCGTGACTTGGCTAGCCCTAGGAGTTCTGTCGGGGATGAATTGCACATATTGACTTGATCCTACAATGAACAAAGGTAGTTCATCATTAGTTTGTTACTTTTAGATATTAACATGTTGGGCCATATTGATCACTGCCGCCTCCTTTCGGTGACACCGATTGTCGGTTCCTTGTAAATTCGTATTTTAAGTCCTGTAATAATGCAAACAATAATGAACATGAAGGAACATATTCATAAAAAATACAAAATGCACAGTATGACATACATGGAGTTCCCTCCTTAAGTCTTTAATTTCGTCCTCGGCCTTCGACAACCTAGGATTAGTGCCAGTTTTAGTCTTCATGTCGATCAAGTCTTCACCTAGAGTCTGGTATTTGACATCAAATCTATGCTCAATTTCCATTAACTTCCTGCCTACCTTCTTTTCATGATCAGCAATGCGTGCATTCATGACTTCAACTACCATTTCAATCTGTGTAAACAAAATAAAACCCGTTGATAACAATAGCTAAATGAATGAGGTTCCATGACACCTATTTGTGATATTGCAAAAACAAATAGTCTTGAGTACACACTTGCTGGCTACTAAATTGCTGTCCTTGTGATGGTGCTCGTCTGAATCATGTTGATGCACATGTTCATCTTTTTTTCTTGGCAAATTATTAGAATTCTCGGACGGTCGTTGAGGAGCACAAATTTCCATGACAGCCTATTTTTTTAAATATAATGAACCATTAGTACCAAATAAAAAATCGGATATAGAAAGTTCAATTGTAGATAGGTACCAGCCCGTTATGAAGACCTCCTTTCTCGTAAGCATCGCTTCTTATAGTAGCCATCATTTTGTCCCATCGATGCGATCAATGGAGGGGTCTAGAAGCATACATTAATCGGCCACTACATACGTGCTCCCGGTACCAATACTACACAATAAATTAGTTCATCACCATACGGATATGCAGCAGAACAATAATTAAAGGACATTAAGTAGTGATCTAGCACTAACTCGGAGCAGAATTAGATTTCCTTGTAGATTTACGTGATCTCGATTTCTAAACTTGTGAACGGACTTGAAGAAGTGATTAAGTGTGAAACATCCCGATTAAATTTTCGAAGGTTTTCAAGATCTCGTAACAAGGTTGAGATATTCCGAGTCCACATAATGTTGTCTTGTTGGTGCTAGAACAGATACCAATTGCGTCTGCATGAATGAACCGTCTCGTGAAATCACCGTCTGGGGCTTTGGAAGCTCGGATCGCCCGTTTCAAGGTCGAAATCAAAATTTGCCCATTGTTTGCATAGGCGGTAAACAATTATGTGTCGGTTTGATTTTCCAGATGTGGCTCTATATCCTCCCCTTCTATCGGAATGCCAAATATACCTTGCACGTCCTCTTTTGTTATAGGAATTGGCGTTTTACCGATGGTAATGGATTTCGTGTCCATATCTATGCTCTTGGCTAGTCTAACCAACATTATGCGACGTAGAGTCACTTCATGCATCTGGGTTAGTCCGCCAAGACTGGTTTGATATGATGTACTTTTGTGGTCTTGTAACAACAGTTTCATGGTTTTTCGAACCTTGTGCGTGAGCATACTAACTTCATATGACCATGCTTTTCGGCGAGTTCCTGTTACATTCCATTAAATAAAACTGAGTACACATGAATTATGTGTATGAAACGATTGTACACAAATAGTCAATTACTTACCGCATCGGTAGTTTCGGAGATGGGCTTTTCTCCATTATTAAGGTTCAGATTCTGAACCGACATTGCTGCCTCGTATGCAATGATAAAATCAGGCTCAATTAATCTGAACAAAATTAGCAGAGAATTAATTTTAACAAAATTAACTGGGTCATTTAACATATGATCCACTTATGGTTTAAGCACATAACCTATTTGGGTGCAAAACCTATGAGGGTTCAACAACTAAAGCATCGACGGACAACGATTATAAAGAGTTACGATCAGCTAATACCTTATCTCGGAGATGGTGCCACCGAGTAGATGGCGGCGGTTAGTGCGTCGGAAACTATAAGTGCCGGTATAGCGCGGTCGACGGTGCAAAGGAAAAACGGCGCGTTCACGCGAGGAGGAGGCGGCGAGAAGAACACTGACGTCCGAGCCCTCAGATCACGTTGGCGGTGGGCGGCGAGTGGTGGCCGCCGACTCCTGTATTCCGTGGGCGACCAGCGTCTCCGATCTGATCTTGTAGCGGTCGTGGGAGGTGCGAACGGCCCGGGTGGTTAGAATGCGGAGCTGTACTCGCGGGATTTAGGGAGGGGTTGGCCGCGTGAGTTATGTGAGATTTGGATAAATGATATAAAGAAATAAGAAAATCTTGTGAACTCGGTGTGGGGTTTACGGGGTTTAGGGTTTAGGGGTTTAGGGTTATTAGGGTTTAGGGGTTTAGGGGTTTAGGGTTATTAGGGTTTAGGGGTTTAGGGGTTTAGGGTTATCAGGGTTTAGGGTTGAGTGTTTACATGCAAGCCCGGAAATGCGTGTGTCAGAGAACGTACTTGCATGTATATGTAGGAATGATCCCAAACTTTCTTAATGGCATCCCATGACCACATAGAGAATGAATGCATAATGGTTTCCATGTTGGGCAAAATTTTGAATGTTTATACGGTTTAGTGGGGGGGGGGGGGTTTAGGGTTATCAGGGTTTAGGGTTTAAGGGTTTTAGGGTTGACGGAACTATGTTTGTCTTACGGTGGACGTAGCACACACACCGGACATTGATGGAGCGTTGGTCTACAATGGATTCCCTCCGGTACCATCGATCCGGTCCGTTGGTAGCTCGGCCGACAAACTTCGTGCCACATAGAGCATGCATCCATCCTTTGGACCGGATCGATGTTTGGTTGGTTTCATACAGTTGAGGAACCCAGCTAGTGCTTTCGGGTGTTGACATGCTAGGCGGAAATGCGGCGTGTCGAGATCATACTTGCGTGTATAATCCCGAAAATCTTTCATGGCATCCCATGAGACCACATAGAGAATGCATGCATAATGGTTTCCATGTGGGGCAAAAATTTGAATGTTTTTACCGTTTAGTGGGAGGGGGGGTTTAGGGTTATCAGGGTTTAGGATTTAAGGGTTTTAGGGTTGACGGAACTATGTTTGTCTTACGGTGGACGTAGCACACACACCGGACATTGATGGAGCGTTGGTCTACAATGGATTCCCTCGGTACCATCGATCCGGTCCGTTGGTAGCTCGGTGACAAACTTCGTGCCACATAGAGCATGCATCCATCCACTGGACCGGATCGATGTTTGGTTGGTTTCATACAGGTGAGGAACCCAGCTAGTGCTTTCGGGGTGTTGACATGCTATGCCGGAAATGCGTGTGTCAGAGATCGTACTTGCGTGTATAATCCCAAAAATCTTTCATGGCATCCCATGACCACATAGAGAATGCATGCATAATGGTTTCCATGTGGGGCAAAAATTTGAATGTTTTTACGGTTTAGTGGGAGGGGGGGTTAGGGTTATCAGGGTTTAGGGTTTAAGGGTTTTAGGGTTGACGGAACTATGTTTGTCTTACGGTGGACATATCACACACACCGGACATTGATGGAGCGTTGGTCTACAATGGAGTCCCTCCTGTAGCATCGATCTGGTCCGTCGAATGGCTCGGCCGACAAACTTCGTGCCACATAGAGCATGCATGCATCCACTGAACCAGATGAAATGCGCGTGTCAGAGATCGTACTTGCGTGTACATGTACCATCCGTTCCATCCACTGGCTGGGCCGACAACCTTCGTGCCACATTGTTCACATTGTCCAATTAACACTTTGTATAGATTTTTGGTAAAAATGAAAGAAATAATGCAACTAATCTGAACGTAACGTTTGGCATGTATCAAACCAAGTTGCTACTATTCCTCAAAAAAACCCAGTTAGCCACTAATTGCGCCAAACATATCTCGTAATTACCAACGAAAATGGGTTGACAATTATATCTGGAAATTCATGGACTGAATTTATTGCTCTTCCTTTTGTAGAGAACAATAAGTTAGAATGGTGGGCGGCGGGTTGGCACGAACGCAGCGATGGCTCGGGCTTGTGTGATATGTGGTTCGACCCAGGTCGGTGCACATGTTTTGGAAGCCCGAAAAGATCAAGGCCGTTAAAAGAAAACTTGCATCGAAGCACATTACTTCAAAATAACTAATTAACCCTACAATCACGGATATATACCTTCCCATTCTACCGCATATCTACCCTATCCTAACCACCCCCATCTACCTTGTTTCTCCTCACATAGCCATCGCCGGGATCGCGCCATCGCTTCTCAGCGACCACGACGCCGGATTAAAAAGGTCTCTTCCACGGCTTCTATCATCTTCGATTGCAGTGTTGATTATTTTTTCCATTGATTTGACCAACAAGTAATTTCCGAAGAGATTAGAAAATCCAGCTTTTGCCATAGTTGAGTAGTTCTGGAGTGATTCGAGTACAGGATGTCATGCAAGAGCTTTTTGATTGATAGTTTGTACTAGTTGATCGTACGAACTGATTATGAATATTTTTTCACGGTCGTATTGTGTGGATACAGTTTTCATACTATGGGTATATGTGTTGCTTTGTAGGGACCATGGTCTCGAGGCGATATAACAACCGTGCGGAGTCTGACAAGTCTTTGCATGAAGCGTCGGAGATCGACTTGAAGGTGCAAAAGGATCGCTGAGGTAGATAAGAAACTGAAAAAGAACGCGTTCATACGTGGACAGGATGATAAAGGAGGAGCGTCGGGAGTTTTCCCTTAAGATGGCGAAGATGCGTCTTGAGATTGAAGAAAAGTATAAGAGGGACTGTGAGTACATGGAAAAAGTTTTCTTTAGGCTACAAGGAAATGCATCAAGCGTTGCGAAGGACCGGAAGCTTGTGGACAGTATTATACAGAAAGGCGAGTCAAGATGGATGCCTATGTGTTGCGAGCACGCGTGCGGATATGGACGATGAAGCTGCTACAGGAGCGGTCGGACATGGATTATAAGGCCATCTTTGGAGAAGGTCCACTTGGAAGGACATATGTTAGAAGACCGTGCGATCTCACGGCCACCCGACAACATGTCTTCAATTATTCTCCCCTGTAAGTATCCTACCGATTCTATATATTAAGGACCTACGTATTCTATGATACAAACATCTTCAATTTGTGGCAACCTTATGTCGGCGATTGTATGTAGGCTAAGCATCATGAGACGGCACAGTCGCCATTCACTCGAGACATTACGATAGAGTCACCCGTTCAATGCCACATCAGTCCAACCCAACAACATATCGTCAATTCTCCCCTTGTAAGTACCTCGCAACGATGCATACCCAAGATATGGTATGACCTTTCAAAACTTGTGTGTAAACCCACTATCGACGTTTCATACGAGGATAAGAAACCTGTGATGGCGAGTCCCCAGTCACACCACATGAAGGATACATTCAACATAATAAGGTGAGAAGGTTTGAGATGGCACAATCCCCAATCACTCCACATGAAGGATACATTCCACAAAAGCAGGTAACAACGCCGCAATGTTGCTATGCACATAAAAGTTATGTCTGGCCCTTTACTCATTGATTGTATTAACTCTGATGTGAGATACTAGGTGCTGGTCATGGAATTTTTTGTTAGTAGGGATGATGAGATGTCACATGTCCCGAGAGCATACTTTGATGAACACCCGGCAGAAGTCAGAATTTTTGAACCCGCCAAAGTGACCTGCGATCTCATTATGAGTGAAATGAGAGATAGTTTTGGTTAAAAACTGGGAGCAGAACTGTACTACTTCTTACCCGGGTCTGCGTGCAAGCTGCCAGAAGGAATGTTCTTGATTGCAGGACCAGATGATGTACAAAAAATGCTTTATGATCTGAATGGCAGCAAGACATGTCACATGTACATTGTGTACAATAGAACTACGGGTTGTTTTCCCGAGGATGACATTGATTCCGAGGTTCAAATTTTACATGTTGCATGCATCTAGTTTATGGCTATGTCTTTTTTGAGTTCTTCCTAATACAATTCCTATGGTTTTCTCTGAAGTGAGAATCCAAGAAATGGAGGGTCTTGCTAGATAGTTGGCGAGAGAAAGACCAAGAACAACTTAAGTTGTATGGTTACATTGATGTTAAAGAGAAAAAGATTGAAGCACATGGGTCGTCGCCAAGCCCGACGCAATCTCCAACGACGCAACGCAAGAGGTCACCGGATTTTGGCGGTCACGAGAAGACAATATGGAGTAGGCTCAATTGTTTTTCAACCAGTTTAAGCTTCAAACCAGGATTATTTAGTTGCAAACAGACCTTTTGTTTTCTGTTTCACACTATGTTTGCAATTATGGTACAATTTATTCATGATACAGTTCTTTGAACAACAATGCATGTGTTTTATGATCAATCATACTGATTGTTTACGAGTTGTTTTGAGATGGCATTGTGTCTAAAGAAGTTTCCATCTATAAAACTTGGCACGCAGTCGCATCAGAATCGCGTATCACGCGAGAGGCGTGCGTCGCACGGGAGAGCGTCGCACGCGAGCTTGTTTTCGGGTAGAAATCATAACATATTTCGGATAGATAAAGTTCACGTCCGCCACCCGCGCATGCAAACCCACGTCGCCGCCATTCCCATGCATGCATGCCTCGGCAGACAACGAGACGGCCCATCCGAATTAGGCCCATCCGAAGTAGGCCATTAGAACCCTCCCCACACTCCACCTATTCCCCTCGCGCTGTGGCCTCCCTCCCTCCATCGCCAGATCCCCCACTCATCCCCTCTGTCCGCCGCCCTGCGCCGTCGACGACTCCACCCCACCGCCCGCGCCCCCAACGGGATCGGCGGATCCATCTCCTCAACCACCGCAGACGGTGCAGGTACCCAGTTTACTGTTGACGTCTCAATGGTATCCATGCTGATAATGCTAGGTAGATCGACTAAGTGTAGCAATTTTGTGCCACCAATCCACTTTTCTGGAAAATTCTTGCTAGAAAACCATCTGAAACTTGTGATGCTTGCTCTTTGTATAATATAGGACTTTTCAAAGTTCTGTTATGATGGCACTATTGGACACATACTGAGAGCTGCGTTTTTAGTTGTTATACTTTCAGTTACCATCACTTTGCTTGGGAAAGGACGAATTGGATGCATTCAGGTCTGCAGTTGATAGTGTATCATCATAATGTAGGTGCTGTGTTGTGTGATTCTTCATGCTGAGAACTTCAGCTTTTTTAGTTATAGTGAAAGGCTTCTGTATAAAAAAATACTAAATGATCACAAACACTTCTAGACAACATTCTGTACGATCTGACCAAATCTTGAACTAAATGATCACCAAAAGTTGGATTTTGCATCACATCACAACCATAAGTGTTACGCATCAAAGATCATAACAATCACATAACTACATAACAAAAGCAAACTTGTTCATCATTACAAAAGCAAACTTGTTCAACATAACAAAAGCTAACTTGTTCAGCATTACAAAAGAAAACTTGTTCAACCACATAGCGCAAACTGAGACACATAATACCACAAACAACTCAATATCCCGATGGTAGGGGTCATCCCAATGATCCTCCGCCTCTTGCCAAGACTCCAAACCTTCTTTGACGATTTCAATTTTCTTCCATGCTCAGAGGTGACGACGCATCTTTCGCTGCGTGCTTTCGATGAGGTTGTTTGGCGATGGGCTGTCCCCCATAGTTTGTGGTCGTATTCCTTGTTGATCTTATTCTTCATTTCATTGTACGATGGGTGGATGAGGCTGGCTGCAAACTCAGCCAAAGCCTGCCATTTCTTTCCATTTTTTGGAACTCTCCATTTGCGCTGCATGTCGACGTACTTGTCGGGGTTGATCTCCAAACCAGACAATTTCAGCTTCTCCTTGTCACCTCCAATGGAGAAGCCAACAAAGGTGTACAACTTCTTCTCCTGCAGGAGCGGGCGGAGTTCCTTGGGCCTGCATCAAATTAATCTGGTGCATCAAATTCATCTACTTCAAAAACTTCAGAAACTACTAATTAGACATAAAATTCAGAACTAGTATTGCGTCTACTCGAACTTGAACTAGTATTGCATCTACTTGAACTTGAACTATTGCATCTACTTGAGAAACTTCAGAACTATTGCATCTACTTGAGAAACTTGAAACTATTAATTAGGCGAAACTTGTAACTTCGAACTAGTATTGCATCTACTTGAACTTGAACTATTGCATCTACTTGAAACTTGAAACTACGTAAACTACTAATTAGGCAGAAACTTGGAACTTGTAACTAGTATTGCATCTACTTCGTAACTACGTAACTATTGCGTCTACTTCACAAACTTCAGAAACTACTAATTAGACAGAAACGTCAGAACTTCAGAAACTTTAGAACTGGATGTTTTTACCATTTGGTTGTCGCGGTGATGTGGTATACCAGGACGAGATCCTCCACGCATAACTGTAGAACTGCAGCCTTTGCGGAGGTTCATCTTCCCTCGTATACTCGACATCAACGGCGATCGACCGAGAAAGCATGCCGCCGAGCCTCCTCCCGATCTCGCGGATCCTCTTGTTGGCCGTGCGGATTGCTTTGGTGCATCGACATCCAGCTTCTCCTTCTTCGGTGGATATCAACCATGAGCGACACGGTGTAGTCCTCGCTTACGCCGGGGGACGGAACGTCGTCGTCGACCACCGGCTCCTTTCGAGACGCCTCACCTTGGTGATGCTTGGCGAGACGGAGGAGTTGCTCCATGATGCCTCCGCCATTCTCTTGGCAGACGGAGGGGAGTTGCTCCACGATTCCTCCGCCATTGCCCTCCTGGCCAGCGATGGTGGAGGCAGAGGGGAGTTGCTTGATGATGGAGGCAGAGGGAGGAAGATGGAGCGGCAATGGAATGAGGAGGGAGGCAGATTGAGCGGCAATGGAATAGGAGGGGAGTTCCCTGCGTCGTGGGGAGTTGCCAGTGGAGGGGAGTCGTGGGGAGTTGCAAGTGGAAGGGAGGCATGGGGAGTTGCCTCGAAAACTCAAACGTCCTGCCCTTTGGCCCTCGAAAAATCTGGAGGGGAGACGTGGGCCCTTTGGTTTGTCCTGTTTCTGAAACAAAAAAAAATAACAGCCATATTTTGCTCTCACGCAACCATATTAAGAGATCAAAAATGGCACCAAAAATCACCGCAGCCATCCTAAATGGCACGAAAACAGCACCAAAACAACATCAGCCAAAACAGCAAAAAATGCATCGATCGATCGTTCTTTATTTCTTCTAACATTCCGTGTTACATGCGGTGAGATAGACACAACGCTACAAATGCAGGCTGACAACGCGGCGATTTCATGACCATCAGGACAGACGGCGGCTTCATCCACGCTTCGGTCCCATGAGTCGAGTCGAAAGTAGTGATGCTATGTGTAGTTCTGAAACATTGATTGGCTCATGTTGTAATTAAACTTTAATGAATTGTATGTCTCTTTGGTTTGGACAGTCGTTAAACTTAGATGTAATCGATGCTATTTATTACTGTGACCATGATTTGTGCTATTAATGTCTTGCTTTTCTCTTGATCCTTTTGTTGCATACTTATTTATTGCTTATGTATTGTATGCATTGTTTGGCTTGTGCATAGAGATGCCGTCGTATGTCGTGGTACAAGGGTAAGGTTCCTGAGTCTATGGCGATTGGGAGGAGTGTCGGAGACAGGTTCACCGTTCAGCGTAATGATTACAAAGGGTACACCACTAGGGCGGAGGCAGAATCTAGATACGCCCGCTATCTAGCGGGAGAGAGGAGGGAGCGTTGGAGGAACCGGATGAAGACCAGTTTCATCGCGATGATGCTTATCGTGATGGCCGCAACTTTCTTCTATGTGATGGTAGTTTAGATGATCGATATCGACTTGTAATATGAAGACAAACTCGCTACTCGCGGTCTCGAGACTTGTAATGTTCTATCTTTGTTCGGTCTTTTGAATTCGGAGACTAATATGATGAATTGTATTCGGAGAGCTATCTTCTATTGTATTGGATGAATGTGTTGTTGCTGTGTGGTGCTGTCTATATTCTATCCAATAATATATTTTGTAACCTGTGAAAATATCATAAATGTGCATTTTTCCAACCACCTCCAAATCACCTCAGTTTTGGCACACATGGTCTCTTCCACAAACAAAACTAGGTTTCCAAGTTTTTGTATTTTTTTTAAAAAAAATTTGAATTTATAATGCCCTCTAGACTGACTGCTGAAAACATCGGTCTATGCCTCAATGGGGCATTGTAAAATAATTTTTTTCAAAATTTTCTTGCATACACATGTTTTGCACATGTGGGTGACCATGTACAAGAAAATTTGGGTGATTTGGAGGTGGTGGAAAAATTCACGTTTTTTCAAAAAATGGCTTAAGTTAAATGGTCCCTCCGGGAATGCGGGCATTTTCCGACCACCTCCAAATCACCTCAGTTTTGGCACACATGATCTCTTCCACAAACAAAACTAGGTTTCCAAGTTTTTGTATTTTTTTAAAAATTTGAATTTATAATGCCCTCTGGTATTCTTTGAAAACATCGGTCTATGCCTCAAGGGGCATTGTAAAATAATTTTTTAAAATTTTCTTGCATACACATGTTTTGCACATGTGGGTGACCATGTACAAGAAAATTTGGGTGATTTGGAGGTGGTGGAAAAATTCACGCTTTTTTCAAAAAATGGCTTAAGTTAGACCAAATGGTCCCTCCGGGATTGCGGGTATTTTTTTGACCACCTCCAAATCACCTCAGTTTTGGCACACATGATCTCTTCCACAAACAAAACTAGGTTTCCAAGTTTTTGTATTTTTTAAATTTTTTTGAATTTATAATGCCCTCTAGACCATTGCTGAAAACATCCGTCTATGCCTCAAGCCGGCATAGTAAAATAATTTTATTCAAAATTATCTAGCATAAACATGATTTGAACATGTGGGAGACCATTTACAAGAAAATTCTGGTGATTATGAGGAGGTGGAAAAATTCACGTTTTTTCAAAAATGGCTTAAGTTAGACCAAATGGTCCCTCCGGAATGCGGGCATTTTTCGACCACCTCCAAATCACCTCAGTTTTGGCACACATGATCTCTTCCACAAACAAAACTAGGTTTCCAAGTTTTTTATTTTTTGAATTTATAATGCCCTCTAGACTGATTCTGAAAACATCGGTCTATGCCTCAAGGGACCTGCATGCAAGAGTCGGGGACACGCATGCAAGAGTCGGGACCTGCATGTGAATAGTGATTCATCAAGGCCTTGACAGCCTCTTGCACAGCTGCCGCTTTGATTTGCATCTGTGAAGATGAACGTGCATGGAGGTTTTCAAAGATTTCCAAGCACACCCGAGTGGGCCCCGCTTATTTAAAGTCGTCGATCATTATTGCTCTGTAAATGAAGAATATGCATGATGATTATGAATATGCATGACAACCATAGTAAGGGTGAAGAATCATAGTGCCCAATTTGTCGAAATACATCATCATTCTTAAAGTTGGACATCACATGATACACACGAAAGTGGAAGCGAAAGATGTCGAACTAATACGATAACATGGCGGTACAACCGCACTTCACTAAATTCATCACGATGAAACAGAATGTAAAGACCACGTCACACAAAGCTGAATGGCACACGACTTTCTACGGCTCATCGTCGGTTCATCTTTGTATCTAGATATCACAGTTCAGCCTCGAGATCCTACGAGAAGAATAGAATAAATCACATGGACATCAATTATGAGTAAAACACATGCAAAAAAAATATGAACATATTTACGTACCTCCTAGCAATTTAAGCGCATTTACGTCGATTGTGACCTGGTTTCTTGCAATAGCCACAGATATTCTGTGATCTTGACTTCTTTGTCTTTGCTGCAGCCTTTTCTTGGTGCACCTCGTCACAGCACATGCACAAGATCCAGAACCTTATCAACTTCTGAAAAGTGCGGCATCAACGGGCCAAACCTAATGCTTTGTTATCTTTGAGCATTAGTTGACTCCTTGCAGTCGGCTAGTTCAAAACTTGATTGCTTGCCATGATGTTGTGCTTGCAAAAGCATCTTTAGACGGTGATAGTCCTCATCGAGTGGCATGCCCGGAAACTTCTTGGCGTGACTACAATTCCATAACTTCATGGTACCTCTGTGAGCTTAGTGAATAGTCATACATCTGGTTTTTTCTCGGTAGGTGCGTATGCACATTTTGCATTCATAGTCCACCTAGTGGGAACGCAACAACCGGGCAGAATTGTTTGTTTTAAAACCCCAATATGTAAAAAATGTGGGAACATGGTGTGCTGCACATTCCGACTTACGGCAAGAACAACTCACCACTGCAAAAGTCCTCCTTGCTCTTCAATCGCACTCCAAACTTTTTATCCATTCTTTCCTGCTTGGACACAACATAAGTGGAATCTTCCGATCCATCTAGTATCTCTCTAATCTTACATTTCTTTGACAGCATCTATGCTCCATAAGACCATCTTAAAGACCCTAGGTGTGAAAACTGTTGCGGCGTGTTTCTCAAGCGCCAAGCATTTTCCTCTGTAAATGGAACGGACTGCAAGGCTTCGACGTCATGGAGAGCTTCGTTAATCCGTCGCGACGCAAAGGCAACGCTCATAGTGCTCTAGCATTTCAAACAACGACATCTTACCCTCAAGATGCGTATGTAGCACCGAGTTCAAGCTCTCACTCCTTTGATTGCTGCTCAATCCTAGGAAACAACGCCCCTCAAGATATGGAGCACACCACAACTTTCTCATCCGATACATCCGATGCAGCCAAGACTCCTCACCGGTTACCTTATTCCGTTGTAAGAATTGTATCCATTTTATCTCATGCTCTTCAATGGAAGAAGTATCATAAATGAAAGATCTGAATTCCTCCTTTACGTCGTCATCATGCGGATGGCGTACAATGTTCAATTGAATGTGCCATATACATAGTCTATGGTTTGAGTGCAGCGAGACCACCCTTATTGCTCTCTGCATTGCAAGGTCCCCATCTGTGATCACAGATATCGGATATACATGCCATGCAATCAGAAAAGGTCCGCAACATCCACTCGTATGCAGCTTGTTTCATGAGAAATTATACCACAGCCAAATATAACGGTGCTGCGGTGGTGATTCAACCCGACAAAAGGCACGAATGGCAGATTGTATTTGTTGGTTCTGTATGTGCTATCAAAAACAATGGCGTCTCCGAAAGCCTCGTAGTCAAGTCGCGATTGACTATCAGCCCGAACAGTCCCTTGAGATGGCCATGCTCGTCTACCAAGTACTTGAAGAAAAAATCCACATCTCGCTCTTGCCTCGCCATCATGTGCATGATCACCGCTTTAGCATCACCGCACCGATTGTCTCCTGCTTATTAGCATGGCAGAAATTGTAAACGTCCCTCTTTACGCATCCAACCTTATCAAATCCACCGTATTGAAAGCACAAAATATCCATAATACGGTATTTACGGATCCCACATTT
This sequence comes from Aegilops bicornis, assembly GCA_021605145.1. Lineage (NCBI taxonomy): Eukaryota > Viridiplantae > Streptophyta > Magnoliopsida > Poales > Poaceae > Aegilops > Aegilops bicornis. The sequence goes on from CM038672.1 coordinate 672,142,498, forward strand.
TTCCATGTCCGCAATGTCCGCTTTACGCTCATCGCTAATTAAATGCGTGCGAGCGCGAGACAAGAAAAATCCCGTGGGGCTAGAGGATGGTTGTGCTCATCGATGAAATCCTTGACAAACCACCGACCGGTTTCCTCTGTCTCGTAATGACCAATTTAGCATTACACCCAACACGAGTTAAACTTCGTGGCCTCCTCTTTCTATCTTCCATCTTTCTTTTCATGTGCTTATCTTCGCGAAAAACTTGTCTACTACACACAATTTTCCTTAAAATTATGTATTTGTTGGATCCATCCCACTCAACGTAGCTTTTACTCTCACTAAAACCTTTTTCAATAGCATATTTGTTGTAGAATTCATATCCTTCACCTCACTATCAAACATCTTCTTGACAACATTTACATACTCGAACATACTCTCATCACTTGCATACGCCATGTCTTCCTGCATATGACATGTGAGGGAAACCAATCATCAACATCTTTACATTTATCAATGTTGCGGTGTAAAATAGCTCATAGGCAAAGACAAGTGCATGGAAAAAGACTTTGCTGGTTTGACATGTGAGGGAAACCAATCATCAACGTCCAACAAGTAGTATCTCATCTTCCTTTAAACTATATTTCATGCGCTGTGCAAACCTAAAGTGATGATGACTTTAATAAACTAAATTAAGTGAACTATGGAACCAGATCTCATCTTCCTTTAGTATATCTCATCTCAAACGTCAACATCTTACTTAAACAAACATGATGCGATTAGCTCAAGAGAAACTATGCCACGATGAAGCTTTCCATTCGTTGTTCTAGTCAAGACCGGATCTTGTGGGGTTGAGGTTGTCTTGCATGCACGGTGGAGGCGCAACGCCAAGAGAACGAGCAGAATGCCGCCAATTCATACCTTAAGGATGGTGCAGCGAAGAGATGGGATCGCCTTGTGTCGCCGCCGAATCAGCCGGCGCAGATCCGGCCTTCATCTTCTTCGGTGATGACGTGGGGGGCTGGGGTTGGTTGGGTGGAGGACGAGGACGATGAATTTATTCCTCTTGCCGGGCAGGTCGAGGACGGAGAAGGTCAGGAGCGGCGAGCGGCGACGAATAGATCGGAGGAGGATTCTGAACTGGATCGAGTAGACATGGATCTGGTCCTCAGGTGATCGGTTCAAGAAAAGATATTTCCCCCTGGACCATTATGCCCTTATCGCAATTAACATATTAAATTTAATCAATTAAAATTCCCCGCAAGATCTGACAGCTAATAAAAATCAGACGTGATCAGACATGTAAGTACTGCTAAGTACTCCGAGTACTAACCGAATCACCGTAAAACAGCTCTATAAAAAAATGATTGTCTTGAAACATTTAAGTTTACTTTTTGAGATATGGGAGCATGTGAGGAGTAGGATCATAGGATATGCACTCGATTCTGGAGTATGACAAAGGAGCCAAGCAGCAAAGCAGCTAATAATTCTAGCATTTGTGGTGCCAGATACCTTGTCATCTCCTGCTTCATTTGTGCTCATCCATGTAGTTTTTTTGGAAAAACATTAGATCTATTCATCTTCAATCATGGCAGTAGAACAAACAAAAAATAATAAAAAATACATCCAGATCCGTAAACCACCTATCGACGACTACATGCACTGAAGCAAGCTGAAGGTCTTGTCAAATCATCGTCCCCCCCCCTCACCGGAGCCGGGCAAAACATAAGTTGCGGAGTTTTTTCTGGTTTTTTTTTTTGCATTTAGGTGGTAAAGCTTATCTTCTAGTCATTGAGTTTGCAGAGATTAGAGTTAGTAGAATTGCCCGATGTCTCCAAGGATGGAAAATTGAAAGAAAAGGAAAATGACATGCACATAGTAACCATTATACTAATCTGATGTGGATAATGGACTATGCATACTGTGGATGTAGGAATATGTAGGGAACATGCATTTTTTGAATGGTCATGGCCGCCGGGGGGGGGGGGGGGGTGGGCACCTCAAATGTCCATAATGCCAAGGATTGATCCATAATAAATTAATCCGTTTATTAGGAAAACCAGTTCGAAAGCCGTACAAGCAGTAGCGGAGCTAGAATCAGACCACGCCCCAGGCAGGCTATATGGCTACAATGTGCATTTTGCTACAATCAATGAAGAAAAAAGCTAGCACGCCCCAGGCTGAGGCCCTGGTTGCCTGGGGCATGCCGCCGTCCCTGCATACAAGTACCAAAGGGTAAGAGAAGATGAGAAAAAAATGGATGCCCAAGGACAGGCATGGTGATGGTCCTTCAATCTGCTAGATAACCAAATATTCATCTTGAACACTAAGATATTATTATTTAATTTAAGTAGCATTTGAAACTTCCTTCTCCCTGCTACTAATTATCGTTATTGTCCATGATCTCTAGGTATCTGAAGTCTCCTAGCAAGAAAAAGCTCCTCAATTTATGCTTTTGTCGTGGCTAAGGGAATCTCCAACACCGGACTCTTGGGGAGACGCTTATAGAAAAAAAATCATAAAATTAAAAAAGATCTAAGTGCCCTAACCCCCAACGCCGGACAGTAAATGCATATGTCAATTAAATGGCTAGGGTGCTTGCTGCGACAAAGAAAAGGTCGAAGCGCACGGTGCATGCCTTTGCTCGGATGTTGCCGCTAACACTGTGATTTGAGGGCTAGTTGCTAATTGGGCATGAATTCCAATGGGAAATCAATCTTAGCGCCTCTCCAAGCATGGAGATGGCCTAAGTGGCTCCTTGAAGCAAAGCCGTGGATGTGCATACCTGGCATGAACCGGCACCGAGGGGAGTACAACATGCCATCTGTTCCATTCATGCTTAGCTGCTGCAACACCTCAAAACGCTGCTCGGCCATGGTAGAGTTTTCGCAGTTCAAAATTGGTGCCATGGAAAACTCTTCTGAACAAAGGCAATAAGAGGTGAAAACTGACAAAACCTTGAGATAAACCACAAGGAAACCCTTGGAAAACTCTATTAGAGCCATCGCTCCGTACAGGTGCAACTCTTCATGTTTGGCAATGGCACCATAGGTCGCTCCACGAACTTCGTGGACCCAAGATCCATGTGGGCGGGCAGATGGCGGTGCGGGTGTAGGACAAGGAGGACAAGATAGTAGAGGTTGGCCCTGAAGGAAATATGCCCTAGAGGCAATAATAAAGTTATTATTTATTTCCTTATTTCATGATAAATGTTTATTATTCATGCTAGAATTGTATTAACCGGAAACATAATACATGTGTGAATACATAGACAAACATAGTGTCACTAGTATGCCTCTACTTGACTAGCTCGTTGAATCAAAGATGGTTAAGTTTCCTATCCATAGATATGAGTTGTCATTTGATTAACGGGATCACATCATTAGGAGAATGATGTGATTGACTTGACCCATTCCGTTAGCTTAGCACTTGATCTTTTAGTGTGTTTGTCGGTGTCAAAACCGGCGGATCTCGGGTAGGGGGTCCCGAACTGTGTGTCTAGGCGGATGGTAACAGGAGACAAGGGACACGATGTTTTTACCCATGTTCGGGCCCTCTCGATGGAGGTAAAATCCTACTCCTTCTTGATTAATATTGATAATATGGGTAGTACAAGAGTAGATCTACCACGAGATCAGAGAGGCTAAACCCTAGAAGCTAGCCTATGGTATGATTGTTGTTCCGTCCTACGGACTAAAACCCTCCGGTTTATATAGGCACCGAAGAGGGTTAGGGTTACACAGAGTCGGTTACAATGGTAGGAGATCTACATATCCGTATCGCCAAGCTTGCCTTCCACGCCAAGGAAAGTCCCATCCAGACACGGGACGAAGTCTTCAATCTTGTATCTTCATAGTCCAGGAGTCCGACCAAAGGCTATAGTCCGCCTATCCGGACTCCTCCTAATCCAGGACTCCCTCAGTAGCCCCTGAACCGGGCTTCAATGATGACGAGTCCGGCGCGCATATTGTCTTCGGCATTGCAAGGCGGGTTCTTCCTACGCATACTTCATAGAAGATTTTGAACACAAGGATAGTGTCCGGCTCTGCAAAATAAGTTCCACATACCACCGTAGAGAGAATAATATTCACACAAGTTCAATTTGCTGACGTATTCTGCAGCGTGACATCACACCAGGGCCAAGCCTTTATTGAATCGTTTTTACTGTCCCACCTCAGCGCGTTTAGCAAGGCGGTTTCCTTGGCACGTCTTGTCGAAGCAGAGATCATGTCCTCTTATTCCGGGATTCTCATTAATACGGGCATGGGTAACCCAGTCGTGCCCGTTGGCACGCCTCATCTATCGAAGGCGAGTCCCGAACGGTCACGGGGAGGGCTCCTGGTATTCAACCTCTTTATAAAGAGACCAAGGCACCGCTCCCTTTCTCAATCTCAATCGAATCCGCCCCTCGCTTCGAGTCCCAACACTCAAAGCTCCAGATTCAGCCGCTTCGGACCTTCGATGATGTCCGGCTCCGACCTTCAAGGCTGGTGGATGCCTTCCTCCGTCACGGAAGAAGACGTCCTAAAGCTAAGAGATGCCAGGTATCTAACCGGCGAAATATCGCATAGGCTGCCTGCCCAAGGGCAGGTTATTCCCTCTCCCAAGCCCGGTGAAAGCGTGGTGTTCGCGTCTCGCCATTACTTGAGGCTAAGTTTCCCGACGGACCCCTTCGTGAGGGGGCTCATGTTTTATTACGGGCTGGAATTTCACGGCTTGGATCCGGAGTCCATCCTCCACATCTCATCGTTCATCGTAGTATGCAAAGCCTTCCTCCGCATTACCCCTCACTTCGGATTGTGGCTCAAGACCTTCAAGGTGGAGCCGAAGATGATCAAGGGGCAACAGGCAGAGTGCGGAGGGGCTGTTATAAGCAAGAATGCTGATGCTCCATGGCCCGAGGGCTCTTTTCAAGAGGAGCTCAGTCTATGGCAACAAGAGTGGTTTTATATCACAGCTCCCAGGGGCACCAAATGGGTGGCGCCACCTGCCTTTCGCTTGGGTCCTCCACCGCGGCTGGCGTCATGGGTCAATAAAGGGCTTGACTGGGGGCCGTCCAAGGACGTGCCCTTGTTGCAGGGCCGTATTCGAGACCTCCTAGAGAGAGATCAATCTGGTCGTAGTAAGCGCGAGTCATGCTGATTCGTCGCATCCTGCCACTGCAAACGCCGCCCCCTCACTTTGTGGGAGTTCAATCCGGAGGGACCACGAGCTCTCCAACATTTTATGGGCGCAACGCCCGTGGAGATGTACAAGCTGTTCTTGGATCACAAGCAATGTGTCCGGACTTGACCGAGGACGCAGGTCTGAGCTGCAATCGCCGGATGCTCAAGTAAGTAGTCCCGTGCAGGACACGCTATCCGTATATTTATCATAAACTTGCCCTTAAAAGAGTTGTCCCTACACAGGAGTGGATAGCGAAAGCAAAACTGATCGGTGTCCGGCCCCCTCCACGAGACCACGCCGGATCCCGTGTTAACCAAGATGTCGGAGGCTGCGCCTTTAGAAGAAGGCGAAGGGGGAACAAGGAAGCTACGCCTCCATGAAGGAGGTTATCAAGAAAGGAGGGATCGAGAATCCCTCCATCCAAGGGGAGAAGAGGACCGCCTCACGAAGATCCAGAGACCAAGGCCTCAAAGCGCTGGAAGAAATCTTCACCAGAGGGTCCTGCAGGAAGATGCCCCTACCGCATTATTTCCCCAAGGAGATCAGCCCTCCAATGAGCCGTAAGTAGAGAGGGAGTTTTTTAAATAAGAGACATCCCTGTTTTATTTCCGAAGACAACCGAAATTTTACCTTGTAGTTCAGATCTCAGCCCTTCTCAGCAGAGCTCGTCTTCAGGGGATCTTCGTCCGGAGATGATGGAGAGCGGAACGCCTCCCCCTGCCGTACCGCCTAGCGAGGCGGACGATCCTGAGGTGTCGTCACGGAGGGTTTCTCCGAATCCGGCAGGGGTGGAGGGCAGTCGTAGGGCCCCCCAGAGCCCTCCGTGCCCGGCCTTTGAAAAAGGCCATCGACGAGTCCGGCACCTCACGGTGCACGGTCGGAGGAGTTGAAGGGTCTGCCGGCGAGTGTCTATCTCGAGAGGATCACCGTGCATTGATGGGTACGGTGATTGAAAAAATTTCGCCCACGGAAAGCGGGTTGTACGAGGCCGCGGTAAGTTTATCGACAGGTTTTGAGGTAATGCGTGCAATGATGTACCTTTTGACGGTTCCGCATATATAAGATGCGTCCTGTGTAGATAGTAGCCCCTGAGACTCGGTGCGTTTGTCAAAAATGACAGCGTGCCGAGGATCATAATCCCAGGTTATAATATGTCGCCCTTCACATGTAGGTGGCGGAGCGTCCGGTGGCTAGCCGGACTGATGAATTTGCCGAACTAAAGCGGCAACTTGACGTGGCGGATGCCGACATCGCGCTTGTCAATAAGCGGCTTGACGAGTCACAAGGTACGTGGTTTCTCCGCGGACACCTGGTAAGGGAGCTTGATGCCTGTGCCTTACAACATGTATGCTTGATGCAGATGGTGCCGCTGCCATGGAGAACCTTCGGGCGGAGCTTGCCCAAGCCAAGGAGCAGGCCAGAAAAAGTGGTGCGGCTGCCTTAAAGGCGGCTGAAGAGCTAAAAGCCGAACAGGCTGCTCACTGCCGAAGCAAGAAGGAAATGGCCGTGAAGTTGAAGAATGCTACCGACCGCTGCGAGCTTCTTGAAAAAGAAGGTCGAGCGGAGCAAGAGGACCTGAAGAAGGCCACCACCAAGGCCAAGGATACTCGCTCTGCGATGAGAGCTATGAAGGAGGAGCTACGTCAGGCCGGAGATATCGCGGCTGGAAAGCCCTTTCTGCTGCGGAGGAAGTTCACGGATCCTAAATATGCTTTCGGTTGGACCGGTGTGGAGTAGTGAGGATGCTTATCCGGACTTGGCGGCGAGTGCATGACGGACGCCGAACACTCCGGAGATCAAAAGGATCACGAGATGGAGGAGCTTTTTTGGTCGCAGTTCCATAGTCCAGAGCGTCCACTTCCATTAACCGATCGTTTGGCCGAATTGGCGGAGCTGAATAGGTTGTCCGGACTTGCCATGAAGAATGTCGTGACTCATTTGTGGCCGAAAAGGCCCGAGCCGAAGAGTTACTTTGGCTTGGTGCAGCAGTTCCTTGGTGCGGTGCCGCATATCAAAGCAATGAGGCGGTCAGCATGCATAGAGGGTGCGCGGATGGCTCTTGCCCGTGTCAAGACATACTTGGCGGAGATGAAGGCCACCGATGTTGCATCCCAAGATTCGGACGAAAGCCGAAAATTGCCGAGCACTATTTTCGGAAGTTCTGCAGGCGCTTCGTTTAATAGAGACGATGCTCGAAGGATATTATGTTCGAATAACATGTATTATTGTGAAACAATGTTTCGATGGAATATAAAAGCTTTTTTATACTTGTGCCTTCAAGAATTAAAAATACCTCCTGTCTGACCGTTAATGTATATGTGTATATAACACGAAAGATGGCAGTCTTTGGCTTCAAATTTCCACGCATATAATGCAGGGGTTTTTGCAGAAAGCGCATTTTCACACTTGATCCAACGTCTTGGTCCTACAAAGGAGGTGATAGCGCAGCAAACTAGGCAACCGGACTATAATGCTTTATCACTTTCACTTAGTCATAGGAGTTTGACAGTGGGGCTACTATATAGCCCCTAGGGGCACCGCGCTCACCCGAATTCGGGGCGCGTATGTGCCTGACCGGGAAACGGCCCTTCGTCAATGCGGAGGAATTCTAAAGATTCCAGCGGGTCATTGAGTGGTTGACCAGTCTCACGCTATATCATGACAGTCAGTTTTCGGCTTTCTCTACTGAGGTGCTCGCCTGGCCGAACCGGGGCACAATCTCAGTAGTTCCCCTGGTGCCGCATTAGCCGATAGAGCGGAACATAAGGCAACAAAACACAGGAGCCGGGCAAACCCAACATTTGACCAAAGACATGATTCGGAGCTGATGCATATAAGGCCTAACTCGAGACGCCGAACACTCCCTAAGGTATTCGGTCTTTACGAAAACGGGTCGAACAATCGCCCTTGGTAATAAGCCCCTGGTGTCCAGGTACGCGCACAATTCTGACGTGGCCTATGCGAAAATGCCAGCCTCCTCCTCGGTTATAGCAAGAAATCGGGGGATGTTTATCAACAAGAGACAGTGAGAAAGGTTTACGCAGGGTCTTAATCTGAAAAGAATCCTTGCGATGGGTCCCTACTGCACGTCTGCGCCTGTGTCTCTGTTGTGCCGTATCCTGGACGGGTGTGGTGCGTTGAGTTTGCCGGACTGCTTGAAGACCCAACAGTCTCTGTGGGTATGGTTTGCAGGCTTCCCAGGAGTACTGTGGATTTGGCATATCTTGTCCAAGATTTTGTTTAAGTTAGATAGCTCGTCCCTGTTATCCTTAAGGGGCAGCTTTTTATGATTCTGCCGAGAGCTTTTGAATCCGGCGTTGACTGTCGTGCTCTTGGGCTGTTTCCTTGGTCCGACTCGGTCCTTGCTGCGTCGTGGTTTTCTGTTTCCATCCTGACTTGGATGTACTTGGGTCATTTGGTCTTGCATCTTGCCAGCCAGCTATCCTCTCCAGCATAAGCGGGTCATGAGGCTTGTTAATGCGGCCATTGTTCTTGGCTTTTCTTGGCCGAGGTGTCTGGCGAGCCATTCATCTCTGGACGTTGTGTTTGAAAGCTGCTAAGGCTTGGCGTCCTGGACAGTCAACTATTTGGTTCTTTTAGTAAGGAATCTGTTCCAAAATTTCCGAGCTGACTCTCCGGGTTGTTGAGTTATGTGACTTAAATCGTCGGCATCCGGAGGTCGGACATAGGTCCCTTGAAAATTTGCCCGAAAAGGATCCTCGAGCTCCTCCCAACTTCCAATGGTGTTTTTGGGAAGGCCTTTAAGCCAATGCCGGGCTGGCCCTTTGAGCTTGAGGGGTAAGTATTTTATGGCGTGGAGATCATCTCCTCTAGCCATGTGTATATGGAGGATGTAATCCTCAATCCAGAACTCTGTGGTCCATTGTTCCGTCAGATGCATCTATGTTTACGGGCTTAAATCCCGCTGGAAATTCATAATCCAGCACCTCATCGGTGAAACATAGGGGGTGTGCGGCACCCCTATATCTAGGTGTACCGTGATGTTAGGATACTTGATGTGTTGGCTTGCTTACTGGAGCTTGCTTTCTTGGCCCGTAGATAGATCTAACTGGGCCGTCTTTTTGGTGCGAATCCTTGTGCGGATCGCATGCCGGCTTGTGTGCGGCGCCGTTTGCCGCTCTCTGTTTGCCATGGGGTCGTCCATCCGACCGGGTGGCCTATTTGTTTTTTGATTGCGGGGGCTCTACGGCCTCCTCATCAAATTCAGGCAGTAGTTTTCGCTTGGGGTAGCTCTTCGTTCGGCGACTGCCGCCGTATTTGTCTGCGGTGTTGAGTACTTTGCTCCAACTGATTCTAAGTGCATCTTCTGCTGTTTTGAGCTTCCGCTTCTGCTTTTTCAGGCTACATGCAGTGGCGACGAGCCTTTTGTGGAGGTTCTTCTGCTCCAGCAACTTGTCCGGCATGAGATCGTCCGGACTGTTATCTTCGCCGGGGACGGGTTGTTTCTCTAGATTATCCTGTTCGGACGGTTGCGCGATAGCATGTTCGTCGTCCACCGGTTCGCCCTGCTCTATGGCTGGGTCTGTATGGCTGTTGTCTTTGTCGAGGCGGGAGTTTGAGCGGCGCTTACGTTGCCGTTTTGACTGCTTTTCGAAGGAGTGATCCTTCGTAGCGTCCCGTTGTTCCTCATCGTCGATTCCTTTAGGTGTGTCCACCATGTATACATTGTGAGATGAGGTGGTTCTCCAGTGCCCTATAGGTGCTGGTTCTTGTTCCTCCCCTACATCGTCGTCCATACCGCCGATGTCTTGAGTCGAAGTCGAGCATGTCGGTTAAATCATCGACAGTGGCTATGAAGTGGGTGGTGGGTGGGCTTTGAATTTCTTCGTCGTCCGCATCCCAACCTTCCTGATCATAATCCGGCCAGGGCTCTCCTGATAAAGAGAGAGACTTTAGTTAATTCAGGATGTCACCAAAGGGCGAGTGCTGAAAGATGTCCGCGGCAGCGAATTCCATGATCGGCGCCCAATCGGATTCGATTGGCGGGGGCGCGGAAGAATCGGAGTCCGGAGAGGAGTCCGGCACCTTGGAGTCACGAGCTTCGCAAAGGACGGGGTAGGTGTACGGCTCAATCGTCGTTGAGATTGCAGCCCCCGAGGCGGTGTCCAGCCACCCGTCCTCGATCGGCGCAGTCGGCTCCGAGCTAAAGGTCGGAGCGGGCGCTGGTGCGGCCTCCAGGACACTGTTCGGCGGCAGAGCTAGATCATGCCCCTCGTGACAGTGCGGCGCGCTTGGCTGTGGCTCGAACCCGTTGAAGATCAAGTCTCCGCGGACGTCAGCCGTGTAGTTCAAACTTCCAAATCTGACCTGGTGGCCAGGGGCGTAGCTTTCAATCTGCTCCAGATGGCCAAGCGAATTGGCCCGCAGTGCAAAGCCGCCGAATACGAAGATCTGTCCGGGGAGAAAAGTCTCACCCTGGACCGCATCGTTGTTGATGATCGGAGGAGCCGTCGGGCCTAAAGATGAAGACACAGAGGAACTCTCAATGAAAGCACCAATGTCGATGTCAAAACCGGCGGATCTCGGGTAGGGGGTCCCGAATCGCGTCTAGGCGGATGGTAATAGGAGACAAGGGACACGATGTTTTACCTGTGTTCAGGCCCTCTCGATGGAGGTAAAACCCTACTCCTGCTTGATTAATATTTATGATATGGGTAGTACAAGAGTAGATCTACCACGAGATCAGAGAGGCTAAACCCTAGAAGCTAGCCTATTGTATGATTGTTGTTCCGTCCTACGGACTAAAACCCTCCGGTTTATATAGGCACCGAAGAGGGTTAGGGTTACCTGAGTCGGTTACAATGGTAGGAGATCTACATATCCGTATCGCCAAGCTTGCCTTCCACGCCAAGGAAAGTCCCATCCGGACACGGGACAAAGTCTTCAATCTTGTATCTTCATAGTCCAGGAGTCCGGCCAAAGGCTGTAGTCCGGCTATCCGGACACCCCCTAATCCAGGACTCCCTCAATGTTGCTATTGCTTTCTTCATGACTTATACATGGTCCTATGACTATGAGATTATGCAACTCCCGTTTACCGGAGGAACACTTTGTGTGTTACCAAACGTCACAACGTAACTGGGTGATTATAAAGGTGCTCTACAGGTGTCTCCGAAGGTACTTGTTGAGTTGGCGTATTTCGAGATTAGGATTTGTCACTCCGATTATCGAAGAGGTATCTCTGGGCCCTCTCGGTAATGCACATCACTATAAGCCTTGCAAGCATTGCAACTAATGAGTTAGTTGCAGGATGATGTATTACGGAACGAGTAAAGAGACTTGCCGGTAACGAGATTGAACTAGGTATTGAGATACCGACGATCGAATCTCGGCAAGTAACATACCGATGACAAAGGGAACAACGTATGTTGTTATGCGCGGTCTGACCGATAAAGATCTTTGTAGAATATGTAGGAGCCAATATGAGCATCCAGGTTCCGCTATTGGTTATTGACCGGAGACGTGTCTCGGTCATGTCTACATAGTTCTTGAACCCGTAGGGTCCGCACGCTTAAAGTTTCGATGACGGTTATATTATGAGTTTATGAGTTTTGATGTACTGAAGGTTGTTCGGAGTCCCGGATGTGATCACGGACATGACGGGGAGTCTCGAAATGGTCGAGACATTAAGATTGATATATTGGAAGCCTATATTTGGATATCGGAAGTGTTCCGGGTGAAATCGGGATTTTACCGGAGTACCGAGGGGTTACCGGAACTCCCCGGGGGCTTAATGGGCCATAGTGGGCCTTTGTGGAGAAGAGGGGAGGCGGCTGAGGAAGGGCCAAGGCCCCTCCCTAGTCCGAATAGGACAAGGAGAGGGGGCGCCTTTCCTTCCTCTCTCCCTCCTCTTTCCCCCTCTACTCCTAATCCAACAAGGAAAAGGGAGGGAGTCCTACTCCCGGTGGGAGTAGGACTCCTCCTGGCGCGCCCCTCCTGGCCGTCCGCACCTCCCCCCTTGCTCCTTTATATACAGGGGCAGGGGGAACCCTAGACACACAATAATTGATCGTTTGATCTTTTAGCCGTGTGCGGTGCCCCCATCCACCATATTCCACCTCGGTCATATCGTAGCAGTGCTTAGGCGAAGCTCTGCGTCGGTAGCAACATCATCACCGTCATCACGCCGTCGTGCTGACGGAACTCTCCCGTGAAGCTCTGCTGGATCGGAGTTCGCGGGACATCATCGAGCTGAACGTGTGCTGAACTCGGAGGTGCCGTACGTTCGGTACTTGGATCGGTCGGATCGTGAAGACGTACGACTACATCAACTGCGTTGTGCTAACGCTTCTGCTTTCGGTCTCACGAGTGCGTGGACACACTCCCCTCTCGTTGCTATGCATCACCATGATCCTGTGTGTGCGTAGGAATTTTTTTGAAATTACTACGTTCCCCAACAGTGGCATCTGTTGGGGATATAACTATTTGTGTAAGCCGCCCAGGAGGGGTCGGGTTACACAAAGAAGACTCGCCAGATCGAGCCTGTAATCAAGTGTGAAGATGGCGGTTCAGTAAAGGGCTTAAGGCCCACAGGCGACTTAAGGCCCGTTGTAGTAAACCGCCACAATGGCATGACTTGTATCATAAGGTAGATTTAACTAGTCACCGAGTCGGACACTGTTTATAAGCCGGCCGGGACTCTGTAAGCCGCAGGGTGTCAACCCGTGTATATAAGGGGACGACCTGCTGGCAGCTTAGGGGCAAGAAAACAACTGATCGAGAGCCGGGCATAGCGTATCTCGCTCCCCAGTCATCGAAACATCAAGCAATACCAACCCAACTAGACGTAGGCCTTCCTTCACCGCAAGGGGCCGAACTAGTATAAACCTCTCGTGTCCTTTGTCCCGATTAACCCCTTTAAGCTTCCTAGTTGCGATGGCTCCACGACTAAGTCCTTGCAAGACGACATTTGCCGTGACAATTCCACGACAGTTGGCGCCCACCGTGGGGCCAGCGCCTTGCAGTGGATTTGAGTTCTTGAAGGGCAGCTTCAAGGGCTCAAGGGATACGTGATGGGCGGATGACCAAGAGTCGTCGCGGCAAGATCTACATCGACAACGAAGGCTGGGGCCCCGACGCCGACTCAATTGAGTACGGGTACCGGGTCCTCTTTGGTGGAATCCACGTCTTCATCGGCCGGATCGGTGAGCCGGGCCCTGAGCCGGACAGCTGCACTGACCTCGTCGAGACGGCTCAGCGTGCGAGACCCGCCCGAGCTCAACATGTCATGAAGCGTGCCTTCGTGGGCTGCGTCCACGGAGAAGAACCTCCTAAAGGATCTAAAGATGGTGGTGAGACGGCCGTCCCCTCGGATGATGATTCGTCCGCCAGTTCAACAGATTCTTTATATCAAGTCCAAGAGGGTATGCTTGGGGGCTGTTCTGACGGCTCTAGCACTCCGGATTTCAATGAGCCGCCAAGCTGGGCGGGGTCTTCATGGCTGGTACTCAACCCGGTCAAAACTCGACGGTACCGCAACAGCAATAACGTGGGTCGAGGAGCAGCCGGGCAGGAGGCTCTGTCGCGCCACGGCTCAGTCTTGATGGATCTTATGGATAAGCTAACGGCCCTGTTAACCGCCACATTTATTCCTGCAAATCAAGATGAGCATAACGCGGAGGTGGCGAAGGTGCATGAGGAGATAGCCCGGGCCAAGGAGGCCTTGGCAGCTGAGGACACCAGGTTAGCTACAGAGCAGGCGGCTTTGGACGCTGGGCACAAAGAACTCCAAATGAGAGGCTTTCCAGCTTAATATGAGCCTGAACGCATCCAATGAGGTGATGAGGAGGAGACATCAAAAAACCCAATCCCGGTTGCCTCCGGTTTATGATCCTCGGAACCTTTTCACGACACCCGGTGCCGGCCCTATCAACCCGCTCGGAGCAAATCAGTTCACCTCACCGGGCGCTGGGGGCTCACCAAGAGATGGCACCTCCGCATGGGAGTATGCCCGCCCATTATGTACCAATACCACCGGGTCACTTCTCCAACCCCATGGAGAACTTGATAGCAGCATCGGCGCTGCTTGGCGGCTCTCCCAAAGGTGGATGGTGATGATCCGACAATGTGGAGACCCGAGGGTCGAGATCTTATTCAGACGGTTCTGGGCGCAACAAGAGACCTATTCTTACAAAATTAAACAGGATTCATTCAACTCCTCCGCCTTTGGCTAGCACCGCCTCGTCAAAACCGGAGTCCGAAAGTTACAGCAGCACATGGAGTCGAAGCTTTGTCAAGCAATGCCCGACATCGTAACCAGCCGGGTGGCTATAACCCGTGCAAGACCGAATACGTCAGAGGACGAGCGGGTGGCTCAGCTAGTGGCTCGAAAGGCATATCAAGACCTCCCAGAGTATCCGACGACTTCTGTTGGAGCGGGAGTGGCTACCAGAACCGGCGGTGTTCCTTGTTTGGTGTCGGCTCTGCGGGATGTACGTCTACCCAAGGACTTCAAGGGACCTCGAAAGGTGCCGAATTACACGGCCGACTTACAACCCGGAGCATGGATCGAAAGTTACGAGATGGCCATGGAGCTACTGGAGGTCGGGCCGACGCCAGCAATGGCTAAGTACTTCACCATGATGTTAGACGGAACAACCCGGTCTTGGTTAAAGGGTTTGCCACCTAATTCCATTAGTTCATGGGTAGAGCTAAAGGTCCGGTTTATCCAGAACTTCAAGGACACTTGCAAGCAATCTATGTCAATTGTGGACTTGACCAGTTTTAAGCAGGAGGAGGGTGAATCCACAACTCATTGGGTGCGTCGGGTCAAGGAAATAATACATTCATCCGATAAGATGGATTTCGGCTCTGCAGTCCTCATGTTGGAGAAGAATTGTCGTTTTGAGCCGCTGAGGCAGAAACTGGGGCGCCTTAAGCGTGATTGCAACGATATGGGTACGCTGATGGCGGCTTTAGTCAAGTATGCCGATTCTGATAGTACCAAGGATCCCGTCGATGAGAAAAAAGACAGGAAGGGAAAGAAGAACGGCAATGGAAAGGGTCGACATCATAACCCGTAAATCAAGGAGGCAACAAGCGTAGGCGGAGGGTAACCCGAGTTTGTGGCCAATGCCAATACACAGTGGTAACAATCGAGACGTAAGGGAAAACCGCCTCGATCCGGGCGGGTCAGGTCCATCTCTTGAGCAGCTTCTCAATGAGCCTTGTCCGAGACACGGTACTCGGGAACGACCCGCCACCCACTTATGGAAAGATTGCGCGATCATGAAGGCTTTCAAGAATTCCAACATGTTTGATGGCAATCATTGGATCGGGCGGCGGTTCAGGAGCCGGCGGCTTTTATGGCACGGGCGGCGGTTCAAGTTTCGGCTTTCAGGGAAGTCAAGGCGGCTACAATCAACAAAGATCTGGTCAAGGGGACAGCAGAAGAAGCAGTCAGTTATCAAAGCCACCCAAAGCAAATGAATGGTGGGCGATACCATGTGTTTACCACTAATTTGTGCAAACGTGACCGTAAGGTTCATAAGAGGGCCGTGAATTACATTGAGCCGGCGGTTCCGCGTTATTTGAGGTGGTCGAGCAGCACATTATATGGAGCATGGAAGATCACCCCCTCCGTGTTGATAATCAGTGTCAGTTGGCCTTGGTGGTAGCACCTCAGGTTGGTGGATATAAATTCACTAAGGTACTCATGGACGAAGGAAGCAGCATCAATATTCTCTATTATGAGACCTTTCGCCGCATGGGGTTGACTGATAGGACTTGAGGACGTCCAACACTGTCTTTCATGGAGTGGTGCCTGGTAAGTCGGCATACCCAGTTGGCAAGATTGAGCTGGAAGTGGCCTTTGGAGATGAATATGATTCCAGAGCTGAGAAATTGACGTTTGAGGTACTCAAAATCAGGAGCCCGTATCATGCTCTGTTTGGATGGCCGGCTTATGCCAAGTTCAAGGCGCGACCGTGTTATGTTTATCTGCAGCTCAAGATGCCGGGTCACAAGGGTACCATCACTGTGCATGGGAGTCGAAAGGTAGCCTTGGAATGTGAGGAAGGCGATGCGGCTTATGCTGAGTCTATTTGTGCAGCTGAGGAGCTGAAGTTTTATCAGAATAATGTTGACCTGGAAGATATGACTTCTTTAAAGAAGCCGACTACAGAGCATGACCCGACATTGAAGTTTAAATCGGCCGCTGAAACAAAGCTTGTTGACTTCACTCGTGCGACTCTTCCAAGCAGTTCAAAGATCGGTGCCAACTTGGATCCTAAATAGGAAAGCGCTCATCGAAGTTCATCCGTGAGAACCGGGACATCTTTGCATGGAAACCTTCCGACATGCCGGTGTTCCGAGGGAACTCGCTGAGCACACTCTTAATATTGATCCAAAGTTTAAGCCGGTCGTGCAATTTCTTGACGGTTCAATGAGGAAAGACGGAAAGCTATTGGGGAAGAGGTCGCTCGGCTCTTAGCGGCTGGGTTCATTGTGGAAGTCTTTCACCCGTAGTGGTTGGCTAACCCGGTCTTTGGTACTCAAGAAGAATGGCACTTGGCGGATGTGTGTGGATTACACGGACTTAAATAAGGCTTGTTCGGCTGATCCCTTTGCCCTCCCCCGTATTGATCAAATCGTCGATGCTACGGCGGGTTGCGAGCGTTTGAGTTTTTTGGATGCTTACTCGCTATCATCGATCAAAATGGCAGTTAAGGACCAGGAGAAGACGGCTTGCATCACTCCGCTTGGAGCCTTCTGCTATGTATCTATGCCATTTGGGCTCAAGAGTGCCCAGCGACTTATCAAAGATGTGTACAAAATTTTCTCCACACCAAATTGGGCGCAATGTTCACGCTTATGTGGATGACATCATGGTGAAGTCCAGGAGAAGGAAACCTTGATATCTGATTTAAAGGAGACCTTTGATAATCTCCGGGTTTATAAGATGATGCTTAACCCGGACAAGTGTGTGGGTGTACCTGCAGGCAAGCTTCTGGGTTTCCTGGTCTCAAATAGAGGCATTGAAGCTAACCCGCAGAAGATCAAGGCGATCACCTCCTTGTCCAAACCGGCATGCATCAACAATGTTCAACGACTGGCGGGTCGTGTTGCCGCTCTAAGCCGTTTCATAAGACGGTTAGGCGAGAAGGCCCTGTCGCTATATCAGCTGATGAAGAAAACGGATGGTTTCGTCTGGAGTGACGCTGCTGACGCTGCCTTTGAGGATTTAAAGAGACAGTTGTCTGAGCCGCCGGTCCTTGCGGCTCCCATTGATAGAGAGCCATTGCTGTTATATGTGGCTGCTAACGCCCGAGCCGCTGATGTGGCCATTGTGGTGGAGCGCAAGGAGGTCGGCAAGGAGCATCCGGTTCAACGGCCGGTTTACTACATCAGTGAGGTGCTCATTGAGTCCAAGCAAAGGTATCCACATTGGCAGAAACTTGTTTATAGGGTGTTTATGGCGAGCCGGAAGCTGGAACAGTATTTCCAAGGTCATCCTATAACTGTGGTAAGTTATGCCCCCTTGGGAGACATCATCCAGAACAGGGAAGCCATAGGGCGAGTCGCCAAGTGGGCCATTGAGCTTGGGCCTCATGGTTTGAAGTACATGCCACGTACAGCTATTAAGTCTCAAGCCTTGGTGGACTTTATCAATGATTGGACAGAATTACAGGCACCTGAGGAGAAGCCAGATAACACATATTGGACTATTCACTTTGATGGGTCCAGGCAGTTGGAAGGCTCGGGGGCTGGAGTCATTTTAACTTCCCCCCGAGGTGACAAATTTTGTTATGTGCTCCGGCTTATGTTTCCCTGTACTAACAATGCAACTGAGTACGAGGCTCTACTCCATGGTCTCCGGATGGCTAAAGAGATGAATTTGAGCCGGGTAAGGTGCTTAGGCGACTCAGACCTCGTTGCTCAACAGGTGTCAGGCACGTGGGACTCCAAGGATCCCCTGATGGCGGCTTATCATCGTGAAGTTGATGCGATGGCTGGACACTTCAAGGGTTATCAAGTGGAGCACATTGATCGGAGGAAGAATGAGGCGGCTGATGCTTTGAGCCGGCTGGGTCTCGGCCAGAAGCCGGTGCCGCCTAATACCTTTCTTGATGTTTTGCATAACCCTTACATCAAAGTGCCTAGGGAAGAACTAGCAGCTGTGAGCCGGAGGCACACCGGTGGCAGCTCTCGACGTTATCCCAGATTGGACAGTCCCATATTTGGCCTATATGACCCGGGAGAGTTGCACGAGGACGAGACCTTGGCAAGACAAATCATCGAGCGGTCCAAATCTATGACAATTGTTCATGGCGAATTAGATCACCTTGGCGTTCTTTGGGCGTTTCAATGTTGTGTGTCGCCTGCGGAGGGTCAGGAGATACTTCGTGAGATCCATGAAGGAGATTGTGGTCGTCATGCCGGCTCAAAATCTCTGGTGGCCAAGGCTTTCCGTCATGGTTTCTCTTGGTCGACGGCTCATGCCGAGCGCGGAGGATCCAGTCGGCAGATGTGACGGATGTCAAAAATTCTCACGATGAGCTCATGTGCGGCTCAAGAATTGAGGATGATTCCAATTACTTGGCCGCTTGCGCCCTGGGGCTTGACATGGTTGGACCTTTCAAAAGGTCTAAGGATAAGAAGACACACCTTTTGGTGGCAGTGGATAAATTCACCAAGTGGGTTGAGGCAGAGCCGGTCAGTAAGTGTGATGCAGCCACGGCGGTTCAGTTCATGAAAAAGGTGATTTTTCGTTTTGGCTTTCCACATAGCATCATAACTGATAATGGTACTAATCTCTCCAAGGGTGCCATGGAAGAGTTCTGTCAACGAGAACATATTCGGCTTGATGTTTCGGCTATTGCTCATCCTCAATCTAATGGTCAAGCAGAGAGAGCTAATCGAGAGATCTTGAAGGGTATCAAGGGTATCAAACCCCGGCTCTTGGTCCCCTTACAGCGAACTCCGGGTTGTTGGGTGGAGGAGCTACCCTCTGTGCTATGGAGTATCAACACAACGCCTAACAGATCTACAGGTTATACACCTTTCTTCATGGTGTATGGAGCAGAGGCGATTACGCCAAGTGACATCCGCACGACTCACCCCGAGTGGCGGCTTACGTTGAGGCTGATAATGAAAAGGCTCACAGATGCACTTGACTTGTTGGATGAGGAGCGAGACTTGGCAATAGCCCGCTCGGCGATTTACCAAGAAGACCTGCGCGCCGCTATCACAGCCGCCGGGTTAGAAGCGAGCCTTTCAGAAGGCGACTTAGTGCTCCGCTCATCCAGGATCGATCTGCTATGCACAAGCTATCCCCTCCTTGGGAAGGACCCTTTGTGGTCAGCAAAAATCTGAACAACGGGTCATACTACCTTATCGATGTTCAGGAGCACAAGACTCACGTAAGTCAGAGGAAGAGACCCGCCGGCCGTGGAACATAGCTCATCTTCGGCCTTACTATACTTGAGCCACCGGCTCTCAAGATATATATATATATATATATGTTTTTTTCCTTTTTTAGCAATGTATATATTATATAAAGCAATAAAGCAGGACCTCTTTTTCAAAGGTTTATATATCTTTTTTACCAGGTGGTGGAAACAACCAACAGGGAGCAGATCATATATGAATCCAGCTTTCCCTTTGGTCCGCCTTATGATCATATCTGAATCTAGCCATGGTCACTTGGGGGCTTCCTGTTCAAACATAGGTCGTATTCGAACCAAAGAGAACATAGCTGTCGATACCTAATTGATCGGCATACTGCCAAACCCACTTGGGGGCTTCTTGATCATATTTGAATCATAGCTTAACCCCTTTGGGTCTGACGTGGGTCGTATTCGAATCAGCGTCATTAAACAACTCTCATGGTCACTTGGGGCTTCTGTTCAAACATAGGTCGTATTTGAACCAAAGAGAGCATAGCTGTCGATACCCACTTGATCGGCATCGCCAAAGCCACTGGGGGCTATATGATCGTATTCGAATCTTAGCTTAACCCCTTTGGAACGGTTCACTGATCGTATTCGAATCAGAGGCCTTTGAAATTAGGTTTACTATTCATTATACACTGTAAGTATAAATGTTATTAAGGGCCAAGTAAACATTATATGTGCCAACTGCCAGGAGTTAAATTAACTCTCTGATTTGGGTCACATAAGCCGACGAGTATATACCAAATAAGATCGCAGGTATGCTATTGTGATCATAATCATAAACCGGCTTTTATATGATGTTTTGGTTCATACTCCGGGTTATCAATACTTTATGTGACGCCGGATGCGGTAAGTCGCCAAGGGAATTCTATTTTGTTTTATACACAGGATAAAGCAAGAAGAATTTTGACATCAAGGAAAGATCAACATAAGCTGGAAGCATATAACGATGGCGGCTTACGAAAGTATTAAGTACCATAAAATGCGCGAAGGCATGACAAAATTAAGAGGTTTTTTCGACCCTATTACAAGACTCCCCGAGTCTGAATAATGAAGCATTGTTTTTTGCAAGTTCATAACGCTTGCCGTTCACTCCTTTGGTGGGCTTGATGGTTCCGGGTTATCCTTCTCCGCCTCTCCGTTGGTTGCTTTGTCCCGGAAGGTTGATGAGGCCTACCAATGCCACTCAAGGCTTCAAAATCAGCTTCATCATCTATTAAACCGGCTGGGTCCACTTCAAGGGCAAAAGTATGCTTACGAGTTGGAGGGATCAGGCTGATTTGATCATATGGGGTGTTGGGAATTCTCCGGTTCTCACTGTCATAGCTCGGAGAGTATTTGGAGAGGTCAGTATCGTTCCCAATAAGGGTAGCCACGGGACGTATGACTTTGACGCAGGCGGTGAAATCATGATCATCAAATACGGTACCATCCTCCTTCAGACTCGGGTATCCAAGAGCAAGGTCGGCCGGGTCTAGTTCTAGAATCCATGCTTTTGCCCGGCTCAAGGCGGCTACGGCTCCGGCTCTTGAAGATGCCCGCCTTAAATCCTGGATCCGCTGAGGTAGCACAGCGAGACACTTCAGCACGTCTTGCAGAGGTGATGAGTGGTATTTGATAAGGCTACAACAGCTAAATCACGTTGTGACCCGGTGTACAACTGCTCCACTAGAGTGTAAACCGCCTTAAGTTTGACCAGCATGTTCTGCTTGAGGTTGGTGCTCCTGGGGCCTGTGTGTTCACAAACATAAAGGTGAGCCGGAGTTAATGATAAAAGCAATAATCAAGGGAACACTGGAGGAAAAAAGGCCTTCGGTCGCGGTTCGCAACAGCCATTAGTCGCGGTTGCGCAACCGCGACCAAATAAGCGCGACTAAAGCCCCCCTTTAGTCGCGGGCTGCTTAAGGACCGCGACTAAAGGCCCGCCCACGTGGGCGCCAGTGCCGTCAAGGAGGACCTTAGTCATGGTCGCCTGCCCAGCCGCGACTAAAGACCTTAGGCTGCCTGCCGCCTCGCGCCTAAATGTTTAGTCCCACCTCGCTAGTTGAGAGAGCTCGAGAGTGGTTTATAAGCTGCCGCGCCCCACCCTCTCGAGCTCCTCTCAACCGCAGGCTTTCGGCCTACTCTGTTACTAGCTATGTGCCTGTGGGCCTACTTGGCCTCCTCAAGGGCTGAATCTCAGCCCATGTAGGGTTTCTAGTCGTATTCAGCCGTGGGGGTCCTAGGGGGCACTATTTTTTCCTGTTTTTTGTTTTGTTTTCTGCATTATTATTTATTTTTTGTTGTTTTTTGCTTTATTTTTTAATTCTTTTTGCTTTTAGTTTCAGAAAAATTATAAACTTTCTGTTAGTGCCATTAGTTTTCAAATTTGAAAACACTTTTTTGTTTTCTTTGTTGCTTTATTTATTTTATTTTGTTTCTACTTACATATATATTCAATATCAAATAAATTTGCATATGAATGTACAATCTCAAATAAATTTGAAATTAGAACCAAAAAGAATTCAAGAGGAATATACAATATATATTCAATATCATCGGATGACCATATACAATTTTGAACAAGTTTCCATACATGATTTAATCCATATAAAGTTCTACGTCCTCGTAATAGTGTTCTCCTTTAGGATGGAGGACTTCCTGCTCAACCATCCAGCTAGTTCCTCTTGAAGTGGTCGGAAGCGAGCTTCTACACTAAGCATCATCCGGAGGTTATTCCTCACGAGCATTGGTATCACTCGAACGGCCCGCTCAGAGGTGTATCTCCGGATCCTCTCGCATATAGTATCCACATAGATTGGTCTTCGGTGGCTGAATATCCCCAAAGATTCTTAGGCTTTACCATTTTGAATTCTAGCTCTTTTTGAATTCACCGACCTTTGTATCTACGAACCGTCTCCAAACCCTACGAGGCAAAGAAAATTAAGTGAACAAGAGAGTTATTAGTTACTTGATATTAGGAAATGAAGCGAAATAGGCCGATCGATATAGAGCGCAAATGAATGAAAATAATTACTTCGCAGCATTCTTCTCATGTCGGCCCAAAGCTTTGGATCCATATTCAGAGAGTCGTGGACGAGACATTACGAGGTGTTAACTTTAATTACTAGCAGAATCCAAAGGAACTGCGGACACGATACATGCACAAGACGTCATGCATAACTCATCGATTAGCCGCCACATACCATGCATGGAGTAAACAAAAGAGAATTAATGTGCTCAAGATGTAAACACTCACCCAAAATGGTAAGGAAATAGAATATCACTTTTGAGTTCCTGCTTTGTAAGAAATCGCCACAGGTCTGCCTCCACGCCGGTGGGGTGACGCTCCAACACATATCCATTAACGATGTGTGGGTCAATGAACCCAACATCATGGATGTTCCTTACTCTGCATTCCTTAATCTTCATTCTGCATGTATAATAGCGGACACAACAATATAGTTAGGACATATATATAGTGCAGGCAATATGAACGAGATGGGGTAGAAATTAATAAATCACTTACGTAACGTGAAAGTAACCGATGATAGATTTGTCGAGCTCAAGCAGATTGAAAAGCTGGAACAATTCACTCAAAGTGCAATTGTTACATAGTAATGTTTGAAGTGATGCTCATGTCTAACTTCCGCATAAATATATTCTTTGGCTTTTATTTTTTATGTAACCCTTGTACCAATTCAGCAGACCTTTCATTTGGTCGTAGATCATTTTCCTGCCTTGAGCTCGACTAGAGGCCCTTTCTTGACATATGTAATTACTACATCCTGCACCGGCGCCTCATCAAGGCCTAACAGTTCACGAAGAGTAATACCTAAGCTGGCCGCTTGTTCTCTCGGCACTCATAAATCAATCCATGTGTCGTAGCCAGCTTGTATGATCTCGGGGCATCCGGGCTTCCACTATAAGCGGGCAATCGATTGTTTACTTTGTTCCCCAAGCTGGGCAACTTGTTTCCGCTTTTTTACTTTCGGCCTTCTCCCGCTCTTTGTTCTCCTTGAACATGAGTGCCTGCTCGCAAGTTCACGTGCATAGTCGCCAGTGCAGATTCTTGGCTTTGGGACGGTGTGCTCAAAAATGACTTAGCCCACTTCTTTTGCTCATCGAATATACTGGCTTGGGCTCGGGCTCTCTTTTCTTCTTGCAGTCCGCCTTCCATTTCTCATAATGAGCAGCCGCGTCGCCGATTTCCTCGGCACTACGCTCCCAAGGCCTTGTGGGGAGAGGCTTCATGATGGCTCCGTACCTTTTGTGGTCTTAGGTACATAAGGGTCCGGTTAATAATCCAGGACTGCTTACGCTTCTTTGTCGGAGGTGGATTGGGGCGGCGTCGATCACCACGGACGAGGATCGGGGCGGCGGCTGATCACCACGGGACGTTAGGATCGGGGCGTCGGTGGCCGACGTGACGGAGGTGTAGGTGAACCGCCACCACCACCACCGCCACCACCACCACCGTGAGGGGGTGGACTTGTTGTCCTTGGCGCCTCGCTCGAAACTTGATAAACTTCTTTTGCCATAGAATGAAATGGCGCTTGACATCTCCAAGTCTTTTCTCCCTTCGTGTGTAGCAATGTCAATCTCTGTGTCCTCAAACCCTTGGACTATGTCCTCCACCGTGACACGAGCATAGCCATCTTGAATGGGGTTGTTGTGGTGGAGTGCTCTGTAAACATGGTAAAGCATCGCCGATGGCTACCTTCATGGACATGTTCCCGATAGGATAATACAGATGACATTCTTTCATCTCCTTTATATCGCCCACGGGTAGCGAGGAGGCTCCGCAGTAATTTCGACCACCAGAGGCTCCGGCAGTATTTCGACCACCGGAGGCTCCGTGCAGTAATTTCGATCGTCGGTGCATCCGCACCAGCCGGTGGGCCTCCGTGGAAGCCACGCTGCTTCTCCGCCGCTGGCTTCCGAGATCCGCTGGATGATCTTCATGCCGCACCCGAGCTGCATCTCTTTCGCTACCAAAGACACTCATGGTTTTCTTCATCACATCCATTTCCGATGCCAACCGCGCCACAACATCCGATTCCCGATCCATCTTTCTCTTACGGCTTCAGAATCAGACGGGTCATCGCCCTGGGGAACCCTACTTTCCACGGAATGTGCCCCATGCCTCGTACCGCCCTCCGTGTTCAGGATTCCCGAGGGCTTTTGTCGGCTGCGTCGTTCTCTCTGTTGAACTTGATCTTCCCTCTTGAGCATCCTTCATTGCGTCAATAAGGGCTTGGGTGGGTTTAATTAATTTGCCCCGTAAACACACTCCCCTGTCTCCGGGTTCGCCGTTCCCCATGCCCGTACCACCAGCTTTTGGCCCTTGGGTCCCATCCTCCGCACTGGACGGATTCCTCGCGGCCTCATCTCGTTCTCCATCTTCTCCAACCTAGGCACCAAAATGCGATACCCTCCTGGCCCCATAACATGATTGTACTCCTTCTTAGCCGCATTTTCCTTATTTTTTTTCGATATTTCAATGAACTGCTCCGATTTCTTTTGCTTCACAAATTCTGGCCAATCATGTTTCAGTTTCTCATATTGTCCTTTGAAATCCGGAGTCTTGTTCTCGCTTGACAAAGTCACGGGCTAGATTTTGCTTGAATTTCCGGAATGCGTCGGCCATCTTATGAAGAAGCGAACTGTTTGACTAGCCTCCTCCTCTCCTTGTTTTCCTCAATCTTGTTACCCTCCTCATCGAATTTGTTGTATTCCGGAGGTAGAACGAAATGTTCCATAAGCTTCTTGAAGCAATCTTTTTTGTTCTCTTATCGACAAAAGTGAAACCATCAATTGCGTGCCTTCTTTGGCTCATTCCACTCCTCGAGCGGTGATCGAGACGTTGTCTCTAACAATGGCTCCGCATTGGCTGACAAACTTGGTGGCGTTCTTGCGGGCTCCGCCGCCTGCCGGTTGTAATTGTCGACAACCTCGATGGTGCATGTTTCTCCTTGTTTCATCGTCTTGGTTGCGCCACGCTTTGACGACGCATCGATTGTTTCGACGATCCGCCGAGGGCTAAAATAAGAAAGAGAGTCGCGCTGCTAGTACACACATATTTATTCAAATCAGTTTGTTTGTATCACCGTGCTCAATGTATATATATACCTCGGCGGAGGTGGTTGCTACTTCCATTTGAAGATCGCTGCTTATCGACGCTTTCTTGACATCTTCTTGTCGACCGCGCCTTCATCTTCACCGTCAAGGTTCAGATAAGAAGAGATATCATCTTCTTCTTCTCCGGTCGGCACATATTGAATATCGCCGTTTATGATGCCGAACATATGTGCTTCACCCTCGGATCATAGTTGTCCATAATCGGTCACTCTATCGTCCGCCATTATGTCACCTGAAAACATGTAGTAAAAACAAATTAATTAAGTGAAGAAGGGGCGGTGGCGGTGGCGGTGGCGAAGGGCGGTGGCAAAAGGAGGGGGCCGGCGAGGAAGGGGTGGGAGAGGGTGTCGCGGTAGAGCGCAAGACGGGCGGGCAGACGACGGCCACGGAGAGGGAGGCGAGGACAACACACATGTATAACCCTCGCCGCCCCTCTTATAAAATTCTAAATACATAGAAGGCAAGTGCATAACAGGTCAATGACAGAGCTAGACGTGTTCTAACGCAGCGCTTAGGCGATACCGGCGAAGGGGAAACATCCGGGAAAGTTTTCCTGCCCGAGACGCCCGCTGCATGGATGAACCGGAGAGGAAAGTTTGCAGGTTCGATAGGTTAGGGGTGTGTGGCGGACGAACGGTCTGCGTAATCGGATTCGATCTCGCCGCTCGAGAGCAACTTTCATGTACAAAGTTTTTCGATCCGAGCTACGGTTTATTTTCTATGATTTTCTAAAGTTTTATTGATATATTGTAATTAAAACTAATTCGAGAATAAAGATTAAATTGCTACTAGTGTTAACATAACAGTTTTAATTAGGTTAATTAAACTCAACAATTTAAGTTAATTAATTAATTAATTAATTAACTAATATATTTTTATTATTCTTTTTTATATCAACACAGCTTTTGGGGGTGGGACCTCTCATAGGCACAGGGGGCCTATCAGGGCGTCGGCTTACGGGCGCGGGCGTCGGGCGCCACCGCCAAGGACGAGCGGCGGCGCCGGGCGTTAAACCGGGACGCAAGGGACGGCGATCGGGACGTGCTGGAGTTGCGACGCGGCGCCGCCATGCAGGCGGGCGGGCGCCGCCATGCAGAGGCGGGCGGTTAGGGCTGGGCCGGGCTAGGGCTGGGGCGGGCGCGAAACCGGCCGGGCGAGGGGGTTACAGGGCGAGGGCGACGGGCGGGCGAGGGTCGAGGGCGACGGCGACGGGCGGCGGCCGAGGGCGACGGCGACGGCGGGCGGCGCCGAGGGCGAGGGCGACGGGCGGCGGGCCGAGGGCGCTGAAACAAAGCGTGAGGAATCGGAGAAGACGAGAACGGCGGGCGCGTCGAGGGCTTGAATATATAGCCCGACCCTTTAGTCGCGGTTGGCCACGAGGACCGCGACTAAAGGTACCTTTTAATCGCTGGTCGCCTGCCCACCAGCGACTAAAGGGGTTTGGCGGTTGGGAAGGCGACCCCTTTGGTCGCGGTTGGGAAGGCGACCAGCGACTAAAGGGCACCTTTAGTCGCGGTCCTCGTGGCCAACCGCGACTAAAGGCCTTGTGCCGCTGCGCCCAAATGTTTAGTCCCACCTCGCTAGTTGAGAGAGCTCGAGAGTGGTTTATAAGCGCCGCTGCCCACCCTCTCGAGCTCCTCTCAACCGCAGGCTTCGGGCCTACTACTGTTACTAGCTATGTGCCTGTGGGCCTACTTGGCCTCCTGCGGGCTGAATCACCGCCCATGTAGGGTTTCTAGTCGTATTCAGGCCGTGGGGGTCCTGTAGGTGGCACTATTTTT
Organism: Aegilops bicornis; assembly: GCA_021605145.1. NCBI lineage: Eukaryota > Viridiplantae > Streptophyta > Magnoliopsida > Poales > Poaceae > Aegilops > Aegilops bicornis. The sequence goes on from CM038672.1 coordinate 672,169,958, forward strand.
TGCTTTATTTTTTAATTCTTTTTGCTTTTAGTTTTAGAAAAATTATAAACTTTCTGTTAGTGCCATTAGTTTTCAAATTTGAAAACACTTTTTTTGTTTTCTTTGTTGCTTTATTTATTTTATTTTGTTTCTACTTACAACAAAATACTTATTGTTGCTATTTTAGTTTTCTGCATTATTATTTATTTTTTGTTGTTTTTTGCTTTATTTTTAATTCTTTTTGCTTTTAGTTTTAGAAAAATTATAAACTTTCTGTTAGTGCCATTAGTTTTCAAATTTGAAAACACTTTTTTGTTTTCTTTGTTGCTTTATTTATTTTATTTTGTTTCTACTTACAACAAAATACTTATAGTTGCTATTTTAGTTTTCTGCATTATTATTTATTTTTGTTGTTTTTTTGCTTTATTTTTTAATTCTTTTTGCTTTTAGTTTTAGAAAAATTATAAACTTTCTGTTAGTGCCATTAGTTTTCAAATTAACATGATCCATTCAACAAAGTTTGGTACAATAAATTATTACACGTCATTTCTTCCCTTGTGTCCTCGCTTGCTTACGATTGTGCCGTATCCATGGAGCATCCTCATCATTTAACTTAATGCTTGGGTCGGTGTTCACTTTGAAGGGCGGAATTTCAGCAAACATATTATAATCTTGACATGTCTGTCTTTGTCCTCCACTCCCACGATGTTTCTTTTCCTGAAAGAACAATGTGGCGCTTTGGATCATCGCATGATGTCTTCGATCGCTTTCTTATCTTTCCGCTTCCTCGGTTTGCTACTCATGTCCTTCACATAGAAAACCCGAGCGACATCTTTCGCTAGGACGAATGGTTCGTCAAGGTAACCAAGATTGTTGAAATCCACCATTGTCATTCCGTATTGCTGGTCCACCTTTACCCCACCTCCTGTTAGCTTGAACCATTTGCACCGGAACAAAGGGACCTTAAAGGAGGGTCCATAGTCAAGTTCCCATATCTCCTCTATGTAACCATAATATGTGACCTCTTGCCCATTCTCGGTTGCTTTGCATCAAAGCGGACACCACTGTTTTGGTTGGTGCTCTTTTTATCTTGGGCGATCGTGTAAAATGTATTCCCATTTATCTCGCACTTGGAAAGTCGTTATAGTCGAAGATGGTGTCTTGGCCAACATGTACAGCTGATCTACAACATCATTGTCATTCATTAAATGTTTTCTCAACCAACTGCCGAAAGTCTCCATGTGGGCCTTCCTAATCCAGGATTCAGGCTTCCCGGGTTGTCGAACGTAAAATAGTCTTGTGTTTCTCAAAGTACGGAGCCACCAAGCTGGAATTGGTCAAGACAAAGGTGGTGTGCTTCACCAGAGAATGGCCGTCCATACATATCGTTGATTTCATTCCGATCGTGCCTTTTCCACTTAGTCTCCCCTCGTGCCGCGATCGAGGAAGACCAATCGGCTTAAGGTCGAACAAAGTCAACACAAAACTCAATTACCTCCTCATTTCCATAGCCCTTGGCGATGCTTCCTTCAGCCTAGCACGGTTACGAACATATTTCTTTAATACTCCCATGAACCTCTCGAAGGGGAACATATTGTGTAGAAATACAGACCGAGAACGAAAATCTCTTCGACTAGGTGAACCAGGAGGTGCGTCATAATATTGAAGAAGGATGGCGGAACACCAACTCGAAATCGACAAGACATTGGATCACATCGCTCAGTAACCGTGGTAGAACTTCTGGATTGATTACCTTACGAGAGATTGCATTGAGGAATGCACATAGCTTCACAATGGCTACTCGAACATTTTTCGGCAGGAGCCCCTCAAAGCAATCGGAAGCAATTGCGTCATAATCACGTGGCGGTCGTGGAGACTTCAGGTTTTGGAACTTTTTCTCCGCCATGTTTATTATTCCCTTTATATTGGACGAGAATCCAGACGGAACCTTCATACTGCTCGGGCATTCAAAAAGATGACCTTCTCTTCTTTGGTCGAGCGTAGTCGGCACGACCTTGAAACCATTCGGATGCCGGTCATCGTGGTCTTTCAAACGCTGCAGGTCCTGCCGTGCTTCCTTTGTATCATTTGTCTTCCCATACACGCCCAAGAAGCTTAGGAGGTTCACGCATAAATATTCTTCGTAACGCGTGCATCACGCCGATTGCAGAGAGCGGACATCTAGGACTTTCCAATATTCTAGCTCCCGAATATAGATTTCTTCTTCCACATGGCTGCGTCTGCCGGCTCCCTTCGAACTGATTGTCCGCCAGACCCTTTCCAAAGATGACTTTCAAATCCTTGACCATATCAAATACCTCAAAGACCAAGCAGTCGTTCCGCAGGCTTCGCCGGTGATCTGCCTTGCCGTTGTAATGCTTGCCTTTCTTTCTTCTTGGATGAATTTTCGGAAGAAATCGGCGATGCCCAAGGTACACGTTCTTCTTACAATTTGGCAAATGTACACTTTCAGTCTCATGTAAGCGATGCGTGCATGCATTGTATCCCTTATTTGACAAATTCCGAAAGGTTACTAAGAGCAGGCCAATCGTTGATGGTTACGAAAAGCAACGTCAGAGGTCAAATTCCTCTTGTTTGTGCTCATCCCACACACGGACACCACCCCACAGCTGTAAAAGTTCATCAACTAATGGCCTTAGGTACACATCGATGTCGTTGCCGGGTTGTTTCGGACCTTGGATGAGCACCGGCATCATAATGAACTTCCGCTTCATGCACAACCAAGGAGGAAGGTTGTAGATGCATAGAGTCACGGGCCAGTGCTATGGCTGGAGCTCTGCCGCCAAAAGGATTCATGCCATCCGCATTTAGAGCAAATCTTATGTTCCTTGCGTCACCTGCAAAATCTTTGAACCATCTGTCGATCTTTCTCCATTGCGTTCCATCTGCGGTGTGTCTCAACTCCCCGTCCGACTTACGGTCCTCTTTGTGCCATCGCAACAACTTGGCATGCTCTTTGTTCCCGAACAGACGCTTTCAACCGTGGTATTATAGGAGCATACCACATCACCTTGGCGGGAACCCTCTTCACGGGTTTACGGCCCTCAACATCGTCACCGTGGTCATCGCCTCGATCTTATAACGCAATGCGGTGCATATACCGGCATTCATTCAAATTCTCGTATTCACCAGCGGTAGAGGATGCGCCGTTGATGCATGCATGTATCTTGAACCTCTAAACCTAGAGGGCGGACAACCTTCTTTGCTTCAGACGCATCAAGGGCAACTCGTTATCCTTTGGAAACATATTCTTCAACATTTTCAGCAATTTTTCAAATGCCGAGTCAGCTACACCGCCTCGCCTTCCATTTCAGCAAATCCAGCAGTGCAGCCCAGCTTTTTTCAGACCATCATCGCATCCGGGTACAGCGCCTTTCTCGTGATCCTCTAACATGCGATCCAAATTCTCCCTCTCCTTTTCAGTGGCGTCTCCGTGCATCAAAGAATGGTCCGACCAAGATCATCAACGGGATCATCACGTGCCTCTTCTTCACCTTCCCTTCACCTTCAAAGATCCTCCATGAAAGTATCACCGAAATGAGCAAGATAGCTTTCATCGATGAAATCATCCCTTCTTCATCTTCTTCCATTATAACCCCTCTTTCTCCATGCTTGGTCCAACAATTATAGCTTGGCATGAAACCCTTCAAGCAGATGCATGTGAACAACTCTTGAGGAAGAGTAACCCTTCTCATTCTTACAGATAAAACATGGACAGATAACAAAACCCCCCCGCTTTTTCGCATTAGCCACTACGAGGAAATCTTTCAAACCCGTAGTGAACTCGCCGGAGAGTCGGTTATCAGACATCCATTGCCGATTCATCTGCATTATTATAATATAAAATATATAATTAACCATCATGCATTTGTTAAACTAACTAGCTACAAACAATATAAATTAAACAATGAACTACACACATGCATATTGACACATCAAAGGTTCATCAAGTTGCTAACCGCGATCGAAGAGTGTGGCTCCAACACTTCATGTCATGTTTGTTTCATGCTCTTGGGGCATTTCATCAAACACCTTATGTGCATAAGAGGAACCAAAAGCAAACCTACACCCACTTGTGAAGAGAATGGCTCCAAATGGCTAAGTGTTGGCTGCTGGATGGGTATATACAGGGAGGGCTTTAGTTGCGGTTGGCACGGCAAACCGGGACTAAAGGTGCCGAAGGCCTTTAGTCGCTTGTCCCGGCCAACCGTGACTAAAGCCCCTCACGTGCACCAGCTGGCCACCGAGCGCCTGGCCCAGCCTTTGGTCGCGGTTCACCTCCGTAATCATGACTAAAGGTCCCATTAGTCGCGGTTCCTACAGACATGACTTATGGGGCTGGACGAAGCCTGTTTTTCCACCAGTGGAAGGATTGCAATGTTTGGAGTTATGAACAATAGCCATCAAGATGCATTTGAGACCATTTGAGATATATGACGCTTTAAGTTGGATAGCTCGGTTGTTGCTTCTGCAAGTGAAGCCTCTGCCGTCTCAGCCCGGGTCACCAGTGAAGCCTTCTCATCAGCCCAGGTTTTCTTCTCTGACTCAAATTTTTTCTTCAACTTCTCTTGTTCAGAGATGCTGAATTCAAATTTGGAGTTGGCTTTTTGAGTTTCAAGCTCTTGAGTTGTCAGACGGCTCTTCAGGTCAGCAATCTCCGACTCAAATTGACTTATGGTGACCTACATTGATACCGAGTTATGGTAAGAATCATGGTAAGATATATTAAGTCCCAAGCACTTTACAAGTAAAGATACTTGACACTTGGGGGCTAATGCATGCTGAAGAATTTTTAATATACCATGCCGGGTTATGCATATTAAGTCTCAAGCACTTTACAAGTAAATATACTTGACACTTGGGGGCTAATGTGTATTGCAAGTTCAAAACTATCATGCTATAACTGGGTTAAATATATTCTCTTTAAACCTGAGATATCAACAGTAAGCAGATTTCTAAGTCTACAACATATTTATTCATAAGCAGTAGACTTGGGGCTGGTACTGATAAGTAAGATTCGTGAAAGCAAGATAAGTTATACCTCAGATTTGTGATGTATTTGTTTCACCATGTCAATTTCCATGTCACGGCAATTATGCACTTGATTCAGATAGCCCGAGACTATATCACCAATGCTTAGGTGAGTATAATCAGTAATGTCCTGCTTGGCCTTTCGGCGTTCGACAAGTTCTTCCTTGGCAGTACATTTGGCAAGGACAGTAGGCCGCCCCGGTTCAATAAACTGGCTTTTCAACACTTCAACTTCCGGGTCAGTTGTTTTGACCGGGCTAGGAGCTTCCGGGTTATCAGAGCTATTGAGAGTATCTTCGGCAGGCGGGTCAGAGGTTGGCACTGGAATGTGAGAAGTCGGTTCAGGCGGCTGATGGGTGGAGCTGGCTGGAGTAGACATATTAGGCACCGGTTCAGCTACAATCGGGTCTTGAGACGGCTTATTCTTCTTTGCCCTCTTGCTGGGTTTCACTTGCATGCTGCCAACAAAGGTAGAAGGATGAATACTAAAGCATGAGTAAGGTAAAAGCCTAAAGTAACTAAAAGTTCTGAGACCTGTGGAGCAGTTTTGAAAGCCGGCATGTTTGATTGCATAGACTCGCCGGAGGAAGGAGAGGTATCCTGATAATTGGAGTCAGATGAATTGAGAGGTTGGCGAATTAAACCCGCCAAAGGAAGTATATAGCGCAAATCGGAGATAACCTCAGTCCGACGCTTCCTAGTTACGTCAGGTAAGCCAGAGGAGAGTTCTGCATCCTTGCTGGTCCGGGTCTGCCTCCGGCTTTCAAACTGTTGTTGCTTCAAAAGAAATTGAGGATCTTGATAAGCTAGAGGATGTGAAAATCTTACTTTCCGGGTCACCTTCGGATTTTTGCTTGGGCAAAGGCTCGAGTCGAGGAAATTATAGTTACCTCTTCGCCAACCGCTTGGCTGTGCCCCGTATCCTCCTGAAAGTATGAAATGTCAATAAAATAATGACAAAGGAGTTAAGAGAATCATGGATTACCTCCTCATCATCCAAATAAGTGTCATCCAATTTGAGTAAATCGGAAGCGCTGGGTTTCTTTTTCTTTGAAGTTCCCGTTTTGGCAGATTTCCTTTCGGTCTTCTTGGCTGTCCTGGCTTGTTTAGCAGCCTCATGGTCATACTGGACCTTCCAAAAATTGTCATCGGCCTATGAAAAAAGATAAGAAATTATGAGTACAAGTAAGGTGTGACAAAGCTAGGAGTATTTATTAAGGTTGATGACTCACTGCAGGGGCCGGGTTCTTCTTACAGAAGGGAAGTAGGCCGAAGGCGTTGCTAGTTACTGTGCCCTCCTTCAGCAGCGATTGGGTTGTAGCTTCCACCACATCATCTGGTAAGTCGTCAGGGCTATGACGCAGTGGATCATCCTTTTCGCCTGAATAGGTACACATTAAGCCGGGACGGCGGCTTAACGGAAGTACTCGCCAAGCAACCCAAACTCGGACCAGATCAATGCCGTTCAGGCCATTTCCCAAAAGAGCTTTGATCCTTTTGATGGTGGGGTTAAGAGGCAGACGCTCAATAGCAGTTAGCTTGTCCGCTAGCGGATGGTTGGACTCAAGGCGCAGAGCGCGGAAGCCGGGCAGAGGGCTTTCGTTAGCCGGGGAACTGTCCCGCAATAGAACCACGTTTGATTCCAATCTTCAGATGACTCGGCGATTCGGCATAAGGGAAAAGGCGCTCTCCGCCGCTGAATTGAGATACCGCCAAGTTCAAGACTGGGACCGTTGGCACGTTCATTCTGCTGGTTCAAGTAGAAAAGCTCTCTGAACAAAAGCAGATTTGGCTCCTATCCCAGGTACACCTCGCAGAAGACTTGGAAATTGCAGATATTTGACACAGAATTGGGTCCAATATCTTGAGGCCTAAGGTCAAAGAAATTCAGAACCTCTCTGAAGAATTTTGAACCGGGAGGGGCAAATCCCCGGCTCATGTGATCCGTAAAAACTACTACTTCCCCTTCTTTGGGTTGAGGCCTTTCTTCAGACGGGTCAGGGGTACAATAAGACATGACCTCCTTCTTAGGCAGATGGCCAGACTTCACAAATTCAGAGAATTTACTCCTCGTGACTGTGGATGGGACCCAATTACAGGTCACAGGAGCCTTGGCCGCTTTAGGTGCCATGACAAAGATTGAGGCCTATGACAAAAATAAAGAGGATCCGGCTCAAATTTAACCCGGAGGAAAATATTTAAAACTAGTCATGATGGCGGCTTAAGAAGGGGCCTAATGATATATGGATGACTATGTGATAAATATTAAGCCACTACAAGTGTCAATGAGCAGTTAAACATATTCGATAGAGGCAGTTTTTTTCACTTCCGGGTGGAACAAACAAGTTTCACAAGTTGCTGTTATTATTTTGGATCAAACAGCTGTTCTAAAAAGAAAATTTTCTAGACCTAAAACTGGTGCAGGTGAAGCTCAAGGGGCTTGAATGGGGCCTCTGTGTGACATAAAGGGATCTATTTGCATTAAAAATAGGCGCGAAATATCTACCGCATCAGTTTTTGTCATCTTCAAGATCAAGAAGAGTGGAGGCGATGAAATCTATGGAAGGATCCTGATGAACAGCGAAGAACGCGAAGAACTTGAAGGTCCTAGTGTGGATCTATGAAGTAGGGAAGGGGAGACTTACAGATGCAGGATTGCAGTGGAGGTCGTTGCGTTTTTTCTGGTCAAACCAAGTTGATGCAGCGGCCGGAGTTGGTGAAGACGAAGGAATCTACGACGGCGTCAGCGGCGGAGCTTGAGCGACAGAGAAGCAGCGAGAGGAAGAGGATGACTGGAAGGATGAGAATGGGAAGACCTAGGTCGCGCCTATTTATAAGGAAAGGATAACTGAGACGGCGCGAGAAACGAGGAGATAAAAGTTATTATCCAGCGGCCCCGACGCCTCGGTTTTCAGAACAGTCAGTAAAGGCAAAGATCCATTGGAGGATATGATGAAATAAAGAATGAATTTAAGTAAGGATGATGTCACAGCGGGTTAACACGAATTCAAAAGATGACGTCATGGCGGGTTAAAGAAAACCTTTGCACAGCCGGAAGACTGAAGATTTACTTCTTAAGGTATTTTAAGATTGACATGAACAGGTTCAAATCAATCTGGGGCCTAATGTTGGGGATATAACTATTAGTGTAAGCCGCCCAGGAGGGGCCGGATTACACAAAGAAGACTCGCCAGATCGAGCCTGTAATCAAGTGTGAAGGCAGCGGTTCAATAAAGGGCTTAAGGCCCACAGGCGACTTAAGGCCCATTGTAGTAAACCGCCACAATGGCATGACTTGTATCATAAGGTAGATTTAACTAGTCACCGAGCGGACATCGTTTATAAGCCGGCCGACTCAGAAGCCGCAGGGTGTCAACCCGTGTATATAAGGGGATGACCTGCTGGCGGCTTAGGGGGAAGAAAACAACTGATCGAGAGCCGGGCATAGCGTATCTCGCTCCCCGGTCATCGAAACATGAAGCAATACCAACCCAACTAGACGCAGGCCTTCCTTCACCGCAAGGGGCCGAACTAGTATAAACCTCTCGTGTCCTTTGTCCCGATTAACCCCTTTAAGCTTCCTAGTTGCGATGGCTCCACGACTAAGTCCTTGCAAGAGGACATCTGTCGTGACAATTCCACGACAGCATCCGAGCTTGGTTTTATGCGTAGATGTCATATGCACGAGTAGAACACAAGTGAGTTGTGGGTGATATAAGTCATACTGCTTACTAGCATGTCATACTTTGGTTCGGCGGTATTGTTGGATGAAGCGGCACGGACCGACATTACGCCAGACGCTTACGCGAGACTGGTTCTACCGACGTGCTTTGCACATGTGGCTGGCGGAGTGTCTGTTTCTCCAACTTTAGTTGAACTGAGCGTGGCTACGCCCGGTCCTTGATAAGGTTAAAACAACACTAACTTGACGAACTATCGTTGTGGTTTTGATGCGTAGGTAAGAATGGTTCTTGCTCAGCCCGTAGCAGCCACGTAAAACTTGCAACAACAAAGTAGAGGACGTCTAACTTGTTTTTGCGGGGCATGTTGTGATGTGATATGGTCAAGACGTGATAAGATATAAGTTGTTGTATGATATGATCATGTTTTGTTGAAGTTATCGGCAATCGCGTAAGCCTTATGGTTGTCTCTTTATTGCATAAGATGCAAGCGCCAAATAATTGCTTTACTTTATCACTATGCGATATCAATAGTTGCAAGAGCAATAGTTGGCGAGACTACCATGTGACGACACATTGATATAGGTCAAGATTATGGAGATCATGGTGTCATGCCAGTGACGATGGAGATCAGGACAATGTTTTCACAAGATGATGATGTCCATATCATGTCACATATTTTGATTGCATGTGATGTTTATCTTTTATACATCTTATTTTGCTTAGTTCGGCAGTAGCTTTATGCTACCTCTTGAGCACTGCGTTGGATTTCGCCGAAGAGGAGAGGATGATGCAGCAAAGTAGCGTAAGTATTTCCCTCAGTTTTTGAGAACCAAGGTATCAATCCAAAGAGGAGGCTACGACGAGTCCCTCGTACCTGCACAAAACAATAGCTCCTCGCAACCAACGCGATTAGGGGTTGTCAATCCCTTCACAGTCACTTACGAGAGTGAGATTTGATAGAGATGATAAATAATATTTTTGGTATTTTTGATATAGAGATGCAAAGTGAAAAGTAAAAGGCAAAGTAAAAACAAAGAAAGTATTAAAGTGATGGAGATTGATATGATGAAAATAGACCCGGGGCCGTGAGGGTTTCACTAGTGGCTTCTCTCAAGAGCATAAGTATTCTACGATTGGGTGAACAAATTACTGTTGAGCAATTGATGAATTGAGCATAGTTATGAGAATATATAGGTATGATCATGTATATAGGCATCACGTCCGAGACAAGTAGACCGACTCCTGCATGCATATACTACTATTACTCCACTCATCGACCGCTATCCAGCATGCATCTAGAGTATTAAGTTAAAAATAGAGTAACGCCTTAAGCAAGATTACATGATGTAGAGGGATAAATTCATGCAATATGATAAAAACCCCATCTTGTTATCCTTGATGGCAACAATACAATACATGCCATGCAACCCTTTCTGTCACTGGGTAAGGACACCGCAAGATCGAACCCAAAGCTAAGCACTTCTCCCATTGCAAGAACTACCAATCTAGTTGGCCAAACCAAACGGATAATTCAAGAGACTTGGAAAGATAACCAATCATACATAAAAGAATTCAGAGAAGATTCAAATATTGTTCATAGATAAACTTGATCATAAACCCACAATTCATCGATCTCAACAAACACACCGCAAAAAGAAGATTACATCAAATAGATCTCCACGAGAGAGGGGGACACTACTAGGGAAAACCTTATACACAGAACTTTAGCAGTAGTGAGTGTCGAAAAAGCACGCTGGTGCTAAGTAGCAGTAGCGCTCCTGTGCAAACCGCGCTGCAGATAAAGTTCTAGCAATAGCGCATCTTGCTCTAAACACGTTACTACTAAAATTCCCACGGCTTAGCCGATAGGCTACACATAGTAGTAGCGACCATTAACGAACCGCGCTACCGCTACTTTCTTTGTAGCAGCGCGTTTTAATCTAAACTCGCTACTGCTAAAAGATATAAAATTAAATGAAAGCAAATAGAAAGGTAATTGAAAATGAAAGAAATAGAATAAGGTGAAAGGAAAAAAATAAAATGTGAAGAAAACTAAATGAAAAAGGGGAAAAAGAGAAAGGAGTAGCAGTAGCGTGTATCCCGTAACGCTAGAAGCTAACTTAGCCGCAAAGACGCTCGAACACGCCATCGCTACTCGACTTAACCACGGGTTCGTCCCTTCCCCACGGCCACTTCCCCAAATCCAACTCTCCACTCTCGCCGCCTGCCGGGTCAGCCGGCCAGCCTCCGCGACACCCCACGCCGCCTCGACCCCAGATTCAACGCCGCCCGCCCCGACCTCAACACCGCCAGACGCCGCCTCGACCTCAACGCCGCGTCAGACGCCCCTCCCCGACCTCGACGCGCCGCCATCCTCCATGGCCCAAGCCCCGACCCCGACCTCGACGCCGCCTGCCCCTCCCTCGTCGCAGGCACCCGAGGTGAGCACGCTTGCTCCTCCCTCTCCCCTACCTCTGCCTAGGGTTTCTTTATATTTTAGTTGCATCAAATTAGTTAGGGTTCATGTAAGGGTTCGCACGAATCGGATGCGGATGCGGCTCAAATGAGTTAGGGTTCATATAAGGGTGGAAACGAATCAAATTTCTAATATGAATCATAAAACGAGTAAAATTTGACCACTTATTTCACTTTATAGTTGGATAATTGGAATATCCGCTACCACTTTCCACCCCTAGGTTCTTCAAATTAGATGGTAATTAGGGCAGTAGTTCCTAGGTACTAATTAGTTAGTAAGAACTAGGTACTAATTAGGTACTAGTTTATTTTTATTTATAGTAAGACTTATGCATTTGAGTCTGATATGGTTATCACCTTTGATATTCGTCCGGAAGATGATATTGAAGGTAATACCGACATCTGGGTCGATGTGCAGACGCCTCCAGTTATACCATTATGTAAGTTTCTCAACCATATTTATGTCTTTGATATTGTTTATTCAAAAATAGTTGACAACTAATTTGTATTGTCAGCTTATTTCGGTGCAAGCAAACATGTCCAACGCTTGGTAGACATGACCTACTACTGTCCCGGGGCTGAACTAAACTGCGAGGAGCTAAGTCATTATGTTTCATGGCTTGAGGATCTTGATATCACAAGGCAAATTTTCTTCCTGGATTTATAAATGTTAGTACTGAAAATGTGCGACCAATAGTGTTTGTAATGAACTACGGTCACATCCATTTAGGAAGGATGGTAAGATTTTTACTATTTTTCCTCATTGCATCTTTTCCATACATTATTTTTGAAGCTAAACTTCATTGCTAAGTATGTTATCATACGCTGTTCTTCAACAGGGACTCCCGATGAATGTTGTGCCTTATGGGATCGAGACTAAAGGTACCATGAGTATTATCAGCTTACGGCCAAGATATCCTACAGATTACTTTAGTGCATTCAAGATCAGCGATGGATGCTTAATAGTGCAAGACTGGACCAAATATGTGATGGGGGAGCGCAGAGAAGTACTAGGGGGCAGCAAACAGATGCGCTACCCACGATTAGGAGACAGGTTCATCTGCATGCTCCAACTTGATCAAGGAGGAGAGCTACACATGTTTTATGTTATTTTACAAGAGTGATTAGCTAGCTAGAAATGAGTTTGAGGATGATGATGTGCTACACTATTACTATGATGATAAAATAGCTAGTGTTGGTGGTAATGACTATGATGATTATTATTAGCTAGTGTTAGTGGTGATTAAATAAATACTGTTGGTGGTAATGACTATGATGATGATTAAATAGCTTGTGTTGGCGGATTAGATTCAAGTGGAGGCAACATGGGGTGCACATCGAAAGTACTACTAGTCCAAACTAGATCAAGTTTGGATTAGTAGTATACTTTTGACATGCACCACATATTGCCTCCACTTGAACCTAATCCACCTTCATTTGACACACTGTTATGGACATAATGATGTAAACCTCATAACTGGTATTGTACCAATATTTGTACGATGGCGCATAAATAAACTAAAAATAAAAAAATAAAAAAAGAATACTAGTAGCGATGGAGAGAAAACACGCTCATGTAGTTACATTAGCAGTAGCGTGGGATTGAACAAACGCTGCAGCTATTTGTCCTAGCAGTAGCGCGTGCGGGTACGTGCTACTGCTAAGCAATAGCTGTAGCGCCTTATTAGTAGCGCGCCTGCCCGCGCTACTGATACACCTAAAACCCGCGCTGCTGCTAGCCTTTTCCCTAGTAGTGGGAGACCATTGTATTGAGATCCAAAAAGAGAGAAGAAGCCATCTAGCTACTAGCTATGGACCCGAAGGTCTGAAGTAAACTACTCACACTTCATCGGAATGGGCTATGATGATGATGTAGAAGCCCTCCGTGGTGGATGCCCCTCCATGAGCTCCTAACAGGTCCCAAGATGGGATCTCGTGGATACAGGAAGTTGCGGCGGTGGAATTAGGTTTTTGGCTTCTGTTCTGATCGTTCGGGGTACGTAGGTATATATAGGAGGAAGGAGTACGTCGGTGGAGCAACAGGGGGCCCACGAGGCAGGGGGGCGCGCCCTAGGAGGGGGCGCCAATCACCCTCGTGGCCGCCTCTTTTGTTCCTTGGAGTAGGGTCCAAGTCTCCTGAATCACGTTCGGTGAGAAAATCACGTTCCCGAAGGTTTCATTCCGTTTGGACTCCGTTTGATATTTGTTTCTTCGAAACACTGAAATAGGAAAAAAAACAACAATTCTGGGCTGGGCCTCCGATTAATAGGTTAGTCCCAAAAATAATATAAAAGTGGAAAATAAAGCTCAATATAGTCCAAAACAGTAGATAAAGTAGCATGGAGCAATCAAAAATTATAGATACGTTGGAGACGTATCGTGCATCCCGAAGCTTAATTCCTGCTCGCCCCTCGAGTAGGTAAATGATAAAAAGAGAATTTTTAATGCGGAGTGATTTTTTGGCACAATTTCAATGTAAATCTTCTTAATTGTGGTATGAATATTCAGATCCAAAAGATTCAAGACAAAAGTTCATATTGACATAAAAATAATAATACTTCAAGCATACTAACTAAGCAATTATGTCTTCTCAAAATAGCATGGCAAAAGAAAGTTCATCCCTACAAAATCATATAGTTAGGCTATGCTTCATTTTCGTCACACAAAGATGTTCCCAACTTCTATACCCCGATGACAAGCCAAGCAATTGTTTAATACTTAAATAATCTCAAACTTTTTCAACCTTCACGCAATACATGAGCGTGAGCCATGGATATAGCACTATGGGTGGAATAGAATATGATGATGGGGATTGTGTGGAGAAGACAAAAAAATGAGAAAGTCTCACATTAACGAGGATAATCAATGGGCTATGGAAATGCCCATCAATTGATGTCAACATGAGGAGTAGGGATTGCCATGCAACGGATGCACTAGAGCTATAAATGAATGCTCAACAAAAGAAACTTAGTGGGTGTGCATCCAACTTGCTTGCTCACGAAGACCTAGGGCATTTGAGGAAGCCCATCGTAGGAATATACAAGCCAAGTTCTATAATGAAAAATTCCCATAGTATGAAAAAGAGAACTTATGAGACTCACTATATGAAAAACATGGTGCTACTTTGAAGCACAATATATGAGACTTACTACATGAAGAACAAGGTGCTACTTTGAAGCACAAGTGTGGAAAAAGAGATAGTAACATTGCCCTTTTTATTTATTTTCTTTTTTGGGCCTTTTTTTATTTTTGGACTTTCTCTTTTTTTTTGATTGGGCAATGCTCTAATAATGATGATCATCACACTTCTATTGATTACAACACAAGGATTACAACTCGAAACTAGAACAAGATATGACTCTATATGAATGCCTCCGGTGGTGTACCGGGATGGTGCAATGAATCAAGAGTGGCATGTATGAAAATGCATGGTGGCTTTGCCACAAATACGATGTCAACTACATGATCATGCAATGGCAATATGACAAAAGTAAAGTATGTCATGATGATGATCGGAACGGTGGAAAGTTGTATGGCAATATATATCGGAATGGCAATGGAAATGCCATAATAGGTAGGTATGGTGGCTGTTTTGAGGAAGATATAAGGAGGTTTATGTGTGATAGAGTGTATCGTATCACGGGGTTTGGATGCACCGGCGAAGTTTGCACCAACTCTCAAGGTGAGAAAGGGCAATGCACGCAATCAAGAGGCTAGCAAAGGCGGAAAGGTAAAAGTGCGTATAATCCATGGACTCAACATTAGTCAAAAGAACTCATATACTTATTGCAAAAATTTAGAAGTCATCAAAAAATCAAGTACTACGCGCATGCTCCTAGGGGGATAGATTGGTAGGAAAAGACCATGCTCGTCCCCGACCGCCACTCATAAGAATGCACAAGCCAGGTACACTTCATGTTTCAAATTTGTTACACAACTTTAACCATACGTGCATGCTACGGGATTTGCTAACTTCAACACAAGCATTCTTTAAATTCATAATCACCCAACTAGCAGGACTTTAATATCACTACCTCCATATCTCAAAACCGTTATCAAGTATCAAACTTTTCTTAGTATTCAACGCACTCAAAAGAAAGTTTCATGTATCTTGAATACCAAGTATATTAATTTTAAGAAAATTACCATGCTATTAATGACTCTCAAAATAATCTAAGTGAAGCATGAGAGATCAATAGTTTCTTTAAAACAAATCCACCACCGTTCTCTAAAAGATCTAAGTGAAGCACTAGAGCAAAAATTATCACGCTCAAAATATATAAGTGAAGCACTATGAGCAAAACTATCAAGCTCAAAAGATATAAGTGAAGCACGTAGAGTATTCTATCAAATTCCAATTTATGTATGGCTCTCTCAAAAGGTGTGTACAGCAAGGATGATTGTGGTAAACTAACAAGAAAATACGCAAATAATACAAGACGCTCCAAGCAAAACACATATCATGTTTCACAGTAAAAAAACACATATCATGTGGTGAATAAAAATATAGGTCCATGTAAATTACCGATGGAAGTAGACGAAAGAGGGGATGCCTTCCGGGGCATCCCCAAGCTTTGACTTTTTGGTGTCCTTGGATTATCTTGGGGGTGCCATGGGCATTCCCAATCTTAGGCTCTTGCCACTCCTTGTTCCATAATCCATCAAAATAATTTACCCAAAACTTGAAAACTTCACAACACAAAACTTGAAAACTTCACAACACAAAACTCAATAGAAATCTCGTGTGCTCCGTTAGAGAAAGAAAACAAAAGACTACTTTAAGGTACTGTAATGAACTCATTCTTTATTTATATTGGTGTTAAACCTACTGTATTCAAACTTCTCTATGGATTATAAACTATTTTACTAGCCATAGATTCATCAAAATAAGCAAACAACACACGAAAAACAGAATCTGTCAAAAACAGAACAGTCTGTATTAATCTGTAACTAACGCAAACTTATGGAACTCCAGAAAATCTACCAAAATTATAAGACCTATACAATTTGTTTATTGACCAGAAGAAATTGGAATCAATATTTTATCACGTTCTGGTGATTTTTAATAATTCGGGCACTGAGTGCAAAGTTTCTGGAAATTACAGCAAGATCAAATAACTATCATCCAAGAAGATCCAATAGGTCTAACTTGTCACAAACACTAATTAAAACATAAAACCACATCTAAACAGAGGCTAGATGGATTATTTATTCCTAAACAGAAGCAAAAGCAAAAAAAAAAAACTAAAAATAAAATTGGGTTGCCTCCCAACAAGCGCTATCATTTAACGCCCCTAGCTAGGCATAAAAGCAAGGATAGATTTAAGTATTGCCGTCTTTGGTAGGCAATCCATAAGTGGCTCTCATGATAGATTCATATGGTAATTTTATTTTCTTTCTAGGAAAGTGTTCCATGCCTTTCTTTAATGGAAATTGGAATCTAATATTCCCTTCCTTGATATCAATAATTGCACCAATCGCTCTAAGGAAAGGTCTACCAAGAATAATAGGACATGAAGGATTGCAATCTATATCAAGAACGATAAAATCTACGGGCACATAATTCCTATTTGCAACAATAAGAACATCATTAATTCTTCCCACAGGCTTTTTAATAGTGGAATCCGCAAGATGCAAGTTTAGACAACAATCATCAAGGTCACGGAAATCTAGCAAATCACACAAAGTTTTGGGGATAGTAGAGACACTAGCACCCAAATCACACAAGGCATAAAACTCATGATCTTTAATTTTAATTTTAATATTTGGTTCCCACTCATCATAGAGCTTTCTAGGGATAGAGACTTTCAACTCAAGTTTTTCTTCATAAGATTGCATCCAGGCATCAACAATGTGTTCGGTAAAGGCCTTATTTTGACTATAAGCATGAGGAGAATTTAGCACAGATTGCAACAAGGAAATACAATCAATTAAAGAGCAATTTTCATAATTAAATTCCTTGAAATCCAATATAGTGGGTTTAGCGACATCTAGGTTTTTATTTCTTTCAATCCCACATTTATCAATTTCATCATCAAGATCTAAATACTTCGAATTTTTGGAACGCCTTCTAGGTAAAGGAAGATCATATTCAGTTTCATCAAGATTCATATTGCAAAACAAAAGATTTAATGGGGGACACATCAATAACTTTTAGATCTTCATCTTGATTTTCATAGGAATTGGAAGAACACGCTTTAATAAAGGCATCTTTGGAAGCACGCATCCTAGCGGTTCTTTCTTTGCACTCATCAATGGAAATTCTCATAGCTTTGAGAGACTCATTGATATCATGCTTAGGAGGAATAGATCTAAGCTTTAAAGAATCAATTTCAAGAGAAATCCTATCAACGTTCCTAGCCAAATCATCAACATTAAGCAATTTCTCCTCAAGCAAAGCATTAAAATTCTTTTGCGAACTCATAAATTCTTTAACACTAGTCTCAAATTCAGAGGGCATCTTATTAAAATTTCCATAAGAATTGTTGTAGGAATTTCTATAATTATTAGAAGGATTACTAGGATAAGGCCTAGGATTAAAATTCTCTATAATGCTGCGTTGTTACCAAAATTATTCCTACCAACAAAATTCACATCCATAGATTCATTATTATTCTCAATCAAAGTGGACAAAGGCATATCATTAGGATCAGAAGAAACACTCTTAGCAGCAAATAATTTCATATGTTCATCCATCTTTCCACTCAAAACATTAATTTCTTCTATCGCATGCACTTTTTTATTAGTAGATCTTTCGGTATGCCATTGAGAGTAATTAACCATGATATTATCTAGGAGTTTAGTAGCATCTCCTAAAGTGATTTCCATAAAAGTGCCTCCCGCGGCCGAATCTAAAAAATTTCTAGAAGCAAAATTGAATCCGGCATAAAAGTTTTGTATAATCATCCACAAGTTCAAACCATGAGTAGGACAATTACGTATCATTAATTTCATTCTCTCCCAAGCTTGTGCAACATGTTCATGATCAAGTTGCTTAAAATTCATAATATCGTTCCTAAGAGAGATGATCTTAGCGGGAGGAAAATACTTAGAGATAAAAGCATCTTTGCACTTGTTCCAAGAATCAATACTATTTTTAGGCAGAGATGACAACCACGCTTTAGCACGATCTCTAAGCTTAAAAAGGAAATAGCTTCAACTTAACGACATCATTATCGACAT
Source organism: Aegilops bicornis (assembly GCA_021605145.1). Taxonomy (NCBI): domain Eukaryota; kingdom Viridiplantae; phylum Streptophyta; class Magnoliopsida; order Poales; family Poaceae; genus Aegilops; species Aegilops bicornis. The sequence goes on from CM038672.1 coordinate 672,188,329, forward strand.
CTTTTTCTTTTGCATATCACATAAATCAACGAAGTTATTCAGATGAGTAGCGGCATCTTCACTAGGAAGGCCGGCGAATTGATCTTTCATAACAAGATTCAACAAAGCAGATTGATTTCACAAGATTCAGATTGGCAAGAGGAGCAATCGGAGTGCTAAGGAAATCATTATTATTGGTATTGGTGAAGTCACACAATTTGGTAGTATCTTGAGCCATCGCGACAAACAAGCAAACTAACACACGAGCAAACAAAAGGCAAGCGAGAAAAGGCAAACGGGAAAAAGAGGAGGAGATTGGGAAAGAGAGGGCGAATAAAACGGCAAGGGTGAAGTGGGGGAGAGGAAAACGAGAGGCAAATGGCAAATAATGTAATGCGGGAGATAGGGATTGTGATGGGTACTTGGTATGTCTTGACTTGAGCGAATACCTCCCCGGCAATGGCACCAGAAATTCTTCTTGCTACCTCTTGAGCACTGCGTTGGATTTCCCCGAAGAGGAGAGAATGATGCAGCAAAGTAGCGTAAGTATTTCCCTCAGTTTTTGAGAACCAAGGTATCAATCCAAAGAGAGGAGGCTACGCACGAGTCCTTAGTACCTGCACAAAACAATAGCTCCTCGCAACCAACGCGATTAGGGGTTGTCAATCCCTTCACGGTCACTTACGAGAGTGAGATTTGATAGAGATGATAAACAATATTTTTGGTATTTTTGATATAGAGATGCAAAGTGAAAAGTAAAAGGCAAAGTAAAAACAAAGCAAGTATTAAAGTGATGGAGACTGATATGATGAAAATAGACCCGGGGGCCATAGGTTTCACTAGTGGCTTCTCTCAAGAGCATAAGTATTCTACGGTGGGTGAACAAATTACTGTTGAGCAATTGACAGAATTGAGCATAGTTATGAGAATACCTAGGTATGATCATGTATATAGGCATCACATCCGAGACAAGTAGACCGACTCCTGCTTGCATCTACTACTATTACTCCAATCGATCGACCGCTATCCAAAGATGCATCTAGAGTATTAAGTTAAAAACAGAGTAACGCCTTAAGCAAGATGACATGATGTAGAGGGATAAATTCATGCAATATGATAAAAACCCCATCTTGTTATCCTTGATGGCAACAATACAATACGTGCCTTGCAACCCTTTCTGTCACTGGGTAAGGACACCACAAGACCGAACCCAAAGCTAAGCACTTCTCCCATTGCAAGAACTACCAATCTAGTTGGCCAAACCAAACGGATAATTCGAAGAGTCTTGCAAAGATAACCAATCATACATAAAAGAATTCAGAGAAGATTCAAATATTGTTCATAGATAAACTTGATCATAAACCCACAATTCATCGTTCCCAACAAACACACCGCAAAAACAAGATTACATTGAATAGATCTTCACGAGAGAGGTGGAGAACATTGTATTGAGATCCAAAAAGAGAGAAGAAGCCATCTAGCTACTAGCTATGGACCCGAAGGTCTGAAGTAAACTATTCACACTTCATCGGAGAGGCTATGATGATGATGTAGAAGCCCTCCATGGTGGATGCCCCCTCCAGCGGAGCTCCAGAACAGGCCCCAAGATGGAATCTCGTGGATACAGGAAGTTGCGGCGGTGGAATTAGGTTTTGGCCCTGCTCGATCGCTTGGGGGCACGAGGTATATATAGGAGGAAGGAGTACGTCGGTGGAGCAACAAGGGGCCCACGAGGCAGGTGGCGCGCCCGGGGGAGGGGGGGCCCACCCTCATGACCGCCTCTTTTGTTCCTTGGAGTAGGGTCCAAGTCTCCTGGATCACGTTCGGTGAGAAAATCACGTTCCCGAAGGTTTCATTCCGTTTGGACTCTGTTTGATATTCCGTTTCTTCAAAACACTGAAATAGGCAAAAAAACAGCAATTCTTGGTTGGGCCTCCGGTTAATAGGTTAGTCCCAAAAATAATATAAAAGTGGAAAATAAAGCCCAATATAGTCCAAAACAGTAGATAAAGTAGGATGGAGCAATCAAAAATTATAGATACGTTGGATTCGTATCACTTTATAAGATGATCTCTCACTAAATTTCAAGGTATAAGTGTTCTCCCTGAGTATGCACCGTTGCGAAAGTTCTTCGTGCTGAGACACCACGTGATGATCGGGTGTGATAAGCTCTACGTTCAAATACAACAGGTGCAAGACAGTTTTGCACACGCGGAATACTCAGGTTAAACTTGACGAGCCTAGCATATGCAGATATGGCCTCGGGACACTGGAGACCGAAAGGTCGAGCGTGAATCATATAGTAGTTATGATCAACATAGTGATGTTCACCATTAAAAACTACTCCATCTCACGTGATGATGAGACATGGTTTAGTTGATTTGGATCACGTGATCACTTAGATGATTAGAGGGATGTCTATATAAGTGGGAGTTCTTAAGTAATATGATTAATTGAACTTTAATTTATCATCAACTTAGTCCTGATAGTATTTTGCAAATAATGTTATAGATCAATAGCTCGCGTTGTTGCTTCCCTATGTTTGATATATGTTCCTAGAGAAAACTAAGTTGAAAGATGATAGTAGCAATGATGCAGACTGGGTCCGTGATCTGAGGTTTATCCTCATTGCTGCACCGAAGAATTATGTCCTTGATGCACCGCTAGGTGACAGACCGACTGCAGGAGCAAATGCAGACGTTATGAACGTTTGTCAAGCTCGATATGATGTCTACTTGATAGTTTAGTGCACCATGCTTAACGGCTTAGAATCGGGACTTCAAAGACGTTTTGAACGTCATGGACCATATGAGATGTTCCAGGAGTTGAAGTTAATATTTCAAGCAAATACCCGAGTTGAGAGATATGGAATCTCCAACAAGTTCTATAGCTAAAAGATGGAGGAGAATAGCTCAAGCAGTGAGCATGTGCTCAGATTGTCTGGGTACTACAATCGCTTGAATCAAGTGGGAGTTAATCTTCCAGATAAAATAGTGATTGACAAAGTTCTCTAGTCACTATCACCAAGTTAATAGAACTTTGTGATGAACTATAATATGCAAGGGATGACAAAAACAATTCCCAAGCTCTTCACGATGCTAAAATCGGCGAAGGTAGAAATCATGAAAAACATCAAGTGTTGATGGTTGACAAGACCACTAGTTTCAAGAAAAGGGGCAAAGGGAATAAGGGGAACTTTAAGAAGAACGGCAAGCAAGTTGCTGCTCAAGTGAAGAAGCCCAAGTCTGGATCTAAGCCTGAGACTAAGTGCTTCTACTGCAAAGGAACTGGTCACTAGAAGCGGAACTACCCCAAGTATTTGGCGGATAAGAAGGATGGCAAAGTGAACAAAGGTATATTTGATATGCATGTTATTGATGTGTACTTTACTAGTGTTTATAGCAACCCCGCGGTATTTGATACTAGTTCAGTTGCTAAGAGTAGTAACTCGAAACGGGAGTTGCAGAATGAACAGAAACTAGTTAAGGGTGAAGTGACGATGTGTGTTGGAAGCAGTTCCAAGATTGATATGATCATCATCGCACACTCCTATACTTTTGGGATTAGTGTTGAACCTAACTAAATGTTATTTGGTGTTTGCGTTGAGCATGAATATGATTTGATCATGTTTATTGCAATACGGTTATTCATTTAAATTAGAGAATAATTGTTGTTCTGCTTACATGAATAAAACCTTCGATGGTCATACACCCAATGAAAATAGTTTTTTTTGGATCTCGATCGTAGTGATACACATATTCATAATATTGAAACCAAAAGATGCAAAGTTAATAATGATAGTGCAACTTCTATGTGGCACTGCCGTTTAGGTCATATTGGTGTAAAGCGCATGAAGAAACTCCATGCTGATGGGCTTTTGGAATCACTTGATTATGAATCACTTGATGCTTGCGAACCATGCCTCATGGGCAAGATGACTAAGACTCCGTTCTCCGGAACAATGGAACGAGCCACTGACTTGTTGGAAATAATACAAAACTCATGCCACCTGGAACACCACAACATAATGGTGTGTCTGTACGTCATAACCGTACTTTATTTGATATAGTGCAATCTATGATGTTTCTTACCGACTTACCACTATCGTTTTGGGGTTATACTTACCACTATCATTTTGGGGTTATGCATTAGAGACAACTGCATTCATGTTAAAAGGGCACCATCTAAATCTGTTGAGACGACACCGTATGAACTGTGGTTTGGCAAGAAACCAAAGTTGTCGTTTCTTAAAGTTTGGGACTGCGATGCTTATATGAAAAATCTTCATCCTGATAAGCTCAAACCCAAATTGGAGAAATGTGTCTTCATAGGATACCCAAAGGAAACTGTTGGGTACACCTTCTATCACAGATCCAAAGGCAAGACATTCGTTGCTATGAATGGATCCTTTCTAGAGAAGGAGTTTCTCTCGAAAGAAGTGAATGGGAGGAAAGTAGAACTTGATGTGGTAACTGTACTTGCTCCCTTATTGGAAAGTAGTTCATCACAGAAATCTATTGTTGTGACTCCTACACCAATTAATGAGGAAGCTAATGGTGATGATCATGTAACTTCAGATCAAGTTACTACCGAACCTCGTAGGTAAACCAGAGTGAGATCCGCACCAGAGTGGTACGGTAATCCTGTTCGGGAGGTCATGTTACTTGGCCATGACGAACCTACGAACTATGAGGAAGCGATGATGAGCCCAGATTCAGCGAAATGGTTTGAGGCCATGAAATCTGAGATAGGATCCATGTATGAGAACAAAGTGTGGACTTTGGTTGACTTGCCCGATGATCGCAAGCCATAGAAAATAAATGGATCTTCAAGAGGAAGACGGACGCTGATAGTAGTGTTACTATCTACAAAGCTAGACTTGTCGAAAAGGGTTTTTGACAAAGTTCAAAGTGTTGACTACGATGAGATTTTCTCACTTGTAGAGATGCTTAAGTCTGTACGAATCATGTTAGCAAATTGCCAAATTTTATGAAATCTAGCAAATGGATGTCAAAACTACATTCCTTAATGAATTTCTTAAATAAGAGTTGTATATGATGCAACCAGAAGGTTTTGTCGATCCTAAAGTTGCTAACAAAATATGCAAGCTCCAAATGATCCATCTATGGACTGGTGCAAGCATCTCGAGTTAGAATATACGCTGGATAAGTTGATCAAAGCATATAGTTTTATACAGACTTGCGGTGAAGCCTGTATTTACAAGAAAGTGAGTGGGAGCACTACAACATTTCTAGTAAGTATATGTGAATGACATATTATTGATTGGAAATAATGTAGAATTTTCTAAAAAGCATAAAGGAGTATTTGAAAGTTGTTTTTCAAAGAAAGACCTCGGTGAAGCTACTTACATATTGAGCATCAAGATCTATAGAGATAGATCAAGACGCTTGATATATTTTTCAACGAGTACATACCTTGACAAGATTTTTGAAGTAGTTCAAAATGGAAAAGTCAAAGAAGGAGTTCTTGCCTATGTTGCAAGGTGTGAAGTTGAGTAAACACTCAAAACCCGACCACGGCAGAAAATAGAAAGAGAATGAAAAGTCATTCCCTATGCCTCAGTCATAGGTTCTATAAAGTATGCTATGCTGTGTACAAAACCTGTTGTGTACCTCACCAAGAGTTTGGCAAGAGGGTACAATAGTGATCTAGGAGTAGATCACTCGGCAGCGGTCAAAAATTATCCTTAGTGGAATAAGGAAATATTTCTCGGTTATGGAGGTGATAAAGAGTTTGACATAAAGAGTTACGTCGATGCAAGCTTTGACACCGATCTGGATGACTCTAAGTCTCGATCTAGATACATATTGAAAGTGGGAGCTATTAGCTAGAGTAGCTCCGCAAGAGCATTGTAGACATAGAAATTTGCAAAATACTTACGGATCTGAATGTGACAGAATCTGCTGACTAAAATTATCTCACAAGCAAAACATGATCACACCTTAGTGCTATTTGGGTGTTAATCACATAGCGATGTGAACTAGATTACTGACTCTAGTAAACCCTTTGGGTGTTGATCACATATCGATGTGAACTATGGGTGTTAACCACATAAAGATGTGAACTATTGATGTTAAATCACATGGCGATGTGAACTAGATTATTGACTCTAGTGCAAGTGGGAGACTGAAGGAAATATGCCCTAGAGGCAATAATAAAGTTATTATTTATTTCCTTATTTCATGATAAATGTTTATTATTCATGCTAGAATTGTATTAACCGGAAACATAATACATGTGTGAATACATAGACAAATAGTAACATAGTGATTATTGTTGATCAATTTGTTTCAACCATAGATTTTAAATGATACATCGAATGACAAAGGTTGATCGTATTCAAGTAAAGTCAATATTATGAGTTTATGAGTTTTGATGTCAAGGATGTTCAAGTCCCGATGTGATCACGATGACGAGGAGTCTCAAATGGTCAAGACATGAAGATTGATATATTGAAGCCTATATTTGATTTTATCTAAGTGTTCCAAAAATACTAATCACTCGAACCTTTCCAAGTCCGAATATAGTCGCCCAATATATCGATCTTTATGTCTCGACCATTTCGAGACTCTCGTCATGTCCCCGATCTCATCCGGACTCAACTCCTTCGTACATCAAAACTCATAAACTCATAATATAACCGCCATCGAACTTTAAGCGTATGGACTCTACGGGTTCGAGAACTATATAGACATGACCGAGACATCGCCTCGGGTCAATAACCAATACCGGAACCTGGATGCTCATATTGGCTCCTACATATTCTACTTAAGATCTTTATCGGTCAAACCGCATAACAATATACGTTGTTCCCTTTGTCATCGGTATGTTACTTGCCCGAGATTCGATCGCCGGTATCTCAATACCTAGTTCAATCTCACATCGCAAGTCTCTTTACTCGCTACGTAATACATCATTCCGCAACTAACTCATTAGTTGCAATGCTTGCAAGGCTTAAGTGATGTGCATTACCGAAAGGGGCCCGTAGATACCTCTCCGACAATCAGAGTGACAAATCCTAATCTTGAAATACGCCAACCCAACAAGTACCTTCGAGACACCAGAGAGCACCTTTATAATCACCCGCTTATGTTGTGACGCTTGGTAGCACACAATGTGTTCCTCTCGTAAACGGAGTTGCATAATCTCATAGTCATAGGAACATGTATAAGTCATGAAGAAAGCAATAGCAACATACTAAACGATCGAAAGTGCTAAGTTAACGGAATGGGTAAAGTCAATCACATCATTCTCCTAATGATGTGATCCCGTTAATCAAATGACAACTCATGTCAATGGCTAGGAAACATAACCATCTTTGATCAACGAGCTAGTCAAGTAGAGGCATACTAGCACTACAAAAAAAATACACTTCCGTGATGATATGTGTTTGTCACAGTAGGTCGCGTCTTTTGTCATGCATGTACATCCATGACAAATTTATGACAGAATCAAGATAGTCATACCTGTGCTGTCGTAGAAGTGTTCCATGACATTACCAAAATTATCATCACGGAAGTGTCCACTTCCATGACGATAAATCGCGTCACGTAAGTGCTTTTCGTCAAGGGTGACCGACACGCGGCATCCACCGTGAACGGAACGCCGTTAAGCTTATCGGGTCGGGTTTTGGATCCGATAACCCGTTATCAGCCCGACCAATGGGGATTTTCCATGTGTAAAATCATCATTGGTCGGAGGAAACAAGTGTCGGCTCACCGCTGGGGATGACGTCATCCGCTCATTGGACCGAAGGCGCCTATGATACGGGCGACACGTGGCACGGCCCAACAGAGGCCCATTCTCGTGAAAAGGCCGCCTGCTTGACTTGGTCAAAAGGTGGCGGCCCGGCCCACGGTAAGCCTGTTAACGGCATGTTCGCATATAGCCCATTTACAGCCCGCTAACCCAGGGCCCGTTACGCTACATCCGAATTAGGCCCAGTAGCGTCATCTGGGCCGGCCAAATATGATTCAACCTGCTTTAACTTCCGCCCATGTGTGGCCCATGACTTCTTTCGCCCATATGAGGACCTTTGTAACTCTTGGCCCATTAACGACTCGTGGTGAAATCGGCCCGTAATGAACAAAGGTATCACTTTATACCCATTAACGGCCCGTTATTCCATTGGGCCGCTTCCACCAAGTTATCTTTCGCCTTCTCGTGGCCCATTGATTCTGGGCTCGCTTGGCAGATTCGGTTACATACGGCCCGCATCGCTATTTTTCGCTAGGGCCAAATTCAGCCCATCGTTACGGTCCGCCCGCTTATGGACCGTTAATACGCTGGGCCGTTTTCATGTCAAAAACCCGCTGGGCTGTTTTCATAGAGTTATCAAATACAGCCTATTAACGGCCCGTTATGGTCCACGAATAGTACGACCCATGATTGGCGAAATGATGATACGCCCCGTAGAAGGCCCATGGATCCTACGGCCCGTATGAGGCCCATGGATAGTATGACCCGTAGAAGGCCCATGGATCATACGACCCGTAGAAGGCCCATGGACCCTACGGCCCGTAGAAGGCCCATTGATCCCTAAGGCCCGTATAGAAGGCCGATGGATCCTATGACCCGTATAGAAGGCCAATGGTCCTACGGCCGAACGAAGGCCCATGGATCATACTACTGCAGGAGGCCCATGGTTACAACAAATTGCAGGTGTTGCCATGATTATTTTGGCCTAGTTACCAAAAAATAGGCTATTGTGGCCACTAGAAAAACATGTAAAAGAACTGCAGTGACTACAAGCAAACAACTAAACAAGACAATAAGGAAATAAATAAGCAAGCAATTAAGGCTAGCCTATTACCGCTTATTACACATATTACATCCACTGGCATCAAAGTTCGCCACCAAAGTGCAAATATAGGGAACAAAGCAGCATATTACATACATCGTTGCCAAAATTGGCCACCAAAGGTAAATAAACACGGCAAAGCAAAACAAGAGCATAACCGAAACAACTTCAAGAGCTCAAGAAACGTTATCCTCGGTATCCACCATGCCGGGCAATAAGCTTAGCAAGCTGATTAGCTTTGTCCTGCTTGGCGCTAAAATCCTCCAACGCTTGTCGTTGCACCGTAAAGTATGCATCCGAATGCTCCAGGACTTCCGCGGTCCTTCCGCTTCTTGTGGCAGCACAAATGATCGATGTCTTTCAGCTTGTAGTTGAGACTCAAGAAACCGAACTGATTCGCATAAAGGAGTTTGAATAGCTTGTGCATGCGGTAGTGGCCAAGAATCTAACACTAAACCAAGACAGGACTTTGGGGTTGGCTCATTGTCTTCAAGATAGTCTTCCTTAGCTGTTTTATCAGCTTTGTTGGAGACCAACAAGGATGTGTCACTATCCTGAACCTTATCTCAGCATTACTTCCTTTACCATTGCTTAATAAGGCACTCTTCCCCAATATTCGTCAAGATTCTAAAAGAAGAAACAAGCGATACATAACAAGTTTGGCATGTACTAGTATATGAAACTCATTTCGGTGAACCAGTTCATTAGTAAGGTGGACAGGATTAAACTACCAAGTCTTCTATTGCCAAGTACTAGTACATAATAAAAGCTTCAAACAAACATATATCTATGTCCTATGGTCACTGCATTGTCTTGCCAAATCAAAATAGAGACACGGTTCAAATCATATCAGTTCAAGACAAAGTAGCAGTGAAAGAATACAAAGCGTGGGAAACTACACGGCACAACAAGATTTCAGATGGGTACCACGGGTCTACATGTATAACAACACTATTGGCCCTGGTGTGATGCTAGTAATGTGCATGATATGAAAGTCAACAGTATACATAATTGAAATTGAAATCAACAGAGCTATTATAAGAGCAAACCTGTTAAAGAAACATGCATGAACGTACCTATTGTGCCATTGGAGTTTCGATTGGATCCTTCAATTTAAAAATAAGTTTCTATGAGTAAATACAGTGATTGCTATGTCTTGAGCTTGCGTCGGTTTTCCCCGAAGAGGAGAGGATGATGCAGCACAGTAGCGTAAGTATTTCCCTCAGTTTTTGAGAACCAAGGTATCAATCCAGTAGGAGGCCACGCGCAAGTCCCTCAGACTGCACGAACGATAGCTACTCGCAACCAACGCAATTAGGGGTTGTCAATCCCTTCACGGTCACTTACGAGAGTGAGATCTGATAGTGATAATATTTTTGGTATTTTTGGTATAAGGATGCAAAGTAAAAAAGTAAAAGCAAAGCAAGTAAATAAAGTGATGGAGATTGATATGATGAGAATAGACCCCGGGGCCATAGGTTTCACTAGTGGCTTCTCTCAAGGGCATAGATATTCTACGGTGGGTGAACAAATTACTGTTGAGCAATTGACAGAATTGAGCATAGTTATGAGTATATCTAGGCAATGATCATGTATATAGGCATCACGTCCGTGACAAGTAGATCGAAACGATTCTGCATCTACTACTATTACTCCACTCATCGACCGCTATCCAAAGATGCGCCTAGAGTATTAAGTTAAAACAGAGTAACGCCTTAAGCAAGATGACATGATGTAGAGGAATAAATTCATGCAATATGATAAATACCCCATCTTGTTATCCTCGATGGCAACAATACAATACGTGCCTTTGCAACCCTTTGTCACCGGGTAAGGACACCGCAAGATTGAACCCAAAGCTAAGAACTTCTCCCATTGCAAGAACTACCAATCTAGTTGGCCAAAACAAACGGATAATTCGAAGAGACTTGCAAAGATAACTCAATCATACATAAAAGAACTCAGAGAAGAATCAAATATTTTCCATAGATAAGCTGGATCATAAACCCACAATTCATCAGTCTCAACAAACACACCGCAAAAACAAGATTACATCGAATAGATCTCCACAAGAGAGGGGGAGAACATTGTATTGAGATCCAAAAAGAGAGAAGAAGCCATCTAGCTACTAGCTATGGACCCGAGGGTCTGAAGTAAACTACTCACACTTCATCGGAGGGGCTATGGTGTTGATGTGGAAGCCCTCCGTGGTGGATGCCCCTCATGAGCTCCTAATGCAGACCCCAAGATGGGATCTCGTGGATACAGGAAGTTGCGGCGGTGGAATTAGGTTTTTGGCTCTTGTTCTGATCGTTTGGGGATAAGTAGGTATATATAGGAGGAAGGAGTACGTCGGTGGAGCGTCAGGGGGCCCACGAGGTGGGGCGCGCCTGTGGGGCGCCTCCACCTCGTGACCGCCTGCACTTCTTGGAGTAGGGTCCAAGTCTCCTGGATCACGCTCGGTGAGAAGATCACGCTCGAAGGTTTCATTCCGTTTGGACTCTGTTTGATATTCCGCTTCTTCAAACACTGAAATAGGCAAAAAACAGCAATTTCGGGTTGGGCCTCCGGTTAATAGGTTAGTCCCAAAAGTAATATAAAAGTGGAAAATAAAGCCCATTATAGTCCAAAAAATAGATAAAGTAGCATGGAGCAATCAAAAATTATAGATACGTTGGAGACGACGTGCATCCCCAAGCTTAATTCCTGCTCGTCCTCGAGTAGGTAAATGATAAAAAGAGAATTTTTGATGCGGAGTGATACTTTGGCATAATTTCAATGTAAAACTTCTTAATTGTGATATGAATATCCAGATCCGAAAGATTCAAGACAAAAGTTCATATTGACATAAAAATAATAATACTTCAAGCATACTAATCAAAATAATCATGTCTTCTCAAATAGCATGGCAAAAGGAAGTTCATCCCTACAAAATCATATAGTTAAGCTATGCTTCATTTTCATCACACAAAGATGTTCCCAACTTCTATACCCCCGATGACAAGCCAAGCAATTGTTTCATACTTAAATAATCTCAAACTTTTTCAATCTTCACGCAATACATGAGCGTGAGCCATGGATATAGCACTATGGGTGGAATAGAATATGATGATGGGGATTGTGTGGAGAAGACAAAAAAAGGGGAAAGTCTCACATTGACGAGGATAATCAACGGGCTGTGGAGATTCCCATCAATTGATGTCAACATGAGGAGTAGGGATTGCCATCCAACGGATGCACTAGAGCTATGAATGCTCAACAAAAGAAAACTAGTGGGTGTGCATCCAACTTGCTTGCTCATGAAGACCTAGGGCATTTGAGGAAGCCCATCATAGGAATATACAAGCCAAGTTATATTATGAAAAATTCCCACTAGTATGAAAAAGACAACTTATGAGACTCACTATATGAAAAACAAGGTGCTACTTTGAAGCACAATATATGAGACTTACTACATGAAGAACAAAGTGCTACTTTGAAGCACAAGTGTGGAAAAAGAGATAGTAGCATTGCCCTTTCTTTTTTTGGGACTTTCTTTTTTTTTTGGCCTTTCTCCTTTTTTTTGGGCAATGCTCTAATAATGATGATCATCACACTTATATTGATTACAACATAAGGATTACAACTCGAAACCTAGAACAAGATATGACTCTATATGAATGCCTCCGACGGTGTACCGGGATGGTGCAATGAATCAAGAGTGACATGTATGAAAATAATGCATGGTGGATTTGCCACAAATACGATGTCAACTACATGATCATGCAATGGCAATATGACAAAAGTAATGTATGTCATGATGATGATGAACGGAACGGTGGAAAGTTGCATGGCAATATATCTCGGAATGGCTATGAAATGCCATAATAGGTAGGTATGGTGGCTGTTTTGAGGAAGATATAAGGAGGTTTATGTGTGATAGAGCGTATCATATCACGGGGTTTGGATGCACCGCTAAGTTTGCACCAACTCTCAAGGTGAGAAAGGGCAATGCACTGCATCAAGAGGCTAGCAAAGGCGGAAAGGTAAAAGTGCGTATAATCCATGGACTCAACATTAGACAAAAGAACTCATATACTTATTGCAAAAATTTAGAAGTCATCAAAAATAAAGTACTATGCGCATGCTCCTAGGGGGATAGATTGGTAGGAAAATACCATCGCTCGTCCCCGACCGCCACTCATAAGGATGCACAAGCCAGGTACACTTCATGTTTCAAATTTTTTACACAACTTTAAGCATACATGCATGCTACGGGATTTGCTAACTTCAACACAAGCATTTCTCAAATTCACAACTACTCAACTAGCATGACTTTGATATTATCACCTCCATATCTCAAAACATTTATCAAGCTTCAAACTTATCTTAGTATTCAACGCACTCAAAAGAAAATTTCACATATATTGAATACCAAGTATATTAACATTAAGCAAATTACCATGCTATTAGCGACTCTCAAAATAATCTAAGTGAAGCATGAGAGATCAAGATTCTTTAAAACAAATCCACCACCATGCTCTAAAAGATCTAAGTGAAGCACTAGAGCAAAAATTATCACGCTCAAAAAGATATGAGCGAAGCACTATGAGCAAAACTATCAAGCTCAAAAGATATAAGTGAAGCACATAGAGTATTCTATCAAATTTCAATTCATGTATGGCTCTCTCAAAAGGTGTGTACAGCAAGGATGATTGTGGTAAACTAACAAGCAAAGACTCAAATAATACAAGACGCTCCAAGCAAAACAAATATCATTTTGTTGAATAAAATATAGCTCCAAGTAAATTACCGATGGAAGTAGATTTAAAGAGGGGATGCCTTCCGGGCATCCCCAAGCTTTGAATTTTTGGTGTCCTTGGATTATCTTGGGGGTGCTATGGGCATCCCCAAGCTTAGGCACTTGCCACTCCTTGTTCCATAATCCATCAAAAGAATTCACCCAAAACTTGAAAACATCACAACACAAAACTCAATAGAAATCTCGTGAGCTCCGTTAGAGAAAGAAAACAAAAGACTACTTTAAGGTACTGTAATGAACTCATTCTTTATTTATATTAGTGTTAAACCTACTGTATTCCAACTTCTCTATGGATCGTAAACTATTTTACTAACCAAAGATTCATCAAAATAAGCAAACAACACACGCAAAACAGAATCTTTCAAAAACAGAACAGTCTGTAGTAATATGTAACTAACGCAAAATTCTGGAACCCAAAAAATTGTACCAAAATTAGACGACCTGGAAAATTTGTTTATTGATCATCAGAAATTGGAATCAGTATTTTATCACGTTCTGGTGATTTTTAACAATTCGGGCACTGAACACAAAGATTCTGGAAATTACAGCAAGATCAAATAACTATCATCCAAGAAGATCCAATAGGTTCAACTTGGCACAAACACTAATTAAAAGATAAAACCACATCTAAAAAGAGGCTAGATGGATTATTTATTACTAAGGAGCAAGGAAAAATATTGGGTTGTCTCCCAACAAGCGCTTTTCTTTAAAGCATTTTTAGCTAGGCATTGAGATTTCAATGATGCTCACAAGAAAGACAAGCATTGAGGCACAAAGAGAGCATCATGAAACACATGACAAACACATCTAAGTCTAACATACTTCCTATGCATAGGCATCTTATAGGAAAACAAATTAGCAAGACAAGCAAGATCGAGCATATGCAAGGAAGAAGAATGAAACAATAGCAATCTTAACATGACGAGAGGTAATTTAGCAACATGGAAATTTCTATAACCATATTTTCCTCTATCATAATAATTACATGTAGGATCATGGGCAAATTCAACAAAATAGCTATCACAAAACATATTCTCAATATGATCCACATGCATGCAAAGTTGACACTCTTCCAAGATAGTGGGATTAACATTATCTAAAGTCATGACCTTCCCGAACCCACTTTTATCAAAAATATCATAAGATTGAACATACTACAAATATGTGGGATCTAAAGTTGACACTCTTCCAAACCCACTTTCAATATTATTGCAAACACTTTTATCAATCTCATATTCATCATGGGGCTTAAATAAATTTTCACGGTTATAAGAAGAATCACCCAAATCATGATCATTGCAACAAGTAGTAGACATAGCAAAACTAGCATCACCAAGCTTAGGGTTTTGCATCTTATTAGCACAATTGACATCAAAAGAATTTATAATAAAATCATTGCAATCATGCTTCTTATTCAAAGATCTATCGCGAGTCACTTCACGGATTTCAGGCAAAACCTTATAAAGATAATCTAGTGCATCCAAATCACTAGGAATTGGTTCATCATAATTGGATCTCTTAAAAAGATTGGCAAGCGGATGAGGATCAATAGATATTAGCTTCTCTGTTTAGGAATAAATACTCAACTATTTCAACCAAGCGAGAAAACGAGCCAAGAAAGACATAAAGGCGAACGGAAAAGAGAGGGTGAATAAAACGGCAAGGGTGAAGTGGGGGAGAGGAAAACGAGAGGCAAATGGAAAATAATGTAATGCGAGAGATAGGGATTGTGATGGGTACTTGGTATGTTGACTTTTGCGAGACTCCCCAAAGAACGGCACCGTAAATCCTTCTTGCTACGCCTTGAGCTTATGCTGGTTTTCCGGAAGAGGAGAAGATGATGCAGCACAAGAGCATAAGTATTTCCCTCAGTTTTTGAGAACCAAGGTATCAATCCAGTAGGAGGCCACGCGCAAGTCCCTCGTACCTGCACAAAACAATAGCTACTCGCAACCAACGCGATTAGGGGTTGTCAATCCCTTCACAGTCACTTACGAGAGTGAGATCTGATAGAGATAATATTTTTGGTATAAGGATGCAAAGTAAAAAGTAAAAGCAAAGCAAGTAAATAAAGTGATGGAGATTGATATGATGAGAATAGACCCGGGGGCCATAGGTTTCACTAGTGGCTTCTCTCAAGAGCATAGATATTCTACGGTGGGTGAACAAATTACTGTTGAGCAATTGACAGAATTGAGCATAGTTATGAGTATATCTAGGCAATGATCATGTATATAGGAATCACGTCCGTGACAAGTAGATCGAAACTATTCTGCATCTACTACTATTACTCCACTCATCGACCGCTATCCAGCATGCATCTAGAGTATTAAGTTAAAAACAGAGTAACGCCTTAAGCAAGATGACATGATGTAGAGGAATAAATTCATGCAATATGATAAATACCCCATCTTGTTATCCTCGATGGCAACAATACAATACGTGCCTTGCAACCCTTTCTCACATCGGGTAAGGACACCGCAAGATTGAACCCAAAGCTAAGCACTTCTCCCATTGCAAGAACTACCAATCTAGTTGGCCAAACCAAACGGATAATTCGAAGAGACTTGAAAATATAACTCAATCATACATAAAAGAATTCAGAGAAGAATCAAATATTTTCCATAGATAAGCTGGATCATAAACCCACAATTCATCAGTCTCAACAAACACACTGCAAAAAGAAGATCACATTGAATAGATCTCCACAAGAGAGGGGGGGAACATTGTATTGAGATCCAAAAAGAGAGAAGAAGCCATCTAGCTACTAGCTATGCACCCAAAGGTCTGAAGTAAACTACTCACACTTCATCGGAGGGGCTATGGTGTTGATGTCGAAGCCCCCTCCGGCGGAGCTCCGGAACAGGCCCCAAGACGGGATCTCGTGGATACAGGAAGTTGCGGCGGTGGAATTAGGTTTTTGGCTCCTGCTACGATCGCTTGGGGATACGAGGTATATATAGGAGGAAGGAGTACGGTGGAGCGTCAGGGGCCCACGAGGCGTGGGGCGCGCCAGTGGGGCGCCCACCCTCGTGACCGCCTGCACTTCTTGGAGTAGGGTCCAAGTCTCCTAGATCACGCTCGTGAGAAGATCACGCCTCGAAGGTTTCATTCCGTTTGGACTCCGTTTGATATTCCGCTTCTTCAAACACCAAATAGGCAAAAAACAACAATTCTGGGCTGGGCCTCCGTTTAATAGGTTAGTCCCAAAAGTAATATAAAAGTGGAAAATAAAGCCCATTATAGTCCAAAACAATAGATAAAGTAGCATGGCGCAATCAAAAATTATAGATACGATGGGGACGTATCAGTGATACAAGAGCAAGGCAATCATAGTTAAAAAAGGCGCGCCTAAGCGAGCGCTTAAGCGCGCCTAGGCTCTAGGCGTTGGCAAAACGCATTGCACATAACTACGCATAATCTGTGCATAACTGCGCATAAGCATGCGCTTTGGTCAAGAAAGCGCAAAGGCGGTGGCAAACGCACAATTAACGCCTAGCGCTTTTTGAACTATGATAGCAATGGAATCTTAAATTAGAACAGTTGTTCTTCAGGTTTAGGCACTTGTTCTACATGAACAGAGTACAAGAAGACGCAAGAATAAAATACTTAAAAATAGAAAATGAGCTCATAGACCTTACCACATTCTTGGTTACGGACCAAGACTGAGAACAAGGCGTTCCCAGTCATCGTCCAGTAAATGTGTCTCAAGAGAACGTAAGGGAATTTGATGAGTTTCTTTGCCGGTGAAGTACGTTTTGTTGGAAATATGCCCTAGAGGCAATAATAAAAGGATTATTATTATATTTCCTTGTTCATGATAATTGTCTTTTATTCATGCTATAATTGTATTATCCGGAAATCGTAATACACGTGTGAATAAATAGACCACAATATGTCCCTAGTGAGCCTCTAGTTGACTAGCTCGTTGATCAATAGATAGTCATGGTTTCCTGACTATGGACATTGGATGTCAATGATAACGGGATCACATCATTAGGAGAATGATGTGATGGACAAGACCCAATCCTAAGCATAACACAAGATCATGTAGTTCGTTTTGCTAGAGCTTTTCCAATGTCAAGTATCTCTTCCTTAGACCATGAGATCATGTAACTCCCGGATACCGTAAGAGTGCTTTGGGTGTACCAAACGTCAAAACGTAACTTGGTGACTATAAAGGTGCACTACAGGTATCTCCGAAAGTGTCTGTTGGGTTGACACGGATCGAGACTGGGATTTGTCACTCCGTGTTACGGAGAGGTATCACCGGGCCCACTCGGTAGTGCATCATCATAATGAGCTCAAAGTGACCAAGTGTCTGGTCACGGGATCATGCATTACGGTACGAGTAAAGTGACTTGCCGGTAACGAGATTGAACGAGGTATTGGGATACCGACGATCGAATCTCGGGCAAGTAACATACCGATTGACAAAGGGAATTGTATACGGGGTTGTTTGAATCCTCGACATCGTGGTTCATCCGATGAGATCATCGAGGAGCATGTGGGAGCCAACATGGGTATCCAGATCCCACTGTTGGTTATGGCCCGAGCCGCCTCGGTCATGTCTACGTGTCTCGAACCCGTAGGGTCTACACACTTAAGGTTCGGTGACACTAGGGTTGTATGAATATGAGTATGCAGTAAACCGAATGTTGTTCGGAGTCCTGGATGAGATCCCGGACGTCACGAGGAGTTACGGAATGGTCCGGAGGTAAAGAATTATATATAGGAAGTATTGTTTCGGCCATCGGGAAAGTTTTGGGGTCACCCGGTATTGCGGGACCACCGGAAGGGTCCCGGGGGTCCACCGGGTGGGGCCACCCATCCCGGAGGGCCCCATGGGCTGAAGTTGGGAGGGGAACCAGCCCATAGTGGGCTGGTACGCCCCCCTTGGCCCACCCCCTGCGCCTAGGGTTGAAACCCTAGGGTGGGGGCGCCCACTTGCCTTGGGGGCACTCCACCCCTTGGCCGCCGCCCCTTGGGAGATTGGATCTCCAGGCCGGCGCCCCTGGGGCCTATATAAAGGGAGGGGAGGGGCAGCCGCAGCCCGAAGTTCTGGCGCCTCCCTCTCCCGTGCTACCCCTCTCCTCCTCCGTCTCGTGCTTGGCGAAGCCTGCCGAGTCTTGCTTCTCCACCAACACCACGCCGTCTTTGCCGCTGGAGCCATCTTCCTCAACCTCCCTTCCCCTTGCTGGATCAAGAAGGAGGAGACGTCATCCGCCTCCGTATGTGTGTTGAACGCGGAGGTGCCGTCTGTTCGGCACTCGGTCATCGGTGATTTGGATCACGGCGAGTACGACTCCATCATCCACGTTCTAGTGAACGCTTCCGCACGCGATCTACAAGTGGTATGTAGATGCAATCTCTCTCCCATGACTCGTTTCTTAGATGAACTCATAGATGGATCTTGGTGAAACCGTAGGAAAATTTTTAATTTTCTGCAACGTTCCCCAACAGTGGCATCATGAGCTAGGTCTATGCGTAGTTCTCTATTGCACGCAGTAGAACACAATTTTGTTGTGGGCGAGATCTTGTCAACTTGCTTGCCGCTACTAGTCTTATCTTGCTTCAGCGGTATTGTGGGATGAAGCGGCCCGGACCAACCTTACACGCACGCTTACGTGAGACCGGTTCCACCGGTCGACATGCACTAGTTGCATAAGGTGGCTGGCGGGTGTCTGTCTCTCCCACTTTAGTTGGAGCGGATTCGATGAAAAGGGTCCTTATGAAGGGTAAATAGAAGTTTACAAAATCACGTTGTGGTTATTCGTAGGTAAGAAAACGTTCTTGCTAGAACCCAATTGCAGCCACGTAAAAGATGCAACAACAATTAGAGGACGCCTAACTTGTTTTTGCAGCAATTGTCATGTGATGTGATATGGCCAGAAGTTGTGATGAATGATGAATGACATATTGTGATGTATGAGATCATGTTCTTGTAATAGGAATCATGACTTGCATGTCGATGAGTATGACAACCGGCAGGAGCCATAGGAGTTGTCTTTATTTTTGTATGACCTGCGTGTCATTGAAGAACGCCATGTAAATTACTTTACTTTATTGCTAAACGCGTTAGCCATAGAAGTAGAAGTAGTCGTTGGCGTGACAACTTCATGAAGACACGATGATGGAGATCATGATGATGGAGATCATGGTGTCATGCCGGTGACAAGATGATCATGGAGCCCCAAGATGGAGATCAATGGAGCTATATGATATTGGCCATATCATGTCACTACTATATAATTGCATGTGATGTTTATTATGTTTATGCATCTTGTTTACTTAGAACGACGGTAGTAAATAAGATGATCCCTTACAACAATATCAAGAAGTGTTCTCCCTAATCGTGCACCGTTGCTAAAGTTCCTCGCTTCAAAGCACCACGTGATGATCGGGTGTGATAGATCCTTACGCTCACATACAACGGTGTAAGACAGTTTTACACATGCAAAACACTTAGGGTTAACTTGACGAGCCTAGCATGTACAGACATGGCCTCGGAACACGGAGACCGAAAGGTCGAACACGAGTCGTATGGAAGATACGATCAACATGAAGATGTTCACCGACGATGACTAGTCCGTCTCACGTGATGATCGGACACGACCTAGTCGACTCAGATCGTGTAACACTTAGATGACTAGAGGGATGTCTAATCTGACTGGGAGTTCATTAAAATAATTTGATTAGATGAACTTAATTATCATGAACTTAGTCTAAAACCTTTGCAAATATGTCTTGTAGATCAAATGGCCAACGCTCATGTCAACATGAACTTTAACGTTCCTAGAGAAAACCAAGCTGAAAGATGATGGCAGCAACTATACGGACTGGGTCCTAACCCGAGGATCATCCTCATAGCTGCCAGAAACAATATGTCCTAGAAGGACCGCTAGGTGATGCACCGTCCTAGAGAACCAAGACATTATGAATGCTTGGCAGTCTCGTCTTGATGATTACTCCCTCGCTCAAAGGCGGCATGCTTTACAGCTTAGAACCGGGCTCCAAAAGAGTTTTGAGCAACACGGAGCATATGAGATGTTCGAGGAGCTGAAACTAGTTTTCCAAGCTCATGCCCGGTCGAGAGATATGAAGTCTCCGACAAGTTCTATAGTTGTAAGATGGAGGAAAACAGTTCACAAGGTGAGCACATACTCAAAATATCTGGTTGCACAACCGCCTGTCCCCACTGGACATAAACCTCCTGACGAGGCGGTCATTGACAGGATCCTTCATCGCTCCCACCAAGCTACAAGAGCTTTGTGATGAACTACAATATGCAGGGGATGGTGAAGACCATTCCGAAGTATTCTCAATGCTGAAGTCAGCAGAGGTTGAAATCAAGAAAGAACATCAAGTGTTGATGGTCAATAAAACCACTAAGTTCAAGAAGGGCAAGGGTAAGAAGAACTTCAAGAAGGACGGCAAGGATGTTGCCGCGCCCGTAAGCAAGTTGCCGGGAAGAAGTCAAAGAATGGACCCAAGCCCGAGACAGTGCTTTTATTGCAAAGGGAAGGGCCACCGAAGCTTAAACTGCCCCAAATACTTAGCGGACAAGAAGGCCGGCAACACTAAAGGTATATTTGATATACATGTAATTGATGTGTACCTTACCAAAGATCGTAGTAACTCCCGGGTATTTGATACGGTGCCGTTGCTCATATTTGTAACTCACAGCAGGAGCTGCGGAATAAACGGAGATCGGCGAAGGGCGAGGTGACGATGCGCGTCGGGAATGGTTCCAAGCTTGATGTGATCGCCGTCGGCACGCTACCTCTACATTTACCTACGGGATTAGTTTTAAACCTCAATAATTGTTATGTAGTGCCAAGTTTGAGCATGAACATTGTATCAGGATCTCGTTTAATGCGAGATGGCTACTCATTTAAATCCGAGAATAATGGTTGTTCTATTTATATGAGAGATATGTTTTATGGTCATGCTCCAATGGTCAATGGTTTATTCTTAATGAATCTCGAACGTAATATTACACATATTCATAGTGTGAATACCAAAATATGTAAAGTTGATAACGATAGTCCCACATACTTGTGGCACTGCCGCCTTGGTCACATTGGTGTCAAGCGGATGAAGAAGCTCCATTCTGATGGACTTTTAGAGTCTCTCGATTATGAATCATTTGACACATGCGAACCATGCCTTATGGGCAAAATGACCAAGACTCCATTCTCCGGAACAATGGAGCGAGCAACCAACTTATTATAAATCATACATGCCGATGTGTGCGGTCCAATGAGCGTTGAGTCTCGCGGAGGATATCGTTATGTTCTCACTCTCACAGACGACTTAAGTAGATATGGGTATGTCTACTTGATGAAACACAAGTCCGAGACCTTTGAAAAGTTCAAGGAATTTCAGAATGAGGTAGAGAATCAACGTGACCGAAAAATAAAGTTCTTACGATCAGATCGTGGAGGAGAATATTTAAGTCACAAATTTGGTACACACTTAAGGAAATGTGGAATCGTTTCACAACTCACGCTACCGAACACCTCAACAGTAACGATGTGTCCGAACGTCGTAATCGCACTCTATTGGATATGGTGCGATCTATGATGTCTCTTACCGATTTACCGCTATCATTTTGGGGATACGCTCTAGAGACAACTACATTCACTTTAAATAGGGCACCGTCTAAATCCTTGAGACGACACCGTATGAATTATGGTTTGGAAAGAAACCTAAGCTGTCGTTTCTAAAAGTTTGGGGATGCGATGCTTATGTCAAGAAACTTCAACCTGAAAAGCTCGAACCCAAGTCGGAAAATGCGTCTTCATAGGATACCCTAAGGAAACCATTGGGTATACCTTCTAGCTTAGATCCGAAGGCAAGATCTTTGTTGCCAAGAACGGATCCTTTACGGAAAAGAGTTTCTCTCGAAAGGAGTAAGTGGGAGGAAAGTAGAACTCGATGAAGTACTACCTCTTGAACCGGAAAGTAGTGCAGCTCGTGAAAATGTTCTTGTGGTGCCCGCACTAACCGGAGAGGAAATTAATGATGATGATCAAGGTACTTCGGATCAAGTTGCTACTGAACTTCAGAGGGTCCACTAGGACACGCTACGCACTGCAGTGGTACGGCAACCCTGTCCCGGAAATCATGTTGTTAGACAACGGTGAACCTTGAACTATGAAGAAGCGATGGCGGCCCAGATTCCAACAAATGGCTTGAAGCCATGCAATCCGAGATAGGATCCATGTATGAAAACAAAGTATGGACTTTGACAGACTTGCCCGATGATCGGCGAGCGTTAGAAAATAAATGGATCTTTAAGAAGAAGACGGACGCGGATGGTAATGTCACCATCTATAAAGCTCGACTTGTCGCTAAGGGTTATCGGCAAGTTCAAGGGATTGACTATGATGAGACTTTCTCTCCCGTAGCGAAGCTTAAGTCCGTCTCAATCATGTTAGCAATTGCCGCATACTATGATTATGAGATATGGCAGATGGATCGCCAAAACAGCGTTCCTTAACGGTTATCTTAAGGAAGAGTCTGTATATGATGCAGCCGGAAGGTTTTGTCGACCCTAAGAATGCTAACAAGGTATGCAAGCTCCAGCGATCCATTTATGGGCTGGTGCAAGCATGTCGGAGTTAGAACATTCGCTTTGATGAGATGATCAAAGCGTTAGTTTATGCAGACTTATGGAGAAGCCATGCGTTTACAAGAAAGTGAGTGGGAGCTCAGTAGCATTTCTCATATTATATGTAGATGACATACTTTTGATGGGAAATGATATAGAACTCTTGGACAGCATTAAGGCCTACTTGAATAATTTTTTTCAATGAAGGACCTTGGAGAAGCTGCTTATATATTAGGCATCAAGATCTATAGAGATAGATCGAGACGCCTCATAGGTCTTTCACAAAGCACATACCTTGATAAGATTTTGAAGAAGTTCAAAATGGATCAGTCCAAGAAAGGGTTCTTGCCTGCATCGCAAGGTGTGAGATTGAGCTCGGCTCAATGCCCGACCACGGCAAAAGATAAAGAAGAGATGAGCGCCATCCCCTATGCCTCGCCATAGGATCTATTATGTATGCCATGCTGTGTACCAGACCTGATGTAAACCTTGCCGTAAGTTTGGTAGGAAGGTACCAAAGTAATCCCGCAAGGAACACCGGACAGCGGTCAAGAATATCCTGAAGCACGAAAAGGACAAAGGACATGTTTCGCTTATGGAGGTGACGAAGAGCTCGTCAGAAGGGTTACGCCGACGCTTAGCTTCAACACAGATCTGGGTGACTCTAAGTCACAAACCGGATACGTGTATATGTTGAATGGTGGAGCAAGTAGCTGGTGCAGCTGCAAGCAGAAGCGTCGTGGCGGGATCTACATGTGAAGCGGAGTACATGGCAGCCTCGGAGGCAGCACATGAAGCAATATGGGTGAAGGAGTTCATCACCGACCTAGGAGTCATACCCAATGCGTCGGGCTGATCAAACTCTTCCGTGACAACACCGGAGCTATTGCACTTGCCAAGGAGCCCAGGTTTCACAAGAAGACCAGGCACATCAAGTTGCCGCTTCAACTCCATCCGTGAAAATGTTCAAGATGGAGACATAGAAATTTGCAAAGTGCATACGGATCTGAATGTCGCAGATCCGCTGACTAAACCTCTTCATGGGCAAAACATGATCAACACCGTAACTCTATGGGTGTTCGATTCATCACAATGTAACTAGATTATTGACTCTAGTGCAAGTGGGAGACTGTTGGAAATATGCCCTAGAGGCAATAATAAAAGGATTATTATTATATTTCCTTGTTCATGATAATTGTCTTTTATTCATGCTATAATTGTATTATCCGAAAATCGTAATACATGTGTGAATAAATAGACCACAATATGTCCCTAGTGAGCCTCTAGTTGACTAGCTCGTTGATCAATAGATAGTCATGGTTTCCTGACTATGGACATTGGATGTCAATGATAACGGGATCACATCATTAGGAGAATGATGTGATGGACAAGACCCAATCCTAAGCATAGCACAAGATCGTAGTTCGCTTTACTAGAGCTTTTCCAATGTCAAGTATCTCTTCCTTAGACCATGAGATCGTGTAACTCCGGATACCGTAAGAGTGCTTTGGGTGTACCAAACGTCACAACGAATCGGGTGACTATAAAGGTGCACTACTGGTATCCCCGAAAGTGTCATTGGGTTGACACGGATCGAGACTGGATTTGTCATTCCGTGTTACGGAGAGGTATCACTGGGCCCACTCGGTAGTGCATCATCATAATGAGCTCAAAGTGACCAAGTGTCCGGTCACGGGATCATGCATTACGGCACGAGTAAAGTGACTTGCCGGGTAACGAGATTGAACGAGGTATTGGGATACCGACGATCGAATCTCGGGCAAGTAACATACCGATTGACAAAGGGAATTGTATACGGGTTGTTTGAATCCTCGACATCGTGGGTTCATCCGATGAGATCATCGAGGAGCATGTGGGAGACAACATGGGTATCCAGATCCCGCTGTTGGTTATTGCCCGAGAGCCGCCTCGGTCATGTCACGTGTCTCCCGAACCCGTAGGGTCTACACACTTAAGGTTCGGTGACACTAGGGTTGTATGAATATGAGTATGCAGTAAACCGAATGTTGTTCGGAGTCCCGGATGAGATCCCAGACGTAACGAGGAGTTCCGGAATGGTCCGGAGGTAAATAATTATATATAGGAAGTATTGTTTTGGCCATCTTGAAAGTTTCGGGGTCACCCGGTATTGTACCGGGACCACGGAAGGGTCCCGGGGGTCCACCGGGTGGGGCCACCCATCCCGGAGGGCCCCATGGGCTGAAGTGGGGAGGGGAACCAGCCCATAGTGGGCTGGTGCGCCCCCCTTGGCCCACCCTGTTGGGGACACAACTACTGAGTGTGAACCGCCCTGGAGGGGCCGGTTTACCCTCGTCCATGATCCAGGCCCACGAAGGAGGCCCGGAGCCCAGAGGCGACTTAAGGTCCATATATGTAAACCGCCTGAGTGTTGTAACTTGTATAGTAAGACAAGAGAGAAGAGACCGAGCCGGACACTTGTATGAGCCGGATCGGGACTTCAGGACCGGCCGCAAGGCCAACCCGTGTATATAAGGGGACGACCCGGCGGCGGGTTAAAGAGAGAGGATTCGAGGCTAAGGCAAAGCTATTGCTCCCTAGTCGCCGAAATCAGATCAATCACATCACAACTGGACGTAGGCTTTTACCTTCATCGAAGGGGCCGAACCAGTATAATTCCCGTGTCTTGTGTCCGCTTTAACCCCTCTAGGTTAACCCGCACGATGGCCCTACGACTAAGTCCTTTCATGAGGACATCCGCCGTGACAATTCCACGACAGCTTGGCGCCCACCGTGGGGCTATCGCACGATGGTTTGATGATCTTAGAGGGCAAGTTCGAAGCGACTCGAAGGTTATGCAAAGGGCGGATGACTAAGAGTCGTCGCGGCAAGCTCTACATCGACGATGCGGACTGGGGCCCCGAGGCCGGCTCAGTTGAGTACGGGTACCGGGTCCCCTTCGGCGGTATACACGTGTTCATCGGCAAGATCGGCGAGCTAGGGCCTGGGCCGGACGTCTGCATTGACCTCGTCGAGACGGCTCAGCGGGCGAAGAAGAGTCCTGCCCTGGCTAAACCGGGCGGTCGCATGTTTTCGTGGGAGTCGCCCATGGAGGCCGCGAGGACGGATCAGCATCCGGTGACGAAACTGTTGTCTACTCGGTGACGAATCGTCGGCCGGAGAAACCGAGTCTCTATACCAGCTGCAAGATGGCCAGATCGGGGCTGTTCCGACGGTGAGAGTATTCCGGACCTTCGATCTACCCAACCGGTTGGGATCTTCATGGTCGACGCAGCGGCGCTTCACTCTTCGACCGCGGCGCCTTGGCCGCCGCGGTTCAACAGCGGTGATGGCAGCCGGGAAGGAGGCCCTGGCGCCGCCGCTCAAGTTTTGTCGAGAGCTGACGCGTTGGCTGTGCTCATGGCAGAGGCTAATCCGCTGGATCGTGACCTGCACAACACGGAGATTGCAAAGGTGAGAGAACATATCACTAAAGCTAAAGCGGACCTGGCAGCCGCGGATGTGAGGATGGCAGCGGAGCGGGCCGCTTTGGATGCACAGGCTTATAGGCTCATGCTGGATCAGAGCGCATCGCATGAAGTCATGAAAAGGAAGTACAGGTCCCGCTTACCTTCGGTTTTCGAGGGAAGAGAGCTTTTCAACACCCTGTGGGCGGGGACCAAGAATCCACCACGGTGGTAAACCGCCGAAGCACTGGACGGCCGCCGGTTCAACCCGTGTGATAGATCTACCTCGTCATCACACCGGCGCACCCCAGGCTGTGCAGACACCTCCGGGTCACTACTCCAGCCCGATGGATAACCTTGTCGCGGCTGCGGCACGGTTGGAGGCGATTCCGATCGAGGGCGATTCACCACAGGCGGTCGAAACCCGCCGGGTCAAGGAGCTCCTCAGGACGGCCCTGGCTCAGCAAGAAGCGTATTCGTACAGTCGGGATCAGATCCACTCCACCCCTCGCCCAAGCCGGAGCTATAGCCGACGCTGGCCGATTTAACCGGCCGTGTCAAGCAATGCGCAGCGTGGTCCGCCTCGCGGCAACAATCCGACGGGCGGCTTTGAGGATGCCCAAGTGGTAGTGGACCGCGCCAGGGCACGTAGGGAGGCCGAGTTAGCAGCACAAGCAGAGGATCATCCGCTCGCGCCGGTTCGTCCGACCATCTTCGAGCCAGGGGTCACGTCTGGTTCTTTGGGGGTGCCTTGCCTCGTCCCCGCTTTACGTAACGTGCGCTTGCCCAAGGACTTCAAGGGCCGCAAGGTGCCCAATTATACCGCCGATTTGGCTCCAGAAGCATGGATAGAAAGCTATGAGATGGCCATGGAGATGCTAGATGTGGATGAAGCCGCATGTGCGAAATACTTCACAATGATGTTGGAAGGAACGGCCCGGACTTGGTTGAAAAATTTGCCGCCCAGCTCTATCAGTTCGTGGACCCAGTTGCGAACCCGATTCATTCAAAATTTCAAAGACACCTGTAATCAGCCCATGTCTGTGGTGGATTTAGCAGCTTGTGTCCAGGCGGAGGGAGAATCCACAACCCATTGGGTGCGCCGCGTTTCGGAAGTTTTACATTCTTCGGACCGGATCAACCCTGATTCCGCGATCTTGACCTTGGAAGCCAATTGCCGGTTCGAGCCATTGAAATTGAAGCTGGGCCGCATGAAGCGTTTTTGCCATGACATGGGCACTCTAATGGGCGTTTTGGTAAAGTACGCTGATTCTGATAGTACCAAGGATCCCGAATCTGAGAATGATGAAGTGGGGAAGGGAAAACAGAACGGCAACCCTGTGGGGCCAGCAAAGATCATTCGGCAGGCAATGGAGGGAACAAGCGTAGTTTAACGGCAGCATGGGCTTTGTGGCTAACACCAACGCTGCAGGACAAGGGTCAGCGGCGCAGGGTAGGCAATCAAACCGGGCGGTCACAATCCGGATCGCTTTGAATTTTATGTTGAATCAGCCTTGTCCAAAGCATGGGACGAAGGAGGCACCGCGAACCACCTTTGGAAGGATTGTTACATTATGCAGGAGTTCAAAAACTCAAACTCTTTCCGGTATGATCAAGGGCCCGGCGGTGTTCGTGGTCCGCCCGGTTACGGTGGAGGAAATTCCGCCCGTGATTCGTGGTAATCCGGGCGGGCAAGGCAATCAGAATAATCAAAGTAATCGTAACAGTCGAGAACCAAGGGGCTACAATCAACAACAGCAGCGATCGGGTTATCAAAGTAACCCAAAGCAGCTTGAACGGTGGATGCATTACCACGTCTTTACCACCAGCTTGGACAGACGAGACCGAAAACTTCAGAAGCGGGCGGTCAGCGTTGTTGAACCGGCTGCGCCGCATTACCTACGCTGGTCCGAGCAACCGATCATGTGGAGCAGAGAGGACCATCCTCCCCGGGTTTACAATCCGGGTCAGCTAGCCCTGGTGGTGGCACCCCAGGTAGGAGGGTACAAGTTTACCAAGGTTCTTATGGATGGAGGAAGCAGCATCAACATCACGTACTCACGAGACCTTCCGGCGTATGGGGTTAACGGATAGGCATCTTAGGCCATCCAGCACAGTGTTTCACGGAGTGGTGCCTGGCAAGTCGGCGTACCCAGTCGGTAAGATAGCTCTGGAGGTGACCTTTGGGGACGAACATGACTCCAGATCAGAAACATTGACATTTGAGGTGGTGAAAATTCAAAGCCCTTACCACGCCCTCTTTGGGCGGCCGGCTTATGCTAAATTTATGGCACGGCCCTGTTATGTTTACTTACAGCTGAAAATGCCGGGTCACAAAGGAACGATAACGGTTCATGGGAGCCGTCGGATCGCTTTGGAGTGCGAGGAAGGTGATGCGGCTTACGCAGAGTCGGTTTGTGCCAATCGAGGAGCTAAACTATTATAAAGACAATGTTGATCCGGCGGATATGACCCCTTTGAAGAAGCCAACTACGGAGCATGATCCGGACTTGAAGTTCAAATCGGCGGTGAGACGAAGCTTGTTGATTTTGTGCCCGGCGATTCGTCCAAGCAGTTCACTATCAGTGCCAACTTGGATCCTAAATAGGAAAGCGCGCTCATCGAGTTCATCCGTGAGAATCGGGACATTTTCGCATGGAAGCCTTCTGACATGCCAGGTGTACCGAGGGAACTCGCTGAGCACACTCTTAATGTTGACCCAAAATACAAACAGGTAAAACAGTTTCTTCGCCGGTTTAATGAGGAAAGGCGCAAGGCCATCGGAGAAGAAGTTGCTAGGCTCTTGGCAGCAGGGTTTATCGTCGAAGTCTTTCACCCAGAGTGGCTTCCCAATCCGGTGTTGGTTCTTAAGAAGAATGGAACTTGGCGCATGTGTGTAGATTACATAGATCTCAACAAGGCCTGTCCAGCAGATCCTTTCGCCCTTCCTCGCATTGACCAGATTATTGATGCTACGGCGGGTTGTGAGCGTTTGAGCTTTTTGGATGCGTACTCCGGTTATCATCAGATTAAGATGGCAGTTAAGGACCAGGAGAAGACGGCGTTTATCACCCCTTTGGAGCCTTCGCTATGTATCTATGCCTTTTGGACTCAAGAGCGTAAGCGACTTATCAGCGCTATGCTCAGAGTTGCTTGCACGAACAGATCGGCCGTAACGTGCATGCTTATGTGGATGATATCGTGGTTAAGTCAAGGAAGAAGGAAACCTTGATTGAGGATCTAAAGGAAACCTTTGACAACTTGCGGGTGTACAAGATGATGCTCAACCCGCCAAGTGCGTTTTTGGTGTTCCAAAGCAAGTTATTGGGTTTTCTCGTGTCCAACAGGGGGATCAAGCCAATCCGGAAAAATTACGGCTATCACCTCCTTGGCTAAGCGAAGTGCATCAATGACGCCCGGCATTTGGCAGGCCGGATTGCTGCGCTAAGCCGGTTTATCAGCCGTCTGGCGAGAAGGCCATTCCTTTGTACCACCGTTAAAGAAAACGGATCGCTTTGTCCGGAGTTCAGCCGATGAAGCATTGAGGATTTGAAGCGGCAGCCAATAACCCGCCGGTTCTAGCCGCCCCCATTGACAAAGAGCCGCTGCTGCTATATGTTGCTGCTAATGCCAGGGCAGTTAGCGTGGCTATCGTGGTGGAGCGGAAGGAGGCAGGGAAGGAGTATCCGGTTCAACGGCCGGTTTATTACATCAGCGAGGTCCTCATTGAGTCTAAGCAGAGATATCCGCATTGGCGTAAGCTGGTATACGGGTTTTTATGGCGTCGGAAGCTAAAGCAATATTTCCAAGGGCACCCCATCACAAAGTGGTTCGCCTGCCCCTTTGGGCGACATCATACGTAACCGGAAGCGATCGCCGGATTGCTAAGTGGGCTATAGAACTTGGGCCGCACGGTTTTAGGTATGTGCCTCTGACGGCCGTAAAATCTCGTGCACTTGTGGATTTCATTAATGATTGGACGGAGTTGCAAGCGCAAGAGAAGCCGGATCATACCTATTGGACCATCCACTTTGATGGGTCCAGGCAGTTGGAGGGCTCGGGGTCGGAGTCGTTTAACTTCCAGCGAGGTGACAAGTTCTCATTACGTTCTCCGCCTAATGTTCCCCTCAGACTAACAATGCAGCTGAGTATGAAGCTTTGCTCCATGGTCTCCGGATGGCTAAAGAAATGAATCTCAGCCGGGTTAAATGTTTTGGTGACTCGGACTTGGTGGCTCAAAGAAGTATCGTGTACTTGGGATTCCAAAGATCCACTCATGGCTGCATATCGTCGGGAGGTGGATGTTGTTGCAGGACATTTTAAAGGATATCGTGGACCATGTGGATCGTCGGAAGAATGAAGCGGCTGATGCTTTAAGCCGCTAGGCTCTCAACGTAAACCGTCCCACCCAACGCTTTTCCTTGATGTAATCGCACAATCCGGCCGCTTAAGCTTCCTGATGAAATTGGTTTGGCTATCCCCGATCCGGAGGCTCAATTGGTGGCGGCCCTGCATATCATTCCGGATTGACGCTCCCTTATTTGGCATACATGAACCGGGCGAAGTTACGAGAAGATGAGACGTTGGGTCTGACAGATAGTTCGGGCGGTCTAAGTCTATGACCATTGTTAGTGGCGAGTTGCACCATTGCAAAGGTGTCGAGGGCGTTTCAGCGTTGTGTGTCCCCTGAAGAGGGCCGTGAGATATTGCGAGAGATCCATGAAGGGGATTGTGGTCACCACGCGGTTCAAAGTCCTTGGTGGCCAAAGCGTTCCGCCATGGTTTCTATTGGTTGACTGCCCATGCTGATGCGGAGGATCTGGTCAGACGATGTGATGGTTGCCAAAAGTTCTCCAGGCGTGCTCATGTGCCAGCCCAAGAATTGAGGATGATTCCAATTACTTGGCCGGTTATGCGACTTGGGGTTGGATATGGTTGGACCTTTCAAAAGGTCCAAGGACAAAAAGACCCACCTGTTGGTGGCGGTTGATAAGTTTACCAAGTGGGTTGAGGCAGAGCCTGTTAGCAAGTGTGATGCGCCACGGCGGTTCAGTTCATCAAAAGGTGATTTTCCGGTTTGGGTTTCCACACAGTATCATCACGGACAATGGCACCAATTTGTCCAAAGGAGCTATGAAGGAATTTTGTGAACGAGAGCACATCCGCTTGATGTTTCTTTTCGTAGCCCACCCGCAATCCAATGGTCAAGCGAACGAGCTAATCAGGAGATCTTGAAAGGTATCAAACCCGACTTATGGTCCCTTTAGAGAGGACGCCTTGGGTTGTTGGGTGGAAGAGCTTCCATCGGTGATATGGAGTATAAATACTACCCCCAACCGATCCAATCGGATACACGCCGTTCTTTATGGTCTCACGGAGCGGAGGCGGTCCTTCCCAGCGATATCCGTCACGACTCGCCTCGAGTGGCAGCTTATGTTGAGGCAGATAGCGAGGCAGCACGGCAAGACGATTTGGATCGACTTGATGAAGAGCGCGATATGGCAGCTGCTCGTTCGGCGGTTTACCACCAGGATCTTCGTCGGTATCACAGCCGGCGGGTTAAAACCAGAACCTTTCAGGAAGGAGACTTAGTGCTGCGGCTCATTCAAGACCAGAAAGATATGCACAAGCTATCCCCACCTTGGGAGGGGCTCTTTGTGGTCAGCAAGAATCTATACAACGGGTCCTACTATCTGATTGATGTTCGAGAGCGAAAGGACTCACGCACGCGTCGAGGAGGAGACCAACAGCCGTGGAACATAGCTCATCTTCGGCCTTATTATACCTGGAGCCATTGGCTCCACTTATGTACATATTAAGACAATGTATATATTATGAATAAAAGCAATAAACCGGATCCTCGGCTAAAGCGGGTATCTGCATTACGTATCAAAGTCGGTTTGGGTACATGGAGATGTTTGTCGTGAAGCGGCCTCGGTTTGACCCTTGGCCTTGCTTTTGTGAAATTTTTGTCACTTGGGGGCTTGGTCGTGTCCGAACCAATGCAACACCTCTTGGCGTGCGAAAGCCACCAGATCATTTGGGGGCTTGGTCGTGTCGAACCAATGCAACACCTCTTGACAAAGCGAAAAGCCACCAGATCACTTGGGGACATGGTCACGTCTGAACCCGATCCACGCCTCTTGGTCGGCCTAAGGCCATAGAATCACTTGGGGCTTGGTCGAACCCGAACCAATGCAATGCCACTTGATCGGCGTAATGCCACGATGTCGATTGGGGACTGGCTGACTTGAACCATCGCTACACCTTATAGGGAGCTTGGTCCTGTCCGACCATGGTAACGCCATCTGATCAGACTCAATAAAGCCTCTTCTTGCAAACAGTCTTTGTTATTGTTTTTGCTTCCATGTGTTTTTATACATATAATTTGGCTTTTGTTTGTTGTCTTAAACCGACAAACCTTCTTTCAACCGGATTCAAGTTTTCAGAATTTGGTCCCCTTTTTTCCGGCGATTGATTATTCCGGTTTGATTTTGCTGTTAACATCCCATTATGGAGTAACAGGGGGCTTATCATACCCGACACGATTTACACGGTAAATCGGTATTATACACACAGGGATTATTCTCCTTTGACGGTGATGGTTTATAAAGCCTTCGCTTTAGGATTGGCTAAAGCCAACTGTGTGCCCGCCACTGGCACGTATGTTTGTATCACAAAATTTTGATCGTATACCTCGATATTTTCTTATATAAATATATTGGTATCACAATCCGGCTAGAGGCGCAAGCCGCCATGGCGGTTTAAGAATTTGTGATTGCAGCAAAATAGGTTGCAGGATTCACTACTTCAAAACCAAAATATCCAGCACCGCCATGCAAAAGTTCTGAGACCGAGTTGGTAACGACATTGTTCAAAACAAAATCTTGGCTATCCTATTACAAAGCCTTTTGCGGCCGGCGTTTCATGTGGGGTTATGCCTTGAAGCTTGGAGGCGCCACCCGCTTGATTTAATTACGCTGCTTCACGGGTTGACGTGAGGTAGAGGCGCTCGACGTCGGTTCAACTTCTTCTTCTTCCTCACCCAAAGCCGGAAGTCATTGGTAGACGGTCAATCCGGGTTAAGGCACGAAGACAGCTTCTTCACTTATCAGCTCAGCGGATCAACGTCGGGCGTAAGTGTGCTTACGGATTGGGGAACAAGGCTCGCACTTCAGGGATGACAAAATCCACCCGCTTGTTGTTGGCGTCATAAAAGAGCGGGAACCGTCGGGTTGGCCCGTCTGCCGATTGACTCGCCGGTGACGCATTTCCTTTGTGATCCGTTTCAGGGCGTCATTATCAAAGGCTTCACCAATCTCTTGAGCACTGGGGAAACCTTTGGTTATGTCCGCCGGATCAAGATCTGCTATCCACGCCTTGGCGCGCGTCAGAGCCAGTAATGTGCCAGCCCGAGCCGCGGATCGCTTCAACTCTTCAAGCTGCCCCGGAACCATGGACAACCGGTCCAGGTTTCTCCGATCGAGGACGGCGCCGTTTTGTCGTATGATGTAGCATGATGACTCATTGGCGCCGGTATACAACTGCTCAATCAGCGTATAAGCGGCCTTCGCTTTCTTCCGCACATCGAGCCCATATGTGCAATACGTTTACTGCACGGTTTAAGACAACTCAGGATAGACCGGCGGAAATATCAAAATTAAGATAGCCAGTGCATAGTTTCTTACCAAAGACGGCAGAGGTAATGGCATGCACTTGGCGCTTGAGTCCGGCAAGCTCTTCGTTCACCGGTTTAAGGGCTGCTTCGGCTTCTTCCGCCCGTTTTTTCAAACCGGCCTTCTCGGTGTCCCAGTTGGCTTGTTCGGATTTATACCACTCCTTCAGCTGTTCCATAGTGGCCAAGGCCGTTCTCAATTCGTCCTTGGCCTTAGTGGTTTCTGCTTGCTGAGTCTCCAGATTGGCTCGCAGGTCTTTGAGTTGCACGCTTTGCTGCTCTATTTCATTATGGTAACAAAGGAAGCATGTTAGGTGTCTCATTATCAAGTCCCAAGCTCAATATACATATTCACCTTGGCACTTGGGGGCTAATGGCTAATTGATCTCAGTTTGCCATTTGGGTACAGTAAATCAAGTCCCGGTTTAACTATGCTGAGTTGAACCGACCCTTGGGGCTACTATACAGCTAAAGTACAGGAAAAAGACATAATTCATTACCTCATAGTGGTCCTTCATCCGGGTTACCGGACCAGCTTCAAAGTCACGGCTGGTGTAGAGCCGGTTGAAAGCCGGAATGAAGTTCTTGGGCGGAGAAATTGTCGTAGTCGGCTGATCAGTCTTCCCCTTGTCCTTGCTCATAGTAGTGGAACCTTCCTTGATGTTGTGCTTTTCTAAAGCGACCGGTCGGCTAGGAGCAGTGTAGCCAGTACCGGTCACAATAACATCGTCATTTTCAGCGGTCTTCTGTGGGCTTGATGTCGTCTTGCTCGCTCGGCGGTTCAACAATCACGACCCGCCTGTGGGCCGGGTTTGATGGAGCAGGCTGCGAAGTTTCCACTTGGACCTCCGGTTCAACTTCGGTGGGTCAGCAGTATCATCTTTGTACAACTCACCGTAACTATCTTTGGCGGCTTCGAGATTGTCGTGGGTTTGTTCGGGGTCTTTTTCGGATCAGCATCCGCAGATAGGGTCAAGGGTTTTGCTTTCTTGCTCAAGCGAGCCTTGGTGCTGCAATATTCGGAATGGAATAAAGAAAATTGGACAAAGCAATTGTAAACTGAGCAGACGGGACAGCGGTTGCATACCCTGCGGCAACTTTAAGCGGAGGCGATTGCGTGGTTGATGAACCGCGGACGAACCGGAAGAGGCCCGATAATTTGGGTCGAGATGGATTGAGAGGACATCGGAAGAAACCCTTTAAGGGATAACGCTTTTCAAGAGAGCAAGTCACCTGCGGGACGACGCTTCCGGGTTGGTGTGTCCGTAAACCGGATGAGGTAATACGTTGGCCACTATGCCGGGTCGTATGCGGCGCTCTTCACTTCTTGTGTCTTCAAAGAAAGGTTTGGATTTAAGTAAGCACAGGAATGATATCTTTTCACTTTCCGGACGGTGCGCCGAATTCTTTTAACCGGCACAAGGTCGGATTCGGAAGAAAGAAAGATTACCTCAACGGGGTCGGCATGGCTGGCTTGACATCATCACAGGAAGTAAAGTTGTCAGTAAAAGGAGTACAAGGGAACAAATCATAAGCAAGAATGAACACAAAGCGGGAAGCCGGTTTACGGCGGCTCCCTCGTAAGAATGTCAAGTGTTACCTCAGCTCCTTCTGATTCTTCGTCCTCTGGCGGATCAGAGGACTCGGCGGTTTTCTTCTTGCCTGCCTTCTTGGTGGCCTTGGCCTTTACACGCGTCGCCCGAACCGGTTTAGTACGTTTCCAGAAGGAGCTGTCAGCCTGAGAAATAACAAGGATTAATACATATCAACAAAGTTTTAAAGACCCAAGAACGGTGAATAGAGCTTTACCGCCGGCGGTTTGTTGGCAACACAGAATGGAGCCAGCCCGGTTAGGGCTGCAAACGGAGATTGGTTCATCAAGCATCTTCTTTACAATCTCCATAACTTCAAGTTCAGTTATGGGCAGCTCGTGACGTCTTTGAGGGTCTTTGAGGCTGCGGTGTACTCATGCATCAATCCGGCCGGGCGGCTTAGCGGCAAGACGCCCCATGAAACCCAACACCGCACAAGGTCCACGCCGGTTAAGCCATTGGCCATTAGAGCCCGGAGCTTGATTATTTGAGGCGCGAAGTTCTTCCGTTCTGCGGCGGTTAAGCGTGCAGGCAGCGGATGCTGGTTGCTGAGCCGGTGAGGACGATAACCCGGCAAGGGGTTCTCGTTGGCAGGAGCGGTGTTCCGGCAGTAGAACCAGGTTTGGTTCCAATCCTTTGGATGACTGTGGTGTTTGGCGTGAGGAAAATCCACCTCCTTCCTCTTTTGGATTGAAACGCCGCCCAGCTCTGTGTTCGGACCATCAGAAAATTGATGCGGCGGTTCAAGTGGAAAAATCCCGGAACAACTCCACAGATGGTTCTTCCTGGAGGTAGACTTCACAGAAGACTTGGAAGTTGCATATGTTTGACACAGAGTTCGGGCCGATATCCTGCGGATGGAGTTTCAAACTTGCGAGGACGTCCCGGAAATTTTTTGAACCGGGCGGGCAGAATCCCCGGTCTAAGTGCTGCATAAACACGATTACTTCACCCTCTTGTGGCTCGGGAGGAAACTTCGCCATCCGTAACACGCGATGGAGGACATTTTTGGCGCCAAACCGCCAGTGATGACATAGCCGTTCAGTTGTGTTTCGGTGATTTTGGACCGGACCCAATTGCAAGCTGCGAATTGAGGGGCCATTCCGGAAGACTAAGCTGCGAAAGAAATGAAGAGACGGTTTACCATTAAACGGTTCAGGCATATCATACATTGTTAAACCGGTGATTCAACATCCGGCTTCCCGTTCCGGTTTAACTGAGGACTAATGGAGTGACGGATTAGCTGTCGAAAGTTAAACCGCCAAAAATGGCAGAGTTGAA
This sequence comes from Aegilops bicornis, assembly GCA_021605145.1. Taxonomy (NCBI): domain Eukaryota; kingdom Viridiplantae; phylum Streptophyta; class Magnoliopsida; order Poales; family Poaceae; genus Aegilops; species Aegilops bicornis. The sequence continues at coordinate 672,225,540 of CM038672.1, forward strand.
AAATCTACTAAGTATGGACAGAAACAGTTTTCACATACGAATGGAGGTAATCGAGATCTACCGAAGCTCTAGTAAGAAAAACTTTACAACCTATGCAAACCTTCATAAAGAGCAGGAGGGTTCAGATATTCTAAACTCGAGGATCTGAACAAAAGGAAGGGTGCATAAAGAGTTCAATGGACGGCGGAGCAGTCACTTATACAAGATGCACGGTATGGCTGAGGCGCACGGCCATGGCGGAGCAAGTGAGAAGAAACTGATATGAACTGCGTGATGAACAGGATCTACAGATGGGATCTATGGCTTGAGTGGAACCTTACTCGACGAGCGGAAACCGGAGGAGCGCCGAAAACTACGATACGGTCGAGGTTGATGCAGCGGCCCGGCGATGAAGCGTCGTTCGAAGGTCGGGCGCGACGGGCGAGCTTCAGGGCTAGAGCGTCGCGAGGAAGGAGAAGAGCGGAAGAAGAAGAAGAGAAAGGCGACCGGTCTATTTATAAGGGACCGGAGCAATCAACGGGCGCGAGAATCAAGGAGTCAAAAGCGGCGGACGATGCGGCCGCCTCGATTTCCGGATAGCATTAAATGAAGGGAATCTTACTGTTTGGATTTCTTTATTAAAGATGACGTCAAGGTGCCACGACATGGAAATCGGAGGATGACGTCCACGGCGGTTCAAGCGGATGGCGGTTTACAAAATATGAAAGGAGATCAAAGAGGTTCTGAAGGTGTTGAAGATTGACTTGAACCGGTTCAGTCAATCTGGGCCTAATGTTGGGGACACAACTATCGAGTGTGAACCGCCTGGAGGGGCCGGTTTACCTAAATCCATGATCCAGCCCACGAAGGAGGCCCGGAGCCCGTGAGGCGACTTAAGGTCCATTTATGTAAACCGCCTTAGTGTCGTAACTTGTGTTGTAAGACAAGAGAGAAGAGACCGAGCCGGACACTTGTATGAGCCGGATCGGGACTTCAGGACCGGCCAAGGCCAACCCGTGTATATAAGGGGACGACCCGTGGCGGGTTAAAGAGAGAGGATTCGAGGCTAAGGCAAAGCTATTGCTCCCTAGTCGCGAAATCAGATCAATCACATCACTGGCCGGACGTAGGCTTTTACCTTCATCGAAGGGGCGAACGATATAATTCCCGTGTCTTGTGTCCGCTTTAACCCCTCTAGGTTAACCCGTACGATGGCCCTACGACTAAGTCCTTTCATGAGGACATCTGCCGTGACAATTCCACGACACACCCCCTGCGCCTAGGGTTGAAACCCTAGGGTGGGGGGGGGCGCCCCACTTGCCTTGGGGGGCACTCCACCCCCTTGGCCGCCGCCCCCCTTGGGAGATTGGATCTCCAAGGGCCGGCGCCCCCCCTGGGGGCCTATATAAAGGGAGAGGGGCAGCCGCACCACAAGTTGGCGCCTCCTCTCCCTGCAACACCTCTCCTCCTCCGTCACGTGCTTGGCGAAGCCCTGCCGGAGTGCTGCTTCTCCACCACCACCACGCCGTCATGCTGCTGCTGGAGCCATCTTCCTCAACCTCTCCTTCCCCCTTGCTGGATCAAGAAGGAGGAGACGTCATCCGCTCCGTACGTGTGTTGAACGTGGAGGTGCCGTCCGTTCGGCACTCGGTCATCGGTGATTTGGATCACGGCGAGTACGACTCCATCATCCACGTTCTAGTGAACGCTTCCGCACGCGATCTACAAGTGGTATGTAGATGCAATCTCTCTCCCATGACTCGTTCCTTAGATGAACTCATAGATGGATCTTGGTGAAACCGTAGGAAAATTTTTAATTTTCTGCAACGTTCCCCAACACGTTTTCTTCAGGTAATTCCGATACTGCCACCAAGCATTCTTGAAGATAGCAGAGGTATTAGCATAGGTTACCTCATCCCGAGTTTCCAAATCGGTCCTTCTCTATAGAGAAAAATGGGAAAATTTTCTGTATTATAACCATCATGGAGGTAGGATGTATGGGACCAAGCAAAGTAATTTCCATGAATAACATTACTTACACATAACTCCTGGACAAACACCTGAATCGGCATTTTCCTTCATCTTCAGTATAATATTTCCAAGATGAGAAGATACGCACATACGATTTAACAACATCAAATGCGATAGATGCTAAACTACGACTGGCTGGTTGTGCTTCCTCCACAGGAATAGGCGTACTAACTGGTGGAGTTGGGGTTCGCCGTGATAATCTTGGCCCTTTGGGCACTGGAGCTGCCTTACTAACTGCTCTTGTTTGGGAGCTCTGTGGTGGAGATGGTCATGTGTCAACAGGAACTAGGTTACTATCTGCTGGGGTTGGGGTTAGATTGGGTGAAGCTGGTTCTCTGTCCATCGCATGAGGGGTAAATCTGCGAGAGTTTGGGTTATGTGGTAGGGCTGGTTCTTGTGCATGTACAACCGGGTGCTATCTCCACCAAGAGGTAGCACTGTTTTATTTGAAGACCGTGTTTTTATTCCGCTGAATATCGGCATCGCGCTCCAATTCAATTGGCTGATAAACAGGAAACATAGTTGAATGTATGAGACATTGTATGAGAGATGATGCAATAGATAGTGTGGAAAAAAGAGGGCATGAAATAGTTGACATGTATATTGTTTAACTAAAACGGATAGCATGACATAATTTCACATATATGATGTCTATCTAAACTGGATAGAATAGCATAACATAATTCAAAGTTATGATGAATAACTAAACAGGATCGCATGATATAATTCACCTACATGTTATCTAAGTAATCAGGATCGCATCATTTAATTCACATATGTGATTTATATGCTAAACAGAGGGCATTCGATATGATGTCTGAACTAAGAACATGGTGTTGAATATTGTGTATATGATGTCTAAACTATGCAATGCAAGACACCGTATGCATGATATGAGCAATATAATCGTGCCAAGTTAGAGCATACACCTCAGTGGGGGAATAGGACTGGTCATCTGTCTACGAATCCATCTACGAGGAGCTATTGGGACCCAACAAGAGATCTGCTTGACGGTAGCACATCTACTATGAAGGCCTTGTTTTCACTCCATTTTTCCATCTCCCACCCAAATGGCCGATTCACGAGAAGAGTAGTTTAATGTACAAACATTGTCGACAAATGGAAATGTAATGAAGAAAAGGATGGGCAAGATATCATTCAAATATATGATGCCTGGTTAAACAGGATGGCATTGCACATTTCACATATATTATGGCTGGCTAAAAGACATGAGACTGCATAATTCCAATATATGATATAGAAACTAAACAGGTGGCATTACAGAACATGTCTAAACTAAGCAGATGACATATATGATGTCAAAAGTAGGCACTGCAAGGCAACATATGCATGATATGACTAACATCATCATGCCAAGGTAGAGCAAACACCTTGGGGGTAAATAGGAGTGGTCGTGGCGTGCGAATACGCCTCGAACAGATATCTTCCTCTGGATTACAATCTGGAGAGGGGTGGGGAGGGTTTGCCATTGAACCCACGATGGAGCGATGTTCGCATGACATCGTATTGCCTTATAAAACTCTTCTCTTATTCTCTACATGTTCAGCATGACTGTGTACAATATCTGACATGCATACGAAAAAATATGGTGAGATTATGTAAGGAGAGCATGCAGAAATTTAGAGTGATGGTAACAACCAGTGGATTGACGTTTTTCCGTTGAACCAAAATAGCCCTAATGGATCGACGTGATGTATAGTAAAAAGTGATGCAACAAGTGTACAACCTCTTTGCCGTAGCCGTGTCGATCTCAGCATCATTGGGTTGGTCACTGAAGCAGTTGAGGCAGAGGTGGCTGTCGGAGGTGTGGAGGAAGATCTGAGGAATCAGAGGCGGCGTCCGATTGCCTTTGCTCTGTTGTGATGGATCGTTCTGTCATTGGAGCAGCTCCGGTGAGCCGTAAGACGTCAAGGCTGAAGCAGCACAAGACAGACATCGTCAATCTCAAGTGGGATTCTAATAGCATCTCCAATAGATGATGTAAAATGGATGTAAAATTAACATCACCAAAAACCACCTGACTACAACAGATGAGGTAAAAACTGTTGACTAAGAAATTAACTGTCGAAACTGAAATTTCTTGTGGAATCTGAATATTCTTGTCGGCTGAACGCAATGGTAGCAGAGAGGCACTTGACATGTAGTTTAGGGAGGGCCTGCAGTTCATCTTCAACGTGCACCCCCTGAGCCACCAGCCACCACTGGCCGAACCGCCGGCCCCAGCGCCGCCTCGCCGCCCCGAAACAACTCACCACCGCCACCCCGGCCAGCCCTTTAGGCCCCCCGCCCCCACCCTGAACCCTAAGATAGATAGTGGGGTACCTCTCCGTGAGCCCCGTCCCAGCGCAGGTGGTTCTTCCTTAACTCCGTGAGCCCCCAACCCATAAAAATCGATCGACCCAAAAGTCGATTCAGTCCATCAAGTGTGGCTTAATCGGAGCAGAGCAGCAACACGAGCGAGGGGGAGAGCAGCAGCAGCAGCTGGGCAAGCGAGCGATCGAGCGAGAGCTGGAGCAGCAGCAGCAGCGCGAGCGAGCGAGAGCCGGAGCAGCAGCAGATCCGGCTGGTATGGCCGCCGCCGCCGAAGGGGCCTCACACTGGGGGAGAGCCGCCGTGGAGAGTTTGCCCGTGGAGCCGGCTTCAAGGTAGCCGCTCCATGGGGGTGCGGGATGGAGCACCGTCGGCGCCGGGAGGTCGAGTTAAGGAGAAGGTGTGATGCGATGAGTGTACAACCTCTTTGGTGGCGCCGAGTAGGCCTCGGCCCGTCGAGGAGTCGGTGAGGATGCTGCGGTTCTGGTGGAAGCAGGTTAATCTGGCGCTGTGGGGATGGAGCAGCCGCAATAGACGAAGCGATCGTTGGAGCAGCTCCTTGGAGGTGGAGGACGGGCGGCTGAACGGCGGAGACGGCGAGATGGACGATGGATCCTCATCCGGGAGGTGGACGAGGACGCCGAGCTGTTGCGGTGGAGGACGTCGTCGGGGAAGAGGCTCGGCTGGGCAGCGGTGACGTGGCGGACGGAGGAGGGTGGGGTTTCGCGTGCAGGCGGAGAGGTTATGGCGGCTTGGGATTTCGAATGGCGAAAAGGGGGTGAAGCATGACTTAGGGACGCGCTTGTCCAAAATGTAGGGTGTGTTACAAAAGTACCCCCCACCGATTTGAACTAGTGCCCCTTTCGGCTCAGGGTTAGAAGAGGGATTTCGCGTGTCGGAATTTGGCAGCTGGAGGGAGTTTTCGCGTGCGTTGTAGTTTCGGGATAGCAAGGCGCGGGTTGTGAAGGCGCCAATTTTGGGAGCACGATATCTGAATTTTCGGGATATAACAAGACGCGGGTTGGATTTTAGGGACAAGCCTAACATGTAGTAATATTGTACTTGTACGTACCAAATCAATTCGCACTTCCCTCAACCAAAAAGAAAACGAAAAAAATAAAACTATTGACACCACACAAAGAGAGAGTCTTGCCCCGTTTTACTATACAAATGCTATGCAAAGCTACTCCCTCCTTCCATCTATATAGAGTCTAATGCGTTTTTCGATGCTAACTTTGACCAAATATTAGAGCAATGATATATGACATGCAACTTACACAAAGCACACCGTTAACCCGTGCGTGAAAGGTTCTTTCAATGATATAATTTTCACATTGTGCATGTCATGTACTATTAATCTTGTCAATAGTCAAAGGCGGTTTTAAAAATCTCATTACGCCCTATATAGATGGAAGGAGGGAGTATGAATCCATGTTATGTCCGATTAATTTTTTTCGCTTGCTGTATAATGCATGTAACCTACTCATACCAACATTTTAGTGCATTCCCAATGTCTATACTACCGCTGCAATTCAAACTAAATTTGAATTCGTTTCTCTATTTCAATAAGAATCTACAATCATGATTGTTGCCAACTTCAACCATCATAGTTTCCTTGCTATCCTCCATATATAAATCGGACGGCCTATAATGCGGGATGGCAGGCACACCATCATCAAAAACTCCTTTTTTATAAGAGTAGAGATTAAATATATTAAATGTAGTATAACATGTTCATAAACACACCATGTGTATCACCGTTATATATATTCACACATGCGTCGGTTTAAAACACTATGATAAATTCTTCAAATATCCGAATTCACTTTTTATAATGAAGTATATATGATCTCTATTCGTCTTTTACACCCACACAACCCTCTTATATTTGTAGCTAGCGCTAACTTTATCTTGTGCATGCACACGCCCGCATCCCTCTCACCCTCCCTCAGCATTCTCTAGCTCCATCGCGCAAATTCGTCGTTTCACTTTAGGTCGTTCACCCACGGTGTGTGTAGCCCCCCAGCTCCTTCTTTATGGCAAACATCGATTGATATGCCTCTCTAGCCAGGTGTGCCTAGCCCAAACACAAGCTTCCCCTCTTCTCTTGTCACCGTCCATGCCTCACTCCCACCACTCTTTTCATCGTTCTCGTGCTACTTTCCTCCTCCCGCCGATATAGTATGCCTCTCGTACCACCTCCTACATGCATCCCTCTATCTCTATCCTTCTCCTCGTGCCTCGTTTGCTTCTAACACACACATGCATGTATACCGATCGATCTCCCAACATATACCTGGATCGACTTTAACTACCCCCCATCGATCGACGTACCTCACAAGTTATTTCTCTCCTTTCTCTAACAAAGGGCGATTGATCTTCCTATGTAGTTATGTCTGCTTACCACAGCCACATCGTCCCCCCTCATCATTCGTGCATGCCTCCTAACCCGTCTCTCACACGCACGTGCACAGACAACAAGAAACCATCTCATCTCTTATTGATATTGCGGGCGTGCCCTCCGTTTGTCTAGCAAGCCTATCCCACCATTTGTTAGAAGCAACTCCACTACCACCCCCTCCAACACTCTAGCTCTGTCTCTCTCCCAACCTTATTCCTCTCCTGCACATATGCATGGATGCCGATCGATCTCCCTTAATACATGAGGCGATCGATCTCCTTAATACATGAGGTAGGCCTCTCTCCTCCTCCACACATATACCAGCCATTGTACCTCTATAGTTAATTGGGACTCCCTCTTCCCCCACCACACACCGATAGTCGAGCGCTGCAGGTAGGTATCCATTCCACAGAGACAAACTGCACATGTCCCCTCTCACGTTCCAGTAGGCCAGCCACTCTATATCTTTGACGTGGGCACACACAAATTCGATGGCACTCTTTATCGATCGCGCGCGCACACACACACACACATCATCCCTCTTTTCGATTCTATGGACACCTCAAGCCGGTGATACCTCCACTCTCTTCTCGTGGATCGTCCCCTCTATATATATGTTATATCCAGGACTCTATTTCACACACATTGCATATGTTAAATTTTTTGATTGACCCCCCCCCCCAAAAAAAACTCTCAAGAACCCACACACTATATCTCTCTAGGTTTGTATCTCTCTCACACAACCCCACGTAGGTGGTGTACATCTACAAGAAGAGAATAGGTGCACCATGCACGCACTCACGCTTCGTGCCCAGCCACACCAGCGGGTACGGTGGAGCTCATTTCTTTACGAAATGGCAGCCCACGTGCTAATTTGAACACATGTAGTGGTTGTTTACCTAGGGAGGTCGTGTACCACGCCTGCACGAAACAAAGTTCGACTTGACGCGTTGCCGCGTTATTTTTAAATAAAGTTATAGCGCTCAATGGCACGTACACAGAATATAAAACGATTTTTATGGAGAAAAAGGTAGTCCGCTCACTATATACAATGGAGCCTTGCGTGCCTGGTTTGTCGCTCTTCAGAGTATCTCACACAAGGCTGCGGTGGCCTCTCTCTCTCTCTCTCACCGTTGGTCACTGATCCGGCCGCATCCCGTCCGCGGGGGAAAGGGAGTGCGGTGGCCTCTCTCTCTCTCACCGTTGGTCACTGATCCGGCCGCATCCCATCCGCTGGGGGATAGGGAGGAAGTGCATCGTTTCTCTGTTCGATGGCGCCGAGGCAGCACGTCCCGATCTGCGGTACACGCCGTTCTCTCTGACCAAGCTCCGGCGCGGTAGGGCCTACACCACCTGCTCGCAGATTCCACCCGCCGCCGCTCAGCTAGTTACATCCCGACGACCTCCAGGTATCCCCTCCGGCCTTGCTCCACTGCCCGTCTTCCCACGTCGCTGGATGTGGATCTTCCATAGTTCTTTGCCCAAAACGTAGCTCGTCCCAAATACTTTCCATATTGCATTCTCGTCCTCACACCGTTTTAGACAAACACAACAGTGTTGTTATCTTCCCTTAGGGCAAGGAATATGCTTCTTTTTTGTCATCGCATGTGTCATCAACTGTTATTGGCCAGTAATTGTTTCCTTTCTACCTCTTTTTTGCAAATAGGGCTATCCATTTCACCTCGTTGCTATTGCAACCTTTTGGTGAACTGCACAGATCGCTTTTTTCTTAAGAGTGTTTTGTGCAGTTGTACTAAAATGTCACATGGGCAACGTCTCTACATTTCAGTGCGACTGCACAAAGGGATATTGGTTTTGCTCTATCCTCCTCATCCAACTCCGAGCTTAATCTTCTCCAACTAGTGTCTTAAGAGAGACTGCAAAGGTGACCGGCTTCTATTTATGTGTTTATTGTTTCATCAGCAGTCCTCTATTATCATAATCACACTTAATATCTTTGGAACAGGGACGCTCAGCTCTATTTTAGTGGAACTGCACAAAATGATCGGAATGTTGCATGCTCCAGACAGGTACTTTTTTTCCCAACAAGCCTTGTTGATTTAGACAGAGCTGGGGGGACGTTGCTGCCAATGAAAGCATGGATCAACTTTAATTTAACACCTTATCACAACTCTGTCTTCAGTTGTGATGTAATTATTAGCTCTGATCTGCTAATAATTTACATGCATTAGCAAGGAAGTTAGTTTTTTATTGTTTCCGAAAGAGCATCGATGGCAAGACACGCGAAACAGAAGCTGAAAGCTCACACCATTGTACAATTTCATGTCTCGCTGGAAAATTATTTGTATAGTACGTCAATTATGTAAACAAATGATGGAAGCTTGATAGCATTGCCAGAAGCCTCTTCATCATCCGGGTCCATGTGCCATGCACAAAATTATACTCCTTCATTCCTAAATATTTGTCTTTTTACAAATTTCAAACGGGCATATTTTAGAGTGTAGATTCACTCATTTTGCTTCGTATGTGTACTCCCTCCGTTCCTAAATATTCTATTCGTATTTCTAGAGATTTCAACAAGTGACTACATACGAAGCAAAATGAGAGAATCTACACTCTAAAATATGTATATACATCCATATGTGCGAGTCCATTTGAAATCTCTAAAAAGACAAATATTTGAGTAGTCACTCGTTGAAAACTCTAGAAAGAGAAATATACTCCGGAGTATATTTTAGAATGGAGGGGGTAGTGCACAACCGCATGGGAGACTCAGCCCGGTCGTTGCGCCGCATTAATAGTGAGTAATGAGCAGTCAAATCGTAAGCCCCACCTTTCCCACTGTAAGTTGCTCTGAAGAAGCAACCATCAATACGCTCTTCTTTGAATCTGCTCATACTCCATCCGTCACTGTTTATACAGCGCGCTTCGGAAAAAAGAAAAAAGATCTGTGGGACCAAGGCGACTAGCAATCGGCCTGAAAAATAGCATTGGTAGTTATAGCACGGTGTCTATTACTAGAGGGAATAATGCGTGCACACATGCATGCAGTGCTTCCACCCCGGGTAGACACATGCATGCACTTACTCCACTCCATAGTACTGTAGTACAGAGTACATGGAGAGAAAATTGTGGATGATTGCGGTTACCACGCCCTAATTAATTGAGCATTAAACCAAACGCGTCTAAAGTCTCTGTGGTGGTGGAAATGCATTGAGAGAAAAGCATCATAATGAAGCGCGCCTTGTAAACTGTGACGGAGGGAGGAGTAGTATGAAGGTTCAAAACCAGAAATGCAGCGTATGGCGGTCGGTCAACGCACCTCCTTTTGGCATATCAGCGACATGTGGGACAGGAGTGTGAGCAAACCGATCTCAATTGGCGGCAAAGAGCCAACCCGCCGTTCCTTGAGAGAGACGAGGCGAGAACACACAGACGGGTTCGCATGGAGGCCAAGATATATTCAAGCATGGTTGGTTGATCGATATCATTCATTACATGTTGGGCTGCCGTTTTTAGCCCTTCTCCGGAATAAGCGTGTACTTTATCGGAGATAAAAATTAAGAGTACAGGCGGCTCCACCATGCGGTTCTAGTAGTAGTACTACTGCGTACTACTGCGCTTGGCTCTTCGCCTCTTCGTGAAGTCGAACAATGATGGTACTCCGCATGTTGGGTACTACGGTGTATGCCTCGACAATCGACACCGAATGGACTGATGCATGTCCACCGAGGGTAGGTTGCATTACTCAAAAGGCGTGGCGAGCTTCACCTTGTCCTGCAAGCTTCTCCTTGTTCTGCGAGTTGTGGGACACACCAAAAAGTAGTGCTAGTCCATACTCCCTCCTTTCTGGTTAATATGGCTTAATCTTTTTTGCGGGTAAATGAGAGAGCTTTATTCATATATAAGCATTCTTAGGACGATCAGCCAAGACAGTAGTCACTAAGAAGCGAGGTACCCCACAAAAAAAGAAGTAGGAAGCGAGGTGTTTCATCAAGCCAGCTCTCGGCCACATTCAAAGTGCGGCAAGCACGGTTCAAGACCTGAAGATGCGCCGCAAGGTTTGTTGACCTGTTTACTTGCTGAATAACAAAAAAAGAGGAAATATTACCGAGCGCTATTATTTGTAACAGGATATGAGCCAGAATTAAGCGAGAATTGTGGCGAGTGTTCCATGCAATCAACTTCCATTATCACATGCGAGAACCCTCGAAGAGAACCAAATGTGTTGAAGATTGCTTTATCACATTTTAAAATTATAATAAGAGTGCAGACACTCCTCCATCCGGTTCCTAGTACTAGTATAGTACTTACGTACCTTTATAGACTATATTAGTAGTACTAGTACTAGTAAACTTTGCGCTTGGCTGTTCGCCTATTTGGGAAGTCGAACAATAGTAGCACTAGTAGTATAGTGTATGCTTCTGGCAATATGACACCGAATTAACTGTTGCACGTCCACCGCCTGAGCGAGGGAGAGCTTGCATTAGTCAAAAGTTTCTCCTTGTCATGCGAGCCACCATGCGCAAGTAATGCTAGTCCATACCGCCTCCTCTCCGGTTAATATGGATTAATTTCAAACGAGATAAATACACTGTCTGTCACTGTATATTTGTAATAATACGGTCAGTGGACTGCATAAAACGCTCATTGCGCTCAATATATATATATTTTCCGGTGTTTATACGGTCACTAGCTCACCCTGACTGAGTATGTGTGTGCATGCATGTGTAGGTTGAGCACTTAGCATGACCGTGTGTGTTTCGTCGTGTGCTCGACATGCATGCATTAGGGCGTCGCACGCGTTTTTGCGTCCATGTGTACGTGTGACTGTTGCATACACGTAGGGGGAGTACGTGTAGGGGCCACTAAGGAGCAGTCAAATCACACAGTAAGTTAGTCGGAAGAAGCAACCATCATTTCACTCTTGAATGACACGTACGCAATATAAAATGGTTGATATGGACAGAAAAAAAAACCACTATATATACACTAGCAGGAGCCTAAGCTACAAGCCTGCTTGCTAAGGTTGCTCTCTTCACAAGCATAGAACGATGGGCCTGATCCCACAGCTGGGGGAAGGGAACAATGTTCTGCGTAGACGCGGTCGACATCGGCGAGGGAGAAAACTCTCAGTCGGTGCATCCCAATCGGGGGTCACCGCGGTATGGGCCGATGCCGCGTCCCAACCGCCCTTCTAGCTACAGCCCGACGTCCCAGGTAGTCCATCTTCCTTTTGGAGCCGGCTTGCTCCACTGCCGTAGCTCCATCTCCATGTCGATCTTTCTCTACTTGTACCGTCTTCTACTTGTGATGAGTTTATGTCTCATGAACTAGTGCCAGTACTATTATTCTAATCACACTTCTTCAATATCTTTGCCATCAGGGATGCTTAGGTCGATTTTAGTGGAATTGCACAAAAGCATCGTATGATCCGAGGGTGCCAGCCGTCTTTCCTTCGACAGGTTCTACCTGGCCAGGGAATTAAATCATGTTTAGGGTTTAGGGTTTAAGTCGTAGTGACCCCATCAGTAGTTTTTCTTTCGTACACGCTCCCACAACTTTTTTTCTTTAGTTGTGAAGTAAATATTGGCTATGATTTGTGAATCATTGAGATTTATCAGCATGCGTGTTAGTTTTCATTTTTATTTGATGGAATGTTGTAACGGGGCAACCTTGGAATAGGAATGAAAATGGAGTGGAAAGTTTCCGTTTTTCCAGAGAAAAAATGGAAACGGAGAGAAACCAATGTTTCGTTTTGTTGGATCGCGCCATCGAGCAAAACCAACGTTTAAATCACGTCTGTCGTGTTCGTGTCTCACCCTCCTCCACGGCTCGACCCCACACGGTCGCTTGGCATGCCACTCATCGCAAACCAACATTTCCCGCGTCTCGCTCTCTCACCCTCTCCATATCAAAACAAGATGACCGTGTCCAATCTATCTCTCTCCTCACCGGTGGTCACAGATCCGGCCGAATGCCCGAATCCCGTCTGCTGCGGGAGGTGAGGAGGTGCAGCGTTGACGTTATGCGCCCGTCGGCGGACGGAGAGCCGATGCGCACCGTCCTCTCGGAGCGGCGCTAAGCGCGGACGAAGATGCCAAATGGATGATGCATCACCATGATGACCTATCGATGCTCATGGTTGCGCCTCGTGGTTGCGCTGCGGTGAAGCTGATCGATTTTCAATGAAAAACAAGCTATCTTCCATCGATTGCTCTTTGCTTGTTACGCACAAAGATGATATCCTTCGTCAGTTCACCTTGGTTGCTTTGGAGACGCGATGCGTCTTTCACGTTGGTGCAATTTTATCATACAATTGGCTATGAACCAAATGTTTCCTCGAAGAAGGATCGGCGTTGGTACTAAGAGCATAAGTTTTGTATTGATTTCTAAGCCTTCTCACAACTTTGGCTCCAGCTCCCCGTAATTTTATTTGTCCTGCTATTAACTTTGATTTAAAAATGGTGTGGACTAAAAACCACGATGGACGTAGTAGCCCTGCATTTTTATTTACTCAGAATATTAGATTTGACTGAAGTCAAACTTTATAATAGTCTCAAACCTTTCCGATAATTGAAATTAAAATTCTTTATTTGTACACACTCTCACACGTTTCCGATAATTTGGCGCATTTGTGGTTGTTCACTTAAGGGAGGGTAGTGTACCACACGTGAAGGACGGGAAGTGCGACCAGACGCGTGGGCGTGGATGGTTAGTTCATCGGAAGTAGTACTAGTTTTCTTCACTGTACATTAGATAAAGAGTTTCGTTTCGTACTTACACAATTTAAAATGATTGTTATGGAGAGAATAAGAAAACCACTCCACTAGTATATATTACTCGTATACACGAGAGTACTATATGGACGCGACTTGACTTAGTGCACTTTTTGCCTTTGGGTTTATGACAGGTGGGCCCAAAATGTGGCTGGCTCACATCATACATGCCAAAAGCAGGTGCAAGAAGGCACCGGAGCTCGATCCGTCTACAGTAGTATATATATAAGCGGGAGCCTCAGCTTGTTCGCTAGGGTTTGCACTCTCCACACGCCGCCAAGACTACATATATGTTACACGCTGGAGGCTCAGCGTTCATTTTCTAGGGTTTGCTATATTCACAGTCTCTCACCCTCTCTTCACCAGATCTAAACAAGACTGCATTGGCCTCTTGTCTCTCTCTCCCCCCTCACAGCTGGTGAAGGAGGCGTCCGTATCCGTCACACCGGGAAGGGGAGGAGGTGCAGCGTTCACTCTATCGCCTTCGGCGAGGGAGGCAATCCGCGACCATCTGCGCTGTTCTCTTTCACCCAGCGCCCATGCGGGAGGGCCACCGACCCCTTCTTCCTTGTTGCCGTACGTAGTGTGGGTAGATCCAGCCTCCCTCCGCACGCCTTGCCACATCCCGACGACCCTAAGGTATAAGTTTCTTTGAAACCGTCGTTGCTCTAGCTGCATGTGGATCTTTTTCGATCTGTAGTCGAATCTAGGTCTTGGTTCAAAGAGGAAAGAAGGGTGCGGTGGGCTGGAGCAAGAATCTAGGGCGTGGTTCAATGAGGAAAGGAGGGGCGGAAAGTAGTATAGACTGGCTATCCAGCCGCTTTGTAGGTCGAAAAGGGAAAAAGGGGGTAACCCAGTACACACATAGAACCGATCTCTTTGTTGAAAAGGGAAAGAAACTGGGGGGGTCGGGTAGTTTGTGCAGGACTAGATTTGCTGCCATCACTTAGGAAAAAGGTTCAAAGAAAACAAATATGGGACCAACGTATATATGCTGCTTGGCTACATACTCTGCATCACCCATTTATACGTGTGGACGCACATGGTGCTGGCATGTCCCATACAGCTATTTTGCTGTTGTTAATCTAAGAATGCCGCCGGAAAATTGAAGCAATGCCACTGTTAAAAGTAAATTACATTTTTTAATGAATCTTGTTTCAAGAGAATGTCTCTGTTAATATGAACCAATGCAACCGTTTTATAAATGCTACTATCCTACTTTGTTTTCCATCCAAGATAAGTTAGATGCTTCTTTCTGTCACCGTTTGTTTCATCCTCCTTTATCGCCAAGTAATTGTTTCCTTTTTTGCCTCTGTTAAAACAGGGGTATCGATTCAACTTGTTGCTATTACGTCATTTTGCTTCGCTACTCGAAACACTTATGTTTTAAGAGTGTTTTGTGCAGTTCAACTTGAATGTCACACCGGTGACTTTGCTTAATTTTTGTGGAACTGCACAAAAGGAGATCGAGATTTGTTTCCACTCTTCATGGCGAGTTGTTTCAAATCTTGGTCTCATCCACATGATGTGCAGTGTGCTTTGAGATGTTGTGCTACTTGTTTTGGTACTGTTTTAAATAAATGTTGAATTGAAGCTATTGTATTGCTGTCTTTTCCCATTAAGTAGTGAACAAAAATGGGACCAACCCAGACACGATGCTTGTTGCTTCGTTACAACAAATTCAGCATCACCCCCTTTATAAGCCAGTAGTTGATGCCACTCTCATAATTAACTACTGAATCTTATTTCAAAACTACAACACTTGTTAGGGATTGGCGGGATTATCATTTTTGTGGCCGCATGTTTCATCCTCCTTTATTAACCAGTAATTTATTCCTTTTTTGCCTCTGTTTAAACAAGAATATCTATTCAACTTGTTGCTATTGCGACATTTTGCTTCGCTACGCGAAACACTTTGCTTGATTTCAGTGCAACTGCACAAAACGAGATTGGATTTCCTATTCGTGTTGGCAGATTCGTATTTTATCCTGGTGGTCTCATGAAAGGTCAGTACAGGCCTTCATCCACATGATTGTGCAGTGTGCTTTGAGATGTTGTGCTACTTGTATTGGTACTATTTTAAATAAATGTTGAATTAAAGCTATTGTATTGCTGTCTTTTCCCATTAAGTAGTGAACAAAAATGGGACCAGCCCAGATATGATGCTTGTTGCTTTGTTACAACAAACTCTGCATCACCCCCTTTATAAGTAGATGGAAGCACATATCGTTGTTGCGCCCACTCTCCCCTGGAACTGTTTATGCTTTTCGTTGATCTAATGCCGCTGGTAAAATTAAGCAATGCCACTCTCAGAATTAATTAACTACTGAATCTTAGTTCAAAACTGCAACACTTGTTAGGAATGGTACAATCCTGCTTTGTAGTTCTTTCTACATGTTTAACCAAGGTATTGCTAAGATAATGTCTCTGCTAAAATGAATCAGTCGCATTGTTTTAGGAATGGTACTTTTCTGCTTTTTCGTTCTTTATACATGTTGAAACAAGGCATTGTTAAGATAATGTCTCAGTTAATATTAATGAATCACAATGATTGAGAATTGCTACTCTCCTGCTTTGTTTCCCATTAAGATAAGGTAGATCAGTAGATGTTTTTCTTCTGGGAGTACAAGTCATCAACCGTTATTTCTTAGTAATTGTTTCCCTTATACCTTTTGTTGCTTACAGGGATATCACAATTAAAGCTCGGTTTTATTCCGACTTTGATTTTATTTCAACTGCACAAAAGGAGCCCATGTGTCCAGGGCAAACTGCTGCATTACTGGGTCCAGTTGGTCGTTCCACTTTGCAGAAAGAAGCGATCACTTTATTTGCGCTACATTCTGAAGGAATGACCGAGAAGCTTTACGATATTAGGCCTTCCAGTATGTAGGCCAAAAGAGGTGCCAATTTCACCTTTTCTTAGTTTGGCACCGAATCCCTCCATTGCTACAGCCGGTGCCATAAATATTCGACATCGGTGACATGACTAGTCTGCAGAGACCATTGGCAATTTAACAACACGTGGAGTGCCCTGGGCAAAAAGTGCCCAAACAAGTACAAGAAGTGAAAGTGAAACTATCCCTAGGTGGTTTTGGTAATTCATAACAACATATAGCTCATTGAGCTAATGCTATTCCAAGACAAATATTTCAGGAAAGCTCAATGAATGGCATGGCATGGATGATGAAAGTGGATCCCTCAAAATATCAAGAACAAAGGATTGGCTCAAGCTCAAAAGCTCAAGACTCTACATTTTACATTTTAGTGATCCAAGATCAAATTGAGTCTATAGGAAAAGCCAATACTATCAAGGAGGGATGAGGTGTTGCTTAATGAGCATCTTGCTTCATGTGCTTAGTAATATGCTCCAAAACCCTCCACTACTTTCTCACATCCACATATGACCTAAACCTAAAGTCAAACTCGGCCCTACCGATTCTTTCTATCCGGCGCCACCGAGTTCAGTTGTCATAGCCACTGCCACAAACCCTAGGCAAATCGGTCTCACCGATAGGGATCTCGGTCTCACCGAGATGGGATTCTAATCTCCCCGTTTCCCTTCGTAACGTTTCGGTCTAACCAAAGTGAGCGATCGGTCCCACCGAGAGTGCAATGTAAACTCTCTGTTTCCCTTTCGTAACTTTTCAGTCTCACCGAAAGAGTGAATTGGTCCCATCGAGTTTACCTGACCAACTCTCTGGTTAGCTAATTACCAAAATCGGTCTCACCGAGTTTGTGTAATCGGTCTCACCAAGATTACGTTATGCCCTAACCCTAATCATATCGGTCATACCGAGTTGCATGTCAGTCTCACCGAAAACCCTAACGGTCACTAGGTTTACTAAATCGGTCCGACCGAGTTTGATGATTCGGTCCCACCGAGTTTGGTAAATTGTGTGTAACGGTTAGATTTTGTGTGGAGGCTATATATACCCCTCCACCTCCTCTTCATTCGTGGAGAGAGCCATCGAACAAACCTACACTTCCAACTTACCAGCCTGAGAGAGAACCACCTACTCATGTGTTGAGGCCAAGATATTCCATTCCAACCACAAGAATCTTGATCTCTAGCCTTCCCCAAGTTGCTTTCCACTCAAATCTTCTTTCCACCAAATCCAAATCCTGTGAGAGAGAGTTGAGTGTTGGGGAGACTATCATTTGAAGCACAAGAGCAAGGAGTTCATCATCAACACACCATTTGTTACTTCTTGGAGAGTGGTATCTCCTAGATTGGCTAGGTGTCACTTGGGAGCCTCCGACAAGATTGTGGAGTTGAACCAAGGAGTTTGTAAGGGCAAGGAGATCGCCTACTTCGTGAAGATCTACCGCTAGTGAGGCAAGTCCTTCGTGGGCGGCGACCATGGTGGGATAGACAAGGTTGCTTCTTCGTGGACCCTTCATGGGTGGAGCCCTCCGTGGACTCACAAGAACCGTTACCCTTCGTGGGTTGAAGTCTCCATCAACGTGGACGTCACGATAGCACCACCTATCGGAACCACGACAAAAACATCTGTGTCTCCAATTGCGTTTGAATTCTCCAAACCCTTCCCTTTACATTCTTGCAAGTTGCATGCTTTATTTTCCGCTGCCTATATACTCTTTGCATGCTTGCTTGAATTGCGTGAAGATTGCTTGGCTTGCTCAAAGATAGCTAAAATCTGCCAGCCTAAAATTGGGAAAAGGTTAAGTTTTTAATTGGTCAAGTAGTCTAATCACCCCCCTCTAGACACACTTCAAGGTCCTACAAGTGGTATCAGAGCTTTGGTCTCCATTTGCTTTGATTTCCATAGCTTTTGGTGGTCATAGCCTTGGTTTCACAACCTAGGAGAGTATGGCGTCTAGTGAGGGAAATTATCACCGTAGAGGTCCTTACTTTGATGGCACTAATTTTGCTAGTTGGAAGCATAAGATGAAAATGCATATTCTCGGACATAACCCCGCCGTTTGGGCTATTGTGTGTATTGGTTTGCAAGGTGAATTCTTTGATGGGAGAGAACCGAACCGTGAAGCTAGCGCGGAAGAGTTGAAAATGATGCAATACAACGCTCAAGCTTGTGATATCCTCTTCAATGGCTTGTGCCCCGAATAATTCAACAAAATCAGCCGTCTTGAGAATGCAAAGGAAATTTGGGATACTTTGATTGATATGCATGAAGGTACCGACTCCGTCAAGGAATCCAAGTTGGATGTGCTCCAAAGTCAGCTTGACAAGTTCAAAATGAAGGATGGTGAAGGTGTCGCTGAAATGTACTCTAGGCTTGCTCTTATCACAAATGAGATTGCCGGCTTAGGAAGTGAAGAGATGACCGATGATTCATCATCAAGAAGATCCTAAGAACATTAGATGGAAAATATGATACCGTGTGCACATTGATCCAAATGATGCCAAATTACAAAGATCTCAAGCCAACGGAAGTCATTGGAAGAATTGTTGCTCATGAGATGTCACTCAAGGATAAGGAGGAACTTCACAACAAGTCAAGTGGTGCTTACAAAGCCTCATGTGAAGCCCCCACATCATCAAGTGAGAAACAAACCTTCAATGAAGAATTGAGCTTAATGGTGAAGAACTTCAAAAATTCTACAAGAGTAGAAGCAAAGAAAGAAGCTCTAAGTCAAGGTCCTACAATGACAAAAGATCTTCTAGTCGAGAGCTTAATTGCTACAATTGTGGGAGACCGGACACTACTCCAATGAGTGTACGGCACCCTACAAAAGAAGAGAAGATTCTCCCAAGAGAAGAAGTAGAAAAGAAGAATCACCACCAAGAGAGAGAAGGAGTAGAGATGATCGTTATGAAGGAAGACCCTCACGGAGAAGAAAGGATTCGGAAAGGAAGGACAAGTCCTCAAAGAGCTACACAAAACGAAGACATCAAGCTCATGTTGGTGAATGGGTATCCGGCTCCGACTCCGACAATCACTCCGAGAGAAGCTATCACTCCGACTCGAATACACTCAAGATGAAGGTGTTGCCGGTTTAGAACTTGTGTCAACCAACTCCTACGACATATTTGAATCACCAAATGAAGGAATTGGAAGATGCTTCATGGCCAAAGGTCCTAAGGTAACACACCCCGAGTATGTTGGTTTTAATAGTGATGAAGATGACTTGCTAGGTGATGATGATTTACTTATTGACAACTCTAGTGATGAATACTATGATGAAACGTCAATTAATCATGCGAATCAAGATGAAACAAATGACAATGATAAGGAGAAGATTGAGCGTCTAACTAAAGAACTAAACACTCTTAAGTTAGCTCATGAAACTATCTTCGAAGATCATCAAGAACTTTTAAGGGCTCATGAAAAGTTACTCTTTGAAAAGCTCAATCTTGAGCAAGAGCATGAGTTCCTAAAAGAAATCAATGATGATCTCCGTAAGAAAAGTTCTTCTTATATTGCCAAGCGTTTACTCTTATCTACCTACATGCCTCAAGTCAAGTCTAGTAACAAGAACAAGAAAGATTCTTCTTGTAGTAGTAACAATAACAATGCTAAACCCAATATTGTTGCTTCTAGTAGTTCTCTTGATTCCACTAATGATTCTCTTAGCCAAGTTACACTTGAGCAAGAAAACAGCTTATTGAAGGGAATTATAGAGAAAGGTGTATACAAGAGTCTTGCCGGGAGTACGCAATTTGAGGAAATTGTACACAAGCAAGGAAGGCACCGGAAGAATCAAGGTGTTGGTTTTGAACGAAAGTTCAATGCCAATGGAGTTGAGTGGGAAGAAGATCAATACCCCAAGACAAAGTTTGTTCCTCAACAAGAGAAGTATGATCCTACTTCCTTCAAGGGAACACAAGCACAAGATGATCTTCCACCACAAGACCACAAGAACAAAGGCAAGGACAAGCTTCAAGAGGAGATTGATGCATTTGAAGAAGCACCTAAGGCCTTGGTCAAGTGGGTTCCCAAGACTACGTCAAGTTCTACTTCATCAAGCACAACTACTACACCAAGGATTCCCATCAAGATGATGTGGTTCCCGAAGAAGAAGAACTAGAGAGTTCTTGAGGGTGACTCCGCCAACATTTTTCACTCATATCATTATGGCAAGGACAAGTGCAACCACCTTCCATATCTTGCACTAGTTCAAGGAGTCACAAACCCTCATGTTGGTAAGGCAAGGGACAAGGTAACCTAATGTTTTCATGGACATCATTTGATGTGTGCATCACTCTATGTCTATGGATATTCTTGTTTGTTCCTTATGGGACTAACCCATGTAGGTATTGAAAGTGCAACTCACTCCAAAGGATTGCTCCAAAAGATCTACATCAACATTGAGCATTCACATCTTAAACACCTACATGAAGTCATCATCGACAAAACCCAAGGTTAGTTTATCCCTCTAATGGGGGGATCTCACATCTAGGGGGAGCTTAATTCTAAGAATTGAGTCAAAGCAACTCTAATCATGTGAACACATAAATGCTTTATGTAAAAGTGGTAACCCCACTTGAGCTTAAACGACGAGTATGACCTATGATCAAATGTTCTCATTTGACTCCTAAGTCAATATACTCATATATAGATGACCTAGTCATCGCCAATTGTTTGATAGATGCTAGAATTGGTTGTGCATGCTTTGTCACATATTTCATTTGTCATTTTATTGTGTGAGCATGTTGGATGCATATTTTACTCATTCGAGGACATCCACTTGTTGTTTTGATTGATTGGCTTCTTTTTCTTTGGCCAAGTGGATGGACAAGAATGCCTAAGAACCTTCTCTAGCTATCTATGCTTTTCTCGTCTCAAACTCTATTCATGCTACATCACAAAATTTGATCAAGTCAGATTCGAACCACTCTGTGTGAGGAGCACTCGGAGTCCCCGATTCGTCATAGACTTAAACTTCCAAAACTTCTTTGTGATTTTTGGTCTGACCGATTCCTCCATGACAGTCATACCGAGATCACTAAGTCGATCTAGGTTTTCATCTCGGTGCAACCGATTTGAACTTTTTGGTCACACCGAGTTCAGAATCGCTTATGCTTATGCATCTCAGTGCCACCGAGTTGTTCCACTCGGTCACACCGACAGTGTCGGGCTATATATTCACACGGGCAAATTTTGGAAAACTTTCTCCGAAACTCCTCGCCCGCGCATAGCTCGCTCTGCCTACTTGGTCTACGGATCGTCGACTTCGTCGCCAGCCGCCTCCTCTCGCTGGTCTCCACCGCCGTCAACGGAATTCTTCTCCGCCGTTGTCGCCGTAGCGAGTTCACCGCCGAACTAGGGTATGAACTCGATCACAGTGCTATCCTAAATGCGATTCTCAGCACATTGTGTTCGTAATGCATCTTGCCACGATTGAAACACTTCTATCCAGTCAAAACGATCCTTAGAACAGGTGTGATTCGAAAATTTAGGGTTAGGTTTCCACCGAAACCATCTCGCACCCACCGAGTTGAAAAACTCGGTCCCACCGATTTGGCTAACGCCATTGCACTAGTAAGTCTCGGTCTGACCGAGAATTACAAATTGGTGCGACCGATTTTAGAACTTTGTGAAACCCTAGCAGTCTCGGTGCCACCAAACTGTGACTCGGTCTGACCGAGTTCACTAGTTTATGTTCCAAAACCGCTTTGGTATCACCGAGTTTGAAAATCGGTAGATCCGAAATGCTTTCTGTGGAAACTAAAACTAAGTTTTTGAATGATTCTTTTGCAAAAATCTCTGCATTTTGTGATGCTCATCCACTCTACCTCATCTATAACTATTCACAGGGTCAGCAGTCAGTGTGTGCAGCATGTTAGACCAAAGTGACAGCCAGAACAAGTCAGAAGAGCAGATTCACATGAGTGAGGGCACTAGTCCCTCTAGCAGCTCAGATGAGGGGAGCATAAGCACTCCTAGCAATCTTCCCAAGGCTGCCACAAGGACAAGGAAGAAGAAGACCTCAGAGTCTGAGGAAGAAGATTATGTGGTAGTTGAGGATGAGGCAAGTTCAAAGAAGAAAGTGCTCAAGAAGGAGTACATCTCAACTGCAGTAAAGCCAGGCATGAAGATCAAAAGGCCTGCAGGTAGACAACCAATGTCCAAAGCCAGAGTCTCCACTCAAGCTTCTTTGGAATCCCAACCCAAAGAACCTGCTGCTGCTGAAGGAAAGAAAAGGAAAGAAAGGGTCAAGAAGACCATGGCCAGAGTGATTGGGAAGCCTTCTATGATGGAGGAAGAGGAAGAAGAAGAGGTTGCTGAACCAGCACCCAAGTCACAGAAACTGATGGGTGATGCCATAAAGTCAAGGGCTGCAACTTCAAAGCCCAAAGCTGCCCCCAAGCCCAAGAGTGCACCAAAGAGGAATACCAGGAGCATACCAGCAGCTGAGAAGAACAAGGCCCCAATGCCTGATGTTGCTGCTGAGGAAGATGAAGAAGGGAAGGTCTTAAGGAAGCTCAAACCCAAGATTCCAGACCACAATGATGCTCATCCTGTGGCTGAGAACATGAAGATCAGGAGAGATCTAGGGATGAGGCTATGGAGAGAGTCAGATCCATATGCCACCAGGAGAAGGACTGCCGTAGATTACAGGTTCCACACCAAGGAGCAGCAGGACTTCTATGAGACCATCCTATTGGATAAGAAGCCCATAGTTTGTGATATGAGGTGGGTCGACTGGACCTACATTCAGGAGAATGCAGAACACTATCCTGGAGTGTATGGCAGTTTCAGTGCATGTGGAGTTGCAGATTTTGTTGGGCAGAAGCTCACAAACTGGAATGACGAGCTCATTATGCAATTCTACTCCACATCACATTTCTATCTAGATGGCAGGATAGTTTGGATGTCTGAAGGAACAAGATACCAATCAACCATAGAGGAATGGGCAAGTCTGATCAATGCCCCCAAGGAGAGTGAAAATGACTTGGATATTTATGCCAAGAAGAAAATGGATCACAACTCAATGTCACAGATGTACAAGGAGATCCCAGATGATGCACTTGAGACTTTCAAGTTTGGATCAGTTCATTTTCTTCTGTCAGGGCTGCCTATGATCAACTGGATCCTAAGGCACACTCTTTTGCCCAAATCAAGTGACCACAACATGATCAAATGGCATGCAATTAACTTGCTTCACATTTTTTATGTGCCCCAGAAATTCAAGGTCATGAGCCTCATAGTTGAAACTATCAAGAGGACAGCAACAGACCAAAAGAGGAGCTGTGGATATGCCCCACAGATTCAGGAGTTGATTAACTCAAAGATGGGCATCGGGAAGTATCTGTTGGATAAGGAACACTTGGTTCTCTATCCTGAATTTGAGGACAATCAAGTTGTCATGACTGAGAATGAACCATCATCAGTAAAAGCCCAAGAGAAGAAGGAAAAGGCAAGGAAAGAGAAGTCTGCCAAGATGCCAACTCAAGCAGAGGCATCTGAGTACTTTCTGAAGAACAAGCAGGAGCAGCTTGGTTACTTGATAGCATCAACTCTGCAGATTGAGAAGGGGTTGGCCACCCTAACTCAAAACCAGGAGAGCCTGGAAAGAATCATGGAACAAAAATTCTACGATCTTGATGTCAAGGTAACTGAGATTGATCGGTTTGTGGAGCAGCTACTGAGGATGACATGAGGAGAGGAAGGCGGGGACAACAAGCGATGCATTTGCCAGAGTGCCTCGAGCTCAGAGATCAGCTGCAGAGCCAGTACCAGTCACCAGAGTCACTTCATCAGCTCCAGCTACAGCTCCAGCGCAACCAGCTCCAGTACCACCTCCTTCAGCTCCATCTACATTGACTGAAGCCTTCGTTCTTGGAGTTCTCCGAACACCACCACCTGAAGACCAAGCCCGAGAGACGATATAGTCCTATGCAGTTTTTAGGAACTTTTTGGTAACTTGTTGCCAAAGGGGGAGAAAAATGTATAGATCATAGGCTTCGAGAGAGAGATTTGCTGCTTTTGTTCTCTCTTGTCTTCTTGGTTGATCTCTGTTTGCTTTTGATTGCTTGAGATACTATGCAATTACCCGTGAGACATTGATGATCATGTGTTTGATCATAAGCTACACTTATGCTTGTTATATGTTATTATCTTACTTATCCTTATATGATCATTCACTTTGCTTGGTGATGAGTGCATGTATTCAATCTTTATTATTTTGAGCGCTCCACCAAGATGTATGTGACATGGAAGAGTAACCCATGAGCATAATTCCTTGTGCATTTGCAGTCCAAAGAAAATCTTAAAATATGCAAAAATTTAGGGGGAACTCTTTCTTATCACATACTTCTCAAAGCGACGATGTTTTTCAATCTTATTATCATTTGTCGAAGCTTTGATCTATATGTTGTCATCAATTACCAAAAAGGGGGAGATTGAAAGTGCAACTATCCCTAGGTGGTTTTGGTAATTCATAACATATAGCTCATTGAGCTAATGCTATTCCAAGACAAATATTTCAAGAAAGCTCAATGAATGGCATGGCATGGATGATGAAAGTGGATCCCTCAAAATATCAAGAACAAAGGATTGGCTCAAGCTCAAAAGCTCAAGACTCTAAATTTTACATTTTAGTGATCCAAGATCACATTGAGTCTATAGGAAAAGCCAATACTATCAAGGAGGGATGAGGTGTTGCTTAATGAGACTCTTACTTCATGTGCTTAGTAATATGCTCCAAAACCCTCCACTACTTTCTCACATCCACATATGACCTAAACCTAAAGTCAAACTCGGCCCTACCGATTCTTTCTATCCGGCGCCACCGAGTTCAGTTGTCATAGCCATTGCCACAAACCCTAGGCAAATCGGTCTCACCGAGATGGGATTGTAATCTCTCTGTTTCCCTTCGTAATGTTTCGGTCTAACCGAAGTGAGCGATCGGTCCCACCGAGATTGCAATGTAAACTCTCTGTTTCCCTTTCGTAACTTTTCAGCCTCACCGAAAGTGCGAATCGGTCCCACCGAGTTTACCTGACCAACTCTCTGGTTAGCTAATTACCAAAATCGGTCTCACCGAGTTTGTGTAATCGGTCTCACCGAGATTACCCTAACCCTAATCATATCGGTCCTACCGGGTTGCATGTCAGTCCCACCGAAAACCCTAACGGTCACTAGGTTTACTAAATCGGTCTGAACGAGTTTGATGATTCGGTCCCACTGAGTTTGGTAAATTGTGTGTAACCGTTAGATTTTGTGTGGAGGCTATATATACCCCTCCACCTCCTCTTCATTCGTGGAGAGAGCCATCAGAACAAACCTACACTTCCAACTTACCAGTTCTGAGAGAGAACCACCTACTCATGTGTTGAGGCCAAGATATTCCATTCCAACCACAAGAATCTTGATCTCTAGCCTTCCCCAAGTTGCTTTCCACTCAAATCTTCTTTCCACCAAATCCAAATCCTGTGAGAGAGAGTTGAGTGTTGGGGAGACTATCATTTGAAGCACAAGAGCAAGGAGTTCATCATCAACACACCATTTGTTACTTCTTGGAGAGTGGTGTCTCCTAGATTGGGTAAGTGTCACTTGGGAGCCTCCGACAAGATTGTGGAGTTGAACCAAGGAGTTTGTAAGGGCAAGGAGATCGCCTACTTTGTGAAGATCTACCGCTAGTGAGGCAAGTCCTTCGTGGGCGACGGCCATGGTGGGATAGACAAGGTTGCTTCTTCGTCGACCCTTCGTGGGTGGAGCCCTCCGTGGACTCTCGCAGCTGTTACCCTTCGTGGGTTGAAGTCTCCATCAACGTGGATGTGTGATAGCACCACCTATCGGAACCACGACAAAAATATCCGTGTCTCGAATTGCGTTTAAATTCTCCAAACCCTTCCCTTTACATTCTTGCAAGTTGCATGCTTTATTTTCCGCTGCCTATATACTCTTTGCATGCTTGCTTGAATTGCGTGAATATTGCTTGACTTGCTCAAAGATAGCTAAAATCTGCCAAAGTCTAAAATTGGGAAAAGGTTAAGTTTTTAATTGGTCAAGTAGTCTAATCACCCCCCCCCCTCTAGACATACTTCAAGGTCCTACAAGAAGCGACAGGACTCCACGATCATAGCAATTACATATTTTGAATGGGAAAAGCTTGTCAAAGTTTAATCATTGATGTTAGCAAGAAGCGACAGGACTCCACGATCATAGGCATTACATATTTTGAATGGGAAAAGCTTGTCAAAGTTTAATCATTGATGTTAGCAAGAAGACGTTAGTTTAATATATTGGAATTGGAAAACCTTGTCAAAATCTGCTCATTGATGTTAGCCAGAAGACATGTATTTTATATTTTTGAGTGGGACGCCCTTGCTGTGAGCAGCGTCGAGTGTTTTTTTTCCTATTCCTGTGTTCAGTTTAGAAGTAAATAGTTACTCTGCTGAGATATTCCTATGTTAAGAGTTTGTTCTGAATATTGTATATGTAATGCCAGGCCTTGTGTTTGATTGCAAAGTTGAGCTTGGAGTGTTGTGGCATGCGGCATCACGAGTTGTTCACCATGCCTCCTGAGAATAATGCTTCGTATTGTTTTGCATGTCGATCTAATGCCAGTGATTTGCTTGTTAAGAAGATCATCCTCTTCTGTTGTTTCCGTGCGTAAGAAGTTCATCATCTGATGTTTCAGAGCCTGTTTGGTTCCAATAAGTCACTTGACTTATAAGTCAGGTGACTTAATTAAAACCAGTGACTTATAAGTCACGCCTGTTTGGTTGTCACCTGACTTATAAGTCACCTGACACACCTTCCCACACCAATCAACATCATGCAGGTGGTGGGACCCACGCAAAAGGGGATGACTTATAAGTTTTAAGTTGGGGTGGAGCAACTTATGACTTATAAGTTGAGGTGACTTATAAGTCGGGTGCATTTGGCAAAATAAGTCACTTTTTCACTTTTCGACTTATAAGTTGGTGACTTATTTGGAACCAAACAGGCCCTCATTCATAGCCTATACGACATGTCGGGTAGGTTAGACGTGAAACCATATGATCTTCCGACCAACTCATGATATTAGGCCGTGATTGGATCGTTGTTTTCCAACCAAAACCGCCTGTAAAACTGACGCTTGTAAATTAAAGCAGATGGTCTCGGGCGAAGGCGCTTGGTTGGTCGATTTCGACTAGTAAAATATCGGAAGTACTTCACACACGATAAAAACACTGAACGACACTCGGACGATTGCTAATCCAGCCGTTAGCTGCTGTTTCAGCCTTGCCCATGGATGGCATGATACGCACGTCGTGCATGTATCGTTTGGTAATGTCGTCCATATAGCAGTGCTCGTAAATATACACTGGTCTCTCAAATTACACGCGTAACCCGCCGGTTTTACTTACAGACCTCGGGCCTTCCGATGACGAGTAAATTACACTTGTATGTTAATAGAGGTTTGAAATAAACCAGAGCTCCCAAGCGCGGCCTTACCGTTTCATGCCGTCTCAGTTTGTCGAAGGTGCTCATAGGTGTCCGATGATCCTGGCTTCTTGAATGAGCAGCGGGCGCTGTATCAGATCTCCGTAGGGCCCGCGAGGCCCTCTCGTTGTCCTTCGAGTTGTTGCGCTAGCCGTGGCGCCGAGCATTGTTAACATGGTCAACGAACATGAGGATTCAGGAGATGACTTTATTTTGACAGGATGACACTAGGGACCCACTAGGGCCATAGCCGTACGTACGCAAGTGCCTCCTTATTATGTACAACTATATTTTTTTTCTTTCTCCTGGTTTCACGACATCACGGTCCCACACCATTGTCAACCTATGTAGTCAATATAAGCGAGAGAATTGCACAAGGTGCGGCGGCCGACTGGGACCAAGCAGCTCGAGCAGTATTTGTGTTTTTGAGGTGTGAGCTTTGTAGAGGTTTTCTTGGCGATGATTTCGTTGTTGTTCAGAGGAGAGCAGGGTATTAGCTGGCGGGCTGTGGCCCGTCTAGCCCGAGCGGATATCCATTCCAGATACTACTTTTTTCAAGATCAAAATAGCTAGCCCAGCTATACGTCTTTTTTGAGGAATACCCAGGCAAGGTCAACTTGTTATTCTCCGCCCCGCTGGGCTGCAAATCTTTCCTAGGAGGGATGCATTAGGCTTCACAGGAAAATGGGCTTTAAAAATAATAAATGGGATGTAATTATAAAAACTGGGCAGTAACTATAAAAAATGCACCAACCACGAAATTAGTTTATAAAATATTATTTATGGATTTTGAAAATCTTAAATTTTCATTGTTGTGCGCGCAATGTTTCACTGGATTTTTATGTAATACAAATTTATATTTAATCTGACTAGAAATTTCGGGATAAAAATATTTCGGATCCCATCAAAATGTGGGAAATTTTATTAAATTTTGTCTTCAACGGTTGGTTGAAATTATTAATCGTTGTCCTAGCTAGAAAATAGGCTGTACTTTTAGCAAACTGTAAATGGGCTGTTGTAAATTCCATTAGAATTCAAAAATGGGCTGTACATTCTTACAAAACGCAAATGGGCTATAAGTTCTACGCCACACACTTGTGGGCCTACTAAGTGACGCGTCCCTTAAAAAATAAGTTGACGCGTATGCAAGGCTTTGTCAACTTATTATAGTGAACACACGGTTCTAGCAGCGATGGCCGTTGGATGTCTATCCAACGGATGTCGTCTTCTTCTTCAATCTCGGATATTCTTAGCTTCGCCGCCCAAAAATGATTCCTCCCACGACATCCGGGCGCACCGTTTCGGAGGCTGACCTGTGGGCCTACTAAGTTGGAGCGTACCAAGGGCTTTGTCAACTTAGTCAATATAAATGATTCTAGTTTCAGTGACCGTACGATGTCCATCCAACGTCCGTAGTGTTTCTTCAACCTCTGGTCTTCTTGGTCCAGCCGCCCAAAGCAGAGCCGATCGTGCCGCCTGCTCCTGCCTCCCGTGGCGGCTGTCTTGCCATGGAGGCCTCACCGCCCCATACTACTCCCACCGCTGGCAGGCCATCCCTCCACTCACCCACACCCCTGTTATTCTCAAGGGCGACGGCAGCCTCACACCGCAGCTGAACCAGTGAACCCTCGTACTCCTCTCCGTGTGGGCTTCCACTGCTGCGTCTTCCCCGGCTCCGCGTCGTCCCCTTCCTAGGCGTCGCCGTCGTCCACCGCCCTGGTGCTCTCGGCGCGGCGTGGTCAACATGGTCAACGACCGACTTCCATCAAAAAAGTACTGTACGTGGAGAGGCTGACAGTTGGGTCCACGGGCGGCAAAGGAAGTGCCTCCTTATTACGCGCAAAATAATTATTCCTCCACCTGACAGCAGGGACCCACCGGACGGGCCACCTTATTTCGCGAAAAAAAACGTTTCCCCCTCACTGCTGGGACCCACCGGACGGGCTACCATATTTCGTGAAAAAAACGTTCCCCCCGCTGTCAGCTCGGACCCACCGGAAGTGCCTCTTTATTACGCACAAAAAAATGAATACTCCCCCTGCTAGCTGGGACTCACCTTGGTGGGAAGCTGACTTGTGGGCCTACTAAGTTGACGGGGATGGAGGGCTTTGTCAACTTAGTCAATATGAACGATTCTAGCTCCAGTGACCGTACGATGTCCATCCAACGGCCGTAGTGCTTCTTCAACCTCTGGTCTTCTTGCTCCAGCCGCCCAAAGCACCGCCGGTCGTGCCGCTTGCTCCTGCCTCCCGTGGCCGGCTTGTCCGCGGAGGCCTCACCGCCCCCTACTATTCCCACCTTAGGCCAGGCCCTGCGGCGACGGCAGCCTCACACCGCAGCCGAACGAGTGAATACTCATACTCCTCTCCGCATGGGCATCCACTGCCGCGTCTTCACCGGCTCCGCGTCATCCCCTTCCTAGGCCTCGCTGTCGTCCACCGCCCTGGAGCTCTCGGCGCGGCGTGGTCAACATGGTCAAGGAACGACTTCCATCCGACGTGGACTGTATGTCGAGAGGCTGACAGCTGGGTCCACGGCCGCAGCAAGGAAGTGCCTCCTTATTACAAGGAAAATAATGATTCCTCCACCTGACAGCAGGGACCCATCGGACGGGCCACCGTATTTCGTGAAAAAACGTTTCCCTCCTGACTGCTGGGACTCACCAGCTACATCTTCGCACGCAAGGAAGTGCATCCGGGCAAAAAAAAAAACAAAACGATTCGCCCCCTGACTGTTGGGACCCACCAGCTACATCTTCGCGGGCAAAGAAGTGCCTGACAGCTGGGACCCACCTGGTCGAAGCGTACGTAGCGTTGTCATTCTAGTCGCGAATGTGTACGTAAATACTGGTCGATGTAGAGGCGCGCACATGTCGTAGTAGAGGCGCGTACGTGTTGATGTAGAGGCGCGCACGTAGCATGTACACGGACGTACAACGACGAGGGTGCAAAAAGAACATACGGCCACGTACGTAAATACGGGAAGGGTCTCGTATGCCTACTCGCGCATACGTACATGGCTGGGTCAGAACGGAGAAACAACATCATCGTCGTGCTCATGGGGAGCCAACCGGCTGGGTCTGAATGGAATGTGTGGTCGTGTTAATCGGGAGGGCTTGGACGGAACAGGCGATGGAAACGACGCCTGGCGTACCGCACAATGGAGGAAACGGACCTCCTACGTTCGGAACGGGGTCCTATTGATTGGGAGGGGTGTGGCGTACCGCAAAACGGAGGAAACGGACCTCCTACGGTCGAAACGGGGGTCATGTTGATCGGGAGGGGTGTGGCGTACCGCAAAACGGAGGAAACAGACCTCCTACGGTCGAAAAGGGGTCTGTTGATCGGGAGGGTGTGGTGTACCGCATAAAGCAGATTTAAACGGACTTGTGTTGGAGCGCTACGGTCGAAACGGGGGTCCTGTTCATCGGGAGGGGTGTGGCGTACCGCAAAACGGGACTCCACGGCATACTGTTCATCTCCATCGTCGACCTCCTCCAGCCTCCACGGGCTACCGTCGACCTCCTCCAGCCTCCACGGGCTCCTGTACATCACCGCGCGCTACTCCACCGGCTACTGTTCAACCACCCCTCCACGGGCACCCCTCCACCGTCTACTGTTCATCCAGCCCTCCACACCACGGGGTCCTGTTCAACCACCCCTCCACGGCCACCCCTCCACCTTCTACTGTTCATCCAGCCCTCCACACCACGAGCTCCTGTTCATCTAGGGAAGGCGTTGGTTCAATCCCATCGGGGCTTCTTACGAACATATACCATAAGCTTCAAGAGTAAATATCACCAGCTCGAAAAGCAGAGCATGGTTGACAAAAGGAAAGGATACAATTTACCAAAGGCATTATGTATCAGAGAAAGAACTCACAAAGTGATTAATTTATGAAGGACACTGTCAGATAATAATCGAACAGTGGATATGGCGATCCACAATGGGGCTGATATGAGTATTGATACCCAATCAGAGGAAGAAAGATTGCAAATGCATACATTTTATAGAACAACTGAATAGTTCAACGCTTAATTAGCAAAGTAATTATGATTTTCAAATCAAGGGATCGAGGAGCAAATGCTGCGATCAAGAATGGATAAGCTGAATAGACTTAGGGTACGATCGGCGACAATTGGATTGGTCGAGAACCAATTCCAGTTAAAAGAATGGCAGCTCAGCCGGAAAGGTAATTTATAAGGATCAATGATGATTGCGCGTAATCGCAAACACATTGAGTCAATAGACCCAAAATGATAACAACAAGGAATGTCAATAAGACTACGAGACTTATGGGATTAACCATAATGCGAGCAAGCAAGAATTTCAAGAGCCAAAGGCTCCGGAGGATTTTCGGAAGATCGAATAGTATTTTTAAGACTTTTGTGAAACACATGAACAATCGAGGATGGCGGATACTCGACAAGTGCAAGGATTTATTTGTAGGGGTATTCATGTGGCAAATAACCGCAAGGCAGTAGGCACAAAGTATTCTCGAAACAATAGAGAAAACTTCGGGGTATCTTGTAATAACAAGATCAATGGGGGATGATCGTATGAATGGCAAGTGTAAGTAGTTATCCATAGGATTTATCGGTGGTCGGGAATAGCAAAAGTGATGGGCACAAAGTCTCGAGAGAATATCAAAGAGTATCTCCGAAATCTTCTGGTGCAGTCGGTGATCATCTGGACTGAAGGGCCTCTCCGGAAAAAGTATTTTCGATAACCTAAAGTTAGATTTTAGTAAAAATCATTTAACCCGAATAGAAGAGAGTTCAGAATTCCAGAGTAAAGGTCGAGGAGTAAAAGATCCTACTACCACCCAATGGCGATGTGTGCCCGTAAGGCACACAACCATGTTAGTAAAAGTTTTGCAATTACTAGACTCGACTTCGGCCAAGGAGTTGGAAAGGGGGATTCCTACAGGCAGTCGGCTCTGATACCAACTTCAGACGCCCCGATTCAATCGTACACTAATCATGCACGCAAATGTGTACGATCAAGATCGTGGACTCACGGAAGATATCACAACACGACTCTACAAATAAAATAAGTCATACAAGCATCATAATACAAGCCGAGGCCTCGAGGGCTCGAATACAAGTGCTCGATCATAGACGAGTCAGCGGAAGCAACAATATCTGAGTACAGACATAAGTTAAACACGTTTGCCTTAAGAAGGCTAGCACAAACTGGGATACAGATCGAAAGAGGCGCAGGCCTCCTGCCTGGGATCCTCCTAACTACTCCTGGTCATCGTCAGCGGGCTGCACGTAGTAGTAGGTGCCTCCAGTGTAGTAGTCGTCATCGGCGGTGGCGTCTGGCTCCTGGGCCTAGGGCTGGAATTCGAGCCGAGTCGAGCCAGCTCTGCTCGACTCACTAGAGCTCGTTTCGTTAACGAGCTAGCTCGACTCGACTCGTTATTATAACGAGCTCAAATCGAAGATTGGCTCGACTCGTATAACTCGCGAGCTGGCTCGTTTAGCTTGTTAAGCTCGTTAAAGATATGAACATAAAACCCTCAAATATTACAAAAATTATTATGTATATATTAAACATATATATCACTAAACAATAGTAATTTCCTTGTAACGCATGAGTCTCCTAGGCGGTTGGGCCTTCAACGACTAGGCACGTGTTGTCTTTGGGACATAGGGTCTTTGAGTGGCTGATCTTTTTTTGTATTGGGAGTGGCTGATCTTTTATACCGAGCCTAATGAGTTACATGAGTACTCATGAGATTGACTTGTTTAACTTGCTCTATAAGCGATCTTAAACTAAAGCTCGGCTCGACTCGTTATTGTTCGAGTTCGAGTCGATTCGAGCCGAGTCACGAGCTTCGAGCTTTTTTTCCAGCCCTACCTGGGGCCCATCGTCTGGTTGCAGCAACCGGGTAAAGAGAGGGGGAAAAGGGGGGAACAAGGCAACCGTGAGTACTCATCCAAAGTACTCGCAAGCAAGGAGCTACACTACATATGCATGGATATATGTGTAAAGGGCCATATCAGCGGCATGAACTGCAGAATGCCAGAATAAGAGGGGGATATCTAATCCTGTCAAAGACTACGCTTCTGGCAGCCTCCGCCTTGCAACATGTAGAAGAGAGCAGACTGAAGTCCTCCAATGTAGCATCACATAGCAATAATCCTACCCGCGCGATCCCCTCCTCGTAACCCTGAGAGAGAGCGACCACCGGGTTGTATCTAGCACTTGGAAGGGTGTGTTTTATTAAGTATCCGGTTCTAGTTGTCATAAGGTCAAGGTACAACTCCAAGTCGTCCTGTTACCGAAGATCACAACTATTCGAATAGATTAAACTTCCCTGCAGGGGTGCACCACATAACCCAACACGCTTGATCCCATTTGGCGGGCACACTTTTCTGGGTCATGCCCGGTCGCGGAAGATCAACACGCCGCAGCCCCACCTAGGCTGTGAGAGAGGCCAGCACGCCGGTCTAAACCTAAGCGCCGAGGTGCTGGGCCCATCGCCCAATGCACACACTGCACGCTATGAGGGCGGCCGAAAGCGTAACTAGCCCCTTAATACAAGAAGCGGGCTTACGTTCCAATGGCGGCGCGCGCTTTCGATTGTCAAATCGTCACGAAGTGCCGGCTGATACCACGCGGCGGGATACCCATAACTACTCCCACGTAGATGGTTAGTGCGTATAGACCAAATGGCGGACTCAGATCAAATACCGGGATCTCCGTTAACAACAAGAGGATAGCGGTAAAGGTAACAACAATAGTAGCAAGGACGAGGCTATGCGGCGGTATAGGATTAAGCGAAAGCGGTAACATGCTACACTACTCTAATGCAAGCAGTATAGAGAAGAGTAGGCGATATCTGGTGATCAAAGGGGGGGCTTGCCTGGTTGCTCAGACAAGGAGGGGTCGTCGGTGACGTAGTCGACCACAGGGGCATCAGCATCGGTCTCGGAGTCTATCGGAAAGGAGTAGCGGAGGGAACACAATAAATAACAGAGCAATCAAATGTAACACAAAGCAAGACGCGGCAATACGTTGTGCTAGGGGTGACCTAACGTAGGGATAGGCGATACCGGTGAAGGGGGAAACATCCGGGAAAATATCCCCGGTGTTTCGTGTTTTCGGGCAAAGGAGCCGGAGGGGGAAAGTTGCGAGTTCGATAGGTTAGGGGGGTGTGGCGGACGAATGGGTTGTGTATCCGGAATCGTCTCGTCGTTCTGATCAACTTTCATGTACAAAGTATTTTCATCCGAGTTACGGTTTATTTTATATGATTTTCTATAGTTTTAAATCATTTTAGAATTTATTTAATTAATTTAAACTAACATTATCCAGAATAGTGTTTGCTGACGTCGGCATGACATCATGCTGACATCAACAGTCAACTGTGAAGTTGACTAGGTCAACCACGAGTGGGGCCCACAGGTCATTGGCTGTTTAACTAGTAGGTTAATTAAACAATGTCAATTAGTTTAATTAGTGGTTAGGTTAATCTAATCAGGTTTAATTAGTTTTATTAATTCTTTAATTAACTAATTAATTATCATTTTATTTATTATTTATTATTATTTATTAATTCATTTTTTAATCAATTTAATTATTTATTTTTTACTTTCTTTTTTGTTTTTTACATTTGTTTCGGCTGGGCCCCACTTGTCATTGGGGCCGGGGTGGCTTAACGGGCGGAAGATTCTGGCGCTGGAGCGAATCTTGTGCACCCTTGTGCCGATAGAGGAAGGGGACGGGCGCTGGGCTGGCGTCCGGGTGTAGGGAGGAGGTAGCGGCGAGGTCGGAACGGGCAGGGTGTGGCGGACCGTGGTCGGCGGAGGCGAGCAGGGTGGTGGGCGTCTTGGGTCGATGCGGAGATGGGAGAGAGCGGGCGCGGTCGGGCGCCGTGGCTGCGGGTGAGGGCGGCCGCGGCCGGTACGGGCGGAGCAGTGGGGAAAGGGGGCACACGACGGGGTGGCCGAGCAGCGGCGAGGCACAACCGCCGCGGCGAACGGGGTGGAGGCCACGGTGGCAACAGCCGCAGTGGCCGGTACGAGGCGAGCAGGAAGGCAAAGGGGAGAGGGGCGAGGCTCAGTGGGGCCGTAGGGATCGTGGCAGCGGTGGTCGAGGAGGAGGACGGGACGCCTTGACGGAGAGGGGCAGCCAGCGAGGAGGAGGGGCCGATGAGGTCGATGTGGCGGCGAGGGCGAGGCGGCGACGCTGGTGGCGCGGGCGACATGGGGGGGCCCTTCCGTCCAGGAAAGGGAGGAGGGTGAGGACGACGGCGAGCGACGGGCGGGCGGGCGCCGGTGATGCGTCGGGAGGCGGCGATGGGTTGGGCCCGATCCCTATTGGATCGGGGAGGGAGGAGGGGGCGAGAGGAGAGGTGGGGATCGTGCGGGTGAGTGGGGTGACGAGGCTAGGGTTCGGTCGGGGGATGGGGGTTAAGGGGCCATGGGGGTGGGCCGGCCTGGCCGGGGCTTGGCCCAGTTGGGCCGGGGGCTGCTGGGCCGGAGCCCCCCGGGGGGGGGGGGGGGTTCTTTCCTTTTCTTTCTATTTATTCTTTTCTGTTTTAATTTATTTTAAAGTATTTAGGCATTCTGTAAAAGCGTGGTTTCTTCACCATAAATACCTAAGCATTAATTGGCACACTCCGAACATTTTAGTTTTAATGTTTGAAAACTTTTATTGTTTGCCTCGGTTTTAAATTTGAAATTCGAACTAGGTTCCGAACTAACGCGAGTTTATCCACAGTAACCGAGGTGACGTGGCATCATTAGCGGGGATCACTGTAGCTTAATTACCCGGGCGTCACGTCTCGAGATTTAAGAGGGGAGTAAGGGGGAAAGTTCTGGTTACGACATTCAAACGGATCTCCTCGAAGAAGTCAATCCCTTTCGTTGATGTCTTCAATTCTTTATTCCAAAGCATCATGATGAAGTTGTCGTCCTTTCTTCGGGGAACTCCATCGTACTACGAATAGGTAAGGGGCAGCTCTACAATGATAGGATGTTATAAGGGGAATTCATCTGGGGGTATCCCAAGAATGAACATATGAGTATTTCTCGAGTTGAACTAATTACACATATCGAGAGCAAAGTAAGACGGTGCAATAAGAAGTTTCAAGCGGATAGGCAATCGTTCATTGCCTGAAGCAGAGTGCGAAAGGGGTTCTGAGCAACGGGAATAAGTATTGTGTCCGATACCAGAATAGATTACTAGGAAAGTGACCCCGTGAATTACATACGAAGTCAAGCACGAGGAATAACTTGGGCAACAGGGGTGTACAGGAGAGTCAGGTTTCGATCCTGTGAAACTGTGGGTTATGGGCCCACCATGTGGTTAAAAGTAGGAAGGTCGGTGACATCTTGCACGATCATGTAAGCAAGGCATGTCAGAGGAGAGTCTGTGGGTCATGTCGGCAACAACATAGGTACCAAGGGTGAGGGACGAAGAGAACCATTTTCACCTTTCGTTGAAACGAGGCGTACCAATAGGCAAGGTTCCGTCCATCGGTGGTTACCGGAATGTCATCAACAATAGTAACAAGGTCTTCTCGACAGAGTTGTACATCGAGATGTTTGCACAAGCGATGGATTATTACTGCTTATATCATATAGATCATAGAAAAGGTTTAAACAAACCAATGGAAGGAAAATATGATCATCAGATTAAGCAGAACAATGGAAAGGAAAATATGTTTAAACACATATTTCAAGGGTATATCCTTCCCAAGGACAAGCGAGCAAGATATCCATGACATGATATAAAGTAGAAAACCATTTAGGTAAGGGGAGGAATCTCATGATATTACCCATACAACGGTGTTAGGATAAATGATAAATAAAATTTAGCATCGTGCTTGAATGTTCCTGTTGAAAATCGGAGTACCATTGACATGCTTCGAGATAGCATTGACATGGTCTTCAGGTGAAGATCATACTTTGGAAACACGAAGATCCATCAGGAATAACTTGTAGAATAAGTCTTACAATTTCCTCATGGATGAATGGATAACCTTGCTGAAAGGAAACTTATAACAATAGGGCCTCCGGCCAGGTGTGCTGGGCATGACATCACCTTACCAGGTCATATACAGACCAATGTTGTGACTCTTGGAAAGTGTTCCAACCATCATATCTGACCGAGATTCAGATCTGATCGGTGTTAGGATACCCCAGACTCAGGATGCTTGAGAAGAAAAGGTGCGACACACTTTGACGGGATGGCACTGTAAGATTCTCGAGAAATGAACTATGAAGTGATTTCCGTTAACAAGAGTTCATCATTAACCCAAGGAGAGGACAAGGAGGTGGCTGATGAACTCAGCGACAATTCACCAAGATTTCCAAAGGATGGATTTCCACAATTATGTGAACAAGGAGAAAACATTTGTCAGATCAAAATGATATATTGATGTATGCTCGAGGAAAACATACACAATTTAACAATGGTTGAAAGGTGTGCCCGAAATATGACCTTAGGCAGCAAGATCAATGTTAGAGTGGTGATTCAATTATCGAAAGACTTAGAATGAACTATCGCCCATTCACTTCAAAGCAATAGGGTTGCTAGAAGTTTTGAATTCACACGTCATAGCTCAATTGTCGGTATTCCGGATGAAAACAATACGGGGACCAAGGAATGAACGAAGATGGCAAGAAGTATTATGATATCAAGAATTCTTAAGAGGTGGTGAAATTCTCACCACATTCTTGACAAAAAGAGATGGTAATGCTTCCAAGGTAAGGAAGATCAAGCTGCTGGGTAGTAGGGATCTCAAGGTTTACACAAAACACGAACAAGTTGTGTTGAGCGGAAGGCAATAAAGTGGTCGATGAGAACAGGAATCATCGAGGGGCAAGGATGGTATTACCCATCATGAATTCAATTGAATTCTGGAAGAGCTCATAAGGTTGATGATGATCACGACACAATTGTCGAGAGATTTCATGCAGATGTAATCAATCAGCGGCGACATCAAGTCAAAGGAATGATGAAGCAAGAGGTTATTGGAACCACGATTCACGACACAAACTCGAA
The DNA here is from genome assembly GCA_021605145.1 of Aegilops bicornis. Lineage (NCBI taxonomy): Eukaryota > Viridiplantae > Streptophyta > Magnoliopsida > Poales > Poaceae > Aegilops > Aegilops bicornis. The sequence goes on from CM038672.1 coordinate 672,264,403, forward strand.
CTCAAGCTTGTTGTTTAAGGTGAAAGGGTATGACGAGGAAAATCGACGTAAGCTTAGCTATAAATGCCGCAAATTGGTGCTCCGAGAATAAGGACCAGGTAGCACAGTTAGAATAAATCACGACAATGATATAGCCAAATAGGCTAGGAATGGCGTGATCGGGTACAAACTCGTACTTATAGAAGCTTACTGAAGAGTTGTTGAACCGTAGAGCGGACTCGGTTTAGTTATCGGTGTCTTTGAGTGTTTAATAACTCAGAGCCCGTGAAAAATTGGAATCAGTGGGAAGGTAGCACTTGATGAAGAACTCATAAGAAGTTATGCAGTTCCATGATAATCTCGAGATACCGGGGGTAATACTCGACACAAGATCAAAGTAAAGGTTGGTGGTGTATTGATCCATAGAAGACAATTGTTTTAACAAGTCCGAGAAATGGAATCAAAGAAGAACAATCATGGTCGGAACCACGGTTGCAAGGGATCAATTCACAGATACCATATGTTAGTTATCAAGGAAATAGTTATTATTAGAAGAAGCTTCCATGATAGGATATACATCGCGTCCATGGGCATGAACACAAAGTTCAAGGTCGACTCCCACTTCCTCAATGCATAATCTTCCATTCACCTCTCGTATTTGAAGATGACATTAGTTGTTGAAAGTTTTACGGTGCAATACCAGATAAGTATGACTTCGTGAAATCTTTCGGGTTCACACCGATGAGGGAAGGCGTTGGTTCAATCCCATCGAGGCTTCTTACGAACATATACCATAAGCTTCAAGAGTAAATATCACCAGCGAAAGCGAGCATGGTTGACAAAAGGAAAGGATACAATTTACCAAAGGCATTATGTATCGTAGAAAGAACTCACAAAGTGATTAATTTATGAAGGACACTGTCAGATAATAATCGAACAGTGGATATGGCGATCCACAATGGGGCTGATATGAGTATTGATACCCAATCAGAGGAAGAAAGATTGCAAATGCATCTGTTTATAGAACAACTGAATAGTTCAACGCTTAATTAGCAAAGTAATTATGATTTTCAAATCAAGGGATCAGGAGCAAATGCTCTGATCAAGAATGGATAAGCTGAATAGACTTAGGGGTACAGTCAACGACAATTGGATTGGTCGAGAACCAATTCCAGTTAAAAGAATGGCAGCTCAGCCGGAAAGGTAATTTATAAGGATCAATGATGATTGCGCGTAATCTCAAACACATTGAGTCAATAGACCCAAAATGATAACAACAAGGAATGTCAATAAGACTACGAGACTTATGGGATTAACCATAATGCGAGCAAGCAAGAATTTCAAGAGCCAAAGGCTCCAGAGGATTTTCGGAAGATCGAATAGTATTTTTAAGACTTTTGTGAAACACATGAACAACTGGGGATGAGCGGATACTCGACAAGTGCGAGGATTTATTTGAAGGGGTATTCGTGTGGCAAAGAACTGCTAGGCAGTAGGCACAACGTATTCTCGGAACAATAGAGAAAACTTCGGGGTATCTTGTAATAACAAGATCAATGGGGGATGATCGTATGAATGGCAAGTGTAAGTAGTTATTAATAGGATTTATCGGTGGTCGGGAATAGCAAAAGTGATGGGCACAAAGTCTCGAGAGAATATCAAAGAGTATCTCCGAAATCTTCTGGTGCAGTCGGTGATCATCTGGACTGAAGGGCCTCTCCGGGAGAAAGTATTTTCGAGAACCTAAAGTTAGATTTTAGTAAAAATCATTTAACCCGAATAGAAGAGAGTTCAGAATTCCAGAGTAAAGGTCGAGGAGTAAAAGATCCTACTACCACCCAATGGCGTTGTGTGCCCGTAAGGCACACAACCATGTTAGTAAAAGTTTTGCAATTACTAGACTCGACTTCGGCCAAGGAGTTGGAAAGGGGGATTCCTACAGGCAGTCGGCTCTGATACCAACTTGTGACGCCCCCGATTCAATCGTACACTAATCATGCACGCAAATGTGTACGATCAAGATCATGGACTCACGGGAAGATATCACAACACAACTCTACAAATAAAATAAGTCATACAAGCATCATAATACAAGCCAGGGGCCTCGAGGGCTCGAATACAAGTGCTCGATCATAGACGAGTCAGCGGAAGCAACAATATCTGAGTACAGACATAAGTTAAACACATTTGCCTTAAGAAGGCTAGCACAAACTGGGACACAGATCGAAAGAGGCGCAGGCCTCCTGTCTGGGATCCTCCTAACTACTCCTGGTCGTCGTCAGCGGGCTGCACGTAGTAGTAGGCGCCTCCAGTGTAGTAGTCGTCATCGGCGGTGGCGTCTGGCTCCTGGGCCCCATCGTCTGGTTGCAGCAACCGGGTAAAGAGAGGGGGAAAAGGGGGAACAAGGCAACCGTGAGTACTCATCCAAAGTACTCGCAAGCAAGGAGCTACACTACATATGCTTGGATATATGTGTAAAGGGCCATATCAGCGGACTGAACTGCAGAATGCCAGAATAAGAGGGGGATATCTAATCCTGTCGAAGACTACGCTTCTGGCAGCCTCCGCCTTGCAACATGTAGAAGAGAGCAGACTGAAGTCCTCCAATGTAGCATCACATAGCAATAATCCTACCCGCGATCCCTCCTCGTAACCACGAGAGAGAGCGACCATCGGGTTGTATCCGCACTTGGAAGGGTGTGTTTTATTAAGTATCCGGTTCTAGTTGTCATAAGGTCAAGGTACAACTCCAAGTCGTCCTGTTATCAAGATCACGGCTATTCGAATAGATTAAACTTCCCAACAGGGGTGCACCACATAACCCAACACGCTTGATCCCATTTGGCCGGACACACATTCCTGGGTCATGCCCGGCCGCGGAAGATCAACACGTCACAGCCCCACCTAGGCACAATAGAGAGGTCAGCACGCCGGTCTAAACCTAAGCGCACAGGGGTCTGGGCCCATCGCCCAATGCACACCGCACGCTATAGGGCGGCCGAAGCGTAACTAGCCCCTTAATACAAGAGCAGGCTTACGTTCCAATCCGGCGTGCCGCTCGGGCCGACGTCCACGAAGTGCTTCGGCTGATACCACGACGCAGAGATACCCATAACTACTCACACGTAGATGGTTAGTGTGTATAGACCAAATGGACAGACTCAGATCAAATACCAAGATCTCGTTAAGCATGTTAAGTATCCATGAACGCCGACCAGGCCAGGCCCACCTCTCTCCTAGGTGGTCTCAACCTGCCACTGCCGCTCATACAAAGTAACGGGGGGCCGTCGGGAACCCAGGCCCACCTCTACCGGGATGGAGCCACCTGTCCTTTCAGCCCCCATCTCCGAACAGTATCACAGGTAATGTAACAGTGTAAAGTATATAGCATATGTCCGTGATCACCTCCCGAAGTGATCACAGCCCAGTAGTATAGCATGGCAGACGGACAAGAATGTAGGGCCACTGATGGGACACTAGCATCCTATGCTAAGTAGTAGGATAGCAGGTAAAGGTAACAACAGTAGTAGCAAGGACAGGCTATGCAGCAGTATAGGATTAACTGAAAGCAGTAACATGCTACACTACTCTAATGCAAGCAGTATAGAGAAGAGTAGGCAATATCACAGTGATCAAAGGGGGGCTTGCCTGGTTGCTTTCCGAGACAAGGAGGGGTCGTCGGTGACGTAATCGACCACGGGGGCATCAAATCGGTCTCGAGTCTACGGAAAGGAGTAACGGAGGGGGAACACAATAAATAACAGAGCAATCAAATGTAACACAAAGCAAGGCGCGGCAATACGTTGTGCTAGGGGTGACCTAACGTAGGGATAGGCGAAACCGGTGAAGGGAGAAACATCGGGGAAAATATCCCCGGTGTTTCGTGTTTTCGGGCAGAGGAGCCGGAGGGGGAAAGTTGCGAGTTCGATAGGTTAGGGGGGTGTGGCGGATTAACGGGTTGTGTATCCGGAATCGTCTCGTCGTTCTGATCAACTTTCATGTACAAAGTATTTTCATCCGAGTTACAGTTTATTTTATATGATTTTCTATAGTTTTAAATCATTTTAGAATTTATTTAATTAATTTAAACTAACATTATCCAGAATAGTGTTTGCTGACGTCGGCATGACATCATGCTGACGTCAGCAGTCAACTGTGCAGTTGACCAGGTCAACCATGAGTGGGGCCCACAGGTCATTGGCTGTTTAACTAGTAGGTTAATTAAACAGTGTCAATTAGTTTAATTAGTGGTTAGGTTAATCTAATCAGGTTTAATTAGTTTAATTAATTCTTTAATTAACTAATTAATTATCATTTTAATTATTATTTATTAATTCATTTTTAATCAATTAAATTATTTATTTTTTACTTTCTTTTTTTGTTTTTTTTTACATTTGTTCTGGGGCTGGGCCCCTCTTGTCATTGGGCCAGGGGTGGCTTAGGCGTATGGGTTCTGGCGCTGGGCAGTGCACCCTTGAGCCGATAGAGGAAGGGGCGCTGGGCGCCCGGCGTCCATGAGTGCAGGGAGGGAGCAGGGCGAGGTCGGAACGGGGCCGAGCGGGTGTGGCCGGACCGTGGTCGGCGGCAGGAGGCGGAGCAGGGGTGGCCGCGGGCGTGCGGGGTCAGATGCGGAGATGGGAGAGAGCGGGCATCGGGCGCTGCTCAGGGTGAGGCGGCCGTGGCCGTCAGGCGGAGCAGTGGGGAAAGGGGGCACACGACGGGGTGGACAAGCAGCGGCGAGGCACAACCGCCGCGGCGAACGGGGCGGAGGCCACGGTGGCAACAGTCGCAGCGGCCGATACGGGGCGAGCAGGAAGGCAAATGGGAGAGGGGCGAGGCTCACTGGGGCCGTAGGGATCGTGGCAGCGGTGGTCGAGGAGGAGGACGGGGACGCGACGGAGAGGGGCAGCCCGGCGAGGAGGAGGGGCCGACGAGGTCGTCGTGCGGCGAGGGCGAGGCGGCGACGGCGGGGGCCCCTTCCGGTCCAGGAAAGGGGAGGAGGGTGAGGACGACGGCGAGCGACGGGCGGGGCGGCGCCGGTGATGCGTCGGGGAGGCGGCGATGGGTTCGGGCCCGATCTCGATTGGATCGGGGAGGAGTGGGGGCGAGAGGAGAGGTGGGGATCGTGCGGGTGAGTGGGGTTAAGAGGCGAGGGTTCGGTCGGGGGGGGGGGGGTAAAGGGCCATGGGGGTGGGCCGGCCTGGCCGGGCTTGGCCCGATTGGGCGAGCTCTTGGTAGGAGCCCGGGGGTTCTTTCCTTTTCTTTCTATTTATTCTTTTCTGTTTTAATTTATTTTAAAGTATTTAGGCATTTTGTAAAAGCGTGGTTTCTTCACCATAAATACCTAAGCATTAATTGGCACACTCGAACATTTTAGTTTTAATGTTTGAAAACTTTTATTGTTTGCCTCGGTTTTAAATTTGAAATTCGAACTAGGTTCCGAACTAACGCGAGTTTATCCATGGTAACCGAGGTGACGTGGCATCATTAGCGGGGATCACTGTAGCTTAATTACCCGGGCGTCACAGTTTGGGTCGGCGCGGACAAAAGAGGAGGCACAACGCGCCGACCCAAACCCAAATTGAGTCCGCTTCGCGCCAGCGCAGACGCATTTGCGAACGCGGAACGGATGCCATGCGCGCCTTCTCGGTGTCCGCCGCGTCCCGACCTGGCGGTCGTCCAACTGCCCGTGGCCTACCTGGTCAGCTTAATTTATGACCTCGGGCCCACGCGTCAGCGACGGCGGTCGTCCTTTTTTAAGCCGACCGTGCGGTGGGGCCGTCCTCATCCGCTTCCAGCCAGCCCCCGTCCCCATCTAGCCACACTCGCTCCCTCGTCGCCGGCAAACCCTAGCTACCTCCGCCGTGCCAGATGGGGCTCTTCTCCGGCACCGGCAGCAGCAAGGCCAAGGGCAAGTCCCCCGCCATTCCTTTTCCCTCGGAGTTCCTCCCGCTTCCGCCGGCGCCAGCTCGCCGGCCGAGGCAGCGCGTTAACGTGCCAGTGCACCAGGCGGAGCGGCAGTGGCAGCACCGCGTGCCTCTCCTACCCCGACGTCACCCTGCCGCACGACTGGCACCTAGATCCGGAGAGGATCCCAGTGCCGACGGCGCCTCGGTCGACTAAGGCGTATGCAGAGGAGGTGCGGCGCCGGCGGGCGCTCCTGACACCAGAGTAGCGCCGCGACCCCGCCTACGCAGCCGACTCGCCCAATTGGGCTCGCTGGTTCGCCTTCGAGCACGAGGAGGCGACGCGACACGACGTTCGCGAGGTCGACCGCACCGTGCTGCCGCCCCCGCTCGTCGGCCGTGAGGAGGACCAGGTGGCCCTTGTAGAGGTCTACCGGGAGAGCGAGAAGGACAAGCGACGCAGGACGGCAGCGGCTAAGGAAGAGGAGGCGGCATACGAGGCGGCCAAGGCGCAGGCCATGGCCCTATCCCGCGGCGGGCGTTTGCGTCATGCCGCTGGTGGCCCCGCCGTCCCCTGTCAAAGCCGAGCCGGAGCCCATCGAGCGCTACTCATGGACGAGTGTAGTGCGCAAGTGGGTCAGCACGCCACCGGTCTGGTTGAGGGCGACGCCGGCGCAGGAGGCGGCTGATACGTCTCCAACGTATCTATAATTTTTTATTGTTCCATGCTGTTATATTATCAATCTTGGATGTTTTATAATCATTTTATATCATTTTTTGGTACTAACCTATTGACATAGTGCTAAGTGCCAGTTGTTGTTTTCTGCATGTTTTTTACATCCCAGGAATCAATATCAGACGGAGTCCAAATGCCACGAAACTTTACGGAGATTTTTTATGGACCAGAAGACACGTAATGGGCCCTGGCTGCGCCTGGGGGTGCTCCGAGGAGAGCACAACCCACCAGGGCGCTCCAGGAGGCCCAAGCGCACCCTGTTGGGTTGTGCCCACCTCGGGTGCCCCGGACCGCCTCTTTGCTCTATAAATACCACAATATTCCAGAAACCCTAGGGGAGTCGACAAAATATTGATCCAGCCGCCGTAGAGTCCAGAACCACCAGATCCAATCTATACACCATCTCGGATGTGGTTCACCACCTCCATTGGTGCCTCTCCGATGATGCGTGAGTAGTTCTTTGTAGACCTCCGGGTCCGTAGTTAGTAGCTAGATGGCTTCCTCTCTCTCGCTGAATTCTCGGGTCCGCAGTTAGTAGCTAGATGGCTATCTGGGTTTTGTTTGGCCAGCTTGATCTATTTATCTTGCAATGGGAAGAGGTGCTTTGTAGTGGGTTCGATCTTACGGTGCTTGATCCCAGTGACAGAAGGGGAACCAACACATATGTATCATTGCTACTAAGGATAAAACGATGGGTCTATCTCTACATAAATAGATGTTGTCTACATCATGTCATCGTTCTTATTGCATTACTCTGTTTTTCCATGAACTTAATACACTAGATGCATGCTGGATAGCGGTCGATGTGTGGAGTAATAGTAGTAGATGCAGGCAGGAGTCGGTCCACTAATCTTGGGCGTGATGCCTATATAATGATCATTGCCTGGATATCGTCATGATTATTTCAAGTTCTATCAATTGCCCAACAGTAATTTGTTCACCCACCGTTTGCTATTTTTCTCGAGAGAAACCACTAGCGAAACCTACGACCACTGGTCTCTTTCTCATATATTTGCCTTTGCGATCCACTTTTCCTTTGCATTTATTTTCAGATCTATTAAACTAAAAATAAAAAAATACCTTGCTGCAATTTATTCTTATTTATTTTGTTTGGCGTTCGATCTATCAATCTACTACAATTTCCTCATGTCAGTTTGCCCATCTTGGGGCGCCGCTACCCGAAAGGGATTGGCAATCCCTTCTACACGTGGGGTTGCGAGGATTTGTTACCTGTGTTCAAGGGCTGTTTACGTTGTGTTGCTTGGTTCTCCTACTGGTTTGATAACCTTGGTTTCTTCACTGAGAGAAATACCTACCGTCGTTGTGCTACATCATTCCTTCCTCTTTGGGGAAATACGGACGTAGTCCTAGCCGACATCAAAAGGAATTTCTGGCGCCGTTGCCGGGGAGGATCTTCAACATATACCAGGTTCCTAATTACAAATCTCATCTCCTCGCAATTTACATTATTTGCCATTTGCCTCTCATTTTCCTCTCCCCCACTTCACAAATATTTGCCTTTTTATTCGCCCTCTTTTTCGTTCACCGTTTTCTTGTCAAATCTCTTGTTTGCTATCTTTTCTTATGTTGTCATGCGCCTTCTATTTGCTTGCTAAAAATCTATTGATATGGATCCTCATCCACTATCTAATCTTTTTAAGAGATCTAATTATGTTGAACCAGTTGCTAGTGATTTGAGTGGACTTGATTATCTCTATGAAGTTTTGCTTGAAGTTCGTGAATCTAAAAATTGCGACGAAGAAATTTATGAAGTGGTTCTGATAGCTCCTTGAATGAAAAGCATGATTGCAATGATTTTACTATAAATTCTATTAATGTCAACTGTGCTAATAATATGCAAAACCCCAAGCTTGGGGATGCTAATTTTTCTATGTCCATTACTTATTGCAATGATCATGATTGGGGTGATTCTTCTTATGATCTTGAAAATTTATTTAAGCCTCATGATGAATATGATATTGATAATAATGTTTGCAATAATATTGAAAGTGGGTTTGGAAGAGCGTCAACTTTAGGTAAAAATAATCCCACATATTTGGAGAGTGTTCAGTCTTATGAAAATTTTCACAAAAGTGGGTTCGAAGAGGTCATGACTTTAGTTGATGGTAATCCCACTGTTTTGGAAGAGTGTCAACTTTGCATCCATGTGGATCATGTTGAGAATATTTTATGTGATAGTTATATTGTTGAATTTGATTATGATCCTACATGTAATTATTATGAGAGAGGTAAAGATGATTGTAGGCATTTTCATGTTACTAAATTACCTCTCGTTATGTTGAGATTGCTTTTGTTTCTTCCTTCTTCTTTGCACATGCCAAGTTCTTATTGTCTTGATAATTTGTTCTCTTATAAAATGCCTATGCATAGGAAGTATCTTTGACTTAAATGTGTTTGTCACATGTTTTATGATGCTCTCTTCTTGTTTCAATTACTATCTTCATGTGAGCATCATTGAAATCTTATGCCTAGCTAGGGGCGTAAAACAATAGCGCTTGTTGGGAGGCAACCGAATGAATAAAATTTATTTTTGCTTTTTTGCTTTCTGTTCTTGTGTGTTTGCACAATTATGCTACTGTTATGATTGTGTTTTTTGTGTTTTAATTAGTGCTTGTACCAAGTAAAGCCTTTAGGATCTTCTTGGGTAATAGTTGTTTGATCTTGCTGAAAAAAAGGAAACTTATGCACTCACGAAAATAATTTTCATAAATCATAGAAAAGTGATTTTGCCCTGATTCATTTTGCAGAAGATTAATATACAAATTACCCTGGTTGTCCTAAGTTTTCAGAATTTTTGGAGCTACAGAAGTATTCGAAATAGTCAGATTGCTACAGACTGTTCTGTTTTCAAAGATTCTGTTTTCTTTGCGTTGTGTGCTTGTTTTGATGGCTCTATGGTTTTCTTTGATGAGTTTTTGCCATAGAAAAGTTGGAATATAGTAGATATAATACAAAAACAAAATATGAATTGATTTGATCAGTACTTATGGTAGTGGTTTGCTTTCTTATACTAATGGATCTCACAAAGGTTTTGTTGAGTTTTGTGTGATTGAAGTTTTCAAGTTTTTGGTTATCTTACGATGGATGAAGGAAGGATAAAAGAGCCTAAGCTTGGGGATGCCCCGGCATCCCATGCTATTATCCAAAAATGAGAAACCAACTAAGCTTGGGGATGCCCCTGAGTGGCATCCCCTCTTTCTTCTAACGACCACCGGTATTTTACTCGAGGCTATATTTTTCTTCGTCACATACTATGTGTTTTGCTTGGAGCGTCTTGTATGATATGAGTCTTTGCTTGTTTTATTTTGTGTTTTAAGTCTTGATCCCTTGCTGGACACACCTATTTGAGAGAGCCAAAATTATGTCATGACTTGTTAGAATTGCTCTCTATGCTTCACTTAAATTTTTTTGAGCTATGGACTTGCTCTAGTGCTTCACTTATATCTTTTTGAGCACGGTGTGCTTTAGTATTTTTTGAAGAAATGCTCTCTTGCTTCACTTAGATTTATTTGAGAGTTAGTAAAATTTTCAAGAAATTCTCTCTTGCTCCACTTAAATTATTTTGAGAGAAAGAAAAAATTATGCTCATGATCTTCACTTATATTTGTTTGAGCTTATGAAAACAAACACATGAAAATTAGTCCCAAAGTGATGGATATCCAATAAGGATATAATAAAAACTTTCATGAAGATCATTAGACAAAATAAACTTGATTCTTAGTAATAGTTTTGAGATATGATGATGTGATATGTGAGTTATGTTGATGAGTAATTATGCTTTAGTAAGAATATTGGTGTTAAGGTTTGTGATTCCCTATGCAAGCACGAATGTCAATAGTCATGCAATAAAATTATATCCTACTTGTGGTGCATTATTCAGTGTTAATTATGCTTAATTCTTGCTTATGAGATTATTCGTTTGTTGGTTGGTTGCTTCTCAACCTTTTGCTAGCCTTCATGTTGCACTAAGTATGATCTCTACTTGTGCATCCAATATCCTTTAAACCAGTTTTGCCACATGAGTCCACTATATCTACCTATATGCAGTATTCTTTTGCCGTTCCAAACAAATTTGCATGTGCCATCTCTAATTTTTAAAATAAACTTCTCTTTTGTGTGTTCGTTTCGCTCGCGGAGCGGTGAGGGGTGGCTAATATTTTCCATGCTGAATGTGTTATTCTCACGATGAGTGTTTACTCACTTGTCATTGCACGAGAGTAAGGCAAAGGTTTTAGGGATGCCCAATCCCGAAATGAAAAAAATGAATTTACTTTATGTTGTTGAATAATAAATTCCTTGGAAAGTGTTGGTATGGGGGGCAACCGTGGATACGACTAGCCATGGAAAGGGAAAGTATGGTGGAAAAAGGAATAAACTTTATTTTCTGTTTGGGAACCGCCTATGATATATCTAGCATGGAAAGTGTTGGGAACTCTAAGTCGTTTTCGTTGGTGGGATGGATACACCTCCCAAAATGTTTTTATCTCTAAATTTTTCGCTTTGAGCTTTGGCACCTCTACAAATCCCTACTTCCCTCTACGAAGGGCCTTTCTTTTACTTTATGCAATTTTTATTTTGAATTTGAGTCTCCATCCTCTCTTATAAAAGCACCAACTAGGAGGCAATATGATCGTACTTAAGTATTGGGTGTAGCTAATATGCGAATGTGTTTCATGAATGGATCAATGATTGAGCATGATGGGCTATGGATAACTTATTTTAGCATTGATATTTTGAAAGACATGGTTGCTTGTTGATATGCTTGAGTATTTAAATTATCATGTCAAAACTAGACTATTGCTTTGAATCACATAAAAGTCCAAATGTCCATGCTACAAAGAAAAGAATATGATATGACATGTTAGGTAGCATTCCACATCAAAAATTCTGTTTTTATCACTTACCTAGGATGAGTAGGAGTTAAGCTTGGGGATGCTGATATGTCTCCAACGTATCTACAATTTTTTATTGTTCCATGTTGTTATATTATCAATCTTGGATGTTTTATAAACATTTTATATCTTTTTTCGTACTAACCTATTGACATAGTGCCAAGTGCCAGTTGCTGTTTTCTGCATGTTTTTTACATCGCAGGAAATCAATACCAGGCGGAGTCCAAATGCCACGAAACTTTACGGAGATTTTTTATGGACCAGAAGGCACGTAATGGGCCCTGGCTGCGCTTTGGGGGGTGCTCGAGGAGCACAACCCACCAGGTAGCGCGCCAGAGTCCCAGCGCATACAGTGGGTTGTGCCCACCTCGGGTGCCCCCCCCCCAGACCGCCTCTTTGCTCTATAAATACCCCAATATTTCAAATACCCTAGGGGAGTCGACGAAATATTGATCCAGCCGCCGCAGAGTTCAGAACCACCAGATCCAATCGAGACACCATCTCAGATGGGGTTCACCACCTCCATTGGTGCCTCTCCGATGATGCATGAGTAGTTCTTTGTAGACCTTCGGGTCCGTAGTTAGTAGCTAGATGGCTTCCTCTCTCTCACTGAATTCTCAATACAATATCTCTTGGAGATCCATATGATGTAACTCTTTTGCGGTGTGTTTGTTGGGATCTGATGAACTTTGAGTTTATGATCAGTTATATCTTTTTATATCCATGAAAGTATTTGAGTATCTTTGATCTCTATTATGCATGATTGCTTGTAGCCTCGTATTTTTTCTCCGATATTTGGGTTTTGTTTGGTCAACTTGATCTATCTATCTTGCAATGGGAAGAGGAGCTTTGTAGTGGGTTCGATCTTACGGTGCTTGATCCCAGTAACAGAAGGGGAACCGACACGTATGTATCGTTGCTACTAAGGATAAAATGATGGGGTCTATCTCTACATAGATAGATCTTGTCTACATCATGGCATCATTCGTATTGCATTACACGAAGAGGGAGAATGCCGGCAGTTGGAATTCTGGGCTGGAAAAGGAGCAAATATTAGAGACCTATCCTGCACAACTCCAAAAGTCCTAAAACTCCACGGAAGTCATTTTTGGAATTTATAAAAAATACTGACCCAAGAAAGCACCGGAGGGGGGCCACCCACCATCCACGAGGGTGGGGGCGTGCCCCCTGCCTCATGGGCCCCCTGTCAGGCCTCCGGTGCCCATCTTTGGCTATATGGTGTCTTTCACCCTGGAAAAAATCATAAGAAAGCTTTCGGGAAGAAACTCCACCGCCACGAGGCGGAACCTTGGCGGGACCAATCTAGGGCTCCGGCGGAGCTGTTCTGGGAAATCATCGCCATCGTCGTCACCATCGATCCTCTCATCGGGAGGGGGTCAATCTCCATCAACATCTTCACCAGCACCATCTCCTCTCAAACCCTAGTTCATCTCTTGTGTCCAATCTTTGTCCCAAAGCCTCAGATGGGTACCTGTGGGTTGCTAGTAATGTTGATTTCTCTTTGTAGTTGATGCTACTTGGTTTATTTGGTGGAAGATTATATGTTCATATACTGAATGCATATTAATACCCCTCTGATTATGAACATGAATATGATTTGTGAGTAGTTACGTTTGTTCCTGAGGGAATGGGAGAAGTCTTGCTATTAGTAGTCATGTGAATTTGGTATTCGTACGATATTTTGATGAGATGTATGTTGTCTTTCCTCTAGTGGTGTTATGTGAACATCGACTACATAACACTTCACCATTATTTGGGCCTAGAGGAAGGCATTGGGAAGTAATAAGTAGATGATGGGTTGCTAGAGTGATGAAGCTTAAACCCTAGTTTATGCGTTGCTTCGTCAGGGGCTGATTTGGATCCATATGTTTCATGCTATGGTTAGGTTTACCTTAATACTTCTTTTGTAGTTGCGGATGCTTGCAATAGGGGTTAATCATGAGTGGGATGCTTGTCCAAGGAAGGGCAGCACCCAAGCACCGGTCCACCCACATATCAAATTATCAAAGTAACGAACGCGAATCATATGAGCGTGTGAAAATGAGCTTGACGGTAATTCCCATGTGTCCTCTGGAGCGTTTTCCATCATATAAGAAATTGTCCAGGATTGTCCTTTGCTACAAAAAGGATTGGGCCACCTTTCTGCACCTTATTTACTTTTATTACTTGTTACCCATTACGAATTATCTTATCACAAAACTATCTGTTACCGATAATTTCAGTGCTTGCAGAGAATACCTTACTGAAAACTGTCTATCATTTCCTTCTGCTCCTCGTTGGGTTCGACACTCTTACTTATCGAAAGGACTACGATAGATCCCCTACACTTGTGGGTCATCAAGACTCTTTTCTGGCGCCGTTGCCGGGGAGCGAAGCGCCTTTGGTAAGTGGAATTTGGTAAGGAAAGATTTATATAGTGTGCTGAAATTTAGTATCACTTGTTACTATGGAAAGTAATCCTTTGAGGGGCTTGTTCGGGGTATCTTCACCCCGACCAGTAGATAAAAGAGTTGCTCCTCAACCTACTGAACCTACTGAAAATGTTTACTTTGAAATTCCTTCGGGTATGATAGAGAAACTGCTAGCTAATCCCTTTAGAGGAGATGGAACATTGCCTCCCGATTTGCACCTAATCTATGTGGATGAAGTTTGTGGATTATTTAAGCTTGCAGGTATGCCCGAGGATATTATCAAGAAGAAGGTCTTCCCTTTATCTTTTAAGGGAGAGGCATTGACATGGTATAGGCTATGTGATGATATGGGATCATGGAACTACAAACGATTGAAATTGGAATTTCATCAGAAGTTTTATCCTATGCATCTTGTTCATCGTGATCATAATTATATATATAATTTTTGGTCTCACGAAGGAGAAAGCATCGCTCAAGCTTGTGGGAGGCTTAATTCAATGTTATATTCATGCCCCAATCATGAGCTCTCAAGAGAAATAATTATTCAAAAATTTTATGCTTGGCTTTTCTGACAACAATCGCTCCATGCTCGATACTTCTTGTACTGGTTCTTTTATGATGAAGACTATTGAATTCAGATGGGATTTATTGGAAAGAATTAAACGCAACTCTGAAGATTGGGATCTCGACGAAGGTAAGGAGTCAGGTATAACACCTAAGTTTGATTGTGTTAAATCTTTTATGGATACCGATGTTTTCCGTAAGTTTAGCACTAAATATGGACTTGACTCTGAGATAGTAGGTTCTTTTTGTGAATCATTTGCTACTCATGTTGATCTCCCTAAAGACAAGTGGTTTAAATATCATCCTCCCATAGAAGTGAAAGTAGTTGAACCTATCAAAGTTGAAGAAAAGACTATCACTTATAATGATCCTATTGTTCCGACTACTTATACTGAGAAACCACCTTTCCCTGTTAGAAGAAAGGATCATGCTAAAGCTTCCACTCTGGTTAACAGAAGTAATATTAAGACGCCCAAACCCCTGAGCAAATTAAAGTTGAACTTAGTATTGCTATGGTTAAGGATCTCTTGGCTGATAATATTGATGTGCATGTTATTTATTTCTGTGATGATGCTGCTAGAATTGCTAGACCTGATACTAAAAATAAATATAGATCTTTTGTTGCAATGCCTGTTATTTCTATTAAAATAGGAGATCATTGTTATCATGGCTTGTGCGATATGGGTGCTAGTGCAAGTGCAATACCTCATTCCTTATACAAAGAAATTATGCATGATGTTGCACCTGCTGAGATAGAAGAAATTGATGTTAGTATTAAACTTTCCAATAGAGATACTATTTCACCAATTGGGATTGTTAGAGATGTTGAAGTCTTGTCTGGGAAAGTTAAATATCCTGCCGATTTTCTTGTTCTTGGCTCCCCACAAGATGACTTTTGTCCTATTATATTTGGTAGACCCTTCTTGAATACTGTTAATGCTAGGATAGATTGCAAAAAGGATGTTGTTACTATCGGTTTGGGGGATATGTGTCATGAGTTTAATTTTGTTAAATTTCGTAGACAACCCCATGATAAAAAATGCCTAGTAAAGATGAAATTATTGGTCTTGCTTCTATTGCCGTGCCTCCTAATGATCCTCTAGAACAATATTTGCTAGACCATGAAAATGATATGTTTATGAATGAAAGAAGGGAAATAGATGAAGTATTCTTTAATCAGGGGCCTATTTTGAAACACAACTTGCCGGTTGAAATCCTAGGAAATCCTCCTCCACCCAAGGGTGATCCCGTGTTTGAGCTTAAACCATTACCTGATACTCTTAAATACGCCTATCTTGACAAGAAAAAGATATATCCTGTTATTATTAGTGCTAACCTTTCAGAGCATGAAGAAAAGAAATTATTGAAAACTCTGAAGAAGCACTGTGCTGCTATTGGATATACTCTTGATGACCTTAAGGGCATTAGTCCCACTCTATGCCAACACAAAATAAAATTGTAGAAAGACGCTAAATCGGTTGTTGATCATCAACAACGGTTGAATCCTAAGATGAAATAAGTTGTAAGAAAAGAAATACTAAAGCTTCTGGAGGCAGGTATAATTTATCCCGTTGCTGATAGTCAGTGGGTAAGTTGAAGGAAATATGCCCTAGAGGCAATAATAAAGTTATTATTTATTTCCTAATTTCATGATAAATGTTTATTATTCATTCTAGAATTTTATTAACTGGAAACATAATACATGTGTGAATACATAGACAAACATAGTGTCACTAATGTGCCTCTACTTGACTAGCTCGTTAATCAAAGGTGATTAAATTTCCTAACCATAGACATGAGTTGTCATTTGATTAACGGGATCACATCATTAGAGAATGATGTGATTGAATTGACCCATTCCGTTAGCTTAGCACTTGATCGTTTAGTATGTTGCTATTGCTTTCTTCATAACTTATACATGTTCCTATGACTATGAGATTATGCAACTCCCGTTTACCGGAGGAACACTTCGTGTGCTACCAAACGTCACAACGTAACTGGGTGATTATATCGGTGCTCTACAGGTGTCTCCAAAGGTACTTGTTGGGTTGGCGTATTTCGAGATTAGGATTTGTCACTCCGATTGTCGGAGAGGTATCTCAGGCCCACTCGGTAATGCACATCACTATAAGCCTTGCAAGCATTGTAACTAATGAGTTAGTCGTGGGATGATGTATTACAGAACGAGTAAAGAGACTTGCCGATAACGAGATTGAACTAGGTATTGAGATACCAACGATCAAATCTCGGGCAAGTAACATACCGATGACAAAGGGAACAACGTATGTTGTTATGCGGTTCGACCGATAAAGATCTTCTTAGAATATGTAGGACCCAATATGGGCATCCAGGTTCCGCTATTGGTTATTGACCAGAGAAGTGTCTCGGTCATGTCTATATAGTTCTCGAACCCGTAGGGTCCGCACGCTTAAACGTTCATTGACGATATAGTATTATATGAGTTATGTATGTTGGTGACCGAATGTTGTCCGGAGTCCCGGATGAGATCACGAACATGACGAGGAGCTCCAGAATGGTCCGGAGGTAAATATTCATATATTGGATGATATGGTTAGGCCAAGGGGTCAAGCCCACGGGGCTATAAGTCGGTGCAAAAGGAGTTTTGCAGAGGCCAGGGGGACAAACGCCGGAGACCCTGGCATCTGGCCCTGGTGTGACGCCCGGATAATCAGGCTACAGTAATCCCACGTTAACGATGCCACGTCACCCCGATTTCTGTGCTAATCTCGCGTTAGTTCGAAACCGATTCAAATTAAAATTCAAAATCAAGCAAACAATAAAAATTTTCAAATTTGGAAACTAAAATGTTCATTAAGTAAAAAATAATTCAGAGGCAATTATAAAATTGTAACTAACATTAAATGGATCAGTTGAGTGACCCTAACAACCTCAAACAGTGGCAAACAACAACATTTGATAACCTTTTAATTAATCTAAATTTAATATGAATTAGTATTTCACCCAAACTAATTTTTGATGCAAGTATCTAATGCACTACAACTTATGAGCTAGCTCCCATAGTTTATAAAAATCATTTAGGTGCTAAACATGTTGCAAATAGAAAAATAAATTAAATAAAAAAATAAAAGGAAAAGGCAACCACAGGACCCCTCCCCCACCCGATGGGCCAACCGGCCCAGCTGGCCACCAGGCCGGCCCAGACCCAGGCCAATAACCCCTCCAGGGGGCACCGAAACCCTAACCCCACCTTCCCCACGATCCCCACTCCCCCCCCCCCCCCGGCGCGATCTGGATCGGGGGCGCTCCAACGCACGCCGCCGCGAACCCGTCGCCCCGAGCCCGACGCCGGCGTCCATCCCCGTCGCCGCCCCGCCATCGCCGGGCTGCCTCACCCACCCCTCCGTCGCCGGAGCACCACCACCGCTCGGATCGAATCGCCGCCGCCTGCGACGCCGCCGCCCGGAGCCCCGCACCTCGCCGGAAATCCCCACCGGCCTGCTTCCTCTCCGCCGCTCGTCTTCGTCCTCCTTCTCACGCCCCACTGCCCCGTCCCTACTCCTCGCGGTGAGGACCCCGGTCCTCCTCTCTCCCCTCTGCCCTCATGCACAACCACGTCGCCGCGCCCCTGCTCCTGGCCGAGCCGAAGCGCGCGCGCGAACCGCGCCAGCTGCCCCATCTCCCGCGGCCCCCTGACCTCCACCCGTGCTCGGCTTCGGCCACGCTCGTGCCGGCCAACTGCGCCGGCCGCGCCCGTGGCGGCCCCCATCGCGCCTTGGGGCGTGCTGACATTGCCTCCCCACTCCGTCGCTCCGGCCATCCTCGCCTTCTCGCACCACCACTGCGGCCATCTACGCCCGTGCGCGTCCGGCGCCCGCACTCACGGCGCCCCGCCCGCGCGGCCTTGCGCCTTCGCCGCTTGTGCGGTGGCGCCGGCGCCTACGTTCCCGTGCTGCGAAGGCCGCCATTGCCTCGTCTCGCCTGCAGCTCCCGTGCGGCGCTGCTCCCGTTGTCACCGCCACCAAGGCCCCAAGGCCTTCGCCCTCGCCTCTCATGGCGTCAGTGCGAGCACCCGCACCGATCGCCCGTCGCCCGCTTTCCCCTCGCCCGTTGGGCGCCTGCTTTGACCGCTATGGCCCCAGGGGCCTATGACATATGGGCCCCACGCCCAGGATGTTTTTATAAAAAAATTAATTTAAAAAAACAATAATAAAAATATTAATTAATTAACTTAATTAATCATAATTAGATTAATCTAATCACTAATTAACCTAATTAATTGTTAGTTAATTAATCAGTCAATGACATGTTGGACCCTCACGTTAGTTTGACCCGATCAGCATACATTGACTGCTGACGTCATGATGATGTCAAGATACACTATTCTGGATAATGTTAGAATTAAATAGATAATAATTTAGAAAATGATTTAAAACCTTAAAAATTAATAGAAAATAAACCGTAGCTCGGATGGAAAAACTTTGTACATGAAAGTTGCTCAGAACGACGAGACAAATCCAGATACGCAGCATGTTCATCCGCCAGACATCCCTAGCATAGCGAACCCGCAACATTCCTCTTCCGGTTCATCTGTCCGAAAACGTGAAACACCGGGAATACTTTCCCGGATGTTTCTCCCCTTCGTCGGTATCACCTCCTACCGCGTTAGGGCACACCTGGCACCGTTACTTGTCTTGTCATGCATCGATATGCGTCAGTTTGCTCTGTATTTACTGTTTCTCCCCCTCTTCTTCTCCGGTAGACCCCGAGACCGGCGCTGATGCCACTGGGTACGACTACGTCACCGACGACCCCTCCTTGCCAGAGCAACCAGGCAAGCCCCCCCCCTTGATCACCAGATATCGCCTATTCTTCTCTATACTGCTTGCATTAGAGTAGTGTAGCATGTTACTGCTTTCCGTTATTCCTATCCTGATGCATAGCTTTGTCCTTGCTACTCTTGTTGATACCTTTACCGCAATCCTACCGCTTAGTATAGGATGCTAGTATTGCATCGATGGCCCTACATTCTTGTCCGTGTCTTTGTGCTATACTATCGGGCTGTGATCACTTGGGAGGTGATCACGGGTATATACTATATACTTTATACATGATACATGTGGTGAATAAAGTCGGGTCGGCTTGTGGAGCACCCGCGAGTGATTCACGGATTGGGGGCTGAAAGGAACTTTGTCCCAACGGCCCTCCGTGTGGATTTTTGTGGCGGAGCGTCAGGGCAGGTTGAGACTACCTGGGTGAGAGGTGGGCCTGGCCCTGTTCGGCGTTCTCGGATACTTAACACGCTTAACGAGATCTTGGTATTTGATCTGAGTTGGGTCGTTGACCTTATACGCACTAACCGCCACGTGGGACAAGATATGGGCAACCGGCGTCGTGGTATCAGCCGAAGCATTTCGTGACGTCGGCTGGCGGCGCGCGCGGATTGGATCGAACGCTAGGCTAGGTCTGCTTCCGGCCGCCCTCATAGCGTCTTGAGGTGTGCTAAGGCGATGGGCCTGCACCCTGGCGCTTAGGTTTAGACCGGTGTCTTGACCTCTCTGTTGTGCCTAGGTGGGGCTGCGGCGTGTTGATCTTCCGCGGCGGGCATGACCCAGAAAAGTGTAACCGCCAAATGGGATCGGCGTGTCGGGTAATGTGGTGCACCCTGCAGTGAAGTTAATCTATTCGAATAGCCGTGATCTTCGATGTAACAGGACGACTTGGAGTTGTACCTTGACCTTATGACAACTAGAACCGGATACTTAATAAAAACACCCTTCCAAGTGCGGATACAACTCATTGATCGCTCTCTAACAGGGCTACAAGGAGAGGATCGCGGGTAGGATTATGCTATGCGATGCTACTTGGAGGACTTGATCTACTCTCTTCTACATCTTTGCAAAGACGGAGGCTGCGAAGCGTAGTCTTTGACAGGATTAGCTATCCCCTCTTATTACGGCATTCTGATTCAGTCCACCGATATGGCCCTTTACACATATATCCATGCATATGTAGTGTAGCTCCTTGCTGTAGTACTTTGGATGAGTACTCACGGTTGCCTTGTTCCCCCTTTTCCCCCTTTCTTTACCCGATTGCTGCGACCAGACGATGGAGCCCAGGAGCCAGACGCCACCTTCGATGACGACTCCTACTACACTGGAGGTGCCTACTACTACGTGCAGGCCGCTGACGACGACCAGGAGTAGTTAGGAGGATCCCAGGCAGGAGGCCTGCGCCTCTTTCGATCTGTATCCCAGTTTGTGCTAGCCTTCTTAAGGCAACTTGTTTAACTTATGTCTGTACTCAGATATTGGTGCTTCCGGTGACTCGTCTATGATCGAGCACTTGTATTCGAGCCCTCGAGGCCCCTGGCTTGTATTGTGATGCTTGTATGACTTATTTATGTTTTAGAGTTGTGTTGTGATATCTTCCCGTGAGTCCCTGATCTTGATCGTACACGTTTAAGTGCATGATTAGTGTACGATTGAATCGGAGGCGTCACAAGTTGGTATCAGAGCCGACTGCCTGTAGGAATCCCCCTTCCACACTCCTTGGTCGAAGTTGAGTCTAGACGTTGCAAAAACTTTTACTAACATGGCTGTGTGTCTTATGGGCACACGTCGCCATTGGGTGGTAGTAGGCTCTTTTATTCCTCGACCTATACTCTGGGACTCTGACATCTCTTCTATTCGGGTTAAATGATTTTACTAACTCGGACTCTAGGTTCTCGATAATACTTTCTCCCGGAGAGCCCCTTATTACAGATGATTGTCTGCTGCACCAGAAGGATCCGAAGATACTCTCCGATGTTCTCTTGAGACTTTATGGCGTCGCTTTTGCAATTCCCTCCATCGATAAACCCCTATGGATAACCACGTATACTCGCCATTCATACAATGCTTCCTAGTTGATCTTGTTATTACAAGATACACAGAAATTCTCTCTATTATTTCAAGAATACTTTGTGCCTACTGCCTTGCAGTTCTTTGCCACATGAATACCCCTACGGATAATTCATCGCCCTTACCGAGTATCCGCTCATCCCTAGTTGTTCATGTGTTTCACAAAATTCTTCAAAATACTATCCGATCTTTCGAGAATCCTCATTAGCCTATGGCTCTTGAAATGCTTGTCTGTCTGCATTTTGGTTAATTCCAAATGACTAGCAATATTCATGGATGTCCTTTGCCTTTATCATCTTGGGTCCCTTGATTCAATATGTTGCGAATATTGCAATCCTTAATCAGATCCTAGAATTCATCCTTTCGGCTCAGACGTCATTTTAAACATGAGCTGGATCTCGACCAATCAAATTGCCATCGATGGTACCCCTAAGCCTACTCAACTTATCCATCCTTGATCAGAGCGTTGCTTCTGATTCCCTGATTTGGAAATCATAATTCTTTTGCATTTGAACTTTGAATTGGTCAGATGTTTCTATAATCAGATCTCCTTGCATTCTTCTTCCTCTGGTTGAGTACCGATGCTCACATCAGATCCCTTGTGGACCTTCGGTTCCTTTGTTGGATTTTATCCGACAGTGTCCTTCATATTGAATAACCTTGTGAGCCTTTCCATGGGTATATAATGCCTTTGGTAAATTGTATCATCTGCTTTTGAACAATGCTCTACTTTCGAGCTTGTATTATTTACTCCGAAGTTTGTGGTGTATGTTCCTAAGATGCCCTCATGGGTTGAACCTACACCTTCCCTAATCCGTGTGAACCCGAAAGATTACACGGGTCATACTTATCTGGTATTGCACCCGGTAAAAAAAACTTTCAACAACTAATGTCATTTTCGAAATACGAGAGGTGAATGAAAGGTTATGCGTTGAACAAGTGGGAGTCGACTTTGAACCCTGTGTTCATGCCCATGGACACGATGTATACCTTATCATGGAAGTTTCTCTTAAAATAATTATCCCCTTGTTATAAGTTCATCTTGTATCCGTGGACGTGGTTCCGACCATGTTTCTCCTTGATTCCGTTTCTCGTGCAAGTTCGAGCACTTGTCATCTGCAGAGCAATACCCTAGTCCAACCTCTACCTTGATCTGTCGTCGAGTATTACCCCCTGGTATCTCGAGATTATCATGGAACTGCATAACTTCTTATGAGTTCTTCATCAACTATTATTCTTGCTGATTCCAATTTCCCTCGGGTTCTGAGTTATTAGTCACTCGATAACACAGATAAGTGAATCGATTCCGCACTCCAATTCAGTAACTCAAGTAATTTTTGTTGCTTATGAGTTTAATACTCCATCACATCATTCCTAGCCTAATCGGCTATATCATCATAGTGCTAATTTTAACTGTGCTACCTGTTCCTTATTCCCGGAGCATAATTTTTGACGATGAGCTAAGCTTACGTCGATCTTCCTCATCATATCATTTCGCCTTGAACACCAAGCTTGGTTTCGAGTTTGTGTCGTACCCTTGGTTCCAATAACCTTTCGCTTCACCATTCCTTTGACTTGATGTCATCGCCGATCGATTACATCTTGAAATCTCTCGACAA
Source organism: Aegilops bicornis (assembly GCA_021605145.1). Classification (NCBI taxonomy): domain Eukaryota; kingdom Viridiplantae; phylum Streptophyta; class Magnoliopsida; order Poales; family Poaceae; genus Aegilops; species Aegilops bicornis. Next base: position 672,287,433 of record CM038672.1, read on the forward strand.
ATGTGTCTTGATCATCATCAACATTCTGAGCTTTTCCAGGATATCAATTGAATTCATGATGAGAAATACCACCCTTGCCCTCGATGATTTGTGTTGTCATCGACCACTTTATTGCCTTCCCTCCAACACAAACTTGTCTGTGTTCTGTGTTATACCTTGAGTTCCTTACTATCCAGCATTTGATCTCCTTTACCTTGGAGTATTACCATCTTTTTATGTCAAGAATGTAGTGAGAATTGCTCCACCTCTTTGGTCCCTGTGTTGATTCTAACCGGGATACCAACAAGTGATCGGTGCTGTTTGAATTCTACACTTCTAGCAACCCTATTGCTTTGAAGTTAATGATCGACCGTTAGATTACGAGCCTATACATTATTGAATCACCATTCTAACAGTTGATCGGGCTACCTATGCCCATATTTCGGGTACATCCTTCAACCAATGTTTAAATTGTGTATGTTTTTCTCGAGCATACCACATTATATCATTTGATCTGACAAATGTTATCTCCTTGTTCACATAAGTGTGGAAATCCATCTTTTGGAAATCTCGATGAATTATCGCTGAGTCCATCAGCCACCTCCTCATCCTCTCCTTGGTTTAATGATGAACTCTTGTTTCGGAACTCGCTTCGATAGTTCATTTCCCTGAGAACCTTACAATGTCATCTCGACAATTTGTGTTGCACCTTTCCTCTCAGGCATCTTGAGTCTGAGGTGTCCTGCCATTTATCAGAACTGAATCTTGGTCTGATATGATGGTTGGGACACATTTTCCAAGAGTTATAACGTTGGTCTTTATATGACCCGGTAAGGTGATGTCATTCCTAGCACACCTGACCGGAGGACCTATTGTTCTAGTTCCCTTCTTAGCAAGGTTAGCGATTCTTCCATGAGGAAATCGTAAGACTTATTCTATAAGTTTTTACTGATGGATCCTTTGTGCATCCAAATTCTTACCCTTACTTGAGGACCATGTCAGTGCTATCTCGAAGCGTGTCTGTGGTACTCCGATCGTTAATAAGAACGTTTGAAGCACAATGCTAAATTTTCTTTATCAATTTGTTCAAACGCCGTTGTATGGATAATGCCATGAAAATTCCTCTCCCATTACCTAAATGGTTTTCTACTTTCTATCCTGTCATGGATATCATGCTCCGCTTGTCCTTGGGAAGGATATACCCCCTGGAATATGTGTGTTAAACACATTTTCCTTTCCATTGTTCTGTTTAATCAGATAAACATATTTTCCTTTCCATTGTTTGGTATAAACCTTCTTGTGATGTATATTATATAAGCAGTAATATTCTCCTGCTTATGTAAACACCTCGGTGTACAATTATGTCAGCAAGACCCTGTTACTATTGTTGATGACATTCCGGTAACCACCGATGGACGAGAACTTTGCCTATTGGTCTGCCTCGTTCAACGAGCAGGAATATGGTTCTCTTTGTCCCTCGCCCTTGGTACCGATGTTGTTGCCGACATAACCGACAGACAATCCTCTGACATGCCTTGCTTACTTGATCGTGCAAGACGTCACCGCCCTTCCTGCTTTTAACCCACACTGTGGGCCCATAACCCACAGTTCCACAGGATCGAAACCTGACTCCACAGTAAACCCCCTGTTCCCAAGGTTGTTCCTCGCGCGTGGCCTAGTAAGTAATTCATGAGCCACCTTCCGAGAGATCAATAATTCTGTTATCAGACACAACACTTATTCCCATAGGTCTTAAGCACTCTCACATTTCGATTCAGGCAACGAATGATTGCCTATCAGCTTGGAACTTCTTATTACACCTTCTTACTCTACTCTCGATGACTTTCTTGAGTGTCAACACGAGAGATGCCTCTATACCTCATTCACCGAGATAGCCTCTAGGTACCTAACATGTGTTGAACTCCGTCATTCCCAAGTTTTTCCACTTAACTTTCCCTAAGTACGACGGAGATCCTAAAGGAAGGGTGACGACTTCATCATGATGACATGAAGAAGAGAAATGAAGATATTAATGTAATAGATCAACCTCTTCGAGAAGAGCAACCAAGACCGAGCAGATCCGTTAGAATTTCACAACTACAAATTTCCCCCATACACCACCTCTTAAATCTCGGGACGAGATTTCTTATAGTGGAGGAGAATTGTGACGCCCGGATAATCAGGCTACAGTAATCCCACGTTAACGATGCCACGTCACCCCGATTTCTCTGCTAATCTCGCGTTAGTTCGAAACCGATTCAAATTAAAATTCAAAATCAAGCAAAGAATAAAAATTTTCAAATTTGAAAACTAAAATGTTCATTAAGTAAAAATAATTCAGAGGCAATTATAAAATTGTAACTAACATTAAATGGATCAGTTGAGTGACCCTAACAACCTCAAACAGTGGCAAACAACAACACTTGATAACCTTTTAATTAATCTAAATTTAATATGAATTAGTATTTCACCCAAACTAATTTTTGATGCAAGGATCTAATGCACTACAAGTTATGAGCTAGCTCCCAAATTTTATAAAAATCATTTATGTGCTAAACATGTTGCAAATAGAAAAATAAATTAAATAAAAAAAAGAAAAGGAAAAGGCAACCACATGGCCCCTCCCCCACCCGATGGGCCAACCCGGTTGGCCACCAGGCGGCCAGACCAGTGCCAATAACCCCTCCAGGGGGCACCAAACCCTAACCCCACCTTCCCACGATCCCCACTCCCTTGCGCGATCTCGATCGGGCGCCTAACGACGCCATTGAACCTGCCAGCCTCGAGCCCGCCTGGCGTCCATCCCCGTCGCCGCCCCGCCATCGCCGGGCTGCCTTGCCCCACCCCTCCGTCGCCGGAGCACCACCACCGCTCGGATCGAATCGCCGCCGCTACCGCCGCCGCCGCCCGGAGCCCTGCACCTCGTCGGACTTCCCCACCGGCCCGCTTCCTCTCCGCCGCTCGTCTTCGTCCTCCTCCTCACGCCCCACTGCCCCGTCCCTACTCCTCGCGTTGAGGACCCCGGTCCTCCTCTCTCCCCTCTTCCCTCGTGCACAACCACGCCGCCAAGGCCGCCATCTTGGCCGAGCAGCCTTGAACCGCACCAGCTGCCCCATCTCCCGCGGCCTCGACCTCCACATGCTCGGCGCCACGCTCGTGCCAAACCGCGCTGCCGCGTGGCGGCCCCCATCGCGCTTTGGGCGCCCGACGCCGCCTCCCCACTCCGCCGCCCGGCCAACCTCGCCTTCTCGCACCACCACCGCGGCCATCTACGCCGTCGGCGTCCGGCGCCCGACTCCTGGCGCCCGCGCGCTGACCTGCGCCTTGCTGCCGCTTGTGCGGTGGCCGCCGGCGCCTACCACGTTCCCCCGTGCCTGCCGAAGGCCGCCACTGCTCGTCTCGCAGGCGCGCGTGCCCCGCAGCTCCCCGTGCCCGGCGCTGCTCCCGTTGTCGCCGGCCACCAAGGCCCCCAGGCGCGCTCGCCCTCGCCTCTCATGGCGTCGGGTGCGAGCACCCGCACCAGTTCGCCCGTCGCCCGCTTTCCCCTCGCCCGTTTGGGTGGCGCCCGTTGGCCTGCCCCGCTATGGCCCCTGGGGCCTATGACAGATGGGCCCCGTGCCCAGGATGTTTTTATAAAAAAAGAATTAAAATAATAATAATAATAATAATAATAATTAATTAAAGAATTAATTAACTTAATTAATCATAATTAGATTAATCTAATCACTAATTAACCTAATTAATTGTTAGTTAATTAATCAGTCAATGACATGCGGGACCCTCATGTTAGTTTGACCCAGTCAACGCCGTGTTGACTGCTGACATCATGATGACGTCAGCATACACTATTCTGGATAATGTTAGAATTAAATAGATAATAATTTAGAAAATGATTTAAAACCTTGAAAATTAATAGAAAATAAACCGTAGCTCGGATGGAAAAACTTTGTACATGAAAGTTGCTCAGAACGACGAGACAAATCCAGATACGCAGCCTGTTCATCCACCACACATCCCTAGCATAGCGAACCCGCAACATTCCCCTTCCGGTTCATCTGTCCGAAAACACGAAACACCGAGAATACTTTCCCGGATGTTTCTCCCCTTCGTCGGTATCACCTCCTACCGCGTTAGGGCACACCTGACACCGTTACTTGTCTTGGCATGCATCGATATGCGTCAATTTGCTCTGTATTTACTGTTTCTCCCCCTCTTCTTCTCCGGTAGACCCCGAGACCGGCGCTGATGCCACTGGGTACGACTACGTCACCGACGACCCCTCCTTGCCAGAGCAACCAGGCAAGCCCCCCCTTGATCACCAGATATCGCCTATCCTTCTCTATACTGCTTGAATTAGAGTAGTTAGCATGTTATCGCTTCCGTTATTCCTATCCTGATGCATAGCCTGTCCTTGCTACTACTGTTGATACCTTTACCTGCAATCCTACCTGCTTAGTATAGGATGCTAGTATTCCATCAGTGGCCCTACATTCTTGTCCGTCTGCTGTGCTATACTATCAGGATGTGATCACTTGGGAGGTGATCACGGGTATATACTATATACTTTATACATGATACATGTGGTGACTAAAGTCTGGTCGGCTTGTGGAGCACCCGCGAGTGATTCAAAGATTGGGGGCTGAAAGGACCTTTGTCCCAACGGCCCTCCGTGTGGATCTTTGTGGCGGAGCGTCAGGGCAGGTTGAGACTACCTGGGTGAGAGGTGGGCCTGGCCCTGTTCGGCGTTCTCGGATACTTAACACGCTTAACGAGATCTTGGTATTTGATCTGAATTGGGTCGTTGACCATATACGCACTAACCGCCACGTGGGACAAGATATGGGCAACCGGCGTCGTGGTATCAGCCGAAGCATTTCATGACGTCGTGGCCAAGCTTGTGGCCGGATTGGACTGAACGCCTTTGCTAGGCTAGGTTCGCTTCGGCCGCCCTCATAGCGTCAGGTGTGCTAAGGGCGATGGGGCGGACCCACTGTGCATTTAGGTTTAGACCGGCATCTTGACCTCTCTGTTATGCCTAGGTGGGGCTGCGACGTGTTGATCTTCCGCGGCGGGCATGACCGAGAAAAGTGTGTCCGCCAAATGGGATCGAGCGTGTCGGGTAATGTGGTGCACCCTCGCAGGGAAGTTAATCTATTGAATAGCCGTGATCTTTGGTAACAGGACGACTTGGAGTTGTACCTTGACCTTATGACAACTAGAACCGGATACTTAATAAAACACACCCTTCCAAGTGCGGATACAACCCGGTGATCGGCTCTCTAACAAGGCTACGAGGAGAGGATCACGGGTAGGATTATGCTATGCGATGCTACTTGGAGGACTTCAGTCTAGTCTCTTCTACATGCTTTGCAAGGCGGAGGCTGCCAAGCGTAGTCTTCGGCTGTGATTAGCTATCCCCTCTTATTACGGCATTCTCGCAGTTCAGTCCACCGATATGGCCCTTTACACATATATCCATGCATATGTAGTGTAGCTCCTTGCTTTAAGTAGTACTTTGGATGAGTACTCACGGTTGCCTTGTTCCCGCTTTTCCCCTTTCTTTACCCGATTGTCGCGACTGCACGATGGAGCCCAGGACCCAGACGCCACCTTCGGCGATGACTCCTACTACACCGGAGGTGCCTACTACTACGCAAGTGTGTCACCGATTTACCACTGGAGTAGTTAGGAGGATCCCAAGCAGGAGGCCTGCGCCTCTTCGATCTCAGATCCCGCTTTGTGCTAGCCTTCTTAAGGAAACTTGTTTAACTTATGTCTATACTCAGATATTGTTGCTTCCGGCTGACTTCGCTTTATGATCGAAAGCACTTGTATTCGAGCCCTCGAGGCCCCGGCTTGTATTATGATGCTTGTATGACTTATTTATGTTTTAGAGTTGTGTTGTGATATCTTCCCGTCAGTCCCTGATCTTGATCGTACACGTTTACGTGCATGATTAGTGTACGATTGAATCGGGGGCGTCACACCTGGGCCAGATGCCGAGGCCCATGGCGTCTGGGCCAGACGCCAAGGTTTGTGGCATTTGGTCTTGGAGTCCTAGTGGGACTCTTGCCTTTCGGGCAAAACCAACTTTGAGGAGGCTTCTGCTCCAAGTTTCGACCCCAGAGCTCAACATATAAATAGAGGGGCAGGGCTAGCACCAAAGACACATCAAGAAACACCAAGCCATGTGCTGGCTACCCCGTCCCCTCTAGTTTATCCTCCGTCATAGTTTTCGTAGTGCTTAGGCGAAGCCCTGCGGAGATTGTCCTTCACCAACACCGTTACCACGCCGTCGTGCTGTCGGGAACTCATCTACTACTTCGCCCCTCTTGCTGGATCGAGAAGGCGAGGACGTCATTGAGCTGAACGTGTGCTGAACGCGGAGGTGTCGTACGTTCGGTACTTGATCGGGACGGATCGTGAAGGTGTACGGCTACATCAACCGCGTTGATAAACGCTTCCTCATACGGTCTACGAGGGTACGTAGAAAACACTCTCCCCTCTCGTTGATATGCATCACCATGATCCTGTGTGTGCGTAGGAATTTTTTTGAAATTACTACGTTCCCCAACCATGGCATCCGAGCCTGATTTTATGCGTAGATGTTATATGCACGAGTAGAACACAAGTGAGTTGTGGGCGATACAAGTCATACTGCTTACCGGCATGTCATACTTTGGTTCGGCGGTATTGTTGGATGAAGCGGCCCGGACCGACATTACAATGACGCCACGCGAGACTGGTTCTACCGACGTGCTTTGCACACAGGTGGCTGGCGGGTGTCAGTTTCTCCAACTTTTGTTGAAACGAGTGTGGCTACGCCCGGTCCTTGAGAAGGTTAAAACAACACTAACTTAATGAACTATCGTTGTGGTTTTTATGCGTAGGTAAGAACGGTTCTTGCTCAGCCCGTAGCAGCCACGTAAAAATTGCAACAACAAAGTAGAGGACGTCTAACTTGTTTTTGCAGGGCATGTTGTGATGTGATATGGTCAAGGCATGATGCTATATTTTATTGTATGAGATGATCAAGTTTTGTAACCGAGTTATCGGCAACTGGCAGGAGCCATATGGTTGTCGCTTTATTGTATGCAATCCAATCGCCCTGTAATTGCTTTACTTTATCACTAAGCGGTAGCGATAGTCGTAGAAGCAATAGTTGGCGAGACGACAACGATGCTACGATGGAGATCAAAGTGTCGACCGGCGATGATGGTGATCATGACGGTGCTTCGGAGATGGAGATCACAAGCACAAGATGATGATGGCCATATCATATCACTTATATTGATTGCATGTCATGTTTATCTTTTATGCATCTTATTTTGCTTTGATTGACGGTAGCATTATAAGATGATCTCTCACTAAATTTCAAGATAAAAGTGTTCTCCCTGAGTATGCACCGTTGCCAAAGTTCGTCGTGCCCAGACACCACGTGATGATCGGGTGTGATAAGCTCTACGTCAATCTACAACGGGTGCAAGCCAGTTTTGCACACGCAGAATACTCAGGTTAAACTTGACGAGCCTAGAATATGCAGATATGGCCTCGGAACACTGAGACCGAAAGGTCGAGCGTGAATCATATAGTAGATATGATCAACATAGTGATGTTCACCATTAAAATCTACTCCATTTCACGTGATGATCGGTTATGATTTAGTTGATTTGGATCACGTGATCACTTAGATGATTAGATTGATATCTATCTAAGTGGGAGTTCTTAAGTAATATGATTAATTGAACTTTAATTTATCATGAACTTAGTCCTGGTAGTATTTGCATATCTATGTTGTAGATCAATAGCTCGTGATGTTGTTCCTCGTTTATTTTTTGATATGTTCCTAGAGAAAAATAAGTTGAATAATGTTAGTAGCAATGATGCGGATTGGATCTGTGATCTGAGGTTTATCCTCATTGCTGCACAGAAGAATTATGTCCTTGATGCACCGCTAGGTGACAGACCTATTGCAAGAGCAGATGCAGATGTTATGAACGTTTGGCTCGCTCAATATGATGACTACTTTATAGTTTAGTGCACCATGCTTAACGGCTTAGAATCGGGACTTCAAAGACGTTTTGAACGTCATAGACCATATGAGATGTTTCAGGAGTTGAAGTTTATATTTCAAGCAAATACCCGAGTTGAGAGATATGAAGTCTCCAACAAGTTCTATAGCTAAAAGATGGAGGAGAATAGCTCAAGCAGTGAGAATGTGCTCAGATTGTCTGGGTACTACAATCGCTTGAATCAAGTGGGAGTTAATCTTCCAGATTAGATAGTGATTAACAAAATTCTCTAGTCATCATCACCAAGTTAGTAGAACCACATGATGAACTATAATATGCAAGGTATGACGAAAACAATTCCCAAGCTCTTCGCGATGCTAAAATCGACGAACGTAGGAATCAAAAAAACATCAAGTTTTGATGGTTGACAAGATCACTAGTTTCAAGAAAAAGAGCAAAGGGAAGAAGGGGAACTTCAAGAAGAACGGCAAGCAAGTTGCTTCTCAAGTGAAGAAACCCAAGTCTGGACCTAAGCCTGAGACTGAGTGCTTCTACTACAAAGGGACTGGTCACTGGAAGCGGAACTGCCCCAATTATTTGGCGGATAAGAAGGATGGCAAAGTGAACAAAGGTATATTTGATATACATGTTATTGATGTGTACTTTACTAGTGTTTATAGCAACCCCTCAGTATTTGATACTAGTTCAGTTGCTAAGATTAGTAAATCAGAGACTAGTTAAGGGTGAAGTGACGATGTGTGTTGGAAGTAGTTCCAAGATTGATATGATCATCATCGCAAACTCCTTATACTTTCGGGATTAGTTTTGAACCTATATAAGTGTTATTTGGTGTTTGCGTTGAGCATGAGTATGATTTGATCATGTTTATTGCAATACGGTTATTCATTTAAGTTAGAGAACAATTGTTGTTCTGTTTACATGAATAAAACCTTCTATGGTCATGCACACCAACAAAATGGTTTGTTGGATCTCGATCGTAGTGATACACATATTTATAGTATTGAAGCCAAAAGATGCAAAGTTAATAATGATAGTGCAAATTATTTGTGGCACTGCCGTTTAGGTCATATTGGTGTAAAGCACATGAAGAAACTCCATGCTGATGGGATTTTGGAATCACTTGATGCTTGCGAACCATGCCTTATGGGCAAGATGACTAAAACTCCGTTCTCCGGAACAATGGAGCAACCAACTGACTTATTGGAAATAATACATACTGATGTATGCGATCCGATGAGTGTTGAGGCTCGTGGCGGGTATCGTTATTTTCTGACCTTCACAGATGATTTAAGCAGATATTGGTATATCTACTTGCTGAAGCATAAGTCTGAAACATTTGAAAAGTTCATATAATTTTAGAGTGAAGTGGAAATCATCATAACAAGAAAATAAAGTTTCTACGATCTGATCGTGAAGGAGAATATTTGAGTTACGAATTTGGTCTTCATTTAAAACAATGCGAAATAGTTTCGCAACTCATGCCACCCGGAACACCACAGCCTAATGGTGTGTCCGAACGTCGTAATCGTACTTTACTAGATATGGTGCGATATATGATGTCTCTTACCGATCTACCACTATCGTTTTGGGGTTATGCATTAGAGACGGCTACATTCACGTTAAATAGGGCACCATCAAAATCCGTTCAGACGACACCTTATGAACTGTGGTTTGGCAAGAATCCAAAGTTGTCGTTTCTTCAAGTTTGGGGTTGTGATGCTTATGTGAAAAGTTTCAACCTGATAAGTTTGAACCCAAATCGGAGAATTGTGTCTTCATAGGATACCCAAAGGAGACAGTTGGGTACACCTTCTATCACAGATCCGAAGGCAAGACATTTGTTGCTAAGAATGGATCCTTTCTAGAGAAGGAGTTTCTCTCGAAAGAAGTGAGTGGGAGGAAAGTAGAACTTGATGAGGTAAATGTACCTGCTCCCTTATTGGAAAGTAGTTTATCACAGAAATCTGTTCCTGTGACTCCTACACCAATTAGTGAGGAAGCTAATGATGATGATCATGTAACTTGAGATCAAGTTACTACCAACCTCGTAGGTAAAACAGAGTAAGATCCGCACCAGAGTGGTACGGTAATCCTGTTCTGGAGGTCATGTTACTTGACCATGACGAACCTACGAACTATGAGGAAGCGATGATGAGCCCAGATTCCGCAAAATGGTTTAAGGCCATGAAATCTGAGATGGGATCCATGTATAAGAACAAAGTATGGACTTTGATTGACTTGCCCGATGATTGGTGAGCCATTGAGATTAAATGGGTCTTCAAAAGGAAGACGGACGCTGATAGTAGGGTTACTATCTACAAAGCTAGAATTGTCGCAAAAGATTTTCGACAAAGTTTAAAGGTGTTGACTAGGATGAGAGTTTCTCACTCGTATCTATGCTTAAGTCTGTCCGAATCATGTTGGCAATTGCCGCATTTTATGAAATCTGGCAAATGGATAAACAAAACTACATTCCTTAATGGATTAATTAAAGAAGAGGTGTATATGATGCAACCAGAAGGTTTTGTCAATCCTAAAGGTGCTAACACAATATGCAAGCTCCAAAGAACCATCTATGGACTGGTGCAAGCATCTCGGAGTTGGAATATACGCTTTGATGAGTTGATCAAAGCATATAGTTTTATACAGACTTACGGTGAAGCCTGTATTTACAAGAAAGTGAGTGGGAGCACTACAACATTTCTGATAAGTATATGTGAATAACATATTGTTGATCCGAAATAATGTAGAATTATTCTGCAAAGCATAAAGGAGTGTTTGAAAGGAGTTTTTCAAAGAAAGACCTCAGTGAAGCTGCTTACATATTGAGCATAAAGATCTATAGAGATAGATCAAGACGCTTGATAAGTTTTTTCAATGAGTACATACCTTGACAAGATTTTTGAAGTAGTTCAAAATAAACAGTCAAGGAAAGAGTTCTTGTCTGTGTTACAAGGTGTGAGATTGAGTAAAGACTCAAAACCCGACCATGGCAGAAGATAGAAAGAGAATGAAAGTCATTCCCTATGCCTCAGCCATAGGTTCTATAAAGTATGCCATGCTATGTGCCGGATCTATTGTATACCCTACATTGAGTTTAGCAAGGAAGTACAATAGTGATCTAGGAGTAGATCACTGGACACCGGTCAAAATTATCCTTAGTGGATTAAGGATATGTTTCTCGATTATGGAGGTGACAAAAGGTTCGTCGTAAAGGGTTACGTCGATGCAAGCTTTGACACTGATCCAGATGACTCTAAGTCTTAATCTGGATACATATTGAAAGTGGGAGCAATTAGCTAAAGTAGCTCCGTGCAGAGCATTGTAGACATAGAAATTTGCGAAATACATACGGATCTTAATGTGGCAGAATCGTTGACTAAACTTCTCTCATAAGCAAAACAAGATCACACCTTAGTACTCTTTGGGTGTTAATCACATAGCGATGTGAACTAGATTATTGATTCTAGTAAACCCTTTGGGTGTTAGTCACATAGCGATGTGAACTGATCACATAAAGATGTGAACTATTGGTGTTAAATCACATGACGATGTGAACTAGATTATTGACTCTAGTGCAAGTGGGAGACTGATGGAAATATGCCCTAGAGGCAATAATAAAGTTATTATTTATTTCTTTATTTCATGATAAATGTTTATTATTCATGCTAGAATTGTATAAACGGAAACATAATACATGTGTGAATACATAGACAAACATAGTGTCACTAGTGTGCCTCTACTTGACTAGCTCGTTAATCAAAGATGGTTAAGTTTCCTAACCATATACATGAGTTGTCATTTGATTAACGGGATCACATCATTAGATAATAATGTGATTGACTTGACCCATTCCGTTAGCTTAGCACTTGATCGTTTAGTATGTTGCTATTGCTTTCTTCATGACTTATACATGTTCCTATGACTATGAGATTATGCAACTCCCGTTTACCGGAGGAACACTTTGTGTGATACCAAACATCACAACGTAATTGGGTGATTATAAAGGTGCTCTACAGGTGTCTCCGAAGGTACTTGTTGGGTTGGCGTATTTCGAGGTTAGGCACTACAAAAAAAAGACACATCCGTGACATTTTGGGCCGAAAGAATTTTTTTTCCTGTCATACATATGACACTTCTATGACGATAATTGTGACAAAACCAGGTACCATCATAGATGTGGTGGGCTCCTACTTCTATGACAAAAAATCATGACAGAAAATGGGCTTTTCGTCCTGGGCGGGCTGGAGACGCAGCTGCATGATATTCTTTGGGTCGTCCATGATGGAAAAAATCGTGGTACAAACGAGGGGGAGGAAAATTTCGGGGAGTTCCGGTTACGGTGGGAGGTCGGGGCCGAAAGCGATGCGCTGCTTTCTCAGACACGGCGAGGCGTTGGCTCTAATCAACCCGAAGCGAGGCGTTGGGCTCTAATCGAACCCGAAAGCGACAGACCGCAGGCTACGACATCAACCCGAGCGATCGATCGATGGCTGTTAACTGAACCCGATGGAGAGATTCCTTCGCTACTGCTGCTAACTGAAGCCGATCGATTTGATGAACAGTGAGCGTTGCGTGGGGGGTGGGGCCGGTGGATGAACAGTGAGCGGTGGCGTTGCCTCTGGATGAACAAGATCCCGTGGTGTGGAGGGCTGGATGAACAGTAGACGGTGGAGGGGTGGCTGTGGAGGGGTGGTTGAATAGGACCCCGTGGTGTGGAGGGCTGGATGAACAGTAGACGGTGGAGGGGATATTGAACAGTAGCCGGTGGAGTAGCGCACGGTGGAGGCTGGATGAACAGGAGCCCGTGGAGGCTGGAGGAGGTCGACGGTAGCCCGTGGAAGCTGGAGGAGGTCGACGGTGGAGATGAACAGTATCCCGTGGAGTCCCGTTTAGCGGTACGCCACACCCCTCCCAATGAACAGGACCCCCGTTTCGACCGTAGCGCTCCAACACAAGTCTGTAACGTCAGATTTGCGGCACGCCACACCTCCCAATGAACAGGACCCTGTTTTGACCAGAAGCGCCCAACACAAGTCCGTTTCATCCGTTTTGCGGTATGCCACACCCCTCCCGAGCAACAGGACCCCCGTTTCGACCGTAGGAGGTCCGTTTCGTCCGTTTCGCGGTGCACCACACCCCTCCCGATCAACAGGACCCCCGTTCCGACCGTAGGAGGTCCTTTTCCTCTGTTTTGCGATACGCCACACCCCTCCCGATCAACAGGACCCCGTTCCGAACATAGGAGGTCCGTTTCCTCAGTTCTGTGGTACGCCAGGCCTCCTTTCCATCGCCTGTTCCGTCCAAGCCCTGCCGATGAACACGACCACGCATTCCGTTCCGACCCAGCCGGTTGGCTCCCCATGAACACGATGACAACACTGTTTCTCCATTCCGACCCAGCCATGTACACGAGCCCTCGCCTTACGTATGCGCGAGTAGGCGTTCGAGACCCCGCCCGTATGTACACATACATGTCCGTATTTTATTTCTTGCACCCTGGCCGATGTACGTACGTGTACATGCTATGTGCGCGCCTCTACTACGACAGGTGCGCGCCTCTACTACGACTAGTATGTACGTACACATTCGTGACCAGAATGACAACGCTACGTATGCTTCGACCAGGTGGGTCCCGACTGTCAGGCACTTCCTTGCGTGCGAAAATGTAGCTGGTGGGTCCCAGCAGTCAAAGGGGCAAATCGTTTTTTTTGCCCAGATGCAATTCCTTGCGTGCGAAGATGTAGCTGGTGGGTCCCAGCAGTCAGGGGGGCGAATCGTTTTTTTGTTGCCCGGATGCACTTCCTTGCGAGCGAAGATGTAGCTGGTGGGTCCTAGCAGTTAGGGGGAAACGTTTTTTCATGAAATATGGTGGCCCGTCCGGTGGGTCCCCGCTGTCAGGTGGAGGAATAATTATTTTGCACGTAATAAGGAGGCACTTCCTTTTACGGCCGTGGACCCGGTATCGGCCTCTCTACATACGATCCACGTCCGATGAAAGCCGTTCCTTGACCACGTTGACCACGCGCCGAGAGCACCAGTGGCGGTGGACAATGGCGAGGCCTAGGAAGGGACGACGCAGAGCCGGGAAGACGCGGCAGTGGATGCCCAATGACAGAGGAGTACGAGGGTTCACCGGTTCGCTGCGGTGTGAGGCTGCCGTCGCCATGAGAATAACAGGGGGTGTGGGTGAGTAGAGGGATGGCCTGGCCAGCAGTGGGAGTAGTAGGGGTGGTGACGCCTCCGCTGCATCGCAGACGGCCACGGGAGGCAGGAGCACGAGGCACGACCGGCGCTGGTTTGGGTGGCTCGAGCAAGAAGACCAGAGGTTGAAGAAGCACTACGGCCGTTGGATGGACATCGTACGGTCACTGGAGCTAGAATCATGCATATTGACTAAGTTGACAAAGCCCTCCGTCCCCGTCAACTTAGTAGGCCCACAAGTCAGCCTGCCACTATACTGGGTCCCAGCTAACAGGGGGAGTATTCATTTTTTTATGCGTAATAAGGAGGCACTTCCTTGCTTGCGAAGATATAGCTGGTGGGTCCGAGATGTCAGCGGCGGTAATGTTTTTTTTCACGAAATACAGAGGCCCTTTCGGTGGGTCCCTGATGTCAGGTGGAGGAATCATTATTTTGCGCGTAATAAGGAGGCATTTCCTTGCGTTCGGCCATGGACCCAGCTGTCAGCCTCTCCACGTACAGTCCACTTCAGATGCATGTCGGTTGTTGACCATGTTGACCAGGCCGCACTGAGAGCACCAGGGCGGTGGACGACGGGAAGGCCTAGGAAGGGAACGACACGGAGGCAGGGAAGACTCGGCAGTTGTTTCCCACGCAGAGGGAATCTGTTGTCTGAGGGTTTCTTGGTTCGTCTGCCATCTCCGGACAAAAACAGCAGGTGTGGGTGAGTAGAGGGATGGCTAGGCCAGCGATGGGAGTACGCAGGGGCGGTGAGGGCTGCGTGGTAGCACTGGCCGAGTCATGGGAGGAGGGAGGGAGCAGTCCACTTGGCGCTTGTTTGAGCGGCCGGAGCAGGAAGAGCAGAGATTGAAGAAGCACGACGGCCGTTGGATGGACATCGTCTGATCCTTGGAGCTAGAATCGTTCATATTGACTAAGTTGACAAAGCCCTCCGTCCCGTCAACTTAGTATGCCCACAAGTCAGCCTCCCACCATGGTGGGTCCCATTAGCGAGGGGAGTATTCATTTTTATGCGTAATAAGGAGGCACTTCCGGTGGGTCCGAGCTGACAGCGGGGGGAACATTTTTTCGCGAAATACGGTGGTCCGTCCGGTGGGTCCCAGCAGTCAGGGGCAAACGTTTTTTTCGCGAAATACGGTGGCCCGTCCGGTGGGTCCCAGCAGTCAGGGGGAAATGTTTTTTCCACGAAATACTGGTGGCCCGTCCGGTGGGTCCCTGCTGTCAGGTGGAGGAATAATTATTTTGTGCGTAATAAGGAGGCACTTCCTTGCGGCTGCCGTGGACCCGGTATCGGCCTCTCCACATCTGATACTCTTCCGATGGAAGTCGGTCGTTGACCACATTGACCACGCCGCGCCGAGAGCACCAGGGTGGTGGACGACGGCGAGGCCTAGGAAGGGGACGACGCGGAGCCGGGGAAGACGCGACAGTGGATGCCCACGCGGAGAGGAGTACGAGGGTTCACTGGTTCGGCTGCGGTGTGAGGCTGCCGTCGCCGCAGAATAACAGGGGAGTGGGTGAGTGGAGGGATGGCCTGGCCAGCGGTGGGAGTAGTATGGGGACGGTGAGGCCTCCGCGGCAGCACAGCCGGCCACGGGAGGCAGGAGCATGCGGAACGACCGGTGCTGCTTTGGGCGGCTGGGGCAAGAAGACCAGAGGTTGAAGAAGCACTATGGCCATTGGATGGACATTGTTAACCACGCCTCACCGAGAGCACCAGGGTGGTGGACGACGGCGAGGCCTACGAAGGGAATGACACGGAGCCAGGGAAGACACGGCAGTGGCTGCCCACGCGATGGAGTGTACGAGGGTTGATCGGTTCATTGCCGTCGCCGGAAAATAACAGGAGGTGTGGGTGAGTAGAAGGATAGACAGGCCAGGGATGCGAGTATGATGGGGCCGTGAGGCCTGCCCGGCAGCACTGCCGGTCATGGGAGGCGGGAGCAGGCGGTTCCGACGGCGCTGGTTTGGGCGGCTGGGGCAGGAAGATCAGAGGTGAAGAAGACGATTGCCGTTAGATTGACATCTAACGGTCTGACGCTGGTAGAGTCGATTGTTGACTAAGTTTATTTTTTGCAAAACCTTGTGTACGCATGAACTTGGTAGGCCCACAAGTCAGCCTCCAAGTCTGTGGCAGACAACATAAAGCCCATTTGCTATTTTTTATGATTTGCAGCCCATTTGCTAATTAAGTAATTTATTACAGCCCATTTTCTGCCCAGGACCACGGTCAAAAAGTTCAACCTTATTTTGCATATTTCGGTGGAGTCCGAACTGTTGTAATCCCGAAATGATAAACATTTTTTAAGAACTTATTGATTTTCCAAAAAAATCGTTTTGTTTTTGTGAGCAAATAAGACGTGGGACAATTGAGTTGGTTTAAGGGAAAACCAGTGGTAAAGAAATCAGCGTTGGGTTGGAAAAAACAACAAAAATAAGGATGTAAATATGAAAAGGGAATTTCATGTGTTTTCAGTATAATGATACGTGTATATGAACTAGTAAAACTATAGGTAGAGATTAGAAAACGGATGTAGGACATGTGTTTCAAGAGGAAAATAGAACTGGGCTGTGTGTTTGATTCAGTAAAAAAACTGTCTCATGGATGTTGTAAGACAAAATATAACCTTCTTATTTGGCGGGCGAGAGGCCAAGAGATACCTGCTGGATCATTGTGCCCGTTGTCATCATGTGTTGGGCCTGTTAAAAACAAAACCAACCTGGGCAGTCTGCAGCCCAGTTGAAACTTGCTTTCGACCTGAAAAAACAATATACGTGCTCAATAAACGAGAGAATTCTGCAAGTATGCATCGATAATCGGGATGCAGACAGATATTGTTTTTTATCGTGATAATAAGTGCATGCACTTGTTTGAGAAAAATTGGAGAACTGGAATTGACGGCGGGTGCTTATGCTACCCATCAAATAAAAATCAGGTGCCTGAAAATTTGTTTCGAAACAAATGATTCAGCTTTATATCCACGCCGACCCTCGGCA
Source organism: Aegilops bicornis (assembly GCA_021605145.1). Taxonomy (NCBI): domain Eukaryota; kingdom Viridiplantae; phylum Streptophyta; class Magnoliopsida; order Poales; family Poaceae; genus Aegilops; species Aegilops bicornis. The sequence continues at coordinate 672,304,646 of CM038672.1, forward strand.
TGATGGTTGGAAGCAAATGCAAGTTCATACCAAAAGATCGTTAACAACAATACCAACTTGCGGACGACAAGGTAGTACGACTACCAATACCTAACTAACTTATAATCCTTTTACTCACGCTAGTGTGTTAAATGCGATAGAAAATCTTGCAGAGGACCAGTTCCCGCTCCTTCTCTTGCTCCAGGTCCCCGAGGTGGTACTGGTGCATCACCCAGTTGGTCCTCTGCTGGTCGAAGTTCTTGTTGGTGTGCAGCACCAGAACCTTTTTTGCTGCCCGTCTGCCGGCCGTTGACCATCACCGGCAAGGTATTGCCGGTCTTGTGCCACATCGCGTGCATGCCGCACTCCGACTGTATCTTGCGACGCGTCCACGTGCCCCTTTTGAACGCCCTGGAATTGCGCTGGAAGAATTGCTTCCTTAGGCCACTCAGTGTGATACCTGCAGTATTGTGGAATATAGGTTTTAGTGTACGTAGTTGGCATTTTCATAACATCTTTGGCATGTTGCAGTCACTTGTTTCACTTTTTATTAACTGTCAAATTGTAATTGCTTCACCAGGTCCGCGTCTAAAAAGAAAAATAGAGCTATGAACAAAGGAATATGTTTGTGCAAGTAGACGGCCGATCGGTATCTTACCTGGAAGTTTCTCAGGTTGGGTGTAGCATATGATGTGCTCGCTGTCGATGGTTGGTATGAACAAATCGATGAGAGACTGAAATCTCGCGCTGTCAGCACTCACTTTGGCCTCAAGGTGCTCGATCAGCTCCTGATCCATGGGATCGAACTTGACGCCAGCTGGCAGCACCGGCCAATCCTTCTTCGACTTGCATTGGTAATTCTAGCTATATGGTACTCAATGTATGATCAATCGGCTGTTTTAAGTGAATGATGAAAGATTTCGACAGATAAGTGGTACTCCAAATCTGAAGTCCAGAATACCCGAACACGCCACCGGGATTCTTCTGTCACCTCATGCGCAGCGTGTTGTCACGTCAATTCAATGTGTGGACAGGATGAATAATTTGACCGACGTATACTAGTACTGCCTCTATACTACTTACTACTCGTATTTAGTGTCGCAATTTATACATAGGTTTAACTAACAAGTACGCACTTGAAGCCTAACTGATATATATATATATGGCTTCTGCACAGCATCTCCATCATCATTATCAGTACATCCTACGCAGGTGAGTTAGGATGCACTTGATCCCATGAAGGTATCTATCCTTCAAACCAGAGGAGTGCTTCAAACTAACAACAGTACATAATATCCAACAAAAGAGGGTCGTGCTACAGCAGCAGAATACATGGCTCAGTCTAGATATCAGCATGAATCAAGTTGTGCATATTTGCTGTTGGCATGAACCACATCGCCGCATGTCGGGTTTGCAAAAGCCATCCATCGCATGGAAGCTTGATGCCTTTCACACACTGAAGATTACCTGGCAACAAGCTGTGTCGACGTATCTCTGGATATGGTGATTCATGAAACCCATGGTATGATGTGTAAACACAGCCCCCCCCCCCCCCTCGCGAATGGAAGTTGCATAGCATAGTAATCATCGCCGGTGATATGATCGATGATTGGTTGGATGATCGGATAATTGAGCCCGAGGAACAAGGAGTGGTTGCCGAGGCTGTAAACCCGCCTCTAGTTGAATACGCCTCGCCCAACGGAGCTGGGATCTTTCTCGAACACGAAGCAGCCATAGCCATCAATGTCACGTAACGCATACGCATTGTACTGCATGTGGTTTGATGTAATGGTTTGGTCAATTTGGTACGTGCGAATGAGCATCAAATGACCGCCGTCAGCTAAACAAGCGATTAACCACCACCCATCGGCCGGTATGATTCCAGGTCCTGGAATCATGAAGGCCAACGCATTTGCGTCTGCTGCAACAATTCAAATTGGAGACCAAAAGGACAAAAATAAACAATCATGTTCTGAGTATGTGTGGAATTAAGATTATTATAACAGTGACACATATCATAGACAGAGAATTGCAATGCCGTGGTCATAATCATACCCCAAGTTAAAAAAATAAGCTAATGGCTTTCATATTCTAGCAACATGTCATGGTTCAAACATCATGTAACAATGAGAGGAAAACAGCTATGACAAATACTTACTCATATTCTACCATAGCACTTACTACTACTGTTCTCATATCAACTCTAAGCAATAACATGCGTTGTTATAAAAATCTTGTAAACGAGAGTAACATATAGCAATCATGATGTTATGCTCATAATATGTATTCTAACAATCATTAGATGCCAATTGTTCTCATATCAACTCTAACAATAACATGTGTGGTCATAAAAATCTAGGAAATGAGAGGAACACATGGCAATGATGTGGTTATAGACATGCTATGCATTCTAAATTTGTAACAAATGAATAGGCAGCCGTATTCATAAGGTAAAGATGAGATGAGATAGAACAATTACACGACGATAGATTCCACCAGTATAGGCAGCCAATCTGTGCGTCGACCGCGTAAACGATGCCATCATGCACTATAGCATCAGACAGAAATGTTGCCTCAACAGGATTGATGATGAGCCATAACCATGTATAGCGACCGGATTCCAGATAGACTAATCCCATGTTGAACAAGGCACTGAGCTTGTAATCCATGTAGTCTTCTGATGGTGTGGGCACTTCGCAGATTACAACTTTCTGCAAACAGAGGTCGAGCCAAAAGCTTGACGCGCCTCGTGCGTAGTAGGCAGGAGTGTCCGGCGGGCTGCGAGGCTCGATGTCGGTGGTATCCAACAATGGAAGGGTGATCTCTCGCTGGGTGTAGATATCCACGAGACGCCACGGACTACCGGTGTGGTGGATGAGGACGATCGGTTGGCCTTCATGCCCGCCCAAAGAGTGGCCGCGCATGAAGGACAGGTGCACGGGTAGTGGTAGCATGTCGAGGGGCACCACGGCAACCTCCGTAGGATCATCAAGTCGGTGTCTGGGCCACCTGCGAGGATCGGGCATCAGCAAGTAGGGTGTCTTGAAAAGAGTCGGCCGGTTGCGCAGTAGACGGTACAAAGACATCGAGCAAAGCGTGACGGACGGTGCTGAGTAGGTCCATACGACTACAGATCTGCTCCAAGAGAACATCGGGGAGGGAATTCCAATCGCGGCTCTGCGTGTCAGTCGGTTCTGCCATTGGGGTTTTCGGTGCCTGCGAGCCAGCGGGGAAATGGATTCGGGCGGGCGAGCGAAGAAGCTTCTCCTCGTGTGGCCGAGCAGTGAGCGGGGGGATATGGTACGCGCGAGCTACCAAGGAAGATGGCGCGGGCGGGCGAGCAGTGAGCGGGGGTAAATGGTGTGCGGCCGACGATGGGGAAGAGAGGAGGAAGAAGAGTGGAAGACGGGGAAGAAAGTGCATTCAATCTCAATTCTACTAGTACTACTACCAGGATATACCGTCCTTCGGGGTGTAAATAGTTACACCGATGACATGTGGGTCTACCACAAGAGGGCCCATATGTCGCTTAATGGAGGACAGAGGTGCGAGGCATATTTGCGGAAGCGTGTTTCACCGCCAAACATGATGGCAAGATCTTGGGTAAGGCTAATTTAGTAACAACAACATGCTGGTTCAGCTTATTAATTACGTGTCCCATCTGCTGCAGCGTGTATTGTCACTTCACTGCGAATACTAGTTGAATAGTTCTCTCTGGCCGAGATGGGGGATAATGGATTGCGAGGACTTCCTTTCTACAGTATCCCTATGCATCTACGCTCACTTCACTCATTTTGCTCCGTACCTAGTCACTTGTTGAAATCTGTAGAAAGACAAATACTCCGTATTTGGGAACAGAGGGAGGCTTTTACTCCGTACTATTTGGGAACAGAGGGAGTATCACCATATGGAGGGAATAGAGGAAGCTTGAAATATGAACATGTCAATGGCAGGGAGTAAGCCCCATGCATGCATGCAACATGCAACACTCACACGTACACATGGACGCACGCAACACTCACGCACCCATGCGGCACACAGCACACGACGCAACACACACAACTCATGCTCAAGTGCTCAACCTACTGCCTACGTCCGTGAAAGACTGTACATTTAGAGATTTACACATTGACCAGGGCATAATTAACGCCCAAAAGTAGCAGACTTATGTGTGCACGCGACCATTGAGATAAGAAGATTAAATGAAGGCCGTTGCATGCTATAATTAAGGATAGACATGTAGCCTATACCTACAGCACAAGTTGGTGCATTAGTCAATCAATATCGATTTAGATTAAAGGCTAAATGCATTGGAAGTGTAGACGTACATTATGTACCACACTCTTTGTTTTGTAGCCGATGTACACTCTTTGTTGGAAGACCGAGGGAGGACATGTGCATGCACTCACATACACAGCCAGGGCAGTTCGCGCGCAAGGGTTGGACTCTGTCGCGCCTGCGTAAAGTTTTGTTTAACTGATTTCTTTGCTCGCCAACCGATGTGTGGGACCCAGAAACCAGGTGACAATTTAACCATTCAACAAAGTGCCACGTCGACTATGTGGCCGGTCAGTAGGGTGCAATACGGTGCTCTACGATGAGCTAGTGATCGTATAATTGCCGCAAAACTATATATAGTTACCGTAAAGAGCGTATTGTTACATACATTGACCGCCAGTGTATTTTTCTCGTTTCAAATTAAGCAATATTAATCGGAAAGGACGCAGTATGGACTACTACTAGTACTAGTACTCCTTTGATGTGTCTCGTCAACTCGCTGAACGAGGAGAAGCTTGCTTACTACGCCTCTCCCTCGCCCACGCGCGCGGTGGTTCGCAGGACGAGGAGAGGGTTTTGACTACAGCGCCCTCTCCCTCTCCCTCCCTGTCGTGGAATTGTCACGGCAGATGTCCTTAGTGTCAGGACTTAGTCGCGAGGCCAACTCATCTATGTGGTAGCTTGAGAGGGGTTGAGCGTAATCGAGAGACGCAACACAAGACAGGGATTTAGACAACCGGGCCCCGGGAAACATCATCCGGTAAAAACCCTACATGTTGTTTGAGGCTAGGTCTCATTATCATCACAAGGGAGTCGCCAGAAACCGCTCTCCTCTTTGTGTCTAGCCCTAAGATTGTTTCTTCTTGCTTGTAGCTTGTCCCTCTTTGGGGAGCCCTACCCCTCCTTATATATGTTGAAGAGGCGGAGTTACATGTAGAGTCCAACTCGGACTTAAGACTTAACTATTCTAACTTATCTTCATGGGCTTCTTAACATCTTGGGCTTCATAACAACCCGGGCTTCATAACCCCTGACAACCCAGTTATCACTGTCTGCCGGTTTAACATTGTCTGCCGGTTTAACATTGTCTGCCGGTTTAACATTGTCTGCCGGTTTACCACCAGCCGGTTTACCGTCTGTCTTAGCCATCTGTCTTAACTCTCCGCCAGTTTACCATCCGCCGGTTTACCAAGTCCCAGCCGGTTTACAACTCCAGCCGGGTCATACCGCGGGGTATATCCCCGACATTAGCCCCCGGTTTAATTTGGATTTATCCATGTTAAACTGATCCTGAGCATCTTTAAATCCTTGTCATTTCCTTCTAGAAAATCCGGGTCAGTAGGCCAGCTTCATAATCAATTTGCTGACATTGGTTTGTCATAGAGAAATATTGTGAAGAATAACTTCTTTGACTTAGCTCCCAATGCTTAACAAAAATATTGGTGTTTGAAATACTCATCTGATCGGAGCCGGTTTAAGAATGTAGAACTTTGCCGGTTTACAAATATTGATGGTACCGGATCATAACTGTTTGTTAACATCAGCTTTTGAAAATATACCTCTTATATGCCTATCACTTGTAGCCCTCAAATCTTAAGAAGGTAACGTAGTAACAGCTTAAGATTTGCTTCAATATGAATGTCACAAGCTTGAAGAAATCCAGGTTGTTCGTCTCAATCAATAGCCAGAACTGAGTATTCCACATATGTAGCCCCCAAGTGCCGAGTTGTCATGCTTGCAGCAACCTGGGACTTGTAATTTCCTGATGCTCATAAAAACTTCAATAAGTGTAGCCCCCAAGGGTCGGGTCATTATGCAAATAATGAGCAGGGACTTTTGAAAATATGATCATGTAGAATGTAACAGCAACGTGTAGCCCCCAAGGGCCGGCTCAGTAAGATAATATTGAGCTGGGACTTTATATATGCTTCATTGAGAATAACATTATATTATGTAACTCCCATTATGGGGCGTGAACCCACGTGCACAAGGTTGATAGCTTTGTGCTTTACCAACTGAGCAGTGGATCCTTCAATAATAGATGAAAATTTGTGTACCTTGAATTGTTGACAGGAGCAATTGGTAGCCCCCAAGGGCCGGCTCATTATGATGTGATGAGTCGGGTCTTCAATAAGACTAATAAAAATGACTTTCATTAGCCCCCAAGTGTCATGGTGCATGATTGCAGCGACATGAGACTTGTATATTTGATATAATCTTAAGTTGAATAATGTAGCCCCCAAGTACCGGGTCGTAAGCTTGCAGCGACTTGGGACTATTCCTTCAATTATAAAATAAATCATATCCATTGATAATATAATAGCCATTGCGCTAAAGCGATTTTGAAAACCTTAATCATAGTACTGGTTACTGATAACCATAATAAAATCCAGCCATGTTGGCAATTTGATGATTTGAATAATATAACCCAATGATTTATGAGCGCATGATTCCAATGGCGCAATCCAAATATATACTGGCGACTTATAGTCGAAACCAAACCGGGCTGATAGTCTCCGGATTATGATTTAATCATGTTCCGTCAATCTGTAACTGACGGTTGAACCGGATTTAATAATATTGGGTGAAAATGCAACAGAAAAAATATTTTATCAAAAGAAAAACATAAGCAAAGGCAAAGATAAAACCATTGCAAATGAGGCTTTGAGCCGATCAAGTGGCATTTTCATGGTCGGACAAGACCATGCCCCCAAAAAGGCGTAGCTATGGTTCAAGTCAGCCAGGTCCCCAAATGATGCGTTGACATTACGCCGATCAAGAGGTGTAGCGATGGTTCGGGTTCGACCAAAGCCCCCAAGTGATGTTGTGGCACTAGGCCGATCAAGAGGCGTGACTATGGTTCAGACATGACCAAGTCCCCAAGTGATGATGTGGCTTTTCGCCTACCAAATGGTGTTGCTATGGTTCGGACACGACCAAAGCCCCCAAGTGATACTGTGGCATTGCGTCGATCAAAAGGTGCGACTATGGTGCAGACATGACCAAGCCCCCAAGTGATCAATAATATGATAAGCCAATAAGGCATGATACCCATGTTTGAACCGCGCATCATGGCAGCAGGTCCTCTTTGGAACCCTTTAACTTTTTGCAAGAGATAAATCCTTCTTGAACCGGACATTAAACTGGATATTGAGGGCTTCAAAGCTTTGTGGGAGACTTCTTTCCCTTGAACCAGATTTTAAACCGGAATCTTCATTTTCAGCCGGAAATTTTCTGACGGCCTTTAAACTCAGACTTGCGAGAAGTTAATTCCTTTTTGAACCGGACATTTTTAAACCGGATTTGAACCAGATACTAAGGGCTTCAGCTTTGTGTGGAGACGGATTCCCTTAAACCGGACTATAAACCGCAAACATCATTGTGAGCCGGAATATTTCTGGCGGCCTTTAAATTTTCATCAATATAACAAAGCAGCCTCCGGGACCGGTTTCCTTCAACATCCTCGGGCACTTGAATTTTCTCAAATCGGCAAGACTTGCTGCATCATATCATCGTAGTCCCCGAGTCTTAAGATGACTCAAGGAGTTGTCTTGAGATTCTCCGCATTTTACCATAGCAGAAGGTATATATCATCGGTGTTAATAACGCGATGTAAATCCACGAAGGTTGAGGTGATCGCGGCGGATTATAGATGATCCCGTATGAGCCGTGGTCAAGAACTCGCCAATGGGTTCCTTCCAACCGGTTATTTGAAGTTGACCAAACTGCAGTGGCAGCGATTTGTACGCATGTCCATTAACCCATCCAAAGGCATATACGGCAGCTGAATGATAATTTGCCTCCAATATATTGGAATAAAAACCGGGCTACCCAAGCAGTGACTTGCTCATACTCAATAAATAGCTCATGTAGACAGGTGCGGCCCGGTGTGTTGACGTAGACCAGGCCGCGAGAGACGGCCGGTCAAAACGACCGCAAAGATCGTGAGGCAACATAGATGAGTCGCCACGGCGCACAGACGCCGGTGCGGACAAGCAAGTTGTCCTCCTCATTGTAAGCCGGCGCGGATGCGTGAACCGGCCGCGAGAGCGGACGGGCGAGTCATCCGTGGCGTTGTAAGCTGGTGCAGATGCACGAGTCAATAATAGGCGCAGTCCCAACTAGTTGATGTAGACCGGGCAGCGGCTTGTGCGCGTCCATTCATCGGGTAATATGTTACGGACTATCACCGGCGGAATATTGTCAGCCCGTGCTCCATACCCATGGTATAAACCATATTTGTAGTGAATGATTGTCCTGTATATAAAAATACACAGATCCAAGTAATTGTTCTTTGATAAAAACAATATGTGCCAATAAAATAGACTTAGATAAACATCACCTGACTGGTCTGGATGACGGATGATCCGTACATAGCTTCCATGAATAATCCACGGTGATTCCAATGGCGCTTTAATCACCCTCTCGAGGAGACTTTAAACCGGGGCGGCTCTTGTTTTTGATTGTCACGTAGGCGTTGGTGCTTAGCCCTTCATGTGGGTGGTTCGAGCAATTTGAGAAGACAAAATTTTGAAGCAGCAAAGACACCTTGGCGCTCTTTTCCTCACGTGATAAGATATCATGATGACCTTGCATCAGCTTTTTTGGGATTTGTGCAGCGGCACTAACATTTTTATCTTGAACTGCTCTTGGACTCTCCTCCGAGGTGCCTTGTCATTAAACATCTGATTGTAAAGGTCCAAATCATCAGAACTTCATCCGGGTGTTTGAGCTCTATGAATCCTGTCACGGGCATATACTGCACCCGCATGTCTACTATGCACCAAAGAGCGCTGCTCAGATTGAATCAACTTCATCAGTGATCTCGAGTATGCAGCCTGATGTACCAAAGACAGGCTTCAAATGCCTCAAGTCTGAAACTTGTATCCAAGAACGACAATTTCCGGTTAGCGGCGGCGGATCGTGGACGCGCCACACCACCGTGAAAGGCAGAGGCAAGCTGACCTGTGATGGCACTAGAAGGAGGGCTCGAACCAGCAGCCGCGCGCGACCACAGCCCCAAAGCAACAAAGACTCGGCACCACAAAGAATAAAGACCCGCGACCTCGGGCTCCGGTTTAAAAGGAGGAGCGGGCATGGTGACCTGGCGCGGCGAATCGTATAGAGGCGGAGTAAGACCATGGCGCACGGCACAACCATCAAAGGTGGACGGTGACTTGGCGACGGGGCCGGCGGCTCAGCAGCAGCAGCTCTCCCGCTATAATGTCAGTGAAGGAGACGGCAGGCCGGGCGATGAAGCATGTGGCCGCGCGAGTCTGCAGCGGAGAGGCGGACCGGTGATGCTCCGGTGGCGGGTGAAGCAGAGAGGCGGACCGGATATGCTCCGGTGGCGGGTGAAGCAGAGAGGCCGCGGGAAACCGAGCACCGACGACGGCGGTTTATCTGCAGATGTGGTGGTTTAGGCAAGCGGCGGCCTACAGCAGAAGCAACCCAAGGCGGTTTACGGTGGTCAGGCGAGGTGTGGTCCGCTCACAGGGGCAGCGCGGCAGGGGCGCGCAGAGCGGGGTCCCCCACGATGGAGACGGCGGCAAGGCCGGTGACTCGGCACGGATGCAGCCGAGGAGGCCCCTGGCGAAGGTGGATCAGGAGCAGGGCGCGGCCGTATCAGCACGAGGTAGCGACGAGGCGGGGTCTCTCTGCCGCGGCGACGGAGGAGGCAAATCCAAGGTGCAGAGGCGCGGGTCGCAGCCTATGCGGACAGAGTGGGGCGGCAGCCGACTAGGGAGCCCATGATGCGAGGCAGGGCGCCGGGCCGTCTCGGGACGGCGCAGGCGCGGACGCGGTCCGGCGGCAACTTGGCACAGGAACGGATGGCACGAGGTGGTGGCTCGATGTGAGGTCCTCGTCCGCGTCGTCGTTTGACTTATAATGGGGGGGTGGCCCCGATTGCGGCTCGAAGGAGGTCATGAAGTCGACTCGGGGCAGAAGACGGTGACGGCGGTTTAGAAGCCAGGCTGCGCCAGCGGTTTTTTCGGCAGTCTGGGCAGCGGATGATCCGAGAGCGGCACAGAGGCACTGGCAAGCCATGGCCACCACGACGCAGGGGATCGCCGGCTCGGAGCGGACGGGAGGCCAGGCGCGGACGCAGCCGGCTCACGTGGGGCGGAACGCGAGGCCGAACGGGCGGGGGTACTTCAGTGCGAAGGCCAAGGCCGCGGCGGCGCGCTGTGAGGCGATTCTCAGCCGGGCGACTTCAGCGCGCGCCCGCGATCGAACCGGAGACGAGACGCGACCCGACCGTGACTTGAATCGGAGACAAGTTGAGGCCCGATGGCGACTTGAACCGGAGACGAGACGAGGCCCGATGGCGAGGCGGACCAGCAAGTCGGTGTGCAGCTCAGGAGGCCGGGGCGGTTTGCAAGAGGGAGCAGGTGTGGAGACCCGGCTGCGGCTGCGGAGTTGAGGCAGATCCGGTCGCAGCGGCTCATAGCAGAGGTGGAGGCGGCCTGCTCTAGGGACAGCGGCCGCGAAGACCACGGCGACAGCGGAGGCGACCGATTTTTGACACAAGGCTCGGGGTCAAGTTCACGAAAGAGTCCAAGCCCGTGGATGACTCGTTCCTGGGTCACGGGCTCATGGCTGTTTTTTCTTTTCTTTGAAAATTATCCTGATGATGATCCGGCAGCCGCTCCTTGAATCTTCTGACTCGGACGAAGGTAGTGATCCGGTCTATGAGTACTCAAAGTAGGAGTAGTACTAGTCTTGGTCACGTACTAATGTAAAGTACTAGTTGATTTTTCCGTTTTGACTATTCTTCACATCGGGAAAAAAGAGGGTAGCAACAGACGGTTGGATCCCCACGGCCTGGGACTTGTGAACGTGGAGCAAAAGTGGAACTCGGTGGATTAAGTTATAGTCTCGGGTGACTCACGGCGCATCTCCTTTTTTCTGTAAACCGGACTGGGCGGATTATCACGGGCGACGCGTGGCGGGCGTTGAACATGCAACCTCGACTTTTCTTGATCTGGTTTTGACTGCTCGTGGATGATGTGATTTATTGAACGGCTCCTTTCTCATCCGGAAAATTGCAACTTTCCGATCCCTAGGACTTGCGGCAGCAGCGGCAATTAATCCGCCCCAATAGATCATCTCGTCGGTGTCTTGGCTGGCTTCAAATTTGATCATGTTCCCGACCACAAAACAATTTACTTGCCAGCTCTTCCTTATCTGACGGAATCGCGAGCTCCTCGATCCCTAGGAGAGATCCCTTCAAGAAGTCAACACCATCGTGCGTAGGTCCCACGGTGGGCGCCAACTGTCGTGGAATTGTCACGGCAGATGTCCTTAGTGTCAGGACTTAGTCGCGAGGCCAACGCATCTATGTGGTAGCTTGAGAGGGGTTGAGCGGAATCGAGAGACACAACACAAGATAGGGATTTAGACAGCTTCGGGCCCCGGGAAACATCATCCGGTAAAAACCCTACATGTTGTTTGAGGCTAGGTCTCATTATCATCATGAGGGAGTTGTCGTAAACCGGCTCTCCTCTTTGTGTCTAGCCCTAAGATTGTTTCTTCTTGCTTGTAGCTTGTCCCTCTTTGGGGAGCCCTACCCCTCCTTATATATGTTGAAGAGGCGGGTTACATGTAGAGTCCAACTCGGACTTAAGACTTAACTATTCTAACTTATCTTCATGGGCTTCTTAACATCTTGGGCTTCATAACATCTCGGGCTTCATAACCCCTGACAACCCAGTTATCACTGTTTGCCGGTTTAACATCGTCTACCGGTTTAACATTGTCTGCCGGTTTAACATTGTCTGCCGGTTTAACATTGTCTGTCGGTTTACCACCATCTGGTTTACCGTCTGTCTTAGCCATCTGTCTTAACTCTCCGCCGGTTTACCATCCGCCGGTTTACCAAGTCCCAGCCGGTTTACAACTCCATCCGGGTCATACCACGGGGTATATCCCCGACACTCCCTCTCCCTCTCCCTTGCCCTCGCCCTCGCCCTCGCGGTGGACGTGCAGCAGTTCAATAGGTGTCAGATTGCCAGAAGCATATTGTACTGTAGTATCATCATTGTTGGACCTTCCGAAGAGGCGAGGAGCCAAGTGCAAGATTCACACGAGTACGAACTATTGAACCTCCTGAAGAGGCAAATAGCCAAGCGCAAGGTTTTATAGGAGTTGTCGTCCTAGTAGGAGTGTACTACAACTATAGCGAACGATGCTACTGTATGATGCCGCCATGTCACGTATATCCAAAGCTGTGCCACCTTTTTTCTCAAAGAGCGTGTTGGAGCCCGTGCAACAACCACACAAGTTGCACGTGCATACATAACACATTTACTAGTAATAAATTCTAAAGGACAAATGCCGATTATGCCACACAAGTTCATATCTAATTCATGTGATAAATTTGTGCATGACTAGTCTACATATATTCACAGTGCATACTGCTCACAATTACTGTACTCCACTTACACGTTATAGATGGGCTAGATGCATGTCCTCCTCCAGGTTCCAGTCCCAGGTGTTCTTCATGGATGGCATGATCCATAGCGGTGGGCAACGGGAATTATTGTCGCAGCTTTCTAGTCCGGTTCCACACTGAAAGATCGTGGATGTCGCCTAGAGGGGGGGGGTGAATAGGCGCTTTAAATAATTACGGTTGAGGCTTGAACAAATGCGGAATAAACCTAGCGGTTAATTTGTCAAGCACAAAACCTACAACAACTAGGCTCACCTATGTGCACCAACAACTTATGCTAAGCAAGATAAGCAACTATGTGATAGCAAGATATATGACAAGAACAATATGGCTATCACAAAGTAAAGTGCATAAGAAAAGGGCTCGGAAGAGATAACCGAGGCACGCGGAGACGACGATGTATCCCGAAGTTCACACCCTTGCGGATGCTAGTCTCCGTTTGGAGCGGTGTGGAGGCACAATGCTCCCAAGAAGCCACTAGGGCCATCAGTAATCTCCTCACGCCAAGACAATGCAAGATGCCGTGATTCCACTAAGGGACCCTTGAGGAGGTCACCGAACCTGCATAAATGGCAACCCTTGGGGGTGGTCACCGAACCCAGACACTTTGGCAACCCTTGGGGCGGTCACCGGTACCCGTCAAATTGCTCGGGCGACCTCCACAACCTAATTGGAGACCCCGACGCTTGCCGGAGCTTTACACCACAATGACTGAGCTCCGAACACCACTTAACTGCCTAGGGCGCCCACGCACCCAAGAGGAACAAGCTCAAGGGCACCAAGCACCCAAGAGTAATAAGCTTCTCAACTTGTAACTTCCACGTATCACCGTGGAGAACTCAAACCGATGCACCAAATGCAATGGCAAGGGCACACGGAGTGCCCAAGTCCTTCTCTCCCAAATCCCACCAAAGCAACTAATGCTAGGGAGGAAAATGAGAGGAAGAACGAAAGAAGAACACGAAGAACTCCAAGATCTAGATCCAAGGGGTTCCCTCACTTAGAGGAGAAAGTGATTGGTGGAAACGCCGATCTATATCTCCTCTCTTTTCCCTCAAAACTAGCAAGAATCCATGGAGGGATTGAGAGTTAGCAAGCTCAAGAAGGTCAACAATGGGGAAGAACACGAGCTCAAAGGATAAGGTTGAATGGGGAAGAAGACCCCTTTATAGGAGCTCCCGAATCCAACTGTTATGTTCACAGCCAAGACAGAGCGGTACTACCGCTTCCAAGGAGCGGTACTACCGCTTAGGGCGGTAGAACCCCTTCAAACACAACAGCGAGGAGGCAAAAGGCCAAAGAACCTTCGAGCGGTAGTACCGCTCGTCCTCACGGTACTACCGCTCGACCTCACGGTACTACCGCTATGAAGCGGTACTAAAAAATACTTCGTGCCTACTTCCGCTGAGAAAAACACGAGATTTTGGTCCGAGCGGTACTACCGCTTAGGAGCCGCGGTAGTACTGCTCTGGGCGGTACTATCAGCTCAGAGCCATGGGTAGTATCGCTCGAGCGGTAGTAAAAATTACATCCGCTCTAGTCGCGGTAGTACCGCTGCAGCCTTTACCAAAACAGCCATAACTTTTGCAAACGGACTCCGAATTCAATGAAACCAAGTTTGTTGGAAAGCTAGAAACAAGGGCTAACACAATCTTGATAGAAATATCAAGAATAAGCAAATGAGAAAAGTCCCAAAGGAAAATGGTGAGAACCCTTCCTCGAAAAGACCGGTAAAACCTCCAACACCGAAAACATCATAGAAGACGCATGTGAACTCCGCTGATGAACTCAAGCTTGTCATCAAGATGACCATAAGCTCTAAGACTCACAAAGAGAACCAAACAAGAACCAAGAAACATGATGCAAGGATGCAAGGGTTTGAGCTCTCTACTAACGATACGATCAAGATACCAACTTGAGAGCCCCCTTGATAGTACGGACAAGCGATCCTATAACCCGGTCTCCCAACTACCACCATGAGACCGGTAAAATAGAAAACCTATCAAGGGCAAACCTTTGCCTTGCACATGATCCACTTGAGCTAGATGATGACGATCTTGTCCTCCTCAAGATGGACCACCTTTCTTGATTGCGTTGGGTCGATGGAGACTAGATGATTGCTCCCCATACTCCACTATGGGTGAGCCACTCTTGACACATCTTCACAAGTCCATTGACACCACAATGGATGGCAAGCTTCAAGCACTTGATCTCTTCGTGATGCTCCACTTGAACTTGCACACGGCAATCTTGATGACGATCACCACTTGATGTCATCCTTTCCATGGGTTGTATGATATCTTCCTCTTGACGCAAGCCCATGGACACGCACCTAACCCCACATAGACTCTCACATAGACCATGGGTTAGTACACAAAGTGCAATGGATAATGCTTACCATACCATGGGATCACTTGATCCCTCTCGGTACATCTTCTACGCTTTGTGAGTTGATCAACTTGATTCACTCTTGACTTAGTCTTGATCAACCTTGAATCTTTCCAACTCTCTTCGCTTGGATGATGTCTTGAAGGTAAACATGAATGATCACACAATCTTCTTCTTCAAGACATGCTTGCAATAAGCTCAACACTCACATGACCAATCTTTGGATAATTCCTTAATAGCACCTTGGTCAACACATAAACTCCTTGAAACCAACACATGGACTTCAAGAAATGCCTATGGACAAATCCTTCAAATATAACTCAATGCAACCATTAGTCCATAGAGAATGTCATCAATTACCAAAACCACACATGGGGCACTGCATGTCCTTTCAATCTCCCCCATTTTGGTAATTGATGACAATCACTTTCAAGAGAGTTTATATAAGGAATTATGCATCACCATGCAACGCAACAACCAATAATGCATGCGTATGAGATGAAAATGCTTAGGAACAAAACCAAAGCAAGGAGAAAACTCTGAAGACTTCTCCACAAAACTCTCTGAAACTTCTCCCCCATTGGCATCGATTGCCAAAATGGGCGAAAAGCTAAGAAGACCAATATAAAAGGTGTTCCTCCAAAAGTTGTGTATTTCTCAACAAGAGAGTGTAATGCCATACACATATCCAAAGGTAATACTTGGAGGAAGACCAACTATACTGAGGCACCAAGATTGCAAAAGAGTGATATGCCACAAAGACATAACAAAGAGAGAAACAAGCAATCAAGCAATCAAAAGATACCAATTGAAGCAAGCTATCAAAAGATACCAATTGAACCAACTAGACCAATGATCCCACGTGCCACATGAATAAAGATATTATGATATGAGCAGAGGAGTGTTCTAAAGAAACTAGAGAAGCTCCCCATGATTTGTGCACATCAAGAATTTTTGTATTAGGATACAAAGTGCACAAAATAGGATCATAGCTCCCAGTAATCAATAGAAACTTACAACAAGTGCAAGAGGGCATATAGGAAACTAAGCCTAGCGCTAGCAACAAGCACATGGTTGAGCAACATTGTAAAAGAGGCAACTTAAGAATAGGCTCAAACAAAATGATGTGTGTGAGTCATGGCAAAGCACATGACAAGACTAATATACGGATGAGCATAAGCATCAACATAGTGTCGAATGAATGAGATACACGGTGCAAAGCCTTTCATTCTCACACACAACTAGCAAATGGGTTCACAAGCTTACTAATAAGAAGATAGAGAACCTATGTTTGTGACAACCCGTGGTGAAGATAGACAATGAGAGGCTCATCAAGACGAGGGGTACCAATTAAGATGGCAAAAGCCTCGTAAAGATGAGCAAGAGGAGAATAATCTTCACCACACAAGAGTGCATCATGATGCAACGATAGAGGACACGCACTCAAGGCAAAAGCTTTCACTGAGCCTCCAAAGAAATAACATAAGAAAGACAAGGTGGACGTGAAAGAAAGGATATCAACTAGAGATGTAATTTCTCTCAAGTGTATAAGGTTCTAGGTAGACAAAATCATGATGATATATATCTACAAAGAGGGATGTACACCAAATAGTTACAACATGAAGGAACAGGATATCCACAAGGAAGTCATAAATATACCAATAAGATATTTGCTTGAAAGCATAGCACTTGGCTAGATATGGTCTTATTGTACATAAATGAATTCCTACCGCATGAACATCAAAGACATCACAACTAGCAACATGAGATCATCGTTGAGATGCTCGAGAAAGGAAACAAGTATCACAAGAAAGAATGAAATACATGCCATGATACAACCCACACAAGGTTGATGCAAGAAATGTGTGCATGAAGTAGATGATGATACTTGTTACCGAGATACCATTGGAAGGATGTAGAAGATACCAAATGAAGGTAGATGGTAGTTCATTGATCATCCTAGCTTGACTCCAGTATGCACATGGTGACAACACCTTCCTTGTGAGTGAGCCGAGCATCCAATGCATCTCCAACTATTCCTATAAGAACAACACAAACTAAACGGTACCCAAACTAATCGGGACCAAATAGTTAGAAACACCAATACATAGGACAAACTCCACATAAATAAGTGCATATATATATGAAAATGAATATCATGCGCAACTCATCCAAATAGAGACAAGGTGGAGTTTCTCCCATATATTGAGTCAAAGAAAGAAAGCATGCCAAATAAAATACATGAAGAAAACATGCATGCTCAAGACTTCAAAACCCAAAACCAAAAGACAACGAATTGCCAAGTGAAAAGGATACCAAATGAATAAAACATCACTTGGAGGATATCCATAAAAGATACATCAAGGAATGAGATATCCATTGATACACTCAAAATAAAAGATATCAAACTCCCAAAAGAGAGGATGGTTCCAAACAAACCAAGCTCTCTACAAAGTTTCATGATGGCAGAAAGTACCAAAACGAAAACGGCTTGCCTTCCACCAACACACACTTGATAAGGATCACAAGAAGAGTGTTCCAAAGAAAATAGGATAGCTCCCCCACGAGTTGTGCATTATATAGGATTTGCATTTGAATACAAAATGCACAAGGTGGGATCACCACTTTCACTATATCTAGAAAGCACTAGACAAGAACGAGAAACAAACAAGATCCACAAGTGGTAGGGAAGACAACGGGAGTTGACACAAACCTTGGCACGAGAAAAGGCAAATAATAATAAAAGCCAATGTAAAGATGATCGATAAATTCTACCACACATAAGTGAGTACCAATTGTCAAACGACAAGAAGTATTTGGAAATAATTCCCGGTGGTAGATAGCAAGGATATCCGACATCATCTTCACACCAAACACAAGCAAATTGCAACTTGTAGAGCTATCATTCCACCTAGGAACAAGATAATTTACAATATCAATTCTAGGTGACAATATCTCAAATGTACACATTTTCTAGGCTAGTAATACACACATAGCATATTACTCCCCATAATGTGATACCAATTAAAGATAGACAAGAGGCAATTAAAAGGATCCAACAAGAGATAATTAATGGACAATTTAGAATTTGAATTTCTCATGAGAGATATACCACCTAGAGACTAGATAATCTTGAAATATCAATACTAGATGGTATTACTCATGTACACACATTTATAGGATTGTGAGGTGCACAAAGCACATCACTCCCCCATAATGGGATATTCCATTAATCTCTCACAAGAGCCAACTAAGAAATAAAGAAGATGCAAAAAGGCTCAACACACAACACACATGTACATGATGTGCAAACTAACATGCACATACTTGATTTCTCAAGATAAGCAATTTTGAAGCACAACATATACAAGCACATGCAAGATACAAAACCACAACATGCTAAGGGACAAGTAACTTTTAATGTAAGCAATTTAAGTGCGAGTTACCGCAAGGAGGAACATTGGATATATGATAGAAAGATAATCCAAATGACTTGGCTTGACACAATATGAATGATGAGGACCCCTTAAATCTTCATAATGTAGCCAAGTCTCCAATGACCTCCAACAACACCTATTGATCAAGTTTGAGCTAGTTGGTCCCCAACCAAGTTGGGTCCTAAGAGGTTAGTCACAATAGGCTTGGCCACCCAAATGGTTCTTTTCTTGACACCACTTTGAGTACCAACAAACTTGGCAAACACATTGCCAACCTTATCCTTCCCAAGAGAATAGACATCATCAATAATAATTGGGTTGGATAAGTTACCACTAGTGCATGAAGAAGCGACGTGGCCTTTCTCACGACATAAGTAGCAACGTCTACTCTTCACTTTCTTCTCAATTGATTTCTCAACAAGAGAAGCATTAACTTGAGTCTTCTTGGGAAGTGGCCTCTCTTCAACTTGAGGTTGAGCATGAGATTGAACTTGTGCCCTCTTCCCTTGTTGCTTGACACTAATGGCCTTCTTCTTCAATGGGCAAGATCTAACATGATGCCCTTCTACTTTGCACTTGAAGCAAACAATCTTGGCCGATTTCTTGACTTGTTCTTGGCCCTTCTTTTGTTCATCTTGGACTTCTTCTTCTTATTGGAGTTGAATCCAAGTCCACCTTTGTCATTGGGGATTTTTGCACACTCAAGATTGTTGAGTGTGGATTTCCTTCATGACTCTTTTCCAAGTCTTTCTTCAAAGAAGTGACTTGGGCCTTGAGCTCTTTGATTTCCTCTACATGGTTAGTCTCAATACAAGTACTAGAGGAAGTATAAGCTCATTGTTAGAGCAACAAGGCAAGGAAAGCAATTCATCACAAGATGTACCAACATTGTGAGTAGATGAATTACAAGGACTAGCACATATCAATATAGCATTTTGACTAGAAGTAGTGCTAGTATCCACATGAGGCTCACTAGATGTTACCTTAGCAAGCATGGCCTCATGAGCTATCTTTAGCACATTATGGGATACTAGAAGATCATCATGAGAGCTTGTGAGCCTTACATGATTTTCTTCCAACATCCCATAATTGCTAGATAGCAACTCAAGTTGAGCCCTTAGCTCAACATTCTCCTTCAATATGGATGCTTCACAAGAGATAGAGTTAGTAGCACAAGCATCATCATTAGCAACAAGAGGAGGAGACAACTTGGCAAGCTCTTTTGAATATGAAGCTTTAAGTTGAGCATGAGACTCGGTGAGTTTGATGAGCTCACTCTTAATGACCCTTGAGCCATTTTCGAGGTGCTCAAAGTCCTCAAGGAGTTTAGCATGCACAACTTCAAGCTCCTCATTTTAGTTTCTTAATCTTTGGCCACCTCAAGAGCTCTATCACGAGATTCCCTCACTCTAGATATTTCTAGAGCAAAAGTATCCTCAAGAGATTCCTTGGTGGTTTGTTCAAGTTCAAGAGCTTGAGAGAGGTCCGCAATCTCGTTAGCGTAATCACGCTCATGACCTTCCATTTTATCAATGGTGACCTCATGCTCCTCAAGACAAGATTCCAACTTATCAATATATTTCTTGCCCTCAATAGCAATAGACGTGATTTCCATGAAGTTGGAACGAGCAATTTTATTCTTAAGAAGAGCTTTAAAAATGATTTCCTTAGTTTTTAAGGAGGCAACATTATCATTCTCTTCATCATTATCCTCATCATCATTAGTATCAACATCATCATCAAGAGACATATTGGGGTACAAAGTAGGAGATACCTTTGACGCCTTAGCCATAAGGCAAAAAGCAATAGATGATGGTGTAGGATCCCTTGAGGCACCATTAAACACCACATCTTGTTCCATGGAGTGTTGGGTTTCTCTACATTGTTAGCACAACAATCCGAGGAAATAGATGCATTTTATCATGGCAACAAGACATAGCAAGCATATCATCATGAGATTTAGTCAAGCAATTTCTACATGATATGCAAGGACTATCAACACAAGCATGTGAAACATTTGGAGTGCTCAAAGTGTTAAAGCCCAAAGATGGAGCATTGCAATAATATAGTGATGAAGAATCATCCACAAAAAGCACACTATCATCATTGCAATGACCGACACTACTCACCATATCATTACCTTGTGGCAAACCACATGTAGGTGATGTAGAAGAAGTTGAGAAGACTATACGGCCGGAGGTGGAGGGAGAACAATCATCCCTACAAATCTTGGACACACCATATTTATCTTGAAGCTTCGTCCACAACTCATGAGCATCCCGGAATGGCATGAGTTGAAATATAACTACATTGCTCAAAGCATCAAAAAGCACATTAGAAGCTTGAGCATTGAGATAAGAGTTTTTCTCATCCTCTAAAGATAATCTTTGGGGATCCTTTGGAGGAGAAAAACCCATATCTATAATTGCTCCAAATTTGGGTCCATGACCCTAAAGAGATTAAGCATGCGAATTACCCAAACATCAAAATTTGTGCCATCGAAACTAAGAGTGTCAGAGAATCCTAATCCCCTAGTCGACATCTTTACTCTCTAGGCGGTTAAGCCCAACAAAGAGAGACGAGGCTCTGATACCAATTGAAAGATCGTGGATGTCGCCTAGAGGGGGGTGAATAGGCGCTTTAAAATAATTACAGTAGAGGCTTGAACAAATGCGGAATAAACCTAGCGGTTAATTTGTCAAGCACAAAACCTACAACAACTAGGCTCACCTATGTGCACCAACAACTTATGCTAAGCAAGATAAGCAACTATGTGATAGCAAGATATATGACAAGAACAATATGGCTATCACAAAGTAAAGTGCATAAGAAAAGGGCTCGGGAAGAGATAACCGAGGCACGCGGAGACGACGATGTATCCCGAAGTTCACACCCTTGCGGATGCTAGTCTCCGTTTGGAGCGGTGTGGAGGCACAATGCTCCCCAAGAAGCCACTAGGGCCACCGTAATCTCCTCACGCCCTCGCACAATGCAAGATGCCGTGATTCCACTAAGGGACCCTTGAGGGCGGTCACCGAACCCATACAAATGGTACCCCTTGGGGTGGTCACCGAACCAGTACACTTTGGCAATCCTTGGGGCGGTCACGGTACCCGTCAAATTGCTCGGGCGACCTCCACAACCTAATTGGAGACTGACGCTTGCCCGGAGCTTTACACCACAATGATTGAGCTCTAACACCACCAACTGCCTAGGGCGCCCAAGCACCCAAGAGGAATAAGCTCAAGGGCACCAAGCACCCAAGAGTAATAAGCTTCTCAACTTGTAACTTCCACGTATCACCGTGGAGAACTCAAACCGATGCACCAAATGTAATGGCAAGGGCACACGGAGTGCCCAAGTCCTTCTCTCCCAAATCCCACCAAAGCAACTAATGCTAGGGAGGAAAATGAGAGGAAGAACGAAAGAAGAACACGAAGAACTCCAAGATCTAGATCCAAGGGGTTCCCTCACTTAGAGGAGAAAGTGATTGGTGGAAACGTGGATCTATATCTCCTCTCTCTTTCCCTCGTAAACTAGCAAGAATCCATGGAGGGATTGAGAGTTAGCAAGCTCAAGAAGGTCAACAATGGGGGAAGAACACGAGCTCAAAGGATAAGGTTGAATGGGAAGAAGACCCCTTTATAGGAGCTCCCGAATCCAACCGTTATGTTCACAGCCCAAGACAGAGCGGTACTACCGCTCAAGGAGCGGTACTACCGCTAGGGCGGTAGAACCCCTTCAAACACAACAGCGAGGAGGCAAAAGGCCAAAGAACCTTCGAGCGGTAGTACCGCTCGTCCTCACGGTACTACCGCTCGACCTCACGGTACTACCGCTATGAAGCGGTACTAAAAAATATACGTGCCTACTCACGAGAAAAACACGAGATTTTGGTCCGGAGCGGTACTACCGCTTAGGAGCCGGTAGTACTGCTCTGGGCGGTACTACCGCTCAGAACTGTAATCTTGCTTTCTGGAGCGGTAGTAAAAAATTACATCCGCTCTAGTCGCGGTAGTACCGCAGCCTTTTACCAAAACAGCCATAACTTTTGCAAACGGACTCAATTCAACGAAACCAAGTTTGTTGGAAAGCTAGAAACAAGGGCTAACACAATCTTGATAGAAATATCAAGAATAAGCAAATGAGAAAAGTCGCAAAAGGAAAATGGTGAGAACCCTTCCTCGGAAAAGACCGGTAAAACCTCCAACACCGAAAACATCATAGAAGACGCATGTGAACTCCGTTGATGAACTCGAGCTTGTCATCAAGATGAACATAAGCTCTAAGACTCACAAAGAGAACCAAACAAGAACCAAGAAACATGATGCAAGGATGCAATGGTTTGATCTCTCTACTAACGATACGATCAAGCTACCAACTTGAGAGCCTGCTTGATAGTACGGCAAACGATCCTATAACCCGGTCTCCCAACTACCACCATGAGACCGGTAAAATAGAAAACCTATCAAGGGCAAACCTTTGCCTTGCACATGATCCACTTGAGCTAGATGATGACGATCTTGTCCTCCTCAAGATGGACCACCTTTCTTGATTGCGTTGGGTCGATGGAGACTAGATGATTGCTCCCCATACTCCACTATGGGTGAGCCACTCTTGACACATCTTCACAAGTCCATTGACACCACAATGGATGGCAAGCTTCAAGCACTTGATCTCTTCGTGATGCTCCACTTGAACTTGCACACGGCAATCTTGATGACGATCACCACTTGATGTCATCCTTTCCATGGGTTGTATGATATCTTCCTCTTGACGCAAGCCCATGGACACGCATCTAACCCCACATAGACTCTCACATAGACCATGGGTTAGTACACAAAGTGCAATGGATAATGCTTACCATACCATGGGATCACTTGATCCCTCTCGGTACATCTTCTACGCTTTGTGAGTTGATCAACTTGATTCACTCTTGACTTAGTCTTGATCAACCTTGAATCTTTCCAACTCTCTTCGTTTGGATGATGTCTTGAAGGTAAACATGAATGATCACACAATCTTCTTCTTCAAGACATGCTTGCAATAAGCTCAACACTCACATGACCAATCTTTTGGATAATTCCTTAATAGCACCTTGGTCAACACAT
This sequence comes from Aegilops bicornis, assembly GCA_021605145.1. NCBI lineage: Eukaryota > Viridiplantae > Streptophyta > Magnoliopsida > Poales > Poaceae > Aegilops > Aegilops bicornis. The sequence goes on from CM038672.1 coordinate 672,328,291, forward strand.
AAACTCCTTGAAACCAACACATGGACTTCAAGAAATGCCTATGGACAAATCCTTCAAATATAACTCAATGCAACCATTAGTCCATAGAGAATGTCATCAATTACCAAAACCACACATGGGGGCACCGCATGTCCTTTCACACACGATGGAGACTCATCCAAGCAAATCAGGGATAGCGTGTCCCAGCATGTCGTTCATCCGGTGGTGCGCAATGAAGACACAACCATGCTTCATGAACGGCAAGCCTTCCGTGTCGTGCACGGAAGGTGGCATCCGCTCCACAATGGGGTAGTTGTCCCCGATGAAAAGCGAGTACTCTCCAAGAGTGTTCCTCGGCACCCACGTAGCATCACGGGGGTCGAACTCGGCGCCGTTCATCTGGTACACGCGGCATCCCAGATCTGGACACATGGTGACGTACATAGTCAAGGTCCATGCATAATAATGTTGTGCTCAAATATGGCGGTCAAGAATACTGCGGCAAGAAATAGTACTACTTCAAAGATAGAGGAAGTAAAATAACCAGCTTATTATATATAGCCACTCTTGGCTACATGGATGAGATAGTAAGACATGGAAAACAAAAAAGGTGGCAGCTAGTGGGTTCAAGTCTTCAAGGGCCTAGCTAGCTATACGCGTCCTCCAAGGTAAAAAGTACTCCTACTAGTACTACTAAGTATACTACTAGTACAACAATGAAAGAGAAGGCGAGAGGGTTAAAAAATGGAATACCTGGGTAGATGGTGATGGTCCGATCATGGTAGATTGTGTGACCATGTTGCACATAAGTGGTACCATGGGTAACGACTGCTAAGATAGTTCATCCCAATATGCCAAAGTCGATACAATTTTCCAGGTTAGACCGAATCGCAGATGCAAATGCACATCCAGGATCGGCGATCTTATTTTGATCGGGGGATGACTGGTCCCTGCAAAATAATGGAGTACCGTTAGGGATGCAAATGATGGTTTGTGCATTCTGTTTGTAATCTCACGTACCGTAGGATGGCAACCAGATGAAACAAGTCCCCTGGCTTGTCACCGCGAATATGCGGCCTAGATGGCGCACGGCGTCTTTGAACGTGTAGGGGTACAAATCTGTCGTCGCCAACATGCGCCAGCCTCGGCCGTTACTGCGTCTTACATTGATGGCAATCCTTATGTCGAACACCACGATGAGATAGTAATCGTCGTAGCCGCGTCGCTTTGTTGGCGGGTCCACAATTGCTATCTTCTTCAATCTCATGTAGGCATCATCATACGTATTCAAGCCCAGCCAGTCCGGAAGGCCGATCCCAATGATGGAGAAGGGGTCTACCGGAACGGCCGCCTTCTGTGGATGTTGTGCAAAATGATGGTGGTATCCGCCGCAGGTATGCAAGCCAATTTTCGTTGGCACCGACCTGCACTCTATATATAAGACGGTGGGCAGCGGAGAAATTACGGGATGGAAATGGAATAACTAAGTACTACATGATGAAACTCCATTACTGACCTGCTCATCGGACAAAACCCGACTACCTCTCAACGTCGGCAACTCTAGCGGAGTCAACATGCAACCATGGCCAGGGAGCGGTGGACTGTTCGAAGGATTGTCCCATAGAAGAACCTTCTCCTCGAGGACGCATGGAAGACCAACAAGCATGGCCTTTTCCCAAGCCTGTTTAAGCAGCGTCTTGAAAAAGTTGGTGCAGGAAGCACCGAGTCTTGCGGCGGTGAGGACGTCGGAGCGGCGTGCGATTTCTCCCAGAGGATCGTCGTCCAAGGTCTCCCAGCCCCGACGAGGAGGAGAACCGCCTGGCGAATCCATGGGAGCAGCGACGAACTGCCTTCTCTTCAGGGGAGGGGAACTAGCGAGGAGGAGATAAGAGCGTAGTAACCGCAGGGCCTCGTCCCTTCCAACTGTAGATCGTTCCTCAGCGAAGGGGTGAGGCTACTATTTACTACTAGTACTAGCATTATAGAACGTTATGGGATTGCATTATACTGTAAATAATAGCACTAGTAAGAAATTTTTGGCACTAGGTAGTAGTTTTTGGCGTGGATTAAGAAATTTTTGGTATGTTTTTCCCATTTTTTGTACACACCAACTAGTGTCAAAAAACGTCTTACATTATGTGACGGAGGAGCATTACTTTCGTCTTGTAGCAAAGTACCAAGACTACTTTTCTCAACTAGTAGTGCGATGTCTTGTACTTCTAGTCTAGTCTAGTATAGTGCACCAGCTTTTGAACTCTTGAATCTCAAGGCCAAGGAGCTACAGTTGGAAGTGGAGGGTACTATCGTTCTCTAGAACCATCGCTGTACTATCAATGCAGGGAAGTACACTGCGTAGTGGCCTAGTGGGTACTCTCGGTGCTATATTCAGCCGCTCCTCTCACGTAGGAGTAGCTGGCCTACTCACCGCCTCCTCTCACGCACACACTAGCAGCCTGTTTATCGGCTGACGGTTCTGCTGAGGCAGAACATTTGAGTTATTTGATACAGCGAGACTAGGCTTTTCGCTTCCATTTGTGGAGGTGTAATGGATCTCGTTGAACTTTGTTAGTAGTTCCTTCTTTATGAATGAGATGAAGCAAAGCTTTTGCCTCCGTTTAAAAAAAACTCGCCGAGAGGAATTTCTTTTATAGTAGAGCCGATAATGGAGTGAAGTCCATGCGTGCAACGCCACAAGCTACAGAGTAGTAGTAGAGCACTTTACGTATGGAGCCATATTGCATAGTTCCCAATGCCTTGCCAGGCTTTTCCGGCTCCTCGGGCTTAATTGGGGGGGCGCTAGTTTAAATATGCTACTAGCTGATGAGGAAGCTGCAAGCGAGGTGCGGCTAGGGCGAGCACGCGAGCCACGGGATGCTGGGAAGGAAAACCCGTTCACGTGGCTAGGCTGTCCAAAGGCACCCAGATTAGGGGCCGCACGTCCGCTCGACTTCAAAACTCAAACTACCCGTAAAATATGGCTCGCAGAGAAGAGTAGTAGTACTATTTTTTTTTAAAGGCCGCCGTGCGTTCGGCCGGGATCGAACCCACAAAACGAGGTATACACTCTCGCGACCACTAGTAGTACTCGTTGGAGTACAACGCAACCTAGAATCGCCTTTTGTCGCTAGTAGTACGTACATTGTTCCTTACAAGAAACCCCTAATAATGCAAGAAACCACTAAAATGCCAAGAAACTACTACCACTTGCATATGTGGCAGACTTAAGATAAGACTACCTTATCAACCATTGTACATGCTCTTACCAACAAAAATCCTCGAGTGACCTCCTACATCCGGCCCGTCCACCTAGTCATCCTCGGCCATGGGACGCAGCTACCGCCGCCGGCAGAAGGCGAGGTCAAAACCGCCGGCGGTGCGGAGCCCATGTTGCGGCAGCCCGGATGCCAGCTCTGTCCGGCGCTCGCGGCCGCTAGCTAGCCAAGATAGCTCCGTCCAGCTGCTTGTCTGCAAGGTTTGCTAGCTAGATTGGCACGGCAAGACGGCGGCTTGCTCGCGCCACGCCAGCCAGCCATCGGGCTCGAGCGAAGGCTGCAAGAAGCTTGCTCGCCGTGAGTCACGCTTAGGCCAGCCTGCCAACCTGCGGAGGCCAGCGGCGTCTGCCCGTCCCGGGCGGAGCGGGCGGCCAACTCGCTGCCACCGGGCGCCACCGATTTAACACGCATCAAGACTGTTTGAAGTAATGTTCAGGAAAAATAATGATTTGAGGGGGAATAACAGGATAGAATGTCGATGTGGGTCCCTCGTGTCAACGGTCAAACAAAATGTGTTGGTTTAAGCTGCCTCACAAGACGGACGTGTGGGCCAACCCTGTCATAAATGGGTTTAAACGAACCTAATCGGTAGGAGTACTAGGTAGTAGTTTTTGGCGTGGATTAAGAAATTTTGGGTATGTTTTTACTATTTTTGTACAATAGATTCTTCCTAGGGCTGGTTGAAAGTGGTAGTTTTTGTTAAATACTCTACATATTGTAAGTAGGAGTGAAAGTTAAGCTTTGGAAGCCAATAAGCAAGGCTAGTTACATAGTGCATATGTGTACATGATTGAAAGTTAATATCAACCATGAGTGACTAATATCTTGATGGAAAACTCGAAACTATGGAATACTAGGGAAAAAATGCATGGTTGGAAATACTAGCAATGTTCATGTCCGTTAAACGAATCATAATTAGAATAATACTTATTCACAAACTTGGTACAAAACACTCTAATTTTGATATACATATGTTTCAATTCGAATATATTCCTTGGGCTGCATTGGTGAGGTCGGGGAGGGATGTGGTTGGTTTTAAGATACTAATTATGGGGTTTTCTGCAAATTGGTAGACAAGTGGGATGTTGGTGAGAAAAGGAAACAACTTACCTCACAATCGTTAGATGTAGATCTAATGGTCAGAAACGACGGATGGCGTACACACCAAAGCATCACCAACTTAGTCTTGTGTAGGAGTACTAGCAAGATCCGTGCATTGCACGGAACATCAAGATGCATTTTTTATAAAAACACTTGTTGTGATTGACCCTTGCGGGAGTAATCCCATGTGTAAAAACTAATGATATCTCGAGAAATATGAGATAATGTGAAGAGGAGTGGGGTGTGGTGGTGGTTGGTGGTCGGACCGGAGGCATGGGGATTGACGATGCCGACAATGCCACTGTGCCGCTTTGTTCCAGAGGCTTCCTTTCTTAATTGTTGAACAATGAGGTTTGTTGGAGATAGGGATGAACGAGGGAAGGCCTTGTCTGCAAATGTGGAGAGGGGTGCGGGTATCTTTTAGTTTAATTTCCATCCGTCAGATATAGATCGGACGGTCTATATTGCAAGATGGCACACATACCATCATCACCACCTCGGTTTTTTTATAAGAGAAGAAATATAAGTATGGATACAAACGTATTATCGATACTTGCTTCCGTAAACTAGCATCTACATTCTATTCAACGCCTCAGCATGTGGGGCCTTACCACAATGACTTCTCGACTGTGTAAAACAAAGATTTTCCAATCGCCGACAAGGAGGGGGTGACGGCGGCGCGCTTTTTGGCTTGCTCTAGTCCTAGTAGTCATACTAGGTGGTCTAAGCACGTGTAGATTTATTCTTTTTCACGTCTCGTGTTCGCCAGATCGCCATGACTGTTGATGAATAGACGATAAGTTATTCACGGGGAAACCCTTGATGAGCGTGTTTGCGAGAGAGAGAGAGAGAGAGAGAGAGAGAGAGTGCGTGTGTGATATGTTAGAGACTGATGCAATGATAACAAATTCTTTGTGTCTATGTGTGTGGAGGATAGAGAGAGACATGTACATGGGGCTTTGTGTTGTGTAACGTGGAGACACATATACATAATTAGAAAGTGTGTGTGTGAGATACACATGCGGACATGGGGAGAGATGAGGATCCAAATAAATGGGTGTTTGTGCGTGTTTGTGTGTGTTTGTGCACGCGTTTGTGTGTGAGAGGGAGAGAGTGTACGTGGAGTAGAGAGACCACTGATGATGTAAACCTAGTATAGGGGAAGGGGGAATGGTGTGACATGTGTAGTAGCGGGATAGCACGGGTGCGGGCTGGGGGAGCAGACTATTTGGAAGAGACATTGAGTGTGTGTATGGGAGAGGGGTGTGAGAGCGAGAGAAAGAGAGAGCTAGCGACTGAGAGAGAGAGAGAGAGAGAGAGAGAGAGAGAGAGAGGAAGAGAGGGGGCGAGAGGGGTCATTTGTGTCCATAAATGGCGTATAGATAGGGAGACAATGTTGATGTTGTCCGAAATTGGCCTATGAACGGAAACGCAAGGGAAGCGAGTCATCATGTGTGTGATAAGGACTTCATGAGAGATCTAGAATAGATGGTGTAGAGAACAATGTGCGAAATCAAGAACGATTATACAATAGGGAGCTATGCAAAGAGTCACGACATATATGTATGCAGGAAGGAGTCAAGGGTCCGCCTGTGGGAGAGATAGAAAGAGGAGAGTGGTGCACAAGGAGACAAAGTGTGCTTGTTTGCAGTGGGGGTGGTGTGTGAGGTGAGTGCGCGAGAACCACATAACTAGGGAGATAGACGTTTGGGGGTGACGTTTTGTGTGTATGGGAAATATACACTCTACATAGTGCGTGTGCTTGGGTAAGAGAGATAGCGGGAGACCTAGAGAGTGAGGGAAGAGATGTGTGCATGCCCGAGAGACAAAGTGATAGAGACCTATGTTGGGGTCCGGACTTTACAAGAGAGAGGGGTGTTAATGTGCTCGTGTGTTGGTGTTTGGGGGAGAGAACGGCTTCTCTATGTGTGTGTGTGTGTGTGTGGTGGTGGTGGGGGGTTGACTTCAGATAAAGAGTGAGGTGTCTATATTTGAGGGACTTTAGCGTAATTGAGATATTGTGCACTCATGGTTGATCCATTTGTTTCACAGTTTGTACTATGAGATAACGATACTTTTGGACATGCGTGATATACCTTGATGTACCAGAATTACAAACCTAAGATTGGAATTTTGGAATTCGACTCCATCATTAGCTTTTGTAATTCATTTAAACGGAGGTACATTTTTTAAGCTGGGATTTCGTGATTTCAAATTCATATATCAGACCTAGAGATATACACATACGGGCATGTTCAAACTTTATAATCATCCACTTTATTCATACACATACACATTTTTGCTTTTGTCATCATATTTAGGATAAACACATTTGAAATTTCATTTGAATTGGACCGTATGATGGTATTTGCTTGTAGTAGCTCAATGATCCATATTTGAATTGAATGGACAATCTAAGTTTCGAGTTGGAGGCATTGATTTTCAAAACTTGCACATTTTTTGCGTGCAAAACAAACAAATTGTCGGCCATGATATCATAGTCGGCCGTACGAGAGTAGAATACTTATAATTTTAGGCGCCAAAAGCTTTCAAACTTCCGCTCACATCGAAATATCACGCTACCAAAAGTTTAGCCTCGCGATATTCCTGAATTACCCCCGCCACATGAGGGGAAAAGGGCTGCTTTGGTAACTCCATTGTTTTCCCCTCTTTGCCCCCAACATTCTTCCCCAGAGCCCCTCCCCTTCCCCTCCCCGACCCCCCCCCCAACCACGGCAAGCCGCCGAATCTAGTCCTCCGCCGCAGCGGTGGACCTCACACCCCGCCGGATCTACCTTCCGCACCTTGGAACCCCAACTGCCAACTCACCACTTCACCGAGCCGTTTCAGCGATCGGCTTGTCCACCGCTCCAAATCTCCTTGACCGCCATCATGGTCCACCGCACCGGATCTGCTTAACCGGCGCCCTCCACCACAGCGTAGGCCCTTCACTGACTCCCTCATCCGCCCCTTCGCTGGCCCTTCATACAAGCCCTCGTCCGATGCAATAGATCCGCCTCACTGAAAGCACTATACAATGCGCCCGCCGAAGCCTTCGTCCACTGCACCGGACTCGCTCCACGGACGCCATATTCAACTCCACCGGCCCTGCTTTACCGACGCCGCAGCCTCATCAGGTTATTTTGATTTGTACTCCTTCGGTTTTTCTCTTTATCGTGCAACTGTTCACTTACCACAGATGAGCTTTCTTGTATGTCTACAGGCGCCGCAACCGTAGCACCGGGGCAGCTACAGCGACGGCAACAGCTGGCCAAAACTCAACCGCAACACGAGCACCATCGACGATCCTTAGCTATCAAGTATGACAACGATACCTATACACCGCCGAGAATCAGGTACTATTATCCAACGGCCGGCGCCTACGTTCACTTTCCTAGCATAAGCACCGCACCTTTGAATTTCTTCAGGGCATCATTCAGTTTTTCATGAGACGCATTATTCGCTTGCACACAGAGGGCCATACTTACGGCAAAGTGAACATGTTACATGTGTTAAATTACATACCAAAGTGCACATATAGTTAATATGCTTTAGTTTTGTTCGATGCCACATGTTGGTTCCATCAGATCGCTTAATGTTCTCTATGCTTAATTACACATCAGCAAACTAGCATATGGTTCCGCTGCTTTTTGTTCGCTTTTACCCTACATTTTACGATGCTAGCTATTACATCACCGCTTCCGAGCCTCTGTTCATTACTTGTTTGTGTGTTCTTGATCTTCCCAAGTTGCATGACTAATTTGATGCTTCTATTAATTATGGAGCTGCCAACCCCATCAAGCAAAATATTTGTTCTTTTGGTGCTGGCACCTCGAACAAGCATAAAAATATAGGGAAGCAGATATATTGTCGTGTAGGCATACACCCTTCTTTCATTAGTTTAGATGAACCATTGATGATCAATTTGGACCAGTGCATGCAATTAAAATTAATTTTACCTAAATAGATGGTGCAGAATAAACTACAACAACTAGATTTGCAACCACGGGATCTTGTGATATCTTCAAAGAACATTGCAACAAAGCAGCTAGGCTTCACAAACAACATATGGTAAGCCAAAGGTGTTTTAGTACATGTTAAATGTAATGCGAGTGGGCTGCTTTCTTGGCTTGTGCCCTCAATGTGTAATCCTACCGAATTACAAATAGTTCGGTTGTTCCGCTTTGCTGTATTGCTTGATTCAAATGCTTGTTTGTTGTTACGTTATACCCGAGTTGGTTAATATGTCGTGAAGGCTCATTGCTGTACTATCGTAAAGAAATGCATGCCTATTTCATTTGAGTCCTTAACTTTTCCTCTCAACTTCATCACAAGACTGTCTTCGTAGTTTATATGAGGCCACACTGTTAAGTGCTTTCTCAGATTATTTCAACTGCTTAGATGCTTTGGCAACTTAAATATAGCGGTTGTACACTCCCTTTCAACTTTCATCTTACCATTTTAATTTCTTTTCGACTGATGCTGCTTCGAACCATTTAAATATAGTTTGTCATGCTCGGCAATAATTCGTCCGTCGTTTACCATGTAAGCTTACTGCCTGGATCATATGATAACTATCTCTTACTTATGTCCGGTGGAAACCTTTCGTGATGGCGTTCACACTAGGACACAATGTACAACCCCAGAATCTATTTGTGGAAGCAGTGCGCCATCCATGTTACCAGATGGTAGCAGTTCAGAGGCAACACCACCGGAGAGCAGTCTGAGCACAAATATTATAGTGCTTGAGGCTCTACTAGAGGCAGAAAGAGATGGTGTGGCTGCCATGAATGAGGTAATCTTTATCTTGAGGCTGGAAATTACGGAATTAGCGGCACGCATTATGCAAGCAACCCAAGAATTGGAGGAAGTAAGAATGTTGAATTTGAAGACGGAGGAGGTCCTGCTGTTTCTGCTATCTGAAGCCCAAGGTAATCCCGGTTCTTCTTTAGATACCATTTGAAATTGTCATTAGATTATTGTACTTGCATGTTGTGTCATGTCTCTGAATGGATTATGTTGCAAGACCACCTATGTTGTCCGGAATTCCATGTTGTCCATGTGTTGTAATGATCCGAATTTTTTAGGCGAGGTAATCCTCAGTACTTGTATGATTGACATAAGATGAACTGTTTTTTGTGTGAGCATATTGTATTGGATGAAATAACTGTTTGAATCAGAGTGTATCCAACCTACTGAATTCGAAGATCACGTCATTTCTAAATCATAATCATATATAAAGGTGGAGTAAATCTTTGTTGTGGTTTTGAAGAAATAAATAACAAAACATATAATTATCTGTGCATATTCGTAATCGAATACAAACTGGATTTGAATTTAGTTTGCCGTGTCCTGTGGCAAACGTGATTGCTAATTATCCATATTTTTGAACGAAGCGGCTAAACACCCACTATAATTTGTGGGCTGCCCGAATCAAGTGTTTTCGAGATGCAAATTACTGTCTACCCCTGACACTTGACATCCTTATCGACCAGATTTACACTGCTGTCGATAGGGGTAGACTAGTAACTTCAATCAGACGTGACACGACGGCCTCTGAGCCCATTCAGACACGGTGGGCGCCAAACATGGGCGGCAAAACACATTTGATTCAAGCTCGTCTGAAAGACAAGTGTCTCTTCCTCCATTTCCCCATTCATACACGGTGGGCGGCAAAACAAACTCTCCTCGTCTGAAATTGATGTAGGCTAATATTTTAAATAGGGGCAGATGTGTAACTTCCATCAAACGTGACACAACCGCCCTACCTGTCAGCCCCGTTCATACACCGTGGGCGCCAACCGTGGGCGGCAAAACACCCTCTCCTCGCCCGAAATAGTTACCGGCAAATATTTGGGAGATGCGAGATTACCGTCCTATCCCCAACCGACACGATGTCTGAAATTTTAAACGGGGGATAAGTTCGTAACTTTCCCCCATTTCAGAGAAGCGCGTCCCAAAGTTTGAGATCCCCCCCCCCCCATCCCTCCACGGCACGACAACCTCTGCACTGCGGCTAGCCTCCTCCGTCCGCCACCCCATCCTCCACCTTGCCGGAGCCGCTACCCCTACCCCGTCGTCCACTGCAAGAGATGGACGTCTCTCATCCACGGCGCTGGACCAAGATCCTTTCATCGCCTCCTCTCGTTTCATCGGCGCTGTCGTCCACCTTGCCGTTGCCACTCCTAGGACCGCCTCGTCCACGGCAACAGGATATATCCCTCGACTCGGCCGCCCCATTGCCTAAAGTCTTCTTCCCGCCACATGACCATCGCACCCAGCAGACCCTCAACGACAAGATAGGCCTACACGAAGGCGTCGCAAGAGAGGTGGTACTCTTCCATATGTGCTTAAGTTATTGATCTCACCCGGAAAATAGATCGTAATTTGTTTATTGTACTTTTCTTGTCCGTACCAAATCGTAGTGGCTAGTTGAAAGCAAACATTGGTTGCGAAGTAGCTTTGTCCGGTTTGCACCTTCAGATCCGCCATGGCACGGGCACTATACTCATAAATCTTATGGTTTCCCCCCTTTATATTCACTACCATCATCGTAGGTGCTTCGTGTCGTGCTAGCACTGCTCCTCAAGACCTCAACCCGAAGCTTACGTGTTCAAATACGAATCTGATATGATGCTCATATCACTAAAATAGAGAAAGTTTAATTTGCCACCTAATGTTCCTATATTCGTTTTGAAAAGCATGTGCGCCACCCACTGGTCCAGCTAGTTCCACTTTCCTGATTTTTCTCTTGATGCTTAGGGTTTTCCCCTTTTATCTATTCTACTATGATCTCCGTAGGTGCTTTCTGTCGTACTAGCATTACTCCACCCTTGAAGCTAAACAACAGAACACTCAGAATTCGAAAGCTTAGTTGTTCAAATATGATTGTGATATGATATTGATATTTGTTAACCGACACATTTAATTGGTTAGATAAAGGTCCCACTTGAGTTTCCAAATGCATGTCGCGACATATAGAGAGACATCATAATTGCATTTCTTTGTCACTTGTTGACCGTACTTTCTTGTCCATACCAAATCTTAGTTGTTATTTCAAAGCAAACATCGCTTGCTAACTACCCTTTCTTGGCGGTTTGGAGCTTCAGATCTGCCATCCCACTGCCATGGTCAACACTGCATCGATCATGCTTATGTTTTCCCCATTTTATGATGACCACAATCAGCCTACGTGGTTAGGTCGTAATAGCACTGCTCCACCCATCGAGCTAAACAAGCTTACTTGTACAAATTCATATCTGATATTATTGCTGATATTAGTAAAACTGAGAGATGTTTAATTGGTTAGCTAAATGTTCCTACTTTAGTTTCGAAATGCATGTGAGCCACATATGGAGAGACCGGAAAGAATAGTATTTCTCTGTGCACTCTAGTTCATCATGGGTGGCCAACCGACATTGTATTGAAACACTTGTAATATCTTCAATCTGCTTGCTCTTCTGCTCTTCTTTAAGATGATACTCTTCTCTTGCGGTCGACTGGTCAGGTCAAGTTGTTCTCCCTTAGTATATTTTGAATCTGTCAGGTCAGGTCGACTTGTTCTTCTTTACTATATGTTGAAGCTATCATCTGCGAAGTGTCATCACTTCTGGATCTCTCATATTTTGAGGAGTAGGCCACATTATATTAATGCACATAACAAATTACAGCATGCATGGCATCTTTTAAAAGAATTGCAGAGATAGCACAAAGGGGTTTCTGAGGGAGGCGATTGGATTAGAATCACTTCTGCATTACAAAGAAAATCTCACTTGTTTTTATGTTTTCATGCATGTCAGATATTGAACATTATCAAAATGAATATGAGAACGGGCGCACGAGAGGAATATTGCGGAATGATCCACTGACTAACAAACTTGGCATGGTGGAGGATGGCCTATCTTATTCACCCATCAAGGTGCTTGCTTTAACTTTGCAAAGTTGTATGGGTCGCACATATTTTGCATCTGACCTCTTGCATTTCTTCTACTTTGTTACACCATCTGCTTAGTTTAAGCATCATATATGAGTATATGCCATAACTATCCATTTTATGTACCTATTCCATGTGTCGTCACACTATGTTTTTCCAGTCAAATGTTGTTCTTTCGTGATAGATGTCCAAAAGGAAGAGGGTGAGTGCAGATCCTCAAGGAGTACAAACTAGGTATTTGGAAAAGGTAGTGGTACCTGTTAAATCAGATAGATCAGCAGCCATAGAAAACACAGGCCCAACTGCAGCACACTTTACCCCTACTCCAGTGGCCAAACCCCTATTAGAACTGCTGAGAGCCTAGCGTCATCAATTCGAAATTTGAACTCCTAAATTTCTGCATGTGCCTTACCTTCTCTCTTGTATGAAAAATAATTTCAGATGAATCTCCTTGCTCAAAGGATCATACGATCTCAAAACAATAATGGGCTCTGCATTGCTCTTGTCGATTACCTCTCTCCCTTTTGCCTTGTAACGTTGTACTTAATTAATTGCTATTTGATTATGTATCATCGATGCACTGAGCTTCATTATCCTCTGTTTCTTCCAATATTATTTGATCTATATTTACTCTTTGCAAAATTTAGAATAATGGCAACGCTTATAAAGAATTTTCTTTGGGGAATTTATTGAATTATCCTTCCATCAACATGGAGAAGGGCTTTGTCCAGCCCGTGTTAACATGTAATGTAAGTTCATCCTTCTCAAGCCTTCAAACTTTATTCTAGTATAGGTTTGGATAGGCACCATTGCCTCCACTGCTGTTTGCTTTGCTGTTTACATCTGATTGGATGTTTGCAACAACTACCAGTTTCAAATTGTAGTTGTAAAAACATGTTCCTTATCTTGAAGCAGATCCATTTATTTGCTTATATAATTGTGAAACCTGTTACGTGTCTCCTTGTTTCTCTTTCAGTCGTATCTCTTACGCCAAAGTGCAGAACTTTAGGGAAGATAGTGAGCCAAACCATCTTGAGGATAGCGAGATGACCCCAAGGTCTGTCTTGATGAAGACAGTGAGTTGAAGCTACTCACGGCGGGTGTGAGACAACCTCTGTGCAGTCGCTGCCTCAATCAATTCGACTTCTTCAGTCTCAACTTAAAGAGGAAAGGCTTGCTTCAGCTCAGCTCCGACTTGAAGTCAAAGATGCAATGAAGATGTCAGAGGACTGCCGTGCGCACCATCATGCCTTAAATCTAGTGTTGATGCATCTATCGTTCACACAACTGAGATCTACTCAGCTTCTTCAGCTGTTTGGGGGGCCCGACCGCCGGGCCTAGTGCCTTGAAGTGCTCTCGCTTTTGTATATTCTTTTGTCGGCGTTTATTTGCAATCGGTGGCGAACTTTGATGCCCATGGATGTAATATGTGTGATAGCCGTGATAGCCTAGCGTAAGTTGCTTGCTTATTTATTTCCTTGTTGTCTTGTTTATTTGTTTGCTTGCAGTCATTGCAGTTCTTTTTCCGCGGTTTGCTAGTGGCTGCAATAACCTATTTTTTAAAACTAGGCTACAATAACCATGGGCTAATATTTACTATAGTGACATTGGGCCTCCTACGGGCTGTAGAAACAGTGGGCCTTCTACGGGCCGTAGAAACAATGGGCCTTCTACGGGCCGTAGAAACAATGGGCCTTCTACTGGCCGTATCATCAATGGGCCTTATACGGGCAGTATGATCGATTGGCCAAACATGGGCCAATAACAGGCCGCATTATGGTCGTAAACGGGCTAGAGTTGGAATCGTCCGTTCATGGGCCGACCATAACGGGCCATCGTTAATAGGCCATATTTCATGACGCTATGAAAACGGCCCAACGTGTTAACAGACCACAAACGGGCCAACTGTAACCACGGGCTGAATTTGGCCCATAAGCGTAAAATAGCGAACGGTCCGTAAGTAAACGAATCTGAAATGAGCCCAAGAATAAATGGGCTCGAGAAGGCCGAAAGATAACATGGGCTGAAACGCATTATGTAATAACGGGCCCTTAATGGGTATAAAGTGATACACTTTGTTCATTACGGGCCAGATTCACCACGGGCCGTTAATGGGTGTAAAGTAATACACTGTTCATTACGGGCCAGTTTCACCACGAGCCGTTAATAGGCCAAGAGTTACATAGGGCCTCATATGGGCCGAAAGACGTCATGGGCCATACATGGGCTAGAAGTGAAAACGGGCTGGAATCATATTGGGTGTCCCAGATGACGCTACTGGGCCTAATTCGGATAGGGCGTAACGGGCCTTGGGTTAGCGGGTTGTAAATGAGCTATATGTGAACATGTCGTTAACAGGCTTTACATGGGCCGGCCCGCCACCTTTTGACCAAGTCAAATGGGCCGGCCTTGTCACAGTAATGGGCCTCTGTTGGGCCGTGCCACGTGTCGACGTATCATAGGCGCCTTCTGTCCAATGAGTGGATGACATCTGTCCCAACGGTGAGCCGACACGTGTTTCCTCCAGCCAATGATGATTTTACACATGGAAAATCCCCATTGGTCGGGGCTGTTAACGGGTTATCGGACCAAAACCCGACCCGATAGCTTAACAGTGTTCCGTTACGGTGGATGCCACGTGTCAGCCACTCTTGACGAAAGCATTTCTATGACGTGCGATTTATCGTCATGGAAGTGGACACTTCCATGATGATAATTTTGGTAATGTCATGGAACACTTCTCTGACAAAGACAGTATGACTATCTTGATTCTGTCATAAATTTGTCATGGATGTACATGCATGACAAAAAACGCAACCTACTGTGACAAACACGTATCATCACGGAAGTGTATTTTTTTTGTAGTGAGGATTTGTCACTCCGATTGTCGAAGAGGTCTCTCTGGGTCCACTCGATAATGCACATCACTATAAGCCTTGCAAGCATTGTAACTAATGAGTTAGTTACGGGATGAAGTATTACGGAATGAGTAAAGAGACTTTCCGGTAACGAGATTGAACTAGGTATTGAGATACCGACGATCGAATCTCGGGCAAGTAACATACCGATGACAAAGGGAACAACGTATGTTGTTACACGGTTCGACCGATAAAGATATTCGTAGTATATGTAGGAGCCAATATGGGCATCCAGGTTCCGTTATTGGTTATTGACCAGAGAAGTGTCTCAGTCATGTCTACATAGTTCTCGAACCCGTAGGGTCCGCACGCTTAAACGTTAGATTGTGATATAGTATTATATGAGTTATGTATGTTGGTGACCGAATGTTGTTCGGAGTCCCGGATGAGATCACGGACACGGCGAGGAGCTCCGGAATGGTCCGGAGGTAAAGATTCATATATTGGATGATATGGTTAGGCCAAGGTGTCAGGCCCACGGGGCTATAAGTCGGTGCAAAAGGAGTTCCGCGGAGGCCAGGGGGCCAAACGCTGAAGACCCTGGCATCTGGCCCTGGGCCAGACGCCGAGGCCCATGGCGTCTGGGCCAGACGCCAAGGTTTGTGGCGTTTGGTCCTGGAGTCCGAGTGGGACTCTTGCCTTTCGGGCAAAACCGACTTTGAGGACGCTTTTGCTCCAAGTTTCGACCCTAGGGCTCAACATATAAATAGAGGGGCAAGGCTAGCACTAAAGACACATCAAGAAACACCAAGCCGTGTGCCGGCTACCCCGTCCCCTCTAGTTTATCCCCCGTCATAGTTTTTGTAGTGCTTAGGCGAAGTTGTGCGGAGATTGTTCTTCACCAACACCGTCACCACGCCGCCGTGCTGCCGGGAACTCATCTACTACTTCGCCCCTCTTGCTGGATCGAGAAGGCAAGGACGTCATCGAGCTGAACGTGTGCTGAATGCAGAGGTGCCGTACGTTCGGTACTTGATCGGGACGGATCGTGAAGGTGTACGACTACATCAACCGCGTTGATAAACGCTTCCACTTACAGTCTACGAGGGTACGTAGACAACACTCTCCCCTCTCGTTGCTATGCATCACCATGATCATGTGTGTGCGTAGGATTTTTTTTAAAATTACTATGTTCCCCAACATAAGTCGTGTCCATTGTGTCCCTAAGAAGGGAGGTATTACTGTTGTTCCTAATGATAAAGATGAAATTATCCCACAAAGAATTGTTATAGGTTATAGGATGGTAATTGATTTCTGTAAGTTAAATAAAGCTACTAAAAAGGATCATTACCCTTTACCTTTTATTGATCAAATGCTAGAAAGACTATCCAAACATACACATTTTTGCTTTCTAGATGGTTACTCCAGTTTCTCTCAAATACCCGTGTCAAAAGAGGATCAAGAAAAGACCACTTTTACTTGCCCTTTCGGTACCTTTTCTTATAGACGTATGCCTTTTGGTTTATGTAATGCACCTGCTACCTTTCAAAGATGCATGATGGCTATATTCTCTGACTTTTGTGAAAATATTGTTGAGGTTTTCATGGATGATTTCTCCGTTTATGGATCTTCTTTTGATGATTGCTTGAGCAACCTTGATCGAGTTTTACAGAGATGTGAAGAAACTAATCTTGTCTTGAACTGGGAGAAGTGTCACTTTATGGTTAATAAAGGTATTGTTTTGGGGCATAAAATTTCTGAACGAGGTATTGAAGTTGATAAAGCTAAAATTGATGCTATCGAAAAGATGCCGTGTCCTAAGGACATTAAAGGTATAAGAAGTTTCCTTGGTCATGTCGGTTTTTATAGGAGGTTCATTAAGGACTTCCCAAAAATCTCAAGGCCTCTAACTAATCTCTTACAAAAAGATATTCCTTTTGTCTTTGATGATGATTGTGTAGAAGCATTTGAAATACTTAAGAAAGCTTTGATATCTGCACCTATTGTTCAGCCTCCTGATTGGAATTTACCCTTTGAAATTATGTGTGATGCTAGTGATTATGCTGTAGGTGCTGTTCTAGGACAAAGAGTTGATAAGAAATTAAATGTAATCCAATATGCTAGTAAAACTCTAGACAGTGCCCAGAGAAATTATGCTACTACTAAAAAAGAATTTTTAGCAGTTGTATTTCCTTGTGATAAGTTTAGACCTTACATTGTTGACTAATCATGCTGCTATTAAATATCTTATGGAAAAGAAAGATGTTAAACCTAGACTTATTAGATGAGTTCTCTTGCTACAGGAATTTGATATGCATATTATTGATAGAAAGGGAGCTGAGAACCCGTTCTGCATAACTTGTCTAGGTTAGAGAATGTTCTTGATGACCCACTACCTATTGATGATAGCTTTCCTGATGAACAATTAGCTGTCATAAATGCTTCTCGTTCTGCTCCATGGTATGGTGATTATGCCAATTACATAGTTGCTAAATTTATACCACCTAGTTTCACATACGAGCAAAAGAAAAAGTTTTTCTATGATTTAAGACATTACTTCTGGGATGACCCACACTTTTATAAAGAAGGAGTAGATGGTGTTATTCGATGTTGTGTACCTGATCATGAACAGGAACAGATCCTACACAAGTGTCACTCCGAGGCTTATGGAGGACACCACGCTAGAGATAGAACTGCACATAAGGTATTGCAATACGGTTTTTATTGGCCTACTCTCTTCAAAGATGCCTGTAAGTTTGTCTTATCTTGTGATGAATGTCAAAGAATTGGTAATATTAGTAGAAGTCAAGAAATGCCTATGAATTATTCACTTGTTATTGAACCATTTGATGTTTGGGGCTTTGATTATATGGGACCGTTTCCTTCCTCTAATGGGTATACACATATTTTAGTTGTTGTTGATTACGTTACTAAGTGGGTAGAAGCTATTCCAACTAGTAGTGCTGATCACAACACTTCTATTAAGATGCTTAAAGAAGTTATTTTCCGAGGTTTGGAGTCCCTAGATACTTAATGACTGATGGTGGTTCACATTTTATTCATGGTGCTTTTCGTAAAATGCTTGCTAAGTATGATGTTAACCATAGAATTGCATCTCCATACCACCCACAGTCTAGTGGTCAAGTAGAACTGAGTAATAGAGAGCTTAAATTAATTTTGCAAAAGACTATTAATAGATCTAGAAAGAATTGGTCCAAAAAACTTGACGATGCATTATGGGCTTAAAGAACTGCATATAAAAATCCTATGGGTATGTCTCCGTATAAAATGGTTTATGGAAAAGCATGTCACTTACCTCTCGAACTTTAACATAAGGCATATTGGGCCATCAAAGAGCTCAATTATGATTTCAAACTTGCCAGTGAGAAGAGACTATTTGACATTAGCTCACTTGATGAATGGAGAACTCAAGCCTATGAGGATGCCAAGCTGTTTAAAGAAAAAGTTAAAAGATGGTATGACAAAAGGATACAAAAGCGTGAGTTTAATGTAGGTGATTATGTTTTGATATTCAACTCTCGTTTAAGATTTTTGCAGGAAAACTTCTCTCTAAATGGGAAGGCCCTTACGTTATCGAGGAGGTCTATCGTTCCGGTGCCATCAAAATCAACAATTTCGAAGGCACAAATCCGAAGGTGGTGAACGGTCAAAGAATCAAACATTATATCTCAGGTAATCCCATAAATGTTGAAACTAATGTTATTGAAACTGTAACCCCGGAGGAGTACATAAAGGACACTTTCCAAAACGTTTCAGACTCCAAAAAGGAATAGGTATGTGGTACGGTAAGTAAACCGACTCCAAAATAGTTCTAATGGAAATTTTTCTCTGTTTTGGAATATTTAAGAAAATAAGAAGTAGTCCGGGAAGGACACGAGGCGTCCACAAGGGTGGAGGGCGCGCCCCCTGCCTCGTGGGCACCTGTGTGCTCTCCGGACTCCGTTTTCTTGCACGATACTTCTTTTGGTCGGTAAAAGTTCATTATATAAGATCTCGAAGGTTTTGACAACCGTATCACACAAATATCCTTTGTCTTTGTTTCGAGCTGTTTGTGTAGCAGATTTGGAGCAAGATGTCATCTCAGGATTCCGACGGAGAGAGCTATGTCTCACACCTCATTGCTGACCCAAAGACCTATGGGGATCTATCTCCTTGTGGTCGAACTACGGATGTGGAGGAGGATGCTCATTCGATGAGGATCAATGATTCAAGTTCGGAGGAGGAGGATGTCCCTCTACCTCAACCTGCGGATATGCACGTGAAGTTCAAGAAGTCTAGTCTCCCTAAGAGGGCTAAACTGTCTAACAACCGATCTATCCCTTCTCGTTTTCGGCAGAAAAGCAAAGGAGATTTATGTGACAAGATCTTGAAGCTGGAACCGGAGGTCGATGATTTAAAGGAGGAAATTGCTCTTCTCAATTACAATATGAAGAAGCTGAAAGCACAATTTACATCATCAACAACTCCATCATCATCACCTCCGAAGAAAGGGACAGAAATACATGGGTATGGGCACTCCCCTTGGCAACTGCCAAGCTTGGGGGAGGTGCCCCGGTATTGTATCACCATCACACCCCTATCTTTACCGTTTTCTTAGTTCGATCCTTTTTAGTAATATCTTGATCTAGTAGAATAAAGTTTTAGTATGATCTAGTTTTGAGTTTTGCTTTATGATCTTTCTATGTAATCGAGTCCGTGAGATATATATAATAAAGATTAGTGTTGAGTCAAGGGCTTTGGTTATCTTTCTGTGATCTTGAGGGGATAATAAGAGAAATAAATAGTAAAAAGAAATAAAGAGATCATATGGATCTTATGGAGAGTAATGGCTTCACATATAAAGAGTATGATGAGTAAAAGTTGTTGAGAGTTGACAAACATAGTTTTGGTCATCGTTGCAATTAATAGGAAGTAATAAACAAAGAGAGGTTTTCACATATAAATATACTATCTTGGACATCTTTTATGATTGTGAGCACTCATTAAAATATGACATGCTAAAGAATTAATGTTGGACAAGGAAGACAACATAATGGGTTATGTTTTCTTATATCCGAAATAAAGTATATTTTCATGGATCATCTAACATGTTGAGCTTGCCTTTCCCCCTCATGCTAGCCAAATTCCTTGCACCAAGTAGAGATACTACTTGTGCTTCTCCTTAAACCCAGTTTTGCCATGAGTGTCCACCATACCTACCTACGGATTGAGTAAGATCTTTCAAGTAAGTTGTCATTGCGCAAGCAATAAAAATTGCTCTCTAAATATGTATGATTTATTAGTGTGGGAGAAAATAAGCTTTATATGATCTTGTGATATGGAAGCAATAAAAGCGACGGACTGCATAATAAAGGTCTGTATCACAAGTGGCAATATAAAGTGACGTTATTTTGCATTAAGATTTTGTGCATCCACCCATAAAAGCACATGACAACCTCTGCTTCCCTATGCGAAGGACCTCTGCTTCCCTATGCGAAGGGCCTATCTTTTGTTCTTGTCTTATACCTTACACAAGAGTCACGGTGATCTTCACCTTTCCTTTTTACATTTTATCCTTTTGTAAGCACATTGTGTTGGAACGATCCTGATACATATATCCAATTGGATGTAAGTTAGCATGAACTATTATTGTTGACACTACCCTTGAGGTAAAAGGTTGGGAGGCAACACTATAAGCCCCTATCTTTCTCTGTGTCGGATTAAAACTCCATAACCATAAGTATTGCGTGAGTGTTAGCAATTGTGAAAGACTAAATGATAGTTGAGTATGTGGACTTGCTGAAAAGCTCTTATATTGACTCTTTCCTATGTTATAATAAATTGCAATTGCTTCAATGACCGAGATTATAGTTTGTTAGTTTTCAATGAAGTTTCTGATTCATACTTGACATTGTGAATAAATTGTTACTTTAGCATAAGAAATCATATGACAATATTTATTTATGTTGTTGTTATAAGAATGATCATGATGCCCTCATGTCCGTATTTTATTTTATCGACGCCTCTATCTCTAGACATGTGAACATATTTTTCGATATCGGCTTTCGCATGAGGACAAGCGAGGTCTAAGCTTGGGGGAGTTGATACGTCCATTTTGCATCATGATTTGATATTGATATTTATTGCATTACGGGCTGTTATTACACATTATGTCACAATACGTATGCCTTATCTCTCTTATTTTACAAGGTTTACACGAAGAGGGAGAATGCTGACAGTTGGAATTCTGGGCTGGAAAAGGAGCAAATATTAGAGACCTATCCTGCACAACTCCAAAAGTCCTGAAACTCCACGGAAGTCATTTTTGGAATTTATAAAAATACTGAGCGAAGAAAGCACCGGAGGGGGGCCACCCACCATCCACGAGGGTGGGGGGTGCGCCCTACCCCCTTGGGCGCGCCCCCTGCCTTGCGAGCCACCTGTCAGGCCTCCGGTGCCCATCTTTGGCTATATGGTGTCTTTCACCCTGGAAAAAATCATAAGCAAGCTTTCGGGAAGAAACTCCGTCGCCACGAGGCGGAACCTTGGCGGAACCAATCTAGGGCTCCGGCGGAGCTGTTCTGCCGGGAAAACATCCCTCCGGGAGGGGGAAATCATCGCCATCATCATCACCATCGATCCTCTCATCGGGAGGGGGTCAATCTCCATCAACATCTTCACCAACACCATCTCCTCTCAAACCCTAGTTCATCTCTTGTATCCAATCTTTGTCCCAAAGCCTCAGATTGGTACCTGTGGGTTGCTAGTAGTGTTGATTTCTCTTTGTCGTTGATGCTACTTGGTTTATTCGGTGGAAGATTATATGTTCATATCCTTAATGCATATTAATACCCCTCTGATTATGAACATGAATATGATTTGTGAGTAGTTACGTTTGTTCCTGAGGACATGGGAGAAGTCTTGCTATTAGTAGTCATGTGAATTTGGTATTCGTTCGATATTTTGATGAGATGTATGTTGTCTTTCCTCTAGTGGTGTTATATGAACATCGACTACATGACACTTCACCATTATTTGGGCCTAGAGGAAGGCATTGGGAAGTAATAAGTAGATGATGGGTTGCTAGAGTGACAGAAGCTTAAACCCTAGTTTATGTGTTGCTTCGTAAGAGGCTGATTTGGATCCATATATTTCATGCTATGGTTAGGTTTACCTTAATACTTCTTTTGTTAGTTGCGGATGCTTGCAATAGGGGTTAATCATAAGTGGGATGCTTGTCCAAGGAAGGACATCACCCAAGCACCGGTCCACCCACATATCAAATTATCAAAGTAACAAACGCGAATCATATGAGCATGATGAAAACTAGCTTGACGGTAATTCCCATGTGTCCTTGGGAGCGTTTTCCTTCATATAAGAAATTGTCCAGGCTTGTCCTTTGCTACAGAAAGGATTGGGCCACCTTGCTGCACCTTATTTACTTTTATTACTTGTTACTCGTTACGAATTATCTTATCACAAAACTATCTGTTACCGATAATTTCAGTGCTTGCAGAGAATACCTTACTGAAAGTTGTCTATCATTTCCTTCTGCTCCTCGTTGGGTTCGACACTCTTACTTATCGAAAGGACTACGATAGATCAACTATACTTGTGGGTCATCACCCAACAGTAATTTGTTCACCCACCGTTTGCTAATTTTCTCGAGAGAAGCCACTAGTGAAACGTACGACCCCCAGGTCTCTTTCTCACATATTTGCCGTTGCGATCTACTTTTCCTTTGCATTTATTTTCAGATTATTAAACTAAAAATACAAAAATACCTTGCTGCAATTTATTCTTATTTATTTTGTTTGGCGTTCAATCTATCAATCTACTACAATTTCCTCACGTCAGTTGCCCATCTTGGGGCGCCGCTACCCAAAAGGGATTGACAACCCCTTTTACACGTCGGGTTGCGATGATTTGTTATCTGTGTGCAGGAGATGTTTATGTTGTGTTGCTTGGTTATCTTACTGGTTCGATAACCTTGGTTTCTTCACTGAAGGAAATACCTATTATCGTTGTGCTGCATCATCCCTTCCTCTTTGGGGAAATACCGACGTAGTCCTAGCCGACATCAGCGCCGTACCTCGAATAGTGGCGCCAGCGACGACTGGACGAAGAGCGCCGCCACGGCGAGTACCTCGAGATGCTCGAGCGCGGCGTCGAGGATGAGCAGCGCGATGCCGCGGCGGCACAGCCCGCGCCCGACATGAACGCCCTGTGGAACATGGCGTTCCCTTGGGCCGGTCCTGCGCCGACGCTCATCGACCTCACGGACCCCGAGGACGACGCTTAGGGCAGCGCGCTGCCTCATAGTGTAGTTTGTTTTTAATTTTCTTAAATGCAAATTTGGAGGCGTGGACTCTCGCCGGCCTTCGTGGCCAGCTTTACAGTTTAATTAATGTTGTTTTTATTTTAAATATGCATGCATTTTTTTTCTCATGCCCAAATCGGTCGGGCCAGCGTTGGGCGCATGAGTTGACCCAAACGTGAAGCGGACGTTCGTGTCCGTCTGACCGCTCCAAACGAAAAAAAAGCGGACAAGATCGCCGGAGTTACTCTAAGAGAAAGACTTGAGAGAAAAAAATGAAGGCAACGAAAAAAAGAGAGGAAAGAAGCGAACGGAAGGAAGGTGGGCGTACGCGCTGCGGTGAGCACGTACGCGGCAGTGAGCCACAGTGCGGCCAGTCCAGTCCTGGTGAGTGACGCGCCCGCATCTTCACCTGTTTGACCCGTACGTACCAGTGCTCCCACAGCCACAGCGTCCTCAGCGACGGCCCCACCCACCATTGGCCGGTCACTCCACCTCCACTGCACCCGCTCTGTTTCTGCGTAGCCATTAGTCAAGCCACCACCTACTCCCCTTCCAGCGCAAAACAAAAACATTCCCTCCCACCCCTCCCTGCTCCTCCCGCTCTATAAATATACTACCAGCTTCTGCTCTGCTCCTAGCTACTACTAGTGGTGGTGGCACCGTAGCACCACCCCGTCAGGCCCTCAGCTTGAACTTTGAAGGTCGCAAGCAGAGCTGAGCTCACCCCGTCCGTCACTGCACCGCACCGCTGCGATGAAGGTAATCTGACCGATCGACGCTACTATGGATCTATGCATCTGTGGCCTGACGGTGTCTCTTGCCGCATTTTGGTTCTCTTCTGAACGTGCTGCTGATGTGTTTATACCATGCAGAAGGTGCGGGCGAGGCCGCGGCGGATCCCGGCGTTCGGGGAGTGGAACTACTACGACGACGGCGGGTACGGATACGGCGACGGCGCCGGCGACTGGCCAGCCACCCAGACCCAGTACTTGGACTCCGCCATGCAGGCCGGCGTGGTCTTCGCATTGCCGGCTTCACCGAAGCCACTCAAAAAGGTGAGTACTGCATGGGTTCTTGCTCAGCAAAAGCTTACGGATTCTTGCCTTATGAGTTTTGTTACCGATTATGTAAACAACAGAGGACTCCTCCTGCTGATTGCATCACATAGATTACGACCAAATGAGTACCGCGCATGTCTAGAGCGAGCTATTTTACTAGTAGAAAAGTTGGGAGCATCGTAGAAACGAAGAAACACCATCGTCACTCTAGTCTAGCAAAAGGACTAGCAGAAACATGTAGTAGTACGAAGTACAGTCATCACGTTCACGAATAAGCCTTTCACTCTCTCCCGGCGCCATAGTAAAAATGTCGCTGTTCCAAAAAGAACAAGGTAAAAATGAATGTGGCTAGTTCACATACTGGTAGTGTAACCTCTGTGCTCACTGTTACTAGGTGGTGAAGTGGAGCGACAGCGGTACGCTGGAGGTGGACGGGGAGCAGAGGCAGAGGCAGAAGGTGGTGGTGGGGCTGCGCGAAGAGCACGGGCCGAAGAAGCCCATAGAAATTTACCTGAAAGTGTCTGACGCCGACGCCCACCTCGCCGCAAGCTGCAACAAAACTCGCAGGGCGAGGGCGGTCAAGGCGGTGGACGAGGACCTCTACGTGATCCCGCCGGACATGCTCTGCCACAATAATAACCCACGCGTAAGTGACCTGAAGGATTTGTCGTGTTTACTGTTTATTTATGGTCTTATCTTACTGACAGAGGAATCATGTGCTCCACTACTCTGGTACTGCACGTTCACTGTTTAACTATGGTCTTATCTTACTGGCGAGTGTTTATTGGCTCCTACGACTGCAGAAGAGGCTGACAAAAGTGTTTACTGAGTAGTACAAGTGCTGTTTAATTAGCAGGGTCTTATGTTACTGACGGGTGTGTTTATTCCTTGGTGCAGAAGGGGCTGACGAAAAGGCTGTGGATCGGGTGCCTGGGCTGCGTCTCCGCCTAGGGATCACAAACCATCTGGCCTTGGCGTGCGTGCGTGTTGTAAAGAGAGAGAGAGAGAGAGAAAGGAAGAGGAGCGGAAACCCATGGGGAGGCCATGATGCTGTCACACCATGTCAAACATCCTTTCTCTCCCTCTACTGTAGCCCTAGTATTATGCGTTTTACTACTATTAGGATGGATGGATGGACGGATGGACGGAGACGGAGACGGCGACGGCGACGTGATGCGCGGCACGCGGCAGGCAGGCAGCGTCATTTCCCCGTGCCAAACGCCCACTCGAGTGCTGCTTTCTCCTTCCACATCCACCGTTGCGTGCATCTTTCCCGATGAGCTTTGCCGCTACTCGATGTGTCCATGTAGTTGAAGACGACGACGACTACTACTTGTGGGCCCGTCGAGCTCGAGCATGCATGAAAAGGAAGGAAGAAAGCCGGAGCCATGGCGGGGGTGTCTTGTTCTGTACGACTCCATCCGGATCTCTTTCAAGTTAATCCATTGTTACTCTTTCCATGTCTTGTGTTAGCTTACGACGTAGGGTGCATGTGATTGCGCGCTGATTCTTTCCGGGCTCGCTGATTGATCACACGATCGCCTCTTTCATTTATGCAAACGCGTGTAGGGTTGTAGCCGGACGGCATCGTCCGCCTGTCCACGAGCGTTCGCAAAGTCAAGTCAAAAGCATACACTAATCCTCATTACTCTAAGAATTGTGCTGGTTCTAGTTATGCTTTTGTGGACGCTCGTGTCCGCTTGCATCCCTAAACGTGCGCATGCAACACAACAAGGTTGGAGATGACAACCTTCACACATTTTGCGTTTCAAGACCAAATATTTCTATCTATCAAAAAGTTCCAAAAGGATGCATATAGATATTTGTTAATAACCTACTCTTAAGATAATACTATGACGATCCGCAGCGTGCATTAATTAGAAAACTTAAACTGCAACACTCTTGATAATCGTTTTTACCCAGGTCACAAATGATCTTTTATTTTACAAAAATCATTTCGTAACTAGTTTCTTGAAAATTTCTATTTGCATGATTTTTTTTGCAGAATGTTTTACGTGTAGAAATATGTTTTTCTTTTGCTAAGTTTTTTGAAATGGGTTATGTTGTTCTAGTGTACCTAGTGACGGAGTTGATTCCGGCAGATCTCACATAGGGGTCCTGAGCTAGTAACCTAGATGCGATGATAACAAGACAAGGAAATTTGGCCGGGTTCGAGGTCTCTGAGGAAATAAAACCCTACATCCTGCTTGTGTTGTACTGGTTTGGATTTAGTACAAAGTACAAGTTGATCTATCATGAGATCGTTGATGTAGATCCGATAATCCAAGTTATAATTAGATGATCTACCGACTAGCCCTGTCTCGGTTTATATAAGATACGAGAGATGTAGGATAACAAGAGTTCTTAGTCAGCTATGTTGATGGAGAGGAGTCCTCCACGGATAAGGAGTCCTTGTTTTGAATGACAAGGCTTCTGAAGTCTTCCTTGTATGCGTCAAGGGCTGCTCGGGGTGGCCCAGAACGGAACCGACAAGGTGTCGTCAACCCAGGCCACCTGGTCAAAAGTCGACATGGTGAGAGGCCCCCTAGCCGGGACACCGTCACCTAGGTTTCTTCTTCCTTTTGAATCTGTAACCTGTATATTGATCTCAATTTCAAAGAGAAAAAAAAGAGCCGGTTTATGTGTACCTAGGTTCTAAAACTCCGCTGTACATGGCATTGCTTCCGTAGTCAGATTTGGGCGTTGAAAGATCCCTCATTGACACATCCCTGATGTATGAAATTCCGGAAGGTGTGATGAATAGTAAAAAACGATGACATCATGACATGCCCCAGGAGGTGACTACTTGAGTGATGTATGAAATTTTGGAAGAAGCTCTGACTGAATAGCAAGAGAATGATGGCGCGCCCAAGGTGTGCCATTGCCCATTCATGCGGGGACTAATTGAGTGCCGCCGCTCTCTTTTGGTGTCTTCTTTCACATGCATCCTTTTGATCTTTCCCGATGTATGAAATTACGGTGCGTGACTGGCTGACTGACTGACCGCGGAAAGGCAATGAGTACTCCTAGAACCGGTAGTCAGTCTTAGGCTTGGTGCAACTAATTATCTGGTTTTGGTGGGTGCCACTAATAATCACCCAATCTCTAGTGTTAGCGGCAGCTTGATACCTTCATGACAGACTCATTGCGCCATTATCCTTTCAACGAGCTTAATTATTGCTGAATCACAAGGACACTGCACTACCATTTGGATTTTTTTTGCTTGGTACAGAAATTAAACCTGAACTTGAAAAACCAACAAGAACTTTTTTGCAATGTGGATGAACATGAAACCCCAAAATATTGTGGCCGACTTGGGGTGCAACTTTTCTCCGGCAGCTGTCCGTAGAAGAAGCGCTGTTGGTCTGGTCTGCGGCAGTGCCTTGTTCGAAACAGATCATCGCCTTCACAGTGCCATTTGTCCATGCTGCCGGCCTGTGTCTTGAGGTTTCTACGGCCTAGGGTGCAGCAATCATGAGAGCGTGTGCGGCGTACGCCTAAACCCGGTGCCAAGAGTGATCTTTGGGCTAGCTAAAACACTCGGAAGACTATCCATGCTTTATGCCACGAATCCTTCATAGACACATTTTCTTTTAACAAAACATTTGTAACTTTTTTTTGCATGGTCAAAACATTTGTACTTGAGCAATCTGTTAGGCTTAGGCACACCCCAGCCCCAGGGTTCTAACGGAAACGTATTAGTTGTGGGCCCATTTGCAAAAGAGGAAGAAAATATGTCATATGTACCTCGGTTTAGTCTCTTTCTCGCGGAAAATACCTCGGTTTAGTGATAAGAATATGAATTTTAGTTACTACTCTCTCCGTTTCTAAATATCGATTTTTCTAGAGATTTTAACAAGTGACTACATACGTAGCAAAACGAGTGAATCTACACTTTAAAATATGTTTATGTACATCCGTATACGATAGTCCATTTGAAATCACTAAAAAAATTTATATTTAGGAACCGAGGGAGTACCAAGCAAATAAGGGCTGGAGCTGCTGAGACCAGGCGAAGACAAACTTGTATACCTGTTAATGTTAGTTTTTCACATTGGGAGTTTTTTTTATCAACTTCATACTGTGTTTGGGTACTGCTCAGCATCGGCCGGACGATTCTAGCCTAGGATTGGTCACCTTTCGAACCATACGATCCATACGTGCACAACAGTATGATCGATCGAACGATAGTAGAAACATCGACATACTAGTCAGTACCGAGTTAATCAGGACTAGCCTACCTTCATATGACATAAGCTTGCCCTTCCAGCAGCTGAGTTTTTTTTCAATTCGTTCTTCAATACACTTCCATTCTTTATTGGATAGTTTACGGTGATGTATCGGTATGCCCAAGTAATTGAATGGTAAAGCACCCAATTCACATCTGAACAATTGTCTATAAGTGTGTTCCTCGTCTTTGGCCTTCCCAAAGCAGAACAACTCGCTCTTATGAAAATTAATTTTTAATCCAGACAACTGTTCAAAGAGACATAAGATGAGTTTCACATTACGTGCCTTAGCCATGTCATGTTCCATGAATAGAATAGTGGCATCCGCATACTGTAGAATGGATACCCCTCCATGGACTAGATGAGGAACTAAACCTTCTACATGGTCACGCTGCTTGGCCCTGCCAATAATGACGACTAGCATGTCAGCCACAATATTAAACAGAAGAGGAGACATGGAATCCCCTTGTCTCAACCCCTTATGAGTCTGGAAATAATGACTGATGTCATCATTCACCTTGATTCCGACACTACCTTTCTGGACTTGGGTATCTACTTGGTTCCTCCAGGCTTCACTAAAGCCCTTCATGCGCATTGCCGGCTGAAGAAAAGGCCACTTAACTTTATCATACGCCTTTTCAAAATCCAGTTTGAAGATAACCCCATCCAATTTCTTCGAGTGGATCTCGTGAATCGTTTCATGCAAGACGACCACCCATTCTAGTATGTGTCGCCCTGGCATGAATGCCATCTGACTTGGTTGGACCATGTACTGAGAAATTTGTGTCAATCTATTGGTTCCAACCTTTGTGAAAATTTTGAAACTCACATTCAGCAGACATATGGGCTGGAATTGTTCTATCCGAATTGCCTCATCTTTCTTTGGTAGTGGAAACGACTTGATTTCTTTAGATCTCATTTCTTTTGGAAGTCTGATGAGGCCAAGAGGAAATACCGTCTTGCGTGATGGGATACTCTTTGTCGACCTAAAGACCAAGGGGGTCTCGGTATTGAGAACTTAAAAATTAAGAATAAATGCCTTATGAGCAAATGGCTTTACATGCTAGAGACAGAGTCGGAGGGTATATGGTAAAAAATCCTGCGCAATAAGTATCTACAATCCAAAACATTAGCCCAGGTTACCATGAGACCGACTGACTCGCCATGCTGGAAGGGACTTATGAGAACGAAGGACTTGTTCTTTCGTAGGGTCAAATTCTTTGTTGACAATGGGATGTCAACAAGATTTTGGGAGGATACGTGGTTAGGAGAGGCACCTCTGGCCGTCCAATATCCCACCCTTTATAATATTGTGCAACGTAAGGAGGATTATGTAGGCACAGTTCTTCAAACTATTCCCCTGAATATCTAGTTCCGATGTGCGCTAGTTGGTGAGCGATCTGCCTGGATGCATTTGGTTCGGAATTGACAGAAGTTCAAATCTCCGACCAGCCGGATTCGATACAATGGAAGTTAGCTAAGAATGGGATTTTTACGGTGAAATCTTTCTATTTAGATTTGATTAATTCTGGTCCAATCTCAAGGTCACTACACATCTGGAGGGTTAAAGTTCCTTTGCGGAATAAAATCTTTATGTGGTTTGTCCACAAGCAAGTGATACTCACAAAGGACAACTTAATTAAAAGGCGATGGGTAGGAAGTTCATGATGCTGTTTTTGTGATCATGATGAAATAATACAACACTTATTTCTTGAATGCCCACTTGCCAAACTACTTTGGAGAACTATTCATATAGCTTTCAACATTAATCCTCCAGTCGATATTGCGTCGTTGTTTGGGACGTGGTTAGCTGGGGTTGAACATATTATTGCGGCTCGTATTCGGATTGGAATATGTGTGCTATTATGGGCTATATGGAACTGTAGGAATGATATAATTTTTAACAGACAACACTCTTTAACTCTCTTGCAGGTCATCTTCAGAGCTACAACTTGGATCTATACGTGGTTCTTACTCACTCCTATGGACTTCAAGGAGCCTTTGGTTACTGGGTGCAACCAATGGAAGATGGTAGCTCGGGTTATATTCAACCGGTTCGGATGGCGCTCACATAACAGGATAGGAGTCTAGGGAGCTTATCCTACATATTACCGTATCGGTTGCTTGTGTCAGCATGTAATTTTCTTATTTGTTTTGCTCCGTTTGCGAGCTGTAAGATCTTTATGTCGCTACTTTGTGGATTGTTAATAAAATGGTTGCATGCATCTTCATGATGCAGAGGCCGGGGGCTTGCCTCCATTTCCAAAAAAAAAACAGTATGATTGATCGCTCAACTCCACCCCTCTCGCCCCGGCAACACATTCCTTCATCTCAGCCTCTCTTCCCATCATGCGCGCATTACGCCCGTCCCTTAAAATGCCAACAGCACTTGGAGCGGCGCCGACCGCTCTCGGCAGCATCCCCGCAGCAGCGCCCGTCCGCTCTTAGTGGGACTGCCTCGCACGCTCGCACCATGTAGCACACAGAGTCTCACTGTCCGTACATACAAACTTGAGTCATCTATTTTGAAATGGAGGGAGTAGCACATAGAGTCTCACTGTCCTTGAAGCACCGACAATTGTCGCTTGCAGCATGTAGTCCTACTAGCCATAGCTTTGGGCTTCTGGACATAGTTTTTTTTTCTTTGCGAGAACAAGCCTTTCATTTCTTAACCATCGGGCATCCGATCGGTCTGGTACACAACATTAAGTTCATCAAGTCCGGACCGTAACTACATGATAGTACGTATGCTTTGAAGCCCTAACCGAGCGAGGCGATGCTCCACGCATGTCCTCGATCAATGGATCTTTCTTTTGAAACAACTATCAATGGATCATGGAGATGACATGATGATTATCTTGCAGGAGTAGGAGTTTAATCTCAATAATCTCCGGGCATAGTTGCATGTTCAGAGATTTAGAGTAGTGAAGATCAAGTATTTAGGTATATAAGGATAAGTGCATTTCCATGCCTGATTTGTTGGTCTATGATTCACCGCTACATCTTTTAAGCTTCATTAACAACTTTAACTACATACCTTAACATGTGGGTGATATGTACCTCAAAATTTGTCATCTAAATTTAGACTTGATGTACATATGTAGTTTTTTTAGGGGGTAAGACAACTTTATTCATCAAATTCCACAAGGAGTGGGATACAAACTAGGGTTATGGGGCTGGCCTAACCAAGTATGCCGCCCCGGCCCTCTACCAATAGCAAAACTAGCTAAACTGTGTGCTTCCTTATTGGCTGCACGACCTTCAAAAGTAAATTTACAAAGAAAAACACTTAACCGGGTAATAATCTCCCTCACTATTGAACCATTCTTTCCCATTCTAGCGTTGTTGATGTCCAGTATAGCCTGTTTGCAGTCCGACGCAATGAGCACATTTTGTAAGTTCAGATCTTCCGCTAGAGCAAGGGCCTCTCTACATGCAATAGTTTCCAAGATTAAGGGATCGTCCAGCCCGGCTATTACTAGTGCGGAACTTCCCAGATAGGCTCCATTGTTATCCCGACAAACTGCCGCTGCCGAGCCTCCCCTGCTCGCTCGGACTCCTGCATCGACATGAATTTTTGCATGGCCCGTCGGCGGGGCCTTCTGGCGTATGACTGGGCTGGCTGTGCGCCCCTGCATCCCCTCCTGTGATGGTGGTGGCTCCGTTCTCGGACATGACTGAGAGCTCCTGTATGAATCTTCCTACAAACAAGTGAGTAGCTCGAGGGGTTTGAAAAATGTTCTCATGAATGGCTTTGCGCCTAGCTGTCCAGATAGCCCAAAGTGTCACCGCCACCTTGATGATTCATGTGGTAATGAGTCAATGAGAGTAAACAGCCACTGTTTTGCCTTTGTCTCATTAGTATTCACTAGTTGACTGGCTAGCTCGTCATCGACCAATGCCCAGGTGCACCTTGAAGCTGTGCAATTGATTAGGGAGTGGTTCCAGGAGTCTGGAGCACCACACAGTCCACACAATGGTGAGTCCGCCATATGTCGATGCGCTCAAACGTCTTCTGTTGGTAGCGACTGTTTGGAGAGTCTCCATAGGAACATTCTAATTTTCCCGGGCACTTTAATCTTCCAGAGATTCTTCCATTGCTGCTCGTCCCCTGCCCCTGTTGATGGTCCGGCGGTATTCTCTAGCCACGCCTCTCTGCGCTGGCGAGTCGCTACTAGCATGTGATAAGCCGACTTAACCGAGAATATCCCATTCCTTTCAAAGTTCCAGCTCCAAAAGTCGCTCGCATTGAGTGTGCAGATAGGGATCCTCATGATAGTTTGCACTTCCATGGGCCAGAAGACTTACCTGATCCGTTGTGCATCCCACGTCGCGCTCGTGTGATCAATGATCTCAGAAACCAGGGTCGGCGGGTTGTTAACCAAACATCCGTATGGTCGTAGCATCTCATCTCTTGGCAGCCATGTATCCTCCTAGATAGAAGTGGTCTCTCCATTGACAATTCTACGGATGAGGCCTTGTTTTAGTGTGTCCCTTCCTTCAATAACCGCTCTCCAGATTTGGCTGGGGTGACCACCCAACGTGGCTTGTAGGATGGTTGTGTTGGGAAAATAGATGCTCTTTAGGATGCGAGCGCTGAGTGCCTCCGGGTTCTGCAGGATGCGCCATGCTTGCCGGGCTAACATGGCGAGATTGAAGAGCTCGAAATCCTTAAAACCTAGTCCTCCCATCCCTTTCGGTTGTGTCATGGCTTTCCACGAGACCCAGTGGGGCTTTCTTTTGCCATCTTTGCATCCCCACCAAAATTTCCTTATGAGCATATTGAGGTGTTCACATAAACCTCTTGGAAGCTTAAAACGGGACATGGAGAAAACCGGGACAGCCTGAGCAACGGCTTTCACCAAGACTTCTTTACCTTCTGATGACATTGTATTTGCTATCCACCCTTGCACCTTGCTCCACAAACGATCTTTCAAGTATTTAAAAGAACCATTTTTTGAGTTTCCCACATCTGAGGGCATCCCCAGGTACTTCTCATTTAAAGTTTCATTAGGGACATTCAGAATATCCTTGATCTCCATTCTGTCGTTGTCGGGGACCCCTTTGCTGAAATATATGGATGATTTGGCAAAGTTGATCCGTTGGCCCGACGCTTGGCAATAACTATTCAGTACCAGGTTCACCTCATTAGCTCCATCACTATTTGCCTTATAGAACAGCAGGCTGTCATTAGCAAATAAAAGATGACTCATCGGTGGCGCCGACGGTGCCACTTGCAACCCACCAAGATTGGATGACTCACTTTTTGATTTTAACAGGCACGACAGGCCCTCTGCTGCTAGCAAGAACAAGTACGGAGATATTGGGTCCCCTTGTCTGATTCCTCGTGATGGCTCAAACTCTTCCAATTTCTTCCCATTGAACAAGACTAAAAATTTGACGGTTGTGACCAAATACATTACTATATTCACCCATCTTTCACTGAAACCAAGTTTGATCATGATGGTCCGGAGATAAGGCCATTTGATCCTGTCATAGGCCTTCGTCATATCAAGTTTCAGAGCGTATGACCGGTGCTTCTTTGCCTTGTTTCTCTTCATGAAGTGGAGACATTCGTAGGCTGTGATAATATTGTTTGTTATCAACCTGCCAGGGACAAAAGTGGATTGCTCTTCGGAAATTATGTCAGCGAGTATAAGTTTCAACCGGTTGGATATCACCTTCGATGCAATCTTGTAGAGAACATTAAATAAACTGATTGGGCGGAACTGGGACAACAGAGTAGGATTTTTTACCTTGGGGATCAAGACCAATACTGTTTCGTTAATGCATGCAGCCGACTGTGTGCCCTCCACAATCCTTATTACCACATTAGTGGCCTCCTCCCCACAAATGTCCCAGTGACGCTGAAAGAAGTGGGCTGGGTAGCCGTCAGGGCCTGGCGCTTTTGTTGGGAACATTTGGAATAATGCAACCTTCACCTCTTCTCGGCTATATGGAGCGTTCAATGCCGTGTTCATCTCTTGAGTGACTTTGCGTGGTACCGTGTCTAGGACTTGTTCCATCTCCATCACCCCCTCGGTGGTATACAAATCCTTGTAGAAGGCAGTCGTCATAGTCTCCATCTCACTGGTATTATCAGTGAGTTGTCCATTTGGCCGTTGCAAGGCCCTAATCTGGTTCTTCCTCCTCCTCCGACTAGCACGAAGGTGGAAGAAATATGTGTTTTTATCGCCATGAAGTAACCATTCGACTCTTGCTCTCTGCCTCCACAGGATCTCTTCACGATGAAAGAGCTCAATTAGGCGATCATTGATCTTTGTTTCTTGCCGAGATGGTCCGGAGCGGCCTGCTGCTGCACGTAGTGCTTCGAGCTCAATTTTCAAGGCTCGAATTTCCTGCCGAACATTCCCAAACTGTGTTCGGTCCCATGTAGCTAGATCACAGCGAGGCAAGTTTTGTGTGTATCTGATCCACTGTAATTGCTTCAGCTTGCGTCCATCCATTGCTGATAACCGATAGGAGGGTTGAATCCCTTTCCCAGGCTACCTCATACTTGAATGGTCTAGGGCCCCTTCTGTGTGTGTGCTCGCTCTGCATCCGTGGCAGCAACGGCGTATGATCTGAACTCGCAGTTGTTAGGTGCTTCAGGGATGCCTCCGGGAACGCCACAAGCCAGTCCGTGTTAGCAACTGCTCGATCTAATCTCACTCTAGTATAGGATCCGCCCACTACCTTCTTCTCAAAGGTCCAACTGAGGCCTTCGTAGCCAATGTCAGAGAGGCCGCAAGTATCCAGGGCGTCGCGAAACGCATCCATTTGAGCTTGGCTCCTTGGGCCAATTCCTGTTGGGGAACGTAGTAATTTCAAAATTTTCCTACGATCACGCAAGACCATGGTGATGGCATAGCAACGAGAGGGGAGAGTGTCTGTCCACGTACCCTCGTAGACCGAAAGCGGAAGCGTTATAACAACGCGGTTGATGTAGTCGTGACGTCTTCACGATCCGACCGATCCAAGCACCGAACGTGACGGCACCTCCGAAGTTACGCACATCGCTCAGCTCGATGACGATCCCGGACTCCGATCCAGCAAAGTGTCGGGATGAGTTCCACAAGACGACGGGCGTGATGACGATGTTGATGCTCCACCGACGCAGGCTTCGCCTAAGCTCCATGACGATATGACTTCTCCGGCGCAGGCTTCGCCTAAGCTCTCTGACGATATGACCGAGGTGGAATATGGTGGAAGGGGCACCGCACACGGCTAAGGAAAGATCCGTAGATCAACTTGTGTATCTTGGGGTGCCCCCTGCCTGTATATAAAGGAGCCAAGGGGAGGGGGCCGGCCTAGAGAAGCGGCGCCAGGAGTCCTACTCCCACCGGGAGTAGGACTCCTTCTCCTAGTTGGATTAGGATTGGGAGGGAAAGGGAAGGCGCCCCCCCTCTCCTTGTCCTATTCGGACTGGAAGGGCGAGGGGGGCCCGCAGCCCACCTGGTCGGCCCTTCACCTTCTCACTCAAGGCCAATGCGGCCCCATATACCCCCCGGGGGGTTCCGGTAACCCCCCGGTGTTCCTAACTTCCTGCTTTCACTCGGAACCCTTCCAAGTCCAAACATAGGCTTCCAATATATCAATCTTTATGTCTCGACCATTTCGAGACCCCTCGTCATGTCCGTGATCACATCCGGGACTCAACAAACTTCGTGCATCAATACTTATAAACTCATAATGAATCATCATCGAAGCGTTAAGCGTGCGGACCCTACGGGTTCGAGAACTATGTAGACATGACCTAGAACCATTCTCGGTCAATAACCAATAGCGGAACCTGGATGCCCATATTGGTTCCTACATATTCTACGAAGATCTTTATCGGTCAAACCGCATAACGACATACGTTGTTCCCTTTGTCATCGGTATGTTACTTACCCGAGATTCGATCGTCGGTATCCAATACCTAGTTCAATCTCGCTACGGTAAGTCTCTTTACTCGCTCTGTAATACATCATCTCATAACTAACTCATTAGTTGTGATGCTTGCAAGGCTTTAAGTGATGTGTATTACCGAGAAGGCTCGAGATACCTCTCCGACAATCGGAGTGACAAAACCTAATCTCGAAATACGCCAACCCAACAAGTACCTTTGGAGACACCTGTAGTACTCCTTTATAATCACCCGATTACGTTGTGACGTTTGGTAGTACCCAAAGTGTTCCTCCGTAAACGGAGTTGCATAATCTCATAGTTACAGGAACATGTATGGGTCATGAAGAAAGCATTAACATACTAAGCGATCAAGTGTTAAGCTAACGGAATGGGTCATGTCAATCAGATCATTCTACTAATGATGTGACCTTGTTAATCAAATAACAACTCCTTGTTCATGGTTAGGAAACATAACCATCTTTGATTAACAAGCTAGTCAAGTAGAGGCATACTAGTGACATCTTGTTTGTCTATATATTCACACATGTATTATGTTTCCGGTTAATACAATTCTAGTATGAATAATAAACATTTATCATGATATAAGGAAATAAATAATAACTTTATTATTGCCTCTAGGGCATATTTCCTTCAGTCTCCCACTTGCACTAGAGTCAATAATCTAGATTACAAAGTAATGATCCTTACACCCATGGAGTCTTGGTGCTGATCATGTTTTGCTCGTGGAAGAGGCTTAGTCAACGGGTCTGCAACATTCAGATCCGTATGTATTTTGCAAATCTCTATGTCTCCCACTTGGACTTGGTCCCGAATGGAATTGAAGCGTCTCTTGATGTGCTTGGTCCTCTTGTGAAATCTGGATTCCTTTGCCAAGGCAATTGCACCAGTATTGTCACAGAAGATTTTCATCGGTCCCGATGCACTAGGTATAACACCTAGATCGGAAATGAACTCTTTCATCCAGACTCCTTCATTTGCTGCTTCGAAGCAGCTATGTACTCCGCTACACATGTCGAGCCCGCCACGACGCTTGGTTTAGAACTGCCCCACCGGACAGCTCCACCGTTTAATAAAAACACGTATCCGGTTTGCGATTTAGAATCGTCCGGATCAGTGTCAAAGCTTGCATCGACGTAACCATTTACGACTAGCTCTTTGTCACCTCCATATACGAGAAACATATCCTTAGTCCTTTTCGTGTATTTCAGGATGTTCTTGACCGCTGTCCGATGATCCATTCCTGGATTACTTTGGTACCTTCCTGCCAAGCTTATAGCTAAGCATACGCCAGTGAGGTACACAGCATTGCATACATGATAGAGCCTATGGCTGAAGCATAGGAACATCTTTCATTTTCTCTCTATCTTCTCATTGTGGTCGGGCATTGAGTCTTACTCAATCTTATACCTTGCAACACAGGCAAAAACCTTTCTTTGCTTGATCCATTTTGAACTTTTTCAAAATTTTATCAAGGTATGTGCTTTGTGAAAGTCCAATTAAGCGTCTTGATCTATCTCTATAAATCTTGATGCCCAATATGTAAGCAGCTTCACCGAGGTCTTTCATTGAAAAACTTTTATTCAAGTATCCTTTTATGCCATCCAGAAATTCTATATCATTTCCAATTAATAATATGTCGTCCACATATAATATCGTAAATGCTACTGAGCTCCCACTCACTTTCTTGTAAATACGAGGCTTCTCCAAAAGTCTCAGATAAACCCATATGCTTTGATCACACTATCAAAGCGTTTATTCCAACTCCGAGAGGCTTGCACCGGACCATAAATTGATCGTTGGAGCTTGCACACTTTGTTAGCACCTTTTGGATCGACAAAACCTTCTGGTTGCATCATATACAACTCTTCTTCTAGAAATCCATTCAAGAATGCAGTTTTTACATCCATTTGCCAAATTTCATAATCATAAAATGCGGCAATTGCTAACATGATTCGGACAGACTTAAGCATCGCTACGGGTGAGAAAGTCTCATCGTAGTCAACCCCTTGAACTTGTCGAAAACCTTTCGCAACAAGTCGAGCTTTGTAGACAGTTACATTACCATCGGCGTCTGTCTTCTTCTTAAAGATCCATTTATTTTCAATGGCTTGCCGATCATCGGCAAGTCAACCAAAGTCCATACTTTGTTCTCATACATGGATCCCATCTCAGATTTCATGGCTTCCAGCCATTTTATGAATCTGGGCTCACCATCGCTTCTTCATAGTTTGTAGGTTCGCCATGGTCAAGTAACATGACTTCCGAATAGGATTACCGTACCACTGCAGTGCGTATTTTACTCTGGTTGACCTACGAGGTTCAAGAGCAACTTGTTCAAGCTTCATGATCATCATCATTAGTTTCTTCACTAATTGGTGTAGTTGTCACAGGAACCATTTCTTGTGATGAACTACTTTCCAATAAGGGAGCAGATCTGATTATCTCATCAAGTTCTACTTTCCTCCCACTCACTTCTTTCGAGAGAAACTCTTTCTCTAGAAAGGATCCGAATTTAGCAACGAAAATCTTGCCTTCAGATCTGTGATAGAAGGTGTACCCAACAGTCTCCTTTGGGTATCCTATGAAGACACATTTTTCCGATTTGGGTTCGAGCTTATCCGGTTGAAGTTTCTTTACATAAGCATCGCAGCCCCAAACTTTAAGAAACGACAACTTTGGTTTCTTGCCAAACCACAGTTCATAAGGCGTCGTCTCAACGGATTTTGACGGTGTCCTATTCAACGTGAATGCGGCCGTCTCTAAAGCATAACCCCAAAACGATAGCGGTAAATCGAAATAGACATCATAGATCGCACCATATCTAGTAAAGCACGACACGACGTTCGGACACACCATTTCTCTGTGGTGTTCCGGGTGGCGTGAGTTGAAAAC
This sequence comes from Aegilops bicornis, assembly GCA_021605145.1. Lineage (NCBI taxonomy): Eukaryota > Viridiplantae > Streptophyta > Magnoliopsida > Poales > Poaceae > Aegilops > Aegilops bicornis. The sequence goes on from CM038672.1 coordinate 672,367,844, forward strand.
TATTCCACATTGTTTCAAATGTAAACCAAACTCGTAACTCAAATATTCTCCTCCACGATCAGATCGTAGGAATTTTATTTTCTTGTTACGATGATTTTCCACTTCACTCAAATTCTTTGAACTTTTCAAATGTTTCAGATTTGTGTTTCATTAAGTAGATATACCCATATCTGCTCAAATCATCTGTGAAGGTGAGAAAATAACGATACCCGCTTGGCGTGCCTCAACATTCATTGGACCACAAACATCAGTATGTATGATTTTCAATAAATCATTGCTCGCTCCATAGTTCCGGAGAACGGCGTTTTGGTCATCTTGCCCATGAGGCATGGTTCGTAAGTACCAAGTGATTCATAATCAAGTGATTCCGTAAGTCCATCAAGATGGAGTTTTTTCATGCGTTTTACACCGATATGACCTAAACGGCGGTGCCACAAATAAGTTGCACTATCATTATCAACTCGCATCTTTTGGCTTCAACATTATGAATATGTGTATTACTACCGTCGAGATTCAACAAGAATAGACCATTCTTCAAGGGTGCATGACCATAAAAGATATTATTCATATAAATAGAACAACCATTATTCTCTCGATTTAAATGAATAACCGTCTCGCATTAAACAAGATCCAGATATAATGTTCATGCTCAACGGCGGCACCAAATAACAATTATTTAGGTCTAAAACTAATCCCGAAGGTAGATGTAGAGGTAGCGTGCCGACCGCGATCACATTGACTTTGGAACCATTTCCCACGCAGCGCGCCGTCACCTCGTCCTTTGCCAGTGCTCGACTATTCCGTAGTCCTGTTTCGAGTTGCAAATATTAGCAATGTAACCAAAGTATCAAATACCTGTGTGCTACTACGAGCTCTAGTAAGGTACACATCAATAACATGTATATCATATATACCTTTGTTCACCTTGCCATCCTTTTTATCCGCCAAATACTTGGGGCAGTTCCGCTTCAAAGGTCCGTGCGCTTGCGGTAAAAACACTCGATTTCAGGGCTTAGGTCCAGACTTGGGTTTCTTCTCTTGATCAGAACTTTCTTGCTGTTCTTTTGAAGTTTCCTTCTTCTTCCCTTTGCCCTTTTCTTGAAACTAGTGGTCTTGCTGACCATCAACACTTGATGCTCTTTCTTGATTTCTACCTCCGCTGCTTTTAGCATTGCGAAGAGCTCAGAATTGTCTTAGTCATCCCTTGCATATTATAGTTCATCACAAAGCTCTTGTAGCTTGGTGGCGATGATTGGAGAATTACATCAATGACACTATCATCCGGAAGATTAACTCCCAGCTGAATTAAGTGATTGTTATACCCGGACATTACGAGTATGTGCTCACCGATGTAACTATTCTCCTCCATCTTGCAGCTATAGAACTTATTGGAGACTTCATATCTCTCAATCCGGCATTTGCTTGAAATATTAACTTCAACTCCTGGAACATCTCATATGCTCCATGACGCTCAAAACGCCGTTGAAGACCCGGTTCTAAGCCGTAAAGCATGGCACACTGAACTATGGAGTAGTCATCACTACGCTTTGCCGACGCTCATAACTTCTCGCTCAAAGATCTCGCAGCAGTTCGCTACCCAGCGGTGCTTCCGGGGCGTAATTTTACGTGCAGCAATGAGGATAATCCTCAAGGTACGGACCCAGTCCGTGTAATTGCTACCATCATCTTTCGACTATGCTTTCTCAATGAACGCATTAAAATTCAACTGAACAAAAGCACTAGCCATCTATCTCCAAAAAAAATAGACAAGCAAAAATACTATCAGTACTAAGTTCATGATAAATTTAAGTTCAATTAATCATATTAAAACTCCCACTTAGGCAGACATCTCTCTAGTCATCTAAGTGATCACGTGATCCATATCAACTAAACCGTGTCCGATCATCACGTGAGATGGAGTAGTTTCAACGGTGAACATCATTATGTTGATCATATCTACTATATGATTCACGCTCGACCTTTCGGTCTCCGTGTTCCGAGGCCATATCTGTTATATGCTAGGCTCGTCAAGTTTAACCTGAGTATTCCGCGTGTGCAACTGTTTTGCACCCATTGTAGATGGACGTAGAACTTATCACACCCGATCATCACGTGGTGTCCGGGTACTACGAACTTTGGCAACGGTGCATACTCGGGAGAACACTTCTTGATAATTTTAGTGAGAGATCATCTTATAATGCTACCGTCAATCAAAGCAAGATAAGATGCATAAAGGATAAACATCACATGCAATCAATATAAGTGATATGATATGGTCATCATCATCTTGTGCTTGTGATCTCCATCGCCAAGCACCGTCATGATCACCATCGTCACCGCGCGACACCTTGATCTCCATCGTAGCATCGTTGTCGCCTCGCCAATCTTATGCTTCCACGACTATCACTACCGCTTAGTAATAAAGTAAAGCATTACATCGCGATTGCATTGCATACAATAAAGCGACAACCATATGGCTCCTGCCGATTGCCGATAACTCGGTTACAAAACATGATCATCTCATACAATAAAATATAGCATCACGTCTTGACCATATCACATCACAACATGCCCTGCAAAAACAAGTTAGACGTCCTCTACTTTGTTGTTGCAAGTTTTACGTGGCTGCTACGGGCTGAGCAAGAACCGTTCTTACCTACGCATCAAAACCACAACGATAGTTTGTCAAATAGACTCCGTTTTAACCTTCTCAAGGACCGGGCGTAGCCACTCAGTTCAACTAAAGTTGAGAGACAGGTCTTCCATAAGCCATCTATGTGCAAAGCACGCCGAGGGAACCGGTCTCGCGTAAGCGTCTGGCGTAAGGTTGGTCCGGATCGTCTCGCCCAACAATACCGCTGAACCAAAGTATGACATGCCGGTAGGCAGTATGACTTGTATCGTCCACAACTCACTTGTGTTCTACTCGTGCATATGACATCTACGCATAAAACCAGGCTCGGATGCCACTGTTGGGGAACGTAGTAATTTCAAAATTTTCCTACGATCACGCAAGACCATGGTGATGGCATAGCAACGAGAGGGAAGAGTGTCCGTCCACGTACCCTCGTGAGACCGAAAGCGAAGGCGTTATAACAACGCGGTTGATGTAGTCGACGTCTTCACGATCCGACCGATCCAAGCACCGAACGCACGGCACCTCCGAGTTACGCACACGCTCAGCTCGATGACGATCCCGGACTCGATCCAAAGAAAGTGTCGGATGAGTTCCACAAGACGACGGGCGTGATGACGATGTTGATGCTCCACCGACGCAGGGCTTCGCCTAAGCTCCGCTGACGATATGACTTCTCCGGCGCAGGCTTCGCCTAAGCTCTCTGACGATATGACCGAGGTGGAATATGGTGGAAGGGGCACCGCACTGCCAAGGAAAGATCCGTAGATCAACTTGTGTATCTTGGGGTGCCCCTGCCCCGTGATATAAAGGAGCCAAGGGGAGGGGCGGCCGGCCTAGAGAAGGCGGCCAGGAGTCCTACTCCCACCGGAGTAGGACTCCCTCTCCTAGTTGGATTAGGATTGGGGAGGAAAGGGGAAGGCGCGCCCCTCTCCTTGTCCTATTCGACTGGAAGGGGAGGGGGCGCGCAGCCCACCTGGCCGGCCCTTCTCCTTCTCCCTCAAGGCCCATGAGGGCCCATATACCCCCGGGGTTCCGTAACCCCGGTGTTCCAGAACTTCCTGTTTTCACTCGGAACCCTTCCAAGTCCAAACATAGGCTTCCAATATATCAATCTTTATGTCTCGACCATTTCGAGGCCCCTCGTCATGTCCGTGATCACATCCGGGACTCGAACAAACTTCGTGCATCAATACTTATAAACTCATAATGAATCGTCATCGAACGTTAAGCATGCGGACCCTACGGGTTCGAGAACTATGTAGACATGACCTAGAACCATTCTCGGTCAATAACCAATAGCGGAACCTGGATGCCCATATTGGTTCCTACATATTCTACGAAGATCTTTATCGGTCAAACCGCATAACGACATACGTTGTTCCCTTTGTCATCGGTATGTTACTTACCCGAGATTCGATCGTCGGTATCCAATACCTAGTTCAATCTCGCTATCGGTAAGTCTCTTTACTCGCTCAGTAATACATCATCTCATAACTAACTCATTAGTTGTGATGCTTGCAAGGCTTTAAGTGATGTGTATTACCGAGAAGGCTGGAGATACCTCTCCGAGCAATCGGAGTGACAAAACCTAATCTCAAAATACGCCAACCCAACAAGTACCTTTGGAGACACCTGTAGTACTCCTTTATAATCACCCGATTCACGTTGTGACGTTTGGTAGTACCCAAAGTGTTCCTCCGTAAACGGAGTTGCATAATCTCATAGTTACAGTGAACATGTATGGGTCATGAAGAAAGCATTAACATACTAAACGATCAAGTGTTAAGCTAACGGAATGGGTCATGTCAATCAGATCATTCTACTAATGATGTGACCTTGTTAATCAAATAACAACTCCTTGTTCATGGTTAGGAAACATAACCATCTTTGATTAACAAGCTAGTCAAGTAGAGGCATACTAGTGACATACTTGTTTGTCTATATATTCACACATGTATTATGTTTCCGGTTAATACAATTCTAGTATGAATAATAAACATTTATCATGATATAAGGAAATAAATAATAACTTTATTATTGCCTCTAGGGCATATTTCCTTCAATTCCGTCATGTTCATGCGTGTGGAGAACCTCGTTGAAGTCGCCTATGACCACCCATGGGAGGTTGCTCAAGCCAGCTATGCCACGTAAAGTGTCCCATGTTTTATACATCTCCTGGGTTTGTGCTTCACCTAGGGATGGCACCCGCAGGGTATGGGTACGGGTGGAGCTACCCCATACCCTTACCCGTCCGCCCTGAGTTTACCCATCACCCATACCCATACCCGTCAAGGGTACAACTTTTTCCCATACCCGTCACCCGACAGGGTATATGGGTATCCGTGGGTCAAAATACCCGTGTTTACAACACATAAATTGAGTAGAAAATAGTTGTAAACAACATATTCTCATAAACAAAAATACTTGCCTATAAAGTGACATATAAAAATGTTAAACAACAACACATAATCATAAATAACAACACATATGCATACACTTTAAGTTCACGAAATCATGACAAATGATAGAGATAATTTGAATACACATTAGATTTTACCTAGCGTGTTTAGGAGGGGAAATGAATACATTGGTATATTAACGGAAAACCACCTGTCAACATTTTAGATATGTACATGGGTACGCGAGCATGGGTTATACGATCCCATACCCGTACCCTCTCTATCCGATGGGTATGATATTTTCCCATTTAAGTACCCATGGGTAATTTTTGTCCCATACCCTTATCCTAATAGGGTTTTTACCCACAGGGTATGCGGGTAATGAGTACCCATTGCCATCCCTATTCACCATAGATAAAAGTGATTCTAGTCTGGTTTTCTGTTAGCTCTTTCACATCAACATCAATGTGGTAATCCGAGTACCCAATAATTTCTACCTTTATTTCCTCTTTCCAAAAAATTCCAATTCCACCGCTCCTCCCGGAGCTGCTTACAGCAAAGCTTTCATCATAGCCCAAAGTACCAACTAGATTTTCTACTCGCGTACCCTTATCTGAGTTTCAAGGATACAAACAATAGAGGGGGCATATTGTTTCGAGAGGTCCTGAAGCTCACGAACTGTCGCGGGTTTGCCAGCCCCGCGACAGTTCCACACTAAGAAACTCATTGCGCTAGGCGCGACCCACCATTGGGGCCCGCCAAACGCGCATCAATATTTGTTGTTGTAGCGTTGTTCTTGTTGTTGTTCTTGTCCTGGGAGGTGGTGGATGTTCTTGGCTTCTTTTGGTCTTCCTTAGACGGGGAGCTTGCAGGAGCCACTCTCGTAGGTGCAGCTGTTTGATCACTCTGTGGGTTTGACGCATCCGGAGCTGTGAGGAGAGGAAGGGTTACTCCTCTCTTTCTGGTGATGTTTGCTTCTGCCATCTCCAAGTCAGCCCCTTCTAGGTCGAACTGCTCCCCTTCACGAGACTGACTGCGCTGATCCTGCCCGCGACCATCGCGGCCTCCTGTGGAGTTTCCTCTGCCACCTGAACCTCTGCCTCCTCCCCTGCCTGCCTTGCCCTCCCCCGGACCTTGCCCGGGACCGCGGAACCAAGAGGCCCGTAGATCTTTGAATACTAGGGTTTTGGGTTCATGGACGCCATCACCACATTCTTTGTGCATATGACCCAGATGACCGCAAACTGCGCACCAGTCCGGCAATCTCTCATACTTAACTCTGTAGATCTCTCTCTTCTTTTTCTTCACAAGTGAGACTGCGTTCTTGAGCGGCTCGGTGACATTTATCTTAACCCGAACACACACAAAATTGCCTTCGAAGTCATGAGACCTCGGCTCATGGTAGACATATTCACCAATGGTTGCTGCCAAGGATTTGATCAAGGGGAAATAACCATCTGGGAAGTCATGGATTTGAGCCCAGATTTCCACCTTGTCCAGAGCAACCCCCGACGGCCTGGTGAAGCCATCATAGGGCTCGACCACCACCGCCTTGCCTTTATACTGCCAAGGCCCCTCCTCCATGACTCTCTTCCAGTCTTCGAGACACATGAACTGCATGGTGTACATATGTAGTCCTCTTAACAGTTGAAGAGTTGTCTAATTTCTCAAAACTGTATCTCTGGCCTGGATCTTTGAAACCTATGATGGGCCTTTTCATTACTGGGCTCCCTGGTACGGCTGACCGAGACCTCCTCCTAATCGACGCCTGTGGATGTGGAACAACATTGGGGCTATATCTCTCTTATAGCAAGATGTAGCATGTCCTTGCCTAAAGCTTCCTCAGATCACTACAATACAGGGTCGACCTGGTACTGTAGCGTTGTGTTGTTTTTCATTGCGTTGCACTGTTTTCCATAGTTTTTTTTCTGGGTCTTTGTCTTTTCTTTTGTTTTCTTTGTTTATTTCTATTTTCTGTTTGTTTTTTTCTTTGATTTTTTTGTTTCTTCGAGTATTTTGTTTTTACTTTAGTTTTCAACCAATTTTCCTTGTTTTATTCATGTTCTTTTTTCTTTTTCTCAATTTTTTTTGCTTTTCTTTCCTATTTTCTTTCTTTCTTTCTTTCTTGGTTTTCATCTGTTTTCTTTGTTTTTCATTGTTTCTTTCTCGATTTTTATTAGTTTCCATTTTTTGTATTGGGTTTCTTCAATTTTCTTTCCCTTTTTTGGTATTCACTGTTTGCATTAAGCCTTCGATCCTGATCCGGGGTGCCACGGCGACGTGGGGGCTGCAGGCTCGGCCTGATTTAAGGGGGCGGTCGTAGGGTTCCTCAAGTGACAAGATGAAGATTTGCCTGACGCATGTCCTTCTTGATCAGGTCGGAGTGTCGGGTTCTGGAAGGCTCCATCGACGAACTCCCATGGGCGCGTTATGCCTGGAGATTACTGGATCGGGTGGGATTCGGTCATGCCCACTGGTTATTTGTTAAGGAGGGAGCGGTGCGAAGCTCTACTATCTGTTGCGATCATGGGATATGTTTAGTTCCATGGTGAAGTCAGAGGCAGAGAATATCATGGAAGTCGAAATCGGAGGACTAGTAATGGTGATTGGAGCCATTGTGGCGATGAGGAACTTGCTTGGAGTTTCAAATTTCATAGCAGCGGTATCTAAGTGGGAGCGACAACACAGGTGCAGTTCAAAGTCTTACCTCTCAGGGTGAAAATCCAAGGTTTGTCCTTAATTGGTTGTGCCTGGCAATGGCCTTGTTAAAAGCATTGTTTTAAGAGCGAGGACTATCTTCGGGGTGAAAATCAAAAATATACGATCGGGTGACAACGGCGCTTGTGCACTATTTCCTTCTTTGAGGCGTCACTTTTGGAGAACTGGACTTCAGGTGTTGTTTTCGTGGTGGTGGTGGTATTGCTGCTGTAAGGACTGGAACTCTGTAACGGGGCTTTCCTCTTTTTAGCTTCTTCTTCTTTTTTTTGGTTGTGTGCATCCGTAATGCCATTAGGGTATTGCCTTGTAGCATAGGCCGGGTGTAATTGGTATCTTCGCAATATTAATATATTCCCTTTATCGAAAATTCAATGTTTTCATTCGGTTACTTTGTTTTTCTTTGTTTTTTTGTCGATTTTGATAGGTTTATTTTTTAGAAACATATTCCAACATGTTTCTGTGCACATTCTAAATTTTCGGATATATGCGAAACATATTTTATGTACAAGTTAACATTATTGAAATGTCTTATTAAGATTTTTGAAAACCTAATATATTTATATAAATTGTATATTTATAGTAGCATCAAATAATTTTTTATACAAGCATTAAAAAATATCAATTACAAGATTAATTGTTTTTCATACATGGACATTTTTTTATACACATTGTACAATTTTTGTATACTGTAGGAACATTTGTAATATGCATTTAGATAGTTTTTAAACAGCAACCATTTTTTCACATGAAACATACAATTTTTTTATACTCTGGGAACAATTTTAGTTCGCATTTAGAATTTTTCAAAACATGATCATTTTTTTCATACACAATGTATTTGTTTAGTATATACTTTCATATACATGACAAACATTTTTTCTATACACATTAAAAAAATTTCAAATGCTTAAATAACATTTTCAAAAAGTAGATTAACATTTTTTTCAATTGCTTGAATAATTTATTTAAATACGTGATTAACATTATATATATATATTGTATATTTATTGTATACAATTTCTGTATACATGGGAATAATTTTCTTTATACATATTTAACATTTTCTAAACACGTGATCAATATTTTTCCATACATATTGTATATTTATTGTATACAATTTCTGTATACATGGGAATAATTTTCTTTATACATATTTAACATTTTCTAAACACGTGATCAATATTTTTCCATACATATTGTGTTTGTTTCTTATATATTTTTTGTATACATTTAAAAAAATTCAACAAATTTTCGAACATTATTTCAAATGTTTGATTTGTTTAAAAACATCTGATAAACCTTTTTCAAACACATTGTATATTTTTTGTATACGCAAGAAACATTTTCTCTATACACATTTAACATTTTACAAATGCTTGGTTAACAGTATTGCAAAATGCTTTATGTAAAGCATTTTTGTAAATACATATTTAGAATATTTGGATGTTTACACAAAAAAAAGCAATAGAAAACAAAGAGGTGAAGAAACGGAAAAAAAATGAAGCAGCAGCCTGTGCCCTCCCACTTTAGGGAATTTAGGGCCAGTTTGGTTGGCATGTAGTCAGCCTGGTAGTTGTTTGGTTTGCGTCCTAGAAAGGAAATTGACTGCCTGGCCTGGTTGCCTCATACCTATGATTAGCCTGGTGAATACCAAAAACTAAAAGGTAATAAGATGCTTTGCCCAGGCATGGTGATCAGTCTGGCCCAGGCGTCCGGTTCTTTCCACCTGGGCGTGCTGCAAACTAGCCTGGTACTCCCTCCGTCCGGAAATACTTGTTGACGACATGGATGTATCTAGACGTATTTTAGTTCTAAATGCATCCATTTTTATTTATTTCTTTGACAAGTATTTTCGGATGAAGGGAGTACTAATTAGTCCCAGCGAAGGTACGGTCTGCTTCTTGAAGAAAATATTCTAACCACTATAAAACAAAGTACCAGGCACAAGGTGGAAACCAAGCACTCCGCTGGCAAGAAACTCCAACTTTTCAGGCCAAAGCCAGGCACCAAAAATTCTCAGGCATGGCACTCAGGGTGCCAACCAAACTGACTCTTAGTGAGGCTCCAGACACGTGCGCAACCTATGTCTGGTTATAAGCGAGGCATAGGCGTGCCCGTCGAACAATGCAGGCCACAATGAAGACAGCGCCAATGCGTGGGCCCAATTCAGGCAGTGGCCTGTGGCCTCCCGTCCTGGGCCCTTTAATGAGGCGCCTGACGAGAATGCAACCTTACATCTCACTCGAAGAGAGACATAGGTGCGCCCATCAAAGAGAATGCACGCGACGCTAAAGAGAGAGCCAATGGGCGAGCCCAATTCTGGCACAAGCTTTTTTTCGGTTATTTTTTTCAGCGGTTTATTTTTTCATTATAAAATGTTCCAAATTTCGAGAAATGTTTGGGATTTCCGAAAATTGTAATAATTTCAAAAAATGTCAATAGCTCCAAACAACTGCTCCAAGATTCAAAAAAATGTTCACAAAATAAAACGAAACTATTAGTGTAGATCAAAAATAAGTTCCTCGTAATTTTTGAAAATCTCACTAGATATTATAAAATGTTCAATATGTATTTGAAAATGGTCAATATATATTTAACAATATTTAGTGTGTATTCGCAAAATTTTCATCGTATATAAAAGAATTATGCACCGTGGAATAAAAAAGTGCTCACCATGTTTTTAAGAAAATAGGAAATATCCAATAATAATAATAATTTGGAATATTTTTTCGCGTAACAGAAACAATTTTTACAAAAGGTATTTATTCTGAAAATGAACAAATATATATACAAGAAAATTCTTGACATTATGTTTTACTAAAACATTATAATTTTTGGAATTTGGTAGCATTCTTAAAACGGGATTTTTATATCCAAACATTTTTTTAAATTTACCATACATTTTTGGAAAAGAGAAATGAAAAAGTAAGAACAAAGTAGAAAGTCAAACACAGAAGCCTTGATAAAAAATGAAATAAAAAAGAACCAGAAGGAAAAAACCAAAATAGTCCAAAAAACAAAAGGAACAAATGCACAACTGAAGAAAAAAACAAAAACAAAACTCTCTGCAGTGAACTGTAGACTGGGTTATCACTATTACTGCTAAACGCGTGGCATCGACAATCAGTAGCCCGAGGGGGGTGAATAAACTCTTCGCGACTGACCTGTTACAAAGCCGAGCTGTCTGCTTTCTCTTATACTGGTCCATTTTAGACCATCAGTTCACTCTTTTTCAGGACCGGAGAAAGTGACCTACATCAAAGCCGGCATGAAATGGAACTCTCTTTGCTTCCTCAGTTTCAGGATTGCTCCTGTCTTCAGCGCTCCAACATTGTGTAGTTTTTCAAAATTATATAGCTGGTTAAATGGTAGTACACTCTAATGTTGAATCAACTGGAATAAAGGGTACCTTCTGCCTCAATCATTGAAACCTATGATGGGGCTTTTCTTGACTGGGCTGCTGAAATGTGAAAACCATCAGTTTGTGTCAGAGCTCCTAACAGACGCATTAAGCGACAATCTGGGCATCAACGCCTAGCTTAGCCACAACTTGGCGGGCCCATTTAACATGCATTGTGCCGATCGACGCATTGTAGCAACCCTAACTGTATATTGTAGCGACTTGGAACTTTTGCAACCAATTTTTAGTCGGTTCTTTCTATTTTATTTTTAAAAAATATGCATATTTTTTAAATGGATTACCTTTTGAAAGCGTAAAAAGCATTTGAAATTTTGGAACATTTTTGGAAAATTCCTGATCTTTATTGAAAAATTAGAATATTTTCAGGGAAAAAATTAAGTAAAGTTTGGAAACGATTTTTTTAAATTTCAAAAAATATTTTTTGAATTTGTGGACAAATCTAAAAAACAGGCACATTTTTGAAATTCCAAAGCATTTTGGAATTTGTGATCAAATCTTCAAAACATGATTATGTATTGGAGTTTTCGAACATAATTCTAATATCTTAAAAAATCAAACAAAATTTGAAGGTTTCCGAATTTTTAAGGAATATTTTCGTAAAAAAGTAAAAGTTAAAAAGAAGCCAAAGAAAACCATCAAAAGAAACAAAAAGAGAAAAAAAATCTGAAGAAAAAAGAAGGAAAAAAAAACCTGACCAAAGCGATCATGAACCATCTCTAAGCTTCCCGGAAACGGATCCGCTGTAGTCCAAATGGGCGGGTCCATTTACATCGCTACCTCTGCCCGGTCTATGCGTTTTGTCGACAGTTTGACACTTAATGCGTCGTATAGGATTCATATGCACAGTGAACGCTGCGCAAAGCCGAGCCATCCGCTCTCTCTTATGGACATCCATTTTAGCCCATGAATCTACTCTTTTCAGTTCTGGTGAAAGTGACCAACACCAAGGCCGACGTCAAATTGAACACCGCTTGCTTCTTCAGTTTCAGTTCTCTGCTCACTTAAGCTCTCCACCGGACACTTGCCAACTGCCTACCATGACCGGTAACTGTAACCCGCTGTCCTGTTGCATAGATTATGAAATATATCTAATGGTCAATATAATAATATTGATTTACCATTGTTTATCTCCATATTTTTGTATATATACTTGGTCTAAATTTGAGAGCATTGACTTTTTAACTGAATTTATATGCCATCTATTTTGGGGACGGAGGTCAAATCAAACGTGACGGAGCCATGCTTAATTGTTTAAGGCGATGCGAGCTACTCTCCCTATTTGAAAAAGCTTGTCCCAAGCTTGTCCCTCAAATGAATGTATTTAGCACTAACTTGGTGCTAGATATATTCATTTGAGAGACAATCTTTTTCAGTCGGAGGGAGTACAACAAACAGTTTCATGCAAGGGGGAAGGCGGTCTTGGGCCGGCCCTTCGATTTGTCCACAGATAACACTTGCCTAAACGGCTCCTGTGTGTGAACAGAAGTGTTTATGTGGAATCATGTGCAAGTGTACACGCAGAAGTGGTACTACGGGAAGAGAGAGAGAGACGTGATCAGCTTGGAGGATTTGGAGAAAGAGCATGTCATCGGAGTGCGAACCTTGGTGCCTTAAAAAAAACGTATTTAGAAGTTTCAGAAAAAGTAAAAAAATCTGTGGAAACTTGCATGTGTTCACTGCGGATCCATGAATTTTTGTTCCCTATGGAACAATGACATTAGTACTATTCAGGTACAGATAACTGACTACTCCTGGCGAGCTGCAGTATCCATCACGGCGAAGCAATCATGTGGCGGGGAAATATCTAGTACTCCCGCCTCTAGGGTGCTTTCGGTACTCCAAACTCGATAGCACATTTTAAAGTGTTCAAAAAATTTTGAAAAAAATTCAGCACATTGACACAACATCAATGTATGTTGTTAAAAAAATTAAATCAAAATTCAAAACATTGCTTGAGATACAAAAATGAGAAAATAGACATCAATGTGATAATGGGCCTAATCTAAAGCCCAACTTAAGTTGTGTACTATTTACTGTCGAATTTGTCACTTATGTTTCTCAAGCTATGTTTTGAATTTTGATTTCAAATTTTTTGACAACATACTTTGATGTTGCGTCAATGTGCTGATTTTTTTCAGATTTTTTCAAACATTTAGAAATGTGCTACAGAGTTTTGGAGCACTAGGAGCATCCTAGGGGTGGGAATACCAGATATTTTCCCATCATGTGGCCACAACCACATACATTTCCGTTCCATCCCTCCCTAGTTGGATGATCTCACTCTAAAAATCAGTCAAAGAGGTAATATCATCGGAAATCGTATAACTTGTACTCGATATTCAGTTTGGTGCTAGAACTTCGAAAATACGGAATTGCAATCACTAAACTTGACTCAAGCATCCAGATACGGTCACAAAAGTGTATTCGTGTGTATGGACCCACATGTCAGTGAGTGTAGGTGCTTGGCCCATGCTTTTTTTGCACAAAACACTTGTATTATTTTTATTCTTGAATAAGGCGCATTTATGCAAAAAGAAAAAAAGAAAACTCACATTTTTTATTTACAGAAAAACCAATTACTGTACTGCTCATGGATGAAAAAAAACTCGCATTCTATAATTCATGGACCGCTTTAGCCACTACACCATTCACGATGGGCTACCCAAGATTGATAACAATATTTTAAAAAATATTTTATTTATCGGCAGAAGATGGCAATTAATTTTTCGCATCATGAGAAGTGGGTTCCATCTGTCACTACAGGGAGAAAATTAACAAAAAAAACTGTGCCCAACAGATATCGAACCCACCACCAAAGCCTAGCACAATACATAACTAGCCTTTATTTACGCTAACCAACCTGTGATTGAATAGTTAGAGAGACGTGGTACCCTCAGTCCACCAGGGTTCAAGTCCTGGTGCTCGCATTTATTCCTGAATTTACTTCAGGATTTTCGGTGATGCACATTCAGTGGGAGGAGACGTTCCCGTTGACGAGGAGGTGCCTATGATGACTTTGTAAATTTCAAGATGATATGCCAGCTCAGTCTTTCGAAGATGCTCATAGAGGTAGGGTGTGCGTGTGTGTATTCATAGGGATGAGTATATACACGTGTATATGAGCGCTTGCGACTGTACTGTGTTCAAAACAAAAAAAAACTAGCCTTGATTTACTAGAACGAAAGCGCTCGTGCAGCTAAAATGGGCTATAGTTAGTGTAGCTATTTTGCACCTGTATGTTTTTTTAGAAATCTGTAGATAGTATGTAAATTATAAAAGCACAAAAAATGTAAACTATAAATTTGTAATAAAAGATGTAAATTATAATTTCAATAATAAAAATGTAAAAACTATCATTTCAATAATAATAAAAAATTTAAATATCCATGTCTTATAAATATTGCACATACAAATGAAATAACCTGCTTTTAAAAAAACCATGTATTATTTTAAAAATATTCGTATATTTAAACAGTATTCTTGAATTATAAAAAATGTATCATTTAAAATAATATAAGTATATACAAAATTGGAAAAAATATTTTGATTATACAAAATTTTAAAAAAATTCATACATTTATATAGTTCAATGTTTGTAAAATTTGAAATACTCATAATTTAAACTTTAAACTGTTGATACAAATATTCAACTATGTCTAATTTTTCAATTATATAACTTTTTCTAATATAGGTCAACATTAAAAATTATACACAAGTGAATATTCCTAAATATTTACTGTGTATAACTTTTTTTGGATTCATTAAGCCTATTTAGTTAATAACATTTTCAATGTCGGTGAATATTTTTTCATATAATAGACAGGACTATATTTAAATGTTTTTATTCACTAACGGTCGTTTGTATGTATAATATTTTTTAAACATGACTTTATTAATTACATTTACAAATATTTTTGAAAAATAGCTCATACAAAATGGCTATAGAGTCTTAGCTTCGTAATTCTTGGTCAAAGGCTCGAAACCTGGTGACCCCTATTTCTTTTTTTGTTAATTCTCGTATCTAAGAGCAGAGCAGTGCGGCTTTTTTGAAACTGAAAAAAGGTAGCGGGTTTTGCTCAAAACTTTGTCACGGTGGTAAGCTTCTCCGCAAATAAAAAAAGTGCCTCGGCCAAGCGCCTTCCCTCACTAACATGTGGGTCCATACATATAGATATGCCCGCATACATGTTTGTGACCGTATCTGCACGCTTGAGTCAAGTTTAGTGACTGCAATTCTGTATTTTCAAAGTTTTATTACCAAACTGAACATTAGGCGCAGGTTGTATGATTCATGGTGATATTACCTCTCAGTCAAACTCATCCGCTCACTGTCAGGACACAGAAGGCTCACACCAAACTTATCAACATCAGCCGTCACTCATCACGTCAAGGCAGCCATGCACTCCCCCGCATAGGCCTTCCTCTCATAGTTATAGTCGCGTACGTTCATTGGTCGTTGAGCCAGGGGGAGGCAGTCTTGGGGCGGCCCTTTGATTTGTCCCCAGATAGCACTTCCTTAGACGGCAAATGCATTGCTGGGGGCCGTCTCTGGAGGAAAATGGGCGCGACGATCCGCAGAGATCGAGACTGTTCGGCTTCTTAATTCCCTTGGTCTAGTGTGTTGTGCTAACTGCTACGGCAAGTTGCCAATTCTCCACTTTGCTTGTGCAAGTGCTCGTCACATGTACTCCTTCCGTTCCTAAATAATTGTTTTTCTATCCATCTTAAATGGACTATAATATATGGATGTATGTAGACATGTTTTAGAGTGTAGATTCATTCATTTTGCTTCGTATGTAGTCACTTGTTGAAATCTCTAAAAGGACAATTATTTAGAAACGGAGGGAGTAGAAAACAGAATACCGACAGAGATGTTTAACTTATTGTCATACAGGGCAACTAATGTCATCAGTTGGATGGACGGGGTTAGTTGACATGGCGAAAGCCTTCTCTGTTCATTTTCCTCTTTGGCCCCTAGCGGCGGCGTGTAGAACACACGGCTAGCGCCAATTATATAAGCGCATTGACCACATCAGCCCAGTATTTACCATATTACTTTCTCCGTTCCTAAATATAAATTTTTTTAGATATTCCACTATGAGTTACATACAAATCAAAATGAGTGAATCTATACTGTAAAATATGTTTATATACACCTGTATCTAGTTTATAGTGAAATCTCTAAAAAGACTTATATTTAGGAACAAAGAGAGTAGTAAAATTAACGGAGGGGCAACGCGCCTTGACGGTACATTGCATCTGCTCAGTACAAGGTCGCGTCTGCATAAGTAGACTAGATTCAAAATAGAGTACTACAATGTTTAATTCACTTTTGAAATTCAACGCAGAGAGGTTGCGCAAAAAAAAAAAAAATCAAGGCAGAGAAGATCAGAAGAACTGGACCTTGAGCCACAGATATTATACTCATACACATTAGATTCCGGCCAACACATTTGTTTCCTCGATTCGATCTTTGTCAACGCGGTACGGATCTACCGGCACTATTTTTACAGCATATATGGAGGGAATAAATATGCATTGCACGTTCGACTTGAATGCATGCATATATAGTGGCGGAGCTACACCAGATTTCCGCGCGGGGGGGCGGGGGGACACAAAATGTGAACAACCGAGGGGGCAAACAACTATTTTTCCTTTCAACTAAGCCCTCTATTAATTTTTTCTTCAATGAATTATGCATGGCTAGGGGGCCTCAGCCACCCAACACTACACTAA
This sequence comes from Aegilops bicornis, assembly GCA_021605145.1. Taxonomy (NCBI): domain Eukaryota; kingdom Viridiplantae; phylum Streptophyta; class Magnoliopsida; order Poales; family Poaceae; genus Aegilops; species Aegilops bicornis. The sequence goes on from CM038672.1 coordinate 672,384,756, forward strand.
GCTCCGCCAGTGTGCATATAAGTGGTGTTTATACTTGGCAAGTAAGTATCCAACCAAGATCGATGGATCGATCAGTTTGACTAATGAAGCTACATCGCTGCCGATGGCGGTGCTACTCCTTATTTGTGATGTAAGCGTCATTATAAAATTTGGGTTAGCTATAGTAATTGATTTTTGATTAACTATAGTTTATATCTATGTATGTATGCTCCTTGTTTTATTTTGGTTACTTATTTTCTTTTCTCCTTTTGTTTCTATTTTTATTTCAGTGATATTTTAAAATTAGCACAAAATTTTAAACTCATGAACATTTTTAAAATTCACATTTCTTTAAGAATTTTGGACATGTTTGAAAATTCAAAGACATTTTGTAATTTGTGAACATTTTAAATATTTACAAGAATTTTTCCAAAAACTGAGTAATTTAATATCTGTTGAAAATTTTGAATTTTACGAATATTATTGAATTTGTATTTATTTATAAATTTATGAACAATTTGTAAAATCGCAAACATTTTTTTAGTTTCATGAACATTTTGAGAAAGTCTGTCAAAAAACATAGTTTTCATTTGTTTCTCTTAAACCTGTCGAGAAACTGTTTTTGTTTGAACATGGGGCGGTCTTTTGTTTCTTCACAGAAATAGCAGCAAGTTTTTATCGCTTAGAGAGACATGGCAAAAGCCGACCGATGGAGTTATTGGGCCGGCCGGTGCGCGCGTTACATCTCTGCGTGTGACGAGAGCAACTACCTAATGAGCGCTTCTTCGGGAGCCTCCGAATAATCAACGCCATTTGGCGCGCTCTCAGCCGCTCGCTACGTGTCGCGCTTTGGGTGCTCACTCCGGATTTTGTTTTTTATTTTTCCGCACGCATTTTTGGCTTTTTAAATGGTTTTTTCTGGGTGTTTTCGACGTTTCGGTTTTCCTTAACTTTTGGACAAAAAAAATTGGGAAAAAATCGCGAAAAAACACATTTTTTGTTTTTTATTTCTTCCGCGAGAGTCACGGTTTTGCTTCCGCGAGAGGCACGGTTTTGCTTTCGCGAGAGTCACGGCCGTGCCTCTCGGAAACGAAATAAAAACACGTTTTCTGTTTTTTTTCCTTCTGCGAGAGGTACGGTTTTGCTTCCGAGAGAGGTACGATTGTGTTTTCGCGACGTGCCTCTCGGAAATGAAAAAAAGTGTTTTCTGTTTTTATTCTTTCGAGAGCCACGGTTTTGCTTTTGCGAGAGGCATGGTTGTGCTTTCACGAGAGGCATGGCCGTGCCTCCTCGAAAACGGAAAGAAAACACGTTTTCTCTTCTTTTTTCCTTTTGCAAGAGGCACAATTTTGCTTTCGCGAGAGGCACGGGCGTGCCTCTTTCGGAAAGGAAAAACCCTTGCTTCCGGTTTGGTTTTCTCATCCAATTTTTTTCGTGAAAAAAAAAGTTTAACCTCTCAACATGGGGTCTAGTTTTGAAGATATACATCGGTGAAAATTGTTCGAGATTTGGACGCACGGTTTAAGAGACAAAACATTTTAAATAAACGAATCTAAAAAAAAGAAAAACTCACAGTTTGCGATAAGTGACGTACATGCAGCGAGCCACTTGTCGCAACCTGGAAAGATGAGTGTGATCTTTGTAATGAGTATTTCTTAATTAGTGACTTCGGCATGTGACGGGTGTACTCGAGGCTGAGCCTTACATCTGCAGCTGCGCAAAGCCGCCCAGTGTCCCATTTTAGCCCACCAACAACCTAGTCGAGACGCAGACTTCTCTTTTCTTTCAAAAGCCCACTCACTTTCTCCGTGTTTGTCCCTCTAGTTGCTGCTCCAGTTCCTCCAATCTCTACTACGTTCAACTCCAGTTTCTCGCAAAATAAAAATAAAAAAAATACTACCATCAGCGCCGACTTAAAAAAAAAAACCCTACCTTCAGCGCTCCGGCGGGCAGCACGGAAACCAGTCGCCGGACGTCGGCTCCCTGGTCCAGCCCAGACCTATCAATGGATAGAACCAGTCGTCTGGAGCGCTGACGCTCAGAGATAATCGCCTCGGCTATCGGGGACGCTCCACTGTACTACCGGCGAGATGCAGTTCCCCGCAAAAAAAAAAGTACTCCCTCCGTCCGAAAATACTTGTCATTAAAATAGATAAAAGGAGATGTATCTAAAATTAAAATACATCTAGATACATCTCCTTTTATCCATTTTGATGACAAGTATTTTTGGACGGAGGGAGTATGTATCTAAACTATTCCCTCCGTTCCTAAATATTTGTCTTTCTAGAGATTTCAAGAAATGACTACATACGAAGCAAAATGAGTGAATCTACACTCTAAAATAAGTCTATGTACATCCGTATACGGTAGTCCATTTAAAATCTTTAAAAAGACTAATATTTGAGAACAGAGGGAGCATCTATCACCCGGTGCAGGGACATGCGGGAAAGCAATCATGTGGCCACATTTCCGTTCCCCCACATTAAAAATCATGAGTGTTATCCGTTGACTGTGACCATACCGAAGGCTCACACCAAACTTATCAACATCATGCGTCACTCGTCGTATCAGAGGCAGCCACGCCCATGCACTCCCCCGCATAGGCCTTCCTCTAATAGCCACGCACGTACAATTTACTACTACACTAATGTTAAAAACGCTTTTATATTATGAAATGGATGGAGTAAATGATAGCCACGAGATAGCTTCACGTGACAAATAAGTAAGAATTTGATAGTAGTCTGTTTGAATCAAATGTGACAGGGCCATGCTTACTGCCCTGCCAGCTACTACAAAACATATATATTCAGACCCGCAAAAAAGAAATATACATATATATTCAGACGGGTCGTCGAGCAAGGGGGAGGCGGTCTTGGGCCGGCCCGTTGAATCATCATCCCCAGATAACACTCCCCCGGCCCTCTTATAAACGGCTAACGTATTACTGGCGGTCGCCTTCTGGAGAAAAATTGGCGCGACGATCGGCAGAGATCGAGACTGTTTGGCTTCTTAATTCTTCGGTCCAATGTGTCGTGCTACCGGCAGCTTGTTACTTCTCCCTTTTCTGTGCAAGTGTTTCACCTAGTGTACTGATATACCGATCGAGATGTTGAACTTATTATTAATCAAGGCCTGCTATTGCCATCACACTTGGATGGGTGGGGTTAGCTAAGATCTTGGAATCTATATATGGCCAAAGCCGAAAGCTCTTGCCCTGTCTATTTTCCTCTTCCGCCCCTTGCGGCGGCATGCGGAACACACGGCCAGCACCAATTATGTAAGCACATCGATTACATCAGCTCCCATATTTATATGGACGGTACGTACATTGCATCTGCCTAGTACAGGGTGCATATGTTGATGATACTATTTTGTTTTTAGATAATAACCTGAAACATACCAGACACCTTAAAATGGTTCTCTGGCATGAGAATCAACTATAGTAAAAGTGAGCTCATCCTAGTTAACATAGATGGTTCTGAGGTGGAGAGTTCCTAGGTATACTAGAGTGCACTAAAAGTTTCTTTCCCATTAAGTACCTTGGGATACCACTTCACTATGATAAGCTTAGAAGAGAAGATATTCAACCACTTATTGATAAGATTATGAAAAGAATTGCTGGGTGGAGAGGGAAACTTCTATCTTACAAGGGAAGAATTATCCTCATCCAGGCAATTCTTTCTTTAAATGGTGACTCTGATGCACTGATCTGGTAACTTGAGAATAAGGGTGTCTATTCCTCTAGTTCGTTGTACCATGTGAATAATTTTAGAGGGGTCCAACCCCTGTTCCTGCCAGCTGTTTGGAAACTGGTAGTGCCTCCAAAGATTCATGTCTTCCTTTGGCTGTTTTTCCAAAACAAGCCGATGACTAGAGACAATCTGAGGAAAAGACATATAATTAAACCGCTGGATTGTGTTTTCTATGCTGAACAGGAAACAAACCACCATTTATTTTTTGACTGTGTAGTAGGCAGGAATATTTGGTCATTTGTCAATCTCTTTTTCCAAAAGAATTTGGGTACAAACTTTGAATCTGTGACCCGATTTTGGATCTCTAATAATAAGAATTTAGCTTTAAACGTAGTTAGTTCTGCTGTCCTATGGTGTTTATGGAAATATAGGAACTCTATGATTTTTAATAACACCATTTGGACATCTATTAATCAGGTGTGGAGACTGATTCACATGATGCTCAAGATCTGGGTGACTCTGACCCCAGAAGCAAGAAAAAGCCGTGTGGAGGAGTTCTTGAGCGCGCTGGCGAAGCTACTCCAGCAACCCTTGATGATCTCATGTGGCTGAAAGCTAGAAACTCTGGATTGGATGTTGGTGTAAGCTGGGACAACCTCAAAATCTCTGAAGACGGCGGATTCTTTTCTCCTACCAAGAAGCGAGACACCGACGGCAAGACCATGGTGAACATCCCCGTGTCTACCCTTGCAATCTGCTAGTCGCCCCAGGCGGCCCTGGCACCACCACTCAAGTTCAGGAGGGGAGCGAGCGAGTTTGCGGTGTGATCTCACCCCCCCCCTGCCATCTGGGCAGGCGTTTGTTTTTAGCTTTCTTTGTGCTTTTGTTTTTGCCCTTTGGCTCTCAATCGAGCAGGGCTATAATAATTGACTAAGTCTGGATTGTTGAACTTTAGCTTTGTAGTTGTAAGATTCTGTATGGTTTCATTTTGGTTAATGGAACCGGGGAGAGGCCTCTCTGTTCTTCTAAAAAAAGTACAGGGTGCATCTACTCGTCTGCATAAGCACACTAGATTCTCTATAGAGTACAGAGTTTAATCCCCAAACCAGTCACTACTGCTATAGCTAGCTAAGGTTCACTGTCGAAATTTATGGTTTACTGCTAGCTAGGACTATGAGATTAGCTTCTGGCCGCTTATCGCAACCAACACATTCGTTTCCTTGATTCGATCTTTGTTAACGCGGTACGGGTGTGCTAGCACAATTTCTACAGTATATGGAAGGTATAAATACGCATGCAATGCATTGCACGTTCAACTTACTCACTTGCATGCATGCAAGTGGTGTTTATACTTGGCAAGTAAGTATCCAACCAAGTGAAGGAAATATGCCCTAGAGGCAATAATAAAGTTATTATTTATTTCCTTATTTCATGATAAATGTTTATTATTCATGCTAGAATTGTATTAACCGGAAACATAATACATGTGTGAATACATAGACAAACAGAGTGTCACTAGTATGCCTCTACTTGACTAGCTCGTTAATCGAAGATGGTTATGTTTCCTAACCATAGACATGAGTTGTCATTTGATTAACGGGATCACATCATTAGGAGAATGATCTGATTGACATGACCCATTCCGTTAGCCTAGCACTTGATCGTTTAGTATGTTGCTATTGCTTTCTTCATGACTTATACATGTTCCTATAACTATGAGATTATGCAACTCCGTTTACGGAGGAACACTTTGGTACTACCAAACGTCACAACGTGAATCGGGTGATTATAAAGGAGTACTAGGTGTGTCTCCAAAGGTACTTGTTGGGTTGGCGTATTTCGAGATTAGGTTTTGTCACTCCGATTGTCGGAGAGGTATCTCTGGGCCTTCTCGGTAATACACATCACATAAGCCTTGCAAGCATTGCAACTAATGAGTTAGTTGTGAGATGATGTATTACGGAACGAGTAAAGAGACTTGCCGGTAACGAGATTGAACTAGGTATTGGATACCGACGATCGAATCTCGGGCAAGTAACATACCGATGACAAAGGGAACAACGTATGTTGTTATGCGGTCTGACCGATAAAGATCTTCGTAGAACATGTAGGAGCCAATATGGGCATCCAGGTCCCGCTATTGGTTATTGACCGGAGACGTGTCTCGGTCATGTCTACATTGTTCTCGAACCATAGGGTCCGCACGCTTAAGGTTACGATGACAGTTATTATGAGTTTTGATGTACCTAAGGAGTTCGGAGTCCCGGATGAGATCGGGGACATGACGAGGAGTCTCGAAATGGTCGAGACGTAAAGATCGATATATTGGACGACTATATTCGGAGTTCGGAAAGGTTCCGAGTGATTCGGGTATTTTTCGAGTACCGGTAGTTACGGAGAAGTAATGGGCCTTGATGGGCTTTAGTGGGAAGAGGAAAAGGCTGCTGCGCCCCCTCCCTCTAGTCCGAATGGGACTAGGGAAAGGGGCCGCCACCTTCCTACTCCTCCACTTCCTTCTCCCTTCCTCCCCTACATGGAAGGATTCCTAGTTGGACTAGGAAAGGGGGAATCCTACTCCTGGGGAGTAGGACTCCCCTGGCGCCAAACATAGGGCCGGCCTCCTCCCTCCCTTGCTCCTTTATATCACGGGGCAGGGGGCACCCCATAGACACACAAGTTGATCCTTGAGATCGTTCCTTAGCCGTGTCGGTGCCCCCTCCACCATATTCCACCTCGGTCATATTGTAGCGGTGCTTAGGCGAAGCCCGCGACGGTGAAACATCAAGATCGTCACCACGCCGTCGTCGACGGAACTCCCTCCCCGAGCTTTGCTGGATCGAAGCCCGTGGAGTGTCATCGAGCTGAACGTGTGCCAAGAACTCGGAGGCGCCGGAGTAACGGCGCTTGTGATCGGCTGGATCGTGAGGAGAACGTCGACTACTTCCCCACGTCATCATCGACTCGGAAGTGCCGAGTAATGCTGGTATTTGGGATCGGCAGGATCGCGAGGAGAAAGTACGACTACTTCCTCTACGCCAGATCGTTTCCGCCACGGTCTCACGAGGGTGCGAGACAACACTCTCCCTCTCGTTGCTATGCCATCACCATGGTCCCGTGTGCGAGGGAAAATTTTTGAAATTACTGCGTCCCCAACGGTGGCATCCGAGCCTGGTTTTATGCGTTGATGTCATATGCACGAGTAGAACACAAGTGAGTTGTGGGCGATACAAGTCATACTACCTACCAGCATGTCATACTTTGGTTCAGCGGTATTGTGAGATGAAGCGGCCCGGACCGACATTACGCCAGACGCTTACGCGAGACTGGTTTCACCGTTACGAGCATTCGTGCTTAAAGGTGGCTGGCGGGTGTCTGCCTCTCTCACTTTAGTTGAACTGAAAGGCTACGCCCGGTCCTTGAGAAGGTTAAACGGAGTCTATTTGACGAAGTATCGTTGTGGTTTTGATGCGTAGGTAAGAACGGTTCTTGCTCAGCCCGTAGCAGCCACGTAAAACTTGCAACAACAAAGTAGAGGACGTCTAACTTGTTTTTGCAGGGCAGTTGTGATGTGATATGGTCAAGACGTGATGCTATATTTTATTGTATGAGATGATCATGTTTTGTAACCGAGTTATCGGCAACTGGCAGGAGCCATATGGTTGTCGCTTTATTGTATGAAATGCAACGCCCAAGAATTGATTTACTTTATCACTAAGCTGTATCGATTGTCGTTGAAGCATTAGATGGCGTCAACGACAACGATTCTCCGTTGGATATCTATGTGTCGCTCCGGTGTCAATGGTGATCATGACGGTGCTTAGGAGATTGAGATCACAAGCGCAAGATGATGATGGCCATATCATATCACTTATATTGATTGCATGTGATTTTTATCCTTTATGCATCTTATTTTGCTTGATTGACGGTAGCATTTTAAGATGATCTCTCACTAAAATTATCAAGTAGTGTTCTCCTGAGTATGCACCGTTGCCAAAGTTCGTCGTGCCGAGACACCACGTGATGATCGGGTGTGATAAGCTCTCACGTCCATCTACAACGGGTGCAAGCCAGTTTTGCACACAGAATACTCAGGTTATACTTGACGAGCCTAGCATATGCAGAGATATGGCCTCGAACACGGAGACCGAAAGGTCGGCGTGAATCATATAGTAGATATGATCAACATAAGATGTTCACCATTGAAAACTACTCCATCTCACGTGATGATCGGTTATGGTTTAGTTGATTTGGATTACGTGATCACTTAGATGACTAGAGAGATGTCTATCTAAGTGGGAGTTCTTAAATAATATGATTAATTGAACTTAAATTTATCATGAACTTAGTACCTGATAGTATCTTGCTTGTCTATGTCTGTTTGTAGATAGATGGCTCGTCTTTGTTGTTCCGTTGAATTTTAATGCGTTCCTTGAGAAAGCAAAGTTGAAAGATGATGGTAGCAATTACACGGATCGGGTCCAGAATCTGAGGATTATCCTCATTGCTGCACGTAAGAGTTACGTCTGGATGCACCGCTAGGTGCTGTGCCTCCGGCTGATGTAACCGACGACGTTAAGAACGTCTGGCGAGAGCAAAGTCGATGACTACTCTATAGTTCGGTGCCATGCTTTACGGCTTAGAACCGGGTCTTCAACGACGCTTTTGAAAGTCGTGGAGCATATGAGATGTTCCAAGAGTTGAAGTTGATATTTCAACAGAATGCCCGGATTGAGAGATATGAAGTCTCCAATAAGTTCTATAGCTGCAAAATGGAGGAGAATGGGTCTATCAGTGAGCACATACTCAGAATGTCTGGGTATTACAATCACTTGACTCAACTGGGAGTTGATCTTCCGGATGATTGTGTCATTGATGTAATTCTTCAATCAACGCCACCAAGCTACAAAGGCTTCGTGATGAACTATAATATGCAAGGGTTAGTAAAGACTATGCTCGAGCTCTTCGCAATGCTAAAAGCTGCGGAGGTAGAAATCAAAAGGAGCATCAAGTGTTGATGGTCAATAAGACCACTAGTTTCAAGAAGAAAGGCAAAGGGAAGAAGAAGGGGAACTTCAAGAAGAACAGCAAACAAGTTGCTGCTCAAGTGAAGAAACCCAAGTCTGGACCTAAACCTGAAACTGAGTGCTTCTACTGCAAGCAGACTGGTCACTAGAAGCGGAACTACCCCAAGTATTTGGCGGATAAGAAGGATGGCAAAGTGAACAAAGGTATATTTGATATACAGATTATTGATGTGTATTTGTTCGTAGCAGCCCCTCGGTATTTGATACTGGTTCAGTTGCTAAGAGTAGTAACTTGAAACGGGAGTTGCAGAATGAACAGAAACTAGTTGAAGGGGAAGTGACGATGAGTGTTGGAAGTAGTTCCAAGATTGATATGATCATCATCGCACACTCCCTATACTTTCGGGATTAGTGTGGAACCTAAATAAGTGTTATTTGGTGTTGAGCATAAATATGATTTGATCATGTTTATTGCAATACGGTTATTCATTTAAGTAAGAGAATAAATTGTTGTTACGCTTTACATGAATAAAACCTTATATGGTTACACACCCAATAAAAACGGTTCATTGGATCTCGATCATAGTGATACACATATTCATAATATTGAAACCAAAAGATGCAAAGTTAATAATGATAGTGCAACTTATTTGTGGCACTGCCGTTTAGGTCATATTGGTGTAAAGCGCATGAAGAAACTCCATGCTGATGGATTTTTGGAATCACTTGATTATGAATCATTTGATGCTTGCGAACCGTGCCTTTTGGGCAAGATGACTAAAAATCCGTTCTCCGGAACAATGGAACAAGCTACTGACTTATTGGAAATAATACATACCGATGTATGCGATCCAATGAGTGTTGATGCTCGTGGCAAGTATCGTTATTTGCTGACCTTCACAAGATGATTTGAGCAGATATGGGTATATCTACTTGATGAAACACAAGTCTGAAACATTTGAAAAGTTCAAAGAATTTCAGAGTGAAGTGAAGAATCATCGTAACAAGAAAATAAAAGTTTCTACGATATGATCGCAGAGGAAAAATATTTGAGTTACGAGTTTGGCCTTGATTAAAACAATGTGAAATAATTTCACTACTCACGCCACAGAACACCACAGCATAATGGTGTGTCCGAACGTCAGAACCACACTTTTATTGGATATGGTGCGATCTATGATGTATCTTACCGATTTACCACTATCGTTTTGGGGTTATGCATTAGAGACAGCTGCATTCACGTTTAATAGGGCACCATCTAAATCCGTTGAGATGACACCGTATGAACTATGGTTTAAAAGTAAACCTAAGCTGTCATTTCTTAAAAGTTTGGAGTTGTGATGCTTATGTGAAAAAGTTTTCACCTGATAAGCTCAAACCCAAATCGGAGAAGTGCGTCTTCATAGAATACCCAAAGGTAACTATTGGGTACACCTTCTATCACAGATCCGAAGGCAAGTTTTTTCGTTGCTAAGGTGGATCCTTTCTAGAGAAGAAGTTTCTCTCGAAAGAAGTGAGTGGGAGGAAAGTAAGAGCTTGATAAGGTAATTTGTACCTTCTCCCGAATTGGAAAGTAGTTCATCATGTAAATCAGTTCCGGTGATTCCTACACCAATTAGTGAGGAAGCTAATGATGATGATCATGAAACTTCGATCAAGTTACTACAAAACCTTGTAGGTCTTCCAAAGTATAGTCCGCACTGCAGTGGTACGGTAATCCTATTACGGAAGTCATGTTACTAGACCATGATGAACCTACGAACTATGAGGAAGCGATGATGAGCCCAGATTCAGCGAAATGGTTTGAGACCATGAAATGCGAGATGGGATCCATGTATGAGAACAAAGTGTGGACTTTGATGGAGTTGCCCGATGATCGGCAAGCCATATTATATAAATGGATCTTCAAGAGGAAGACAAATGCTGATAGTAGTATTACTATCTACAAAGCTCGACTTGTCACAAAAAGGGTTTTCAACAAGTTCAAGGTGTTGACTACAATGAGATTTTCTCAACTGTAGCGATGCTTAAGTCTGTCCGAATCATGTTAGCAATTGCCACATTTTATGAAATCTGGCAAATGGATGACAAAACTACATTCTTTAATGGATTTATTAAAGAAGAGTTGTATATGATGCAACCAGAAGGTTTTGTCAATCCTAAAGGTGCTAACAAAATATGCAAGCTCCAGTGATCCATCTATGGACTGGTGCAAGCATCTCAGAGTTGGAATACATGCTTTGATAAGTTGATCATAGCATATAGTTTTATACAGACTTGTGGAAAAGCCTGTATTTACAAGAAAGTGAGTGGGAGCACTACAAGATTTACGATAAGTATATGTGAATGACATATTGTTGATCGGAAATAATGTAGAATTATTCGCAAAGCATAAAGGAGTATTTGAAAGGAGTTTTTCAAAGAAGGACCTCGGTGAAGCTGCGTACAAATTGAGCATCAAGATCTATTGAGATAGATCAAAACGCTTGATGAGTTTTTTCAATAAGAACATACCTTGTCAAGATTTTGAAGTAGTTCAAAATGGAACAGTCAAAGAAAAGTTCTTGCATGTGTTGCAAAGGTGTGAAATTGAGTAAGACTCAAATCCCACCACAAAGAGAAAATAGAAAAGAGAATGAAAGTCATTCCCTATGCCTCAGTCATAGGTTCTATAAAGTATGCTATGCTATGTACCAGACCTATTGTATACCTTGCTCTGAATTTTGCAAGGAGTACAATAGTGATCTAGGAGTAGATCCTCGGACATTGGTCAAGAACATCCTTAGTGAGGACTAAGGAAATATTTCTCGATTATGGAGGTGATAAAAGAGCCCGTCGTTAAGAGTTACATCGATGCAAGCTTTTTACATCGATCCAGATGACTCTAAGTCTCAATCTGGATACATATTATAAGTGGGAGCAATTAGCTAGAGTAGCCCGTGCAAGTGAGCATTGTAGACATAGAATATTTGCAAAATACATACGGCTCTGAATGTGATGTAACCCGTTGACTAAGCTTCTCTCACGAGCAAAACATGATCATCCCTTAGTACTCTTTGGGTGTTAATCACATAACAATGTGAACTAGATTATTGACTCTAGTAAACCCTTTGGGTGTTGGTCACATGACGATGTGAACTATGGGTGTTAATCACATACAGATGTGAATATTAGTGTTGAATCACATGATGATGTGAACTAGATTATTGACTCTAGTGCAAGTGGGAGACTGAAGGAAATATGCCCTAGAGGCAATAATAAAGTTATTATTTATTTCCTTATTTCATGATAAATGTTTATTATTCATGCTAGAATTGTATTAACCGGAAACATAATACATGTGTGAATACAAAGACAAGCAGAGTGTCACTAGTATGCCTCTACTTGACTAGCTCGTTAATCGAAGATGGTTATGTTTCCTAACCATAGACATGAGTTGTCATTTGATTAACGGGATCACATCATTAGGAGAATGATCTGATTGACATGACCCATTCCGTTAGCCTAGCACTTGATCGCTTAGTATGTTGCTATTGCTTTCTTCATGACTTATACATGTTCCTATAACTATGAGATTATGCAACTCCTGCTTACCGGAGGAACACTTTGGTACTACCAAACGTCACAACGAATCGGGTGATTATAAAGGAGTACTACAGGTGTCTCCAAAGGTACTTGTTGGGTTGGCGTATTTCGAGATTAGGTTTTGTCACTCCGATTGTCGGAGAGGTATCTCTGGGCCTTCTCGGTAATACACATCACATAAGCCTTGCAAGCATTGCAACTAATGAGTTAGTTGTGAGATGATGTATTACGGAACGAGTAAAGAGACTTGCCGGTAACGAGATTGAACTAGGTATTGGATACCGACGATCGAATCTCGGCAAGTAACATACCGATGACAAAGGGAACAACGATGTTGTTATGCGGTTCCGACCGATAAAGATCTTCGTAGAACATGTAGGAGCCAATATGGGCATCCAGGTCCCGCTATTGGTTATTGACCGGAGACGTGTCCCGGTCATGTCTACATTGTTCTCGAACCATAGGGTCCGCACGCTTAAGGTTACGGCGATGCTTATTATGAGTTTTGATGTACCGAAGGAGTTCGGAGTCCCGGATGAGATCGGGACATGACGAGGAGTCTCGAAATGGTCGAGACGTAAAGATCGATATATTGGACGACTATATTCGGAGTTCGGAAAGGTTCCGAGTGATTCGGGTATTTTTCGAGTACCGGTAGTTACGGGAGAAGTAATGGGCCTTGATGGGCTTTAGTGGGAAGAGGAAAAAGGCTGCTGCGCCCCTCCCCTCTAGTTCGAATTGGACTAGCGAAAAGGGGCCGCCACCTTCCTACTCCTCCACTTCCTTCTCCCTTCCTCCCCTACATGGAAGGATTCCTAGTTGGACTAGGAAAGGGGAATCCTACTCCCTGGGAGTAGGACTCCCTTGGCGCGCCAAACATAGGGCCGGCCTCCTCCCTCCCTTGCTCCTTTATATATCAAGGGTGGGGCACCCCATAGACACACAAGTTGATCCTTGAGATCGTTCCTTAGCCGTGTGCGGTGCCCCCTCCACCATATTCCACCTCGGTCATATTGTAGCGGTGCTTAGGCGAAGCCTGCGACGGTGAAACATCAAGATCGTCACCACGCCGTCAGGTCGACGGAACTCCCTCCCCGGAGCTTTGCTGGATCGAAGCCCGTGGAGCGCCATCGAGCTGAACGTGTGCCAAGAACTCGGAGGCGCCGGAGTAACGGCGCTGTGATCGGCTGGATCGTGAGGAGAACGTCGACTACTTCCTCTACGTCATCATCGACTCGGAAGTGCCGAGTAACGGCGCTGGGATCGGCAGGATCGCGAGGAGAAAGTACGACTACTTCCTCTACGTTGTGATCGCTTCCGCCACGGTCACGAGGGTACGTGAGACAACACTCTCCCCTCTCGTTGCTATGCCATCACCATGGTCCTGTGTGTGCGTAGGAAATTTTTTGAAATTACTGCGTTCCCCAACACCAAGATCGATTGATCAGTTGACTACTGAGACTGCAGCCTCCAGCGTACGCGTAGCTTAATTATGTCGTGTACAATGCAAGGTGCTTAAGGGAGGTGTTTGGAGAAATAAACCAAACTTTTTTTAAGCATCAGTGCTTATTTGTATATGATAAATACTTAATTAGGCGTCTCTTCTGTAGAAATAGGCACCGATGCTTCAGAAAAATCTGGTTTATTTTTTTAAGCACCTTCCTAAGCACATAGCATTGTACAAGACCTTATCTCTCTCTACCTGCGCCGCGAAGCTAGAAAAAGCAAGGAGCTGATGTTGTCAACTTGGTGCCAGATCAAAGCTGAATTCCACTACATCCTAGTTAAAATACTCATGCATGTAAACATACATGCAACCCTTGTTATCTAGGGCGTGTTTGGTTGCCTGCATGAGGCCCAACCATACCCGCGCGGGAAAAAAACGGTATGTTTGGTTGGCTGCATACACTGTTGGGCTTGCATGTCACGATGTTTAAAGCACTCTTGGGCCTGGCTCTCTGGGAACGCTCGAATCGGCAGTTTCTCCAGGGCCAGAGCCGAGCGGTGCACGTGGGCGGCGGCGGCTGCACGCGCGCGGCCATGCTCGAGAAGCCGCGTTGCTTCCCGAAGCGCCGACAGTTATTAGCCACACCGCCCCACTCTCCCCATTCTCCCAACTCTCACCGGTGGCGGCGGATCGGAGGAGAGCAAGAAGACCACCGGACTCCATCACTGGCGAGCATATCATCACTTGGCCCGCGGCAATGGCGGTAAGCACTTCTCTCTGTTTGTCATGCACTACCTTTTCCCGTTTGATCCGGCAATAGATCCGATCCACGACGGAGAGGGGAATGGAGAATGGAGGTAGATAAGCATGTAGAGGTAGTTCATACGAGTTCATACTACTTCATACTAGTTCATGCAAGATCAAAATAGAGGTAGATGCGGATGCAGTAGAAGGGGGATTGGGGGTACACAACAGACACCGGCTAACCGCGGCGGCCGTCACGGGCGTGCGGAGCGGCGGGTCGAGTGGCTGGCCTTCATCTTCTTGTTCATCGCCGTGCGGGGCGGCGGGTCGTTGTCGTCGTCCTCAGCGGAGTCGAGGTCGATCTGCCAGGTATGACAGCCTGGCTCCGGTGCCCTCGCTGGCATCTACACCGGTTCTTCCTCCTCCTTAGGCTCCCCATCGATGACCGCCGCCGGCACGATTGCCGTCTCCCAGTACACTGCGGCACGTCGGTCATTAGGAGCCCAATAGTTCTTGTACTTGGACCACTTCTTCCTTTGTTTAGCGTCGTCGGAGACGGCCTGATTCATGGCCCAACAATGATGTCGACTGCCATCGCGCCCTTCGCTTGGTCAGGATCAGCGTCTTCAGCTCTTGTGAAGTGGCCCTCTTGAGCACTGCATCAGATTCCTTCTGCATGTCAGGCATGGAGCCGAAGTTCTAGCACACCTCCATGGTGTTCTCGAACTTGGTGCTGTCACCAGCCGACCACCCGAGGAAGAAGGCCCTCCAGCCAATACCCCAAGGGAAGGGGTTGGCATTGGAGCTGGAGCCAGAGCTCATGGCAATGGAGAGGAGGAAGGTTGAGAGTGAGAGAAGAGAGGGGGTGGGTAAGTAGTGGTGGGCAGGATGAGTAAATATAGGGGTGGTGGAGAGGAGGAGAAGAGTGATAGTCATGCCGTTTTAACTATATGCTCTTCAATAAGCCATGAACTCTGTGTTGTGTCTGACTCCATGAATTGTGTGCAGATCGAGGAGAGCAACGAGATGGGCACGGAGGTGCTCCCGACCAATGACAACAAGGGCAAGTAGCCCCTTCATCCAATGCCCGACGAGGTTGTGCCGCCGCCCACCGTGGAGGAAGAACCGAAGACGCCTGAGGCTGGCGACGACGAGCGCATGGAGGAGCCCCCCTAAGCAACAAGCGTCGCAACTACGGCCACTACCATGAGTAGGATGGCCCAACTCACTTCTGCAAGGTCATCCTTGCACCGAAGCTTGAGTGCATCCCCATGCCCCTGGACTTCACCAAGCACTTTGTCGCGGTGCCGACGGAGTTCAAGCTCAAGAACACCACCGGCTGCTCCTGGAAGGTGATGGCGAAGCAGATGAACGACAGGGTGATCCTCGATCAGCGTTGGGCCACCTACGCAGCCGTTCATCAGATCAAGATCGGCTGCATGGTGACGTTCAAGCTCCTCACTCCCGACACCCTCAAGGTCATCATCTTCGACGACGATAGCATTGAGGTCATCAACAAGTGCGGGAAGCACGACGAAGCCTTCGTCGCCAAGGACTAGGACCGGGGCACCTCCTTTCTAAGTATTATCGAGTCTGCTTTGAATTATTTATGGTTTATGCGTTGAACTGTTATGAAGTGTGGTACTGCTTATCTGAACTATGTTGTTAAGTAGATGATCCTCTGTTTATACTCTGCTATGCTTATAATGTGTGCTACATGGTTGTGCCGAAGTGTGATGGTAACCTCACCAACTAGCCAAAGAGGTTACCACACACAAGGCGTTGCGTACAACCAAACACCATGCCTTGGGTTTATCCACTAATATGCAGGCAACCAAATACCGAACAGTGTGGTTTTGCCCATGCAGGTAACCAAACAACTTGCAGATGGTGCATTTGAAGCTGCATTTGCATAGCCAGGCTGAGTTGAGAAGGCTATGCAATGCAACCACTGTAGACTACCGCAACCAAACACGGCACTAGTGGATGGAGTCACTGCCGACACATGCGTGAACCGATAAGCACGCAGCAGCGCACATCGATCGATCGAACCGTTGTAGTATTTCTATACTGCCGCCATGGTTACTTGCTCACAGCTGATAGTAATGCACACTCCTACGATGATGTTCGAACCAATGGCTGGTACTGACGCACACTCGTGGGAGATGTGAGCGCGACGGCCGGAAACGGTGTGAATCGTGTTGTTTTCGCGCCGTGGAGGGTCGATGGATCGATCTGGGCAGGGGTACTTCGGAGGTGAGTGCATATCTCCGCGTCGGCAAATGTATGGGGTGGGTTGGTCTTTGATTCGCGCAGGTTTCCATTCTTTACTGTTTTTAAATTTGCACCAGAGTATTTTTCCAAGTTGAAAACCAAACAGAAGGAGATAGATATTGGCAACATTCATTTACCATATAAACCAGGCACCCCTTTCGGAGATTTGCATTCCATTGACTATGAATAGATTATAGTGTGGCCGTGCAGGCACCAAGACTCTGCATTCATGTCTGGAATATTTGCGTACAAAATATTGATTATTGGGATTTTTATTCTGTGCCCCTGGTTCCTTAGCTCTACTCATTCATCCCCGCGTTCTTAACTTTTGCTCAATTTTCCCCACTCCCTTGCCAGAAACCCTCATAACTGGGCACAACAGACGTTGCCGTCGGGTCAGAGGCTTGACCGTTAACTCTGACTAGTGGGGCCACGCTGGACTGTGCCGCGTTGGGTGGTGTCACTGTTCGACCGTTGGGCCGTGGTTTCGTTGGGCCGTCCCTTGCATTAAACGTCTGCGCGTGCCGCCAGGACAGAAGCCTGCTATGCATGCACCCAGCAAACCCTGCCTGCATGCGTCGATCGAGCCTGCATGCGCCGATGCCACGATCCCACGATGCGCCGACCGAGCCTGCATGCGCCGATGCGTCCGCCACGATGCACTGACCGAGCAGCTTTTTGCACGCCAGCCGCCACGGATGCAGCGACGGTCACTGCCGCTGGTTCCTCTCTTCTAGCTAGGTGGCTACATATATGTGGCTTGTGTAAAAAAAGAGCCACTCCCTTGCTTCGTTGTACTCATTCATCCCTACTAACAAAGCTTGCTTGCATGCACTTGGTGGTTACTAACAAGGGAACCCTACTAACAAGTCGAGCTCTCTAATAAAATAATCAACAAATATGTAGTCCCAATATGTAGTTAGGGCCAACAAGCCCATAGCACGATCACATAGCTCAAACTAGGAAGAACTTAATAATAGAAATATAGAAAACTTAATAATAGAATTTAAGAAAAGGGCCAACAAGCCCAAAGCAACTCCAACATAGTTCAATTACAACTTAACACAACATAGACTAAATAAAGATAGAGGGTTTAGAACCCTAGATGCCGCCTTCTCCACCTCGCTCCTCCTCCGGGCGTCCTTTTCACTGCTCCTCCGGGGCGTTGTCGATGGGGTATGGAAGAGTGTGCATGCGCGTCGTCGTAGGGAAGATGTTGTTGTACTCCGTGAACCTGTTGTGGGTGGTGAAAGCGATGAACTCGGAGCCACAACAAAACACCTGGCCGAGTAGGTAGAAGGCGTCGAATGTGTTGGTGAAGTGGGCAAGGAGAGCAACCACCACCCGGTTTTGGATGACCTCCTCGACGCGGAACATCGTTGGAGATCCCCTCGGGAGGTGGTGGTAGCCGGACGCGAGGAAGAACTCGGTGAAGTTCCTTGCGGTCCTCAGCCTTGATATCGCCCACACACGTAGTGTGCGATCAACGTACACGCCGGTAGGGTAGAGCCTCTCCGGCACGGTGGGTGGGAAGCGGTAGGTTGGTCCAGTGTACTGCATGGCTGAGGGATGTGCAGAAGATGGAGGAGGGGTCGAAGAGCAAGAAGGGCAGATGGATGAGGGATGGCAGAGGCAGAGGGTGGCTTAAATAGTCAGAGTGCTACGTGTTATTTGGCCATGGAAATAACGGGGTCAAATGTGAAGTTAGTAGCCCGTTTTCAAACCCACCGCAGCATCGGGAGTGTACACACGTGGGAAAAGGTGGTTTGAAAAGAAGAAGAAAAACAAGCTAATTGCACGCGTGGGAATCCGTGATCAAACGCTATATTATATGAACAAAAAGAGACAATTTTTGAAGAGCTTGTGGCCATTTTAAATGATAAAAATAATTTGGCCCTTAAAAGTTTGGTCATTTTGCATAGAACAAAAAGAACGATGCAAAAACAGAGCAAACGATGCAAAAATACAGAGCCAACACGTTCACAAAAAATAGAGCAAACGATGCAAAAGAAATGACGCAATTCGACGGGCTAACCAGAGCTTGGTTTCCTTTTGGGCCCAATAACAACGTTTTTTTCACGGAGTCAGTGGTGGGCGAGTAGACGAGCACAACCAATAGGATCGCCTCTCGCGGATCGCCCCATGATCCAACGATGCGGAGCCGTCCTTGTGATCGAACGGCGCGGAGCCTGCACACAGCCAGCCCACCTAGTTCCTTCTAGAAGGCCATATCTGAGGGCTGTTGCATGACGCGAGGGTATGGCCGGACGGCTGACGTTGGGAGTTGGGGTTAGGCGAAACCCCGCAGGGTTTAGTGGGTTTTTGAGCTGGTCAACGGGGTTTCGAAGGCTTTGACTGAGCATAACTAATTTAAAAAATCAAAAAAATATGAAACCTTCACCGTTCGTCGTTTTATAAGACAAACTAACGGGGAAAAAAAATACTAAACTTGGTCTATAGTCATTTTCATGAAATAACCCTAGCTGGCACGATCGAGGTCAAATGAGCACCATTAATTTAAAAAAAATAAAAAATATATAAAACCTGCTCACAATGTTGTCTTATGTGACGTGTTACCAACCAAAAATCATAATTGCTCTATGGTCATTTTCATGAGAAAACCTTCACACATATGAGCTATCATGTACATGATTTCATAGAGTTCAAGGAGAGGAGGTGGTGTTACCTTCTGTTTTTCAAAAATTTAAAAAAAATCAAAAACATAACTAAAGCTTTATTTTAAAGTGAATAAGAAGGATCTGAAGTTAGTTTTCCATTTGAATATTTGAAAACGTGTTTATAATAGTTTTTATATTAAAGGATATGTTTTCAAAAGAAAATGTAAAAATATGAAGATTAATTCAAAAATAATAAACTTGGCCGATAGTTTTATATTAATGTTGTCCTATGTGACATGTTACCAACCAAAAATCATAAACTTGTCCTATGGTCATTTTTATGAGAAACCTTCACACATATGAGCTATCACCTACAAGAATTCATATATATCTAAATTTCTTTGACCTCCTCTAAATCATCTCAAATTTTGCACACATGATCTCCTACACAAACATAGATAGTTGATAATACATCTTCATTAAAATGTTGTTTTTTGCTCTTGTAGTAGTAATCCACGCCCTTGATCCTGATCTTCTCCTCTTCCTTCTCTTTGAAGGAGGCGAGACATACTGCACACACCAATGAATTATATTAGTACATTATAGATTCATGGGAATACACCATGTCAAACGAACTAAATGAACAATCTAAATTTCAAGTAGGCTTACCTCATACTTTTCGTCGTCATCATACACTGGATTGTACGGGTCGTCGGAAGTATAGTCTATCTTCCTCCTCTTCCCCCTACCATCATCCTCCTGAATATACAATTACATCCATCACTAGTAAATACATAAGCCAATTGAAAATTTAGATATGCACCGATGACACATAGATCATAGGGCTAATATACTATCCTATTTGCATTTTCCATTGTCATGCACACACATTGAACAAAAGAGCTAATATAACTACATATTGAAATTTAGATATGCACACTTGATCATAGGGCTAATATACTATGATCCTATTTGCATTTTCCATTGTCATGCACACACATTAAACAACAGAGCTAATATAACTACATATTGTGGACATATTGTGAACAACAGAGCTAATATAACTTGAAGCAAATAACTTGAGTAGCATTTAAAAACCCAATCCGTGAGCACTAAAAACAAATCTAATAAGCATCATAGCATTAAAAACCCCAATCTATTCACAACATCTAGCATTTTTGCAACAAATTTATCCAAATCTAAATACCCCAATCATTGTAGCACCTAAAATCATAGTTCACAACATCTAGCTAGCATTTTTGCAACCAATTTATCCAACAAACCCTAGTCCAAGAACCCCCATCCCCCCAACCCATACAAAAAACCTCGACCCATCCGTCAAACCAACTACTCTAACCATCTGAACTACTATATGAATCACAATCGAACTAACTCTACAAGCTAAGCAAGTGCAAATGGGTGCCCAGTGCAAATACCTGCTCCTCCATGGTAGGCGGCGCAACGGGGGCATTAGGATGGACTGCGCCACTCGACGCCGTCACCTTCTGTAGTGATGAGGCGGAGCCCACCACATCCGCAGCGGTTGCGAGTTTCCCCGCACCGCCGTGGACGCCGCCGACATCCGCGGTCACCGCGCCCTGACCCTGTAGCTCAACCACATCTCCGACCGCTGCGCCGGCGTTGCCACGAGCGTCGGCCATCTGAAAGATGGAGGCGATGAAGGTGAGGAAGAGGATGCGGTGGGGGAGAGCGAGACAGTGCGGTGGAGGCAGTGGAGGAGAGCGAGACGACGACGGTGTGCAGAGGAAGACGATGCGGCAGGAGTGGATTTGGGAGAAAATGGTAGGGGCGATGGAGGTGGTTGCCCTCTTTATATGATGGGACGTTTCGGGCATGTCCATGGACACCTGCTACCCCACGACCGCGGTCTTGCATGCGCCCACGTATACGCGGCCCCACTCGTCAACTAACGGTCAAAGGCATTGACCCGACGACAACATCCGTTATAACCAGTTATATGAGGGTTTTAGGCAAGGGAGTGGGGAAAAGTGAGCAAAAGTTAACAGAGTGGTGATAACCAACAAGTATAGGGGATCGCAACAGTTTTCGAGGGTAGAGTATTCAACCCAAATTTATTGGTTCGACACAAGGGGAGCCAAAGAATATTCTCAAGTATTAGCAGCTGAGTTGTCAATTCAACCACACCTGGAAACTTAGTATCTGCAGCAAAGTGTTTAGTAGCAAAGTAATATGATAGTGGCGGTAACGGTAACAAAAGTAAAGACAGCAAGTAATGTTTTTGGTATTTTCGTAGTGATTGTAACAGTAGCAACGGAAAAGTAAATAAGCGTAAAACCAAAGATATGGAAAGCTCAGAGGCACCGGATCAGTGATGGATAATTATGCCGGATGTGGTTCGTCATGTAACAGTCATAACATAGGGTGACACAGAAGAGCTCCAATTCATCAATGTAATGTAGGTATGTATTCCGAATATAGTCATACATGCTTATGGAAAAGAACTTGCATGTCATCTTTTTCCAACCCTCCTATGGAAGCGGGGTCCTATTGGAAACTAAGGGATATTAAGGCCTCCTTTTAATAGAGAACCGGAACAAAGCATTAGCTCATAGTGAATACATGAACTCCTCAAACTATGGTCATCACCGGGAGTGGTCCCAATTATTGTCTGTTGGTGGTTGGCGGATCATATGTCATAGTAGGTGACTATAGACTTGCAAGATAGGATCAAGAACACACATATATTCATGAAAACATAATAGGTTCGGATCTGAAATCATGGCACTCGGGCCCTAGTGACAAGCATTAAGCATAGCAAAGTCATAGCAACATCAATCTCAGAACATAGTGGATACTAGGGATCAAACCCTAACAAAACTAACTCGATTACATGATAAATATCATCCAACCCATCACCGCCCAGCAAGCCTACGATGGAATTACTCACGCACGGCGGTGAGCATAATGAAATTGGTGATGGAGGATGGTTGATGATGACGACGGCGACGAATCCCCCTCTCCGTAGCCCCGAACGGACTCCAGACCAGCCCTCCCGAGAGAGATTAGGGCTTGGCGGCGGCTCCGTATCATAAAACGCGATGAAACTTTCTCTCTGATTTTTTTCTCCCCGAAAGCCAATATATAGAGTTGGAGTTGGCGTCGGAGGGGCTCCAGGGGTCCCACGAGGTAGGGGGGCGCGCCCTAGGGGGGGAGGGGCGCCCCCACCCTTGTGGACAGGGTGTGGGCCCCCTGGTCTTCATCTTTGGCGAGGATTTTTATTTTTTATTTTTTATAAGACATCCCGTGGAGTTTCAGGTCATTCCGAGAACTTTTGTTTTCTATACATAAAACAACATCATAGCAATTCTGCTGAAAACAGCGTCAGTCCGGGTTAGTTCTATTCAAATCATAGAAGTTATAGTCCAAAACAAGGGCAAAAGTGTTTGGAAAAGTAGATACGACGGAGACGTATCAACTCCCCCAAGCTTAAACCCTTGCTTGTCCTCAAGCAATTCAGTTGACAAACTGAAAGAGAAAAAGAAAAACTTTTACAAACTCTATTTGCTCTTGTTGTTGTACTTATGTTAAGCCAGCAGTCAGGTTTTCAGCAAAGATCATAACTAACCACATTTGCAATAACTCCTAGGTCTCATGTTTACTCATATCAATAACATAATCAGCTAGCAAGCCATAATAATAAATCTCGGATGACAACACTTTCTCAAAACAATCATAATATGATATAACAAGATGGTATCTCGCTAGCCCTTTCTGAGACCGCAAAACATAAATGCAGAGCACCTTTAAAGATCAAGGACTGACTAGACATTGTAATTCATGGTAGAGGAGATCCAATCATAGTCATACCCGATATAAATTAATAGTAATGAATGCAAATGACAGCCGTGCTCTCCAGCTAGTGCTTTTAATAAGAGGGTGATGACTCAACATAAAAGTAAATAGATAGGCCCTTCGCAGAGGGAAGCAGGGATTTTTAGAGGTGCCAGAGCTCGGTTTTGAAATAGAGATGATTTATATTTTGAGCGGCATACTTTCATTGTCAACATAACAACTAAGAGATGACGATATCTTCCATGCTAAACAAATTATAGGCGGTTCCCAAACAGAATGGTAAAGTTAATACTCCCCCTCCTCCACAAGCATCAATCCAAGGCTTGCTCGAAACAACGAAAGTGCCTCCAACATTCAATGGGTCCTGTGGGGAGTTTTGTTTGCAATTATTTTGATTTAGTTTGCATAAAGCATGGGACTGGGCATCCCGGTGACCAGCCATTTTCTCGTGAGTGAGGAGCGGAGTCCACTCCTCTTGAGAATAACCCGCCTAACACGGAAGATAATGGCAGCCCTAGTTGATATATGAGCTATTCGAGCATGCAAAACAAAATGATTATTTGAAGGTTTAGAGTTTGGCACATACAAATTTACTTGGAACGGCAGGTAGATACCGCATATAGGAAGGTATAGTGGACTCATATGGAATAACTTTGGGGTTTAAGGGATTGGATGCACAAGCAGTATTCCCACTTAGTACAAGTGAAGGCTAGCAAAAGGCGGGAAGCGACCAACTAGAGAGCGACAACAGTCATGAACATGCATTAAAATTAATAAACATTGAATACAAGCATGAGTAGGATATAATCCACCATGAACATAAATATCGTGAAGGCTATGTTGATTTGTTTCAACTACATGCGTGAACATGTGCCAAGTCAAGTCACTTAAATCATTCAAAGGAGGATACCAACCCATCATACCACATCACAACCATTTTAATAGCATGTTGGCACGCATGGTAAATCATTATAACTCATAGCTAATCAAGCATGGCACGAGCAACTATGATCTCTAATTGTCATTGCAAGCATGTTTATTCATAATAAGCTGAATCAGGAACGATGGACTCATCATATTTACAAAACAAAAGAGGTCGAGTTCATACCAGCTTTTCCCATCTCAGTCAGTCCATCATATATGTCATCATAATTGCCTTTCACTTGCACGACCGAACGGTGTGAATAATAATAAGAGTGCACGTGCATTGGACTAAGCTGGAATCTACGAGCATTCAATAAACAGGAGAAGACAAGGCAATATGGGCTCTGGGTTAAATCAACAATGATGCATATAAGAGCCACTACAACAATTTAATCATGGTCTTCCCCTACTGACCCCCAAAGAAAACAAAAGAAATAAAAACTATTTACACGGGAAAGCTCCCAACAAGCAAAAGAAGAACAGGAAGTATTTTTGGTTTTTCTTTTTAATTATTACTACTACAGCAGGAAAAATAAACTACTACTAATTTTTTGGTTTTTTCTTAAGGTTTATTAAACACACAAGAAGAAAGCAGGAAAAAGGAAAATAAACTAGCATGGATATTACAGTGAAAGAGTATGAGCACCGACATCTAGCAATGAGTGTGTGTGAACATGAATGTAATTTCGGTGGGAAATACATACTCCCCCAAGCTTAGGCTTTTGGCCTAAGTTGGTCTATTGCCAGGGATAGCCTGGCTGATACCCGTAGGTGTAGCTGGGGTCGTCTTCATGCGATGCAATGACTATCGCCTCCTAAGCTGCAGCGTGGGCGAGCTGCCTCCGCTCTCCTCTCGTACTCATCTGCCTCCTCTCTGGTAATAATATATCTTCCTCTAAATGCGAAAATCAAAGAAGGAAGGAGCAGGAAGAGTAACATGGACAACATGCCGTTTGTTAAAGATTAGTCGAAATCTTGGAGAGGTGGTTCAGTCCTCGCAACAAACTGGTGGGAAACCATAGAATCAAAATCTAAATAAGTAGGGGTAACTCCATGTCACCCTCACGAATGTCTATCTCAAGAAAATTAGCTAAGCGGGTTGCATAAATTCCTCCAAAGAAATCTCCGTTATGCCTATTAAGATGCAACCTCTGAGCTACAATGGCTCCCATATGATAAGATTGGTCTCCTAACACAAAGCACTCCACGAGAATGCTGAGATCAGAGCACACATGTGACATGCTTCATCCTTAGCATTTATGCATCCGCCTATGAAGAGAGCAAAATAATGTATAGCAGGAAAGTGAATGCTCCCTATAGTGGCTTGCGTTATATCCCTAGATTCCCCACAATTATTCTAGCAAGAAAGTCTCTATATTCAGATTTAGGGGATCCTCGATACTACCCCAAGATGGAAGTTTGCATGCAAGAGTGAAATCCTCTAAGTCCATGGTATAAGATTTTCATAAAGGTCAAACATGACTGAAGGAGAATTACGCCAAGATGAAAACTCAAACCTCCCCACAAATGAACTTGTGAGGTCACGACATCGGGGGCATTTGTCGACTTCAAAGTCCTCAAGACCGAAGTACGCAAATATGCGTTAAATTCTTCTTTAATTCCCGCTTGATCCATAAAATTTTCAAAAGGCCATTCACAGGGCCTCACAAGAGCGTCTCTTGGTGGTTCCTCGTCAGCATCACACATTGCAAGCCTGGGACCTTGCTTCCTTGAAGAACCACCTTGGAACATCTTCCTAAGCATATTGTTTTCTCTGAAAAACAATTCTGAAATTTTTAGTAACTTCAAACAAAAGTGAACCAACTTCAATAAAACTGATAGCAACTACTCATACAAGTGCCTAGAGCATATATCAATCATTAGAACTACTTGGAACCATATAAATTTGACATGCAAGCTCAAGAAAATGGTCACCTATGCGGCACAAATTTGCAAAGAATAAAGCACTAGAACAAAAACTAATTGGATCAATGGAGGAGTCACATACCAAGGAACAATCTCCCCAAGCTGTTTTGCGAGAGGTGCTTTGAGCAAGGAGATCGAAAATCACAGCAAAAGTGGCTGGAACACAAGCTTGAGTTGGTTTTTCGGGTTTGTATAAGGCAGAGGAAGAAGATGGGTGAAGGGATAAGTGGAGGAGGGCCACCATGGGCCCACGAGGCAGGGGGCGCGCCCAGGGGGGTAGGGCGCGCCCTCCACCCTCGTGGCTAGGTGGCAGCTTCCCCCACGGTAATTTTTGCACTAAAAATCCTCAAATATTCCCGAAAGAATCATATTAAATTGGCATGACATTCTGAGGACTTTTATTTTCGGGATATTTTTTTATTGCACGGATAAATCAGGAAACAGACAGAAAAATACTATTTTACTTTATTTGTACTAAAGAATAGAAAATATAAAGAGGGTACAGAAGGTTGTGCTTCTAGTTTCATCCATCTCATGCTCATCAAAAGGAATCCACTAACAAGGTTGATCAAGTCTTGTTAACAAACTCATTCCGATAATCATGGAACCGGAGAAATTTGAATAACACTATGTTACCTCAACGGGGATATGGACATCCCCAATAATAAGTATATCATATTTCTTCTTGACAGTAGGGAGAGGAAATTCAAAACCTCCTAATATAATCGATGGAATTTTTCCAATAGAGTTGATACTATGAACTTGAGGTTATTTCCTCGGAAAGTGTACCGTATGCTCATTACCATTAACATGAAAAGTGACATTGCCTTTGTTGCAATCAATAACAGCCCCTGCAGTATTAAGGAAAGGTCTTCCAAGAATAATAGACATACTATCATCCTCGGAATATCAAGAATAGCAAAGTCCGTTAAAATAGTAACGTTTGCAACCACAACAGGCACATCCTCACAAATACCGGCAATGTATAGCAGTTGATTTATCAGCCATTTGCAAAGATATTTCAGTAGGTGTCAACTTATTCAAGTCAAGTCTCACGATATAAAGAGAGAGGCATAACATCGACACCGCTCCAAGATCACATAAAGCAGTTTTAACATAATTTCTTTTAATGGAGCATGGTATAGTAGGTACTCCCGGATCTCCAAGTTTCTTTGGTATTCCACCCTTAAAAGTATAATTAGCAAGCATGGTGGAAATTTCAGCTTCCGGTATCTTTCTTTTATTTGTAACAATATCTTTCATATATTTAGCATAAGGATTCATTTTGAGCATATCACCAATCGAATACGCATAAAAGATGGGTCTAATCATTTCAAAGAAAGCGCTCAAAATCCTCATCATCCTTTTCTTGGATGGTTTGGGAGGAAAAGGCATGGGTTTACGAACCCATGGTTCTCTTTCTTTACCATGTTTCCTAGCAACGAAGTCTCTTTTATCAAAACGTTGATTCTTTGATTGTGGGTTATCAAGATCAACAAAGAGTTCAACTTCTACATCATTATCATTACTAGGTTGAGCATCATCATGAACATTATCATTAACATTTTCACTAGGTTCATGTTCATTACTGGATTGTGTTTCATCATCAGACATAGAGATATCATTTGGATTATCAGGTGTTTTAGCAATAGGTTCACTAGAAGTTTGCACAGTTCTATCATTTTTCTTTTTCTTCCTTTTAGAAGAACTAGGTGCATCAATTTTATTTCTCTGAGAGTCTTGCTCGATTCTCTTAGGGTGGCCTTGAGGATACAAAGGTTCTGAGTCATTCTACCAGTTCTAGTAGCCACTCTAACAACATAATCATTTTCTTATTATTCATTTCATCAAGCACTTCTTTACGAGCTTTAAGTACTTGTTCTACTTGAGTGGTAACCATAGAAGCATGTTTGCTAACAAGTTTAAGTTCACCTCTAATATTAGCCATATAATCACCCAAGCGTTTAATCATAAAGGTATTTTGTTTTAATTGTCTACCAAAATAAGCATTAAAGTCATCTTTCTTAAACATAAAGTTATCAAACTCATCCAAGCACTGACTAGCAATTTTAGTAGGAGGTACTTTAGCTTTATCATATCTATAGAGAGAATTTACCTTTACTACCTGTGTCGGGATAACGGGATCAAGAGGTTCTTCAGTGAATAAGGAATTGAGATCATACACTTCTTCAACAGGCGGTAAATTAAGACCATGTATTTCTTCAATAGGAGGTAAATTCTTAACATCTTCAGCTTTAATACCCTTTTCTTTCATAGATTTCTTTGCCTCTTGCATATCTTCGGGACTGAGAAATAGAACACCTCTCTTCTACGGAGCTGGTTTAGGAATAGACTCAGTAATTGGCTCAGGAGCTGGCTCAGGAATTGGCTCAGGAGGTGCCCAATTATTTTCATTTGTCAACATATTATTCAATAAAATTTCAGCTTCATCCGGTGTTCTTTCCCTGAAAAGAGAACCAGCACAACTATCCAGGTAATCTCTGGAAGCATCGGTTAGTCCATTATAAAAGATATCAAGTATTTCAGGTTTCTTAAGAGGATGATCAGGCAAAGCATTAAGTAACTTGAGAAGCCTCCGCAAGCTTGTGGGAGACTCTCTTCTTCAATTTGCACAAAATTGTATATATCCCTCAAAGCAGCTTGTTTCTTATGAGCAGGGAAATATTTAGCAGAGAAGTAATAAATCATATCCTGGGACTACGCACACAACCAGGATCAAGAGAATTAAACCATATCTTAGCATCACCCTTTAATGAGAACGAAAATATTTTGAGTATATAAAAGTAGCGCGATCTCTCATCATTAGTAAACAGGGCAGCTATATCATTTGACTTAGTAAGATGTGCCACAACAATTTCAGATTCATAGCCATAAAAAGGATCAGATTTAACCAAAGTAATTATATCAGGATCAACATAGAATTCATAATCCTTATCAGGAACACAGATAGGTGAAGTAGCAAAAGCAGGGTCAGGTCTCATCCTATCTCCAAGAGATTCTTTACTCCATTTAACTAGCAGCCTCTTAAGTTCATATCTATCCTGGCAGGCAAAAATAGCTGCAGAAGATTCCGCATCAAAAAGATAACCCTCAGGAATAGCAGGCATATTTTCATCATCACTTTCATCATTGTATTCAGTTTCAATAATTTCTCTTTCTCTAGACCTAGAAATTTGTTCATCTAGAAATTCACCAAGGGGCACAGTAGTATCAAGCATAGAAGTAGTTTCATCATAAGTATCATGCATAGCGAAGTGGCATCATCAATAATATGCGACATATCGGAACGAATAGCCGAAGCAAGTTTAGGTGTCGCTAGCTTACTCATAACAGAAGGTGAATCAAGTGCAGAGCTAGATGGCAGTTCCTTACCTCCCCTCGTAGTTGAGGGATAAATTTTTGTCTTAGCGTCTTTCAAGTTCTTCATATTGTCCAGCAGATATAAATCCCAAGTGACTCAAAAATAGAGCTATGCTCCCCGGCAACGGCGCCAGAAAAAGGTCTTGATAACCCGCAAGTATAGGGGATCGCAACAGTTTTCGAGGGTAGAGTATTCAACCCAAATTTATTGATTCGACACAAGGGGAGCCAAATAATATTCTCAAGTATTAGCAGCTGAGTTGTCAATTCAACCACACCTGGAAACTTAGTATCAGCAGCAAAGTGTTTAGTAGCAAAGTAATATGATAGTGGCGGTAACGATAACAAAAGTAAAGACAGCAAAAGTAATGTTTTTGGTATTTTCGTAGTGATTGTAACAAAGAGCAAATGTAAAAGTAAATAAGCGTAAACCAAGATATGGAAAGCTCGTGAGGCACCGGATCGGTGATGGATAATTATGCGGATGTGGTTCGTCATGTATGATCATAACATAGGGTGACACAGAACTAGCTCCACTTCATCAATGTAATGTAGGCATGTATTCCGAATATAGTCATACGTGCTTATGGAAAAGAACTTGCATGACATCTTTTGTACTACCCTCCCGCGGCAGTGGGGTCCTATTGGAAACTAAGGGATATTAAGGCCTCCTTTTAATAGAGAACCGGAACAAAGCATTAGCACATAGTGAATACATGAACTCCTCAAACTATGGTCATCACCGGGAGTGGTCCCAATTATTGTCACTTCGGGGTTGCGGATCATAACACATAGTAGGTGACTATAGACTTGCAAGATAGGATCAAGAACACACATATATTCATGAAAACATAATAGGTTCAGATCTGAAATCATGGCACTCTGGCCCTAGTGACAAGCATTAAGCATAGCAAAGTCATAGCAATATCAATCTCAGACATAGTGGATACTAGGGATCAAACCCTAACAAAACTAACTCGATTACATGATAAATCTCATCCAACCCATCACCGTCGAGCAAGCCTACGATGGAATTACTCACGCACGGCAGTGAGCATCATGAAATTGGTGATGGAGGATGGTTGATGATGACGGCGACGAATCCCCCTCTCGAGTCCCGAACGGACTCCAGATCAGCCTCCCGAGAGAGATTAGGGCTTGGCGGCGGCTCCGTATCGTAAAACATGATGAAACTTTCTCTGATTTTTTCTCCTGAAAGCCAATATATAGAGTTGGAGTTGGCGCCGGAGGGCTCCATGGGGCCCACGAGGTAGGCGCGCCCTTGGGCGCCCCCACCCTCGTGGGACAGGATGTGGGCCCCTGGTCTTCATCTTTGGCGAGGATTTTTATTATTTTTATAAGACATCCCGTGGAGTTTCAGGTCATTCCGAGAACTTTTGTTTTCTCGTACATAAAACAACATCATGGCAATTCAATTTGAAACAGCGTCAGTCCGGGTTAGTTCTATTCAAATCATACAAGTTAGAGTCCAAAACAAGGGCAAAAGTGTTTGTAAAAGTAGATACGACGGAGACGTATCAAGTGGGGATGAATGAGTAGAGCTCAGGAACCAGGGGCATAGAAATAAGAATCCCTGGATTATTTGATTGTCGATGCATGCAGGCAGATGAAAAATCATGGATTCAAACAATCCAAATGAAGAGGTCGATCTTTGTTGAATGGTAGTAGGAGTACAAAGGTACCTTCACGTGCATGAAGTCTATTTGTGTTTTGTGTACATGCACTGCTCGGGGCGTACGAATTCCTCAATAGCGAATTAATTTCGCGCGTGACCACGAAGGCCGGCCAGCTCGCCTTATTTATAGAGTAGGTGCCATCGAGAGATCACCTTGTTACGTTTGACCAAACAATTATGGGTCACTTGACTGGCCCTAATTTAATTTTTTTTGCGGGGTGGCCCTAATTTAATTTCCGGTCGACTAACTTATAGTCGGTCCAATAAAAATTCTCTATATAAAAGCACCGCGTCCTGTGCATTAGTAGAAAAAAACTACTTTAGGTGACACATATTAGTCTCAGTTTGTAAATGAACCAGCATTAATATGATCATTAGTGTCGGTTGCAACGGCTAGGCGGGCGGGCATCATTAGTCCCGGTTCATGTTGAACCTCTAGTACCGGTTCGTGCCACGAACCGGGACTAAAACGTGATGGCAGGCTAGTGTCAGGCTGGGGGCCCATCAACCCCTTTAGTCTCGGTTCGTGGCATGAACCGGGACTAGAGGCTCACTTTAGTCCCGGTTTGTATCATCAACCGGGACTAAAGATGATCCTATATAAACCCTTCGTCGAGGCCGAGCTCTGTGTTCTTTCCCATTCCTCTCCTCTCTGTTCTTCCCCTCTTGCTCGAGCTCATCCTTCATTTTGCCCAAAATTTTTCAAGATTAGAAGGCCCCCCATCCATCCAAGTGATCACAAAGATTAGCAACTTTGTCCTTTCATCTCTTATTGCTAGATTAGCTCTTGCAATGCTCTATAAGTATAGTGATTTGAGGGTTTTAGTTTGAGAGTAATTATATGTGGTAGTTTATTTGATTTATATGCAATTTGAGCTCAAATTAACTCTTAGTTTGCATATGTATGTGTGGTTTACTTAGTGCCTTCCCGTCCCCGTCCTAACCACCGTTGATCACCCGCACCGTCCCATCGCCGACACCACCTTCGTGAGTCTCTTG
Source organism: Aegilops bicornis (assembly GCA_021605145.1). Taxonomy (NCBI): domain Eukaryota; kingdom Viridiplantae; phylum Streptophyta; class Magnoliopsida; order Poales; family Poaceae; genus Aegilops; species Aegilops bicornis. The sequence continues at coordinate 672,416,879 of CM038672.1, forward strand.
TTCTTATCTTTTTTACATAAAAAAATCATGTTTGTGTGATTTAGATATATAGTCACTTGTATAATTTTCTTACCCGTACGTTGTTTGTTATACATAGTGGCATGGTTTTGATATCCATCCCCATCGGCCCTCGTCCAGTTTATGATTCGGATGTGGTATATTCTCTTTTATAACTATTTGTTGCATTTCATGTTTATGACAAATTATGCCCATCAAGTTGACATAGATATTTTTATCTAGGAGGTATGTGAACCGGAAATTCCAACCGACCTCTTGTCGAGAGGTTAAATTTACTTAAAAAAGAAAATGAGTATTTGAAAGAAAAATTGAAAAGAATTGAAGAAGAGAAGATGAAACTGGAGTTTTATGTTGCCGATGTCGTCGATGATCACAAGATCAAGATGGAGACAATGCGCTTGAAGATTATAAAGATTAGAAAATATGCCATTGATAGTGAGGCTTGGTATCATTATGTTGTTAGATCAATTGTTACCTTAGTTGCGATCTTGATCGCATTTTTTGTTGCATTTAAATGCTTTATCTAGAGAGTTTTTATGTTGTTTTATGAGAATAATGAACTTTATGTATGAACTTTTATTAATTTGGTCTTTTCGGTGTTGTGTAATGAAGATGAGCCGACAATGGATGTATGATGACCGATGCTCTCCCCAGTTTGTTAATGATGTGCGTACTTTTCTGCTTGCGGCTGAGGAAAACAAGCGGCCAGATGGTTTTATGTGTTGTCCATGTGTTGTCTGTAAGAATGATCACAATTACTCTAAGTCAAGAACCATTCACGTTCACCTGTTTGAGTCTGGTTTCATGCCTCACTATAATGTTTGGACCAAGGACGGAGAAAGAGGGGTTATCATGGAAGACAATGAAGAAGAAGAGGACAACAACAACTATCCTGGCCATGTGTTCTGTCGTGGTTTTGTCACGGCAGATGTCCTTAGTGTCAGGACTTAGTCGCGAGGCCAACGCATCTATGTGGTAGCTTGAGAGGGGTTGAGCGGAATCGAGAGACGCAACACAAGACATGGATTTAGATAGCCGGCCCCGGAAACATCATCCGGTAAAAACCCTACATGCTGTTTGAGGCTAGGTATCAATATCATCACGAGGGAGTCGCCGTAAACCGACTCTCCTCTATGTGTCTAGCCCTAAGATTGTTTCTTCTTGCTTGTAGCTTGTCCCTCTTTGGGAGCCCTACCTCTCCTTATATATGCTTTGAAGAGGCGGGTTACATGTAGAGTCCAACTCGGACTTTAACTTAAACTATTCTAACTTATCGCCATGGGCTTCTTAACATCTTGGGCTTCATAACGTCTTGGGCTTCATAACCTCGACAACCCGATTATCACTTTGTTTGCGGTTTAACATTGTCTCGCCGGTTTAACATTGTCTCGCCGGTTTAACATTGTTCGCGGTTTAACATTGTTCGCCGGTTTAACATTGTCCGCGGTTTAACATTGTCTGCCGGTTTAACACCAGCCGGTTTACCGTCTGTTCGAGTTATCTGTCTTGACTGTCCGCCGGTTTAACATCCGCGGTTTATCAAGTCCCGGCCGGTTTACGACTCCGGCCGGGTCATTCCGCGGGGTATATCCCCGACATTAGCCCCCAGTTTAATTTGGATTTATCCATGTTAAACTGATCCTGTTCATCCTTAAGTCCTTGTCACTTCTTCTAGAAAATCTGGGTCAATAGGCCAGCTTCATAATCAATTTGCTGACATTGGTTTATCACAGAGAAATATTGTGAAGAATAACTCCTTTGACTCAGCTCCCAATGCTTAAAAACAATATTGGTCTTTGAAATACTCATCTGATCTTCAGCCGATTTAAGAATGTAGAACTTGCCAGTTTATCATTGCCAAGATCACCGGTTTATAAATATTGATAGCACCGGGTCATACTTGTGGTTAACATCCAGCTTGAAAATATACCTCTTATATGCCTATCACTTGTAGCCCTCAACTCTTAAGAAGGTAACGTAGTAATGTGACTTAAGATTTGCTTCAATATGAATGTCACAAGCTTGAAGAAATCCAGGTTGTTCATCTCAATCACTAGTCGAATTGAGTATTCCACATATGTAGCCCCAAGTGTCGGGTTGTCATGCTTGCAAAGAACCTGGGACTTGTAATTCTCGATGCTCATAAAACTTCAACCAGTGTAGCCCCCAAGGGCCGGGTCATTATGCATATAATGAACAGGGACTTTATATATACTTCATTGAGAATAACATTATATTATGTAACTCCCATTATGGGGCTTGAACCCACGTTTCACAAGGTTGAGAGCTTTGTGCTTTACCAACTGAGCAGTGGACCCTTCAATATAATGGATAAAAAGCTTTGTATCTTGAATAGTTGACAGGAGCAATTGGTAGCCCCCAAGGGCCGGCTCATTATAATATGATGAGTCGGGTCTTCAATAAGGTGAGCAAACAATGACTTTGCATTAGCCCCCACGTGTCATGGTGCATGCTTGCAAATGACATGAGACTTGCATATTTGATGTAATCTCAACTTGAATAATGTAGCCCCCAAGTGCCGGGTCGTAAGCTGCAGCGACTCGGGACTATTCCTTCATTTGTAGAATAAATCATATCCATTGACAATATGATAGCCATTGCGCTAACGCCGACTTTGAAAACCTTAATCATAATACTGGTTATTGATAACCAAAATAAAAATCCAGCCATGTTGGCTATTTGAATAATATATCCAATGATTTATAAGCGCATGATTCCAATGGCGCAATCCAAATATATCTTGGCGACTTATAGCCGAAAGCCGTAGGTCAATAAACACCGGATTATAAGTGATTATATACGACAACTTGTAGTTGAAAGTCGAGCCGGGTTAAAGAACACCGGTTAATTTGATGACTGTTAGTCATGCCGGGTCGAGAGACGCCGGTTCAACATAAAATTTATCAAAAGAGAAAAAATCTTGACAAAGGCAAATAAAACTGTAATCGAGGCTTTTCAAGGGCTGTCAGCCCAAATTGAGGCTTTTCATGGGCTGCCGTGCCGCTGAGTTAAACCATTTGACAAAGCCTTTTAAGATGGGCCTCCAACTAACCAATCGTCGTTTTAACTTTGACAAGTTCAGGGTCTCGGTGAGAGTAAGCATCAAACGCTCGGGTCATGCCAGGATTACTTGGATAGGAGTGGCTTACTTGATGAAGGCAGGTTAACCCGGGGTTTTAGGTGAATACACCAGGCTTCCAAGCCGTGGGTCGATACCCAGTTACAAGGGTCCTTTCAAACTCTTTGGTATTTGACACAAAGAGCCCCCAAGTAACTTTGTGAGCTGTGCTCAATGGGTGCCTATGTTTGAGTTTGTGCTTAGCAACAAGACTCTCTTTGGCCCCTTGGATGTGAAGCTCCCAAGCTTTGTTCTCGCGTGATAGCCGGATTAATGGACTCCTCTTTGCAAGCAGAAGCCCCCATGTGATATATTTACGATTTGTGCTGCTTGGTGCCTATGTTTTGAGTTGTGCTATGCAACAAATTCTCTTTGGCCCCGATGATAATATTGTCTTGATAGCCGCAGCAAGAGGGTAGTAACGCCATGTTCTCTTTGGTGAATACACCTATGTTTGAATAGGAAGCCCCAAGTGATCATATGAAGATGAGCCCATAAGGCGGGATACCTATGTTTGAACCGCGCATCCACGGCAACAGGTCCTCTTGACAACTTTTAACTTTTTGCAAGAGATAAATTCTTCTTGAACTGGAAATTCTTAAACCGGATATTGAGAGCTTCAAAGCTTTGTGGGAGACATCTTCCCCTTGAGCCGGATATTAAACCGGAATCCTCATTTTCAGTCGGAAATTTTCTGATGGCCTTTAAACTCGGACTTGCGAGAAGTTAATTCCTTTTTGAACCGGACATTTTTAAACCGGATTTGAACCAGATACTAAGGGCTTCAGCTTCGTGTGGGAGACGGGATTCCCCTTAAACCGGACTATAAACCGGAAACATCATTGTGAGCCGAAATATTTCTGGCGGCCTTTAAATTTTCATCAATATAACAGCAGCCTCCGGGACCGGGTTTCCCTTCAACATCCTGGGGCACTTGAATTTGCTGAAACTGGCAAGACTTGCTGCATCATATCATCGTAGCCCCCGAGTCTTAAGATGACTCAAGGAGTTGTCTTGAGATTCTCCGTACTTTACCATAGCAGAAGGTATATCTCATCGGTGTTAATAACGCGATGTAAATCCACATAAGGTTGAGGTGACTGCGGCGGTTTATAGATGATCTCGTATGAGCCGTGTCAGCAACTCGGCCAATGGTTCCTTCCAACTGGTTGTTTGAAGTTAACCAAAACACAGTGGCGGCTGCTTGTGCGCCTGCCCTACTGGGCCATTCGGTGCAGGTGGTAGCTGATAACATTGCATCAGAATTGTTGGAATAGATTGGACCGCAGTTTGGCGGCTTGTACATATCCATTGGGTAGCTTGCACGAGCGGGTGTGACCACGACATGCTGATGCAGATTGGTCCCTAAGGGTAGCAACTTAAGCTTGTCCATTGAACGGCACAACACGGATAAACGTCTGTGCAGAATAATGTTGTCGCGAATTCCATATCCACGGCATAATATCACCTTGGAGTAAATAATTGTCCTGATGTACTCAGACGACAGAAGATCTCATCATATCTGCTATGAACATGAAACAATTTGTCCTGTGTATAAAACAAGAAAGCGTAAAACTGTTCTCAAAAGAATTAAAGTATAATGATGAAACAAACAGGTGGATAGCACCTGGAATTTTTGTCGGATGACCGTGGAATTGTCCGGTACACCCATTATTCCATTCAGCTGCAATCGAGTCAACTCAGTCAACTCCGATGACGCGTTCGGTGAGGCCAATTGGATAATCCCTTTTAATGCTGTCTTCGTCATTAACACGGCCGTTTCCAAATACTCTCGATCGCACGACGGTCCAAAGCAGAGACGAGGCCGCTCGCCCAGGGCAACTCAACGCAGCCATGATAGAGGAGTGAGGCGTAGGCAGGCCACAGACGAACACGACATCTGAAGCGGGTGTTGGGACATGACGACCCGGTGGCGGGTCAGGCCAGGTGAAGACGACAGCTCGCAACGGACCGCGCCGACGGATAGCCAAGCGGCGACTTGGAGACGGCCTAATGCATCATGGCTAATGCATCACGGACCAGTAAGGTGAAGTAAAGGCGGCGAAATCCGGCGAATATATGGTTTGGAGATGCAGAGGCCCGGAATGGTTTGTAGGAGCAAAGTCAATGTGGCCCGGCGGCGGTTCAACACCGGGACAGCAGCGGAGTTGCAGTTGAAGTGGGACGCATCACGACGGGGGAGTAAAGCTGCAGATGTTGCGGCTCTCGGGCGGTTGCTCGGGGTCGACCGGAACGACAACGGAGGGCCCGACCGGCGGGGGTCAAACAGGAGATAGAGATGCGGTGGCGGTTTGGCCAGTGGCTCTCCCCGATTACGCTTGGGCGGCGTCCTTGGCGAAGTTGCGTGTGCACGGCTCGGGTTACCTCGACGGCGGGTCAAGGCTGGTCCACAACGGTGGTTTTGACGGAGGTGACCCGGTGCAGAATCGGCTCGGCGGAGCTGACGTTTGACTCGCAACGGCGGGCGATTCACATCCCCGGGCGGCTTCGACCGGTCTGACCACTGTGGTGGTGGCCGGTTTAGCGGTGGAACAACACAGAAGCGAAACAACGAGACGGCGTCTGCGGCGAATGGCGATTCACACCACCCACGGCGGCCGAGCGGGGACGCGGCCGTGGCAAAGCGGCCCATGGACAACCCGGCAAAGAACGACGATGGTTTAGCGGTGTGGCGTCGAGGTGATCCGGCGACCTGACGAGGCCGGTTTGAAGAGGCGAGGCCCTTCAGAACGAGGGAAAACCGAAGCGGCGGCGGCGATTCATCCGTGTTGGAGGTGGTCTCAATGGTGACTCGGCGGGGGCAAGGTACGCGGCGACCTGGCGATGAGCTTCTGGAAGAGTCAACGTGAGATGAATCTGCGGTGAAGCGGCGGCATCAATCGGTTTATCGTGGGAAACAACGGGTGGAGCCGTTTGAGAAGGCGCGGGAGGCCAGCGCGATCAGCCGCCGCGTGGCAAAGGGGCGGACAACAAGGCCCAGCGGCTCAGAGGCGTTGGTAGGCGGCGACTCAACGAGCCACAGTGGCTTGAGGCAGATGCGGCCGGAAGAGCATTGAAACAGCCGGACTGGCGTAGCGGAAAGCCGTGCACAGAGGCTGGCAACGGCGGCTTAACGACGCTGGAGCGAGGGCCACGCAGGGCGGTTTTAGCAAAAGCAGAGGCCGCGCGCTTGGCGATTTGACCGGGGCGGCTCAGCGGCGAACAGCTGAGGCAGGCCGACTCGGAGGTGGCCGGAGGCGGCAATTTTAGGACGGGCGGCTCGAAGTGCAGCAGAAGTGTAGATCAAGACTTGGCTCATTGGCGAAACGATGGCGTTCAGCGATTTATGGCAATGGAGCGGCGATAACTCGAGGGTGCCGGTTTAAAGCAGCAGCTCATCGGCGGGTTGCCGGTAATCCGAGCAAGTAGGAGCAGCGCCCGGCAGAACCAATCCACCCACTCCTCACGGGCGAAGTCAAACGGAGTGGTGACTCATCGGCGGGATACCAGGAACCCGGAGCGAGCAGGGCGGACTGGCCAGGTAAAGCACAGATCACAGCGGTAGAAGAGGAATCCGGGTCAACGCCCCAGTCCTTTTCCGGGTCGTAGCCCCCTTTTTCTCCTCTTTTCTATGTGTATATGGACTTGCAAAGGCCGATCTGATCTAATCGCCTCCCCCGATAGCAATTTCGGGCCAATAAAATACTCGGAGTTGTGGATCAACTTGGCCATCACATGGCAGTACTAATTGAAGTAGTACGACTGCTACTATTGGCTTGTACGAACAGATGTGGTTGCCCATTAGTCGCTGTGAAGCTAAATCATGACTCTGATCTTAACACGATGAACATTACCAGCTCTGCTTCAACGTGGCGCCACTCAGCGCTAGACTCCCACAGGGGCTAGGTGGCAATCCAGATAATGTTGAAGCGACAGTGGCTCGATGGCGGAAAACACTTTCAGATCGTGGGCTGTCTCCCTTCCCTTTTTTTTTCTAAAACTAGACAAATACCATCAGCAGTAGTTGATCTACTTCCAATTAGTCTCGGATCTGTACCAACAGCAGTCATCGATCCATCGACCGATCGCCATAGACACGTGCGGCGGTGACAAACCCTAGATTTCCGTCGGGTTAACCTCGAGACATGTTCCACAAGGTTTTCTTCGCCGGGTTGTCTGGCAATTTCAACCTAATAAACTCATATTTAATTCGAAACCTTCCGTGCGAATTCCTTCTGATCCAGATATTTGCGAGCTTCCGAATCCTTCAAAGAGATCCCTCCAAGAACTCAACACCATCGTGCGCGGGCCCCACGGTGGGCGCCAATTGTCGTGGTTTTGTCACGGCAGATGTCCTTAGTGTCAGGACTTAGTCGCGAGGCCAACGCATCTATGTGGTAGCTTGAGAGGGGTTGAGCGGAATCAAGAGACGCAACACAAGACATGGATTTAGACAGCTTCGGGCCCCGGGAAACATCATCCGGTAAAAACCCTACATGCTGTTTGAGGCTAGGTCTCATTATCATCACGAGGGAGTCGCCGTAAACCGGCTCTCCTCTATGTGTCTAGCCCTAAGATTGTTTCTTCTTGCTTGTAGCTTGTCCCTCTTTGGGGAGCCCTACCTCTCCTTATATATGCTGAAGAGGCGGGTTACATGTAGAGTCCAACTCGGACTTTAACTTAAACTATTCTAACTTATCGCCATGGGCTTCTTAACATCTTGGGCTTCATAACGTCTTGGGCTTCATAACCTCGACAACCCGATTATCACTGTTTGCGGTTTAACATTGTTCGCGGTTTAACATTGTCTGCCGGTTTAACATTGTTCACGCCGGTTTAACATTGTCTGCCGGTTTAACATTGTTCGCCGGTTTAACACCAGCCGGTTTACCGTCTGTCTGAGCTATCTGTCTTGACTGTCCGCCGGTTTAACATCTGCCGGTTTATCAAGTCCCGGCCGGTTTACGACTCCGGCCGGGTCATTCCGCGGGGTATATCCCCGACATGTTCCCTGAATACAATGGTACAACAATGGGGGAAGAAGCTGAGCCGGCAATGCGGGCAGAAGCTGAAGAAGAGGCATCAGAAGAGCCCGCCGATCATCTTGGTCAGGCCATTGCCGATGCAAAGAGAAATTGCGCAAGTGAAAAGGAGAGGCCGGAGTTGCAGCGCATGTTAGAGGATCACAAGAAATTGTTGTACCCAAATTGTGAAGCTGACAAGAAAAAGCTGGGCACCACACTGGAATTGCTGCAATGGTAGGCAGAGAATGGTGTATCTGACAAGGGATTTGAAAAGTTGCCGATAATGTTAAAGAAGATGCTTCCAAAGGGCAACGAATTGCGCGACAATACATACAAAGCAGAGAAGGTTGTCTGCCCTCTAGGATTAGAGGTGCAGAAGATTCATGCATGCCCTAATGACTGCAGCCTCTACCGCGGTGAGTACGAGGATTTGAATGCATGCCCGGTATGCGGTGCATTGCGTTATAAGATCAGCCGCGATGACCCTGGTGATGTTGAGGGCGAGCGCCCCAGGAAGAAGATTCTTGCCAAGGCGATGTGGTACGCTCCTATAATACCACGGTTGAAACGTTTGTTCCAAAACAAAGAGCATACTAAGTTGATGCGCAGTCACAAAGAAGACCATAAGAAAGACGGGAAGTTGAGAGTACCCGCTGACGGTCGCGGTGGAGAAAAATCGAGAGAAAGTGGAGGGACTTTGCAGATGATGCAAGGAACATATGGTTTGGTCTAAGCGCAGATGCCATTAATCCTTTTGGGGAGCAGAGCAGCAATCATAGCACCTAGCCTATGATTCTATGTATGTATAACCTTCCTCCTTGGTTGTGCATGAAGCGGAAGTACATTATGATGCCAGTGCTCATCCAAGGCCCTAAGAAACCCGGCAATGACATTGATGTGTACATAAGGCCATTAGTTGAAGAACTCTTACAGCTGTGGAATGAAAAAGGTGTACGTGCGTGGGATGAGCACAATCAGGAAGAATTTGACCTACATGCGTTGCTGTTTGTGACCATCAATGATTGGCCTACTCTCAGTAACCTTTCAGGACAGACAAATAAGGGATACCTGATACATCTCCAACGTATCTATAATTTATGAAGTATTCATGCTATTATTTTATCATTCTTGGATGTTTTACAATCATTTTATAGCAACTTTATATCAATTTTTGGGACTAACCTATTGACCCAGTGCCGAGTGCCAGTTGCTGTTTTTACTTGGTTTTTACATGGCAGGAAATCAATATCAAATGGAGTCCAAACAACGCGAAACTTTTTGGAGAATTTTTTTGGGCCAGAAGACATCCATTGGGCCAGAGCTGCACTTGGGGGTGCCCCGATGGGGGCACAACCCACCAGGGCACGCCAGGCCCCCCTGGCACACCCAGGTGGGTTGTGCCCACCTCGGTGGCCTCCCGCACCCCCTCTTTGCACTATAAATTCCCAAGTATTCCGAAACCCTTCGGGGTTACCCTTGACAAGAAGTTCCGCCGCTACAAGGTCTCTGTATCCGGGAAAACCAATCTAGACCCCGTTCCGGCGCCCTACCGGAGGGGGGAATCATCTCCGGTGGCCATTTTCATCATCCCAGCGGCCACCACGATGTGGAGGGAGTAGTCCACCCTCGGGGCTGAGGGTTTGTACCAGTAGCTACGTGTTTAATCTCTCTCTCTCTCTCTCTCTCTCTCTCTCGTGATCTATATCATGGGCTTTGTTAATATGGTCGGATCATATGATGTTTCTCCCCGTTATACTCTTGTTATGATGAATTGAGTCTTTACCCTTTGAAGTTTTGTATTGTCGGATTGAATATTCAGAGAGGAGAACACATGATATATGTCTTGCAATATGAATACTTGAGGTGACAAATGGGGTATCATATTGATTCACTTGATATGTGTTATGGCATTCAACTCGCGGATTCCCGCGGTGATATTGGGGTAATCTATGCATAGGAGTTGATGCACGTTTTTATTATATTTTCCAATAGAAACTTTGGGTTCTCCTTATAGTTCTTTGTGTGGACTGGGTATTATGAATATGAATTTGCTTTGGTGTGATTCTAGTACGAACTCTTGATTAGATTGATCGGGAAGAACATCTTGTGTTATTCTAGTACGAACTCTAGATAGATTGATCGGATAGAATAGCTTTGAGGTGGTCTCTTACCCTACAAACAATTTCTATCTTTTGTTCTTCGCTAATAGGAACTCGGGAGTGATTCTTTGCTGCACTTTGAGGGATAATCATATGATCCAACTATGTTAGCATTGTTGAGAGATTGCACTAGTGAAAGTACAGACCCTAGGCCTCATTTTCAAGCATTGCAATACCGTTTTTGTGCCTGTTTACTATTTGCTACCTTGCAGTTTTTATTTATTCAGATTATAAAACTATATTTCTACCATCAATATTACACTTTTATCACCATTTCTTCGCCGAATTAGTGCACCTATACAATTTTCCATTGTATTGGGTGTGTTGGGGACATCAGAGATTTCTTGTATTTGGTTGCAGGGTTGTTCGAGAGAGATCATCTTCATCCTACACCTCCCACGGATTGATAAACCTTAGGTCATCCACTTCAGGGAAAATTGCTACTGTCCTACAAAACTTTGCGCTTGGAGGCCCAACACGAGTCTACAAGAATAAAGTTGCGTAGTAGACATCAAGCTCTTTTCTGGCGCCGTTTCCGGGGAGGTGAGTTCTTTAAGGTATATCTTTAGATCTTGCAACTGAATCTTTTAGTTTCTTTTTTATCACTAGTTTGGTTTATAAAACAAAACTACAAAAAAATGGAATTTAGGTTGCATCATATTATTGATCATGTTTATAATATCTTTCTTGAAAATGATGGTTCGGAAAATTGTGCTCAATTGTTAGAAGAAGAAGTCAATAAAATGCTTGGCACAAAATATGTGAATGATGAGCATGATTGCAATGTTTTTAGTATGAATTCTTTGAATATCCAAAATGTTAATGATGATTGCACAAGTCATGAAAAAAATGTTTCTTATAAGCATGTCACTTTTTTTGGAGTGAATTGGGAGTGCCTTTGCACACCAAAAAGGGAAGATAGATGTTGTAAGAAGCATAAATATTTAGAAACAAAAAGGTTGCAAGAGAGGCTAGATGATTGTGCTGAAAGATTTAATTTTTTCCGCCATCCTTGTGAACTTTGCAATGAACATGGTCATTTAAATCTTCAATTCAGATTCTTTCATGATCAAATAGTGTCCAAAAATTGTGATTACTTGATTACCCTTGAGCATCATAAAGAGCTTAGTCTTCTTTTGGGGTATGAGGAAATGAAACGTATAACTGAGGGTATTCCAAAATTTAATCTTGAGAGATTTCTTGATTTTGATCTAGAAGAAATTTATATGTTTTGTATGGTAAATTGCATTGAGAATCCTTATATTGCCAACTATCTAAAGACAAGAAAAAAAATGGAATATGAAGAGAGCACTAATTAAAGGGAAAATATTTCCCAATACCCTCCTAGTGTTTATTATGATGAATCAGGTAACGAGGAGGAACTTCCTATCCAATCAATCTCTTCAACAAGGAGCTCGAAAAAATTAATTGAACCCACACATGATGTGGTGAAGAAGAAGAAAAGAAGAAAGAAGAGAGGTAAAAATGTATCTCTCCCATATAATGTTGCTCCTATTATTGTTGTGCCCCATGAAAATGAATCAAAAATTATTGTGGAAGATGATGATATTGCTTCTATGTCTTTTGGCACAATGACCAAAAGCACTATTGATGATGATTTTGTTATGCCTATTGCTTGTTGTGATGATTATGATTGGGAAGATAATGATACTTCTTATAATCTTGGAAATATTTTTGGCACTTTCTTGGAAGAATATGATAATAATGTTTGCTATACTATTGTGCTATTCATGCTATTGATAAGAATGATTGTGATGATATGCAAAACCACAAGCTTGGGGATGCTATGTTTGATGAGTATGATATGTTTGAAGATTTATTTGCTGGAAATAATGCTTGTCCTAAGCTTGGGGATGCTTTGCTTGAATATGATACTTTGATTCCTTCTACTTTCAATAAGAAAATTTATTATGATGATAGCATGCTTCCTATTTATGATGATTACATTGATGAAAGTGGGTTTGGAAGAGTGTCAACTCTAGGTAGTAGTGATCTCACTATTTTGAAGGGTGTTGAATCTTATTACAATATTGATGAAAGTGGATTTGTAGAGGTCATGACTTTATATTTAGTGATACATCCACTATTTTGGAAGTGGTTTCAATTGATTATGACAATGAAGTTGCTATCTATGATGATTATTATGATGACATGTATGCCATAAAGAGTGATAAATCGTCTATGCTTGTGCATCATGAAAAGAGTGCTGTTTGTGATAGTTATATTGTTGAATCCATTCATGATGCCTCTGAAAATTATTATGAGAGAGGAACTTATGCTCTTACAATTCTCAATAATGTCAAGTTTCTTCTCTATGTGTTGATTGTTTTGAAGTTGCACTTGTTTTGACTTCCTATGCTAGTTGATTCTTGTTCACATAAGTTGTTTGCTCACAAAATCCCTATGCTCAAAATCTTTTTATCTCTCAATTTTTGCTTTGAGCTCTGGCACCTCTACAAATCCCTATTTCCCTCTGCGAAGGGCCTATCTTTTACTTTTATGTATTTACTTTCATGCAAGAGTCAAAATTATTCTCTCTATTCCTTTTTATTTTTCTCCTTTGGAAAGCATCATGTGGTGAGGAAAGATCTAGGCACATATGTCCAGTTGAATATGGGTAGCATGAGTTATTATTGTTGACATCACCCTTGAGGCGAATACATTGGGAGGCAAAACAATAAGCCCCTAGCTTTCTATGTGTTCGGTTGAAATGTTTTGCTCATGTGTATGCGGTGAGTGTTAGCAATCATAAAATACTATATGATGGTTGAGTATGTGGAGCTCTTACTTAAACCCTGTTGAATAAGTTGAATTGCAATTGCTTGGTGACAAAGAACATAGGTTGTTGAGTTTCAAGAGAATTCATTGTTTGAACCTTAACATGTGAATTGCTTGCTACTATGTCATGATGAGTTTTATGACAAAGAATTGTTGTTATGATGCTAGCAAAAGTGATTGAAATTATCATTGATCAAACTTATGCACTTTGCTAGCATTCACACTTCATAAATTATTTCTTTTATCATTTACCTACTCGAGGACGAGTAGGAATTAAGCTTGGGGATGCTGATACGTCTCCAACGTATCTATAATTTATGAAGTATTCATGTTATTCATGTTATCATTTTATAGCAACTTTATATCATTTTTTGGGACTAACCTATTGACCCAGTGCCCAGTGCCAGTTGCTGTTTTTTGCTTGTTTTTTACATCGCAGGAAATCAATATCAAACGGAGTCCAAACAACGCGAAACTTTTTGGAGATTTTTTTGGGCCAGAAGACATCCATTGGGCCAGAGCTGCACCTGGGGGGTGCCCCGAGGGGGGCACAACCCACCAGGGCGCGCCAGGCCCCCTGGCGCGCCCAGGTGGGTTGTGCCCACCTCGGTGGCCTCCCGCACCCCCTCTTTGCACTATAAATTCCCAAATATTCCGAAACCCTTAGGGGTTACCCTATACTAGAAGTTCCGCCGCTGCAAGGTCTCTGTATCCGGAAAACCAATCTAGACCCTGTTCCGGCACCCTGCCGGAGGGATGAATCATCTGCGGTGGCCATCTTCATCATCCCAGCGGCCACCACGATGAGGAGGGAGTAGTCCACCCTGAGGGTTTGTACCAGTAGCTACATGTTTAATCTCTCTCTCTCTCTCTCTCTCTCGTGATCTATATCATGGGATTTGTCAATATAGTCGGATCATATGATGTTTCTCCCCGTTATACTCCTTGTTATGGTGAGTTGAGTCTTTACTCTTTGAAGTTTTGGATTGTCGGATTGAATATTCAGAGATGAGAACATTGATGTATGTCTTCCAATATGAATACTTGAGGTGACCAATGGGGTATCATATTGATTCACTTGATATGTGTTATGGCATTCAACTCACGGATTCCCGCGGTGATATTGGGGTAATCTATGCATAGGAGTTGGGTGCATGTTTTTATTATCTTTTCCGATAGAAACTTGGGGTTCTCCTTGTAGTTCTTTGTGTAGACTGAGTATTGTGAATATGAATTTGCTTTGGTGTTATTCTAGTACGAACTCTTGATTAGATCGACCGGGAAGAATAGCTTGCGTTATTCTAGTACGAACTCTAGGATAGATTGATCAGAAAGAATAGCTTTGAGGTGGTCTCTTACCCTACACAATTTCTATCTTTTGTTCTCTGCTAATAGGAACCCGGGAGTGATTCTTTGCTGCACTTTGAGGGATAATCATATGATCCAACTATGTTAGTGATGTCTACTACACAACCTTCTTCTTGTAGACGTTGTTGGGCCTCCAAGTGCAGAGGTTTGTAGGACAGTAGCAAATTTCCCTCAAGTGGATTATCTAAGGTTTATCAATCTGTGGGAGGCGTAGGATGAAGATGGTCTCTCTCAAACAACCCTGCAACCAAATAACAAAGAGTCTCTTGTGTCCCCAACACACCCAATACAATGGTAAATTGTATAGGTGCACTAGTTCGGCGAAGAGATGGTGATACAAGTGCAATATGGATGGTAGATATAGGTTTTTGTAATCTGGAAATATAAAAACAGCAAGGTAACTAATGATAAAAGTGAGCACAAACGGTATTGCAATGGTAAGAAACAAGGCCTAGGGTTCATACTTTCACTAGTGCAAGTTCTCTCAACAATAATAACATAACTGGATCATATAACTATCCCTCAACATGCAACAAAGAGTCACTCCAGAGTGCTAATAGCGGAGAACAAACGAAGAGATTATGGTAGGGTGCGAAACCACCTCAAAGTTATCCTTTCTTCTCAATCTATTCAAGAGTCCATAGTAAAATAACACAAAGCTATTCTTTCCGTTCAATCTATCATAGAGTTCGTACTAGAATAACACCTTAAGACACAAATCAACCAAAACCCTAATGTCACCTAGATACTCCAATGTCACCTCAAGTATCCGTGGGCATGATTATACGATATGCATCACACAATATCAGATTCATCTATTCAACCAACACAAAGTACTTCAAAGAGTGCCCCAAAGTTTCTAATCGGAGAGTCAAGACGAAAAACGCAGCAACCCCTATGCATAAGTTCACAAGGTGAACCCGCAAGTTGATCACCAAAACATACATCAAGTGGATCACGTGAATATCCCATTGTCACCACAGATAAGCACGACAAGACATACATCAAGTGTTCCCAAATCCTTAAAGACTCAATCTGATAAGATAACTTCAAAGGGAAAACTCAATCCATTACAAGAGAGTAGAGGGGGAGAAACATCATAAGATCCAACTATAATAGCAAAGCTCACGATACATCAAGATCGTGCCATAGAGAGAACACGAGAGAGAGAGATCAAACACATAGCTACTGGTACATACCCTCAGCCCCGAGGGTGAACTACTCCCTCCTTGTCATGGAGCGCGCCGGGATGATGAAGATGGCCACCGGTGAGGGATCCCCCCTCCGGCAGGGTGCCGGAACAGGGTCCCGATTGGTTTTTGGTGGCTACAGAGGCTTGCGGCGACGGAAATCCCGATCTATTGTGCTCCCTGAAGGTTTTAGGGTATATGGACTTATATAGGCGAAAGAAGTCGGTCAGGGGAGCCACGAGGGGCCCACGAGGGTGGAGGGTGCGCCCAGGGGGGTGGGCGCGCCCCCTGCCTTGTGGCCTCCTCGAAGCTTCCCTGACTTCAGATCCACGTCTCCTGGATCACGTTCGCTCCAAAAATCACGCTCCCAAAGGTTTCATTCCTTTTGGAATCCGTTTGATATTCCTTTTCTTCGAAACACTGAAATAGGCAAGAAAACAAAAATATGGGCTGGGCCTCCGATCAATAGGTTAGTCCCAAAAATGATATAAAAGTGTAAAGTAAAGCTCATAAACATCCAAAACGGGTAATATAATAGCATGGAACAATAAAAAATTATAGATACGTTGGAGACGTATCAAGCATCCCCAAGCTTAATTCCTGCTCGTCCTTGAGTAGGTAAATGATAAAACAGAATTTTGATGTGGAATGCTACCTAGCATAATTCTCAATGTAATTCTCTTTATTGTGGCATGAATGTTCAGATCCAAATGATTCAAAATAAAAGTTCATATTGACATAAGAAATAGTAATACTTCAAGCATACTAATCAAGCAATCATATCTTCTCAAAATAACATGGCTAAAGAAAGTTATCCCTACAAAATCATATAGTCTGGCTATTGCTCTATCTTCATCACACAAAGTATTTAATCATGCACAACCCCGATGACAAGCCAAGCAATTGTTTAATACTTTAGTAATCTCAAACTTTTTCAACTTCCATGCAATACATGAGCGTGAGCCATGGACATAGCACTATATGTGGAATAGAATGGTGGTTGTGGAGGAGACAAAAAGGAGGAAGATAGTCTCACATCAACTAGGCGTATCAACGGGCTATGGAGATGCCCATTAATAGATATCAATGTGAGTGAGTAGGGATTGCCATGCAATGGATGCACTAGAGCTATAAATGTATGAAAGCTCAACAAAAGAAACTAAGTGGGTGTGCATCCAACTCGCTTGCTCACGAAGACCTAGGGTATTTTGAGGAAGCCCATCATTGGAATATACAAGGCAAGTTCTATAATGAAAAATTCCCACTAGTATATGAAAGTGACAACATAGGAGACTCTCTATCATGAATATCATGGTGCTACTTTGAAGCACAAGTGTGGTAAAAAGGATAGTAGCATTGTCCCTTCTCTCTTTTTCTCTCATTTTTATTTTTTATTTTTTTGGCCTTTTTTTTGTAAAGTCCTAAGTCTCATCCCGACTTGTGGGGGAATCATAGTCTCCATCATTATTTCCTCACTGGGACAATGCTCTAATAATGAAGATTATCACACTTTTATTTACTTACAACTCAAGATTACAACTCAATACTTAGAACAAGATATGACTCTATATGAATGCCTCCGAATCAAGAGTGACATGTATGAAAATTATGAAGGTGGCTTTGCCACAAATGCGATGTCAACTACACGATCATGCAAAGAGAAATATGACAATGATGATGTGTGTCATATAAACGGAATGATGGAAAGTTGCATGGCAATATATCTCAGAATGGCTATGGAAATGCCATAATAGTTAGGTATGGTGGCTGTTTTGAGAAAGGTATATGGTGGGTGTATGGTACCGGCGAAAGTTGCGCGGCACAAGAGAGGCTAGCAATGGTGGAAGGGTGAGAATGCGTATAATCCATGGACTCAACATTAGTCATAAAGAACTCATGTACTTATTGCAAAAATCTACAAGTCTTTGAAAACAAAGTACTACGTGCATGCTCCTAGGGGGATAGATTGGTAGGAAAATACCATCGCTCGTCCCCGACCGCCACTCATAAGGAAGACAATCAATAAACAAAATTGTGCTCCAACTTAATCACAAAGCGGTTCACCATACGTGCATGCTACGGGAATCACAAACTTCAACACAAGTATTCTTTAAATTCATAATCACCCAACTAGCATAACTCTAAGATTAACACCTCTATATCTCAAAACAATTATCAAGCATCAAATTGATCATAGCATCCAATTCACTTTCTATGATAGTTTTTATTATACCCAACTTGGATGCCCATCATTCTAGGACCAATTTTATAACCATAGCAAATACCATGCTGTTCTAAGAGACTCTCAAAATAATATAAGTGAACCATGAGAGATTGATACGTCTCCAACGTATCTATAATTTTTGATTGCTCCATGCTACTTTATCTACTGTTTTAGGCAATATTGGGCTTTATTTTCCACTTTTATATTATTTTTGGGACTAACATATTAACCGGAGGCCCAACCTGCATTTGCTGCTTTTATGCCTATTTCGGTGTTTCGAGGAAAAGGAATATCGACGAGTCAAACGGAACGAAATCAACTGGAGAAGTTATTTTTGGAAGGAACCCACCGATGGAATTGGACTCCACGCCGAAGATACGGGAGGTGCTCACGAGGGTGGGGGCGCGCCACCTCTGGGCGCCGCCCACCTCGGGCGCGCCTGCCTCGCGGGCCCACGTAGCTCCACCGACGTACTCTTTCACCCATATATACCTACGTGCCTAAAACTTCTAGAACAGAAGATAGATCGGGAGTTCCGCCGCCGCAAGCCTCCGAAGCACCAAAAACCAATCGGGACCCCTTCCGGTACCTGCCGGAGGGGGATCCATCTCCGGTGGCCATCTTCATCATCCCGGCGCTCTCCATAACGAGGAGGGAGTAGTTCACCCTCGGGGCTGAGGGTATGTACCAGTAGCTATGTGTTTGATTTCTCTCTCTCGTGTTCTCTCTCTCGTGTTCTCTCTATGGCACAATCTTGATGTATCGCGAGCTTGGTTATTGTAGTTGGATCTTATGATGTTTCTCCCCCTCTACTCTCTTGTGATGAATTGAGTTTCCCCTTTTGAAGTTATCTTATCGGATTGAGTCTTTTATGAGAACACTTGATGTATGTATTGCCGTGATTATCTGTGGTGACAATGGGATATCACGTGCCACTTGATGTATGTTTTGGTGACCAACTTGCGGGTTCCGCCCATGAACCTATGCATAGGGGTTGGCACACGTTCTTGATTCTCCGGTAGAAACTTTGGGCACTCTTGGAAGTACTTTTATGTTGGTTGGATGAATCTGAGATTGTGTGATGCATATCGTATAATCATGCCCACGGATACTTGAGGTGACAATGGAGTATCTAGGTGACATTAGGGTTTTGGTTGATTTGTATCTTAAGGTGTTTTTCTAGTACGAACTCTAGGGCTGTTCATGACACTTATAGGAATAGCCCACCGGATTGATTGGAAAGAATAACTTTGAGGTGGTTTCTGCACCTACCATAATCTCTATGTTTGTTCTCCGCTATTAGTGGCTTTGGAGTGACTCTTTGTTGCATGTTGAGGGATAGTTATATGATCTATCTATGTTATTATTGTTGAGAGAACTTGCACTAGTGAAAGTATGAACCCTAGGCCTTGTTTCCTATCATTGCAATACCGCTTACGCCACGCTTATCACTTGTTACCTTGCTGTTTTTATATTTTCAGATTACAAAAACCTATATCTATCATCCATATTGCACTTGTATCACCATCTCTTCGCCGAACAAGTGCACCTATACAATTTACCATTGTATTGGGTGTGTTGGGGACACAAGAGACTCTTTGTTATTTGGTTGCAGGGTTGTTTGAGAGAGACCATCTTCATCCTACGCCTCCTACGGACTGATAAACCTTAGGTCATCCACTTTAGGGAAATTTGCTATTGTCCTACAAACCTGTGCACTTGCAGGCCCAACAACGTCTACAAGAAGAAGGTTGTGTAGTAGCATCAAGCTCTTTTCTGGCGCCGTTGCCGGGGAGGCTAGGTAAGTGAAGGTATATCTTTAGATCTTGCAATCAAATCTTTTTGTTTCTTGTTTTAGCACTAGTTTATATTATAAAAGAAAACTACCAAAAAAATGGAATTGAGTTTGTCTCATACGCTTCATCTTTTTAATATCTTTCGTGAGAATGATGGAAAGGAAAATTGTGCTCAATTGCTAGAAGAAGAATGCATTAAAATGTTTGGCACTAAATCTTTGAATGATGAGCATGATTTCAATGTTTTTAGTATGAACTCCTTGAATATCCATGATGCTAATGATATGCAAAGCCACAAGCTTGGGGAAGCTATGTTTGATGAAGATGATATTTTTTGTCCCCCAAGCTTTGATGAGCAAATTTACTATGATGAAAGCATGCCTCCTATCTATGATTATTATTGTGATGACATGTATGCTTTAAAGAATAATGATAACCATGAAACTTGTCATCTTGATCTTAATTTTCAATCACATGATAGCTATTTTGTTGAGTTTGCTCCCACTACTATTGATGAGAAGAATTTTGCTTATGTGGAGAGTAGTAAAATTTCTATGCTAGTAGATCATGAAAAGAATGCTTTAGGTGCTGGTTATATTATTGAATTCATTCATTATTCTACTGAAAACTATTATGAGGGAGGAATATATGCTTGTAGGAATTGCAATAATATCAAGTTTCCTCTCTATGTGCTTAAAGTTTTAAAGTTATGCTTGCTATGTCTTCCTATGCAAGTTGATTATTCTTATCATAAGTTGTTTGCTCACAAAGTCCCTATGCATAGGAAGTGGGTTAGACTTAAATGTGCTAGTCATATTCTTCATGATGCTCTCTTTACGTTTCAATTCTTTTCTTTTATGTGAGCATCATTGAAATCATAATGCCTAGCTAGGGGCGTTAAACGATAGCGCTTGTTGGGAGGCAACCCAATTTTATTTTAGTTTCTTTCTTTTTGGTTATGTTTAGTAATAAATAATCCATCTAGACTCTGTTTAGATGTGGTTTTGTGTTTTAATTAGTGTTTGTGCCAAGTAGAACCTTTGGGAAGACTTGGGTGAAATCTTTATGATCATGCTGTAAAAAACAGAAACTTTAGCGCTCACGAGATTAGCTATACCTTTTTACTTGAGAGTGCTATTTTGTTGATTCTTTTTGCAGATGATTACTTGACAAATTCCTCAGGTCCACCAATTTATTTTAGAATTTTTGGTGTTCCAGAAGTTTGCGTTAGTTACAGATTACTACAGACTGTTCTGTTTTTGACAGATTGTGTTTTCATTGTGTTGCTTGCATATTTTGATGAATCTATGGCTAGTAAAATAGTTTATAAACCATATAGAAGTTGGAATACAGTAGGTTTAACACCAATATAAATAAAGAATGAGTTCATTACATTAACTTGAAGTGGTGTTTTGTTTTCTTTCGCTAACGGAGCTCACGAGTTTTCTGTTAAGTTTTGTGTTGTGAAGTTTTCAAGTTTTGGGTAAAGATTCGATGGACTATGGAATAAGGAGTGGCAAGAGCCTAATATTTGGGATGTCCAAGACAGCCCAAGGTAATATTCAAGGACAACCAAGAGCCTAAGCTTGGGGATGCCCCGGAAGGCATCCCCTCTTTCGTCTTCGTTCATCGGTAACTTTACTTGGAGCTATATTTTTATTCACCACATGATATGTGTTTTGCTTGGAGCGTCATGTAGTTTTGTTTTGTTTTGCTTGCTGTTATTTAGATTAGTGTTTTTCATCTTTAATTTCAATAAAAATGTCACATACCAAGGTTAGAGAATGATTTGGTGCCATGTCTTGTCAGTTTCAAGTTGGTGTTCCCAACATCATTCTTCAATATCATGACGCACGTTCTAGTTCACCTATGTGAAGAGATTGCCGTTCTAGGTCCTGTATTTCTACACCATATGTTCCCCTTTGAGAGGTTCATGGGAGTCTTAAAGAAATATGTTCATAACCGTGCTAGGCCCGAAGGAGGCATCTCCAAGGCCCATGAAAATGAGGAGGTCACTGAGTTTTGTGTTGACTTTATTCCTGATCTTAAGGCGATTGGTGTTCCTGAATCGCGGAATAAGGGCAGACTGGGTGGAAATAGCATGCTAGGACCGAAAGCAATAATATGTATGGACGGGCATTCTCTCACTCAAGCACACTACACAGTTCTACAAAATTCTGCCTTGGTGGCTCCGTATATCGAGGAACACAAGAATATTCTACGCTCGAAAAACCTAGAGCAGTGTGACGACTTGATTACACATGAACAAATAGGGACTTTCGCCGGTTGGTTGCAGACACGTGCCATGCATGACAACGCTATTGAAGATGACCTGTATTTGTTGTCCCAGTTACCATCTTCGAATATAATGACTTTTCAAAGGGTACGAGATAAATGGGAATACATTTTACACGATCTCCCAAGATAAAAAGAGCACCAACCAAAACAATGGTGTCCGCTTTGATGTAACAACCAAGAGGGGAAATGTCACATATTATGGTTACATAGAGGAGATATAGGAACTTGACTATGGACGTGGTTTAAAGGTCCCTTTTTTTGGGTGCAAATGGGTCAATCTAACACGAGGCGGGGTAACAGAAGACCCACAGTACGGAATGACAACAGTGGATCTCAACAATCTTGCGTATGCAGACGAACCATTTGTCCTAGCCAATGATGTGGCGCAGGTTTTCTATGTGAAGGACATGTCTACTAAGCCGAGAAAAAGAAAAGATAAGGAAGCGAATACATCATACGATGAGCCAACGCGCCACATAGTTCTTTCAGGGAAAAGAAACATTGTGGGAGTGGAGGACAAGACAGACATGTCAGAAGATTATGAAAAGTTTAATAAAATTGCTCCCTTCACAGTGAATATTGACCCGGGTATCCAGTTAAATGATGAAGATTGTCCATGGTTATGGTGCAAACACGCGAAAAAAAGTTTTACACCCAAAGATCCCACTCTGGGATGTGACCGGCTTCACTGTCATCACTTTCTTCTCTAGTGAGTTTTCGGACTTATATATCTGGAAAGTCCCACTTCGGACAAACCAGAGGGAATCTTTGTAATAGTTAGGGTGCTTATGTGTTTTGGCATTTGAAACGTGTACTTATGTGCTTCATACAAACATCATCAATTTTCAACCCTTTCTGACTTCATTTGCTATTTTTCATGCGTTTACTGATTTTTTTGAGCTAAATGACCCTGAAATTGAAAAGCACTACAAATGAACTCTGAAAAGGTTGAAAGTTGGCATGGTATCATCATTTCACGCACATAGCATGTGCTAAAAAGTTGAGAGGGTTACGTCAAAAACCTGGATGCACTTCATGTACAAAATGAACAATCTCTTTCGAAGTATCAGGGTTTCGGACAAAAACTAATCTGTTACAAAGGCATTTCATTTTTTTTAAACTTATTTCAACTTGAGACTTTTTGTGCGTTCAATATGGACCATTCAAAGCCACGTCATCAATTTTCAACCCATTCCGACTTCATTTGCTATTTTTCATGCATTTACTGATTGTTTGAGCTAAATGAACCTGAAATTGAAAAAGCACTACAAAATAAACTCTGAAAAGTTGAAAGTTGTCATGGTATCATCATTTAACCCACATAGCATGTGCTAAAAAGTTCAGAGGGTTACGGCAAAAACTGGATGCACTTCGTGTACAAAATGAACAATCTCTTACGAAGTATCAGGGTTTCGAACGAAAACTCATCTGTTACAAAGGCATTTCATTTTTTTAAATAACCTAAGAATTACCAAATTAAATATAATGATAAAACACACTAATATTAAACAACGAAAAAAAGAATCACTGGAAAATTTATTTTTAAAGTAAATTTATTCACAAACTAGTGATTCACACAAAATTCAAATAATTCAAATTTAAACTATCCAAATTTGAAAACTACTAGCACTAAAATAAAGTTAATTATATGCGGAGGCCTTTATTCACAAAATTTAAACGGGGTTCGCAGCCTGGCCTGTTACTTCTGACTAATGATGAAGCCATGGTTTTCTTGAATCCTTTGACACTAGACAACATGACATATAGAAGGGTAGATGAGATCAGGAAAAATATGGACCATTTTCTGCACATCCAGAATGGTACCATTTTGTTAAATCCCTTAAAGGTTAAGAGAATCCGTTATGATTCTGAATCCTGTTCCTAGTCAGGGACTAAAGGTTTTCGTCGTATATAAGAAATCACAATCCAAGCATTGAAAAAATGTTACATTTGCATAGAATTTGTTCTCGACGTCAACGATGCCCGGCCCGCATCCTCGTCGTCGACCCGTTCATGACGACGTCCTGCTTCAGAGGTGCCATGTCCGGGATTGAGCTTCGCTGGGCTGGCACTGGGAGGTGCTACCTTCAGGGGCGCACATCTTGGTGAGGAACCCGGGTCCCGTCGTCGACAAAAAGCTTCTTTGTGGCGGGCACGTGGGCCACATTCTGTGCAGAGGTGGTACGTCACCGTGTTAGGGAGGAGGACGAGTACGTCCGTCACTACATGGTTGCGTTGGACGTCAGATTCCCCAATACCTGGCAGGTTCTTCAGGAATCTCATCCGAGCTATGATCCTGTGATGGTTCCTTCTCTTTGGGTGTCCACCGCGAGTGAACTAGATTATTCGATAGTATTCGATCTGTATTAGCTAGTGATTTATTCGAGATAATATTCGAGACGATGTATTCAAGATTATATTATTCGATAATATTTGAGACGATGTATTCGAGATTATATTCGATGATGCATATTAATTATCTGGATTATTCGAGATGCATATTATCTACTATGATTCAGTTTTTCCTTATTGATTGCATGCATGCATTCTAATTTGAGTACGAAACTGTTTTATCTTTCTTTTGGTTTAGTTAAATAAAAGCTATGGGCAATACTAATAGAGAAGGATAAGAGACTCTGTTCGACATCATACGCTCCCCGAGCCTAGATGGGAATGAAGAAGATGACGGCTCACAATATTTGAACCCTACCGGTGAGGGTATGATATTTGATGAAGACGAACGAATAGATGAAGTCCAGAACAATGATGATGAAGGAAATGTTGTTCTTCAAATAACAAAGACCGACGATGTATGTTGATATAAGCAGGCATCTGGTGATCATCACATGTTTTAATTGATTTGTATATATATTAACGAATCGATCTATCTTCTTTTAGCCCTCCGGATCGAGCAAATCTTCTACAAGCAGTAGTACAGTTTGAGGCCTGGCCAAAAATTTGAAGCATGGCATAAAGTACAACATCGATGCCATCAAACCTAATGGCGAACCGCACAAACCTAAGAAGAATGCAAACAAGTTCATTCGTCAATGCAGAGTTATTGTCAGGGACCAAATCCTGATTTCCATTCAAGAATGGAAAAAGGCAGCAAAGGAAGATCCAGATGTTACTTTTGTCGACTAAAGAGCAAAAGATCTGCTTTGGGAATCTCTCATGTCACATTTCTCCCTACCAGATCATTTCACAGATGCAGATGTGGAGAAAGTCAAGAACTCTGCTCTTAGGAAGATGGCGATAGCATTCAACAACCACAAGAAAAATATATGGGCCGCGTACGTCAATGCTGGAAAGAAGACTCCAGAATTCAAAGAACACTGGAGAAGGCAAGAGATCACTGGGACGCTTTCGTGAAATTTAAGGAATCGGAAGTAGCTCAGGAACGGTCGAGAATAAACAAGATTAACACCGCGAAAAAGCAGTGTCACCATAAGCTGGGGCCAGGTGTCTACGAGGTGGCCCGGCCTAAGTGGGATCTCGCTGAGCAACAGATGATTGATGCAGGTGTCACTCCAGTTACATTGAGCTGGCCCCCAGGTGCAGGACTTGGTTCTATGCGCATGGGGGGAAGTTGGACCCAAACACATGCGAGGTTTTGGAGTGGGCAAGTCTTAAAGGAGCCGATGTCAGTTTACTTGTTGCAATAGAAGAGGCTCGAATGGGGGTGTTCACGCACAATAGAGGGAATGACGAGCTTACACGTGTCCTGAAGAATCCTGAACACCCGGGAAGAACACAAGGAAAAGGCCTTGTTCTGTGGTTTGAGGGGTTTGCGGACTAGAACGCCGACCACAGAAGCCGTGCGAGAAAGAAGCAGCAGGAGGAGTAGAAGAGGAAGCTAGAGGAGGATAGGAAGTAGGAACCAGACCGCCTTCACATCATAGAATAAAAGCACGCAGAGTTGGAACTCGCTTTCAAGCGGCAGCAACAGCAGATCGTCTCACTTAGCCAGGAAAGGGGGTCTCAGTAGCGGCAGCAGCTAGCGGATCCAGCATTGGATAGCATCGTCCCATCCATGCCAAGAAGCAGTGTGGGTTCTGCCCCGGGCGATGATGCACTGCTTGATAGATACCCTCTGGATGATATCATAGATACGACAACTTGTGAGCTACACTTTAAAATGAAGAACATATCCATGAAGGTGGCGGATGGCTATGCTTATACAAATCCCCCTGAAGCAACCTTCCGTTGCAATCCGATTCTAGCTGGCTATGCTCGTGTCGGGGTTGATGAAGTGGTGGCACTATATTCGGGGCTAGAGCTTGACATTCCTGGAGGTGACGACGAGAGCACAATGGGAGAGGCCATACATCATATCATTCTATGGAGAAAGCATTGCATCGTCTTTCCAAGGCCACCGACACCGCGTCAGCCGGCTCCTCCTCCAAGTCCGCCACCGCTTCAGCAGACTCCGCTCCTCCAAGTCCACCACCGCGTCAGCAGACTCCTGCTCCTCCAAGTCTGCCATCGCGTCATCCCACTCCTCCTCCTCCAAGTCTGGCTACGCGTCAGCCGACTCCTCCTCCTCCAAGTCCGGCACCGCATCAGCCGACTCCTCCTCCTCCAAGTCCGGCACCGCGTCAGCCGACTCCTCCCCCTCCTCCAAATTCGGCACCGCGTCAGCCGACTCCTCCTCCTCCAAGTCCGGCACCACGTCAGCCGGCTCCTCCTCCTCCAAGTCCGGCACCAAGTCAGCCGACTCCTCCTCCAAGTCAGGCACCGCGTCAGCCGTCTCCGCCGCCTCAGCGGGCTCTGCCGCCTAAGCAACAGCGCAAGAGAGGCGCCACAGCTATGGTGGTTAGCGGTACAACAGGAGGCAAGAAATACAAATTTGGTCCAAGCCTCAAGCCTCTTCCGAGGTTGCCTTAGGAACTGACTGACGCGGAAAACGAAGACAAAGTGACGTCCCAAGTGAAGGCCCATTTTGGACCGAAACCGCCCACGCCGCCTGAGGATAAAGTACCTGAGCATGTCATTCAACACTTTATTGATATGGCTCAACCACCAGCTCCCAAGCATAGGGACTCAGACTATGAGCGCCAAATTAAGAATTCATATCAAGCACAAAAAAATAAGGAGTAGGGCTCGAGATCGAGCCAACCAACTGCCAAAAAAGCGGGCAAAGTGTTCCCCGGATGGGAGAACAGGTGGTGCAATCGATCGCCTCGCTCATTGTACCAAGACATGTGAGTACCGGCACCGATCAGCTGGTAATAACCGACGATCATAGAAGGCAGGCTGAAGAGGCCGGTGTCATTGTAGAAAAAATCCTAGGCATCGAGCCCATGGAAACTGTCGGTGTCAAAACCGGCGGATCTCGGGTAGGGGGTCCCGAACTGTGCGTCTAGGCGGATGGTAACATGAGACAAGGGACACGATGTTTTTACCCAGGTTCGGGCCCTCTTGATGGAGATAAAACCCTACTCCTGCTTGATTAATATTGATGATATGGGTAGTACAAGAGTAGATCTACCACGAGATCAGAGAAGCTAAACCCTAGAAGCTCGCCTATGGTATGATTGTTGTACGTCCTACGGACTAAAACCCTCTGGATTATATAGACACTGGAGAGGGCTAGGGTTACACAGAGTCGGTTACAATGGGAGGAGATCTACATATCCGTATTGCCATTCTTGCCTTCCACGCCAAGGAAAGTCCCATCCGGACACGGGACGAAGTCTTCAATCTTGTATCTTCATAGTCCAGAGTCCGCCAAAGGTCATACTCGCCATCCGGACACCCCTAATCCAGACTCCTCAAGAGCCCCTAAACCAGGCTTCAATGACGACGAGTCCGGCACGCATATTGTCTTCGGCATTGCAAGGTGGGTTCCTCCTCCGAATATTTCATAGAAGATTTTGAACACAAGGATAGTGTCCGGCTCTGCAAAATAATTTCCACATACCACCGTAGAGAGAATAACATTTGCACAAATCTAATCTGCTGACGTATTCCGCAACGTGACATCACACCACGGCCAAGCCTTTATTCGAATCGTTTTTACTGTCCCACCTCAGCGTGTTTAGCGAGGCGGTTTCCTTGGCACGTCTTGTCGAAGCAGAGATCGTGTCCCCTTATTCCGGGATTCTCATCAATACGGGCGTGGGTAACCCAACCGTGCCATTAATCTACGGCGCTTGGGAGATAAGCGAGTTTTACCAGGTTGGTGGGGGCGCATAGTTTCGTCCGCCCATATAAGGGGATAAGGATCCACCTTTTCCATCTACGCCTTCTTCCTCCTTTGCTTATCCATTTTCGCGCACTCGAGCTCCAGCGCCCAAGTCCGCACATCCCACCTCAACCTTCTCCAGCCATGTCCGGAGCGGGAGGCAAGTGGATGGTCTCCTCCGTCATGGAGGGACACATCAAGAAGTTGAGGGAGGCCGGATACTTGTCTAACGACATCGCACACCGGCTCCCAGACAAGGGGCAGCTCATCCCCACCCCCAGGCCCCATGAGAGGGTGGTGTTCCTCACCCACTTCCTCCACGGACTAGGTTTTCCACTTCACCCGTTTGTCCGGGGCTCATGTTCTACTACGGCCTGGATTTCCATGATCTGGCCCCGAACTTCGTCCCTCAACATCTCGGCGTTTATCGTGGGTAATGCGAGGCTTTCCTCCGCATCAAGCCCCACTTCGGCTTATGGCTGAAGACCTTCAATGTCAAGCCAAAGGTAGTGGGCGGCCAACAAGCGAAGTGCGGAGGCGCCATGGTGGGCAAGATGCCCAACGTTACATGGCTCGAGGGCTCCTTCGTTGAGACCATAAAGGGGTGGCAATCGGGTGGTTCTACATCACCGAGCCGCGTGACTTAAAATGGGCAGCGGCCCCAATTCGATATGGCTTCCTACAAGGCTCACCTCCCGGAAAGAGACGGGCCTGTCGTGGGGTAATTCGGAAGAGCGGACCGGACGCCAATCTCGGCCCAAGACCGTGAGCAAAGAGGTTAAACTGGCCAACGTAGTCCAGGTCATGCTCATCCGCCGGATCCTCCCGTGTCAACGACGGGCCTTTAACTTATGGGAGTTCAACCCGGCCTAGCACCAAACTCTGACCAGGCTCTTTGACACAACGCACGAGGATGCCTGGAAGGTGCTATTCAAGGGCACCGAGGTTCCCCCTCCCATCACCGAGGATCGCGGATTTCGCGCGAAACAACAAGCCAGCATAGTAAGCTTATTTTACCCTTTACGGGACACTTGTTTTTCATAGTTTAACTCTATGCGGGATCTAAGCTCCCGTTCCTTTGACATGAATGGCAGAAGAAGACCGGACAGATCGACTGTCCGACTCCTTTGCCCGAAGATCCAGCAGACGCCCACTTGACGGGTCTGCTGGTCCCGGCACCTTACGTGGTGCCAGAGAAGAAGGCCAAGAAGAAGGCCACGGGAACTCGAAGGAGTTCCCGGTGCCAGGTGGTGTCGGACTCATCGTCCGATGACTCCGAGGCGGACTACCCCCGTGAAGACGAGGAGGAGGAAAGAGAGGTCTCTCCCCCAGCGGGGGGATAGAAGAAAAGGAAGGCCGCCCCAACTGGGGGGGGGGGGGGGAGGGTCCAAGAAGGGAAGGACCCTCCCTCCGGACTACTCCACCAACGTCGACGACGGCTGAGGGAGTCCTGGACTAGGGTGGTGTCCGGATAGCCGAACTATCATCTTTGGCCGGACTCCTAGACTATGAAGATACAAGATTGAAGACTTCGTCCCGTGTCCGGATGGGACTTTCCTTGGCGTGGAAGGCAAGCTTGGCAATATGGATATGTAGATCTCCTACCATTGTAAACGACTACTGTAACCCTAACCCTATTCAAGGCCTATATAAACCGGAGGGTTTTAGTCCAGAGGGATCTAACAACAATCATACCATAGGCTAGCTTCTAGGGTTTAGCCTCTCTGATCTCGTGGTAGATCTACTCTTGTACTACCCGTATCATCAATATTAATCAAGCACGAGTAGGGTATTACCTCCATCGAGAGGGCCCGAACCTGGGTAAAAACATCGTGTCCCTTGTCTCCTGTTACCATCCGCCTAGACGCAAATTTCGGGACCCCATACCCGAGATCCCCCGGTTTTGACACCGACATTGGTTCTTTCATTGAGAGTTCCTCTGTGTCGTCACCTATAGGCCCGTTGGATCCTTCAATCATCAAGAACGACGCAGTCCAGGTGAGACTTTTCTCCCGGACAGATCTTCAGATTCGGCGGCTTTGCTGCGGGCCAATTCGCTAGGCCATCTGGAGCAGATCGAAGCTACGCCTGGCCATCGTGTCAGATTTGGAAGCTTGAACTATACGGCCGATGTCCGCGGAGACTTTATCTTCGACGGGTTCGAGCAGCCCGAGCGTGCGCGTGACTGTCTCGATGGGTACGATCTAGCTCTGCCGCCGAACAGTGCCCTGGAGGCCGCACGAGTGCCCGCTCCCACCCTTAATCCGGAGCCGGTTTCGCCGATCGAGGACGGTTGGTTGGACACCGCCTCGGGGGCTGAAATGTCTACGGTGATTGAGCCGAACACCATCCCTGTCCTTTGCAAGGCTCGTGACTCCCAGGTGCCGGACTCCTTTCCGGACTCCGAACCCCCCGCGCCCCTACCAGTTGAATCCGACTGGGCGCCGGTTATGGAGTTCACCGCCGCGGACATCTTTTCAAAGACTCGCCTTTGGCGATATCCTGAACTCATTAAAGTCTCTCTCTTTGTCGTGGGAGCCCTGGCGAACTACGGTTAGGAAGGTTGGGATTTGGACGACGAAGAAATTCAATGCCCACCCACCACCCACTTTGTAGCCACTGTCGATGATTTAACCGACATGCTCGACTTCGACTCCGAAGACATCGACGGTATGGACGACGATGCTGGAGACGATCAAGAACCAGCACCCACAGGGCACTGGAAGGCCACCTCGTCATACGACATATACATGGTGGACATCCCAAAAGATGGGAGCGGCGATGGAACAACAGAGGATGACCCCTCCAAGAAACAACCCAAGCGCCGACATCAGCGGCGCCGCTCTAAATCCCGCCACAGTAAAAAGGGCGATTCTGGCACGGGAGATAATAATACCCCGGACGGTTGAAGACGACCCCCTCCAAAGCAGGACTCAGCTCAGGGAGGAGGAGAAGCATGTCCGCACGACAGTGCGGCGTAAAGAGAGGTAGAGGACGATAATTATGCGCCTCCCTCCGAAGATGAGGCAAGCCTCGATTTACGCATTTAATTTGTCATGCCCGAGGATCCCACGAACAGAGCTGCTTTCAAACGCAGGCTTATGGCCACGGCAAGCAGCCTCAAGAAAAAGCAGCAGCAGCTTAGAGCTGACCAAGACTTGCTAGCCGATGATGGATCAAGTCCTTGCAGCCAAGAGTATGAACTCAACGCCCTCCAAGAGATACCTAAAACGCAGGCTGCTACCCCAATTAGAGGAAGCAGCACCCAAACCTACATCACCAGCGCATGATGCGGCCGACCGGCCACCCGCGGGTCATGGCTGTAGAGGCCTCTAGACCCTCCATTCAAGCCGCACCCGGCGCCGCTCGACCAAGGCACGGGGAAACGCACCAGACCTGTGAGATATATCGTTGGACAAGGCAAGGCAAACAAGATCGATCTACGGATCGCGTGGGCACCCCACGACACGTGATGATAACCGTCACGCCGGATACAGCAACTCCGGCCGGGCCGAACACAGTAGACAAAGCTCATATGAGCTACGTCGTGATATAGCCCAATACAGAGGCGCCTCACACCCACTATGCTTCATAGATGAAGTAATGGATCATCAAATCTCGAGGGCTTCAAACCCGTAGAACATCGAATCATACGATGGTACCACAGATCCCATGGTCCGGATCGAGGACTATCTCCTCCATATCCACATGGCCCGCGGTGATGATCTACATGCCATCAAATACCTCCCACTCAAGCTAAAAGAACCAGCTCGGCATTGGCTCAACAGCTTGCCAGTAGAGTCAATCGGTTGTTGGGAGGACCTGGAAGCGCATTCCTTGATAACTTCCAGGGCACATATGTGCGACCACCAGACGCTGATGACCTTAGCCACATAATTCAGCAGCCAGAAGAATCGGCCAGACAATTGTGGACACGGTTCCTAACCAAGAAAAATCAAATCGTCGACTGTCCGGATGCAGAGGCGCTAGCAGCCTTCAAACACAACATCCGCGACGAGTGGCTAGCCCCGCACCTAGGACAGGAAAAGCCGAAATCCATGGCAGCCCTCACCACACTCATGACCCGCTTTTCCGCGGGAGAGGACAACTGGCTAGCTCAAAGCAACAACTTGGCCAAACAACCTAGTAGTTCGGATACCAAGGACAGCAATTGCAGGTCGCGTCGCAACAAGAACAAACGCCGCATTAACGGCGATAATGCTGAAGATACGGCAGTCAATGCCGGATTCAGAGGCTCTAAACCCGGTCAGCGGAAAAAGCCATTCAAAAGAAATACCCATGGCCCGTCGAACTTGGACCGTATACTCGATCGCTTGTGCCAGATACATGGCACCCCCGAAAAACCAGCCAACCACACCAACATGGATTGTTGGGTGTTCAAGCAAGCAGGCAAGCTAAGTGCTGAAAACAACGACAAGGGGCTGCATAGCGATGACGAGGAAGAGCCCCGGCCGCCGAACAATAGAGGACAAAAGGGCTTTCCCCCACAAGTGCGGACGGTGAACATAATATACGCAACCCACATACCCAAAAGGGAGCGGAAGCGTGCACTAAGGGACATATATGCGATGGAGCTAGTCGCCCCGAAGTTCAACCCATGGTCCTCCTACCCGATCACCTTTGATCGAAGGGACCACCCCACTAGCATCCGTCACGGCGGATTCACTGCATTGGTTCTTGACCCAATCATCGACGGATTTCACCTCACTAGAGTCCTGATGGATGGCGGTAGCAATTTCGAACCTGCTTTATCGAGGATACAAAGGCGCAAAATTGGCATAGACCCTCAAGGGTTAAACCCACAAAGACGACCTTTAAAGGCGCCATACCAGGTGTAGAGGCCAATTATGCTGTGCTCGATTACACTCGAAGTGGTCTTCGGATCCCGGATAACTTCCGAAGCGAAGAGTTAATCTTCGACATAGTCCCGGTCCGCGAGCGGCTATCACGCGATCGCCGGACGAACCGCATTTGCCAAGTTCAATGCGGTGCCGCACTACGCATACCTCAAGCTCAAGATGCCAGGTCCTCGAGGAGTAATCACGGTCAATGGAAACACCGAACACTCTCTCCGAACGGAGGAGCACACGGCGGCCCTCGCAGCGGAGGTGCAAGGCAGCCTCTCACAGCAATTCTCGAGTCCGGCCATTAAACGTCCGGACACTGTCAAGCGCCCCCGGAGTAACCTACAACAAGACCGCCTGCACGATCCAAGCATCGCCAGAGCAATCCGCCCCAACCCCAGCCCTCGCGAAATTGCGAAGCCATTACTACGCTGCATATAACTACGCCCGGAGATAACATGGGCATAAGGAGGGCACGACCACGGCACGCCTGCACGCGGCTCAACCGCACCAGGGGCTCCCGATTGTGTCATTCTTTTTCTTTTTTCTTTTTTCTTACTTTCAGGACTCTGTTCTCCAGAAGCCCTGTCCGGCATTCGCGCCGAACTCACGATGCAACAGCCAGGGAAACAGAAAGCTACGTCGAGTGTCCAGGTGGTCTCTACTACGAGCATTATACCTGTTTTACATACCATCCCGCAGCTTACCCCTCGAGGGGGGACATGTTAAATAGTCCCATCCCTTGCTTATCGCACAATTTGTATCGTTCTGCTTTTATTTGCGCTTTCTTTTAATAACCAATATATAGCTCTTGCCTATTATTGCATTCTTTCCCATTATATATGTTCATTTATGACATTGCGCAACTGCATAATTTGGTACGGCTAATACACCGAGGGCTTAAGTACCCCGAAGTATGGTGTGATAAGTCCGAACACTTTCACAAGTGCGGCACCCGAACTTATAGCATTATATGCATCGGCTCCGAATCATGTCTTGGGTCAATAGTTGGGTTTGCCCGGCTCCCATGTTTTGGTACCTTACGCCCGTTATATCGGCTAAGGTAGCGCTGGGAGAACCACTGCGATTGTGCCCGGTTGAGCTGGGTTGAGCACCTCGAAGGAGAAAGCTAAAACTGACCGTCATGATAAGGCGAGAGCCGGTCGCTGTTCGAGAGGTTTCTTCGAGTCCCTAAAGACTTATGACGCTTAGAGCGAGGAACCGGCATTGTCCGGCCAAGGCGTGGATAGCGCCCCGAACTCGGTCTTCCGAATACCAGGGGCTTCGCCGAAATTTAAAATTATAGAATTCTATGGCTAAGTGAGAGTGTTCAAGCACTATAAGTCCGGTTGCCTTGTTCGCTATGCTGAGCGCCTCCCTCGGTGGACCCAAGAATGGGAACAAGAGCGCTCAAGTTTATCCCGAACACCCCAGCACTCGTGGCATGGGGGCTGAAGCCAACGACTTGCCATCTCTTAAATTTGATAAACAGCCGCACAAAAGGTAATATTTTAAATTAACAAGCGTTTCTTAGCGCATATGAACAAGTTTTCAGCGTACAGGATAACAAATGCGAGTCTATTCAAATATTACATCTTTGGAGCACTCATCCGCTATACGGCGGGCACCCTTCAGGACGCCCTCATAGTACATTTCGGGCTTGCGATGATCCTTGCCCTTCGGTGGCCCGTCCGTCACAAGCTTCTCCGCATCCAGCTTGCCCCAGTGCACTTTAGCACGGGCAAGGGCCCGACGGGCACCTTCAATGCAGACGAAGCGCTTTGATGACTTCAATCCATGGACAAGCGTCCCACCAGCCGCTGCACTAGCCCGAAGTAGCTCCTGTGCATGGCTTCCAATGGCCACACCAACTATGAGGCCCTTCATGGCCTGTTCGGCGACCTTAGGGAGGTCGACCAGCTGCTTCACTGGTCGCCAGGGGCACGGACGCTCGGTCTCAAAGATATCGAGACCAGAACACCTTCTCCGTCGAAGCTCCCTCCTTGGCGCGGTAGAACGCGGCAAAGATCGTACACACTACGGGGCAGATCTGCAAATGCTCCTGGAGAGCTCCGAATCTGGGTAAGTAATAGGTAATTCACTTTCACATGCTTGCTTTGCATAAAGAATGCCTTACCCGCCGCTATCTTCTTTAAAGATTAAATTTCTTGGAGGGCTTTTGGGCTTCGGCCTTAGCGGCTTTGGCACTCTCAAGAGCCGAGGCGAGCTCGGACTCTCGAGTCTTCGAGTCATGCTCCATACTCTCGTGTTTTTCCATGAGAGCCTGGAGCTCTTGCCGCACCTCCGCCACCCGCTCCTCATGCTTCTCTCGCTCGATGCGCTCCGCGGCCGCTTTGTTTTTGGCCGCGGACACCACCTCCTTCAGGGTCGCCACCTCGTTCGTGGCCCCTACAATACCCACGTTATTCCTGTCATTTTTTGCAACCGAATCCTTTCTATAAGGTATTTCTTTAATAAGGTATTGCTTACGTTCCCTGTCCTCGAGCTGCTTCTTGGCAAGGCCGAGCTCGTTCTCGGACCGCTCGAGGCTCTTCTTTAAAGCATTGACCTCCATGATCGGCGGGCAGAGGTCAGCAGCAGCGCAGCCTTGCATTCACATATTGACATACTTATGTTAGACTCCTGCGTATATCTTTTTAGATCCTTAGTCCGGCTTTTCTTTCCTAACACCAAACTAAGCATCGTGGGCTACTGTCTATGCGGTAATATTTTTACATATTCTAAACTTACCTCAAAGCCTGTTAGAAGGCTGGTACAGGCTTCAGTCAGCCCGCTCTTGGCGGACTGAACCTTCTAGATCACCACACTCATAACAGTGCGGTGCTCCTCCTTGATGGGGGCCCTGTTAAGCGCCTCCAGTAAGCTATCCGGTGCCTCCGGTTGGACGGAGGACACCAGCGTCTTACCCTTCCTACGAAGGGGCCGCTTGCCGGACTTCGGAACCGCTGAAGGTTCCGGTATGGAGTCCGGACGAGGGTCGGGCTTACAGCCTCTGGGGGTCTCGCTCCCCTCGCGGCTGGAGTCCGGGAGGTTGCCTTGCGGCGCTTCCTGCGCCACCTCTTCTTGACCAGGCCCCCCTTGGGGCCCCACCTCGGCATCGTCCGCAGTGTGAGTTGAGGAGGCGGCCAGAAGTGAAGTACTCTCCACTTCCGACGAACTCAGGGACCCGCTCGATGAAGCGGCGAACTCGTCCTTGGGTGGGCTGCATGATTGTTCGGCATTAGAGAACACTATGCAATGAAAAAAAGCCATGGGTATCCGGACACTTACGATCTCGCCAAGGGCTTGGCCCTTGTTGGCCACTCTTCCTCGTCGTTGTCGGCGTTGGTGGAAAAGTCCGGAGGAAGGGTCCTTCCCTTCTTGGACGCTCCGGCCTCCCCAGTTGGGGCGGCCTTCCTTTTCTTCTCTCCCCCGCTGGGGGAGAGGCTTCCTTTTCCTCCTCCTCTTCCTCAGAGGAGGATTCCGCCTCAGGGTTGTCGAGCGATGAGTCCGACAGCCCCTGGCGCCGGGAGCTCCTTCGAGTTCCCGTGGCCTTCTTCTTGGCCTTCTTCTCCGGCACCACGTGAGGTCCGGAGCCAGCAGCCTGCTGGCCGGGCGTCCGGCTGGATCTTTTGGTAGAAGGGGCCGGACAGTTAATCTGTCCGGATGTCTTCAGCCAGTCTTGTCAAAGGTTAGGGAGTTTTAGATCCCGCATAGAGTCAAACTATGAAAAAAGAGTCCCGTAAAGGGTAAAATAACTTACCTCGCTGGCTTGACGCTGCGAGCTGAATTCGCGATCTTCGGTAGCGGATGTGGGAGCCTCGGCGCCCTTGAACAACACCTTCCAGGCATCTTCGTATGTAGTGTCAAAGAGCCTTTTCAGAGTTGGGTGCTATGCCGGATCAAACTCCCACAATTTGAAGGCCCGTTGTTGGCATGGGAGAATCCGGCGGATGAGCATCACCTGGATTACGTTGACAAGCCTGAGATTCTTGTCCACCAGGTTTCGGACGCAGGTTTGGAGTCCGGACAGCTCGTCCGAATCCCCTGACGTCAGGGCCGTCTCTTTCCATGATGTGAGCCGTGTGGGGAAGCCAGATCGGAATTTGGGGGCCGCCACCCATTGAGAGTCGCGCGGCTTGGTGATGTAGAACCACCCCGATTGCCACCCCTTTATGGTCTCCACAAAGGAGCCCTCGAGCCATAGGACTTTGGCCATCTTGCCAACCATGGCGCCTCCGCACTCCGCTTGGCGGCCGCCCACTACCTTTGGCCTCGACATTGAAGATCTTCAGCCATAAGTCAAGTGGGGCTGGATGCAGAGGAAGGTTTCGCAGACGCGACGATAAACGCCGAGATGTTGAGGATAAAGTTCGGGGCCAGATCGTGGAAATCCAGGCCGTAGTAGA
Organism: Aegilops bicornis; assembly: GCA_021605145.1. Classification (NCBI taxonomy): domain Eukaryota; kingdom Viridiplantae; phylum Streptophyta; class Magnoliopsida; order Poales; family Poaceae; genus Aegilops; species Aegilops bicornis. The sequence goes on from CM038672.1 coordinate 672,454,355, forward strand.
ACATGAGCCCCCGGACAAATGGGTGAAGTGGAAAACCTAGTCCGTGGAGGAAGTGGGTGAGGAACACCACCCTCTCATGGGGCCTGGGGGTGGGAATGAGCTGCCCCTCGTTGGGTAGCCGGTACACGATGTCACTGGACAAGTATCCGGCCTTCCGCAGCTTTTTGATGTGCCCCTCCGTGACGGAGGAGGCCATCCACCTGCCTCCCGCTCCGGACATAGTTGGAGAAAGTTGAGGTGGGGTGTGCGGACTTGGGCGATGGAGCTCGAAAAGCGGAAATGGATGAGCAAAGGAGGAAGAAGGCGTAGGTGAAAAGGTGGATCCTTATCCCCTTATATGGACGCACGATGCTATGCGTCCCCCGCCGGCCTGGTAAAACTCGCTTATCTCCCAAGCGCCGTAATCAATGGCGCCGATGGGTTACCCACGTCCGTATTGATGAGAATCCCGGAATAAGGGGGCACTGTCGGTGTCAAAACTGGCGGATCTCGGGTAGGGGGTCCCAAGCAGTGCGTCTTAGGATCAATGGTAACAGGAGGCAAGGGACACAATGTTTACCCAGGTTCGGGCCCTCTCGATGGAGGTAAAACCCTACTTCCTGCTTGATTGATATTGATGATATGGGTGTTACCAGAGTTGATCTACCACGAGATCGTAGAGGCTAATCCTAGAAGCTAGCCTATGGTATGATTGTTGTTGTATATCTATCGACTAGCCTGGCCCCGGTTTATATAATGCACCAGAAGCCTAGGATAACAAGAGTCCTAGCCGAATACGCCGGTGGGGGAGGAGTCCTTGTCTTGATCGCCAAGTTTTGTGGAATCTTCCTTGTATGCGGCAACTGTCCGGACTGGCCCATGAGTATGCGACCCTGGGGGTCCTCGGCCCAATCTAACCGATTGGGGGACGACGTGGTGAGTACCCCTAGTCCAGGACACCGTCAAGAGCCCCTGAACCGGTCTTCGTTAGGGACGCCTCGATTCTTCCGAACTGTTCTTCATCTTCGGTTGCCGGTCTTGAAAACTGGTTCAACAAATCTTCTCATCTTCGATCTTGAGGATCGCCAAATGCATTCGGCGAAGTTTATACGCCGGGTATCCGAGGAGCCCTTTAAGTTTCCGCCTTTATCAATGCCTTGTTATTTTATGCCACCCCTCGGGGTTGAAGTTGTTCCCGGGCGGCAGCGTCCTCTTGCGTCCGAGCTCCAACGCCGGACTGCATTCGAGGTATCTTTTGCAGCCGAGCACCAACGCCGGACCGCTTCCTAGCTCTAGCGCTGGAATGTATCTGAGCTCCAACGCTGGACTGTATCCGAGCTCCAACGCCGGACTATGTGTCCGAGCTCCAACGCCGGACTATGTATCCGAGCTCCAACGCCGGACTATGTGTCCGAGCTCCAACGCCGGACTATGTCCAGGATGCACCTGAAGGAAAAGATGAAACCGCTGATCCTGGTAGCCCCTGAGACTCAGGTCGATGCGCGAAATCGACCTGAGGATCAACTCCTAGCTCGGCAGCATACATAGGAATAGAAACGCGGTGTGCAAAGTCCTCAAGACTCAGGTTGGGTGTGGCCGACCAACCTGAGGATAATAATCTCCTCGAAAACTATATTGCACTTTTAATTTTCTGCATTGGATTGCCAATGCAAGAGCCCCGAGACACCGGGTCGGGTGGCAACACCAGATTAGGGGATCGATATGCCCTTTAATATTTGTAAATAATAAGCCCGAAGCCCAAGAGCCCCGAGCCTAAATGCGGGCACGGGAGGCCGAATTAAGGATCGATATCCATAGTAAAATCACAAATTATGTGTAATGACTCGATGTATCCAAGTACTTTGCGTCATTAATGCTCGGATCCGCATTGTACAAAACTTTGTTGACCGACCATCGGCTTCCACCTCCTCGGCCGATAGACGAGGAGTGTTTGTCCTACTTTATAAAGCTTTTATGAGGGCAAAGATTTACAACAAACAAGGCAATCTGGCCATACGGTTTTATAAATAAAGGTACGCGGAGAGACATGTTATAGTACTGTTTAACAAAAGAAATATCTTCCAAAGAAAATAGTCCCGCTATCAGTTCCTTTCTTCGGGTTGTCATGCTAAGCATGATCATGAGACCTCAGCTCCAATGTAAGAGCAAAATATCGAGGATTTAGTTTGGGAGGCCAGTTAATGGCCCCCGGTAGTGTTGAGCGACAATGAGGTCAAGTCAGAACACTTCGCCATTGTTATGAATGGCCCATTGTTTAACACCGCCATCGGATCGCTGACCAGCTTTACGCTTATTGTGACAGCCAGTTTGGCTTTCTCCATCGAGGTGCTTAACCATGTGAGCTGGAAGCACAATCGCAGTGGTTCTCCTTTGCACACCCAGCCGAACAAAGCGGAACATAGGAGGCAAGCGCAGGAGCCGGGCAACCCCACTATTGACCGAAGACACACTTCGAAACCGATGCATATATTGCAATATCCGAGAATGTTTTTGCCGAATCTCTAAAGGTGTCCATACAGAATCGCGAGACTTGTGCTGAAAACACACAAATAGTTTAAAAGTGCCATAAGCTTGGAAAACCAAGAAACTTATTCAAAAGGTTAATGTCCGAACTAGATCAAGTGTTCGGTGCCAATGCGAAAATTGGACTTTAGAAAAAAAAAGGTGCTTCTGCCGTGCTTTAACATGACACATCCTATCTCAAAACTTGCTGGTCAGCCTACGGCTTCAACCTCCTATCCCGAAGGCGGAGTACTTCTTATACTAGGCCAGTTTAACAAACTAAACTCTAGCGGTTTTGAGAGAGAAATTAGGCTCCCCGACTAGTGACCACACACTCGTGTCGAAAAAAGGAGTGATGAATAAAAAACTTTGCAACGGCTAAGAAGAAAAACACTTAGTATAAAACGGCTCAAATAAACATAAGAGCCCCCAAGTGACTTGGGTAAAAGTTGACTATATAATGTAAGGTGACATGTAAAATGCCTTCTAGCCGGATTGTAGATCGTTTGTTGTAGCGGACCTTTTCGCTTCAACCTCTGGACCTAATAGTACGGAGTTTTTCCGAATACCCTTGCGGTTATAAAAACCGGGGCATGCGTGGAGACCAGGCGTAGGGGTCATTAGTGCTTTATCGCATAAGTGCCCAACTAGTTATGTTATATTACATGGTTAGTAAGAAACATCTTCCAGGAGAATAGTTCCGTTAGGGGTTCCTTTCTCGGGAGGCATGCCCTAAAGTGCATGTCCTGGACTGCGAAAAAGAGCAGAAAAACATCTGGGGCAGGTAAATAAATAGGTATGAAATCATCTTTTAGTTCACCGACCGAGTATTCCCTTAAGAACGCTTAGCTTTCCGGCTTCACCCACCGAGGTACACATCCGTGACCCGACAAGAATAATCACAGAGGTGCTCCCTTTACCACCTAGCCGAACAATCGGGAACGAGGGGTAAGCACAGAGCCGTGCAACCCAAAGCATGGCCAAAACTTAAGTCATATCGATGCATATAATGGTGAATAAAAGGTACATGCGGAAGTGTGACACATGTGTTGGGCATAAATCCCGAATTAATAAGCTTCATTAAAGAAGCCCCTGTGTATAATGAGCGCTGGTAGCGTGTCAAGTGTAAAAGCGAACAAAGTTTCGACAAGGAAAAATTTTTACAAGCAACTTTTTTCCAAAAAAGTATAATGCTTGGTCGAACCGAACACAAGTTAGAAATTTAAAACTTTGAGCATGAAGGCAACTTAGCTGATTAATGTGTTCGGTATTGACGATGCAGTCCGAGCTTGATGCGGGACAAGGTTCCATCCCCCAAGCTGGTCTCGAGGTGGCGGAGCAAAGAGCTCGACACTGTGAAGTGGTGACATAGCACGGTCAATGCAGGACGGCAGAGTGATGCCGAAGTCCCTGGCATGGGGTAATGAAGTGTTGACGAAGCCCCCCGTCCAGCCGAGGTGACGTCAAAGGATATAGTCCGGCTGGATCATTTTCCTGTGCACAAAAAATAGTGCAAACCGGAGATAATAATAATAATAATAATAATAATAATAAGTTTGTTGCATAACAAATAATTTATGCAAAGTGAGTAATAAAAGAAATATGGCCTGGCGCCGAAGTCAATGTCGATGCAGGGCGTCGGCGTGATGCGGTAAAGGCGTGGCCAAGCCTGAATTCACAAGTCGGTCCGAGCTCCGGATGCGGCGTTCGCCGGACTATGTACATAAACTGACCGAACCACCACGCGACTATCGTTAATGCGGCCACCATTTGACAGACCTGTGTACATATGATGGACAAACCAGAGTAATAATTCCTTGGGAAAAATGAACCCAAACAAGCAAAAAATACTGGGATTGATAGCATCTGGTTTATTTGTTGTAGTAATCCGAAGGAAGGTGATTCCCAAAATCGGGACTCGATCCGCGCACCCATTGCCTGATGGGCGATAAAACGATGGCATGGCAATGCTGGCAAAGGTTGGCTCGCCGAGGCAAAGCCCTCGGTCCAGCTAACGTGACAGAGCTGGTCGGCTAGTGACGCCGAAGTGTCCGGAGTAGGTTGAGGAAGAGATGGCGAAGCCCCCAGTCCAGGCGAGGAGACGGAGCAGGTCGGTGAGGAGATGTGTCAGCCGAGGTGTTGAAGTAGTTCGGCGTGATGGACACCGGCTCGATGAAGCAATAGTGTGGCCCTGCCGATGCAGGTTGTGACGTGGTCGATGTCGGCTTGATAAACGACCGTGCGGCGATGCCGGTATGCCCGCTCCGTGTAATCCGTGGGGCGGCGATGTTGGTGATGATTTATCCTTCGCGATGCCGGACTCCTGTTCGGCTTGCCGAGTTGATGATCCGAAGAAGTTGAGCTCGGCTCAACGAAGCGACGACGTGTCTAACGCAGGTCGGCCGCCGTGGAGTGATGTTGTCGGGCTGGTTTGACACCGGCGCGGCGGTGAAGTTCGTATTGCAAGAATACTTTTAATACTACTGGGATGTGTTTGAGAATAAAACACAACACCCCATACGAAATCTTCCTTCAAAAAGGATGTCCGAGATCCCGTTCATAAAGAAGATGAATTCGGGTCGGATTCGTTCTCGCGCAGAAAATAGATCCAAAAAGTGATGCACTAATCGGAAGTTTCCCGGAGTTTGGACGGTCGGATCGAGCTGAATTTTTGGCAGGTGGTAGATATGGGAATTCCGCAGCAAATCAACGGTTGGATCTTCCAAAGGACATCCGAGCTAGACTCTGGATACCATGCTATAAACTCGTCCGGATTCTCGTCCAGATTCAACAGGGCTCCGGTATGCCGGAGATTCCTCCATCGGAACTCGACGAAATTTTTGCAGGGTTGTTGTAGACTTAATTACGCATAATTCTACCGAAGTAATTGTTTAGGAGAAACTCGAGGAGGCGGTGGCGGTGGATACAAGTTTGCCATCCAGAAAACAGCACGGTCGCCTGAGGGCAATGTTGACGTAGAGCCCCCGAGCTCCATGGATGACTCCTCCATGATCTTGATAGAGATCGGAGTTGGTGTTGATGAAGGCCCTCATCCGAACATGACGATCGGAAGTAGGGAGCAGTCCTCGGTCAAGCCAAGGTGACCAGTCGAGCTGGTGACGAAGAAGCCGACGCAGGTTGACTGCAATGAGCCATTGATCCTTTCGCCGATCACACAACGGAACTCTCAATGAAAGCACCAATGTCGGTGTCAAACCGGCGGATCTCGGTAGGGGGTCCCAAGCAAAGGCGTCTTAGGATCAATGGTAACAGGAGGCAAGGGACACAATGTTTACCCAGGTTCGGGCCCTCTCGATGGAGGTAAAACCCTACTTCCTGCTTGCTTGATATTGATGATATGGGTGTTACAAGAGTTGATCTACCACGAGATCGTAGAGGCTAACCCTAGAAGGTAGCCTATGGTATGATTGTTGTCGTATATCTATCGACTAGCCTGGCCCCGGTTTATATAATGCACCAGAAGCCTAGGATAAGAAGAGTCCTAGCCGAATACGCCGGTGGGGGAGGAGTCCTTGTCTTGATCGCCAAGTTTTGTGGAATCTTCCTTGTATGCGGAAACTGTCCGGACTGGCCCATGAGTATGCGGCCCTGGGGGTCCTCGGCCCAATCTAATTGATTGGGGGACGACGTGGTGAGTACCCACTAGTCCAGGACACCGTCAGGCACGATCTATGCTTTGATAAGACGTGCCAAGGAAACCGCCTCGCTAAACGCGCTGAGGTGGGACAGTAAAAAACGATTCGAATAAAGGCCTGGCCGTGGTGTTATGTCACGCCGCGGAATACGTCAGCGGATCTATGCAAAGAATTATTCTCTCTACGGTGGTATGTGGAACTTGTTTTGCAGAGCCGGACACTATCGTTGTGTTCAAAACCTTCTATGAAGTATTCGGAGGAGGAACCCGCCTTGCAATGTCGAAGACAATATGCGTGCCGGACTCGTCGTCATTGAAGCCTGGTTCAGGGGCTACTGAGGGAGTCCTGGACTAGGGGGTGTCCGGATAGCCGAACTATCATCTTTGGCCGGAATCCTAGACTATGAAGATACAAGATTGAAGACTTCGTCCCGTGTCCGGATGGGACTTTCCTTGGCGTGGAAGGCAAGCTTGGCGATACGGATATGTAGATCTCCTACCATTGTAACCGACTCAGGTAACCCTAACCCTATTCGGTGTCTATATAAACCGAAGGATTTTAGTTCGTGAGGATCTAACAACAATCATACCATAGGCTAGCTTCTAGGGTTTAGCCTCTGATCTCCTGGTAGATCTACTCTTGTACTACCCATATCATCAATATTAATCAAGCAGGAGTAGGGTATTACCTCCATCGAGAGGGCCCGAACCTGGGTAAAAACATCGTGTCCCTTGTCTCCTGTTACCATCCGCCTAGACGCACAGTTCGGGACCCCCTACCCGAGATCCGCCGGTTTTGACACCGACAACGGCGAAGAGGAGGGGCCATCCAGGGCCAAGCCCCTGGAAAAATCGTGAGTATCCGGATACCAGAGTAACTCATGGCGCTTTTTCATTGCACAGTACCTTTGACACCGAATATAATCATGCAGTCCGCCCAAGGCCGGGCTTGATACTTCGACGAGCGGTTCCCTGGGTTCGTCGGATGTGAACAACACTTCACTTCCGACCGCCTCCTCTCCTCGCACTGCAGATGATGCCGAGGTGGCGTCCCAAAAGGGGCCAAGCCAGGAAGAGGTGGTCCTGGAGGCGCCGCAAGGCGACCTCCCGAACTCCAGGCGAAATGGGGATAAAACCCAAAAGGGCTCTGAATCTGGCCCTAGGCCGGACACCGCACCGGAACCTTCAACGGTTCCGGCATCCGGCAGGCGGCCCCCTACTAAGAGGGGCATGCCTACGACGCTGGTGACCTCCGTCCAACCGGAGGCACCGGATAATCTTCTGGGGGTGCTTAACGGCGCCTCCATCAACGAGGAGCACCGCACTATTATGAATGCGGTGATCCAGAAGGTTCAGTCCGCCAAGAGCGGGCTGACCGAAGCCTATGCCAGCCTTCTAACAGGCTTTGAGGTATGTATTTAAGATATGTAAAAATATTACCGCATAGACAGTAGCCCCATGCTCAGTTTGGTGTTCGAAAAGAAAAGCCGAACTGAGGATCAAAAAGATATAGGCAGGAGTCTAACATAAGTATGTCAATATGGGAATGCAGTTTGTCCGACCTCTGCCCGATCTTGGCTGCGGAGGTTAATGCATTGAAGCAGAGCCTCGAGCGGTCCGAGGACGAGCTCAGACTTGCCAAGAAGCAGCTCGAGGACAAGGAAGGTAAGTAATACCTTATGTAAGTATATATATAAAAAAGATGTGGTTGCAAAAAATGACAGGATCAACGTGGGTATGCAGGGGCCACGAACAAGGTGGCGACCCTGAAGGAAGCGCTGTCCAAGGCCGAAAACAATGCGGCCATGGAGCGCACCGAGTGAGAGAAGTAGGAGGCGCGGGTGGCGGCGGTGCAATAAGAGCTCCAGGCTCTCGTGGAAAAACACGAGAGTTTGGAGCGTGACTCAAAGACTCGAGAGTCCGAGCTCGCCTCGGCGCTTGAGAGCGCCAAATCTGCCAAAGCCGAAGCCCAAAAAGCCCTCCAAGAAATTGAGGCAATGAAGAAGATAGCGGCGGGTAAGGCATTCTTTATGCAAAGCAAGCACGCGAAAGTGAATTACTTGTTACTTACCCGAGTCCGAGCTCTCCAGAGCATTCGCAGATCTTCCCCGAGGTGTCCGACGCTGCCGCATTCTACCGAGCCAAAGAGGGAAGCTCGACGGAGAAGGTGTTCGTCTCGGTATGCCGAGGCCGGACACCGTGCAGCTTGAGCGACCAGCTGAAGCAGCTGGTCGAGCTCCATAAGGTGGCCAAACAGGCCATGAAGGGTCTCTTAGTCCGGCTGTGGCCTGGGGAAGCCATGCCTGGGAGCTACTTCGGGCTGGTAAGGCGGCTGGTGGATGCTTGTCCAAGGCTTGAAGTCATCAAGCGCTCCGTGTGCATCGAATGTGCCCGTAGGGCCCTTGCCCGTGCTAAGGTGCACTAGGGCAAGATGGACGCTGAAAAACGGGTGACGGACGGACCACCGCCGGGAAAGGAGCATCGCGAGCCCGAGATGTATTATGAGGGCATCCTGAAGGGTGCCCGCCGTATAGCGGATGAGTGCTCCAAAGATGTAATTTTGAGTAAACTCGCAATTGTGATCCTGTACGCTGAAAACTTGTTCATACGCGCTAAGCAACGCTTTTAAATTTAAAATATTACCTTCTGTGTGGCCGTTTATCAAAACTGAGAGATGGCGAGTCGTCGGCTTCTGCCCCCCATGCCATGAAGTCTTTGGGGTGTTCGGGATAAACTTGAGCGCTTTTTTCCCCATTATTGGGTCCTTCGAGGGAGGCGCTCAACATAACGAACAAGGCAATCGGACTATAATGCTTGAACACTCTCACTTAGCCATAGAATTCTATAATTTTAAATTTCGTGAAGCCCTTGTATTCGAAGACCGATTTTGGGGCGCTATCCACGCCTAGGCCGGACAAAGCCGACTCCTCGCTCTAAGCGGCATAAGTCTTTAGGGACTCGAAAACCTCTCGAACAGCGACCAGCTCTCGCCCTATCCTGACGGTCAGTTTTAGCTTTCTCCACTGAGGTTCTTAGCCCGGCTCAACCGGGGCACAATCGTAGTGGTTCTCCCAGTGCTACCTTAGCCGTTATAACGGAACGTAAGGCACCAAAACATGGGAGCCGGGCAAACCCAACTATTGACCCAAGACATGATTCGGAGCCGATGCATATAATGCTATAAGTTCTAGGTGCCGCACTCATGAGAGTGTTCGGACTTCTCACACCATATTCTAGGGTACGCAAGCCCCTGGTGTATTGGCCGTACCAAAGTGTATGGTTGCATAATGTCATAACTGAACATATTTTTATAATAAAGGTAATGCAATAATAGACAGAAGCTATGCATTGTTTATTCGAAAAGTCTGCGATAAAAGCAGAATGATACAAATAGTGCGGTAAGCAAGAGATGGGACTATTTAACATGTCCCCCCTCCAGGGGCGAGCTGCGAGATGATATGTGAAACAAGTATACTGCTCGTTATAGAGACCACCTGGACACTCGACGTAGCTTTCTGCCTCCCTCGCTGTTGCATCGTGTGTTCGGCGATTATGCTGCCGGACAGGCCTTCCGGAAAGTGGAGTCCTGAAAGTAAGAAAGAAAAAAAGAATGACAAAATCGGGAGCCCCTTGTGCGGTTGAGCCGCATTTTGGGCGTGCCGTGGTCGTGCCCCTCCCCCTATGCCCATGGTATTTCCAGAGCGCACTTTATGTACGCCAGAGAACTGGTTTCGCAATTTCGCGAGGGCTGGGGTTGGGGCCGCATTGCTACGCGTGCTTGGAACGTGCCAGACGGTCTTGTTGTAGGTTACTCCGGGCGCGCTTGACGGTGTCCGGACGTTTAATGGCCGGACTGGAGAATTGCCTTGAGAGGCTGCTTTGTACTTCCGCCGCGAGGGTCTCCGTATGCTCCTCCGTTCGGAGAGAGCGTTCGGTGTTTCTACTGACCGTAATGACTCCTCGAGGGCCTGGCATCTTGAGCTTGAGGTATGCATAGTGCGGCACCACATTGAAGTTTGCAAATGCGGTTCGTCCGACCAGTGCGTGATAGCCACTGGGGAACGGGACTATGTCGAAGATTAACTCCTCGCTTCGGAAATTATCCGGGGATCCGAAGACCACCTCAAGTGTAACCGAGCCTGCATAGTTGGCCTCTACACTTGGTATGACGCCTTTAAAGGTCGTCTTTTGTGGGTTTAATCCTTGAGGGATCTATGCCCATTTTTCGTGACCGTATCCTCGATAAAGGTGTTCAAAGTTGCTGCCGCCGTCTATAAGGACTCTAGTGAGGTGAAATCCGTCAATGATTGGGTCGAGAACCAATGCGGCGAATCCGCCATGGCAGATCCTAGTGGGGTGGTCCTTTCGATCGAAAGTGATCGGGCAGGAGGACCATGGGTTGAACTTTGGGGCGACCGACTCCAACGCATATACGTCCCTGAGTGCACGCTTCCGTTCCCTTTTGGGGATGTGGGTTGCGTATATCATGTTCACCGTCCGCACTTGTGGGGGGAAACCCTTCTGTCCCCTATTGTTTGGCAGCCAGGGCTCCTCCTCGTCATCGCTATGCAGCCCCTTGTCATTGTTTTCGGTGTTTAACTTGCTCGTTGCTTGAACACCCAACAATCCTCGTTGGTGTGGTTGGCTGGTTTTTCGGGGTGCCGTATCCGCACGCAGTGATCGAGTATTCGGTCCAAATTGGACGGGCCCGGAGTATTTCTTTCGAATGGCCTTTCCGCTGACCAGGTTTAGAGCCTCTGAATCCGGCATTAATCGCCAGATGCTCGGCATTGTCGCCGTTAATCGCGGGCGCTTTTGCTTGTTGCGATGCGACCTGCCAATGTTGTCCTTGGTATCCGAATTACCAGGGCTCTTGGTCATGTTATTACTACGAGCTAGCCAGCTGTCTTCTCCCGCGCAAAAGCGGGTCATGAGTGTTGTGAGGGCTGCCATGGATTTCGACTTTTCCTGTCCAAGGTGCCGGGCAAGCCACTCGTCGCGGATGTTATGCTTGAAGGCTGCAAGGGCCTCTGCGTCCGGACAGTCGACTATTTGATTTTTCTTGGTTAGGAACCGTGTCAAGAATTGTCCGCCGATTCCTCCGGCTGCTGAATTATGTGGCTTAGGTCATCGGTGTCCGGTGGTCGCACATAGGTGCCTCGAAGTTGTCGAGGAATGCGGTTTCCTGTGTCCTCCCAACAACCAATTGATTCTGGCCGGCAGTCGTTAAGCCAACGCCGAGCTGGTCCTTTAAGCTTGAGTGGGAGGTATTTGATGGCGTGTAGATCATCGCCGCGGGCCATGTGGATATGAAGGAGATAATCCTCGATCCATAACGCCGGATCCGTTGTGCCATCGTATGATTCGATGTTTACGGGTTTGAAACCCTCTTGGATTTGATGATCCATTACTTCATCTGTGAAGCATAGTGGGTGTGCGGCGCCTCTGTATTGGGCTATATCACGACGTAGCTTGAGTGAGATTTGTTCATCGTGTGTTCGCCCGGCCGAATTTACCATATCCGCATGACGGTTATCATCACGCGGTCGTGGCGCCCACGCGATCCATAGATCGATCTTGTTTGCCTTGCCCTGTCTTCCAATATATCTCGCAGGTCTGGCGCATTTCCCCCTGCCTTGGTATTCTTTGAGCGACGTCGGGGTGCGGCTTGAGTAGAGGGCCGAGAGGCCTCTCTGTCGGGGCCACGAGGTGGCCGGTCGGCCGCATCAAGCGCTGGTGATGTAGGTATTTGTGCTTCCTCCTCTAATCGGGGTAGCAGCCTGCGTTTTGGGTAGCTTTTGGAGGGGCACTCGAGTTCGCATTTTCGCCGCAAGGACATCAGTCCATCCGTCGGCTAGCAAGTCTTGGTCACCTCTAAGCTGTTGCTGTTTTTTCTTGAGGCTGCTCGCCGTGGCCCTAAGCCTGCGTTGGAAACGCTCTTGTTCGACGGGATCCTCAGGGACGACAAATTCGTCGTTGTCGAGGCTTGTGTCGTCTTCGGAGGGAGGCATGTAATTATCGTCCTCTACCTCTCTATCTGCCGCTCTCTCATGAGGGCTGGCTTGTCCATCCTCTGTCTTTGAATCCTCGCCGGAGGGGTTGTCTTCAACCGTCCGGGTGTTATTGTCTCCTGTGCCGGAATCGCCATTTTTGCTGTGGCGGGATTTAGAGCGGCGCCACTGACGCCGGCGCTTAGGCTGTTTCTTGGAGGGGTCATCCTCCGTTGTCCCATCGCCGTTCCCTTCTTTTGGGGTGTCCACCATGTATATGTCATACGACGAGGTGGCCTTCGAGTGCCCTGTAGGCGCTGGTTCTTGTTCATCTCCTGCATCGTCGTCCATACCGTCGATGTCTTCGGAGTCGAAGTCGAGCATGTCGGTTAAATCATCGGCGGGCTACGGCGTGGGTGGTGGGTGGGGTTTGAATTTCTTCGTCGTCCGCATCCCAACCTTGCCGACCATAGTACGCTGTGGCTCTCCGATAAAGAGAGACTTTAGTGAATTCAGAATGTCGCCAAAGGGCGAGTGCTGAAAGATGTCCGTGGCGGTGAATTCCATGATCGGCACCCAATCGGATTCGATTGGCAGGAGCGCGGAAGGTTAGGAGTCCGGAGAGGAGTCCGGCACTTTGGAGTCACGAGCTTCGCAAAGGACAGGTATGGTGTTCGGCTCGATCGCCGTAGAGATTGCAGCCCCTGAGGCGGTGTCCAGCCACTCGTCCTCGATTGGCGCAGTCGGCTCCGAGCTAAGGATCGGAGCGGACACTGGTGCGGCCTCCAGGACACTGTTCGGCGGCAGAGCTAGATCATTCCCATCGTGACAGTGCGGCGTGCTTGGTTGTGGCTCGAACCCGTCGAAGATCAAGTCTCCGCGGACGTCGGCCCTGTAGTTCAAACTTCCGAATCTGACCTGATGGCCACGGGCGTAGCATTCGATTTGCTCCAGATGGCTGCTTAATTGGCCGCAGCAAAGCCGCTGAATCTGAAGATCTGTCCGGGAGAAAAGTCTCACCACTGGACCGCATCGTTGTTGATGATCGGAGGAGCCATCGGGCCTAAAGACGCATTTGCCACAGAGGAACTCTCAATGAAAGCACCAATGTCGGTGTCAAAACCGCGGATCTCGGTAGGGGGTCCCGAACTATGCGTCTAGGCGGATGGTAACAGGAGACAAGGGACACGATGTTTTTACCTGTGTTCGGGCCCTCTTGATGGAGGTAAAACCCTACTCCAGCTTGATTAATATTGATGATATGGGTAGTACAAGAGTAGATCTACCATGAGATCAGAGAGGCTAAACCCTAGAAGCTAGCCTATGGTATGATTGTTGTTCGTCCTACGGACTAAAACCCTCCGTTTATATAGACATCGGAGAGGGCTAGGGTTACATGTAGTCGGTTACAATGGGAGGAGATCTACATATCCAGACAAGTAAGCTTGCCTTCCACGCCAAGGAAAGTCCCATCCGGACACGGGAAGAAGTCTTCAATCTTGTATCTTCATAGTCTAGGAGTCCGGCCAAAGGTCATAGTCCGGCCATCCGGACACCCCCTAATCTAGGACTCCCTCAGAAACGTCTAAAGATGAGGAACTAAAACGGAAATATGCCCGCGGCAAACCTCTGGTCAAGCCCGAGTAGATCCCGCGTCTATCAACAAGAATGTATGAATTGCATCAATGGTACATGAGAGAAGGCAAGACTATCGATAGAGAGTCCCTCATGGTGAGAGTCTAGGCAGAGAATTACTTCCATGAGAAAGATCCGTGGGTTGAGTTTCAGGAACTGTTTCAGTTATTCAATCAAGAGGCACTTGACAAATCAATCGTCAGTTGCTATTGTTTGCAAGTGATTTCTTTCTGTAATTTAAGTTTCTAGCTAGCTGTAGTGCTTGTTCATTACCTATAATTATCCTCACTATATTCTTTTCTGTGGTATTATGCAGAATGAAGAAGTATGAAATTGAAAAAGCTGGACGCTATGGCATTGTGTTTATTGACCCAAATACCATTAATGAAAAAACATGGTTACAAGAATATGATTGACCATACACAGAGAAAAGCTTGCTACAGCTCTTGAAGCACCTAAATACCCAACCAGAAATAATACTTCCTTACAACTTCGGGTGACTCACACTATCTTTTTTTTGACAGAAAGACTGTAAGGGAACCCCCTACAGTATAGTTGGTGCAACAAACTCAAATTGCAAGTACCATGCCTTGAACCTGGGTGGGTGGGAAGGCATCAGCCCCTTCCCACCACTAGGCTATGCCTTAGTCTGCAGAGTCACACTATCTTGTACTACAAATTATGTTTTTGCTTACTAGATATTAATCTCTACTCCTAATGTCTGAGTTGGTTGAATAGTATCCATGATTTATTTTTGTCTGGTTATATTTCGTCTGGTTTATTTTCGTCCGGTTTATTTTGGTCTCACATCCCACCACCATATCTACTCACGTTGATTTTTTACCCTCACAATAAAAACTTTCCTAACCTTTCCAAAGTTTCCTAACTAGAAATGTTATAAACAGGCAGGAACTGATAGCACATTACCAATCAATTAAATTTAGTTTCATGACAATCAATTCCAAATCCTAATTTTCCGAATACGTCGATCTTTCTCTACTCCTAATGTTTCAGAACCCCCCTCCCTCGTATGAACGCCTGACCCCACGCCCTCTTCCTCATTCCCTTTTCACCGCTCTACCTCCAAAAAAACCCATCAATCATGCACCCCTCCCTGCCTCTCCCCAAATCCCCTAGCAACATCCTCTCTCCCCTCCCTGCCGCCCCCAAGATGCCCTCTCCGGGCACTCTTCATCGGAGCGCCATCCGCTAGAAGCCAGAGTCGGGAAGGAGAACAGCCACCAGCGGGGGAGACCACAAGGGGCAGCGCAGTTGTGCTGCTCTCTCTGGTCGCCGGCATAGCCACCGGAGGGGAGAGGGCCAGGGCAAGCGGGAGGGTGCGTGCAACGGGGAAGGTAGTGGCCGGATCTGTGTGCGGGTGAGGCCTGGTTTCCATGTGGGGCCATGGCGGTCGGATCCGTTCCACACATGGGGGTTGGCGGCATGGCGTCGAGGTGGGTGCTTCCGTCGAGGTCTGAACCGGAACCACCTCCGTTGAGGACTTTGGGTATTGCCACCGATGACAACCATTGAGCACTGAGCTGGAAACACCGCCAGCAAGGCCGATTATTGTGGCCGCGCCTGCCCACTACCAGTCTTCCATCTCTATTGTGTTCCGAGCAGCCGGGGAACTCCTACAGGTGCATGCCTCCTGCGATATGGTATTTCAAATACATGTCCCGGCCGTCTTGGTTGTGCTCACGTATGGTATGCATGAATCTCTAACAATAATGTGGAATCATCTCATTTTCATGCTACTTCCAGCCAAGCAAGCTTACTTCTTTTTTTGATCTATAGCTCATTTTTATTACAGGAGGCAATCTGAATTAAAGCAAGAATTCTATGGTGTCTGGAGAAGCAATTGTTCATCTCTACATTAACGAATAGGTATGGAGTTGCTTACTGTTTCTTCAAATTAGCAAGAATGACTGATACTTGCTACATAGGTTCATGTTCATCACCTGATTGTGTTTCAGCATCAGAAATAGAAATATCATTGGGATTCTCAGGTGTGTCTACAACAGGTTCACTAGAAGCATGCAAAGTCCTATCATTTTTATTTTCCTTATTTTTAGAAGAACTAGGTGCCTCTAAATTATTTCTTTGAGAATCCTGTTCGAATCTCTTAGGGTGGCCTTTAGGATACAAAGGTTCCTGAGTCATTCCACCAGTTCTAGTAGCCACTCTAACAACAAAGTCATATTTATTATTTAATTCATCGAGCAAATCTCTTTGAGCTTTAAGTACTTGCTCAACTTGAGTGGAAACCATAGAAGCATATTTGCTAATGAGTTTAAGTTCACCTTTAACTCTAGCCATATAATCACACAAGCGTCCTATCTCGAAAGCATTATTCTTTAATTCTCTACCAACATAAGCATTAAAACTTTCTTGCCTAGCCATAAAGTCATCAAATTCATCTAAACATGGGCTGTGAAATTTGGTAGAGGGAATTTCAACTTTATCATATCTATAGAGAGAATTTACCTTTACTACCTGTGTCGGGTTATCAAGACAAGGTGTTTCTTCAACAGGCGGTATATTAAGACCATGTATTTCTTCAATAGGAGGTAAATTCTTAACATCTTCAGTTTAATACCTTTTTCTTTTATAGATTTCATGGCCTCTTGCATATCTTCAGGACTGAGAAATAGAACACCTCTCTTCTTCGGAGTGGGTTTAGGAATAGGCTCAGGAGTTGGATCAATTGGTTCAGGAATTGCCTTAGGAATTGGCTCAGGAAGAGTCCAATTATTTTCATTAGTCAACATATTATTCAATAGTAATTCAGCTTTGTCGACTGTTCTTTCCCTGAAAACACAACCAGCACAACTATCCAAGTAGTCCTTGGAAGCATCGGTTAGTCCATTATAAAAGATATCAAGTATTTCATTTTTCTTAAGAGGATGATCAGGCAAAGCATTAAGTAATCGGAGAAGCCTCCCCCAAGCTTGTGGGAGACTCTCTTCTTTGATTTGCACAAAATTATATATTTCCCGCAAGGCAACTTGTTTCTTATGAGCAGGGAAATATTTTGCAGAGAGGTAATAAATCATATCCTGGGGACTATGCACACAACCAGGATCAAGAGAATTAAACCAAGTTTTAGCATCACCCTTTAATGAGAACGGAAATGTCTTAAGGATATAATAATAGCGAGACTTCTCATCATTAGTAAACAGGGTTGCTATATCATTTAACTTGGTAAGATGTGCCACAACAGTTTCAAATTCAAGGCCATAAAAAGGATCATATTCAACCAAATTAATAATCTCAGGATCAACAGAGAATTCATAATCCTTATCAGTAACACAAATAGGTGAAGTAGCAAAAGCAGGGTCAGGTTTCATTCTAGCATTAAGAGATTGCTGCTTCCATTTAGCTAATAACTTCTTAAGATCATATCTATCTTTGCAAGCAAAGATAGCTCTAGCAGCTTCCTCATCCATAACACAACCCTCATGAACAACAGGTAATTCATAATCAGGGGGAGAACTTTCATCATCACTATCATCTATAATAGCATCTTCAATAATTTCATTCTCTCTAACCCTAGCAAGTTGTTCATCAAGAAATTCACCTAAAGGCAAAGTAGTATCATGCACAGAAGTAGTTTCATCATAAGTATCATGCATAGCAGAAGTGGCATCATCAATAACATGCGACATAGCGTAATTCATAGCGAAAGGTGTTTAGGTGTCGCAAGCTTACTCAAAACAGAAGGAGAATCTAGTGCAAAGCTAGATGGCAGTTCCTTACCTCCCCTCGTAGTTGAGGGATAAATCGTAGTTTTCACGTCTTTCAAGTTCTTCGTAGTGATCAACAGATATAAATCCCAAGTGACTCAAAGAATAGAGCTATGCTCCCCGCAACAGCGCCAGAATTAGTCTTGATAACCCGCAAGTGTAGGGGATCGCAACAGCTTTCGAGGGTAGAGTATTCAACCCAAATTTATTGATTCGACACAAGGGGAGCCAAAGAATATTCTTAAGTATTAGCAGTTGAGTTGTCAATTCAACCACACCTGGATAACTTAGTATCTGCAGCAAAGTATTTAGTAGCAAAGAAGTATGATAGTAAAGGTAACAGTGGCAAAGGTGAAGGTAATAGTTTTGTAGTAGTTGTAATAGTAGCAACGGAAAAGTAAATAAGCAAAGCACAATATGTGAAAAGCTTGTAGGCACTGGATCAGTGATGGATGATTATGTCGGATGCGATTCCTCATGTAATAGCTATAACATAGGGTAGAACTAGCTCCAGTTCATCAATGAAATGTAGGCATGTATTCCGAATATAGTCATACATGCTTACGGAAAAGAACTTGCATGACATCTTTTGTCCTACCCTTCCGTGGCAGCGGGGTCCTAGTGGAAACTAAGGGATATTAAGGCCTCCTTTTAATAGAGTACCGGGCCAAAGCATTAACACATAGTGAACACATGAACTCCTCAAACTACGGTCATCACCGAGAAGTATCCCGATTATTGTCACTTCGGGGTTGTCGGATCATAACACATAATAGGTGACTATGGACTTGCAAGATAGGATCAAGAACACACATATATTCATGAAAACATAATAGGTTCAGATCTGAAATCATGACACTCGGGCCGGAGTTACAAGCATTAAGCATAGCAAAGTCATAGCAACATCAATCTCAGAACATAGTGGATACTAGGGATCAAACCCTAACAAAACTTACTTGATTACATGGTAAATCTCATCCAACCCATGACCGTCCAGCAAGCCTACTGTCGGAGTAATGGGCCACGGGTAGGCAAACCCGAGCCCCTGGACCTTTCAAAACATCGGGGCAGACTGCGCCCCTCAAGACCCCAAGACGAAGAGCCGCTCGAGTCGGCGACAGAGCCGCCGACGCCTCCCACCGAGTCCCGAGACGGCCTCAAGACAAGCCGACTCCAAGCCAGCGACTTCCGATGAAGCCGGCTACGGGGAGTCGGCCGGCGACTCCAACCGCCTCCTACTGATGCGACTACTGACGGGACGGGATGGGGCCGCCTCGCGGCCCCACCCCTGCCCCGCTCATAAAGGGCAGGCATGGCCACAGAGCGCCGTACTGACGGAGATCTCCGTCCGGCGCGGCACTGTTGCCACGCCGGCCCTGACATCAGCCCCGTGGGCAGATCCCTGTACCCACGATGGCCTGTCTGTACGACCCGAAGACGGCGGGATTACCGTCGGGCGGGAGTACGTAAGACGGCGAGAGCATCCCAAGACAGATCGGCTGAGTCGGCCGCCCTCCCACGGGCTCCATGCGCCATTGGCGAGATAAGGCAGGAATGGCAACAGTGATCGCCGCCAGCGGCGACATCACTGCCATGACCCTTACCACCAAGCTCGCGTCATTAGAAGCACCGCTACAGTAATCCGCGGTTGCCAGACTCGGCCATGGGCGGACAAGGGCTGTCGGCCCCATGCTGGACCGACGGCGGGGCCCACTAGTCGGCGGGCCCCAGAAGTCGGCGGAGAAGACGACGACTTAAGAGACTGACGGCTGGGACCCGCACCCAGCCGGTTTACCATTATACCCCCGGGGGGTAGGCCTATATAAACCCCCCGGGGCACCCATGCAAAGGGTTGGAACCTAGTAGTTTGACACACACAAAGAGGGAAGAGAAGAGCTAGCCATGCCCTTCTCCTTCCTCACCCCGAACAGCTCAAGGAGCAATCTTGTACTCACTTTGCCATAGTGATCATGCGGAGACCCCGCAGAGCAGCAGAAAGGGGTGTTATCTCCCGGAGAGCCCTGAAGCCGGGTAAGATTCGCCGGCGGCATGCCTTCGCCTCATCCCGCTTCTGTGCACCGGCGACGTTCTACTCGCCTCCATGATAAGCCATCCATTGGCATATGTCGCACTCCAACCCCCGACATTTGGCGCCCACCATGGGGCTAGGTGCACCGTCGTCCGGAGACCTGCTCTGGACGGGAACTCTCTTCCTCGCTGGCGAGCGCAGCTAGCCCGACACGCCAGACGGAGTCTGCGCCGACGCGCTGCATGGCGCTGAGGTCGCCTGCACCGCGAGCTGCCTCGCCGAACTTGTCGGCGAGGTTCGCCTCTCCAACGAGCCTGCATCCGACGCAGGCACGGACGGCCCCGAGAGCCTCCTCGCGGGCCTCCTCGAGCAGCTCCACGTCGCCGGCGAGCCTGCCGCCGACCTGGAGTCCGTAGGCTCCACCGACCCGATGTTGGTCGACTCCGACACCGCGTCGCTCGACGCGTTCCCCACCAACGTGGTGGTCTACGATGAGCCGCTCCCTCGTGCGGAGAGCGGCGGAAGCACCGTCACGGAGGTGCTCGTCATCGGTCACAGCGAGCCTTCCGGTGAGGGAGCTCATGACCCTCTCGACGCGGTTCTGCAAGACCTGACCGCGCCCATTCCGGAAGACGCCGGCGCTGGGACGCTGGAAGCGCGCCGCCTCCAGCTCCTCGTGGGCGCAAAGAAGCTGGCAAGCATGAGACGCTTGTCAGAAGCCTACCAGAGCGAGATGGATCGCGCTATGGGCGGCTCGCCGGCTCCGATTGGGCCTAGCCGCCTAGGCGCGGTCCAGCAGCGCGGCGTAGCCATCGCCAACCTGTTTGGGGTGAATCTCCCCGTATACGCCACGCCCGCGGAGAACATCCGTGCCGCCCAGGCAGCGGCGGACGAGCTGGATAACTTCAAGGGCGAAGAGCGCCGCCTGATGACGGAGCGAGTCCAACAGCTCCTCGACGCGGCTTCCGCGCAAGACGAAGCCGGCTGCCGCACGGAGGCGCCGCGACCACAACACGGCGACTTGCCTCCCCACCGAGATCAAGGCGCGACGTCTCGGACGCCGACTGGCGGCGTCCGTGGAAGAAAAAACAAGGACCCGGCTGTCAGCCATAGCCGGACTCACATCTCCATCGAGCGCGACGAAGACGGCCGCCCGAGAGCAGTGGAGCGGCGGGACGACTATCTGCCTCCTCCTCCCCGCAGAGAAAGGCGAGTCTCCCCGCCACCTGTCGAGCATCCGACTCTCGGCGACCGCCTTGGTCGTCGAGAGGGAGTTGGAGAAAACGACGCCCGCCACCGATCGAGCGACTCCACCGATCCCTGGCGCTGGAAGAAGAAGACGAGTTGGGCCCGCCCTGTTTCGGACCTCGCATCCGAGACGAGCCCTTCCCCAGAGGATTCACACTCCCCCGAGATACACCCAAGTACACCGGCTCCGTGAAGCCGGAGGACTGGCTAGTGGATTACTCCACGGCCGTCAGCATAGCGAACGGCAACAAGCGCGTTGGCGTAAAGTATGTTCCCCTCATGCTCCAGGCCACGGCCCGGACGTGGTTGAACAGCTTGAAGCCCCGCAGCATCAATAGCTGGGTCGACTTCACCGAGGCCCTCGTCCGCAACTTCACGAGCACATACAAGCGACCTCCCAAGCCTCGCCAGCTTTCCTGGTGCATGCAAGGCCCCAACGAGTCCACTCGCGACTACCTCACGCGCTGGGCCAAGCTCCGGAACTCCTGCGAGGGAGTGCACGAGGTGCAGGCCATTGAGTACTTCACGGCCGGGTGCAGAGAAGGCACCCTCCTCAAGCACAAGCTCCTTTGCGACGAGCCGGAGACCCTCGACGAGCTGCTGATCATAGCAGACAAGTACGCCACAGCCGACTCCTCCATGAAGACGGAGATCAAAGTCAGTGCGACTGGCAAGGTGGCTCCTCAGGCTCCCAGAACTCCGGCTGGCGACACCAGTCGGCGACAGCAGCAGAATGATCACAAGCGCAAGGCCCCGCAACCGGCTTCCAACAGCCGCGGGGTGGCGATCCGAAGACCAACAACTAGAGGGGCAGCCTCCGGCCAAGCGGCAGAAAGGCGGCAAGTCCAACTGGTTGCCGGCCTTCTCTTACGAGCAGACTCTAGATGGACCCTGCAAGTTCCACAGCGGCGCGAAGCCGTCGAACCACACCACCCGGAAGTGCCACTGGCTCACCAGGATCACCAAGGGAGACGGCCTCATCCCTCCCCCGCCTGCTGGGCCACCGCCTCCACCGCCGCCCCAGCAGCCGGCTGTCAGGCCAGTCGGCGCAGTACAAGACGAGTACCCAGAAGAGCATGGAGCCTATGTAGTGTTCACCAGTGTGGCCGACGATCGCCGCAGCAGGCGGCTGCAACAGCAAGAAGTGAATGCAGTAGCATCAGATACTCCAGAATTCATGCAATCGGTCCGAGAAACCTATCGGTTGAGCCGGGCTGATCACCGAGGTGATGCGAATTCGGGCTCCACGCCTGGTCTTGGGAGCCACCCTTGCAGCGGATAGGCGGGCGCTCGCTTCTCGCGAGTGCTGATAGACGGAGGCAGCAGCATCAACATCCTGTACAAGGATACAATGGAGAAGTTAGGAATCAAGCAAAGGCAGCTTCAGAACAGCCGGACTGTGTTCCACGGAATTGTACCTGGCCTTTCCTGCTCACCGATCGGCAAGATCCTGATAGACGTCCTCTTTGGGGACAAAGATCACTTTCGCCGAGAGTCACCGTTCCAAGTGGTGGACCTTGAAAGCCCATACCATGCTCTGGTTGGCCGACCTGCTCTGGCCAAGTTCATGGCGGTCCCCCACTACGCCTACCTCAAAATGAAGATGCCGAGTACCAAGGGGATTCTGTCCGTAGCCGGCGACTACAGAAAGTCGTCCGCCTGTGCAGCTTGAAAGCAGTCGGCTGGCCGAGTCCCTGGTGATCGCAGCTGAGAAGCGGCTTCTTGATCGTGTTGCGGCAATGGCCGGCAAGCAGCCAGAGATGCCGCCCAACCCCAAGGAGTCAGAAGATGAGGGCTCATTCAAGCCGGCCAAAGAGACCAAGAAGATACCCTTGGACCCGGAGCACCCAGAGAGATACGCTGTCGTAGGTGCAAACCTTGACAGCAAATCGGAAGGCGAGCTCGTCGATTTCCTCCGTGAGAATCGGGACATTTTCGCATGGTCTCGCAAAGACATGCCAGGTGTACCGACGGAATTCGCCGAGCACAAGTTACATGTCCGATCTGATGTGAAGCCCGTCAGGCAGCCCTTGTGCCGCCTGTCAGAAGAGAAAAGAAGGGTTGGTTGGAGAAGAGATAGCCCGGCTCCTCGCAGCCTGTTTCATCATGGAAGTGTTCTTTCCAGAGTGGTTAGCAAACCCGGTCTTGGTACTAAAGAAGAACAAGCAGTGGCGGATGTGTATTGACTACACAAGCCTCAACAAAGCCTGCCCCAAGGACCCGTTCGCTTTGCCAAGAATTGATCAGGTGATAGACTCCACAGCCGGATACGAGTTGTTGATCTTCTTAGATGCATACTCAGGATATCACCAGATCAAGCTGAACCCGGCCGATAGATTGAAGACCGCCTTCATCACGCCGTTTGGAGCCTTCTGCTACCTGATCATGACGTTCGGCTTGAGGAATGCCGGCGCCACCTTTCAGCGTTGCATGCAGAAGTGCCTCCTCAAGCATCTTGGCAGAAACACCCACGTTTACGTGGACGACGTGGTGGTGAAGACGGAGAAGTGGCAGATGGGGTCGGAAGGCCGGAGGCGAAGGCGGCGTCAGGCGCCGGGGCAGCCGGCTGGGCGGTCTCGGCTTGATCGTCTCCGGCGGCAGCCGACCCAGACGGGCGCGGCTCGTTGATGGAGGCACGGTCGAGCTGTGGTTGGTCGCCCGCTCCATCTTCTAGTGCCTCCATGTCGTCTCCGTCCTCTGCCTCGTCTTCCTCCTCGGCGCTGGAGTCGATCACCTCCGCCGAGTCCTCGTCGTAGTCTGGGTTCATCCCGAACCACTCCGGCGGCGCTTCTCCACCGTCCTCAGCCCGCTCAGGGACGAAGACGCCGGTGTCCGTGTAATCGGCAATCGCCGCCGCACGCTCGACGAGGGCGTCCTCCGTGGACAACAACTCCGCCTGGGCCTTCGACCGAACGCAGCCAGCCGGGTTCAGATCCAGCCCTAGATACCACGCTTTGACAAATTCTGTGGCCCGCGAAGCTCTAGCCCGAAACATGAACCCTTCCAGGCCTCAAGACGGCAAGCCGCGACCTCCAGCCGGTCGGCGGTCCGGCTAGGAGTGCGCAGAATCGGCATGTCCGGCCATAGGGCAGCGATCGCCTGGGCGCCGACACGCTGAAGCCGGCGCAGCATCCGATGGGCCGGCCGCAGACGAGCCTCAATGCTCAGGAGCTGCTCGTCAAGAGTACGGGGGGCGTTGGCTGCGATCTCAGCACCACCCGCCGTTCGCGCCTCGCGATCAGCCTTGATGGCTTGATTGGCCGCCTGCGTGTGGCCGGGGAAGAAGTCTGCCAAGAAGAAGAAGAAGCAAGTCAGAAAAACAGGAGTCGGCCTGACCCATAGTCGGCGACTCAAAAGAAGAAGTAAAAGAAAACTCACCATCGATGATGTCCTCGATTTAATGGAAGCCGGAGGTCAGCAGCGCTTCCTTGTCGGTCCAGGAGGAGCGCTCGCTCTCAAATTCGGCCAGGAGAGCGGCCTCTTTCCTCTCCGCCTCGTCCTGCGCCTCCTTAAGCAACTCCTTCTGCTCCGCCAGCTGCATAGCCAGCAGGTCGCGCTCTGCGGCGAGCTTGCTGCACTCCTCCTCCTTGGTGCGCAAGGCGGTGTTGGCCGTACCCAGCTGTTGCCGAAGAGTGGCGCTGGCCTCTGAAGAATAAAAAGAAGAAGGACACGAAGTCGTCAGCTAAAGAAGGTCGCCAGGAAGATCCGGCCCGATCAAGGCAGCAGCCGGTTCAATCTCGGGGCCTCACGGCGCTGGAGTGCGCCAGCCGCCTCGCGAAGAAGAAAACTCACCTCGGCTCCTCGCCAAGTCGGTAGTCCGCTTGCCCAGCTCCTCAACGTTGCGGTTGAAGGCAGTGGCGCGGAGGTTGTGATACTCCTGCGACAAGAATTTCAGACAAAGGTAAACATTTGGAAGTAAGCAAATAGAGTTCCGAGCCGCCTGCTCAGCAGCCGGCCCGAAACTCGGGGACTACACCCAGTGGGCCCGCCCCCATAGAGAAGAGCAAGAAAAAATTCAAAGAAAGGAACATACCCGCACGGCGGCTCGCGACGCTAGGTGCGCCTTGGAGCAGTTTTGGATGGCCTCGCCCTCAGCTCGCAGCTTCGCCTGGACGTCTAGGAGCGCCGTGTTCAGCGGGCCTGTGCCGCCTCCTCGCACCCACCGAATGGGCGCGGTGCTTGTCGCCTCGACGTCAGGAATGGCCGTGCTTGCGGCGCCGGTCTCCAAGGGACGCGGCGCCGAAGTCGCCTTCTCAAGACGGCATCGCGCTGGCGAGGCGACTTCAAGAAGCAGCCGCGCCACGGCCTCGTCGTCGGTCGGCGGCACAGGCGGGTCCACCGGCTGTTTGCCTCGCGCGCTTTCGGACTGCGGTGGAGGCGGCGTGGGTGGCTCGGACGTGCCTAACAGGGAGGCCTCGCCGCCTTCCTTATCCGTGACGGGGACCTCATCGCCGAATCCCTCCGTCTGCCCCGTGAACTCGGGGCGGGCGGCGCAAACTCGGCGGGGTGACGAACAAGCGCCGGGCCCAGGCGCGCGGCCTCCTCGGCTCGCCTCTGGGCTGCAACGGCTGCCTCGACCTCCTCCATCTTCTTCTGGGCGGAAGCCGCCGCCTTCTCGGCCTCCGCCTTCTCCAAACGGGCGGCCTCCTCCTCGCCGCGCTTTTCCTGCGCCTTCCGCTCCGTCGCCTCCCGGAGGGCGGCCGCAGGATCAATCCGCCGAGTATTGGCGGACGTCTCTGCCGACCCCATGACGGAGGTTGCGGCGACCCTCTACAAGGTGAGGGAGCCACGATGAAAAAAGACATGTAAAGACTTGGACAAGACGGACCAGAAGAAAACAAGACAAAACAAGAAGTACTTACGCGGAGACCAGCGGCGGCTTCTTCACCTCCTTGCGGAAGCGATTAGCCTTCGCGACCGCCTCTTCGCGCTGGGTCGCGGCGGCCGTCCCCCTGAATTTCTTCGCCCGGCCGCCTGGCAAGCTCGGCCCGGCCCGGCGCTTCTTCGCGCCGCCTCTCGCCGTCGTCATCAGGCCAGTCGGCGAAGGTTGCCGAAGGCCTGAAGTCGTCGGCCCCTCCTCCTCCCTCGGCGTCGGTCTCCATCACCGCCACCCCCAAGTCGGGGTCGTCGACGTCGCTCTCCGCCAGTCGGGGGCGAATTCACGAGCCGCCCCCTTGATCTTGCGGGCGCGGGCTGCATGAGGGGGTTCTGACGCAGAAAATACCAAAGAGAATTAGAGTCGGATTCGGCTGAAGAATGAAACTGAAAAGAAAGAAATGACTTACCACAGGCGGGGGGTTGGCGCGCGAGTACGGCTCCTTGCCGAACTGTCATTCCTCCGTGAGGCCGCAGTTCGCTAGGAAGTTCACCGTGTCCACCACCTCCGCGTGGGGCATATCTTTGGAGCACAGCCGGCTGGGATCCCGGCGGCCGCTCATCTGACAGATCAGATGAGGTCGGCCTTGGAGAGGAAGGACTCGGCGCGCCACGAAGGCGGCCAGCAAGTCGGCCCCAGTCAGGCCCTCCGACTGCGTCATCACGCAGAGTCACGCGACGGCGGCGCCGCCTGCGGGAGTCAGCGTCCTGGCCCGATGGGACCAGCTGGGGAGTCGCCCCGCCAACTCGCCGGCCACGTAAGGCGGCAAGTTGACCCAGTCGCCCTCAGGGGCGACGTTCTTGACGTAGAAGTACGTCCGCTGCCACATCTTCACTGACTTGATCAGTGGGATGGCAGGGAAGGGGTTGTCGGGCACCGACCTCCTCATGGCGATGAAAGCGCGCAGAGAGCCGGCACGCGTGCGACGTATGGCGTTCGAGCTTGGCACGGAAGAATTCCCCCACAGCTCGATGGTGGGAGAACGCCAAGAAAGCCCTCGCATAAGGATGCGGCAGCGGCCAGCAGCACCACCGTGTTGGGAGTGAGGTGGTGCGGCCGGAGCCCGTGGAACCTGTGAACGCAGCGGAAGAAGCCGCCACGGCAGCCCTAGCCCGCGCATGAGGTGCGAGTGGAATATGACCCGCTTCGCCCTCCTCCGGCGCCGGGCGTTATTTCGCTGCCCGGCCTTGGCGCGGGTCCGCACTAGGTGGCTGCCGGGGATGCGGCGCGTCTGGCGGAGAAACTCGATGATGTCGTCATCGACGATGGAGCCATCCCACACGCCGGAGCGCGCGGCGGGAGGCGTTGCGGCGGAGGAGGAGATCATCTCCGCGGCGTGGTTCGGCGCGGCGGAAGCAAGGAGGAAGACAAAGCAAGAAGGGGAGGAAGCGAGAGGAAGCAGGGAGAGTGGCTGCGCGTGCGTCCCCGCCCTCCCTCCTCCCGCCTACTTATAGGCGCCTAGGCTGAGAAGCCGAGGGGGAGGGCGTGGGATTAACTGCGCCCACGACCCCACGCCCCCACGTTTTAACCCACGACGTTACTGCACGCAGTAACGGCGTGGGGAGCTCAACCACCCTCACGGCCGCAGCGGATCCGCCCGTGCGCCGAGGCGCGGTAGTGGCGGGCCCCGCCTAGCGGGCCTGTCTAGTCACGCTGGCGTGGTAGATCGCCTGCCGCGTGGCGTCACGTGGCGGGCCCGCAACGGGCAGCTGCCTGGAAGCTTATCAGGCACGCTGCCCGGATCCCACCGCGACCTTCGAAACCTTTAAGGAGCAAGACGGCCTTTCGCGAGGCCGACTCCGGCTTAGTCGGCTCAAGATAGAGACGGCGAGCCCAGCCTGCATTCTTCCACTGAAGGGATGAAACTGTTGAGGCTCCTCGACATGTTGCCCTCGGCGCCTCACCAGCTTCGGGGACTACTGTCGGAGTAATGGGCCACGGGTAGGACAACCCGAGCCCCTGGACCTTTCAAAACATCGGGGCAGACTGCGCCCCTCAAGACAAGCCGACTCCAAGCCAGCGACTTCCGATGAAGCCGACTACGGGGAGTCGGCCGGCGACTCCAACCGCCTCCTCATCGATGCGATTATCGACGGACGGGATGGGGCCGCCATGCCCCACCCCTGCCCGCTCATAAAGGGCGAGCATGGCCACCGAGCACCGCAGATCGACGGAGATCTTTGTCCGGCGCTGGCATCGCTGTTGCCGCCGCTGCCCTCGACATCAGCCCGTGGGCAGATCCCTGTACCCACGTATGGCTCGTCTGCATTTAATTCAAGACGGCGGGATTCGCTTTGTCGGCGGGAGGCTGTAAGACGGGCGAGAGCATCCCAAGACGCCCCGCTGGGAGTCGGCCTCCGAGAGTCAGCCGACCCCTCCCATGGGCTCCATGCGCCATTGACTAGACAAGACAGGGAATGGCAACTGTGATCGCCCGCCAGGCGGCGACACTGTTGCCATGACCCCACGACCAAGCTCGCGTCATTAGAAGCACCGCTACAGTAATCCGCGGCCGGCAAGACCCGCCCGCGGCGGACAAGGGCTGTCGGCCCCATGCTGGACCGACGGCGGGGCCCACTAGTCGGCGGGCCCCAGAAGTCGGCGGAGAAGACGGCGACTTAAGAGACTGACGGCTGGGAACCGCACCCAGCCGGTTTACCATTATACCCCCGGAGGGTAGGCCTATATAAACCCCCCGGGGCACCCATGCAAAGGGTTGGAACCTAGTAGTTTGACACACACATAGAGGGAAGAGAAGAGCTAGCCGTGCCCTTCTCCTTCCTCACCTCAACAACTCAAGGAGCAATCTTGTACTCACTTTGCCATAGTGATCATGCGGAGACCCATGAGCAGCAAAGAGGGGGTGTTATCTCCCTGGAGAGCCCTGAAGCTGGGTAAGATTCGCCGGCGTGCATGCCTTCGCCTCATCCCGTTTCCAGGCACCGGCGACGTTCTACTCGCCCCCGCCATGATAAGCCATCCATTGGCATATGTCGCACCCAACCCCCGACACCTATGATGGAATTACTCATGCACGGTGGTGAGCATCATGAAATTGGTGATGGAGGATGGTTGATGATGACGACGACGACGAATCCCCCTCTCCGGAGCCCCGAACAGACTCCAGATCAGCCCTCCCGAGAGAGATTAGGGCTTGGCGGCGGCTCCGTATCGTAAAACGCGATGAAACTTTCTCTCTGATTTTTTTCTCTGAAACGGAATATATGGAGTTGGAGCTGAGGTCGGTGGAGCGTCAGGGGGCCCACAAGACAGGGGGCGCCCCCCACCCTCATGGACAGGGTGTGGGCCCCCTGGTCTTGATTCTTTCGCCAGTAATTTTTATATTTTCCAAAACTTATCTCCGTGGATTTTCAGGTCATTCCGAGAACTTTTGTTTTCTGCACATTAAACAACATCATGGCAGTTCTGTTGAAAACAGGGTAAGTCCGGGTTAGTTTCATTCAAATGATGCAAGTTAGAGTCCAAAACAAGGGCAAAAGTGTTTTGAAAAGTAGATACGTTGGAGATGTATCATGAGCCTGTTTGTGTTCCTTTTGACTTTCATTCTGAGTTATTTTTACAATGGAAAACTCATGTGTGGAGTAATTGGTGGACACTGGCTGCAAATGGGTTATTTTTGGCCACTAAACAAGAAAAACTAATGGACAGTTTATTTGTCATCGATGGTTGAATATCGAACAGACCGATGCTAATTTGTTTTCCATGGAAACACACAGGCATTCAGCTAAGATGAAATAGCAATACTGTACATCTCCAACACTAAATTGATATCAATGTCAAAATTAAACAATCAATTATACTATTAAAGCAGGGAAAAAGGGCAACTTACAACTGCATGTGACATCTGGGTGGAGAGACACCAGGGGCAATCGCCCATCCCTATGCTTTGCATGACCGTACGCACAAGAGCTGATGATTTTAACCCCCAAAAGACACTTTGTTAGCTCTGAAGAGTATGTTGGATTACAATTTTGCAAGGCATTGGATAGAAATCAATTCCTCTGAAAACAAACAGTCAAATACTACAAATACTACATGGACCCTGATAAGGTTGTTTTCTATTCAGTTTACATAACACCTGAGCACTAAATCAGTTTATATCCTTTGTAGAAACACTTCTAGTCAACAGCTCGTGTGATCAGCATTTTATATATCAGTACAATAAGACAGATGAATACTGATGTTGGACATGTGGAGCCACACAAAATAATTAGCACCAGTTATATATCAATTCTTGGAGAGCATGAGCAGATTATATCCAGTGCTTCACTAGGGCTGAAATATCATCCATAAAATTAATCGAGACGAAGTGCAGCCATGCTAGAAGTGGCAGCATCAGACGAGAATGGTGGGGTGGGGCAGGCAATGCAAACCTACAAATCAGTGGCGTGAATCCTTTGGTAGCCGCCATACTCTGAGAAGGTGGCGGCTCTATATAGTGAGCATCAGGGCGCGATGGTGTGCACTCCTTGGCAGCAGGAATCGACCTTGGATGGCCTCGTCATGTGGATCGATAGTGCGGTAGCGCGACTATGCTTGACGTAGCTTGGCTGGGTAGAAGTCCAGGGCCGACGACGAGGGTGTCTTCCCTCCTCGCTGTGCCAGACTACTATGCCCGAGGTCGTCCCACCCACATCTGGACGGACCAGCTATGCAGTCAGCACGTACGGAGAGTGTCGAGCCCTTCTGCACCTCCCAGCCGGATCCAACTGCCCAGAATGCAAGAATGGCGGGCACACGGGCTCGGTTTCACTGCAGTGACACTAGCGGTTGTCGGCGAGAGAAGGACGCCGGCGATGCCGTGGTGGGAGAGGGTGGATGGTCAACACCTTGAGGGAATGGGAGGCAGCGGGTAGAGGAGTGGACAGGCTTCACTGTGGCGTGGAGGAGAGATGGTGGGGAAAGGATAGGGAGGCGCGAGCGAAGTCGTGGAGGGGAGGGGAGGTGTTGGGGATATAACTACTGAGTATAAACCGCCCAGGAGAGGCCGGGATATGCTCATAGCCCATGAAGACAAGGGATATGGCGCTTTACTACTGAAGACCTAGAGGCCCAAAGCCCAAGGGCGGATTAGGGCCCATAGTCATAAACTGTCATGAGATATGTAACTTGTATTGTAAGTTAGGGAAAGGTAGAAACCGAGCCAGGCACGTGTATGAGCTGGCCTCAGATTACGTAAACCGCCAAGGCCAACTTTGTGTATATAAAGGGACGACCAGCGGCAGTTCAGAACAAGAAAAAAACTCGAGAGATAGGTAAAGTAGATTCGCTCCCTGCTCATCGAGGCCCCATCAATTCCACCACAACTGGATCGTAGGCTTTTACCTTCACCGCAAGGGGCCAAACCAGTATAAACTCCCCGTGTCCTTTTTCCGGTTTAACCCCTTTAAGCTAATCTCGTTGCGATGGCTCCACAACTAAGTCCTCTCACTAGGACATCTGACGTGTTAATTCCACGACAGATGGCGCCCACCATGGGGCTATCGCATGATGGTTTCGAGTTC
This sequence comes from Aegilops bicornis, assembly GCA_021605145.1. NCBI lineage: Eukaryota > Viridiplantae > Streptophyta > Magnoliopsida > Poales > Poaceae > Aegilops > Aegilops bicornis. The sequence goes on from CM038672.1 coordinate 672,485,561, forward strand.
TTGAAGGGCAACTTTGAAGGTCTCAAGGGATACGTGGTTGGCCGGATGACCAAGAGTCATCGCGGCAAACTCTACATCAACGACGCAGGCTGGGGCCCTGAGGCCGGCTCAATCGAGTACGGGTACCGGGTCCCCTTTGGAGGAATTCACGTCTTCATCGGCAAGATCGGCGAACCGGGCCCTGAGCCGGACATCTGCACCGACCTCGTCGAGACGGCTCAGCGTGCAAGCCCTGCCCGGGTCCAGCCTGCCATGAAGCGTGCGTTCGTAGGATTCATCCATGGTGCGGAAACTGAACCGGTGTCCAATGGTGAGACGGTCATTTACTCTGATGGCGAATCATCCACCGGCGAGACCGAGTCACTGTACCAGTTACAAGATGGCCGGTTCAAGGGCTGTTCCGATGGCGACAGTATTCCGGACCCCCTTGAACCACCAAACCGGGTTGAAATCTTCATGGCCGGTATGCAGCCCACATTGCAATCTTCAACTGCAGCAACAATGACTTTCGGATCGGCAGCTGGGGCAGGAGGCCCTGTGCGCCGGCCGGCTCAAGTCATGTCCGGTTTATTGGACGTCTGGACGACATTGTTGACCACAGCAGTTACCCCGGAGACTCAAGATCGACATAATGCGGAGGTCACAAAGCTGCAGGATCAGATAACTCAGGCCAAGGAGGACTTGGCAGCTGAGGAAACCAGGATGGCTGAAGAACGAGCTGCTTTAGATGCCCAGTCACAGCAGATCCAGGCACTGAATTACCGGCTCATCCTAGATCAGAACGCTTCAAATGAGGTATTGAGGAGGAGGCACCGGTCTCGTCTGCCGCTGGTTTATGAAGCAATGAACCTCTTCAACAAACTAGGAGCAGGCCCCTGTAATCCGGCAGCATTAAACCAGACTGAAGCGCCTGGGACAGGAGCGCTGGATAAGCCACGGGTGATGGACCCAGCTCGACAAACAGATAACCCGCCGCAGTACGTACAGACCCCGCCGGGTCACTTCTCCTCCCCTTTGGATAACATGATTGTCGCGGCATCTCGATTGGTAGCTATTCCGATGAAGGGCGAGTCAGCGGTGGCGGTTAAGACGCGGCGGGCCAGGGATCTCCTTCAAACCGCTATGGTACAGCAGCAGGCTTATTCATATAGCCGAGACAGAATCCATTCAACCCCTCGCCCCAGCAGGAGTTGCAGCAGGCACATTGATGAACCAGTTGTGTCAAGCAGTGCACGGAACCGTGACGCCCCTCGAGGGCCTAATCCGGCACGCGGTGGTGCAAATGCTCAGGACGTGGTGGATAATGGTAGAGCGCATCGGGAGGCAGAGTTAGCAGCACAGTTGGCGGCGCAGTACGCAAATCATCAGCCTACTCCGGTTCGACCGACGATGTCAATAGAACAAGGACTCGCTTTCAGCTCTTGGGGGTGCCTTGTCTTACTTCGGCGCTACGTAATGTGCGGTTACCCAAGGATTTCAAGGGCTTGCGTAAGGTGCCTAATTACACCGCCGATTTACCCCGAGTCATGGGTTGAGAGTTATGAAATGGCAATGGAGATGCTTGATGTGGATGAAGCAGCGTGGGCTAAGTACTTCACCATGATGTTGGATGGAACGGCTCGCACTTGGTTAAAGAGTCTGCTCGTTAATTCCGTGGTTCATGGGCCGAATTGAAGGCCCGGTTTATAGCTAACTTCAAGGACACGTGCAAACAACCCATGTCAATTGTGGATCTGGTCGCTTGTGTCCAAGGAGAAGGCGAATCAACAACTCATTGGGTGCGCCGGGTTTCATAAATCTTACATTCGTCGGACCGCATCAATGCTGATTCGGCGATCATAACACTAGAGGGCAATCGCCGGTTTAAGCTGCTGAAGTTGAAGTTGGGACAGCTCAAGCGCCACTGCAATTACATGGGAACACTTATGGCAGCTTTGGTTAAATATGCCGACTCTGATAGTACCAAGGATCCCGAGTCTGATGATGAGAAGCCGGAGAAGGGAAAGAAGAATGTCGGTGTAAAAGGACAGCAGCATAACCAGGCGATCCATGGGAATAACGGTAAGCGCAAAGCAGACAATAATTCTGATTTTGTGGCTAACACCAACACCCAGGGTAATAATCAGCGCCGTAAGGGTAAACCGCCCCCACGGGGCGGCGGATCAGGGATGAATCTGGAGCGCCTGTTGAACCAGCCCTGCCCAAAGCATGGGACGCAAGAGAATCCAGCTACGCACTTATGGAAGGATTGCTTTATTATGCGAGAATTCAAAAACTCAGATCTCTTCCGGTATGATCATGGACCATCTAGTGGTTCAGGACCTGGGTTTCACGGGCTGAGTTATGGTGGTGGTAACTCCGGTTCAGGTTTCCAAGGTAACCAAGGTGGACAGGTCAATCAAGGCAATCAGGGCAACCGAAGTGGTTATAATCAACAGGGGAATCAACAGCAGCAGCAGTCGGGTTATCAGAGTAACCCGAAGCAGTTAAACGGTGGACAATATCATGTCTTCACTACTAGTCTGTGCAAATGCGATCAGAAACTCCATAAGAGGGCAGTGAACTACGTTGAACCGGTGGTGCCCCATTATCTGCGCTGGTCTGAGCAGCCTATTGTGTGGAGTCGAGAAGATCATCCGCCCCGGGTTGATAATCCGGGTCATCTGGCGTTAGTGGTCGCACTGCAGGTTGGAGGTTATAAGTTCACCAAGGTGCTCATGGATGGAGTGAGTACTATCAACATCTTGTATTATGAGACCTTCCGGCGCATGGGGTTAACAGATAAGAATCTTAAGCCGTCGAACACTGTCTTTCACGGTGTAGTGCCTGGTAAATCGGCCTATCCGGTCGGTAAGATAGCTCTGGAGGTGGTTTTTGGAGATGATCATGATTCAAGGTCAGAAACATTGACCTTTGAAGTGGTAAAAATCAGAAGTCCGTACCATGCCCTGTTTGGACGACCGATTTATGCTAAGTTTTTGGCAAGACCGTGTTATGTTTATCTGCAGCTCAAGATGTCGGGTCATAAGGGGAATCACGGTTCATGGCAGCCGCAAGATTGCTTTGGAGTGCGAGGATGGTGATGCGGCTTACGCTGACTCGGTTTGTGCAACACAGGAGTTAAAATTCTATAAAGACAATGTTGATCCGGCGGATATGACTTCTCTGAAGAAACTCACTACAGAGCATGATCTGGCTTTGAAGTCTAAATCGGCTGATGAGACTAAGTTGGTTGATTTTGTTCCTGGCGATTCTTCCAAGAAGTTTAGCATCGGTATTAACTTGGATCCGAATAGGAAAGCTCACTCATCGAGTTCATCCGTGAGAACCGGGACATCTTTGCATGGAAACCTTCTGACATGCCAGGTGTATCGAGGGAACTCGCTGAGCACACTCTTAATATTGATCCCAAGTTTAAATCGGTCAAGCAGTTTCTTCGCCGCTTTAATGAAGAGAAGCGCAAGGCCATCGGTGAGGAGGTAGCCCGGCTCTTGGCAGCAGGGTTCATTGTGGAGGTCTTTCACCCTGAGTGGTTGGCTAACCCGGTGCTGGTACTCAAGAAGAATGGTACATGGCGTATGTGTGTGGACTACACGGATTTGAACAAGGCTTGTCCAGCTGATCCCTTTGCCCTCCCCCGTATTGATCAAATCATTGATGCTACGGCGGGTTGTGAGAGGTTGAGTTTTCTGGATGCTTATTCGGGTTATCATCAGATCAAGATGGCGGTTAAGGACCAGGAGACGACAACTTTTATAACTCCTTTTGGAGCCTTATGCTATGTATCTATGCCTTTTGGGCTCAAGAGTGCCCAGGCGACTTATCATCAGTGCGTGCAGAATTGCCTTCATACTCAGATTAGTCGCAATGTTCATGCTTATGTGGATGATATAGTGGTAAAGTCCAGGAAAGCAGAAACACTTATAGCTGACTTGCAGGAAACTTTTGATAATCTAAGGGTTTATAAGATGATGCTTAATCCGGCCAAGTGTGTTTTTGAAGTACCAGTTGGCAAGCTCTTGGGTTTTCTAGTGTCTAACAGGGGCATTGAAGCTAATCCGAAAAAGATCAAGGCTACTACGTCCCTGGCTAAACCGGCGTGTATCAATGACGTTCAACGGCTGGCGGGTCGCATTGCAGCGTGAAGCCGATTTATTAGCCGGTTGGGGGAGAAGGCGATCCCGCTTTATCAGATGTTGAAGAAGGCAGACAACTTTATCTGGAGTGATGCTGCTAATGCGGCGTTTGAGGATCTGAAGAAGCAGTTAGCCAAACCGCCCGTTCTTGCTGCCCCCATTGATAAGGAACCATTGCTGTTATACGTGGCTGCTAATGCCCGAGATGTCAGTGTGGCCATTGTGGTGGAGCGCAAAGAGGCTGGCAAGGTGTATCCGGTTCAACGGCCGGTTTATTATTATCAGTGAGGTGCTTATTGAGTCCAAACAGAGATATCTGCATTGGCAGAAGCTGGTATATGGAGTGTTTATGGCGAGCCGGAAGCTTAAGCAATACTTTCAGGGCCATCCCATTATTGTGGCCAGTTCTGCTCCATTGGGAGATATCATTCAGAACAGAGAGGCAACTGGCTGGGTTGCTAAGTGGGCTATTGAGCTTGGACCTCATGGGATAAAATATATGCCTCGCACGGCTATCAAGTCTCAAGCGCTCGTGGATTTTATCAATGACTGGACAGAGTTGCAGGCACCGGAGGATAAACTGGATCACACATACTGGACTATTCACTTCGATGGATCCAGACAATTGGAGGGCTCGGGGGCTGGAGTGGTTCTTACTTCCCCTCGAGGTGACAAATTGTGTTATGTTCTCTGCTTAATGTTTCCCTGTACTAACAATGATGCTGAGTATAAGGCCTTTCTCCACGGTCTTCGGATGGCTAAGGAAATGAACTTAATCCGGGTACATTGCTTCGGTGACTCTGATTTAGTGGCTCAGCAAGTATCTGGTACGTGGGATTCCAAGGATCCACTTATGGCGGCTTATCGGCGTGAGGTGGATATCATCGCCGGTCACTTCAAGGGTTACCAGGTTGAGCATATTGATCGGCGCAACAATGAAGTGGCGGACGCTTTAAGCCAGCTCGGTTCCCAGCGTAAACTGGTGCCGCCCAATGTTTTTCTTGACGTTCTGCATAATCCATCAGTAAAAATACCAACGAAGGAAGATCTGGCTATTCCTGACCCGGAGGCTCAATTGGTGGCGGTTCTTCATGCTATCCCTGATTGGACAGTGCCATACCTGGCGTATATGACCCGGGGCGAAGTTATCAAGGGCGAAGTTACGCCGCATGATAATCCGGCGGTCCAAGTCCATGACTATTGTCAATGGCGAGTTACATCATTGGCAAAGAGTTTGTATGCTTTCAGCGTTGTGTTTCTCCTAAAGAAGGCCGTGAGATCTTGCGTGGAATCCACGAAGGAGATTGTGGTCATCATGCCGGTTCAAAATCCTTGGTGGCTAAGGCTTTCTGGCACGGTTTTTACTGGTTAACAGCTCATGCTGATGCGGAGGATCTGGTCCGAAAGTGTGACGGCTGTCAGAAGTTTTCACGCCGAGCTCATGTTCCGGCCCAACAATTGAGGATGATTCCAATCACCTGGCCGTTAGCAACTTGGGGGCTGGATATGGTTGGGCCTTTTAAGAGGTCCAAGGATAAGAAGACCCACCTTCTGGTGGCGGTTGATAAATTCACCAAGTGGGTGGAGGCAGAGCCAGTAAGCAAGTGTGATGCGGCCACGGCGGTTCAATTCATGAAAAAGGTGATCTTCCGCTTTGGTTTTCCACACAGCATTATAACAGATAATGGCACGAATCTCTCCAAGGGTGCTATGGAAGAGTTCTGTGAACGTGAGCACATCCGGCTTGATATGTCATCAGTGGCCCACCCTCAGTCTAATGGTCAAGCAGAGAGAGCTAATCAAGAAATCTTGAAGGTATCAAGCCCCGACTTATTGTCCCCTTGCAGTGGACGCCGGGTTTTTGGGTGGAGGAGTTGCCTTCCATTTTATGGAGCATTAACACCACCCCCAATAGATCTACGGGTTACACACCCTTCTTCACGGTTTATGGAGCAGAAGAAGTTCTCCCAAGTGATATTCACCATGACTCGCCCCGAGTGGTGGCTTACGTTGAAGCGGACAATGAAAGAGCACACCAAGAAGCATTGGACCTGTTAGATGAACAACGGGATATTGCGACAGCTCATTTGGCGATTTATCAGCAAGACCTGCGGCGCTATCACAGCCGCCGGGTTAAAACCAGAGCTTTTCAGGAAGGCGACTTAGTGCTCCGGCTTATCCAGGATAAGACGGATATGCACAAGTTATCCCCACCTTGGGAAGGGCCCTTTGTGGTCAGCAAGAATCTAAACAACGGGTCATACTACCTCATCGATGTTCGAGAGCACAAAGACTCACGCAAGTCGGAGGAGGAGACTTGCCGGCCGTGGAATATAGCTCATCTTCGGCCTTACTACACCTGAGCCACAGGCTCTTACTATGTATATATTTTTGAAAATGTACATATTATGATCAATAAATAAACAGGCATCCTTGCTAAAGCGGGGCCTCTGCCATTTCATCTTATGTTTTCTTGGTTGCATGGGGGCTTTTGCTTATAAAGCGGAGTTCTGTTTACCCATTAAACCGACTTATAAAGCCACATCAAAGCTTGGGAGCTTCACACCCAAGGGACCAAAGAGAGTCTGTTGCCACGCATAGCTCAAACATAGGTACCCACTGAGCACAGCTCACAATGTTACTTGGGGGCTCTTTGTGTACAACAACAAAGAGTTTGAAAGGACCCTTGTAATAGGCTATCAAGCCAGGCTTGGAAGCCAGGTGTATTCACCTAAAACCCCGGGTTAACCTACCTTCATCAAGTAAGCCACTCCGTCCAGGTAATCCTGGTATGACCCGTCGAACGTTTGACAAGTCTATCTTATACAGACCCTGAACTTGTCAAAGTTAAAACGACGATTGGTTAATGTGAGGTCCATCTAAAAAGGCTTTGTAAAATGGTTTAACTCAGCGGCCTAGCAGCCCTTGAAAAGCCTCGACTACAAGTTTTCATTTGCTTTTGTTTTGCCAAGTTGTTTTTCTTCTTTAATAAGGTTTTGAAATAAACCGACGTCTATTGGCCCGGCCCGACTATAAGTCATCAATATAACCCGGTATTTTTTAATCTGGCGTGGCATTCAACTATCAGTTGTTACTACACAACCAATCTTAAACCAGTGCTTATTAACCCGGTCTGGCATTGACTATAAGTCGCCAGGATGATCATCCGGTGTTTATCATAACCCGACATGGTGGGAGTTATCAACACTCAAGATTTGGGTTATCACCCTTACCACAAAAAGTTGGTAAACCAACAATGTGATTCAATATCACAGGTATGATGTATTTCATATTTCATTGTTTTACAGCTTTGGTTATAAGCTCTGGCTTTATATTGGGTACCGTAACCCGTCCGGCGGTAAACCGCCAAGGCAATTTTAAGTTTATCACACGCAGAAAACAGAAGTGTATCAAGCTATTAAAGATCATAAGCAAACATTGCATAGCATGACAGATTGACAATATCAAGCAAAGTGGCTATGCACGATGGCATAGCAGACCAAGTGTTTTAAGCTAGCCTATTACAAGGCGTTTTAAGTGCCCAAAAGTATAATTGTTTCTCATAAAGAGGACAGTGCACAGACGATAACCCGGCCTCCAGATTATGACTCTTCCTCAGCTTGACGCAAAGAATGCGGATCATCCTGCGCCGGTTCACCCTCTGCCTCCCCACCCAGTGGCTGGAAGTCAACGGTTGCCCAGTCAATTCCAGACAAAGCTCGAAAGACAGCTTCATCGCTTATAAGATCTGGCAGTTCAACGTCAGGGGCATAAGTGTGCTTACGAATTGGCGGGATTGGATTTTGGGCTTCATAAACCGACGCGTCGATCCGTCTGTTGTCTGCGTCATAGATGGACCGATAGAAAGACAAATCAGTCTCTTCGGCCAATCTACTCTCAAGCGGGCGCATCTCTTTTGTCAAGGCTTTAAGGGCATTTTCATCAAACTCCGACCCATCTTCTTTTTGGCTAGGATAGCCATTTTCAATGTCTTCCGGATTAAGATCAGCTATTCAAGCCTTAGCCCGAGTTAGTGCAGATAAAGCGCCAGCCCTTGCAGCGGATCTCTTCACCTCTTCTAGCTAGGCAAGTGTCATGGATAGTTTGGCCAATGTGTCCTTGATTAATGTTGGCGGCGGTTTATTATACGAGGCTGTGAAGATGACCCGTTGAGCACCGGTATATAACTGCTCTATCAAAGTATAGGCAGCCTTAAATTTCTTGCGCATATCTGACCCGAGATGGGCAACACGGCTACCTGCAATGGTTATAATATCGTTAAACCGGAGGCTTCGAGGATGACTAAGTACGGTTTATGACAAGGCTACTTACCAAAGATGGCAGAAGTCATAGCGTTGATTTGCCGCTTCAAGCCAGACAACTCTTCTGCCACCGGTTTAAGGGCCGCTTCAGCATCCTCCACCCGTTTTAGCAAAGTGGCTTTTTTAGTCTCCCAGTCTGCTCGCTCGCCTTTGAAGCCATCCTTCAATTGCTCCATGGCTGTTAAAGCGCCCTTCAACTCATCTTCGGCCTTTGAAGTTTCAGCTTGTTGGGACTTGATGTTTTCCTGGAGATCGGTGATTTGGGAATCTTTGTTGCTCAAGTCAGCCTGCAAAAGATAGATAATAAGTTGTTAATACTTTTTTTCAAAGTCCCAAGCACATAACAAGTTATACACTTGGCACTTGGGTGCTAATGCGGATTGCTTTTCTCAACTGATATTTTAAGTCCCAAGCATACAACAAGTTATATACTTGGCACTTGGGGCCTAATGCATATCGGTTCAATTCAAGGTTATCCAAGTTCTGACAATAGACCGGATCATGTTGATGGCTAGAATGAATTTTGGAAACTACATTACAGAAGATACACCGGTTCATCCTAAAGGTATAAACCGGTCTACAGGGGCTACACAAGCAAAATCCAAATATTCTCCTATTACAAGTCCCGGTTAACATTCATGTTGATGAACCGGCCCTTGGGGGCTATTAGAGTTGATAATTGAAGCAGGATATAAGGAAAAAAAGTTATTCAAAGTAACAAGTGTTTACCTCATATCGCTCTTTCATCAGGTTTACTAAACCGGCTTCATAGTCACGACTGGTGTAGAGACGGTTTAGATATCCAGAATGGATGGCCTGAGCAGAGAGATGGGCATAGCTTGACAAATCCGATTTCCACTTGCCCTTGTCCATAGCAGCAAATTCTTCTTTTGCATTGTGCTTCGATAAAGCGACAGGATTGCCAGGAGTGGTATGGCCAAAGCCAGTAATCACAACATTATCTGTCGTGCCTTCAGCTGTCTTATTTGGGCTCGGCGGTTTATCAGATGCCTTTGCTGGGCTTGGTGAATCGGCGCCTGGACTTGGCGGATCAGCATGATGGCTTGTTGGATTTATTTCTGGTGGATCAACAAAGGTATCCTGGCCCTGAGGTACCGGGTCATCCAGAACAATGTCAGCATTTTGATCCAGAGCTTCTGAGGTCCTCTCCGGTTCACTAGCCGGATTATCATCAGCTGGGGTAGTCAGTTTAGCCTTCTTGCTAAGTCTGGCCTTGGCACTAAAAAGAACAAGTACAGTAAACCGGTGCAAGGCATAAAAACCAAGTCTATTATACTTACCCAGGAACGGTCTTGAGTGGAGGCATCTGTGTTGTTAATGAATCTCCGGAGGATGAATGGGTGGTTCCCTGATAATTCGAATCAGACGGATTAAGAGGATATCGGAAGTAACCCGCCATGGGATAAAGTTTATTAGAAGTACGAGAGACCTCTTGACAACGCTTGCGAACCGGGCAATGTGGTAAACCGGATGAGGTAACCACTTGACCACTATGACGGGTTGTGCGGCGACCTCCTTGCTGCTGTGTCTTCAAAGAAAAGTGCGGATCCAAATGAGCAAGAGGGTGTGAACGTTTTACTTTCCGGACAGCTCGACGAAGTTTTGGTACTGGCACATGATTTGAATCGGAGGATAGAACAATTACCTCTGCATCACCAGCGTGGCTAGCTTCCGCATCATCCTGATAATAATCATTGTCAATGAGGTGCATGAGAAAAGAACCAAGAGATTCTAATTCTACCTCTGAGTCCGGGTCATCAGGCTCTTCACCATTGGGCAAGTCAGAGGGTTCGGTGGTTTTCTTCTTCGCTGGCTTCTTTATAGCCTTAGTCTTGCTGCGATGTGCTCTTGCCGGTTTATCTTGTGATTTCTTCTTCTAGAACGGGCCATCGCCCTGCACAGATGGATAAATAAATTATAAAGGAATATTTATAGAAAGGACGGATTAAGGAAAAAAAGGAGGCAATTCTTACAGCTGGCGGTTTATTGGAAGTGTAGAAGGGACTAAGCCCTACTTGGCTGCAGACAGCTTCCGGTTCATTCAGTATTTTCTTAACAGCTTCAGTATATTCATCCTCTGTTAGCTGAATATCAATATGACGTTGAGGATCTTTTAAGTCCCCCGTGTACTCACACATTAATCCGGGGCGCCGGCTTAAAGGCAGAACACTCCAAGATATCCAGCAGCGGACGAAGTCAACACCTATTAAACCGTTTGCCATGAAGGCTCTGAGCTTTGAGAGTTGTGGTGCATAGTTGGACCGTTCCTTGGCAATCAGCCTCTGGGGAACGGATGAGTATTGCTAAAACGGTGAGGGCGGTAACCCGGCAGAGGATTTTCGCCAGTTGGAGATGTATCTTTACAATAAAACCAAGTCTGATTCCAGTCATTGGGGTGACTATGAAGCTTGGCGTGAGGGAAACTGACATCTCTCTTCTTTTGAATCGCCATCCCACCAAGCTCAGTGTTGGGTCCATCTGTGAATTCTGTACGACGGTTCAAATAAAAGAAGTCTCTGAAAAATTCAACTGTGGGTTCTTCTTGAAGATAGGCCTCACAAAAAACTTGTAAATCGCAAATATTGGATACCGAGTTTGGTCCAATATCTTGAGGGTGGGGTTGGAAGCTGGCAAGCACATCACGGAATCTTTTTAATCTGGGAAGACTGAACCCTCGATTTAGATGATCAGTGAAAACAATCACTTCTCCATCCTGAGGCTCAGGAGAATTTTCTATATCGGGGACTCTCCAGTGGATGGTTTCCTTGCTTGCTAAAGCTCCAGTTACAACATATCCAGTCAGTTGCTCTTCCGTAACCGGGAGGGGACCCAATTGCAAGCATAAAACATCTAGGCCATTTAAACAGGAAGCTGGAAAAGAGGACCATGGCTGGTTTAAGGTTTTGATTAATGCATACAATCCGGTTTAAAAAAAAGAGTAAAAACAAATTGAATCCTATGAGCATAGTAACCTGGAGTTTTATGTTAAGGATGAGTTGGCGGTTTAAAAGGAGGGCTAATGGTACCTGGCGGGTTATCATTTTCTAAAAGTATAAACTGCCTACAATGGTGTGGGATCTGAAAAATTCCTAAGTGTTAAACAAACAGATTTCACAGGTCGGTACTGTATTTTTTGATCTACCACAGTTCTAAAAAGCGGACAAAATTTAAAAACCTACAGCCGCGACAGCAGAGGAACATATATGCTCAGATGGGATCTTATGCAGAGAAAGATATCTTCCATGATTGAAAAGGGATGCTAAACTACTGTTGCTCGTCTTTAATATCAGATTCGGATCAAGCTATGCGATCTAAGAGAAGAAAGTGAGGAACAAATGAAGAACACTGATGAACGGTGGAAACCCTAATGCAGATCTGTTACATGAGAAGAGAAGTACTTACTGACGTTGTTGAACAGCGGAGAGGGCGTCACATTTCTCTGGTCAAGTCAGGCTGATGCAGCGGCCGTTGGCGGTGCAGAAGGAGAGGTCGACGGCAGCGGCTGCGCTCGAGCTCAGAGGCAACGCAAGGAAGACGATGAGGCGAAAGGGCACGAAGGGGAAGGAAAAGAATGACCCTCGGTCCTATTTATGAGGCGAAGGGATAAGTGACAGGCGCGAGAATCGAGGGACCCAAAAAATGGAGATCTGGCACAGCTGTCGCCTCGATTTTCGGAGGAGCATTAATAAAAATTATTTACAGGTTTTTTATAGAGATGACATCATGGCGATTTATAATCTTGGAAGATGACGTCACGGCGATTTATCAAGTTCATATGAAGGAGACATCATGGCGGTTTACAAGGATCATACGAAGATGCTTAAGAAGGAGTTTATCCAAGTGTTGAAGATTGACATGAACAGATTCAAATCAATCTGGGGCCTAATGTTGGGGATATAACTACCGAGTATAAACCACCCAGGAGAAGTCGGGTTATGCTCATCCGTATTGAAGCCCATGAAGACAAGGGATATGGCACTTTAGTACTGAAGACCTAGAGGCCCAGATCCCAAGGGCGGATTAGGGCCCATAGTCATAAACCGTCATGAGATATGTAACTTGTATTGTAAGTTAGGGAAAGGTAGAAATCGAGCCAGGCACGTGTATGAGCCGGCCTCGGTATTATGTAAACCACCGGGCGTCAACCTGTGTATATAAAGGGACGACCCGATGACGGTTCAGGAACAAGAAACAACAACTCGAGAGATAGGTAAAGCAAATTCGCTCCCTGCTCATCGAGACCCCATCAATTCCACCACAACTGGATCGTAGGCTTTTACCTTCACCGCAAGGGGGCGAACCAGTATAAACTCCCCGTGTCCTTTGTTCGGTTTAACCCCTTTAAGCTAATCTCATTGCGATGGCTCCATGACTAAGTCCTCTCAATAGGACATCTGACGTGTTAATTCCACGACAGGAGGTGAAGCGGCGGTTGTGCTGCTGTGAGAGAGTGCGAGGAACGAGTAGTTCTGAGGGAGTGAGAGGAACGAGTCACTGTGCTGCGGTTCGATGATAATAAGGGCACAAGCCTATGTAGATGAAAAAAATAACAAGCACAAAACCTTACCATGTTGGGCTATTTTTCTTTAATAAAATGATAAACGAGCAGCTTATGCAATGGGATAAGGTTGTTATGCGGGCCTAAAAAGAATTTTGAGGGAATAGACAAACACATTGGAAATTGAAGTATTTTTTTTCCAGATAAAAGGTGCTCGCTGAGGGAGTCCTCGATTAGGGGGTATCCGGACAGCCGGACTGTGTACAACGTCCGGACTATTGAAGCGTGAAGATACAAGACTCAAGACTTCGGCCCGTGTCCGAATGGGACTTTCCTTGGCGTGGAAGGCAAGCTTGGCGATCCGGATATTATATTTCCTTCCTTGTAACTGACTCCATGTAAACCCTAGCCCTCTCCGGTGCCTATATAAACCGGAGAGGTTGGTCCTTAGAAGGCCGATCACAACTACAATCATACCATCGTAGGCTAGCTCTTAGGGTTTAGCCTCTACGAACTCGTGGTAGATGTACTCTTGTACTACCCATATCATCAATATTAATCAAGCAGGAAGTAGGGTTTTACCTCCATCGAGAGGGCCCGAACCTGGGTAAACACCTGTTTCCCTTACTTCTTGTTACCATCAGCCTTGACGCATAGATCGGTACCCCCTACCCGAGATCCGCCGGTTTTGACACCGACATTGGTGCTTTCATTGGGAGTTCCTCTATGTCTTCGCCGTCAGGCTCGATGGCTCCTCCAAACAGCTTCAACGACGCTGTCCAGGGCGAGACTTTCCTCCCCTGACAAATCTTCGTGTTCGGGCGGTTTCGCATCAAGGGCCAACTTCAGCAGCCATCTGGAGCAGATCGACAACGCCTCGCCACTGTGTCAGGTTCAGAAACCTGAACTACACGGCGGACATCCGCGGAGGCTCGATCTTCGACGGATTTGGGACCATGCCAGGAGCACCGGACAGTCTCAACGAGCACGGCCTAGACCTGCCATCGGACGAAGCTCGGGGTATCGCCCCCGTAGTATCTCCGGACCTAGATCCGGAGCAGGCTGCGCTGCCTAAGGACGGAGGGATGGACCCCGCCCCCAGGTCGCGCCCTCATCGGCGGTAGAGCCGAACACGGGTCTTACCTATGCGGTGGCCCGCGACTCCGAACCCCTGGATTCGTATCCGGATGTCGGTTACAGTCCGTACACTCCCGAGCCCGTCAGGCCGGGGTGGGTTCCGGTAATGGAATTCACCGCTGCGGATATCTTCCAGCACTCGCCCTTTGGCGACATGCTAGACTCATTAAAGTCTCCCTCTTTGTCAGGAGGCTCTTCGCCGAACTATGTTCGGCTCGAGTGGGAGGCAGACGATGAAGGAATTCGTTGCCCACCCACCACCCACTTCATTGCCACGGTCGATGACTTAACCGAGGTACTGAACCACGACCCTGAAGACATCGACGGTATGGACGACGATGCAGGAGAAGAACATGAGCCACCGCACACTGGGCGGTGGACAGCCACCTCTTCTTATGATATATATATGGTGGACACTCCAAAAGAAACCAATGGCGACGAGGCATCGGAGTATAATCCCCCATGGGGAAAAGCAAAGTATGGGCGTCTTCGGCCCCGCTCCGATACCCGCCACAGGAAAACCGGACTAGAAGTCGAAAACAATCTGGATGGCGCCGAAGACGAATATAACCCTAGTGGGCGTGCCTTTCATAAGGCCGGACGGGCCACTGTGGGATACTTGGAGAGGGACAACTATATGCCCCCTCCGAGGACGAGGCAAGTCTCGGCAATGGCGAATTCAGCGTGCCCGAAGATCCAGTGGAATAAGCTCGCTTCGAGCGACAGCTCATGGCCACGGCAAAAATCCTGCAAAAGAAGCAACATCAGCTTAAAGCTAACCAAGATTCGCTGGTAGACAGATGGACCAAGGTCCTGGCCACTTAAAGATACGGACCTGACCGCCCCGACAAAGGGCAGAACCAGCCACCCCAACCTAAGCAGGAGAACTCAAGGCACATGCCCC
Source organism: Aegilops bicornis (assembly GCA_021605145.1). Classification (NCBI taxonomy): domain Eukaryota; kingdom Viridiplantae; phylum Streptophyta; class Magnoliopsida; order Poales; family Poaceae; genus Aegilops; species Aegilops bicornis. The sequence continues at coordinate 672,500,579 of CM038672.1, forward strand.
GACGTCAACATATCACTACGGTCCAAAACAACACGACGGACACAAGAAGAATCCTACTCAAGCCCCGGCGCAACGGTCACAAGCGCCAAGTCAGGAAAGCCGGTGCTAACTTCAGCAACTCCCAGTCCGGTCAACGGACAAAGAAGAGCTCAGACCTATCCGGCCCGAGCCATACACTAGATCAACCATGCGAAATTCATGGTACTCCTAGAAGGACGGCAAAGCATACCAATAGAGAATGCCGGATCGTTAAAGCAAAATGGCTGGACGCGTGCCAGAAACAATGAAGGGAGACTTCTAGTCAAGATATCCCCCCCTCTGTAACATATATGTACGACCGCTTGCCCCAGACCATGCTAAACACAGCAACTCAACTGCAGTACCTAAGGACATAGCAGGGGCTCCACAAAACATAAAACCCCCGCAGGTGTGAAACCACCTACAACATCTCTTAAAAGATGCTGGGGGCAAAGGCCAAATTTTTCTGGCCCATCACTCTAAACGGTTGTCTTCGGATCACCAGATAAATACTACGCCAAAAGAATAAATATTCGGCACCTTCCCACCATGCGGTAATTTACCGTATGCTAACAGGACGAACCACGTTGGCTGGATCCGGCGTGGTAAATAACTCAGGCCAACACCATGTGATGTAATCACACCTATGGGCAAGGCCGAACCCCGCCCTCGGGGCGGATATCATACAGCCGCCGGAGTAGCAAGCCACGCATGCCTATCAAGATTTTGATATGACATAAGACTATCCGGACAGCAATTGAGGAGTCCGCGCTACCCACCGGTATGACGGCTGGGTTTACCAGGGCCCGATCAGGAGCCCTCGGACCAACCACAAGCGGATGCTCGGCTACCTCCGAGTATTTTCCTTACAAACTAACTTTGATGCAGAACATGATAGGTGACGTGGAATCGGCCAGGACACACAAGGAGAACCCCCCCCCCCCTAAAAGAAGGCAGTCCGGATTCACTTCTGATCCACTGACAAACTCCCTTCAGTCCGGCCATCACAGGTTCCGCCAGAAAACACATCTTTTCATAATCATACATCGTACTCTTATGCATAGACATATCATTTTGCTACAATACGTAGACTTAAGTAACACTTACCGGCAGTCGCTTTTCATCGACACATCGTGTTACGCCCGATTACGCCAGGGGCTTCATAATATGGCAATAAAGTCCGACCACCTTCTCGGTCGTTCGACACCCCGAACTTATAGCACTATATGCATCAGCTCCGAATCATGTCTTGGGTCATTGGTTGGGTTTGCCCGGTTCCCTTGTTTTGGTACCTTATGTTCCGTTATATCGGCTAAGGTAGCGCAGGGAGAACTACTGCGATTGTGTCCTGGATCTGCCGGACGAGCACCTCAGTAGAGAAAGCCTAAAACCGACTGTCATGATACAGCGAGAGCTGGTCAGCTGTTCGAGAGGTTGTAAAATCCCTAAAGATTTATTCCGTACAACGCCATTATAAATGCTGAGTGCGACGGATCGGTCTTCCAATCAGGCGCCAATAGAGACCCTAGTTCGGCCTTCCGAACACTAGGGGCTGCGCTGACCATACTCGAATTCCTATGGCTAAGTGAGAGTAATAAAGCCTTATAGTATGATTGCCTAGTTCGTGGTGAGAAACGCCTCCGCAAAGGGACCCAACTATGGGAAAAAGAGCGTTCAGTTATACCCCGAACACCCCAGTATTCTTTTTACGTAAAGCGTAAGTTTTAATCGCCAACTCTCAAGATTTACATACATTAAACAGCCGCGCAGGAAGAACATATGTTCAAACAAAACAGGCAATATATAAACGCCATAATCCCATATTACAAAAAAGTGGCACGAATGCCCTCAGGGAAATATAATGTCTTTGGTACATTTATCCGCCGCAAGGAGGGGCCCCTTCAGTATACCTTCATAGTACAGTTCGGGCTTGCGATGCTCCTTACCCTTTGGCGGCCCCTCAGTCATCAGCTTCTCCGCGTCAAGTTTCCCCCAATGCACTTCTGCATGGCCGAATGCCATGCGCGCACCCTCTATGCAGACCGATAGCCTAATAGCATCAAGCCGAGGACAAGCACCCGCAATCCGCTTCACGAGCCCGAAGTAACTACTCGGAATTGGCTCCGCCGGCCACAGTCGGACAATCTAGTCCTTCATGGCTAGTTCGGCCGCCTGGTGCAGTTCGACCAGCTGCTTCAGCTGATCGATAAAGGGCACCGGATAGTTCGGTGCCAAATACTGCGACCAGAAATCCCTCTCCGCAGACTTCTTTTCCTCGGTTCGGTAGAATTGGGCTGCATCTGATATGCTGCGAGGAAAATCTGAAAACGCCCCTGGAAAAATAAGAATTCAGCTTGCCGCTTAGAATTCTTCCATTATCATGAATAAATGGCTAAGAATACAGAAGGCCTTACCAGCCGCAACTTTCCGGGCATCTTGAATGTCCCGTACAGCACCTCGGGCTTCTTCCCGGGCATCTTCCGCAGCTTGGAGCGCTTGGGCGAGTTCGGCTTCTTTCTCTATTACACTTTGCTCCAAGCCCTCGCCTTTCTTCACAGCCTCCTGGAGCTCCCGCTCAGCTGTGACAACCCTGGCCTCGTGTTTTTCACGGAGTGCCTGTTCGGCGGCAGCCTTCTTGTTGGCATCATCCACAGCCTTCTTCAGTGCCTCGTATTCGGCACTCGCTCCTAGGGCGTATAACACAAATACTTTTCAATAAGCACAATTACTTATTTGTGCCTAATGCAAGACAATGTTTTATCATACCTTGTTTATCTTATAATTGCTTCCTCACGAGGCCAAGTTCTTCCTCGGCCCGTCCCAGGTTCCGCTTCAGCTCGGACACTTCCGCATTATGAGCGGTCGTCCTCTCCGCAGACGCCTGTATTCAAATAGAGAGGTACATGTCATTAACATAAGTCCCCACGACAAGAGAAGATTTGATCCCCTGTCCGGCTCCCTCTCCTTTGCCGGACAGTGTATCAGGTGTTACTACTCATATAATGACGATCCGTCAAAGGTTTCTTGGAAAACATACCTCAAAGGCCTTTATAAGGCCAAGGAAGGATTCGTTCAACCCGCTCTTGGCGGACTGAATCTTTTCAACCACCGCACCCATAAGGGTCTGATGTTCATCGATGATAGACGAGTTCTTTAACGCCGTCGATAGACCGCCTGGCAGCTCCGTCCGAACAGAGGTTGCCGGCAGAGTAGGCAGGCCCCCCACCGTTGAAGGTGGCTGCTCGCCCGATCCGGGGGCCTTAGAGGTCTCCCGGACCTTGTACGGTTGTGGGCCGAACCCAAGGTCGCCCCCGCTGATGGCACACTCCGGGGCCGTAGCTCCAGTGTGTACGGTCCGAGTGATACGCCCCCCCTGGTCTGAGCCCCGTTGAGACAACACCTCAATGTCGTGCCGGGACTTTGGGGAAGGGGCCTCTGGAGGCGTCTCGCTCGCCAAAGCGTCTGAGCTCAGCGAACCCTCGGATGAGGACTGGCCGGCGCAGGATCCCGCTGGACTGTGCAAAATATAGCAACAGTTAAAACAATTATACCCAAAAACAATCCCGGACGCATATGCATGCACACTTACGACTTCTCCAGGGGCTGGGCCCTGGGATCCCACTCCGGACTGCTGTCGGCAGCCGTGGTGGATGCCTCTGGGAGGGAACCTTTTCTCCTCTTGGGCGATTCGGCCTCTAGGGACGAGGAATCTACTCGTTTCTTCATACCTCCAGAAGGAGGCTCGCCCTCCTCTGCTTCTTCCTCTTCCTCTTCCGAAGAGGGAGCATCGCTTGAGTCTTCGGAATTTACGTTCGAGGCCTCGTGGAGACGGAGGCCACTCCGGGTCTTCTTGACCTTATTGGAGGCTTGCTTCTTCGGTGCCTCGTAATGTGCGGGGACCAGCATCTTCGTCAGAAGAGGTCCGGCCGGTTCCTCCGGCAACGGGGCCGGACAATGTATCCGCTCCACTTTCTTTATCCATCCCTGAGGTAACGATGAAACGCGATTAGGATGTCTCCCCCATGACATGCCAGATGAAGCGTGAATAGACAGAGCTTGGCTGTGACTTACCGAGCTTGGAGAATGGGATAACTGATACCCACGGTCCTCGGTGGGGCCCGACCATGATTTGCCGGACTTAAAGAGCACCTTCCAGATATCCTTGTGGGAGGAATTGTAAATCTCCCGAAGGGTTTGGTGCTCGGCAGGGTCGAACTCCCACAGAGTACAAGCTTCGGCCGACAAGGGAGAACCAGGCGAACTAGCATCACCTGGACTACATCCACAAGTTTGACGTCCCTATCGACCACGCCTTGAAGGCGCGTTTGGAGCAGTGGCAGCTCATCGAACGAGGACAAGTCCGGGCCCTTGTCGGGCCAGGATGTGAGCCGCAGCGGAGCTCTGGATCTGAACTCTGGGGCGGCCGCCCACTTTTTGCCGCGTGGTTCGGTGATATAGAACCACTGCTGCTGCCACTCCTTGATGGAGTCGTTGAAGGTGCCCGACGGCCAAATGGCCTTTGGCATCTTGCTCACATTAATGATCTTTAGCCATAGGCCGAAGTGAGGTGAGATCCGAAGAAAAGCCTCACACACGACGATGAACATCGAGATATTGAGGAAGGAGTTGGGGGAAAGATCATGAAAATCAATACCGTAGTAATTCATGACTCCACAAAAAAATGGGTGCAGGGGAAACCCAAGCCCGCGGACAAAGTGAGGAAGGAACACGACTCTCTCGTGAGGTTCCGGAGTGGGGACGACCTGTACTGCCAGGGGGAGACGGTGGCCGATCTTCTGAGCGGATACCGGCGTCCCGGAGCTTCTTAATATCCTTCTCCCGGACAGTAGAGGCCATCCATCTGCCTCCTGCTCCGGATCCGGACATCTTTGGAAAGCCTCTCCTTGGTGGAAAGGAAGAGTGCTTGGGCATTAGGGCTCGAAAAGAGGGGAATGAGCGAGCGGAAGGAGAAAGGCGTGGGTAGAGAGAAGGAGGCCGTGTCTCTTTATAGGGGCGGTAAGTGGCTTTTGCGCCTCCCCATTTCCTGGTTGAGCCCGTTTGCCTCCCTCTTGCCGCGATTAGCGGTACGGTTGGATTACCCATGCCCGTATTGATGAGAATCCCGTAATAAGGGGGAACGATCTCTGCTTTGACAAGACGTGTCAAGGAAACCGCCTCGCAATATGCGCTGTGGCTGGTTGTGGAAAGACAGTTCGAATAATGACCTGACCGTAGTGACACATCGCGTTGCCTAAAAAGTTGTCAGCAGATTGCATTTGTGAAACATCATTCTCTCTACGGTGGCATACGAAGATCATCTTGTGAATCCGGACACGGTTTGAGTGTTCGATAATTACCTTGGAGTATTCGGAGGAGGAACCCGCCCTGCAATGTCGAAGACAAGACTGCGCGCCGGACTCATCGTCATTGAAGCCTGGTTCAGGGGCTACTGAGGGAGTCCTGGATTAGGGGGTATCCGGACAGCCGGACAGTGTACAACGTCCGGACTATTGAAGCGTGAAGATACAAGACTCAAGACTTCGGCCCGTGTCCGGATGGGACTTTCCTTGGTGTGGAAGGCAAGCTTGGCGATCTGGATATTATATTTCCTTCCTTGTAACCGACTCCATGTGAACCCTAGCCCTCTCCGGTGCCTATATAAACCAGAGAGGTTGGTCCTTAGAAGGCCGATCACAACTACAATCATACCATCATAGGCTAGCTCTTAGGGTTTAGCCTCTACGATCTCGTGGTAGATCTACTCTTGTACTACCCATATGATCAATATTAATCAAGCAAGAAGTAGAGTTTTACCTCCATCGAGAGGGCCCAAACCTGGGTAAACACTTGTGTCCCTTGCTTCTTGTTACCATCAGCCTTGACGCACAGATCGGGACCCCCTACCCGAGATCCGCCGGTTTTGTCACCGACACTCGCCTTATCTTAAATAGAGACCTTATGATTATTACACGAAGAGATAACAAAGAATAATTCTAAATTGGTACAAGGCCCATAGAACCGAACCATAGCGACAACACATATATAGAGGCTAATAGCTACTAAGAAGCATTTCCAAAGGAAACTACTAAGAAGCAGGCATAAAGGCATATGAGCAATGCTTGCTTCTTAGGGTTCAATGTACATAAAGATAGGACGTTACTGGTAACGCCAGCAATAAAGGCATATAAATGATCATTAAGACTACAGAGTGAACGCCCGACCGTTGCCGTTCTGAGTGACTTTCGATCTTCTGTCTTCCGAGTGATTTCTGATGTGGTCCAATGTGTACACTCTAGTCAAATGGAATTGAGTTTTCCGAGTGGAATGCTTCTGGTCGAGTGGATGCTGTTGTCCTTTGAATATCCTTGACTTTAGGGTAATGTCCTCAGGAAGGGTGTCTAGGTCAGGCCTATTACCCTACCCTAGGTACATGTCATCGTCATTAGCCCCCGAATGGTTCAGGGTTATAGTGGAAAAAGGAGTTGAAGATGGTTCCGACCCAGTTTTCGTGCTTCGGAAGCGTTTTGCTTGGATTGATGAACCACGCAACAACTTCAACTTCATTTTCAGTCGCCTTGTTCCATTCCTAAGTTGTCGAGTGAACTTTGCTGATAAGCCTCGAGTGTCGATATGGTATAAGATCTTTGGCCCGACTGACTGCGCTGTCGTTCCCGGATCTCACGGGATTCGAAATTTGGAGAAGCGTGCGGGACGGAGAGGTCCGCAGTAAACGGAGTGAATTAGGCAGGGACACCTCAATTCTCGTGCCACCTTTTTCGCCATGTGCCGAGCGCGCGACTATCCTGGGATTTGATGGGATTGCTTGGGCTCACGAGTCAGTCACTCGGTAGCAGACCCATATAAGGCGTCTGGGCCGGTGGGTTTACCACAATGCTCCTCTTCCCCTTCTCCTTCCTGTGCTCCTGCACCACATTTTCCCTCACCATTGACGTCACCGCTCACCCGAGCGCAAGCCCCTGCTATGGGAAAGGAGAAGACAACAGCTCTGGAGTGTGCGAAGAAGGCGACGGCCGCAACGAAGGTCAAGAAGATGAGTCGGGGCGGGTCGTCGTCGAGTTCTGGCCCGCCGCCCGGCTGGATCCAGGGCAACCTGGATCAGATCCACGATCCAGAAGGAGGACATGGATGATTTGGTCGAAGGGGGCCTGATTGCCCACGAGTCCTGGCGGTTGCCAGGAAACGAGACTGAGCAGCGGCCGCAAGAGGGTGAGTGCATCCTTCTTGCGATTCATGTCGACCGCGGTATCTCCTTGCCTCCACATCCCTTTTTCCGGGGTTTCTTGAATTTCTTCGGAGCTCAACTTCATCACTTTTCCCCCAAAACCATCACCTATCTTGCTGCATTTGTTTCTCTGTGTGAGAATTTCTTGGGCTGTCGATCGCACTAGGCTCTCTTCAAATGTACATTCACCTGTCGCTCTCAAGCCGTAAAAAAGGCCAATCCGAGTGATGAGAGAACACACGTGATGCAGATGTGCGGGGGTCTGGGAATTCAGATGAGGGGTAGGAGCTCTTTTCCGGCTATGACACTTCCCGATTCAGTTAGAGGGTGGCAGTCGACCTGGTTCTACTGCAAAGACTAGCCGACTCCTGGTCAGTCGACTGGGCTTCCTCCCTTTTCCATGGATCGAGTCCAGCCGCCCTCTCCTTTGGAAGTGAACCCAGAGGAGAAAGCAAAGGTGAATATGCTAGTTGAACGAGTAGTCAAGTTAGTCCGTGATGGTGTGACTGGCATGGACTTGCTTGAAGTATTTCTCAGTCGATGCATCCAGCCACTCCAAGCTCGTGATCATCCGGATCAACCCGGAGGAAGTCACCGAGGAGGTAGTAGAGCAGTGGCTGCAAGGCATCACCGGTAACAGGGACAACCCCAGGGGGTCCCAGAGGGTTCCACCATTCGACAAGGTCAACGAACCATACAAGGTCTGGTCTTCAGTGTTGAATGTCTTTTATTCTGCTTTGAAACTAAGTTCCAATCCGACTGACATTTGTGCAACTCTTTGCTCTGCAGATATATACTGAGATGTACTCGATGCCCAGCGGAGAGCAGATCTAGGAAGGATAGGAGAGCGGAGGCGACAACGGCGACTAGAACTCTAACGGTGAGGGTGATGAAGAGAAAAGACTCGAGCAGCAGTGAGGAGGTCGACTCTCCACCTTGCTCAGAAAAACATTCCAAGCAGAAGCACGACCCAGCAAGTGTCCGGAGCAAGGCGAAGGAACCGACTAGACAGACTTCGAAGCGCACTCAGACATCCTCTCCGGTGCCGACTGAGAAGGCTCCGAAGCAGCTCAAGGCTGCGCCGTCAAAGCCCTATAAGGCCTTGCCCAAGATCAAGGTTGACGTTCCCGTCGGCTCTGCGTACGTGTTTTGTTTTCACCCTTTGCTCAGGAAATCTTATATCGGCTGTCGACCCATTCTATTGCTTGATCGAGTGAATCTTGAAATTTGCAGTGCTGCTACCTCTGGGACTTGCGTTTAGAAGGATGATGATGACGAGGAGATGGAAGACGCGGTCACATCCAAAGCGGGTATGACTCTTGTCATCTTGTCTCTACTCTGCCAACTATTTTCACGGTCGACTGAACTCTTGTGGTCGATTCTTTTGTAGTTTCGCAAAATGTTATTGAACTTCAAGATGACGATGAAGATGCGCCTCAGAAGCCCATGGGAAGGAGGGGCAGGACCTTAGGCAGAAGAGTGCCAGCCAGCAAGACGCCCCAGTCGACGCCAGTGACAGAACCAACAATCCAGCAGTCCGGAGACCTCAATCGCGCTTCTGTTACTTTTGCGATTCCCTTGTCTAGTGGACATCCTTCAGCGTCGACTGCCCAGGCCCCTGTTTCATTTGTGCAACTTTATGCTTCGTCTCCACTTTTCACCGCCCATCATGTCCCGGAGGACCAAGTGAGCGCCGCTAAGGAAGCTATACGCCAGGCAGGCCTGATGATGGAGAAGATGAAGGTGGTGCGTGAGGCCAGTCAGGCTGCCTCTCAACACTCCAGGCCATTGTCCAGGTTAATTGATTTTCGACTGATCTTCTAGCTTGACACTTGTTCTGTTAGGATATGGTACCTGAAAACTTTTATTGTGCATCTATTTGTCAGTTTGCACTTTGCATCTGTATACCCACTAGGTGTTTCAATTTTTGCTGAATAGTTTTTGCACTTGAGTCGACTAGGTTGTGTCGATTGAATCTTTGAACTAGTGGGGGCATGCTGAGTGCACCCACTGGGTGTAGTCCCCGAGACCGCCGTCAAATGTTTGATTCGGCAGGGGTCTTTGAACAGAAACTTTTCCACTTGATCTGGGCGGATCATGTCGAGTGGAACCTAGAGCAGTGGGGGCACGCTGAGTGCACCCACTGGGCGTAGTCCCCGAGACCGTAGTCGACTGCGGGCAGTCAGCTATGGTCTGACAACAACTGATGCCTGCCTTTTTTTTCGACTGGACGGACCAAGTCAATTGGAAAGTCGAACCAGTGGGGCCACACTGAGTGCACCCACTGAGTGTAGTCCCCGAGACTACTATTGAATGTTTGATTTGGCAGTAGTCTTAGAACTCTTTGAACTTGTTACTTTATTGCTCAGACGCAACCAATCTTTGTATCTGTCGACTGACTATCCTCTCACCACAGAGATCTTGTGAACTTGGAGCCCGGTTTGCTGACTTGGAGCAGAAGCGGATCCAACTCAATCTTGATCTGGAGTTGGCCAAGAAAAACTTGCAGAAGGCCAAGGATGATGCTGCTGGTATGGAAAACTTGCTGACTAATTCTCTTGCCATCTTTTCCTTCCTTTTTCTGACTCGAATGTCATTCCTTTTAGAAACAATGAGACATGCCTTGGAGAAGAAGGATCTTGACCTTGCGGCCGCACAGAAAACAACAGAAGAAAAAACGGCACTGGCCGACCAGAAGCTGGCTTCAGTCGGAAAGTTGGAGGAAGAGAATACCAAGATGAAGGCTGCTCTTGACGAGGCCAACAAAGAGGTGACTCGAGTGAAGAAGGATAAACGGACACTAACCGACAAAGTGGAAGACCTCACTCGTAAGAGAGACGAGTTGGAGGTTTATCTGGGAGGACAGGCCAAGAAGTTGTTCCTCATGCTTGAAGGTACTTTTCCTTGTCCGATTGATTTGCTTTCGTCGACTCATCATATAAATGTCGACTCATTTTTTCTCTGTGAGTGCAGAATTCTGTCAAAACTTCGAGGAAGAGACTGGGCGAATTGAAACGAGCTTGGACCCCATCAACTCCACTGTTAAGATGAAGCTTCCATGAACATGCTCCGACTGGAATCTCGCCTAGCCAGCGTCATGAACTACCTTGCTCGATTGAAGGTTGCGATGTCGCAGATCGACACGGTGCTCTGGCCAAGGGAGACGTTCCAAAATGACCTCGAGTCTTTGATGACTCGACTTAATGAGATCCCTGGTCGAGTGCAGGAATGGAAGAAGTCATCCGCTCGCTGTGGCACTGACGTGACCCTATCTCTGGTTCGCGTCCACTGCAAAGATGCCAAGGAAGAGAAGCTTGCAGCGATCAAGGTTTCCAACACAAAGAAGCTCGACTTCCAGTCCTTTATGGAGACTTTTATCGCTGCTTCTACTCGCATTGCAGATGGAATCGATTTGGACGAATTCGTCGAGCCTGCCAGCCCTCCTCCTGCGGAGTGAACAAACTTTTATGATCCGATTAAATTTGCCTCGGTATGCCGAGTGGTTTTGTAACCGTTAAACTCCTTCAGGCCTGATGCCCGAGAACTTTAATCAGCGGTCCGGAACCTCATGGGATTTATCTGAACTTGGTTTTTCCTTAAATATGTTTGCCTTTGTTTCTGAGTGGAACTTGTATCTTCGCTCGGAACAGACTTTTGTTCTTGTGATGTAACTCTGAGGAGAGGGTCGCGGACGAACCGTACCTTGTTGTTCTTGCAGATCAGGATGGAGCGCACATTGTACTTATGGCGCAACTCTGAGGAGAAGGTCGCGGTCGACCTGCACCTCATCGTCCCAGCAGATCAGGATGGAGCACACATTGTACTTGTGGCGCAGCTTTGAGGAGAAGGTCGCAGTCGACCTGCACCTCGTCATCCCTGCGGATCAGGATGGAGCGCACGTTGTACTTGTGGTGCAGCTTTGAGGAGAAGGGTCACAGACGACCTGCACCTCGTCGTCCTGACGGATCAGGATGGAGCGTGTTTTAACTTAGGCGAGTACGAGACTGCAGCTAAGCCCCCGAGTGAGAGGGTTGCTCTTCACTCGGTGGGATTTTTTCAAACTTAGGCGAGTACGGAACTGCAGCTAAGCCCCCGAGTGAGAGGGTTGCTCTTCACTCGGTGGGATTTTTTCAAACTTAGGCGAGTACGGAACTGCAGCTAAGCCCCCGAGTGAGATGGTTGCTCTTCACTCGGTGCGATTTTTTCAAACTTAGGCGAGTACGGAACTGCAGCTAAGCCCCTGAGTGAGAGGGTTGCTCTTCACTCGGTGGGATTTTTTCAAACTTAGGCGAGTACAGAACTGCATCTAAGCCCCCGAGTGAGAGGGTTGCTCTTCACTTGGTGGGATTTTTTTTTCAACCTTAGGCAAGTACGGAACTGCAGCTAAGCCCCCGACTGAGAGGGTTGCTCTTCACTCGGTGGGATTTTTTTTTCAAACTTAGGCGAGTACGGAACTGCAGCTAAGCCCCCGAGTGAGAGGGTTGCTCTTCACTCGGTGGGATTTTTTTCAACCTTAGGCAAGTACAGAACTGCAGCTAAGCCCTCGAATGAGAGGGTTGCTCTTCACTCGGTGGGATTTTTTTTCAAACTTAGGCGAGTACGGAACTGCAGCTAAGCCCCCGAGTGAGAGGGTTGCTCTTCACTGGGTGGGATTTTTTCAAACTTAGGCAAGTACGGAACTGCAGCTAAGCCCCCGAGTGAGAGGGTTGCTCTTCACTTGGTGGGATTTTTTCAAACTTAGGCAAGTACGGAACTGCAGCTAAGCCCCCGAGTGAGAGGGTTGCTCTTCACTCGGTGGGATTTGTTCAAACTTAGGCGAGTACGAAACTACACCTAAGCCCCCGAGTGAGAGGGTTGCTCTTCACTCGGTATGATTTTTTCAAACTTAGGCGAATCGGGTTCGCAGCTAAGCCCCCGAGTGAGAGGGTTGCTCTTCACTCGGTATGATTTTTTCAAACTTAGGCGAATCGGGTTCGTGGCTAAGTCCCCGAGCGAGAGCCTTGCTCTTCACTCGGTAGGATGTTTTTCTGAAACTTAAGCGAATCGGATTTGCAGCTAAGCCACCCACAGGGGGATTTTGAACACATGTATAGGTAACAACAATCATTTAGGAGACTATAAAACCGTGTCTTTGATAAACAAACTGAAAGGTACTTCTTATTACATCTCAACAGTCTGAATGCTTAAGTATAAAAATAGCGGAGCAGCTCCGCATTCCAAGCATGTGGCTCGTCTTTCTTGTGTTCCATGTCGTACAGGTGGTACGCTCCATTGTGGAGCACCTTGGTGATGATGAAAAGGCCTTTCCAAGCGGGAGCAAGCTTGTGCGGCCATTGCTGATCCACTCGGGGAACCAGGTCTCCCTCCTGAAATGCTCGACCTCTCATGTTTCTAGCGTGGAATCGACGAAGGTCTTGCTGATAAATGGTCGACCTGAACAGGGCCATCTCTCTTTCCTCTTCCAGAAGAGCAACAACATCTTGCCGGTCTAGTTCTGCTTCTGCCTCTGAGAATAGTTCTACTCGCAGGGCATTGTGGAGTAAATCAGACAGCAGCACAGCTTCGGCTCCATAGACCATGAAGAAGGGAGTCAGGCCAGTCGACCGATTCGGTGTTGTTCTCAGACCCCACAATATTGATGGTAACTCATCTACCCAAGCACTAGCCGCATGCTTGAGTCACGCATCAACCTGGGCTTCAACCCTTGCAGGATCAAACCATTTGCTCTTTCTGCTTGTCCATTCGACTGCGGGTGGGCGATTGAAGCATAGTCGACCCAAGTTCCTTGGGAAGCACAGAAAGCTCTGAACTCATCTAAATCAAAGTTTGAACCGTTGTCTGTGATGATGCTATGCGGGACCCCATATCTGAATGTTAACTCTCTGATGAAGCTGACGGCAGTACCTGAGTCGAGGTTTTTGATGGGTTTGGCTTCAATCCATTTAGTGAACTTGTCGACTGCAACATGCAGGTGGGGTGAAGCCACTCCTACCGGTCCTCAGAGGTCCAACCATATCCAATCCCCAAATAGCAAAGGGCCAGACGAGTGGAATGGTCTTCAGGGCTAACACAGGCTTATGGGACATGTTGGAGTAGAACTGACAGCCTTCACATTTGTCAACTATGTCTTTCGCCATTTCATTTGCTCGCGGCCAATAGAATCCTGCTCGATATGCTTTGGCCATAATGGTCCGAGAGGATGCATGGTGACCACAGGTCCCCGAGTGGATGTCATTGAGAATCATTCGACCTTCTTCTGGCATGATGCACTGCCGAGCAACTCGAGTAACACTCTCTCTGTAAAGTTGTCCACCTATTACGGTGAAGGCTTTGGATCGAAGGACAATCTGATGTGCCTCATCTTCATCTTATGGAAGCTATTTCCTGAGAATGTTTTCGATATACAGCACTGTCCAATCAGGAATGACGACCAAAACCTCCATGATCAAGTCGACCACGGCTGGGGTTTCGAGTTCAGTCGGATAAGTAGAACTCTTAGGTTGCGGGGGCTCTTCCGTGAAGGGATCCTCTTGAACTGATAGTGTGTGAAGATGTTCCAAGAACACATTGCTGGGAACAGGCACCCGCTTGGAACCTATTTTTGCCAGGTCATCAGCTGCTTGATTCTTCAGTCGGGGTATATGGTGGAGCTCTAGCCCTTCAAACTTCTTTTCTAACTTTCTCACTGCATTGCAATAGCCAGTCATAGCTGGGCTCCTGATGTCCCACTCCTTCATCACTTGATTGACCACTAAATCTGAGTTGCCGTAAACCATTAGGCGACGAACGCCGAGTAAAATGGCCATACGCAACCCATACATAAGTGCCTCATATTCAGCTTCATTGTTAGAAGAATCAAAGTGAATCTGGAGAACATAGCTGAGTTTGTCGCCTCGCGGGGATACCAGGACTACCCCAGCACCAGACCCATTAAGCATTTTAGATCCATCAAATAACATGGTCCAATGTTCCGAGTCGGTTGTTGTTGCTCGATCCATTCGACGAGGAAATCTGCTCTTGCTTGGGATTTGATTGCTTTCTTTGCCTCAAACTTAATATCCAACGGAAGGAGTTCAATCGTCCATTTTGTCACTCGACCAGTTGCATCTCTGTTGTTCAAAATTTCTAACAATGGAGCATCGCTGACGACTGTAATTGAATGATCTGAGAAGTAATGTGCAACCTTCTTTGTGGTCAAGTAAATTCCATAGACAAGCTTCTGATAATGTGGATATCTCTGCTTGGATAGAGTTAAGACTTCAAAAATATAGTACACTAGGCGCTAAACCCTGTAGGCTTTACCTTCTTCTTCCCGCTCGACCGTGAGTACTGCACTGACAACTTGTCCAGTGGCTGCAATATAAAGCAGTAAAGGCTCCTTGCTGATTGGAGCAGCAAGCACCGACTGGGTGGAAAGCAGGGTTTTGAGTTCTGCAAACGCTGCGTCAGCTTCAGGAGTCCACTCGAACTTATCAAAAAAATTCATCAGTCGGTAAAGAGGCAATGCCTTTTCACCGAGACGAGATATGAATCGACTCAAAGCGGCCAAACAACCAGTAAGCTTCTGAATATCGTGCACATGCACAGGGCGTTTCATTCGGAGGATTGCGCCAACTTTCTCTGGGTTTGCATCGATCCCACGTTCGGAAATGAGGAATCCGAGTAACTTTCCACCTGGAACTCCAAATGTACACTTCGACGGATTAAGCTTGATATCATATCTCCTCAGATTGGCAAAGGTTTCAGCGAGGTTAGTGAGCAGGTCGGAACCTTTACACGACTTAATCACGATATCATCCATGTATGCTTCCACATTCCGACTGATTTGAGTGAGCAGACACTTCTGTATCATGCGCAGGAATGTGGCACCAACATTCTTGAGACCAAAGGGCATGGTAACATAGCAAAAGCACCTAAATGGGGTGATAAAAGCTGTTTTTATTTCATCAGGTCCATACAGTCGGATCTGATGGTACCCGGAATATGCATCGAGAAAGGACAATCGCTCACATCTCGCAGTCGAGTCGACTATCTGATCGATGCGGGGAAAAGGGAAGTGATCTTTCAGGAAGGCTCGATTGATATGCTTGAAGTCGATACACATACAGAGTGAATCATCTTTCTTGGGAACCATGACAATATTGGCGAGCCACTCAGAGTGGTTAATCTCTCGGATGAACTCAGCTGCCAGAAGCCGAGCCACCTCCTCGCCAATTGCCTTCCTTTTCTCCACGTCGGACCGTCGAAGATGCTCTTTGACTGGTTTTGCCTTTTGGTCGACTCGCAAACGGTGCTCAACCAGTCCCCTGGGTACACCAGGCATGTCAGAAGGTTTCCATGCGAAGATTTCCCAGTTCTCACAGAGGAACTGGGTGAGCGTTGCTTCCTATTTGCTGTCGAGTGTTGTTGAGATATGAGTCGGAGCAGCATTGGGATCGGTCGGGTGAATATGGACTGATTTTGTTTCACCAGACGACTGAAATGCAGAGTCTGAAGCAGGCTTCTTGGCTCTCAACAAATCACTCGGATTTGCAGTCTTCTTGTATTCTTCCATTTCTACTGCTACCATTTGTTCATCGGCGATCTTTGAGCCCTTTTACAGGCACTCTTTTGCTCGCTGCCGATTACCAGTGACTATGATCACGCCCCTAAGGCCAAGCATCTTCAGCTTGAGGTACACGTAACATGGTTGAGCCATGAAACGAGCATATGCAGTCCTGCCCAGGATAGCATGATAGGCACGATGAAAATCCACAACTTCAAATGTCAACTTTTCCTTATGGTAATTGTTCGAATCACCAAAAACCACGTCAAGAGTGATCTGGCCGAGTGAATCGGCTTTCTTCCCAGGGATGACTCCGTGGAATCGCATGTTGCTTTCGCTGAGCTTGGACATCAGAATGCCCATCCCTCGGAGAGTCTCAGCATACAAAATGTTCAAACCACTGCCTCCATCCATCAAGACTTTGGTCAGTCGGGTGCCCCCAGCGACTGGTTCGACCACCAACGCTTGCCTCCCGGGGGTGGAAACACGCGGGGGGTGGTCAGACTGGTCGAATGTGATGGGAGTCTTTGACCACTTCAAATATGTCGTTGTTGTCGGAGCAACCATGTTTACTTCCCTGTTGATGACCTTCAGTCGACTTTGGCTTTCAATGTCAGCAAAAATCACCAAAGTGGAACTAACATTGGGAAAACCATCATCACCCTCTTCTATATCCTCGTCTTTTTCAGTCTCTTTCTCCTTATCTCTGGGTTGTTTCTCTCGGAACTACTGGATAAGGAGCCGACACTGTCGAGTGGTATGCTTGGGGTAAATCAGATTTCCCTCTTCATCTTTCTTGGTGTGAATATGGCACGGCAAATCCAACACATCATTTCCTGCTTGATCTTTCACCTTCTTGGGATCCAGGGCCCTTTCGGCTTCCCCTTGAATTTTCCTTGGGTCACAACTGCAGCTTCACCAGGACTTGCTGGCTTGGCTTTGTGTTTCTGCTTCCGACCTCCTCCGGTGTCTTGGGCGACTGGCTTGCCCTTGCCACTGCGGAGTCGATCCTCTTCTTCACCATTAGCGTACCGAGTTGCTATTTCCATCATTCGGGTCAAAGTCATATGTCCTGTCCGACCGAATTTTAGGTTAGGCTCCGATACTGAACGCCCTCCTTGAAGGCGCAAACTGCTTGGTGCTGAGATACATTTTCCACTGTGTGATGCAAAGTGGTCCACCTCTGGATGTAATCTCTCAAAGTCTCATTCGGTTTTTGTACACAATGCTGCAATTCCGCCAACCCTGCAGGACGTTTGCATGTGGCCTCGAACGTTCTGACAAACACTCGAGCTAACTCTTCCCAGCTGAAATATGTTGCCTGGAGTCAACTGATTCAGCCACATAGGAAGATGCTTCATAGCTACCTCATCATTTCCACCACCGATCTGCACAGCCACCCGGTAATCTTCCAGCCAAGTGTTAGGCTTCGACTCACCAGGTGAACTTACTAACTCCAGTCGCCAACCTGAAGTTGGGAGGGATCTCAGCAGCTCTGATGGCTCTGCTAAAACACTCGGGACCTAAAACATGTACTCTGCTTCCAATCGGGCGATCTCTGTCCTGCCCTTCTCTGTGTGCCCGGTTCCTGTCGACCAGGCCTTGTACCAAAATTGACCTCGCATCAAACCCTGGCTCTCTTGGGTCGACTGGCATCCCCCGCTCCTTGCTGTATGGGCGCCTATCATCATAATGCCGGGGCACATATGATCTGCCCCTCGGAGGGGACGTAGGCACTCGACGGCGGTCATCACGGCCGAGCCGATGATTGTAGTGCTCATGGTTCCGACCAAGTACTGCTCTTGGCGATGCCCACGTCCCTCATGCCGCGGAGTCGATCTTGGGCTGTGAGCCGACTGGACTATGTCAGCCACCACAAATCTGCTATGGATTCTGTTACGCGACTAAGACACTGCAGTGTTTTGCTCTCCTGCTGCCCGGAGCAGAGCCCGGATCTGCATCAAACCTCGCCCAGCCTCTGACTGGGACGGCTGGATGGACTCTTCTATAGAGCTGCAGCCGTAAGATTCGGAATAGGAGTGCAGTATATCTGAGGTTGAGGTAGGAATAATTGCCGCCGTCGATTGGACTCAGGGATCTGCTATCGAGCGTGTTCTTCGAGTGCATGCTGAAGGTTTTCTAGTCGAGTGTGCTTAGCCAAAGTGGCCAGGCACGCAGACTCCAAGGCCCGAGCCTCATAGGTCTCTCCAATGATGGGCGTGGGGTGCCTCCATGTTGCGTCGGTGAAGTTCCTCCCTGTGCTGCGAAGAGAGGGTTTCAGGATGGTATTCCTCGTTAACACGCGATGGATCGCCGCTGCCGTTGCGGCGCATACCAGGTGGGCTGCACTGTGTGTAGACCATCAGGACCTCTGCCGCAGGGTTGCTATTGTCGCACTCGTACAGGGTCTCGACGGAGCCAGTCGACAGATCGAACATGCCGTAGAGAGATTCGTCGGGCTCGATTGCCGCGACTTGAGCGGTGGTGGACTGACGTGCCATCGCATGCTTCACCCATTAGTGAAGCCGTGATTGATCGGATCTCTTGCAACGGCGAATAGTGGGGAGCGAAGATGCCATGGAAGCCGACCGATACTGGGTCGACGGCTGTCGTAGAAGGGCGCGGAAAAGGCATGCGTGAAAGTGCGTCGCCCCGTGGACGGGGAGCGTCTCAACATCGAGGGGGGCCTCCTGGAGCCAGGCGGAGTCGTCGGCGATGAAGACAAGCTCGCCGAGACGGATCTCGCGGCCCTCAGCCAAACCGCCACCAGAAACCATGATGATGGGAATCGGGAAAACCGCAAACTCACCGGAAAGTCGCTAAGACACTTGCCCCAAGGTGGGCGCCAACTGTCGTGGTTCTAAGTCTGACAGTAGAATGGGGGTAGGTAAGAGGAGGCAAGATCCTAGCTACGGTGAGGTTGTGCACGCAAGATTTACGAGTTCAGGCCCTTCTCGGAGGAAGTAACAACCCTACGTCTCGGTGCCCGGAGGCTAGTCGATTGGATTATGTGTGAAGTTACAGGGGGTGCGAACCCTTGTGCCTGAGGAGGGGGGTGGCTTATATAGAGTTCGCCAGACCCCTCTGGCCCTCAGTTACACAGGGTTCAGTATACATAAAGATAGGACGTTACTGGTAATGCCAGCAATAAAGGCATATAAATGATCATTAAGACTACGGAGTGAACTCCTGACCGTTGCCGTTCTGAGTGACTTTAGATTTTTGTCTTCCGAGTGATTTCTGTTGTGGTCGAGTGAGTACACTCTAGTCGAATGGAATTGGGTTTTCCGAGTGAAATGCTTCTGGTCGAGTGGATGCTGTTGTCCTTTGAATATACTTGACTTTAGGGTAATGTCCTTGGGAAGGGTGTCTACGTCAGGCCTATTACCCTACCCTAGGTACATGTCATCGTCATCGTCCACAAGGCCCAAGCAATCGCCGCAAAACCAATCCAAACTATTCTTCCATCTCTTCCACGTGTCGCCATAAGAAGAGGTGTTAATTAGAAAACCGCATGGGATATAAGGTACAACCTGTGGTCCCCCTTGTCGGTGTCAAAACCGGCGGATCTCGAGTAGGGGGTCCCAAACTGTGCGTCTAAGGTCGATGGTAACAGGAGACAGGGGACACGATGTTTACCTAGGTTCGGGCCCTCTCTATGGAGGTAATACCCTACTTCCTGCTTGATTGATCTTGATGAATATGAGTATTACAAGAGTTGATCTACCTCGATATCGTAATGGATAAAACCCTAGAAGTCTAGCCCGTATGACTATGGTAATGAGTATATCCTTTCCAGACTAAGCCCTCCGGTTTATATAGACACCAGGGGGATCTAGGGTTACATAGAGTTGGTTACACAGAAAGGAATCTTCATAGTCGATCGCCAAGCTTGCCTTCCACGCCACGGAGAGTCCTATCCGGACATGGGTACAGTCTCGGCCTTCGTGTCTTCATAGCCCATCAGTCCGGCCCATGGATAATAGGTCGGACGCCCGAGGACCCCTTAGTCCAGGACTCCCTCAGTAGCCCCTGAACCTAGCTTCGATGACGACGAGTCCGGTGCGCAGATTGTCTTCGGCATTGCATGGCGGGTTCCCCCTTTTTCGAACTCCAGACTAGTCTTCGGATGCGATGATTGTATCCGGTCCTATAACACGCACCACACACAACCGCAGAGAGAATATAATACTCACACGAGTCCAACCCGCTGACAATTTTTTATGACATCACATCGGCCCGGTCATTATTTCGAACTGTTTTTTTCATTTGCCGCTTCATGTTCCGAGAAGCGGTTTCCATTGACACGTCTTGTCCAAGCAGAGATCATGTCCCCTTATTGCGGGATTCTCATCAATGCGGGCGTGGGTAACCCAACCGCACCGTTTACACAGGCGAGTTTCGAGGCAAATGGGGAGGCGTTCGATATTTGCTACCTTTATAAGGGGATAAGGATTCCCTTCTTCTCCCATGCCTTCTCTCTTTCTCCGCCCTTCCAATCTTGAGCTCCAGCGCCCAAGTTCTCATCTGCCTTCCACTCGAGCTAGCACTTCAACCATGTACGGATCCGGAGGTCAGGGCAAGTGGATGGTCTCCTCTGTTAAGGATAAGGATATTACTGAGCTTTGGGCGGCCGGGTACTTGGCGAAGGAGATCGTCCACCGCCTTCCAGCCCAGGGGCAAATCGTCCCCATGCCGAAGCCCAATGAGAGGGTGGTATTCATACCTCATTTCCTCCGCGGGCTAGGGTTTCCTCTCCACCCGTTCGTCCGCGGGCTAATGTACTATTACGGGATAGACTTCCATGATCTGTCTCCGAACTCTTTCCTCAACATCTCGGCGTTCATCGTCGTGTGTGAGGCCTTCCTCCGCATCCATCCCCACTTTGGGTTGTGGCTCAAGGTCTTCAACGTGAAGCCGAAGGTGCTGGATGGCCAGCATGCGGAGTGCAGAGGAGCCATGGTGAGTAAGATGTCCAATGTCTCCTGGCCGAAAGGCACCTTCATGGAGACTGTCAAGGAATGGAAGAAACAATGGTTCTACATTACAGAACCCCGCGGCACCAACTGGGCCGCAGCTGCCAAATTCAACCCCGGTGCCCCAATGCGGCTCACCTCCTGGGTCGAGAAGAGCCCGGACTAGTGTTCTTCAGATGAGCTTATAGCGCTGCAGACGCGCGTTCAAAGCATGGTGGTCAAGAATGTCAAGCTTGTCGATGTAATCTAGGTGATGCTAGTTCGCCTGATTCTCCCGTGCCAAAGCCGAAGCCACCCTCTATTGAAGTAGAATCTCGAGAAGCACCGTACCCTGAAGAGGCTCTTCGAGACCACTCACGAGGGTGCCTGGAAGTTGCTCTTTAAGGGAAACGAGAAACCGCCAGCCACAGATTCGGACCACGGGCATGACATCAGCCACCTCGCCAGCGAGGTATGTTATTTTTAGTGCGTCGCCTACTTGCTTGTTTCGAGGATGACGTCTGATATTTTATCATTGCTTCTTTAGGACTGGATGGAGAGGGTGAAGCAGATCCAATGTCCGGCTCCGCTGCCTGAAGAGCCGATCATCCTGCGTTTAGCAAAGATGCTTGTGTCGGCACCCTATAAGGCACCGGAGAAAAAGGCCAAGAAGAAGGCCAAGGGGGCCAAGGGTGGCCCCCATCGCGAGGGCACTTCGAACGTGACGTCCGAAGACAAAGAAACCCATTCCTCCATTCCTGAGGATGACGATGCGGAAGAGGAGGAGGAGGAGGAGGAAAACAACATTCCCCCTGAGGAGGGAAAGAAGAAAAGGGCGGCCTCCACAAATCTGGAGGCGAGAATGCCAGAAAAGGGGAAAGGCACCCTTGCAGTCAACACCACGTGGGACATT
The DNA here is from genome assembly GCA_021605145.1 of Aegilops bicornis. Classification (NCBI taxonomy): domain Eukaryota; kingdom Viridiplantae; phylum Streptophyta; class Magnoliopsida; order Poales; family Poaceae; genus Aegilops; species Aegilops bicornis. The sequence goes on from CM038672.1 coordinate 672,522,253, forward strand.
GACAGTAGTCCAGAGCGGCGCCCGCGTCCTAAGCCCCGGGCCGCATCGTAAGTACTATGACTCATACATACCCGTATGTCCAGTCTCTCCTCCTTACCATTTTGACATAGCCAATTGTGCTATTGCAGTCCGGCCCATGACAGCATCCCGCGATCCTCATCTGGAGGTTCGTTGGATCCAGAGTAAATGGCCAGCGAGTCACCTCCGACCGCTCACTCCCTCGAGGCCAAGGATGACACCGAAGTGCTGTCCCGAAGGACCACTCTGGGCCGGGGAGGGGCCCCGGAAGCTGTCCAGGAGGCGCCAAGAGGCGATACCTCCACTGCCGGACACATGGGGGAACAGATGCCCATGGAGACTGGCGAGGAGGGCCGTATTCAGTTCGGCGCTCAGCCGGATACGATTCTGGAGACCCATGTGGCTCTAGAATCCGGCGAGCAGCATCCTTCGAAGGAGGAGGGTAAGCCAATTCAACCAGTGGCCCCTGTCCAACCAGGGCGCCAGAGAACCTGATGGAGGCTCTACAAAGCGCCTCCATTGTGGACGAGCACCGTGTCCTTATGGGTACGGTGATTGAGAAGGTCCAGTCTGCCAAGAGCGGACTAAACGAAGCCTGCAACAACCTGTTGACAGGTTTTGAGGTAAGCCAGGTAGAAAGAGAACAACCCCATGCAGACAGTAGCCGCTAAGATACTGTCCGGTGTTCGGAAAGGAAGACTGGACGGAGGATCAATCCTTTGTTGTAGGAGACTAACTTGATATGTTTGAATAAGCAGGCGTCTTTGTTAGCCGCGACCTCACATACTGCCGAAGTCTCTGAACTGAAGCAGAGGTTGGAGCGGGCCGAGAACAAGCTCGGCGAGGTGAAGATTCAACTCCAGGAGAAGCAAGGTGTGTAGCGACTTGTTTTGTATTCGTAAATAATAAGTGTTGTGTATTGACCAGAATGTCATAATATGTGTAGGAGCGGCGACCGAGGTCGCGGCCCTGAAAAAGGCCCTGGCCGAAGCCGAGGGGAAGGCTGTCCAGCAGCAAGCCGCTCATAAGAAGCTCAAGGCCCGTGTCAACAAGGTCCAGCAGGAGCTTCAGGACGCGGTGAAGAAGTGCGAGACCATGGAGTGCGATGCGTCGGTTCAAGAGACCGAACTCGTCAAAGCTCGCCAGAGCATGGAGGCCGCACTGAATGAGGCTCAGGACGCCCTCCAGGAGATCCGGGAGGCTAAGAGGATCGCGGCGGGTAAGGAATTTAACATGCAAAGTAAGTATGCAGAGAGGAAGTACCTTTTACTAACCCGGATTCGGAGTTGCCCAGGGGCTTTTGCGGATCTGCCATGCAGCATGTCCGATGCTGGAGTTCTTCCGAGCCAAAGAAGGGAGCTCCACGGAGAAGCTGTTCTGGTCGCAGTGCTGCGCCAGAATATCCGGTGCCCTTTACTGATCAGCTGAAACAGCTAGTCGAGCTGCATCGGGTGGCCGAACTGGCCATGAAGGATTTGATAATCCGGCTATGGCCAGCCGAAGCTATGCCCGGCAGCTACTTTGGACTCGTGAAGCGGCTGGTGAACGTCTGTCCTCGGCTAGACGTCGTCAAGCGATCAGCATGTATTGAAGGTGACCGCATGGCCTTCGCCTGTTGCAAGATGTGGTGGGCGAAGATGGACACTGTCGAGGTGACTAGGGGGCCACTAGAGGGCAAGGACCACCGCACACCAGAGCTATATTTTGCGGATGTCCTAGAGGGGTCTCGTCTTGCGGCAGTGCAGTGTGCAAGACGTCATATTTGAATGATGTGTTTGGACTGGCCCTGCCCTGTATAATGAAACAGAGTTGTTATGTAATATAACTTATATTTTGAAAAATTTACCTCCTGCGGCCGTGTTATATGAAATCTGAGGGTTGGCCAGTCGTCAGCTTCTGCCCTCACGTAGGTAGTACGGAGGTGTTCGGGATGGTATCTAAACAATCTTGATCCGATTATATGGTCCTTGAAGGAGTTGTTTAGCGCAATGAACCAGGCAATCAGACTATGCGGTGTTAACGTCCTCACTTAGCCATAGGAGTTTGACAAATAAAAATGTTAGCGCAGCCCCTAGTATCGAACCGGGGTGCTACAGGTGCCTCGATCGGGAACCAATCCTTCGCGTGATGCGGGAGAAATCTCCAACGATTTGTAACCTCCGAACAGCTGACGGGCTCTCACCGCATCATGACAGTCAGCTTTCGGCTTTCTCTACTGAGGTGCTCATCCGGTTAAACCAGGGCACAATGCAGTAGTTCTCCCTTTACTACCCTAGCCGATGTAGCGGAATGTAGGGTAGCAAGCACAGTAGCCGGGCAACCCAACTATTGACCAAAGACATGATTCGGAGCCAATGCATATAATGCTAAATTCGGTGTGCCGAACTTATCTATAAGAAGTGTTCGGACTTTGTTGCCGTATTATGGGGCGACAGGGAGCCACTGGAAAATATGAAACGTACCAAAGTGTACGGGCGTTAGAAGATAAGTAACTAAAGGAAAACAGAAAGGGAGCAGAGGTAATATCTGGGATCCTTGAACTTGGGTCATGAATTGTTTCCTTTATAATTGGATTAATGCGGTAAAGCGCATTGATACAAATAGTGCGATAAGCAACCGGCTATTTAACCTGCCACAACCAAAGGTGAGCTGCGTGTGGGTCCTGAAAACAGGTAGAGTGATTGTTGAATTGACCTTTAGGGCTTCCCCTGTACGCCTGTGCTTCGTGCCATTCTGGTGTGCTTATCCTTGGACAGGACTAGCGGTCAGGCCGTCAAAGGAGGCATGTGTAAATGAAACCTGAAAAAGGAGAAAGGAAATAGTGAAGGTGTATGTGAGTTCGGGATCGGTCTAGCCGAACTGTGGATCACAAGCTAGCTGTGCCTCCGTCAACGCCCATGGAATTTTGAGTGCGTAATTATGCACACGTGGTACGAATGCCACTACCTCATCGGGACTGGGACGGAGGCCGAATTGCTAGTCGAACTCTTGACGAACCGAGTTGTCCTGTTGCAGTGTGGTCCGGACCCTCTTAATGATGTCCAGGGGCTCGGCAGCCGGATTATGGTTCTGCTTGAGAAGGCCGCTCTGTACCTCTGATGCTAGGGCGGCGGTGTGCTCTTCTATACGGAGGGAGCGTTCCATGTTTTCATTGAATGTAATGACGCTGCATGGACCGGGCATCTTGAGCTTGAGATAAGCATAATGTGGCACCGCGTTGAATCTAGCGAACACGGTTCGTCCGAGCAGTGCGTGGTAGCCGCTGTGGATGGGGACGATGTCGAAGATTAGCTCTTCGCTTCGGAAGTTGTCTGGAGAACCGAAGAAAACCTCTAGTGTGATTGAGCCTGTACAACGGGCCTCTACACCTGGTATGACTCCTTTAAAGGTAGTCTTTGTGGGCTTGATTCGTGACGGATTAATGCCCATTTCGCGCACTGTATCCTGATAGAGCAGGTTGAGGCTGCTACCACCGTCCATTAGGACTCGTGTCAGGTGAAATCCGTCGATGATTGGGTCGAGGACCCGTGCGGCCGAACCGCCATGGCAGATACTAGTTGGATGATCTCGACGGTCAAAGGTGATTGAAAATGACGACCATGGATTGAATTTTGGGGCGACTGGCTCTACCGCATAGACGTCCCTGAGTGCACGTTTGCGTTCCCTTTTGGGGATGTGTGTAGCATATATCATGTTCATCGTTTTGACTTGAGGGGGAAACTTCTTCTGCCCCCCAGTGTTCGGCCGCCGGGGCTCTTCGTCATCGTCCTCACTTTGTGATCCCTTTTCTTTGTTCTCGGCGTTTAACTTGCCGGCCTGTTTGAAAACCCAACAACCTCTGTTGGTATGAATTGGCTTATTTGTCTGGGGTGCCATATATCTGGCATGAACGATCGAGAATGCGGTCCAAGCTTGATGGTCCCTCACTGTTCCTTTTATAGGGCTTCTTCCGCTGGCCTGACTTGGAGCCGCTGAATCCGGCGTTGACTATAGAATCGTCGGTGTTGTCTCCATTGCTTGGGCGTTTGTGTCTGTTGCGCCGGATCCTGCCGGTGTTGTTTTTGGCCTCGGACGGGCCTGCCTCGTTGGCTGTGTTTTTACTGTGAGCCAGCCAACTATCCTCGCCCGCGCAAAAGCGGGTCATGAGTGCCGTGAGGGCTGCCATAGACTTCGGTTTTTCTTGGCCAAGGTGACGGGCGAGCCATTCGTCACAGAGGCTATGTTTAAAGGCCGCTAGGGCTTCGGCATCTGGACAGTCAACGATCTGGTTCTTTTTGGTTAGGAACCTAGTCCAGAATTTTCTGGCTGACTCTCCGGGTTGTTGAACTATGTGACTTAAGTCATCAGCGTCTGGTGGCCGGACATAAGTACCTTGGAAGTTGTCAAGAAAAGCCTCTTCCAAGTCCTCCCAGCTGCCGATGGAATTTTCAGGCAGGCTGTTTAACCAGTGATGAGCTAGACCTTTGAGCTTTAGTGGGAGGTATTTGACGGCGTGGAGGTCGTCTCCACGGGCCATATGGATGTGGAGAATAAAATCCTCGATCCATACTGCGGGGTCCGTTGTTCCGTCGTATGATTCAATATTGACGGGTTTGAACCCCTCGGGGAATTTGTGATCCATTACTTCATCTGTGAAGCAAAGAGGGTGTGCAGCGCCTCTATATCGGGCCGCGTCGCGGTGCACCTGCGATGGGTTCCGCCTGCGATTATCGGCCCAGGCGTGGCTAGGTTTTTCACGTCCGAATAGGTAGCCGTCGTTGCGCGTCGAAGAACGTCCTCGCGATCCGTAGATTGACCTGGTGGGTCCTCCTCTACTGTCCAGGTCCTGCCGAAGGTTGTGTGTATAATCCCGAGCTGTTTTGTCTCTGTTTTTACGTGGCGGTGGGGCGGGCTGTTGTTCGGCATGTGTTGCCGCTTTATCCCGACCGCGGGATGGTCAGTCCGCCGTACTATCACCAACGCATGGTGGTCATTCCGCATTGCGCGAGGGAGGTATGGGCTCCGACGCCTCCTCATCGAACTGAGGTAGCAATCTGCGCTTCGGGGAGCTTTTGGCTGGACGCTTGATGCTGTATTCTTCGGCTGCCAGGAAAACAGTCCATCTGTAAATGAGTATGTCTTGATCAGCTTGAAGTTCCTGCTGCTTCTTCTTCAGGCTTCTTGCAGTAGCTATTAGCTGGCGCTTGAAGCGCTCCTGCTCGAGGGGTGCCTCAGGCACGATGAAATCCTCGTTGCCGAGGCTTTCCTCATTCTCGGAGAGTGGATGATAGCTATCGTCCTTCGAGTCGTTGGGTATGTCCTATTCATTAGGGTTGGCTTGCCCGTTTTCTTATTCCTCCTCCTCGGATGTTGCTCCAACAGGGTCTTCATTGTTTTCAGCGTCGTCCGGAGTATTATTTTCTCCGGTGCCAATGTTGCTGTCTTTTGAGCGACGTGACTTAGAACAGCGTTTAGGACGCCGGCGCTTGGGTTGTGTCTCAGGAGGTTTATTCTCAACTGGATCTTTTTTGTCATCGTCGTTAGCTTCTTTAGGTGTATCAACCATGTACATATCGTATGAGGAAGTGGCCGTCCATCGCCCAGTAAATGGCGGGTTTTGACCCTGCTCCTCGTCGTCATCGTCGTCCATGCCGTCGATGTCTTCGGAGCCGTAGTCAAGCGTGTCGGTTAAGTCCTCGACAATGGCTATGAAGTGGGTGGCGGGCGGCTGTGAGTCCCCCGCCAGGGATAGGCTCTTTAAAGAGTTTGGCACATCGCCCAAAGGTGAGTGCTGGAAGATGTCTGCGGCGCTGAATTTGAAGATCGATAAACGATCAAGTTCGGCGTCCGCGGGCGTACGTAGTTCAGAATTTATATCCAAAGACGAGTCCGGAGTTCCAGCAACACGGGTATTGCCTGAGGTTGAGTCCGTGTGCAGCTCCAATGCCGCGGACCCTGTGACCTCGGATGGCGCGGTCTGCTTCGGATCTAAGGCCAGAGTAGTGACAGTAACCACCTCCTGCATGTGGTCCGATGATAGATTCAAGTCATGTTCATCGGAGCGAGGGGAAGCGATCGCTGAGGGAGTCCTGGATTAGGGGGTATCCGGACAGGCGGACTATATACTTTGGCCGGACTGTTGGACCGTGAAGATACAAGACTCAAGACTTCATCCCATGTCCGGATGGGACCCTCCTTTGCGTGGAAGACAAGCTTGGCGATCCGGATATTAGATTTCCTTCTTTGTAACCGACTCTGTGTAAACCCTAGCCCCTCCGTGTCTATATAAACCGGAGGGTTTAGTACTTAGACGGATGATCATGATCATCATAGGCTAGCTTCTAGGGTTTAGCCTCTACGATCTCGTGGTAGATCAACTCTTGTAATACTCATATCATCAAGATCAATCAAGCAGGAAGTAGGGTTTTACCTCCATCGAGAGGGCCCGAACTTGGGTAAAACATCGTGTCCCTTGCCTCCTGTTACCATTAGCCTTAGACGCACAGATCGGGACCCCCTACCCGAGATCCGCCGGTTTTGACACCGACATTGGTGCTTTCATTGAGAGTTCCTCTGTGTCGTCACTTCAAGGCTCAATGGCCCGTCTCATTGTCAGGGACAACATCACCTCTAGGAGAGCACTGGCGGTAGGCCAAACTCTCCGACTAGGCGGCTTCGTCATGGCCGCCCGATCTGCTTCCGCGCTGACGATGACCTCTCGGGTCATCAAAAACAGCCTCCACGTCAATTCGGAACTCGCCGAACAGATGGATCCAATGGAGCTCTCCTCCCTTAACGAGCTCTTGGATCGCATCACCGCTTTGGGAGTCGCTACAAACTATGATCAGATTGGGCTTAAACACGACCAAAGGGATATTAAATCCCCACCGGTCACCCACGAGATAGCGGTAGTGGAAGAGCCACACATGGATTATCCCTCTACTTTGAGGAAGAATTCTGTCCGGATTACCGATCTCTCTAAGCCAGATACCCGCTCGCGGGAGGACATGACCCAGACCCCGGACATAGAATCGGGTATCGGGCCGGGAAAATCGGGCAGCGCCCTGGAGCCCGAGCTGTCAAGCCCGGAAGCTCCTCTACCCCTGGGCGTTAGATCGGATCAGAATCCAGATTCAGCTACACCCACCCATCGAGACTTAAACCATCTCTCCCATATCAGACAAGAGCCCCAAGAGACAGTACATCGCTACTGGGCCAGAATCCTCCTTGTGCTAAGCAGGGTCAAGGACTGTCGTGAGGAGGACGCAATCTCACTTTTCTGCAAAATCTGCACGAACAAAGGGATCCTTAATGCTATAAGTTGCCGTGACATAGCACACTTTGCTGACTTAGCAGCTATAGTACAGAAGTACTGTGCGATGGAAAGCACTTGGAAAACCCAAACAGAATTTTGGGATAGTCCGGCTCTCACTAAAACCTTTGTCCGAGCCAAAAGGGCAAACTCTCGTAAGTTACCCGATCCAATTCCCAAGAAACCAAAGCCCACTCCAGGGCGTGGAACCGTATTGCAAGAATGGCTCAATGGGCCATGCAAAATTCACAGTACGCCGGATACTACACCAACACATAGCCTTAGAGCATGTTGGATACTCCGGCAGGTAGCAAAAAGCGGCGAAGATCTTCTTGTAACCCATAAAGCAGAGCAACATCCCGCCGAAGACAACAATGCGGTACTGACAGTCTTCGAGACTTTTGCCTCAAATAATAGGCGCAAGCGAGCTCATCGGAATTTCACTGAAGTCTGCCACGTGGCAAAAATAAATTAGTGGAGCAACACTGCTATAACCTTCAGTTCCAGTGACGAACCTCAATTCCAGACAGTCCGAGCACCAGCCGTTTTGGTCCTTAGCCCAATCATTGACGGTTTTCGGCTCATGATACGTCTCCAACGTATCTATAATTTTTGATTGTTCCATGCTATATTATCTACTGTTTTGGGCAATATTGGGCTTTATTTTCCACTTTTATATTACTTTTGGGACTAACCTATTAACTGGAGGCCCAGCCCAGATTTGTTGTTTTTTGCCTATTTCAAAGATTTCAAGAAAAGGAATATCAAATGGAGTCAAAACGGAACGAAATCAACTGGAGAAGTTATTTTTGGAAGGAAAGCTACCGGATGGACTTGGACCCCACGTCAAGGAATGAACGAGAAAGCCACGAGGGTGGGGGGCGCGCCCCCTGCCTCGTGGGGCCCTCGTGGCTCCCCTGACATGCTTCTTCCACCTATATAACTCCACGTACCCTTCGACTTCCAGAACAGAGATTAGATCGGGAGTTCCGCCGCCGCAAAGCCTCCAGAGCCACCAAAAACCAATCGGGGCCCTGTTCCGACACCCTGCCGGAGGGGGGATCCCTCACCGGTGGCCATCTTCATCATCTCGGTGCTCTCCATGACGAGGAGGGAGTAGTTCACCCTCGGGGCTGAGGGTATCAGTATCTATGTGTTTGATCTCTCTCTCTCTCTAGTGTTCATGATTTGGTACGATCTTGATGTATCGCGAGCTTTTCTATTATAGTTGGATCTTATGTTTCTTCTCCCCCTCTACTCTCTTGTAATGAATTGAGTTTTCCCCTTGAAGTAATCTTATCGGATTGAGTCTTTAAAATTTGAGAACACTTGATGTATGTCTTACCGTGCGTATTTGTGGTGACAATGGGATATCACGTGATTCACTTGATGTACGTTTTGGTGATCAACTTGCGGGTTCCGCCCATGAACCTATGCAAAGGGGTTGGCACACATTTTCGTCGTGATTCTCCGGTAGAAACTTTGGGGCACTCTTTGAGGTTCTATGTGTTGGTTGAATAGATGAATATGAGATTGTGTGATGCATATCGTATAATCATACCCACGGATACTTGAGGTGACAATGGAGTATCTAGGTGACATTAGGGTTTTGGTTGATTTGTGTCTTAAGGTGTTATTCTAGTATGAACTCTAGGGCTGTTTGTGACACTTATAGGAATAGCAGAACGAATTGATTGGAAAGAATAACTTTGAGGTGGTTTCGTACCCTACCATAATCTCTTCGTTTGTTCTCCACTATTAGTGACTTTGGAGTGACTCTTTGTTGCATCTTGAGGGATAGTTATATGGTCCAATTATGTTATTATTGTTGAGAGAACTTGCACTGGTGAAAGTATGAACCCTAGGCCTTGTTTCCTATCGTTGCAATACCGTTTACGCTCACTTTTACCACTTGTTACCTTGCTGTTTTTATATTTACAGATTACAAAAACCTATATCTACTATCCATATTGCACTTGTATCACAATCTCTTCGCCGAACTTGTGCACCTATACAATTTACCATTGTATTGGGTGTGTTGGGGACACAAGAGACTCTTTGTTATTCGGTGGCAGGGTTGCTTGAGAGAGACCATCTTCATCCTACGCCTCCCACGGATTGATAAACCTTAGGTCATCCACTTGAGGGAAATTTGCTACTGTCCTACAAACCTCTGCACTTGGAGGCCCAACAACATCTACAAGAAGAAGGTTGTGTAGTAGACATCAAGCTCTTTTCTGGCGCAGTTGCTGGGGAGGCTAGGTAAGCGGCACTCACACCCCGTCAAGCTCTTTTCTGGCACCGTCGCCGGGGAGGTGAGTTCTTGAAGGTATATCTTTAGATCTTGTAATCGAATCTTTTTGTTTCTTGTTTTAGCACTAGTTTAGTTTATAAAAGAAAAATACAAAAAAATGGAATTGAGTTTGTCTCATACGCTTCATCTTTTTAATATCTTCCGTGAGTATGATGGAAAGGAAAATTGTGCCAAAGTGTTAGAAAAAGAATGCATTAAAATGTTTGGCACTAAATATTTGAATGATGAGCATGATTGCAATGTTGTTAGTATGAATTCCTTGAATATCCATGATGCTAATGATATGCAAAGCCACAAGCTTGGGGAAGCTATGTTTGATGAAGATGATATTTTTTGTCCCCCAAGCTTTACTATGATGAAAGCATGCATCCTATCTATGATGATTATTGTGATGACACGTATGCTTTGAAGAATAATGATAACCATGAGACTTGTCATCTTGATCTTAATTTTCAATCACATGATAGTTATTTTGTTGAGTTTGGTCCCACTATTGTTCATGAGAAGAATTTTGCTTATGTGGAGAGTAATAAAATTTCTATACAAGTAGATCATGAAAAGAATGCTTTATGTGCTGGTTATATTGTTGAATTCATTCATGATGCTACTGAAAACTATTATGAGGGAGGAATATATGCTTGTAGGAATTGCAATAATATCAAGTTTCCTCTCTATGTGCTTAAAGTTTTGAAGTTATGCTTGTTTTACCTTCCTATGCAAGTTGATTCTTGTTCCCATAAGTTGTTTGCTCACAAAATCCCTATGCATAGGAAGTGGGTTAGACTTAAATGTTCTAGTCATATTCTTCATGATGCTCTCTTTATGTTTCAATTCTTATCTTTTATGTGAGCATCATTGAAATCATCATGCCTAGCTAGGGGCGTTAAATGATAGCGCTTGTTGGGAGGCAACCCAATTTTATTTTAGTTTCTTGATTTTTGGTTCTGTTTAGTAATAAATAACCCATCTAGATTCTGTTTAGATGTGGTTTTTTGTTTTAATTAGTGTTTGTGCCAAGTAGAACCTTTGGGAAGACTTGGGTGAAGTCTTTATGATCATGCTGTAAAAAACGGAAACTTTAGCGCTCACGAGATTAGCTAGAACCTTTTACTGGAAAGTGATATTTAGTTTATTCTTTTTGCAGATAATTACTAGACAAATCCCTCAGGTCCACCAATTTATTTTAGAATTTTTGTAGTTCCATAAGTTTTCGTTAGTTACAGATTACTACAGACTGTTCTGTTTTTGACATATTCTGTTTTCATTGTGTTGTTTGCTTATTTTGATGACTCTATGGCTAGTAAAATAGTTTATAAACCATAGAGAAGTTGGAATACAGTAGGTTTAACACCAATATAAATAAAGAATGAGTTCATTACAGTACCTTGAAGTGGTGTTTTGTTTTCTTTCGCTAACGGAGCTTACGAGTTTTCTGTTAGTTTTGTGTTGTGAAGTTTTCAAGTTTTGGGTAAAGATTCGATGGGCTATGGAACAAGGAGTGGCAAGAGCCTAAGATAGGGGATTCCCAAGGCACCCCAAGGTAATATTCAAGGATAACCAAGTGTCTAAGCTTGGGGATGCCCCGGAAGGCATCCCCTCTTTCGTCTTCGTTCATCCGTAACTTTACTTGGAGCTATATTTTTATTCACCACATGATATGTGTTTTGCTTGGAGCGTCATTTTATTTTATTTAGCTTTGCTTGCTGTTTGAATAAAGTACCAAGATCTGGAATTATTAAATGGGAGAGTCTTCATATAGTTGCATAATTATTCGACTACTCATTGATCTTCACTTATATCTTTTGGAGTAGTTTGTTGTTTGCTCTAGTGCTTCACTTATATCTTTTAGAGCATGGTGGTAGTTTTATTTTGAAGAAATAGATGAACTCTCATGATTCACTTAGATTATTTTGAGGGTCTTAAATAGCATGGTAATGTGCTTAATTCTAATATGCTAGGTATTCAAGAATAGTAAAAACTTTCTTATGAGTGTGTTGAATACTAAGAGAAGTTTGATGCTTGATGATTGTTTTGAGATATGGAGGTAGTGATATTAAAGTTGTGCTAGTTGAGTAGTTGTGAATTTGAGAAATACTTTTGTTTAAGTTTGCAAGTCCCATAGCATGCACGTATGGTTAACGTTATGTAACAAATTTGAAACATGAGGTGTTCTTTGATTGTCCTCCTTATGAGTGTCGGTCGGGGACGAGCGATGGTCTTTTCCTACCAATCTATCCCCCTACGAGCATGCGCGTAGTGCTATGGTTTTTGATGGATTGTAGATTTTTTCAACAAGTATGTGAGTTCTTTATGACTAATTTTGAGTCCATGGATTATACGCACTCTCACCCTTCCATCATTGCTAGCCTCTTCGGTACCGTGCATTGCCCTTTCTCACATTGAGAGTTGGTGCAAACTTCGCCAGTGCATCCAAACCCTGTGATATGATACGCTCTTTCACACATAAACCTCCTTATATCTTCCTCAAAACAGCCACCATACCTACCTATTATGGCATTTCCATAGCCATTCCGAGATATATTTCCATGCAACTTTCCACCATTCCATTCTTCATGACACATTCATCATTGTCATATTGCTTAGCATGATCATGTAGTTGACATAGTATTTGTGGCAAAGCCACCGTTCATAATTCTTTCATGTCACTCTTGATTCATTGCATATCCCGGTACACCGCCGGAGGCATTCATATAGAGTCATACTTTGTTCTAGTATCGAGTTGTAATCATTGAGTTGCAAATAAATAGAAGTGTGATGATCATCATTTTTTAGAGAATTGTCCCAAAAAAAAGAAAGGCCAAAAGAAAAAAAAAGGCCCAAAAAAAGGGATAAATAAAAGGGGCAATGTTATTATCTCTGTTTCCACACTTGTGCTTCAAAGTAGCACCATGTTCTTCATATAGCGAGTCTCATATATTGTGCTTCAAAGTAGCACCATGTTTTTCATATAGAGAGTTTCATATTTTGTCACTTTCATATACTAGTGGGAATTTTTCATTATAGAACTTGGCTTGTATATTCCAACGATGGGCTTCCTCAAATTCCCTAGGTCTTCGTGAGCAACCAAGTTGGATGCACACCCACTTAGTTTCTTTTGTTGAGCTTTCATACATTTATAGCTCTAGTGCATCCGATGCATGGCAATCCCACTCCTTGCATTAACATCAATTAATGGGCATCTCCATAGCTCATTGATTAGCCTCGTTGATGTGAGACTTTCTCCTTTTTGTCTTCTCCACATAACCCCCATCATCATATTCTATTCCACCCATAGTGCTATGTCCATGGCTCGCGCTCATGTATAGCGTGAGGGTTTATAAGTTTGAGATTACTAAAGTATGAAACAATTTCTTGGCTTGTCATCGGGGTTGTGCATGATGAGAGCATTCTTGTGTGACAAAAATGGAGCATGACTAATCTATATGATTTTGTAGGGATGAACTTTCTTGGCCATGTTATTTTGAGAAGACATAATTGCTTAGTTAGTATCCTTGAAGTATTATTATTTTTATGTCAATATGAACTTTTGTCTTGAATCTTTCGGATCTGAATATTCATATCACAATTAAGAATAATTACAAAGAAATTATGCAAACTAGCATTCCACATCAAAAATTATCTTTTTTATCATTTACCTACTCGAGGACGAGCAGGAATTAAGCTTGGGGATGCTTGATACGTCTCCAACGTATCTATAATTTTTGATTGCTCCATGCTATATTATCTACTGTTTTGGGCTTTATTTTCCACTTTTATATTACTTTTGGGACTAACCTATTAACCGGAGGCCCATCCCAGATTTGCAGTTTTTTGCCTATTTCAGTATTTCGAAGAAAAGGAATATCAAACGGAGTCAAAACGGAACGAAATCAACTGGAGAGGTTATTTTTGGAAGGAAAGATAACGGATGGACTTGTACCCCACGTCATGGAAGGAACGAGGAACCCACGAGGGTGGGGGCGCGCCCACCCCCCTAGGGCGCCCCCCTGCCTCGTGGGGCCCTCGTGGCTCCCCTGACGTGCTTCTTCCGCCTATATAACTCCACGTACCCTAAAACTTCCAGAACAGAGATTAGATCGGGAGTTCTGCCGCCGCAAAACCTCCAGAGCCACCAAAAACTAATTGGTACCCTGTTTCGTCACCCTGTCGGAGGGGGGATCCCTCACCAGTGGCCATCTTCATCATCCCGGCGCTCTCCATGACGAGGAGGGAGTAATTCACCCTCGGGGCTGAGGGTATGTACCAGTAGCTATGTGTTTGATCTCTCTCTCTCTCGTGTTCTTGATTTGGCACGATCTTGATGTATCGCGAGCTTTGCTATTATAGTTGGATCTTATGTTTCTTCTCCCCTCTACTCTCTTGTAATGAATTGAGTTTTCCCTTGAAGTAATCTTATCGGATTGAGTCTTTAAATATTTGAGAACACTTGATGTATGTCTTGCTGTGCGTATCTGTGGTGACAATGGGATATCACGCGATTCACTTGATGTATGTTTTGGTGATCAACTTATGGGTTCCGCCCATGAACCTATGCATAGGGGCTGGCACACGTTACGTCGTGATTCTCGGTAGAAACTTTGGGGCACTCTTTGAGGTTCTATGTGTTGGTTGAATAGATGAATTTGAGATTGTGTGATGCATATCGTATAATCATACCCACGGATACTTGAGGTGACAATGGAGTATCTAGGTGACATTAGGTTTTTGGTTGATTTGTGTCTTAAGGTGTTATTCTAGTACGAACTCTAGGGCTGTTTGTGACACTTATAGGAATAGCCCAACGGATTGATTGGAAAGAATAAATTTGAGGTGGTTTCGTACCCTACCATAATCTCTTCGTTTGTTCTCCACTATTAGTGACTTTGGAGTGACTCTTTGTTGCATGTTGAGGGAACTTGCACTAGTGAAAGTGTGAACCCTAGGCCTTGTTTCCTATCATTGCAATACCGTTTACGCTCACTTTTACCACTCTTTACCTTGCTGTTTTTTATATTTTCAGGTTACAAAAACATATATCTACTATCCATATTGCACTTGTATCACCATCTCTTCGCCGAACTAGTGCACCTATACAATTTACCATTGTATTGGATGTGTTGGGGACACAAGAGACTCTTTCTTATTTGGTTGCAGGGTTGCTTGAGAGAGACCATCTTCATCCTACGCCTCCCACGGATTGATAAACCTTAGGTCATCCACTTGAGGGAAGTTTGCTACTTTCCTACAAACCTCCACACTTGGAGGCCCAACAACGTCTACAAGAAGTAGGTTGTGTAGTAGACATCAGCTCATCAAAGTACTCATGGACGGCAGAAGCGGATTAAACTTGATCTACGAAGAAACACTCAACAAGATGGAAATTGATAAAAGACGCATTGAGCAAAGCGGCACAACCTTCAGGGGAATCATCCCTAGTCGGGAGGCACGGTGTGCAGGAAAAATCACACCGATGTGGTATTCGGCACCCCAGAGAATTACAGGTCCGAGGAAATCACGTTCCAAGTGGCTCGTTTCAGCAGCGGATACCACGCTCTTTTAGGGCGGGACGCACTCACGAGCTTTGAAGCTATACCCCATTACGGGTACATGAAGCTTAAAATGCCCGGACCCAACGGAATCATCACTCTAGCTAGTGATCCGGACATCGCACTCCGCGCCGAAAATAAAATTGCAGCACTAGCCCTGGAAGCATTATCCGAAGCCCTAGTGGCCGAAGAACTAACAACGCTGCGCGCCACAGTGGACAGGGACGACGTGATACTCGACAAATGACCCAAGTCTCCACTTCATTTAAACCCGCAGATGAGATAGTCAAATTCCAGGTCCATCCAACGGACCCCACGAAGACAGCTTCCATCGGGACACAGTTGAGCCCCATAATGGATGCCGCACTACGAGACTTCCTACGCGAGAATTGGGACATTTTCGCCTGGCATCCTTCGGACATGCCGGGCATCCCACGCAGGCTGGCCGAACACAGCCTCAATATACTGAAAGGATACAAGCCAGTCAAACAGACTCTTAGGCGCTTCTCAGAGCCTAAACGGCAAGCCATGGGAGAAGAGCTAGCCAAGCTACTTGAGGCCGGATTCATCAGAGATATCAAGCATCCAGATTGGCAGGCAAATCTGGTAATGGTACCAAAGAAGGACAAATCCTGGCGCCTATGCATCGATTTCAAAGACCACAACAAGGCTTGCCCCAAGGATCCCTTCCCCCTCCCTCGCATCGACCAAATCATCGACGCCACCGCAGGACACAACTCACTATGTTTCCTCGATGCATACTTCGGATACCATCAAATAAAGATGGCAGAGTCCGACCAAGCCGCAACGGCCATCATAATGCCATATGGTCCTTTCTGCTTCAACACTATGCCTTTCGGGCTTAAAAATGCCGGCGCAACCTATCAGCGCATGATTCAAACATGCCTGGAGAAGCAAATCGGCAAAACAGTGGACGCATATGTGGACGACGTGGTCATAAAAACAAGACACGTCGAAACCCTAATAGATGACTTGAGGCTTACGTTCGATAACCTCCGAACATACGACATCAAGCTAAACCCGGAAAAATGTGTTTTCGGCGTACCATCCGGGAAGTTGCTCGGTTTCATTATTTCCAATAGAGGAATCGAAGCAAATCCGGCAAAAATCCGAGATCTGTCGCAGTTGGCTATCCTAACAGACCTCAAGCACATCCAGAAACTAGCTGGATGCATGGCTGCCTTAAGCCGCTTTATCTCCCGATTAGGAGAAAAGGCACTACCTCTTTACCGCCTTCTACGACGCACCGAACACTTCGTGTGGATGGATGCAGCTGCGGCCGGACTGGATGAAATAAAGACCTTATTGGCCAGTAATCCAGTCCTGACAGCGCCAAATATTGGCGAACATATGCTATTGTTCATAGCTGCGACACATCAAGTTGTAAGCGTAGTGCTCGTCGTCGAACGAGAAGCAGACGGATACAAATTCCCGCTCCAAAAGCCGGTATACTACGTGTCCACTGTCCTCACCCCATGCAAATCCCGATACCCACACTATCAAAAGATAGCGTACGCGGTCTTCATGGCATCCCGGAAGCTACGACACTACTTTCAAGAGTGTTCAATTACGGTGGCCTCCGAAGTACCACTCAACGACATAATAAACAACCGCAACGCCATGGGACGGATTGCCAAATGGGCCATCGAGCTCCTTCCGTTCGACATATCATACAAACCACGGCGGGCCATTAAGTCGCAAGTATTGGCTGACTTCGTCGCTGAATGGGCAGAAGCCGAACTCCCTAAAGAGTACGTCGCGTACTCTAATTGGATTATGCACTTCGATGGCTCTAAAATGTTGGTCGGATTGGGAGCAGGCATAGTCCTGACTTCCCCCACCGGAGACACGGTCCAATACATACTCCAAATATTATACACAGCCTCCAACAACGCAGCCGAATACGAGGCTCTGTTGCATGGTCTTCAGATGGCAGTCTCTATGGGCATTCAACGCCTGGAGGTGCGCGGGGATTCAAACCTCGCAATATCACAAATAAATGGAGATTTTGATGCCAAGGATCTGAAAATGGCGGCTTACCGTAATGCCATCCTCAAAATCTCAGCTCGGTTCGAGGGGCTCGAATTCCACCATGTGGCTCGAGAAAACAATCAAGCGGCGGATATCCTCGCCCACGTCGGTGCTACACGCGACCCTGTCCCACCAAACATATTCCTGGAAAGGTTGTTCAAGCCATCCGTGGTATGGGAAGGGGAGTCCGGCAATGCTAATCCGGATCCGAATACAACCCCGGATTCCGAACCATCTGACGTAATCGGAGGCTCCGCCACCGAAATAACACCTTCGGCCCATGAAACCATGGGTGTAATCACCTCGTGGACCGAGCCTTTCTTGTCCTACCTAAATAGGCAGGAGCTCCCCGAGCATCAAAATGAAGCACGTTGTAGTGTGCGGCATTCCAAGGCCTACAAGGTCCATGAGGGAGAACTCTATAAGAAAAGCGTGACCGGAGTGCTCCAAAGATGCATCTCCGAAGAGGAAGGGCGGCAGCTCTTGGCTGAAATCCATGCCGGGCTCGGCGGGCACCACGCTGCAGCTCGGGCACTTGTCAGCAAGGCCTTCCGTACAGGCTTTTTATTGGCCAACAGCCCGAGCATATGCACAGGACCTTGTCCAACACTGCGTCGGTTGCCAGCTCTCTGCTAATCAGAGCCATATGCCCCCTACCGCTCTCCAAACAATCCCCATTACTTGGCCCTTCGCGGTCTGGGGGCTGGATATAGTCGGACCTCTTAAAGGGGGAAGCCATAAGAAAAAATACTTACTGGTCATGGTAGACAAGTTCACCAAATGGATAGAAGCCAAACCAGTTAAAACGGCCGAATCCGGACCAGTGATTGACTTCATATCAGGGGTCATACACCGTTACCGTGTCCCCCACAGCATCATCACTGACAATGGCTCAAACTTCACAGCCGATGAAGTGAAGACTTGGTGCGGCAACATGGGCATTAAGCTCGAGTACGCCTCCGTCTACCATCCCCAAACAAACGGCCAGGTCGAACGTGCAAACGGTCTCATCTTGAGCGGCATCAAACCCAGACTAGTGCGGTCCTTGATAGAATCAGACACGCACTGGGTTGAGGAACTCGACTCTGTACTCTAGGGGCTGCGGACCACGCTGAATCGCACCACCGGATACACACCATTTTTTATGGTGTACGGTGCAGAAGTAGTACTACCCTACGACATAATCCATGACTCACCTCGCGTGTGCATGTACGAAGAGAAGGAAGCCGAGTTATATCGGTAGGACAACTTAGATGCCCTGGAGAAGAGCGCGACGTCGCAAAAGCCCGTTCCACATTCTATCAGCAGCAGGCTCGACGGTATCAAAGCAGAGAAGTGCGGGCCAAAACTTATAACATTGGCGAACGAATTCTACGCTTACCGGAGAAGAAGAAGGACAAGCTCAAACCTAAGTGGGAGGGTCCCTTCATTATTGATAAAGTTCTCACCGGAGGAGCGTACCGCCTGCGTAATGCATTCGATAACAGACTCGAGCCGAACCCATGGAACGCGGCAAGACTCCGGAGACTCTATGCCTAGCGCCGAATTATACGTCTCCAACATATCTATAATTTTTGATTGCTCCATGCTATATTATCTACTGTTTTGGACCATATTGGGCTTTATTTTCCACTTTTATGTTACTTTTGGGACTAACCTATTAACCGGAGGCCCAGCCCAGGTTTGTTGTTTTTGCCTATTTCAGTGTTTCGAAGAAACGGAATATCAAACGGAGTCCAAACGGAATGAAATCTTCGGGAACGTGATTTTCTCATCAGATAAGATCCATGAGACTTGGACCCTCGGTCAAGAAAGGAGGGAGACGGCCTCGAGGGTGGAGCCCCCCCCCTTGGGCGCGCCCCTTGCCTCGTGGGCCCCCCGAAGCTCCACCGACGTACTCCTTCCTCCTATATATACGTATGTACCCCCAACAGATCAGATACGGAGCCAAAAACCTAATTCCACTGCCGCAACTTTCTGTATCCACGAGATCCCATCTTGGGGCCTATTTTGGAGCTCCGCTGGAAGGGGAATCCACCACGGAGGGCTTCTACATCATCATCATAGCTTCTCCGATGAAGTGTGAGTAGTTTACTTCAGACCTTCGGATCCATAGTTAGTAGCTAGATGGCTTCTTCTCTCTTTTTGGATCTCAATACAATGTTCTCCCCCTCTCTCGTGGAGATCTATTTGATGTAATCTTCTTTTTGCGGTGTGTTTGTTGAGATCGATGAATTGTGGGTTTATGATCAAGATTATCTATGAGCAATATTTGAATCTTCTCTGAATTCTTTTATGTATGATTGGTCATCTTTGCAAGTCTCTTCGAATTATCCGTTTGGTTTGGCCAACTAGATTGGTAGTTCTTGCAATGGGAGAAGTGCTTAGCTTTGGGTTCAATCTTGCGGTGTCCTTTCCCAGTGACAGTAGGGGCAGCAAGACACGTATTGTATTTGAAAGTGCGTTATATCGACTAGAGGGGGGTGAATAGGCGATTTTTATGAATTCTTCACTAAGGAATTTGCCGGTGAGGAAATTCCTTAGCAAAGAACTACTTGCAGCGGAATAAGTACTCAGACGTAAGCATAAAATAATGCGGGCATGGTCATCATGATGAAATGAAGACAATCAAAGAGTACAGAAAGCGTAAACACAGGATAGCACAAGATGAAGACAAAAGATGAAGAAATTGAACTGAGGAAATTGAGAAAGTCTTCACCAAAGTCTTCAAACACAGATATGAATGAACACTCAACACGAGTGAGGAAATGAAAGGGTTGAGGAAATAGAACCAATAAGGTTGGTGAAGACAATGATTTGGTAGACCAGTTCAAGCTAACTTTGTCTCGGTTATGCGTCACGGTTGGAGCGGTGAGTATTTAAACTCGAGGACACACAGTCCGGACACCCGATCGCTGAGCACGCAGCTCAGACACCAAGTCCTCACCGTATTCTCCTTGAACTAAGGTGACACAGACCTCGTCCAATCACTCGTGGCAAGTCTTCAGGCGACTTCCAAACCTTCACAGACTTGGTCACTCGGCGATCCACAATTCCTCTTGGATCCTCTAGACCATGACGCCTAACCGTCTGGAAGAAGCACAGTCTTCAAAGGTAACAAGTGTCAGATCCACGCAGGATCAATCTCCTCAGTGATGCTCAATCACTTTGGGTTTGTAGGGGTTTGGTTTTTGGGTTTTTCCTCAGTCGATGATTTTCGCTCAAAGTCCTCAGAGGACGGGTTGCTCTCAAATGACAAGTGTCAAGTTTCTCTCGGAGCAGCCAACCAGCTAGTGGTTGTAGGGGGCGGCTATTTATAGCCTAGGGAGCAGCCCAACATGATAAGACATAAATGCCCTTCAATGATATGACCGTTAGGTGGATAAGATATTTTGGGACAGGTGGCAAAGACAAAGCAACGGTCGGAATTTTGAATCTCAAATTCCTCGGGGCTATCATGTTCCTCACTTTGTGTAGACAATCCAGACTGGCGAATTCCTAACTCCTCGGTCGAACAAATTCCTCAAATGACGGAAGAACTTCGTCTCACATCAAGAAAATGACTGAACTGTATGAGATTTCCAAAAGGCTTCACTCGAAGGGATTGGTAGGTGTAGGATTTTGAGTTGAGCATCACATGGAAATTTTTCCTTAGTATTTCCTCGACCCCCTTTAACAGTATGGTGTTTCCTATGACTCAAGAAAGAGAAAATGAAACTACGAAAACAAAAGTCTTCACGCTACATGTTCCTCAAGTGAATACCAAGTCTTCAAGGTCACACCAATTTCTTCACTTTCAAAGTCTTCAGAAAGTCTTCAAAATATCAAAGTCTTCAGTCGAAGAACTTCATTTTTAGGGGTCGACTTTCACTATAAATATCAAACTCCTCATAGACTTATAGACCTGTGTACACTCACAAACACATTAGTTTCTTAACCTATAAGTCTTCAATGCACCAAAATCACTAAGGGGCACTAGATGCACTTACAATCTCCCCCTTTTTGGTGATTGATGACAATATAGGTTAAGTTTTCAACGGGGATAAACATATGAAGTGTAAATACTGATGTTGATGAATTTGATTGCAAGATATAGAAGAACTCCCCCTGAAGATGTGCATAGTGAGGAATTTGATTTTGAGGCAATGCACATTTGAAGAGTTGAATCATGGAGATCTCCCCCTATATCTTGTAATTCATACACGCATTTAACATATAATATGAAGAATTTGAAATGCATGATGAAATATGGTGCTTGATGAAATTCAGCATGCGTGGAATAACATTAATGAGGAACAGGCATGTAAAATAACACATCAAAAGTATCAGAGCTCAAGAGAATCAGAGCTCAGTGCATCAAAAGTATCAGAGCATAGTGCAAGAGCACAGTGCATCAAAAGTATCAAAGCACCATCGGGTTTAAGATTACAACTCGATCCAATAAAAAGTTTCAGAAGAACGAGAGTTGTAACTTAACAAAAAGTTGTTGTATATGGGCAATGAAATAGACCCGCTTGAAGACTAACTCAAATTTCTCCCCCCTGTCATCGAATGACCAAAAGGATCGAAATCGAGGACTAACGCCCCTGAAGAATTTCAAGTTGAAGAAGGAGCGCCAGCGTTGTTGGGGTCGGTTGTCATAGTAGGGCCTGCTGCGGTGTCGTCCAAGTCTTCATTTTCATCAGTGTCTCGTGATGAAGAATAGGAGCTGGCCACCAAGGAAGGAACTTTGACCTTCTTGTATTTCTTCGGAGGAGGTGCAGACCAATCAAATTCTTCCTTGAGACCCATTGTCGTCAGTTCTTCCGCGTTGTAGACATTAGAAAGAACAGCCCAGGTGCGTTTGAAGGTTTCATGGAGGTAGTAGTGGTTTTTCTTCACTGCATTGTGTGTAGAGGTCATGTTGTGAAGAATTGAACCAAAGCGACGCTTGACCCATCTATGAGTGCGATCAACCTTCTGATGAAGACTGAGGAGTAACTCACGATCAGTCATCACCCTGGGTGTTGTGGCTTGAGGACTTTGCTTGGCTGAGGTATTTGCGGCAGAGTCATGTGTGGCAGAGTCATCATTGGTGGAGTAGGATGCTTCTTTGCGAAACTGTCCATCCAATGGATGAATGCCTTCATCGATCACAGCAGTAGCCTTGCCCTTGTCATCAGCTAAGGTAAATGTCCGTTTGAGGACATCAATCGGGGGCAAGTAACTGCAGTGGTTCAGAGTATCAGCCTTGTAATTGAGTGAAGACCTTGTCCTGATGAATCTCATTATCCAAGGCGCATAAGGCTTCAGCTCAAATGGTGACATAGCAATGTTTGCCGTGAGTCCTCATGAAGAAATCATGGAAGTTGATGGGAACGCCATGAATGATATTGAAAAGCATATTCTTCATGATGCCAACGACTTCTTCATCATTTGAGTCGTGGCCTTTGATAGGACTCATTGTCTTCGTCAGAATCCGATAGACAGTCCGAGGCACATACAGTAATTCCTTGACGAGGAATTTGGTTCTTGGGGCCTGCCCTGGCTTCAAAGGCTTCATCAGCACTTGCATATAGTGATTTGAGAGTTCTGGTTCGTTGTAGAGACAACGAGCACCATCAAGCGGAGGACTCAGTGGTAGGGCACGAAGCAATTCAGTTGCAGGTGCCTTGTAGTGAGTATTTTCAGACATCCAGTCTAACACCCATGAGTTCACGTCTTCAGCGTCTCCGGTGATGTGCAGCGTTGCATAGAATTGAAGAATGAGTTCTTCATTTCAATCACAGATGTCAGTGCAGAAATTCAGAAGTCCTGCATCGTGAAGAACACTGAGGATTGGCTCAAAGCCTGGCAGAGACTCCATGTCCACATGAGGAATATGTCCATGATCGAAGACTTTGTCTTTGTTGAAGAGCACTGAGGAATAGAAATTGGCTTGACTGGCAGTCCAGAAACGCCTCTTCCTTATGCGAGCAGAATCATATGGATTGTAATCAGTGAAGAATACGTGCTCATCGAAGAAATCTTCAGCCTTGAACTTTTGCTTTGTTGAGAAGGGATTCTTTAGCTTTGGCAGTTGAGTGTCAGTGAGTTGCATCACGACCTCTGGAATCGCAATCTCAGGTTCTTCAGGCTGAGGAATTTCTAGTTCCTCTACAGTGCCCGAGGATCAAAGAAGAGCAGGTTCATCAGCGCTAGTGGCTGGAATTTCTTCATGGACAGATGAAGTGGGATGAGTTTCTTCAGAGCCCATTTGAACTGTTGGAGCAGGGGACTGAGGTATCTGTTGGATTGGGGTGAAGAGTGGAGAATTTGGATGCTGACTTTCCCAAAAGTCATTGTTCATCACTGGCGTTGTGCTTCCAATATCCACATCTTCTTCAATTTCCTCAACACCGGCCTCTTCACCGTGAACTGAGGCATATGCGAGGAAATGATTGGGGTTGAAGGGATTGCTTCCACTTCAATTTCTTCATCAATCTGTTCTGACGAAGCAGCAGAATGATTTTCTTCATCAGATCCGCTTGGGATCACATAATCTTCATCAAAAGGAACAAGGTCCTTTGATGGAATTGAGGAAATTGGAACAACATAATAGGATTTTCAAAGGAGCTGGTCATTGGCTTCATTTTCTTCGCAGTAGAAGAATTTGACGGTGATGCTTTCCGTTTCTTCACCGCAACTCGTTACGCAGCCTTGGTCTTCTTCACATCGAGGCAGATGGAAGAATAGGAGTTGGTGTTGGCGCAGGAGGAGCCGAGGAATCTGGTTGATTTTCCTCAGCGCATGGCAGTCTGATTTCCTGTCTTGTTCGGCTTTCTTCAGCGCACCACTAGTGGATGCCCCGGCAATTTCTTCGGGCTGGAATGGGATCACCAGCCACTGGAACTAGCATTTTCTTGATGCTTTGAACTTCATCGGTGTCTTGGCATGTTCTTCTGTCGGCTGAGCTGAGGCTCCAGCCTGAGGAATTTCATGTTGCGTTGGGGCAGCAACATTGGTGAATTTCTTCGTCAGGTTAAGGAATCTGACCTTGGCTCCTTGCCAATCAGCGTAATAAGCATCAAAGTTTTTGCTGAGGGCTTGGATTTCATTCTGGACCTTGAGAAGTTCCTCAGGTGTCATTCTGACAACGTTTTTCTTCGTGAACTTCTCCTTTACGTATTGAGCTTTCTTGATCTCTCTTGCCTTTTCAAACTTCCATTTCTCTTCAAGAATGAAATGGGTCAAGATGTGACTTTGTCCAGTGGGTCGATGAAAATCAGGCATAGGGTGTTTGGATCCTTGTGCCGAGATCAATGTAATCGAGGATTTTCCTCGGATCCAACAGTTAGGCACAGATGTGCCTTTGGCTCTAGCGGCCCTTTCTTGGCGATCTCGATGATTTCCGCAAGTTCATCATCATCAGCCTCATCATCTTCGTGTGGCTCTTGAAAGCGACATGTTTCTTCTTGGGACTTGGCCGAGGACCTCGTCCATTGTGGCCTTAGTCTTGATGAGAGTCGGGCGGATGAAGACTTTGGTGCAGCCGAGGATCTTCTGAAACACCAGATGCAATGGAGAAGCATGCAGTCCTTTGGCACGTGGCCAGATGCACAGGTGCTGAGGACTTTGTCGGAACTGCTGAGGACTTGGGAGGAGCTGCTGAGGACTTTGAAGGAGCTGAGGATTTTGGAGGAGCAGGAGCATCATGAGGAATTGGCCGTGAGGGCACAGCTGAGGAACTTGGCCGTGAGGGCACTGTTGGTGAAGCACTTGGCTTGTGTGCGGGCTTATTTGCCATAGATTTTCTTGGCTTGACAGAGGCCTCAGTGGCAGCAGCAGTAGCAGAGTCCTCATTGAATTTCCTCACTGCCTCGTTGGCTTGTCCTGCCAATTTGGCTTGGCGCTTGGCCCATTCTTCAGGAAAGTCCTCACCACGCTTGATGCTGGTGGGGTCTTCTTGACCAGGTGCCAATGGAGCTCTTGGGCATGGAGGATTGAGTGCGAATTTCTTCATGTACTTTGGAGTTACATATCTGCATTCCCTCCATTCCCTTGCCCATCTCCATTCAATCCTTTGAATGTGCACCTTGCGCTGATTTTTGTTTTCCTTGCCGAACTCGGCTTCATCAGCTGTGCAATAATCAGCATATATTTCCTCAGGGATTTCAAACGTGGTCATGACCTCAGGCCTCTTTCCTCCTTTCTTTGGCTTCTTTCCTTCTGCCATGTTCTTCAGCTGAGGAATTTGAACAATCGAATTCTCTGAAGAAGTATGTAACTTTTCTTCGAGGAACGCTGCAAATGAGTTAAGTTGATGAGAACCTAGTGATTCAAAGAATGACATGAGTACCTGTGAACAGAGTATAGTTGCGAGGAATTTGGAGAGGTCATATGCGTTCTCGTAAGGTTTTTCAAAAAGAACAAGTTTTGAGGAATTTGACCAGATGAGCCTTGAAGAATTTCACTAAGCGATCTTTGTCTTAGGTTCCAGAGTTGTATAGATCGAGGATCCACACAATTGAGGAATCTTGAAGAAAATTATTGCTTAGAGAAACGAATCAAGAGCATATTTTGTTTGAGGTGTTCATATGTGTGAAGATTTCAAGAATAAACAACTTTGAAGATTTTCAGGAAGGTTTGAGAATCAAAGCGAGTAATAAAAGTAACTTTTAATTACGAAGTGAAGAACACGATTTAACTAAGAAGAACAGTTGGGAAGTTAAATCGATTCAGATCTTCCACGCCCTAACTTGGCGGAGGAAGACAGCTACGGGCGGGCGGAGTGAAGATTTCATGATCGGCACGAGTACGTCGGGCGACGAGGTTGAGGCATTGAAGCTCTTCCTCACCGGGCGACGATGGAGAAGCGGCGGCGCTTAGGGTTTGAGGAGGTCGGCGAGAGAGAGATCGAGCGGAGTAAAAGAAGTGAGGATGGGGAGGGGGGTATTTATAGAGGCAGTGAAAAACTGTTCGCCCGAAGATTTAGGACGAACATGCCCCTGACCATTCTCCTTCTCACGACATGTGTCACCCACGTACTGAAAAGTGGAGATCGTGTTAGATCCTGGGTGAGTTGATAAATCCATCGTGGGATGCGGAACGGTTAGAGCGGCAAAACCGAAAGTTTGGATAAGATCAGTTTTAAAGTTTCGTTCACAATTTCTTCAGCTGACAAGGACACAGTGAAGATTTTGAACGAGTTTCAAATAGAACGCACATGAAGAATTTGTGAATAGACTGGGTTGAGTATAGCATAGAGGGGGAAGGGTCCGATCACATTCAATTAGCAGAAAAAGCGACTTGAAGAAATAGCCATAAGTGAATGTCAGAGAGGACATAAACCCATATATATATATATATATATATATATATATATATATATATATATATATATATATATATATATAGCTAATGAAAGAAAACGACGGAAACAGTGAAGATTTTGCAAAGTTGAAGAATTTGAAAAACTGAAGAATTTCAAAAAACTGAGGAAAAACTCAAATTGAAGATTTTCAACTTTGGTGGTGGCGTGACCCAATCAGTATAAGAATGATGATTTCAGACACCGCGTACAATTGTCGTAGGGTTCAGAGAATCAAATTCTTCATTAATTTCTTCACACTTAGAGTGTTATTCTTCATGGATTGAAGAAAAACGTTTCTTCATGTGTTGCACATCTAAGTCATCAATTTTGCATAAGTGTCAGGATGTGCATCTTTTCAAAGAACATTCGAAGATTCTAAGATATTTAGCTCACACCGCAACTTGCTAAATCTCTTCTCATCCAAGGGCTTAGTGAAGATATCGGCTAGCTGTTCTTGGTCTTCACATGCTCGATGGAGATGTCGCCCTTTAACACATGATCACGAAGAAAATGATGACGAATTTGAATGTGCTTTGTCTTCGAGTGCTGAACTGGGTTGTGAGCAATCTTGATGGCACTCTCATTGTCACAGTAGAGAGGCACATTTTTCACGTTGATGCCGTAGTCCTTGAGAGTTTGCTTCATCCACAGCAATTGAGCACAACAAGAGCCAGCAGCAATGTATTCAGCTTCCGCATGATGAAGCGGTGATCTGATTCTCGCTTTCTTCGAGGACCAACAGACCAAAGATCGTCCGAGGAAATGACAAGTACCAGATGTTGACTTGCGGTCCACACGATCACCGGCATAGTCAGAGTCAAAATATCCAATGAGATCAAAAGTAGAGCCCTTGGGGTACCATAATCCTAGTGTTGGTGTGTGAGCTAGATATCGAAGAATATGCTTCACAGCCTTATGGTGTGATTCCTTCGGTGTAGCTTGAAATCAGGCACACATGCAAACACTAAGCATTATATCTGGCCTAGATGCACATAAGTACAATAGAGAACCAATCATGGAGCGGTATACCTTGTGATCGAAGTCGATACCATTTTCATCGATTGCACGAGATGGCCATTTGTGGGCATTGGAATTTTGACGCCTTTGCAATCTTGCATGCCAATTTCTTGAGGACATCTTTGAGGTATTTCTCTGAGATATGAATATGCCATTGTGTTGTTGATTTAATTTGAAGACCTAAGAAGAATTTCAACTCTCCCATCATAGACATTTGATATTCTTCACTCATCATATAGGCAAATTCATCACTATAACGTTGGTCAGAACAGCCAAAGATAATATCATCAACGTATATTTGGCACACAAACAGTTCACCATCATATGATTTAGTAAACAGAGTAGGGTCGTAGAACTGGTGTGAAGCCATTCTTCATGAAGAATTCCTTCAATGTATCATACCACGCCTGGGGGCTTGTTTGAGACCATAGAGGGCCTTGTTGAGTCGAAGACTTTGTCGGGATTCTTTGGATCTTCAAATCCTGGGTGTTGAGCAACATATACTTCTTCCTCAAGCTTACCATTGAGGAATGCACTTTTCACATCCATTTGTTATTAACTGATTTTGTGATGGTTAGCATAGGCAAGTAATATGCGAATAGACTCAAGTCTAGCAACAGTGCAAAAGTTTCATCGAAATCAATTCCTTCAACCTGTGTGTAGCCTTGAGCTACAAGTCGTGCCTTATTCCTTACCACTAGGCCATTTTCATCTTGCTTGTTGCGGTAGATCCACTTTGTGCCAATGATATTATGCTTGCGAGGGTCTGGACGTTTGACCAGTTCCTGACATTGTTGAGCTCGAACTGATGTAATTCTTCTTGCATGGCCTGAATCCACTCAGGCTCGTAAATGCTTCATCTACCTTAGTGGGCTCTGTGATAGAGACAAAGGCATAGTGCCCACAAAAGTTAGATAAATGTGAAGCTTTTGAGCGTGTGAGAGGACTGGCGCTTCAATGTCATCGATGATCTTGTCAACTTGTACTTCTTTTGCAACGCGAGGATGAGCTGGTTGTCGTCGAGGAATTTGATCATTTTCCTCAAAGACCATTGTCTTCAAAGATTACCTTCAGGTGCATCAGCTCGACGTTCTTCGCATACAGGAATGAATTCTTCAGCAGATTCTTTAGTAGGAATGACATCCTCAGTTGCCTTGAACTTGATAGATTCATCAGGAGCTGGTTCATCTAACACATAAGGTAGGTGCTCTCTTTGCGAGCCATTAGTTTCATCGAACCGCACATCTGCAGTATCAACAATCTTGTGAAGAGCGATGTTGAAGACTCTGTAGGTGTGCGAGTCCTTTCCGTAACCAAGCATAAAACCTTCATGTGCTTTCGGTGCAAATTTAGAATTGTGATGAGGATCTCCAATCCAGCATTTAGCAATCAAGACTTTGAAATAACTCACATTGGGTTTCTTGTCGTTGAAGAGTTCATAGGCAGTCTTCTTGAAGAATTTGTGAAGATATACTCTGTTGATGATGTGGCATGCGGTATCAATTGCATCAATCCCAAAACGACTAGGCGTTTTGTATTCATCAAGCATAGTGCGAGCCATCTCAACAAGAGTTCTGTTCTTGCGCTCCACGACGCCATTTTGCCGAGGAGTATAGGGAGCAGATAACTCATGAGTAATACCAAGTTCATCAAGATAGGCATCAAGACCGGAATTCTTGAACTCAGTTCCATTGTCACTCCTGATGTGTCTGATCTTCACACCAAAGTT
The DNA here is from genome assembly GCA_021605145.1 of Aegilops bicornis. Lineage (NCBI taxonomy): Eukaryota > Viridiplantae > Streptophyta > Magnoliopsida > Poales > Poaceae > Aegilops > Aegilops bicornis. The sequence goes on from CM038672.1 coordinate 672,551,551, forward strand.
AGTTGAAGCCCTCGAGGAAAATCGTTTGAAGACTTCCTGCACTTCATTTTTGTAAGTAACAATGTATACCCATGTGTAACGAGAGTAATCATCAACAATAACAAAGCCATATAGAGATGCATCATTAGTGACTGCTGAGTAATGATTAGGACCAAAGAGGTCCATGTGAAGCAATTCGAAGGACGAGTAGTGGTCATGATAGTCTTCCCGGATGCTTGGCCTTGGTCATTTTTCCAGCTTCACAGGCTCCACACAAGTGATCCTTGAGGAATTTGACATTCTCAATGCCAATGACATGCTTCTTCTTTGCAAGCATGTGCAAATTCCTCATGCCTGCGTGACCAAGTCGCCGATGCCATAGCCAGCCTTCTGAAGACTTTGGAATTGTCAGCTTCCATAATCACAACACAACGATACTTGCCAAAGATAACAACCATATCAAGATCACAGAGCATTGAGACTGACATGAGGTTGTATCCTAAGGACTCAACAAGCATGACTTTGTCCATGTGTATGTCCTTAGAGATCGCAACCTTACCAAGACCCAATACCTGACTTTTGCTGTTGTCAGCAAAGATGATTTGCTTCAGATGTGATGGTGATAAGGGAGCATCCATCAATAGATTCTTGTCACCAGTCATGTGATTTGCACATCCACTATCGAGGATCCACTCATTGGCTTTGGGTTGATCATCCTGCATTTAATTAGTGCAACTTACGATCTCATATACTTCATCGGTGAAGAATATGATATCAAGTTCATCGATGAATTTCATCGACAAAGATAATGTATAAGCAAGATGAGGACGTGTGAAATGAAAGTTCATTTCATCATGATTAGCCTGCGTCCTTTCAGCATTTAGTCAGGCCCCAAAGAAATTCTTGAGACGTTTAAAGCACGCCCGAGACCTGACCGCAGAAGAGGTTAGTTCTTTTTCTTCACCACCCACATCTGAAGGGGTGGTAAAGTGTTCATCACTCTGCGAGCACCATATGAGAATGGTGGCATAGAGGCCAATCCATTTCGTTTCACATAAGAGGGGTTAGGGTAAGCATATGAATAAGCAGAGAAATTCTTCGAGGACTTATGAACATATTGGTTTGAAGAATAATGCACATATTCATAGCCCTTAGCTCTACCTGCGAAATGAGTTGTTATCACGATGATAATCATATGAGGACTTTGATCCTTTTGAGGAATTTGATCCACGTGAGGAATTTTGTCCGTATGAGGACTTGGATCCATATGAAGAATTTGGTCCATACGAAGAGTTTGATCTGGGGTTCCTATTCTTCACAGGTGGTGTCATGAGGGCATTCATCTGAAGACTTTCAAGGCACTTCTTGGGAACCCAGATTTTCTTCATAGGGGAACCGTTCCTGCAGTTAGTGCCAACATAGCTAGCAAATACTTCACCATTCTGATTTTTGAACAGTTTATAGTTGGAGTCACATGACTCATCAGAAGAATGAGGAGATTCGCATGTGAAGCCAGATAAGTTAGATGGATCAACTAGAGGTCCCTTTGCAGCAACCCATGAGGTTTTGGGATACTGCTCAGGCTTCCAATATGTTCCATCAGCATTGAGTTTCCTTTCAAAGGCAATACCCTCTTTCCTAGGGTTCTGTTGAGGATCTGCTTTTAAGCACATCACAAAGAGTCGATGCCCTTTGAGGCTTTTTGTACATGCTCGTCATGTACAATTCCTTCAGCCCTGCATCGTCAAGTGATACTAGCAATGTCCTCGGATGAGGAATTAGTGATAGCAGAGGCAGGTGAAGAATTTGTAACAGTTGAAGCATTTGAACATCTCGGTGAAGAATTAGCAGATTCACGTTCAATGCACTTTAAGCATGGAGGAACAAATTCTTCACGAGAAGCGCTGATTTGTTGAGCAAGTAATGAATCGCGCTCCTTACGAAGATCTTCATAACTCACTCTTAGCTTCTCAAGATCTTGCTTTCTTTGAAGAAATTCATAAGAAAGTTTCTCATGATCGAGACATAAGAGAGTGTTATGATGACCTTGAAGGCTGTCAAACCTAGACTGAAGTCTCTGAAGATTTTCAGTCAGGGATTTAGTGCGATCCATTTCTTCACCTAACATATCATCACTCTTATCTAGCATGTTTTGAACCTTTTAAAAAGCCCTTTGTTGTTTTAAAGCAATCTTAGCAAGTTTTGAGTAACTGGGCTTTAGATCTTCATCGATTCATTTTCACTAGATTCAGAGGAGGTATATTTGAGTACCTTGGCACCCTTTGCCATGAAGCAATAGGTGGGGCGTAGTCATCACTATCTTCATCAGCTTTGTTGGTGAGGTCATTTTCTTGAGTTGAAGATGGACTTGCTGACGAAAGCAGTAGCGAGAGCTAGACTCGCCACATCAGACTCAGATTCTTCTGATGCCTCCTCTTCCTCATGTTCCTCAGATTCAGCTTCAAAGTCCATTTCCTTGCCAATGAATGCCCGAGCCTTTTTGGAGCTGCTTTTCTTGTGAGAAGAAGGCTTTGAGGATTTTGATGATGAAGATTTCGACGATTTCTTCTTCTTCTTAGCGTCATCAGAACTGTAATCCTTATGTTTCTTCTTCTTTAATTCCTTTTCCCACTGAGGACAATCTTGAATGTAGTGACCAGGTTTCTTGCATTTGTGGCAAAGTCTTCTCTTATAGTCACTGGATGAGGAATCACTGCTTCTTGAGGATTTTCCAAAGCGACCACGTCTTGAGAACTTACGGAATTTCTTCATGAGCCAGTGCTAGCTCTGGCCTAATTCTTCAGGATCTCCAAGGCTACTACGAGTCTTCACACTCGATTCGCATACAGCCTTGGCCTTCAGGGCACGTGTTTTTCCATAGCTAGAACCATAGACATCTCTCTTTTCAGCAAGCTGGAACTCATGAGTATTTAGCCTCTCGGGGATATCAGCTGGATCAAGTGACTTGCAGTCAGCACGCTCTTGTATCATCAGTGCCAGAGTATCAAATGACGAATCAAGCGATCTCAACAATTTCTTCACCACCTCATGGTCGGTGATGTCAGTGGCACCAAGCGCTTGAAGCTCATTTGAGATGTCAGTGAGGCGATCGAAGGTTTGTAGAACATTTTCGTTGTCGAGTCTTTTGAAGCGGTTGAAGAGATTGCGAAGAACATCAACTCGAGAGTCACGCTGAGTTGAGACTCCTTCATTTACTTTGGACAGCCTGTCCCAGATGATCTTGGCAGTTTCCAAAGCACTCACTCTTCCATATTGTCCTTTGCTCAGATGGCCACATATGATATTCTTCGCTTGAGAATCGAGTTGCTTGAATCTCTTCACATCGGCAGCATTCAGAGAAGGTGTGACTAAGGGAACACCATTTTCCACAACATACCAGAGATCGTTGTCAATTGCCTCAAGATGCATTCGCATCTTGTTCTTCCAGTAGGGGTAGTCCGTCCCATCAAAGGTAGGACACCCTGCTGAGACCTTGATCATACCTGCGGTCGACATAACTAAAACTCCAGGTGGTTAAACCAACATCACACAGGAGTACCTTGCTCTGATACCAATTGAAAGTGCGTTATATCGACTAGAGGGGGGGTGAATAGGCGATTTTTATGAATTCTTCACTGAGGAATTTGCCGGTGAGGAAATTCCTTAGCGACGGACTACTTGTAGCGGAATAAGTACTCAGACGTAAGCATAACAGAATGCGGGCATGGTCATCATGATGAAATGAAGACAATCAAAGAGTACAGAAAGCGTAAACACATGATAGCACAAGATGAAGACAAACAGACTGAAGAAATTGAACTGAGGAAATTGAGAAAGTCTTCTACCAAAGTCTTCAAACACAGATATGAATGAACACTCAACACGATAATGAGGAAATGAAAGGGTTGAGGAAATAGAACCGATAAGGTTGGTGAAGACAATGATTTGGTAGACCAGTTCCAAGCTGTTGTCTCGGTTGTATGCCCTGGGTTGGAGCGGTTGAGTATTTAAACTCGAGGACACACGATCCGGACACCTAGTCGCTGAGCACGCAGCTCAGGACACCAAGTCCTCACTGTATTCTCCTTGAACTAAGGTCACACAGACCTCGTCCAATCACTTGTGGTAAGTCTTCAGGCGACTTCCAAACCTTCACAGACTTGGTCACTCGGCGATCCACAATTCCTCTTGGATGCTTCTAGACCATGACGCCTAACCGTCTGGAAGAAGCACAGTCTTCAAAGATAACAAGCGCCGGATCCACGCAGGATCAATCTCTTCAGTGATGCTCAATCACTTTGGGTTTGTAGGGGTTTGGTTTTGGGTTTTTCCTCACTCGATGATTTTCGCTCAAAGTCCTCGGAGGACGGGTTGCTCTCAAATGACAAGTGTCAAGTTCTCTCGGAGCAGCCAACCAGCTAGTGGTTGTAGGGGGCTATTTATAGCCTAGGGAGCAGACCGACATGATAAGACATAAATGCCCTTCAATGATATGACCGTTAGGTGGATAAGATATTTTGGGACAGCCAAGAAGACAAAGAACGGTCGGAATTTTGAATCTCAAATTCCTCGTGGCTATCATGTTCCTCATCGTAGACAATCCAAGACCGGCGAATTCCTAACTCCTCGGTCCGAACAAATTCCTCAAATGACTGTAAGAACTTCTCTACATCAAGAAAATGACTGAACTGTATGAGATTTCCAAAAGGCTTCACTCGAAGGGATTGGTAGGTGTAGGATTTTGAGTTGAGCATCACATGGAAATTTTTCCGTAGTATTTCCTCAACCCCCTTTAACAGTATGGTGTTTCCTATGACTCAAGAAAGAGAAAATGAAACTACGAAAACAAAAGTCTTCACGCTTCATGTTCCTCAAGTGAATACCAAGTCTTCAAGGTCACACCAATTTCTTCACTTTCAAAGTCTTCAGAAAGTCTTCAAAATATCAAAGTCTTCAGTCGAAGAACTTCATTTTTAGGGGTCGACTTTCACTGTAAATATCAAACTCCTCATAGACTTATAGACCTGTGTAAACTCACAAACACATTAGTTGCTTAACCTATAAGTCTTCAATACACCAAAATCACTAAGGGGCACTAGATGCACTTACAGTATTGTTGCCATCGAGGATAACAAGATGGGTTTTTTTATCATATTGCATGAATTTATCCCTCTACATCATGACATCTTGCTTAAGGCGTTACTCTGTTTTCATTAACTTAATACTCTAGATGCATGCTGGATAGCGGTCGATGAGTGGAGTAATAGTAGTAGATGCAGACAGGAGTCGGTCTACTTGTCTCGGATGTGATGCCTATATACATGATCATACCTAGATACTCTCATAACTATGCTCAATTCTGTCAATTGCTCAACAATAATTCGTTCACCCACTGTAAAATACTTATGCTCTTGAGAGAAGCCACTAGTGAAATCTATGGCCCCCGGGTCTATTCTCATCATATTAATCTTCCTACACTTTATTATTGCTTTGCTTTTTACTTTGCCTTTTATTTTACTTTGCATCTTTATACCAAAAATACCAAAAATATTATCTATCATCTCTATCAGATCTCACTCTCGTAAGTGACCGTGAAGGGATTGACAACCCCTATTCGCGTTAGTTGCGAGGAGTTATTTGCTTTGTGTAGGTACGAGGGACTTGCGCGTGGCCTCCTACTGGATTGATACCTTGGTTCTCAAAAACTGAGGGAAATACTTACGCTACTCTGCTGCATCATCATCTCCTCTTCGGGGAAAACCAACGCAAGCTCAAGACGTAGCAAGAAGGATTTCGGGCGCCGCTGTCGGGAGTCTACGCAAAAGTCAACATACCAAGTACCCATCACAATCCCTTTATCTCCGCATTACATTATTTGCCATTTGCCTCTCGTTTTCCTCTCACCCAGTTCACCCTTGCCGTTTTATTCGCCCTCTCTTTCCCGTTTGCCTTTTTCTCGTTCGCTTTTTGCTCGTGTGTCGGATTGCTTGCTTGTCTCTATGGCTCAAGATAATACCAAATTGTGTGACTTTACTAATACCAACAATAATGATTTCCTTAGCACTCCGATTGCTCCTCTTGCCAATACTGAATCTTGTGAAATCAATGCTGCTTTATTGAATCTTTTTATGAAAGATCAATTCGCCGTCTTCCTAGTGAAGATGTCGCTACTCATCTAAATAGTTTCGTGGATTTGGGTGATATGCAAAAGAAGAAAGATGTTGACAATGATGTTGTTAAATTGAAGCTATTTCCTTTTTCGCTTAGAGATCGTGCTAAAGCTTGGTTTTCGTCCTTGCCTAAAAATAGTATTGATTCTTGGAACAAGTGCAAAGATGCTTTTATCTCTAAGTATTTTCCTCCCACTAAGATCATCTCTCTTAGAAACGATATTATGAATTTTAAGCAACTTGATCATGAACATGTTGCACAAGCTTGGGAGAGGATGAAATTAATGATACGTAATTGCCCTACTCATGGTTTGAACTTGTGGATGATTATACAAAAAATTTATGCCGGATTGAATTTTGCTTCTAGAAATCTTTTAGATTCGGTCACGGGAGGCACTTTCATGGAAATCACTTTAGGAGATGCTACTAAACTCCTAGATAATATTATGGTTAATTATTCTTAATGGCACACTGAAAGATCTACTAATAAAAAAGTGCATGCGATAGAAGAAATTAATGTTTTGAGTGGAAAGATGGATGAACTTATGAAATTATTTGCTAATAAGAGTGTTTCTTCTTATCCTAATGATATGCCTTTGTCTACTTTGATTGAGAATAATAATGAATCTATGGATGTGAATTTTGTTGGTAGGAATACTTTTGGTAACAACGCATATAGAGGAAACTTTAATCCTAGGCCCTATCCTAGTAATTCCTCTAAGAATTATGGAAATTCCTACAAAAATTCTTATGGAAATTTTAATAAGATGCCCTTTGAATTTGAGACTAGTGTTAAAGAGTTTATGAATTCTCAAAAGAATTTTATTGCTTTGCTTGAAGAGAAATTTCTTAAAGTTGATGAATTGGCTAGGAACGCTGATAGAATTTCTCTTGATGTTGATTCTTTAAAGCTTAGATCTATTCCTCCTAAGCATGATATCAATGAGTCTCTCAAAGCCATGAGAATTTCCATTGATGAGTGCAAGGAAAGAACCGCTAGGATGCGTATACTTAAAGATGCCTCTATTAAAGTGTGTTCTTCCAATTTCCATGAAAATAAAGATGAAGATCTAAAAGTTATTGATGTGTCCCCTATCGAATCTTTGTTTTGCAATATGAATCTTGATAATGATGAGACTGAATATGATCCACCTTGACCTAGAAGGCGTTCCAAAAATTCGGAGTTTTTAGATCTTGATACTAAAATTGATAAAAGTGGGATTGAAGAAAGTAAAACCCTAGATGTTGCTAAACCCACTATTTTGTATTTCAAGGAATTTAATTATGAAAATTGCTCTTTAATTGATTGTATTTCCTTGTTGCAAGCCGTGCTAAATTCTCCGCATGCTTATAGTCAAAATAAAGCGTTTACCAAACATATTGTTGATGCCTTGATGCAATCTTATGAGGAAAAACCTGAGTCGGAAGTCTCTATCCCTAGAAAACTTTATGATGAGTGGGAACCAACCATTAAAATTAAGATTAAGGATCATGAATTTTATGCTTTATGTGATTTGGGTGCTAGTGTTTCCACTATTCCCAAAACTTTGTGTGATTTGCTAGATTTCCGTGATTTTGATGATTGCTCTTTAAACTTGCACCTTGCATGGATTCCACTATTAAGAAACCTATGGGAAGAATTAATGATGTTCTTATTGTTGCAAATAGGAATTATGTGCCCGTAGATTTTATCGTTCTTGATATAGATTGCAATCCTTCATGTCCTATTATTCTTGGTAGACCTTTCCTTAGAACGATTGGTGCAATCATTGATATGAAGGAAGGGAATATTAGATTCCAATTCCCATTAAAGAAAGGCATGGAACACTTCCCTAGGAAGAAGATAAAATTACAGTATGAATCTATTATGAGAGCCACTTATGGATTGCCTACCAAAGATGGCAATACCTAGATCTATCCTTGCTTTTATGCCTAGCTAGGGGCGTTAAACAATAGCGCTTGTTGGGAGCCAACCCAATTTTATTTTAGTTTTTTTGTTTTTGTTTCTGTTTAGGAATAAATAATCCATCTACCTTCTGTTTAGATGTGGTTTTATGTTTTAATTAGTGTTTGTGCCAAGTTAAACCTATAGGATCTTCTTGGATAATAGTTATTTGATCTTGCTGTAATTTCCAGATACTTTCGGTTCACGAAAACAATTGTTAAAAATCACCAGAACGTGATAAAATAGTGATTCAAATTGATGCTGATCAATAAACAAATTTCCTAGGTCTTCCTATTGTTTCTGAATTTTTGGAGTTCCAGAAGTTTGCGTTAGTTACAGATTACTACAGACTGTTCTGTTTTTGACAGATTCTGTTTTTCGTGTGTTGTTTGCTTATTTTGATGAATCTATGGCTAGTAAAATAGTTTATAATCCATAGAGAAGTTGGAATATGTTAGGTTTACCACCAATATAAATAAATAATGAGTTCATTACAGTACCTTGAAGTGGTCTTTTGTTTTCTTTCGCTAACGGAGCTCACGAGATTTCTGTTGAGTTTTGTGTTGTGAAGTTTTCAAGTTTTGGGTGAAATATTTTGATGGATTATGGAACAAGGAGTGGCAAGAGCCTAAGCTTGGGTATACCCATGGCACCCCCAAGATAATCCAAGGACACCAAAAATTCAAAGCTTGGGGATGCCCCGGAAGGCATCCCCACTTACGTCCACTTCCATCGGTAACTTTACTTGGAGCTATATTTTTATTCACTACATGATATGTGTTTTGCTTGGAGCGTCTTGTATTATTTGCTTATTTGCTTTTTAGTTTACCACAATCATCCTTGCTGCACACACCTTTTTAGAGAGCCATACATGAATTGGAATTTGTTAGAATACTCTATGTGCTTCACTTATATCTTTTGAGCTATATAGTTTTGCTCTAGTGCTTCGCTTATATCTTTTAGAGCACGATGGTGGATTTGTTTTAAAGAAACTATTGATCTCTCATGCTTCACTTAGATTATTTTGAGAGACTTAAATAGCATGGTAATTTGCTTAAACAATCCTAATATGCTAGGTATACAAAAATAGTAAAAACTTTCTTATGAGTGTGTTGAATACTAAGAAAAGTTTGATGCTTGATAATTGTTTTGAGATATGGAGGTGATAATATCAAAGTCATGCTAGTTGAGTAGTTGTGAATTTGAGAAATGCTTGTGTTGAAGTTTGCAAGTCCCGTAGCATGCATGTATGGTAAACATTATGTAACAAATTTGAAACATGAGGTGTTATTTGATTGTCCTTGAGGGGGTCCTGGATTAGGGGGTATCCGGACAGCCGGACTATATCCTTTGGCCGGACTGTTGGACTGTGAAGATACAAGATTAAAGACTTCGTCTCGTGTCCAGATGGGACTCTCTTGCCATGGAAGGTAAGCTTGGCGATACGGATATGTAAATCTCCTTCTGTTGTAACCGACTCTGTGTAACCCTAGCCCCCTCTGGTGTCTATATAAACCGGAGGGTTTAGTCCGTAGGACGACAACAATCATACCATAGGCTACCTTCTAGGGTTTAGCCTCTACGATCTCGTGGTAGATCAACTCTTGTAATACTCATATTCATCAAGATCAATCAAGCAGGAAGTAGGGTATTACCTCCATAGAGAGGGCCCGAACCTGGGTAAACATCGTGTCCCCTGCCTCCTGTTACCATCCGCCTTAGACGCACAGTTCGGGACCCCCTACCCGAGATCCGCCAGTTTTGACACCGACATTGGTGCTTTCATTGAGAGTTCCACTGTGTCTTCGCTGCAAGGTTCGATGGCCCCTTCGATCATCGACAACGATGCGGTCCAGGGTGAGGTTTTCCTCCCCGGACAGATCTTCATGTTCGGCGGCTTCGCACTGCGGGCCAACTCGTTTGGCCAACTGGAGCAGATCGAGAGCTACGCCCTGGCCATCAGGTCAGGTTTGGAAACTTGAATTACACTGCCGATATCCGCAGAGACTTGATCTTCGACGAATTCAGGCCCATGCCAGGTGTGCCGCACGATCACGACGAGCACGATATAGCTCTGCCGTCGGACGGTGTTCGGGAGATCATGTCAACAACTACTCCGGCCTCTAGTCCGGAGCAGATCGTGCCATCCGAGGGCGGGAGGATAGACTCCGCCACGGAGGCCGCATCCTCAGTGGCGATAGAGCCGAATACTGACCTTACCCTTCACGAGAGCCGTGTCGCGGAATTGCTGGACTCGTCCTCGGCCATAGACTCTGTACCACCCGCGCCCATAGCTATCGTATCCGATTGGGCGCCGATCATGGAGTTCACCTCCGCAGATATCTTTCAGCACTCGCCCTTCGGCGACATACTTAACTCGTTAAAATCTCTCTCCCTGTCTGGAGAACCTCGGCTAAACTATGTCCGGCTAGAGTGGGATGTGGACGATGAAGAAATTCAATCCCCACCCACCACCCACTTAGTAGCCACTATCGACGATTTAACCGACATGCTCGACTTCGACTCCGAAGACATCGATGGTATGGACACTGATGCCGGAGATGAACAGGAACCACTGCCCACAGGGCACTAGACTGCCACCTCATCATATGACGTATATATGGTGGATACACCCAAAGAAAATAATAACGAGGATGCAGCGAAAGATAGCTCCCACGATAAGCAATCAAAAGGGCGCCTTAGGCGCCGCTCTAAATCCCGCCTTGGCAAAAACAGCGACAACAGCGCAACAAGAAGCCAAATTGACCCAGCGATAGAGCAGGGTAAGCCAGCGGACGACGAACAAAGTGCGGAGCCGCTGTCCGAGCACGGCGACGCCGAGCATCAAGACAACCAACCCGTCTCCGGTCAGGAGAACAGTCCGGACGACGACGAGCGCATCATCCTGGAAGGGAAGCTGGAGCAAGAAAGGCTTACGGCCATTGCAAGATGTTTGAAGAAGCAGAAACAAAGGCTCAAGGCCGCACAAAACACACTCAATAGTAGATGGAATAAAGTGCTTGACACGGCAGAAAAGTACGGTGGCAGTCGCCCCACGAAGAGCTACCCAAAGCGGAAGCTGCTGCCGGAGTTCGACGACGAGGCCTTCGAACCCTCGCAGCCAAAAAACAAAACCGCCGATCGGTCGGATCGACACCATGATAGGGTGGCTGTCGGTGTCAAAACCGGCGGATCTCGGGTAGGGGGTCCCGAACTGTGCGTCTAGGCGGATGGTAACAGGAGACAAGGGACACGATGTTTTTACCCAGGTTCGGGCCCTCTCGATGGAGGTAAAACCCTACTCCTGCTTGATTAATATTGATGATATGGGTAGTACAAGAGTCGATCTACCACAAGATCAGAGAGGCTAAACCCTAGAAGCTAGCCTATGGTATGATTGTTGTTCGTCCTACGGACTAAAACCCTCCGATTTATATAGACACCGGATAGGGTTAGGGTTACATAGAGTCGGTTACAATGGTAGGAGATCTACATATACGGATCGCCAAGCTTTCCTTCCACGCCAAGGAAAGTCCCAACCGGACACGGGACGAAGTCTTCAATCTTGTATCTTCATAGTCCAGAGTCCGCCAACGGTGATAGTTCGCTATCCGGACACCCCTAATCCAGGACTCCTCAAGAGTCTCGAACCAGGCTTCAATGACGCATTTAATCCGCGCGCATATTGTCTTCGCATTGCAAGGCGGGTTCCTCCTCGAATACTTCATAGAAGATTTTGAACACAAGGATAGTGTCCGCTCTGCAAAACAAGTCCCACATACCACCGTAGAGAGAATAACCTTTGCACAGATCTGCTGACGTATTCCGCGGCGTGACATCACACCACGGCCAGGCCTTTATACGAATCATTTTACTGTTCCACCTCAGCGTGTTTAGCGAGGCGGTTTCCGTGGCACGCCTTATCAGGGCGGAGATCGTGCCCCCTTATTCCGGGATCCCCATCAATGCGGGCGTGGGTAACCCAACCGCACCATTGATTACGGCGCTTGGGAGATAAGCGAGTTTTACCAGGCTGGCGGGGGACGCATAGCTTCGTCCGTCCATATAAGGGGGTAAGGATCCACCTTTTAACCTACGCCTTCTTCCTCCTTTGCTCATCCATTTTCGCGCACTCGAGCTCCAGCGCCCAAGTCTGCACATCCCACCTCAACCTTCTCCAACCATGTCCGGAGCGGGAGGCAAGTGGATGGCCTCCTCCGTCACGGAGGGGCACATCAAAAAGCTGCAGAAAGCCAGATACTTGTCCTGCGACATCGCGTGTCGGCTCCCCAACAAGGGGCAGCTCATCCCCACCCCTGGCCCCATGAGAGGGTGGTGTTCCTCCCCACTTCCTCCATGGACTAGGGTTTCCACTTCACCTATTCGTCTGGGGGCTCATGTTCTACTACGGCCTAGATTTCCATGATCTAGCCCCAAATTTCATCCTCAACATCTCGGCGTTTATCGTCATGTGCGAGGCCTTCCTCTGCATCCAGCCCCACTTCGGCTTATGGCTGAAGACCTTCAATGTCAAGCCAAAGGTAGTGGGTGGTCGCCAAGCGGAGTGCGGAGGTGCCATCTCAAGTGTGATGGCCAACGTCCTATGGCTCGAGGGCTCCTTTGTGGAGACCATACAGGGGTGGCAATCGGGGTGGTTCTACATCACCGTGCGTGACTCTCAATGGGCGGCGGCCCCCGAATTCCGATCTGGCTTCCCCACACGGCTCACATCATGGAAAGAGACGGGCGTGACATGGGGTTATTCGGAAGAGCTGTCCGGACTCCAAACCTGCGTCCGAAACCTGGTGGACAAGAATCTCAAGCTTGTCAACATAATCCAGGTGATGCTCATCCGCCGGATTCTCCCATGCCAGCAATGGGCCTTCAATTTGTGGGAGTTTGATCCGCACAAAGACCGAATTTGAGCCGGCTCTTCGACACTACGCACGAAGATGCTCGAAGGTGCTTGTTCAAGGGCGCTGAAGCTCCGCATCCGCCATCAAGATCGCGGATTCAGCCTGCAGCGTCAAGCCAGCGAGGTAAGTTATTTTACCCTTTATGGGACTCTTTTTCATAGTTCCGACTCTATCACGGGATCTAAAACTCCCTAACCTTTGACAGATCGGCTGAAGACGTCTCGACAGATTAATCGTCCGCCCCTTGCCGAAGACCCAACGGACGCCTTGATTCACGGGAAGTCTTGGCTCGGCACCTACGTGGTGCCGGAGAAGAAGGCCAAGAAGAAGGCCACGGGAACTCGAAGGAGCTCCGGCGCCAGTCTTGTCGGACTCATCGTCCGACGACTGAGGCGGAATCCTCCCCTAAGGACGAGGAGGAGGAAAAGAAGCCTCTCCCCCAGCGGGGGGAGAGAAGAAAAGGAAGGCCGCCCCGACTAGGGAGGCCAGAGGGTCCAAGAAAGGAAGGACCCTTCCTCCGGACTTCTCCACCAACGCCGACAACGACGAGGAGGAGTGGTCACCAAGGGCCGAGCCCCTGTCGAGGTCATAAGTGTCCGGGCTCCGGAATAGCTCAGGACTTTTTATTTGTTGCATAGTGTCTTCTAACGCCGAATATAACCATGTAGCCCGCCCAAGGACGAGCTCTCCACTTCGTTGAGCGGCTCCCTGGATTCGTCGGATGTGAATAGCACTTCACTTCCGAATGCCTCCTCTCCTCGTGACACAGACGGCACCGCAGTGGAGTCCCAAAAGGGGCCCCACCAGGAGGAGGTGGTCCTGGAGGCGCCAAGAAGGCGACCTCCCGGACTCGGGCGCAAAGGGGCGAAACCCGAGAGGGATCTAAGTCCGCCCTGTGCCGACTCCGCATCGAACCTTCAAGTGGTTCCAAGTCCGCAAGCTGCCCCTTCGTAAGAAGGGCAAGACTGCAACGCCGGTGACCTCCGGCCCATCTGGAGGCACTAGATAGCTTGGCCGGAGGCGCTTAACGGCGCCCCATCGATGAGGAGCACCGCCTTGTTATGAGTGTGGTGATCTGAAAGTTCAGTCCGCCAAGAGCGGGCTGACTGAAGCCTGTACCAGCCTTCTAACAGGCTTTGAGGTAATTTTAGAATATGTAAAAATATTACCGCATAGACAGTAGCCCCTGATGCTTAGTTCGGTGTTCGGAAACAAAAAACGGACTGAGGATCTAAAAAGATATACGCAGGAGTCTAACATAAGTATGTCAATATGGGAATTCTGGCGCTTGCGACCTCCGCCAGACCGATCATGGAGGTCAATGCATTGAAGCAGAGCCTCGAGCGGTCCGAGAACGAGCTCGGCCTTGCCAAGAAGCAGCTCGAGGACAAGGAAGGTAAGTAATACCTTCTTAAAGTAATACCTTATAGAAAGGATTTGGTTGCAAAAATGACAGGACTAACGTGGGTATTGTAGGGGCCACGAATGAGGTGGCGACCCTGAAGGAAGCGGTGTCCATGGCCGAAAGCAAAGCGGCCGCGGAGCGCACTGAGCGAGATAAGCAGGAGGAGCGGGTGGCGGAGGTGCGGCAAGAGCTCCAGGCTCTCGTGAAAAAACACGAGAGTTTGGAGCGTGACTCGAAGACTCGAGAGTCCGAGCTCGCCTCGGCTCTTGAGAGTGCCAAAGCCGCTAAGGCCAAGCCCAAAAAGCCCTCCAGAAATTGAACCATTAAAGAAGATAGCGGCGGTAAGGCATTCTTTATGCAAAGCAAGCATGTGAAAGTGAATTATCTATTACTTAGACGAATCCGAGCTCTCCGGGAGCATTCGCAGATCTACCCGTAGTGTGTCCGATGTCGCTGCGTTCTACCGCGCCGAGGAGGGGAGCTCGACGGAAAAGGTGTTCTGGTCTCAATATGCTGAGGCCGGACATCCGGTGCCCCTGAGCGACAAGCTGAAGCAGCTGGTCGAGCTCCACAAGGTCGCCGAACAGGCCATGAAGGGCCTCATAACTCGGCTGTGGCCTAAGGAAGCCATGCCTGGGAGCTACTTCGGGCTAGTGCGGCGGCTGGTGGACGCCTGTCCATGGATTGAAGTCATCAAGCGCTCCGTCTGCATTGAAGGTGCCCGTCGGGCCCTTGCCCGTGCTAAAGTGCACTGGGGCAAGATGGATGCTGAGAAGCTTGTGACGGACGGGCCACCGCCGGGCAAGGAGCATCGCAAGCCCGAAATGTACTATGAGGGCGTCCTGAAGGGTGCCCGCCTTATAGCGGGTGAATGCTCCAAAGATGTAATTTTTGAATAGACTCGCATTTGTTATCCTCAGACGCTGAAAACTTGTTCATATGCGCTTAAGCAACGCTTGTGAATTTAAAATATTATCCCGTATGCCGCTTATCAAATTTGAGAGATGGCAAGTCGTTGGCTTCAGCCCCCATGCCACGAAAGTGCTTTGGGGTGTTCGGGATAAACTTGAGCGCTCTTGTTCCCATTCTTGGGTCATTCGAGGGAGGCACTCAACGCAACGAACAAGGCAACCGGACTATAGTGCTTGAACACTCTCACTTGGCCATAGAATTCTATAATTTTAAATTTCGTGAAGCCCTAGTATTCGAAGACCGAGTTCGGGCGCTATCCACGCCTCGCCGGACAATGCCGACTCCTCGCTCTAAGCGGCATAAGTCTTTAGGGACCCGAAAACCTCTCGAACAGCGATCGCTCTCGCCTATCATGACGGTCAGTTTTAGCTTTCTCCACGGAGGTGCTCAACCCAGCTCAACCGGGGCACAATCGTAGTGGTTCTCCCAACGCTACCTTAGCCGATATAACGGAACGTAAGGTACCAAAACATGGGAGCCGGGCAAACCCAACTTTTGACCCAAGACATGATTCGGAGCCGATGCATATAATGCTATAAGTTTGGGGTGCCGCACTTGTGAAAGTGTTTGGACTTATCACACCATATCTTTGGGGTACTTAAGCCCCTGGTGTATTGGCCGTACCAAAGTGTACGGGTGCAACGTGTCATGAATGAACATATATATAGATAAAGAAAGGAGTGCAATAATAGGCAAAAGCTATGATTGTTTATTCAAATAGTGCGATAAGCAAGGGATGGGATTATTTGACATGTCCCCCTCCAGGGGTAAGCTGCGGGATGGTATGTAAAACAGGCATAATGATCGTAGTAGAGACAACCTGGACACTCGACGTAGCTTTCTGCTTCCCTGGCTGTTGCATCGTGAGTTCGGCAATTCTAGAGCCGGACAGGGCTTCTGAAAAACGGAGTCCTCAAAGTAAGAGAAAAGAAGAAAGAAAAAGAATGACACAATCGGGAGCCCCTGGTGCGGTTGAGCCACATTCTGGGCGTGCCGTGGTCGTGCCCCACCCCTTATGCCCATGGTATCTCCAGAGCGTAGTTATGTACGCATAGTACTGGCTTCACAATTTCGCGACGGCTGGGGTTGGGGCCGGAATGCTACGCGTGCTCGGATTGTGCCAGGCGGTCTTGTTGTAGATTACTTCGGGCGCGCTTGACGGTGCCCAGACGTTTAGTAGCCGGACTCGAGAATTGCTGTGAGAGGCTGCTTTGCACCTCCGCCGCGAGGGCCGCCGTATGCTCCTCCGTTCGGAGAGAGCGTTCGGTGTTTCCATTGACCGTGATTACTCCTCAAGGGCCTGGCATCTTGAGCTTGAGGTATGCGTAGTCCGGCACCGCATTGAACTTTGCAAATGCGGTTCGTCCAAGCAGTGTGTGATAGCCGCTGCGGAACGGGACTATGTCGAAGACTAACTCTTTGCTTCGGAAGTTATCCGGGATCCAAGACCACTTCGAGTGTAATCGAGCCTGCATAATTGGCCTCTACACCCGGTATGACGCCTTTAAAGGTCGCCTTTGTGGGTTTAATCCTTGAGGGTCTATGCCCATTTTGCACATCAGTATCATGATAGAGCAGCTTCAGGCTGCTACCGCCGTCCATCAGGACTCTAGTGAGGTGAAATCCGTCGATGATTGGGTCAAGAACCAATGCGGCGAATCCGCCGTGGCGGATGCTAGTGGGGTGGTCCCTTCGATCGAAGGTGATCGGGCAGGAGGACCATGGGTTGAACTTCGGGGAGACTGGCTCCATCGCATATACGTCCCTTAGTGCACGCTTCCGCTCCCTTTTGGGTATATGGGTTGCGTATATCATGTTCACCGTCCGCACTTGTGGGGGGAAGCCCTTCTGTCCTCTATTGTTCGGGCGTCGGGCTCCTCCTCGCCATCGCTATGCAGCCCTTGTCATTGAGTTCGGCATTTAACTTGCCTGCCTGTTTGAAGACCCAACAATCCCTGTTGGTGTGGTTGGCTGGTTTTTCGGGGGTGCCATGAATTTGGCACGAGCGATCGAGTATTCAGTCCAGATTGGACGGGCCCTGAGTATTTCTTTTGAACGGCTTTTTCCACTGACTGGGTTTAGAGAATCTGAATCCGGCATTGACTGCTGTATCTTCAGCATTATTGCCGTTAATGCGGCGCTTGTGCTTGTTGTGACGCGACCTGCCATTGCTGTCCTTGGTATCCGAACTACCAGGGTTTTTGGTCAAGTTGTTACTACAAGCTAGCCAGCTGTCCTCTCCCGCGCAAAAGCTAGTCATGAGTGTTGTGAGGGCTGCCATGGATTTTGGCTTTTCCTGTCCTAGGTGCCGGGCAAGCCACTCGTCGCGGATGTTATGTTTGAAGGCTGCAAGGGCCACTGCATCCGGATAGTCAATGATTTGATTTTTCTTGGTTAGGAACCGTGTCTAGAATTGTCTGGCCGATTCTTCTGGCTATTGAATTATGTGGCTGAGGTCATCGGCGTCTGGTGGTCGCACATATGTGCCCTGGAAGTTATCAAGGAATGCGGCTTCCAGGTCCTCCCAACAACCAATTGATTATGGCCGGCAAGCTGTTAAGCCAATGCCGAGCTGGTCCTTTAAGCTTGAGTGGGAGGTATTTGATGGCATGTAAATCATCACCGCGGGCCATGTGGATATGGAGGAGGTAGTCCTCGATCCAAACCGCAGGATCTGTTGTGCCATCGTATGATTTGATGTTTACGGGTTTGAAACCCTCGGGGATTTGATGATCCATCACTTCGTCTGTGAAGCATAGTGGGTGTGCGGCGCCTCTGTATTGAGCTATATCACGACACATCTCAAATGAGCTTTGTCTACTGTGTTCGGCCCGGCCGGAATTGCTGTATCCGGCGTGACGGTTATCGTCGCGTGTCGTGGGGCGCCCACGCGATCCGTAGATCGATCTTGTTTGCCTTGCCTTGTCCTCCAATATGTCTCATAGGCCTGGCGCGTTTCCTCGTGCCTTGGTACTTTTCGAGCGACGCCGGGGTGTGGCTTGTATGGAGGGTCTAGAGGCCTCTCTGTCGCGGCCACGGGGTGGCCGGTCGGCCGCATCATGCACTGGTGATGTAGGTTTGGGTGCTGCTTCCTCTAATTGGGGTAGCAACCTGCGTTTTGGGTATCTCTTGGAGGGGCGTTCGAGTTCATACTCTTCGGCTGCAAGGACTTGATCCATCCGTCGCCTAGCAAGTCTTGGTCAGCTCTAAGCTGCTGCCGCTTTTTCTTGAGGCTGCTTGCCGTGGCCATAAGCCTGCGTTTGAAACGCTCCTGTTCGGCGGGATCCTCAGGCACGACAAATTCGTCATCGTCGAGGCTTGCCTCATCTTCGGAGGGAGGCATATAATTATCATCCTCCACCTCCCTGTCTACCGCTCTATCATGAGGGCTGGCTTCTCCCTCCTCCTGTGCTGAATCATGCTGGAGGGGGTCGTCTTCGGCACTGTCCGGGGTGTTATTATCTCCCGTGCCGGAATCACCGTTTTTGCTGTGGCGGGATTTAGAGCGGCGCCGCTGACGCCGGCGCTTGGGCTGTTTCTTGGAGGGGTCATCCTCCGTTGTTCCATCGCTGTTCCCATCTTTTGGGATGTCCACCATGTATATGTCGTACAACGAGGTGGCCTTCCAAAGTGCCTCGTGAGGCGCTGGTTCTTGGTCGCTCTCAAAGCATCGTCGTCCATACCGTCGATGTCTTCGGAGTCGAAGTCGAGCATGTCGGTTAAATCATCGACATTGGCTACAAAGTGGGTGGTGGGTGGGCGTTGAATTTCTTCGTCGTCCGCATCCCAACCTTCCTGACCGTAGTCCGGCCAGGGCTCTCCTGATAAAGAGAGAGACTTTAGTGAATTCAGGATGTCGCCAAAGGGCGAGTGTTTGAGAGATGTCCGCGGCAAGTGAACTCCATAACCGGCGCCCAATTGGATTCGATTGGCGGGGGCGCGGAGGGTTCGGAGTCCGGAGAGGAGTCCGGCACCTTGGAGTCACGGTCTTCGCAAAGGACAGGGATGGAGTTCGGCTTAATCGCCATAGATACCGTAGCCCCCGAGGCGGTGTCCAGCCACTCGTCCTCGATCGGCGGAGTCGGCTCCGAGCTAAGGGTCGGAGCGGACGCTGGTGCGGCCTCCAGGGCACTTTTTGGCGGCTGAGCTAGATCGTGCCCATGGAGACAGTGCGGCGCGCTTGGCTGTGGCTCGAATCCATCGAAGATCAAGTCTCCGCGGATGTCGGCCGTGTAGTTCAAACTCCCAAATCTGACCTGATGGCCAGAGGCGTAGCTTTCGATCTGCTCTAGATGGCCAAGTGAATTGGCCCGCAGTGCAAAGCCGCCGAATACGAAGATCTGTCCGGGGAGAAAAGTCTCACCCGGGACCGCGTCATTGTTGATGATCGAAGGAGCCATCGGGCCTAAGGATGACGACACAGAGGAACTCTCAATGAAAGCACCAATGTCGGTGTCAAAACCGGGCGGATCTCGGTAAGGGGTCCCGAATCGCAAGGCCTAGGCGGATCGTAACAGGAGACAAGGGACACGATGTTTTACCCAGGTTCGGGCCCTCTCGATGGAGGTAAAACCTACTCTGCTTGATTAATATTGATGATATGGGTAGTACAAGAGTGGATCTACCACGAGATCGTAGAGGCTAAACCCTAGAAGCTAGCCTATGGTATGATTGTTGTTCGTCCTCACGGAGTAAAACCCCCGGTTTATATAGACACCGGATAGGGTTAGGGTTACACAGAGTCGGTTACAATGGTAGGAGATCTACATATCCTATCGCCAAGCTTGCCTTCCACGCCAAGGAAAGTCCCATCCGGACACGGGACGAAGTGTTCAATCTTGTATCTTCATAGTCCAGGAGTCCGGCCAACGGTGATAGTTCGGCTATCCGGACACCCCCTAATCCAAGACTCCCTCAGTGGCCAACGAGGCCGCACATAAGTCAGTACATGACCGACGCGAGGACCCGCATCAACGGGCCGGCGCAACCAGATCCATCTACGGATCAAGGAAACGCGCTCCAGCACTCAGCCAACACCAAATACCACAACCGTCCGAACGCCATGGCACAGCCAAATACAGGGGTGCCGCACAACCCCTATGTTTCTCAGACGAGGTATTAGACCATGAATTTCCAGAAGGGTTCAAACCAGTTAACATAGAGGCATAAGAGGGAACCACAGACCCTGGGGTCTGGATCGAGGACTTCATCCTCCATATTCACATGGCTCGTGGAGATGATCTCCACGCCATCAAATACTTACCCCTCAAGCTTAAAGGACCAGCTCGACACTGGCTGAAAAGCCTCCTCGAAAATTCCATTGGAAGTTGGGAGGAGCTCGAGGACGCTTTCCGGACTAACTTTCAAGGGACTTATATCCGACCCCCGGACGCTGATGATTTGAGTCATATAATTCAACAGCCCGGAGAGTCAGCCCGAAAGCTTTGGAATAGGTTTCTCACTAAGAAGAACCAAATTGTCGATGTCCAGACGCTGAAGCCCTAGCAGCTTTCAAGAAGAGCATTCGAGACAGATGGCTTGCCAGACACCTTGGCCAAGAAAAGCCGAGAACAATGGCAGCCCTAACAAGCCTCATGACCCGCTTTTGCGCTGGCGAGGACAGCTGGTTAGCTCAAGAGCACCAGCGACCCAAGCACATCCAAGGTCCGGACGGCAATGGAAAACCGCGACGCAAAGAAAAACAAGCGGCGGAATAAAGAAGACAGCCCAGACAACACGGCGGTAAACGCCGGATTTAGAGGCTATCGACCGAGTCAGCGGAAAAAGCCCTTTAAAGGCAACAGAGATGAACCGACCGGCCTAAACTATGTCAAATCCACGGCACCCCCGGCAAGCCTGAAAATCATACCCACAGAGATTGCTGGGTCTTCAAGCAGGCTGGCAAGCTAAACGCCGAACACAAGGGGGAGGACACTCCGAGCGAGGACGAGGATACGCCTCGCCAACAAGACACTGGGGGACAGAAAAAAATTCCCGCCAGAAGTCAAAACAGTAAATGTTATCCACATGACAAAGAGGAGAGGCAAATCGCACCAAAATACACGAGTCATAGAGCCCGTCACCCATGAGTCCTACCACTGGTCAGCCTGCCCGATCACTTTCGATCGCAGGGATCACCTAATAGGTATCCGGCAGGAAGGATCAGCCGCCTTGGTGCTGGACCCAATAATAAACGGATACCACCTTACACGAGTCCTTATGGACGGCGGCAGTAGTCTAAATCTAATATACCAGGACACCGTCCGCAAAATGGGGATAAACCCAACAAACATCAGCCACAGTAATACTACCTTCAAGGGAGTAATACCAGGCACAGAGGCTCGTTGCACGGGCTCTCTAGTACTAGAGGTTCGGCTCGCCCGACAACCTCCGGAGCGAAAGGTTAACCTTCGACATTGCTCCATTTCGAAGTGGCTATCAAGCACTACTCGAACGAGAGGCTTTGGCCCGTTTCAATGCAATACCGCATTACGCTTTACTCCAACTTAAAATGCTCGGTCCACGCGGCACCATCACAGTACATGGAAATGTTGAGCGTTCGTTCCGAGCAGAAGAACACACGGCTGCTTTAACAGCCGAACACTAGACGACCTCACCACCAGAGATGATGACCGGTCGTTAGGACCGCGGACATGGTTAGACGAGTCCGGCCAATCCTTGGATAGATATTGGTTCGATGGTTACACCCGTATAGATGGTACCAGGGGCTTCGACGCGATAATTCGGCTCAACTTTACCCATCTCGACTTTTTCATGGTTTATTTATAATAACCAAATTTTTGCACAACAACTTTTCACTAAGCACCTCTCTTTTACAGATGACGATCGTGCTACACCCGTCCAGGATACGGCACAATAGAGACACAGGCGCAGACGTGCAGCAGGGACCCGTACAAAGGTTTCTCTTTAGATTAAGACCCTGTGTCGGTGTCAAAACCGGCGGATCTAGGGTAGGGGGTCCCAATCTGTGCGTCAAGGCTGATGGAAACAAGAAGTAAGGGACACAGGTGTTTACCCAGGTTCGGGCCCTCTCGATGGAGGTAAAACCCTACTTCCTGCTTGATTAATATTGAGGATATGGGTAGTACAAGAGTAGATCTACCACGAGATCGTAGAGGCTAAACCCTAAGAGCTAGCCTATGATGTTATGGTTGTAATTGTGATCGGCCTTCTAAGGACCAACCTCTCCGGTTTATATAGGCACCGGAGAGGGCTAGAGTTTACATGGAGTCGGTTACAAGGAAGGAAATATAATATCCGGATCGCCAAGCTAGCCTTCCACGCCAAGGAAAGTCCCATCCGGACACGGGCCGAAGTCTTGAGTCTTGTATCTTCACGCTTCAATAGTCCAGACGTTGCACACAGTCCGGCTGTCCGGATACCCCCTAATCCAGGACTCCCTCAGTAGCCCCTGAACCAGGCTTCAATGACGATGAGTCCGGCACGCAGTCTTGTCTTCGGCATTGCAGGGCGGGTTCCTCCTCCGAATACTCCAAGGTAATTATCGAACACTCAAACCGTGTCCGGATCCACATGATGATCTTCGTATGCCACCATAGAGAGAATAACGTTTCGCAAATGCAATCTGCTGACAACTTTTCAAGCAACGCGAAGTGTCATTACGATCGGGCATTATTCGAACCGTCTTTCCATAACCAGCCACAACGCATATTGCGAGGCGGTTTCCTTGACACGTCTTGTCAAAGCAGAGATTGTGCCCCCTTATCACGGGATTCTCATTAATACGGGTACGGGTAATCTCACCACATCATTAATCGTGGCCCTTGGGAAGCAAGCGATTCCCAACGGGCAAGTGGGGAGGCGCACCGCTTTCGTCGCCTCTATAAAGGGATAAGATTTCCTCATTTTTACCAACGCCTTCTTCCTTCTCAACCCATTCTTGCCCCCTCGAGCTCCAACGCCCAAGCCCAAGTCTCCTCCGCACAGCTAAACATGTCCGGAGCAGGAGGCAAGTGGGTGGCTTCCACCATCAAAGAGGAGCACATAGAAAATCTTCGGTCGGCCGGATACTTGGCCGCAGACATAGCGCACCGGATGCTAGGCAGGTCATCCCGACCCTAGGACCCCACGAGAGAGTCGTGTTCCTCGCCCACCTTGTCCGTGGACTGGGATTTCCACTCCATCCCTTCATCCGTGGGCTCATGTTCTATTATGGGCTTGATTTCCATGATCTAGCCCCGAATTTTGTCCTCAACATCTCGGCGTTCATCGTCGTTTGTGAGGCTTTCCTCTGCATCCGGCCTCATTTCGGCATGTGGCTGCAAATATTCTGCGTGAAGTCAAGATTGTACGCGACCAACAAGCGGAGTCTTGGAGGGGCCATGGTGGGCAAGATGCCTAAAGTCACCTGGTTGGACGGCTCCTTCGCGGAGACCGTAAAAGGATGGCAATCGGGGTGGTTCTACATCACCGAGCCGCGCGACGTCAACTGGGCGGTGGCCCCCGAGTTTCGATCCGGAATCCCTATGCGGCTCACCTCCTGGGAAAAGAAGGGCCTATCCTGGGGCGATTCCACGGAGCTGGCCGGACATCAAACATGCATCAAAAGCATGAAGGACAAGAACATCAAGCTTGTCAATGTGATCCAGGTCATGCTCGTTCGCCGGATCCTGCCCTGCCAAAGGCGGACGGTAAATCTGTGGGAGTTCGTCCCGGCCGAACCCAAGACGCTCCGGAAGCTCTACGGCATGATGCACAAAGGCGCATGGAAAGTGTTGTTCAAGGCCTCCTAAGTAACTCCTCCCACATCCAAGGACCGCGGACTTCATGCAGCGCGGCCCCCAAATCCGGTGAGTTTTGGGACCTCCACTGGGTTTAGTCTTTTCCCATTACATTTATGGGGGCAGTTTTAAGTATTTGTATATATTTGCCTCAGGATTATGTGCAGACAGCGGAGCAGATTGACTGTCCGGCTCCGTTGCCGGAAGATCCAGCGGATGCTCTCCTGCCGGAGATGCTAGTCCCGGCACCGTACGAGGTGCCGGAGAAGAAGGCCGAAAAGAAGGCCCCGGGGACCAGGAAGGGTCTCCGGCGAAGATTAGGTTCAAGCCTCGTCCGAAGACGACGAGGCGGACTCCTCCCACAAAGGGGAGGAAGAAGAAGAAGAAGACGCCCCATCCGTGAAGGATGAGGGACCCGGCAAAGCGGGCCAGGGGGCCGGAAAAGGCCCTCGGCGCAAGGCCGTTATTCCTCTGTCGTCCGATGACGACGAGACACATTCCTCCCGCGGAGGCGGGAGGAATCAAGAAGAAATTCCACCTTCCCGCACTGGGGGGAGAAGAAGAGAAAAGCCGCCCCGGAGGGGGAGGCTGAGGCGTCCAAGAAGAGGAAAGCATCCCTTCCGGATTACTCCACCACGGCCGCCTACAGCGATGAAGGGTGGCTGCCCCAGGGGAAGCCCCCGGTGCGATCGTAAGTGTCCGCATCCTATCATGGTTTCACTTCATAGTTTTTATACTTATAGTGCCGAACATATATGCAGTCCGGCCAGGGTTCACCCCGAGGAATCCTCCTCCAGGTCCCTGAGCGATTCGGCGATAAATTCGCTCCCGACGGCCACTACCCCTCCACACGCGGATGACACGGAGGTGTTGTCCCGAAGGATCTCAAAGCAGGGGGAGTTGACTCTGGAGACGCCCCCCGGCGGGATTCCAGATGTAGGGCATGCGGGGTTCAAGATCCCCGCGGATCGCGTCGATGAGAGCCGCAACAAGGCGAACTCTCAACCGAACACTGCTCCAGAACCCCCAATGGTTCCGGACTTGGGCGGGCAGCCCCCCGTTAGGGAGGGCGAGCCGCCTGTGCCGAGGACTTCCGGCGCATCAACGGTGCCGGATATCCTGGTGGATGCGCTTCGAGGCGCTTCCATGGAAGAAGAGCACCGTACTCTTATGAGTGTGGTGATTCAAAAGGTCGTGTCCGCCAAAAGCGGACTAACCGAAGCCTGCACAAGCCTCCTGACGGGCTTTGAGGTAAGTAAAAAATGTATGAAATTACCACCCGATAGGTAGTTGCCCCTGATACTCTGGTTGGTGTTCTGAAAGAGAAGCCAAATGGAGGGTCAACTATAATCCGCAGGAGTCTAATAATAAGTATTGTTGTGAATAAGTAGGTTGTGCTGCTTGCTGTTGTTGCCCGTACTGCCGAGGTTGCCGAACTGAAGCGGCACCTGGAGCAGGCGCAGGGAGAGCTCGTCCTCACGAAGAGGCAGCTCGAAGAGAACAAGGGTAAGTAATTCCCGCTCTTATGTGTTTAAGGATAGGCAAAATTGATGAGTCTAACACCTAAGTGTCGTGACCGTGTAACAGGGGCCACTGCCGAATTGGCGTCCCTGAAGAGGGCACTGTCCGAGGCCGAAGATAAGGCGGCCTCGGAGTGTAAGGAGCACGAAAAGCAAAGTGCTAGAATGGGCGAGGTACAGCAGGAGCTCCAGGACCTCGGCAAGAAGTGCGAGTCCCTGGAGCATAATCTAAAGATGAAGGAGGCCGAGCTTGCGAAGGCCCTTGTGAATTTGAAAGATGCCAAGGCCGAAGTCGAGAAAGCACAGCAGGAGATCAAGGAGGCCAAGAGATAGCAGCGGGTAAGAAATTATTTATGCAAAGCAAACATGTGGAGGAGGCGTTTCTTTTACTTACTCGAATACGGAGCTCTCCAGGGGCATTTGTAGATCTGCCATGCAGCGCCTCAGACGCTGCGGAGTTCTACCGTGCCCAGGAGGGGAGCTCAATAGAGAAGCTGTTCTGGTCCCAGTATGTTGGGGCCGAACATCCGATGCCTCTGAGCGACCAACTGAAGCAGTTGGTCGAACTCCACAGGGCGGCCGAACTGGCTATGAAGAACTTCATAGTCAGGATGTAGCTTGGTGAGCTAGTGCGCAGTAGCTACTTTGCCTGATCAAGCGGATGGTGGATGCCTGCTCGCGGCTTGAAGTGATCAAGCGATCTGTTTGCATCGAAGGTGCCTGCCGAGCTTTTGCCCGCGTCAAGGTGCATTGGGGAAAGCTGGATGCGGAGAAGCTGGTGAAGGACGGGCCACCGGAGGGCAAGGCGCATCGCCATCCCGAAATGTACTACGATGGCATGATGAAGGGTGTTTGTCTCGTCGCTAATGAATGTACCAAGGACACCATTTTTGAATGAATTCGCTTTTTGTCATGGTTGTAATTAAAGACGAAGTTACTTGCGCTATGTAGAGCTTTTGTTATTTAAAATATTACCTTCTGTGCGGTTGTTTATAAAATCTGAAAGTAGGCCGGCTTGTCGCCCCCTTTACGTGACTAGCACTTTGGGGTGTTCGTGGAAAACCGGACACTCTTTACCCAAATGTTTGGTCCCTTAAGGAGGTGTCCGCAGCTTAACAAGGCAATCGGACTATGCGGCTTTATAACTTTCACTTAGCCATAGAAGTCTACAATTTTAAATTTCGGCGAAGCCCCTAGAATCCAGAAGGCCGAATTGGGGCGCTATACACGCCTAGATCAGACAAAGCCGATTTATCGCCTAAAGCGGAAAATCTTTAAGGATTTTAAAACCTCTCGAACAGCGACCAGCTCTCGCCACATCATGCCGGTCAGTTTCGACTTTCTCTACTGAGGTGCTCGTCCGGAAGAACTGGGACACAATCGCAGTAGTTCTCCCTACGCTACCTTAGCCGATATAACGGAACATAAGGCACCAAAACAAGGGAGCCGGGCTATCCCAACTGTAGACCCAAGACATGATTCGGAGCTGATGCTTATAGTGCTATAAGTTCGGGTGCCGTACTGTTGAAAGTGTTCGGACTTTAGTTGCCATAAAGCGGGGCGCCATAAGAAGCCCCTGGCAAACCGGCCGCACCAAGGTGTACGGATGCAAAAACAAAAAATACTCAAATAAGACAAATAAGCTGACGCTATATATAATATCCCATTGACGAAAAATACGTTTAAGCGTACATTTACAATTGGTGCGTTAAGCAGAGATAAAATAGGACTATTTGACATGTCCTATCCAGGGGCAGGCTGTGTTCAGGTACATAAAGCAGGTATAATGATCGTAAATAGATTCCACCTGGGTATTTCCTTTTGTGCACAACGTCTATTGCCTCCTTGGATGTCTCTTCCCTATAAGTCCGACAATTCGGCTCTTTGGAGGATGCTGCACCAACACGGTGTCCTGAAAGGTAAGAGGGAAAGAGTATGAAAGTATTTGGCGGTTACCCGCACTATTCACTGAGTCGTTGATGCGCCTCCGCCTATGCTCATGGTATTTTAAGTGCGTAATTGTGTGCACGTGGCATGAATGCTGCTTTGATGGGGCTTAGGCGGAGGCTGGACCGCTAGTCGCGCTCTTGGCGTGCCTGACGATCCTGTTGCGGGGTGCTCCAGACTCGCTTGATTGTGCTCGAAGTTGTTGTCGCCGGATTGGTTTGTTGGAGAAGGCCGCATTGTACTTCCGCTGCAAGGGCTGCAGTATGTTCTTCTGTTCGTAGGGAGCGGTCCATATTTTCGTTCACCGTTATGACCCCGCACGGTCCTGGCATCTTGAGCTTGAGATATGTGTAGTGTGGTACCGCATTGAATCTGACGAATGCGGTTCGTCCGAGTAGTGCATGGTAACCACTGCGGAAGGGGACGATATCGAAGATTAACTCTTCGCCCGGAAGTTATCCGGAGATCCGAAGACCACTTCCAATGTTATAGAGCACTGTCTGTGGGCCTCTACTCCAGGAATTACACCTTTAAAGGTGGTTTTAGTGGGCTTGATCCTTGAAGGGTCAATGCCCATTTTGCGCACTGTGTCCTGGTAAAGCAGGTTCAGGTTGTTGCCGCCTTCCATAAGGATGCGCGTGAGGTGGAATCCGTCAATGATTGGGTCTAGGACCAATGCAGCTTAGCCACCATGACGGATGCTAGTAGGGTGATCCCTACGATCGGAAGTGATCGGACAAGCTGACCATGGGTTAAACTTTTGGGCGACTGGCTCCATCGCATAGACGTCCCTTAGTGCCCGCTTTCTTTCCCGCTTGGGGATGTGCGTGGCGTAGATCATGTTGACCATTTTCACCTAGGGGGGAAATTTCTTCTGTCCCCCCGTGTTCGGACGTCGGGGCTCCTCATCATCGTCGCTGTGCAACCCCTTGTCCTTTTCTTCGGCGTTTATCTTGCCGGCCTATTTGAATACCCATCAATCTCTATTGGTGTGGTTGGCTGGCTTGTCCGTGGTGCCATGAATTTGGCACGGCGCCCAAAGATGTGGTCCAGATCGACGGTCCTCGATTATTTCTTTTGAACGGCTTCTTCCGCTGATCGGCCTGGACCCACCGAATCCGGCGTTGATCGTCGTGTCTTGATCTTTGCCGCTGTTGTTTCGTCGCTTATGTCTGTTACGCCGTGGCTTGCCGTTATTGTCGCGGCCATCCGAATTGCCAGACTGTGGCGTAAAGCTGCTGCGAGCCAACCAACTGTCCTCGCCCACGCAAAAGCGGGTCATTAATGTTGTGAGAGCTGCCATGGACTTGGGTTTTTCCTGGCGGAGGTGTCGAGCGAGCCACTCGTCACGGATATTATACATGAAAGCCGCTAGGGCTTCGGCGTCCGGACAGTCAACTATTTGGTTCTTTTTGGTTAGGAACCGAGTCCAGAATTTCCTGGCTGACTCTCCGGGCTGTTGAGTGATATGGCTTAAGTCATCAGCGTCAGGTGGGCGCACATATGTGCCCTGGAAGTTGTCGACGAATGTGTCCTCCAGGTTTTCCCAACTGCCAATGGAATTTGCTGGCAGGCTCTTTAGCCACTGCCAGGCTGGTCCTTTGAGCTTAAGTGGAAGATACTTGATGGCGTGTAGATCGTCTCCGCGGGCCATGTGAATGTGGAGAAGGAAATCTTCGATCCATACCGCGGGTTCTGTTGTGCCATCGTATGATTCGATGTTTACGGGTTTAAACCCTTCTCGGAATTCATGATCCATTACTTCATCAGTGAAGCAGAGGGGGTGCGCGGCGCCTCTGTGCCGGGCTATTTGGCTACGCAGGTCGAATTGCTCTGGATGGCTATATTCGGCCCGGTCGGACTTGTTGAAGGTGTGTCCGGCGTGACGGTCCTCGTCGCGTACTGAGGCGCGCCCACGCGAGGGATCCGTAGATCGATCTTGGTTGTCTTGTTTTGTTGCCCCGGGCCGTAGTATGTTGGCGTGGGGGTGTTGGCTGGTATGCGGACTGGTATGTCGTTTTATCCCGGCCACGAGGTGGCCGGTCAGCCGTATGGTGCTCGAGTCCGTATTCCTCGGCTGCCAGGACTTGATCCATCTGTACGTGAGCAGGTCTTGATCAGCTTGGAATTGTTCTTGCTTCTTTTCGGGCTCCTCGTAGTGGCTATAAGTCGACGGTTGAAGCGCTCCTTCTCTACGGATCCTCGTGCACGCCCGAACTTCGCTGTCGCCAGCGAATCTCGGCTTCGGAGGGGGGCAAGTAGCTGTCCTCCTCCGGGTAGTCGTCCGTCGCGTGTTCATCTGGGATGACCTGCTCATCCTCCTGTTAGGCCTGCTTGAAGGCGGGCTGTTCAGGGCTGCTCATCCTCCTGTCCTCGGTTATATCATGAAACTGGGGGATTTGTATCAACAAGAGACAGTAAAAAAGGTTTACGCAGGGTCTTAATCTAAAAAGAATCCTTGGAACGGGTCCCTACTGCACGTCTGCAGGTGTCTCAAGTAGCCGTATCTTGGACGGTGTAGTACGGTGTTCATCTGTAAAAGAGAGGAACTTAGTTGAAAAAGATCGTGCGAAAATATACGTTATATTAAATAAACAAAGTATAATTCAAAAAATGAATAAAATTGATCTTTATCGTCTCTTCCGTGGAGCCCCTTGTACGGGGGTATGCGGCTAATAAGCCCTTGTATGTTTACACCGGACTCGTCTAGCCATGTCCGGGGTCTGAACGACCTGTTTAGGTGCTTTGATCACTGAAGCCGGTTTAGTGTGTGGCTGTCAAGGCATCCGCACAATATTCCGCGCTCGAGGAACACTCAAAATTTCCCTTTAATGAGATGATGCCACGCGGACCGGGCATTTTAAGTATAAGAGATGCATAATGCGGTATTGCGTTAAAGCGGGCGAAAGCTTCGCGTCCCAGGAGTGCTTGATAGCTACTTGTGAATGGGGCGATGTGGAAGGTTAGCTTTTCGTAGCGGAAGTTGTCGGGGGAGCCGAAGATAACTTCTAGTAGGAGAGAGCCCGTACAATGGGCATCTGGGCATGGCGTTACCCCTTGAAAGGAAGTGTTGCTATGGCGAATTTTTGTTGGGTCTCTCCCCATTTTGCGAATTGTGTCCTGATATAGCAGGTTTAGATCACTGCCGCCGTCCATTACGACTTGTGTAAATTGGAGTCCGTCAATTATCGGATCTAATATCAAGGCAGTTCAGCCTGCACTCCGGATACTTCTAGAGTAATCTTGATGGTCGAAGGTGATTGCTTTTAACAACCAGTGGCGGGACTCCTCTGGGATAGGCCGTATGGCGCGTATCTCTATAGGCGCCACCCTGTTTTTCCCTTTTATCACGTGAAGTGAGTTTACTGTTTTGACTTCTTGTGGGAAATTCTTTTGTTTTCCGGTGCTCTGCTTGTGGGGTTCGTCATCGTCCTCACTTGGTGTGTCGAACCCCTAGTGTTCGGCGTTGAGTTTGCGGATTGCTTGAAGACCCAACAATCTCTGTGGGTATGGTTTGCAGGCTTCCCGGGAGTACTGTGGATTTGACATATCTTGTCCAAGATTTTGTTTAGGTTAGATAGCTCGTCCCTGTTATCCTTGAGGGGCAGCTTTTTCTGATTCTGCCGAGAGCTTTTGAATCCGGCGTTGACTGTCGTGCTCTTCGGGTTGTTTCCCTTGGTCCGGCGCTGGTCCTTGCTGCGTCGCGGTTTCCCGTTTCCATCCCTAACTTCGGATGTACTTGGGTCGCTGGTACTGCATCTTGCCAACCAGCTATCCTCTCTAGCATAAAAACGGGTCATGAGGCTTGTTAATCGACCATTGTTCTTGGATTTTCTTGGCTGAGGTGTCTGGCGAGCCATTCGTCTCTCGAAC
This sequence comes from Aegilops bicornis, assembly GCA_021605145.1. Taxonomy (NCBI): domain Eukaryota; kingdom Viridiplantae; phylum Streptophyta; class Magnoliopsida; order Poales; family Poaceae; genus Aegilops; species Aegilops bicornis. Next base: position 672,583,040 of record CM038672.1, read on the forward strand.
AGCTGTGTTTGAAAGCTGCTAAGGCTTGGCGTCCAACAGTTGACTATCTGGTTCTTTTAGTAAGAAATTTTTCCGAGTTTCGGGCTGACTCTCCGGGTTGTTGGGTTATATGACTTAAATCGTGCGCATCCGGAGGTCGGACATAGGTCCCTTGAAAATTTGCCCGAAAAGCATCCTCGAGCTCTTCCCAACTTCCAATGGTGTTTTTGGGAAGGCTTTTAAGCCAATGCCGGGCTGGACCTTTGAGCTTGAGGGGTAAGTATTTTATGGCGTGAACTCTCATCTAGCCATGTGTATGTGGAGGATGTAATCCTCAATCCAGACTCCAGGGTCTGTTGTTCCGTCGTATGCCTCTATGCTTACGGGCTTAAATCCCCCTAGAAATTCATGATCCAGCACCTCATCAGTGAAACATAGGGGGTGTGCGGGACCCCTATATTTGGGTGTACCGTGATGTTCGGATACTTGATGCGTTGCATTACTTACTAGAGCTTGCTTTCTTGGCCCGTAGATAGATCTAGCTGGGACATATTTTTGATGCGAATCCTTGTGCGGATCGCGTGCCGGCTTGTGTGCGGCGCCCTTTGCCGCTCTATGTTGGCCATGGGTTTGTTCACCTGACCGGGTGGCTTCCTTATTTTTTGATTGCGGGGGCTCTAAGGCCTCCTCATCAAATTCCGGCAGTAATTTTCGCTTCGGGTAGCTCTTTGTGCGGCGACTGTCGCCGTATTTGTCTGCGGTGTTGAGTACTTTGCTCCATCTAGTTCTGAGTGCATCTTCCGCTGTTTTGAGCTTCCGCTTCTGCTTTTTCAGGCTACGCGCAGTGGCGACGAGCCTTTGGTGGAGGTTCTTCTGCTCCAGTAGCTTGTCCGGCGTGAGGTCGTCCGGACTGTTATCTTTGCCGGGGACGGGTTGTTTATCCAAGTTTCCCTGTTTGGACGGTTGCTCGATGGCATGTTCGTCGTCCGCCGGTTCGCCCTGCTCTATGGCTGGGTCTGTATGGCTGCTGTCTCTGTTGAGGTGGGGTTTGGAGCGGCGCTTACGCCGCGCTTGATCGCTTTTAGAGGGAACGATCCTCGTTCGTCCCCTTTGTTCCTCATCGCTGCTTTCTTTTAGGTGTGTCCACCATGTATACATCGTGAGATGGGGTGGTTGTCCGTGCCCTATAGGCGCTGGTTCCTGTTCGTCTCCTACATCGTCGTCCATACCGTCGATGTCTTCGGAGTCGAAGTCGAGCATGTCGGTTAAATCATCGACAGTGGCTATGAAGTGGGTGGTGGGTGGGCTTTGAATTTCTTCATCGTCCGCATCCCAACCTTGCTGACCATAGTCCAGCCAGGGCTCCCCTAATAAAGAGAGAGATTTTAATGAATTCAGAATGTCGCCGAAGGGCGAGTGCTGAAAGATGTCCGCGGCGGTGAACTCCATGATCGGCGCCCAATCGGATTCGATTGGCAGGGGCGCGGAAGTTTCGGAGTCCGGAGAGGAGTCCGGCACTTTGGAGTCACGGGCTTCGCAGAGGACAAGGCTGGTGTTTGGCTCGATCGCCGTAGAGATTGCAGCCCCCGAGGCAGTGTCCAGCCACCCACCCTCGGTTGGCGCAGTCGGCTCCGAGCTAAGGGTCGGAGCGGGCACGGGTGCGGCCTCCAGGCAATCGCTCGCGGCGGAGCTAGATCATGCCCATCGTAAAAGTGCGGCTCGCACGGTTGTGGCTCGGATCCGTCGAAGATCAAGTCTCCGCGGACGTCAGCCATGTAGTTTAAACTTCCAAATCTGACCTGATGGCCAGGGGCGTAGCTTTCGATCTGCTCCAGATGACCAAGCGAATTGGCCCGTAGTGCAAAGCCGCCGAATACGAAGATCTGTCCGGGGAAAAAAAGTCTCACCCTAGACCGCATCATTGTTGATGATCGGAGGAGCCATCGGGCCTAAAGATGACGACACAGAGGAACTCTCAATGAAAGCACCAATGTCGGTGTCAAAACCGGCGGATCTCGGGTAGGGGGTCCCGAACTGTGTGTCTAGGCGGATGGTAACAGGAGACAAGGGACACGATGTTTTTACCGAGGTTCGGGCCCTCTCGATGGAGGTAAAACCCTACTCCTGCTTGATTAATATTAATGATATGGGTAGTACAAGAGTAGATCTACCACGAGATAAGAGAGGCTAAACCCTAGAAGCTAGCCTATGGTATGATTGTTGTTCGTGCTACGGACTAAAACCCTCCGGTTTATATAGACACCGGAGAGGGTTAGGGTTACATAGAGTCGGTTACAAAAGGGAGGAGATCTTCATATCCGTAATGCCAAGCATTCCTTCCACGCCAAGGAAAGTCCCATCCGGACACGGGACGAAGTCTTCAATGTATCTTCATAGTCCAGGAGTCCGACCAAAGGTTATAGTCCGGCCATCCGGACACCCCCTAATCCAGGACTCCCTCACCCGTGTTCGGCTCCACCGCCGATGAGGGCGCGACCTGGGGGGCGGGGTCCATCCCTCCGTCCTTAGGCAGCGCAACCTGCTCCGGATCTAGGTCCGGAGATACTACGGGGGCGATACCCCGAGCTTCGTCCGATGGCAGGTCTAGGCCGTGCTCGTCGAGACTGTCCGGTGCTCCTGGCATAGGCCCAAATCCGTCGAATATCAAGTCTCCGCGGATGTCTGCCGCGTAGTTCAGGTTTCTGGACCTGACCTGGTGGCCAGGGGCGTAGCTGTCGATCTGCTCCAGATGGCCAAGCGAGTTGGCCCGCAGTGCGAAGCCGCCGAACATGAAGATCTGTTCGGGGAGGAAAGTCTCACCCTGGACAGAGTCGTTGAAGCTGATTGGAGGAGCCATCGAGCCTGATGGCGACGACACAGAGGAACTCTCAATGAAAGCACCAATGTCGGTGTCAAAACCGGCCGATCTCGGGTAGGGGGTCCCGATCTGTGCGTCAAGGCTGATGGTAACAAGAAGTAAGGGACACGGGTGTTTACCTGTGTTCGGGCCCTCTCGATGGAGGTAAAACCCTACTTCCTGCTTGATTAATATTGATGATATGGGTAGTACAAGAGTAGATCTACCATGAGTCGTAGAGGCTAAACCCTAAGAGCTAGCCTATGATGGTATGATTGTAATTGTGATCGGCCTTCTAAGGACCAACCTCTCTGGTTTATATAGGCACCGGAGAGGGCTAGGGTTTACATGGAGTCGGTTACAAGGAAGGAAATATGATATCCGGATCGCCAAGCTTGCCTTCCACGCCAAGGAAAGTCCCATCCGGACACGTGCCGAAGTCTTGAGTCTTGTATCTTCACGCTTCAATAGTCCGGACGTTGCACACAGTCCGGCTGTCCGGATACCCCCTAATCCAGGACTCCCTCACCCTGCGTAAACCTTTTTTTACTGTCTTTTGTTGTTCACATCCTCCGGATTCTCAATACAACCGAGAAGGATGCTGACATCTTGGCATGTGGCCACGTCAGAATATTGCTCGTACCTGGACACTATGGGTTCATTATCCAAGGGCATCACCTAAGCCCAGTATATGTTCCAAAGACCGAACACCTTAGGGAGTGTTCGGCGTCGCGATGTAGGCCTTATATGCATCAGCTCCGAATCATGTCTTTGGTCAAATGTTGGGTTTGCCCGGCTCCTGTGTTTTGCTACCTAATGTTCCGCTCTATCGGCTAAGGAGGCACCAGGAGAACTACTGCGATTGTGCTCGCAGTCTTGGGACGAGCACCTTAGTAGAGAAAGCCGAAAACTGACTGTCATGATAAAGCGAGAGATTGGTCAACCACTCGATGACTTATCGAAATCTTCAGGATTCCTCCGCATTAACAAAGGGCCATTTCCCGGCAAGGCATGACCACGCCCCGTATTCGGATGAGCGCGGAGCCACCAGGGGCTATATAGTAGCCCCAGTGTCAAACTCCTATGGCTAAGTGAAAGTGTTAAAGCAATATAGTCTGATTGCCTAGTTCGCGCTATCCCCTCCTTATTGGACCATGACGTTGGATCATGTGTGAACACGCGTCTTCTGCGAACACCCCCGCATTATATGCATGGGGGCTGAAGCCGACGACTACAAACTTTCAAGTTATATACACATATACATAAACGGCCGCATAGGAGGCATCATAACACTTTTAGGCAAAAGTATAAAAATAGCCTTTATATAATTTAGTAAAACATTGTTTTTAAATGGGAATACATGTCATTCGAACATAATATTCTTCGAGCACTGCGCTTCTATTGAACGAGCGCCTTCAAGGACCTCATCAAAGTAGTGCTCGACAGCTACTCGGCTAACTGCCGAACTAGGGGCTGCAATTGCGGTGGCTTCCATCTCCGCCCAGTGCGTTTTGACACGGGCAAGCGCCATCCGTGCACCCTCGATACACGCCGACCTCTTCATAGCATCGATGCGGCGGCCTGACCAAGGAACTGCTGCACCAAGCTGAAGTAACTGTTCGGCCTTGGCCCTGCCGGCCACAGGTGATCCACAACAGACCTCATGGCGAGTCCGGACAACCTTTGGAGCTTGGCCCATTCGGCCATCCGCTCATTCAGAGGAAGCGGACGTGCTGGACCATTAAATTGCGACCAGAACAGCTTCTCCACTTCGCGATCTCTTTGATCTTTGAAGAACTCGGACGCATCAGCAGCACTCGCCGCCAAATCCAGATAGGCGTCTGCAGAACTCCACAGCCGGTCCAGAGGAGCATACTTAGGAACTACGAACTTCATCCGCAGCATAAAGGGCTTCCCAGCCGCGATATCCCCGGCGTGACGCAGCTCCTCCTTCACCGCTCTAATTGTAGAGTGGGATTCCTTGGCTGCTACCATGGCCTTCTCCAGCTTCGTAGCCCTCGCTTGGCTTTCCTTCTCAAGAAGCTGGTATCGGTCGGCGGCATCACTTAACTCAACGGCCATCTTGGCCATCTTCTCCTTACTTTGGCAATGGGCAGCTTCTTGACCCTCAGCTCTTGACCGCCTTTAGAGCGGCCGCATCACTATTCCTGGCTTGCTTTTTGGCTCGGGCAAGTTCCGCCCGAAGGGTCTCCACTGCCGCAGCTCCATATGCATTTAACAACATGTTCAAGATACTGGCATTATGCTCCTCTTACCATATGTTGAACACCGGAGAAAATTGCATACCCTGCGCCTCGTCAAGCCACTTGTTGACAAGCATGATGTCGGCATCTACCGCATCAAGTCGCCGCGTTAGCTCGACAACCTCACAAGTCCGGCTAGCCACCGGACCTCCCGCCACCTACATATGAAGACGGCTGGATTATTACCTGCGACTATGATCCTTTGTTTACCACCGTTTCTGACGGCAACCAGAGTCTCAGGGGCTAATATCTGCACATGGCACATTTAAAACATGTGCGGTACTGTCAAAAATACACGTCGCTTCGCGTACCTCAAAACCTTTCAGCAGACTCATAAAGGCTTCATGCAACCCACTTTCTGTGGATGAAACCCTCTCAATCACCGCGCCCATTAGTGCACGGTGCGCCTCTGAGATAGCCGCCTGCTCTAGCAGATCCTTCAGTGCGTCCGACCGCATGACAGGCGGAGCCATACCCTTCTGGTTGCTCTCTTTAAGAGCCGGATACTGAGGACTTCGGGTGGCCAAAGAATCACTCTCTGGCCTTGCCGGATCGGGAGAAGCCCTCCGAGACGACACCTCGGGGTCGCCCGCCTCGTAAGGCGGGATGGCGTGGGGAGGCGTTTCGCTCTCCATCATCTCTGGAGGAAGATCACCCGAAGATGAACTCTGCCGAGAAGGGCCACGATCCGGACTACAAGACGGATGTTTCGGTTATTTTCCTCAGAAGTAAAGTAGGATGTTTTTTACTATTAAACCCTTTCGTTTACTTACAGCTCGATGGAGGGCTGAACCCCTTGCGGGCATTGTACGGCCGGGGTATCCCCTAGGCCAGGACCCTCTAGCGAAGATTTCTTCCCCCGTTTAGAGACTATTGTCTCCAGGCCTTCAGAGGCGGTCCTTTTCCTTCCTTGGGGAAAGGGAGCTGGCTTCTTCTCCCGGTTGTCCGCCTTGGAGGCGTCGACCTCTTTCTTCCCACCTTTATCCTCCCCTAAGGGCGCTTGGTAGGGCGCAAGCTCCAACATCCGGACTAGTACCGGATCCGGTGAGACCTCGGGGAGGGGGGCCAGACACCTGATCATCTTCGCCTTTGCTATCCAGTCCTGATCAAAGAGCGACTATTTAGAATGATGTCGTGATGAATAGAAATACAACGTGTTCGACCATAGGGAGACTTACTTGGGTATCTGGACGATTGCAGCTCACACCCGCGTCCTCGGGAATCCGGACACATTGCTTGTTGTCCGAAGTACAATTTGTACATCTCCTCGGGCGTCATGCCGAGGAAGTGCTGAATAGCTCGCGGTCCCTCCGGATTGAATTCCCACAGACAAAGGGGACGACGTTTATAGGGCAGGTGATACGTCCATTTTGCATCATGCTTTTATATCGATATTTATCACATTATGGGCTTTTATTTCACATTATGCTACAATACTTATGGCTATTCTCTCTTATTTTACAAGGTTTACATGAAGAGGGAGAATGCCGGCAGCTGGAATTCTGGGCTGGAAAAGGAGCAAATATTGGAGACCTATTCTGTGCAAATCCAAAAGTCCTGAAACTCCACGGAATATCTTAAAATAAATAAAGAAAAATCGTCGCCAAAGATGAAGGCTAGGGGGCCCACACCCTGCTCACGAGGGTGCGGGCGCCCGGGCGCGCTTCTACCTCGTGGGCCCCTGGTGGCTCTCTCGATGCCCATCTTCTCCTAAATGAAGTCTTTCGATGAGAAAAAACATTAAGCAACCTTTCGACGAGACTCACGCCACGAGGCGGAACCTTGGCGGAACCAATATAGGGCTCCGGTAGAGCTGTTCTGCTGGGGACACTTCCCTCCGGGAGGGGGAAATCATCGTCATCATCATCACCAACGCTCCTATCATAGGGAGAGGTCAATCTCCATCAACATCTTCACCAGCACCATCTCATCTCCAAACCCTAGTTCATCTCTTGTATCCAATTCTTGTCTCCAAGTCCGGGATTGGTGCTAGTAGGTTGCTAGTAGTGTTGATTACTCCTTGTAGTTGATGCTAGTTGGTTTATTTGGTGGAAGATCATATGTTCAGATCCTTTATGCATATTATTACCCCTCTGATTATGAACATGAATATGCTTTGTGAGTAGTTACGTTTGTTCCTGAGGACAAGGGAGAAGTCTTGCTATTAGTAGTCATGTGAATTTGGTATTCGTTCGATATTTTGATGAGATGTATGTAGTCTAGCCTCTAGTGGTGTTATGTGAACGTCGACTACATAACACTTCACCATTATTTGGGCCTAGAGGAAGGCATTGGGAAGTAATAAGTAGATGATGGGTTGCTAGAGTGATAGAAGCTTAAACCCTAGTTTATGCGTTGTTTCGTAAGGGGCTGATTTGGATCCATATGTTTCATGCTATGGTTAGGTTTACCTTAATACTTTTGTTGTAGTTGCGGATGCTTGCAATAGAGGTTAATCATAAGTGGGATGCTTGCTCAAGTAAGAACAGCACCCAACCACCGGTCCACCCACATATCAAATTATCAAAGTACCGAACGCGAACCATATGAACGTGATGAAAACTAGCTTGACGATATTTCCATGTGTCCTCGGGAGCGCTTTTCCTATTATAAGAGTTTATCCAGGCTTGTCCTTTGCTACAAAAAGGATTGGGCCACCTTGCTGCACTTTATTTACTCTTGTTACTTGTTGCTCGTTACAATGTACCTTATCACAAAACTATCTGTTACCACTTATTTCAGTACTTACAGAGAATACCTTGCTGAAAACCGCTTATCATTTCCTACGCTCCTCGTTGGGTTCGACACTCTTACTTATCGGAAGGACTACGATAGATCCCTTATACTTGTGGGTCATCAAGACTCTTTTCTGGCACCGTTGCCGGGGAGTGTAGCGCCTTTGGTAGGTGGAATTTGGTACGGAAAAATTTATATAGTGTGCTGAAATTTACTGTCACTTGTTACTATGGAAATTAATTCTCTGAGGGGCTTGTTCGGGGCATCTTCACCCCGTCCAGTAGAGCAAAGAGTTTCTCCTCAACCTACTGAACCTATTGAAAATGAAACTCCTTTTAAAGTTCCTTTGGGTATGATGGAAAAACTGCTAGCTAATACTTTTATAGGAGATGGAACAAAGCATCCTGATGAACATCTACTCTATGTGGATGAAGTTTGTGGACTATTTAAGCTTGCAGGTATACCCAATGATGTTGTTAAGAAGAAGGTCTTCCCTTTATCTTTGAAGTGAGACACATTGACATGGTATAGGCTATGTGATGATACGAGATCATGGAAATATAAAAGATTGAAATTGGAATTTCATCAAAAGTATTACCCTATGCATCTTGTTCACCGTGATCGCAATTATATATATAATTTTTGGCCTCGCGAAGGAGAAAGCATCGCTCAAGCTTGGGGAGGCTTAAATTAATGTTATATTCATGCCCCAATCATGAGCTCCCAAGAGTGACAATTCTTCAGAATTTTTATGCTCGGCTTTCTGATAACAATCGCACCATGCTCAATACTTCTTGTGTTGGCTCTCTTATGATGAAGACTATTGAATTTAAATGGAATTTATTGGATAGAATTAAACGCAACTCTGAAGATTGGGACCTCGACGAAGGTAAGGAGTCAGGTATGACACCTAAGTTTGATTGTGTTAAATCTTTTATGGATACCGATATTTTCCATAAGTTTAGCACTAAATATGGACTTGACTATGAGATAGTAGCTTCTTTCTGTGAATCTTTTGCTACCTATGTTGATCTCCCCAAGGAGAAGTGGTTTAAATATCATCCTCCCATAGAATTAAAAGTAGCTGCACCTATTAAAGTTGAAGAAAAGACTGTCACTTATAATGATCCTATTGTTCCCACTTCTTATGTTGAGAAACCACCTTTCCCTGTTAGAATGAAGGATCATGCTAAAGCTTCAACTGTTGTTCGTAAAATCAATATTAGAATTTACACACCTCCTGAGCAAGTCAAAGTAGAACCTAATATTGTTGTTGTTAAAGATCTCTTGTCTAATAATATTGATGGGCATGTTATTCAATTCTATGGTGAAACTGCTAGAATTGCTAAACCTTGTGCTAAAGATAAACATAGACCTGTGGTAGGTGTGCCTGTTATTTCTGTTAAAATAGGAGATTGTTGTTATCATGGCTTATGTGATATGGGTGCTAGTGCTAGTGTTATACCCATTGACTTATACAAAGAAATTATGCATGATATTGCACCTGCTGAGTTAGAAGATATTGATGTTACAATTAAACTTGCCAATAGAGATACTATATCTGCAATGGGAATTGTTAGAGATGTTGAAGTCTTGTGTGGAAAAACCAAATATCCCGCTGATTTTCTTGTTCTTGGTTCTCCACAAGATAGCTTTTGTCCAATTATATTTGGTAGACCCTTCTTGAACACTGTTAATGCTAAGATAGACTGCAAAAAGAATGTTGTTACTATTGGCTTGGATGATATGGTTCATGAGTTTAATTTCTCTAAATTTAGTAAACAACATCATGAGGAAGAATTGCCTAGTAAGGATGAAATTATTGGTCTTGCTTCTATTGCCGTGCCTCCTAGTGATCCTTTAGAACATTATTTGCTAGACCATGAAAATGATATGTTTATGAATGAAAGAAGGGAAATAGATGAAGTATTCTTTAAACAGGAACCTATTCTGCAACATAATTTGCCTGTTGAAATCCTAGGGGATCCTCCTCCACCCAAGGGTGATCCCGTGTTTGAGCTTAAACCGTTGCTTGATAATCTTAAATATGCTTATCTTGATGAAAAGAAAATATATCCTGTTATTATTAGTGCTAACCTTTCAGAGCATGAAGAAGAAAGATTATTGAAAACTCTGAAGAATCACCATGCCGCTATTGGATATACGCTTGATGATCTTAAGGGCATTAGTACCACTCTATGTCAACATAAAATAAATTTGGAAGCAGATGCCAAACCAGTTCATGATCCTCAGCGACGTTTGAATCCTAAAATGAAAGAAGTGGTAAGAAAAGAAAAACTCAAGCTTCTGGAGGCAGGTATAATTTATCCCGCTGTCGATAGTCAGTGGGTAAGTCCTATCCATTGTGTCCCTAAGAAGGGAGGTATTACTGTTGTTCCTAATGATAAAGATGAATTGATTCCACAAAGAATTATTACAGGTTATAGGATGGTAATTGATTTCCGCAAATTAAATAAAGCTACTAAGAAATATCATTACCCCTTACCTTTTATTGATCAAATGCTATAAAGATTATGCAAACATACACATTACTGCTTTCTAGATGGTTATTCTGGTTTCTCTCAAATACCTGTGTCGGCTAAAGATCAATCAAAGACTACTTTTACATGCCCTTTTGGTACTTTTGCTTATAGACGTATGCTTTTTGGTTTATGTAATGCACCTGCTACCTTTCAAAGATGCATGATGGCTATATTCTCTGACTTTTGTGAAAAAATTTGCAAGGTCTTCATGGATGATTTTTCCGTCTATGGTTCCTCTTTTGATGATTGCTTGAGCACTCTTGATCGAGTTTTGTAGAGATGTGAAGAAACTAATCTTGTCTTGAATTGGGAAAATTGCCACTTTATGGTTAATGAAGGTATTGTCTTGGGGCACAAAGTTTCTGAAAGAGGTATCGAAGTTGATAAAGCCAAGGTTGACGCTATTGAAAAGATGCCATGTCCCAAGGACATCAAAGGTATAAGAAGTTTCCTTGGTCACCCCGGATTTTATAGGAGGTTCATTAAAGACTTCTCAAAAATTTCTCGGCTCGACTAATTTATTACAAAAGATGTACCATTTGTCTTTGATGATGATTGTGTAGAAGCATTTGAAATACTTAAGAAAGCATTAGTCTCTCGCACTGTTGTTCAGCCACCGATTGGAATTTACCCTTTGAAATTATGTGTGATGCTAGTGATTATACTGTAGGTGCTGTTCTAGGGCAAAGAGTTGATAAGAAATTAAATGTTATCCATTATGCTAGTAAGACTCTAGACAATGCTCAGAGAAATTATGCTACTACCGAAAAGGAACTTTTAGTAGTTGTATTTGCTTGTGATAAATTCAGACCCTATATTGTTGATTCTAAAGTAACTATTCACACTGATCATGCTGCTATTAAATATCTTATGGAAAATAAAGATGCTAAACCTAGACTTATTAGATGGGTTCTCTTGCTGCAAGAATTTGATTTGCATATTGTTGATAGAAAAGGAGCTGAGAACCCGTTGCAGACAACTTATCTAGGTTAGAGAATGTTCTTGATGACCCACTACCTATTGATGATAGCTTTCCTGATGAACAATTAAATGTCATAACCACTTCTCGTAGCACTCCATGGTATGCTGATTATGCTAATTATACTGTTGCTAACTTTATACCACCTAGCTTCACATACCAACAAAAGAAAAAGTTTTTCTATGATTTGCGACATTACTTTTGGGATGACCCACATCTTTATAAAGAAGGAGTAGATGGTGTTATTAGAAGTTGTGTGCCTGAGCATGAACAGGAACGGATCCTATGCAAGTGTCACTCCGAAGCTTATGGAGGGCACCACGCTGGAGATAGAACTGCACATAAGGTATTGCAATCCGGTTTTTATTGGCCTACTCTCTTCAAGGATGCACGTAAGTTTGTTTTGTCTTGCGATGAATGTCAAAGAATTGGTAATATTAGTAGAGTCAAGAAATGCCTATGAATTATTCACTTGTTATTGAACCATTTGATGTTTGGGGCTTTGATTATATGGGACCTTTTCCTGCCTCTAATGGATATACACATATTTTGGTTCTTTGTTGATTACGTTACTAAGTGGGTAGAAGCTATTCCAACTAGTAGTGCTGATCATAACACCTCTATTAAAATGCTTAAGGAAGTTATTTTTCCGAGGTTTGGAGTCCCTAGATATTTAATGACTGATGGTGGTTCACACTTTATTCATGGTGCTTTCCGTAAAATGCTTGCTAAATATGATGTTAATCATAGAATTGCATCTCCGTATCACCCACAGTCTAGTGATCAAGTAGAATTGAGTAATAGAGAGCTCAAATTAATTTTGCAAAAGACTGTTAATAGGTCTAGAAAGAATTGGTCCAAGAAACTTGATGATGCATTATGGGCCTATAGAACTGCATATAAGAATCCTATGGGTATGTCTCCGTATAAAATGGTTTATGGAAAAGCATGTCACTTACCTCTCGAACTAGAACATAAGGCATATTGGGCTATTAAAGAGCTCAACTATGATCTCAAACTTGCCGGTGAGAAGAGGCTATTTGATATTAGCTCACTTGATGAATGGACAACCCAAGCTTATGAAAATGCCAAGTTGTTTAACGAAAAAGTTTAAAGATGGAATGACAAAAGGATACAAAAGCATGAGTTTAATGTAGGTGATTATGTATTGCTATACAACTCTCGTTTAAGATTTTTTGCAGGAAAACTTCTCTCTAAATGGGAAGGTCCCAACGTTATCGAGGAGGTCTATCGTTCCGGTGCCATAAAAATCAACAACTTCGAGGGCACAAATCCGAAGGTGGTAAACGGTTAAAGGATCAAACATTATATCTCAGGTAATCCCATAAATGTTGAAACCAATATTATTGAAACCGTAACCCCGGAGGAATACATAAGGGACACTTTCCAGACCGTTTCAGACTCCGAAAAGGAATAGGTATGTGGTACGGTAAGTAAACCGACTCCAAAACAATTTTTAAGGCAATATGGCGCGCCCCCTACCTCATGAGCACCTCGTGTGCCCTCCGGACTCTGTTTTCTTGCACGATATGTATTTTGGTCAGTAAAAATTCATTATATATTCTCCCGAAGGTTTTAACTCCCGTATCACGCAATTATCCTCTGTTCTTGTTTCGAGCTGTTTTCTGCCAGGGTTGTCAAGGCCAGGCATCATGTCGTCCCCCTCCTCCGACAATGGTGACAAAGATGCTTGGCTAATGAAGATAGAGCTGAAGAGGGAAGAACCCATGGAGATCAACAAGGATGAAAGGATCAAGGAGGCCACGGAGGACCAAGCTCCGCATCGAAGACACCCTCCAACTTGATCACAACTTTCTCACCCCAACTGAAATCGAAGCTTTCAAGATGATTGAGTTAGATCGTATTCAAAACAAGTATCTCACAAGTGAAAATATTTTGTTGAAGGAGCATATTGTTGCACTCAAGGGCATTATCCGCAAGTTGGAGGACTTCTTACGCTCGATGTGCGACTATCCATCACCTCCACCTTCACCGACAAAGAAGGAGACATAATCACATGGGTATGGGCACTCCCCTTGGCAACTGCCAAGCTTGGGGGAGGTGCCCCGGTATCGTGTCACCATCACAACTCCTATCTTTACCGTTTTTCTTAGTTCTATCCCATTAGTAGTATCTTGATCTAGTAGAATAAAGTTGATGGCATGGTCTAGCTTTGAATTTTGCTTTTATGATCTCTCTATGTAATCGAGTCCGTGAGCTATATATAATAAAGTTTAGTGTTGAGTCAAGGGCTTGATTGTTTTGCCGTGATCTTGGGTGAATAAAAGAATAGAAAGAAGAAAAAGAATAAAAAGAAACAAAGAGTTCATATTGATCTTATTGAAAGTAATGACTTCACATAGAAAGAGTATGATGATTAAAAGTTGTTGGGAGTTGGCAAGTATAGCTTTGGTCATCGTTGCAATTAATAGGAAGTAATAAGGAAAGAGAGGTTTCACATATAGATATACTATCATTGACATCTTTTATGATTGGGAGCACTCATTAAAATACAACATGCTAAAGAGTTGATGTTGGACAAGGAAGACAACGTGATGAGTTATGTTTTCTTATATCTGAGATAAAGTAGGTTGTCATGGATCCTCTAACATGTTGAGCTTGCCTTTCCCCCTCATGCTAGCTAAATTCTCAGCACCAAGTAGAGATACTACTTGTGCTTCCAAATACCCTTAAACCAGTTTAGCCATGAGAGTCCACCATATCTACCTATGGATTGAGTAAGATCCTTCAAGTAAGTTGTCATCGGTGCAAGCAATAAAAATTGCTCTCTAAATATGCATGACTTATTAGTGCAGAGAAAATAAGCTTTGTACGAACTTGTTGTGGAAGTAATAAAAGCGACGGACTGCATAATAAAGGTCCACATACAAGGGGCAATATAAAGTGACGTTCTTTTGCATTAAGATTTTGTGCATCAACCCTAAAAGCGCATGGCAACCTCTGCTTCCCTCTGCGAAGGGCCTATCTTTCATTATTATCCTCTACCTTATGCAAGAGTCACGGTGATCTTCACCTTTTCCTTTTTCATTTTATCCTTTGGCAAGCCCAGCATGTTGGGAAGAACAAGATATACATATCTAATTGGATGTAGGGGAGCATGAATTATTATTGTTGACATTACCCTTGAGGTAAAAGATTGTGGGGAAAAACTATAAGCCCCTATCTTTCTCTATGTCCGATTAAAACTCCGTAACCACAAGTATTGCGTGAGTGTTAGCAATTAAGAAGGACTAAGTGATAGTTGAGTATGTGGACTTGCTTTTAAGATCTGACATAGACTCTTTCCGATGTTATGATAAATTGCAATTGCTTCAATGACTGAGGTTATAATTTGTTGGTGCTCAATAAGGTTTAGATTCATACTTTTGCATTGTGAAAAGATCATCACTTGAACATAAGTAATCATATGACAAAATCTATATATGTTGTTGTTATGAGAATAATCATGATGCCTTCATGTTCAGATTTTTTTATCGACGCTTCTACCTCTAAACATGAGGACATATTTATTGTTATCGGCTTTTCGCTTGAGGACAAGCGAGGTCTAAGCTTGGGGGAGTTGATACGTCCATTTTGCATCATGCTTTTATATCGATATTTATCGCATTATGGGATGTTATTTCACATTATGCTACAATACTTATGGCTATTCTCTCTTATTTTACAAGGTTTACATGAAGAGGGAGAATGCCGGCAGCTGGAATTCTGGGCTGGAAAAGGAGCAAATATTGCAGACCTATTCTGTGCAACTCCAAAAGTCCTGAAACTCCACGGAATATCTTAAAATAAATAAAGAAAAATCGTCGCCAAAGATGAAGGCCAGGGGGCCCACACCACACTCACGAGGGTGGGGGCGCCTCACCTCGTGGGCCCCCGGTGGCTCTCCGATGCCCATCTTCTCCTATATGAAGTCTTCGATGAGAAAAAACATTAAGCAACCTTTGGACGAGACTCCGCCGCCATGAGGCGGAACCTTGCGTAACCAATCTAGGGCTCCCGTGAGGCTGTTCTGCTTGGGACACTTCCCTCAGGGAGGAAATCATCGTCATCATCATCACCAACGCTCCTCTCATAGGGAGAGGGAAATCTCCATCAACATCTTCACCGGCACCATCTCATCTCCAAACCCTAGTTCATCTCTTGTATCCAATTCTTGTCTCCAAGTCCGGGATTGGTGCTAGTAGGTTGCTAGTAGTGTTGATTACTCCTTGTAGTTGATGCTAGTTGGTTTATTTGGTGGAAGATCATATGTTCAGATCCTTTATGCATATTATTACCCCTCTGATTATGAACATGAATATGCTTTGTGAGTAGTTACGTTTGTTCACGAGGACAAGGGAGAAGTCTTGCTATTAGTAGTCATGTGAATTTGGTATTAGATTCGATATTTTGATGAGATGTATGTTCTCTAGCCTCTAGTGGTGTTATGTGAACGTCGACTACATAACACTTCACCATTATTTGGGCCTAGAGGAAGGCATTGGGAAGTAATAAGTAGATGATGGGTTGCTAGAGTGATGAAGCTTAAACCCTAGTTTATGCGTTGCTTCGTAAGGGGCTGATTTGGATCCATATGTTTCATGCTATGGTTAGGTTTACCTTAATACTTTTGTTGTAGTTGCGGATGCTTGCAATAGAGGTTAATCATAAGTGGGATGCTTGTTCAAGTAAGAACAGCACCCAAGCACCGTC
This sequence comes from Aegilops bicornis, assembly GCA_021605145.1. Taxonomy (NCBI): domain Eukaryota; kingdom Viridiplantae; phylum Streptophyta; class Magnoliopsida; order Poales; family Poaceae; genus Aegilops; species Aegilops bicornis. The sequence goes on from CM038672.1 coordinate 672,599,132, forward strand.
CACCCACATATCAAATTATCAAAGTACCAAACGCGAATCATATGAACGTGATGAAAACTGGCTTGACGATATTCCCATGTGTCCTCGGGAGTGCTTTTCCTATTATAAGAGTTTGTCCAGGCTTGTCCTTTGCTACAAAAAGGATTGGGCCACCTTGCTGCACTTTATTTACTCTTGTTACTTGTTGCTCATTACAATTTACCTTATCACAAAACTATCTGTTACCACTTATTTCAGTACTTGCAGAGAATACCTTGCTGAAAACCACTTATCATTTCCTTCTGCTCCTCGTTGGGTTCGACACTCTTACTTATCGAAAGGACTACGATAGATCCCCTATGCTTGTGGGTCATCAGCAGGGTTCGGCGAAGTAACATTACTTGCGTTACTGTGACCAGACCAATATCTCTTTCGAGGAGATCTCGGATGCGGCCCTGCAGTATGGGCACGTCCTTCATCGCCCCCGCCTAGCCTAGCCCTTGTTGATCCATGACGTTAGTCGTGGAGGGTGACCCGAGCGAAAGGCAGGTGGGACCACCCATTTGGTACCCCTGGGAGCTGTGACATAAAACCATTCTTGTTGCCATAAGCTGGACACATCCTGGAAAGAACCCTCGGGCCATGGGGCATCGGCACTTTTGCTTATTACAGCACCTCCGCATTCTGTATACCTCCCCTTGATCATCTTCGGCTCCACTTGGAAGGTCTTGAGCCACAGGCCGAAGTGAGGGGTGATGCGGAGAAAAGCTTCGCACACGACGATAAAAGACGAGATGTGGAGAATAGAATCCGGAGCTAAATCATGGAAGTCCAGCCCGTAATAGAACATGAGCCCCCTCACAGAGGGATCCAGAGCCAGGCCTAGCCCTCGAAGGAAGTGAGATGTGAATACAACGCTCTCACCGGGTTTGGGAGTAGGTATGACCTGCCCTTGAGCAGGCAGCCGGTGCGCAATCTCGCCGGTCAAGAACCTGGCCTCTCTTAAGTTTCTGACGTCTTCCTGAGTGACGGAGGAGGGCATCCACTGACCTTGAAGGTTGGATCCGGACATGGCTAAAGGTCCGAATCGCCTGACCTGAGCTTTGGGTGTTGGAACTCGAGGCGGGGGAGGGATTCGATTGAGTTCGAGGAATAAATAAGGATAGGCCTTGGTCTCTTTATAAAGAGGGTGAATGCCAAGCGTCCTCCTCGTGACCATTTGGGACTTGCCTATAATCGAGGAGTCATACCAAAGGGCACGATTGGGTTACCCACGCCCGTATTGATGAGAATCCCGTGATAAGCGGACACAATCTCTGCTTCGACAAGATGTGCCAAGGAAGCCGCCTCGCGATATGCACAAAGGCTGGTTGAAAAACACGGTTCGATAATAACCGGGCCATGGCATGATGTCATGGTATCAAATACGTCAGCAGGTCGTATTTACGAATATTATTCTCTCTACGGTGGAATGTGGATCTTGTTTTACAGAGCCGGACACTATCCTTGTGTTCAAGATCTTCTAAGGAGTATTCGGAGGAGGAACCCGCCTTGCAATGTCGAAGACAATCTGCGCGCCGGACTCATCGTCATTGAAGCCTGGTTCAGCGGCTACTGAGGGAGTCCAGGATTAGGGGGTATCCGGACAGCCGGACTATATCCTTTGGCCGGACTATTGGACTATGAAGATACAAGATTGAAGACTTCGTCTCGTGTCCGGATGGGACTCTCTTGGCGTGGAAGGCAAGCTTGGCGATATGGATATGTAGATCTCCTTCTGTTGTAACCCAATCTGTGTAACCCTAGCCCCCTCCGGTGTCTATATAAACCGGAGGGTTTAGTCCGTAGGACGACAACAATCATACCATAGGCTAGCTTCTAGGGTTTAGCCTCTATGATCTCGTGGTAGATCAACTCTTGTAATACTCATATTCATCAAGATCAATCAAGCAGGAGGTAGGGTATTACCTCCATAGAGAGGGCCCGAACCTGGGTAAACATCGTGTCCCTTGCCTACTGTTACCATCCGCCTTAGACGCACAGTTCGGGACCCCCTACCCGAGATCCGCCGGTTTTGACACCGACATTCCTCCTTATGAGTGGCGGTCAGGGACGAGCGATGGTCTTTTCCTACCAATCTATCCCCCTAGGAGCATGCGCGTAGTGCTTTGGTTTTTGATGGCTTGTAGATTTTTGCAATAAGTATGTGAGTTCTTTATGACTAATGTTGAGTCCATGGATTATACGCACTCTCACCCTTCCATCATTGCTAGCCTCTTCGGTGCATTGCCCTTTCTCACATTGAGAGTTGGTGCAGACTTCACGGTGCATCCAAACCCGTGATATGATACGCTCTTTCACACATAAACCTCCTTATATCTTCCTCAAAACAACCACCATACCTACCTATTATGGCATTTCCATATCCATTCCGAGATATATTGCCATGCAACTTTCCACCATACCGTTCCTCATGACACATTCATCATTGTCATATTGCTTAGCATGATCATGTAGTTGACATAGTATTTGTGGCAAAGCCACCGTTCATAATTCTTTCATACATGCCACTCTTGATTCATTGGATATCCCGGTACACCGCCGGAGGCATTCATATAGAGTCATACTTTTTTCTAGTATCGAGTTGTAATCATTGAGTTGTAAATAAATAGTAGTGTGATGATCATCATTTAATAGAGCATTGTCCCAAAAAAAAGGCCAAAAGAAAAAAAATAAGGCACAAAAAAAAGAGAAATAAAAAGGGGTAATGTTACTATCTCTGTTTCCACACTTGTGCTTCAAAGTAGCACCATGTTCTTCATATAGCGAGTCTCATATATTATGCTTCAAAGTAGCACCATGTTTTTCATATAGAGAGTTTCATATGTAGTCACTTCCATATACTAGTGGGAATTTTTCATTATAGAACTTGGCTTGTATATTCCAACGATGGGCATCCTCAAATGCCCTAGGTCTTCGTGAGCAAGCAAGTTGGATGCACACCCACTTAGTTTCTTTTGTTGAGCTTTCATACATTTATAGCTCTAGTGCATCCGTTGCATGGCAATCCCTACTCCTTGCATTAACATCAATAGATGGGCATCTCCATAGCCCGTTGATTAGCCTCGTTGATGTAAGACCTTCTCCTTTTTTGTCTTCTCCACATAACCCCCATCATCATATTCTATTCCACCCATAGTGCTATGTCCATGGCTCGCGCTCATATATTGCGTGAAAGTTTATAGGTTTGTGCATGATGAGAGCATTCTTGTGTAACGAAAATGGAGCATGACTAAACTATATGATTTTGTAGGGATGAACTTTCTTTGGCCATGTTATTTTGAGAAGACATAATTGCTTAGTTAGTATGCTTGAAGTATTATTATTTTTATGTCAATATGATCTTTTGTCTTGAATCTTTCGGACCTGAATATTCATACCACAATTAAGAAGAGTTACATTGAAATTATGCCAAGTAGCACTCCGCATCAAAAATTCTCTTTTTATCATTTACCTACTCGAGGACGAGCAGGAATTAAGCTTGGGGATGCCTGATACGTCTCCAACGTATCTATAATTTTTGATAGCTCCATGCTATATTATCTACTGTTTTGGACCATATTGGGCTTTATTTTCCACTTTTATATTACTTTTGGGACTAACCTATTAACCGGAGGCCCAGCCCAGATTTGCTGTTTTTTTGCCTATTTCAGTGTTTCGAAGAAACGGAATATCAAACGGAGTCCAAACGGAATGAAATCTTCGGGAACGTGATTTTCTCATCAGATAAGATCCAAGAGACTTGTACCCTCGGGCAAGAAAGGAGGGAGGCGGCCACGAGGGTGGAGGGCGCCCCCCCTAGGGCGCGCCCCCTGCCTCGTGGGCCCCCCGAAGCTCCACCGATGTACTCCTTCCTCCTATATATACCTCACGCACTTCAACAGATTAGATACGGAGCCAAAAACCTAATTCCACCGCTGCAACTTTCGTATCCACGACATCCCATCTTGGGGCATGTTCGGAGTTCATGGAAGGGGAATCCACCACGGAGAGCTTCTACATCATCATCATAGCCTCTCCGATGAAGTGTGAGTAGTTTACTTCAGACCTTCGGGTCCATAGTTAGTAGCTAGATGGCTTCTTCTCTCTTTTTGGATCTCAATACAATGTTCTCCCCCTCTCTCGTGGAGATCTATTTGATGTAATCTTCCTTTTGCGGTGTGTTTGTTGAGACCGATGAATTGTGGGTTTATGATCAAGATTATCTATGATCAATATTTGAACATCCTCTGAATTCTTTTATGTATGATTGGTCATCTTTGCAAGTCTCTTCGACTTATCCGTTTGGTTTGGCCAACTAGATTGGTAGTTCTTGCAATGGGAGAGGTGCTTAGCTTTGGGTTCACTCTTGCGGTGTCCTTTCCCAGTGACAGTAGGGGCAGCAAGGCACGTATTGTATTGTTGCCATCGAGGATAACAAGATGGGGTTTTATCCTATTGCATGAATTTATCCTCTACATCATGTCATCTTGCTTACAGGCGTTACTCTATTTTCATTAACTTAATACTCTAGATGCATCTTTGGATAGTGGTCGATGAGTGGAGTAATAGTAGTAGATGCAAAAGGAGTCGGTCTACTTGTCTCGGACGTGATGCCTATATACATGATCATACCTAGATACTCTCATAACTATTCTCAATTCTCATCAATTGCTCAACAGTAATTGCTCACCCACCGTAAAATACGTATGCTCTTGAGAGAAGCCACTAGTGAAATCTATGGCCCCCGGGTCTATTCTCATCATATTAATCTTCCTACGCTTTATTATTGCTTTGCTTTTTTACTTTGACTTTTACTTTACTTTGCATCTTTATACCAAAAATACCAAAAATATTATCTATCATCTCTATCAGATCTCACTCTCGTAAGTGACCGTGAAGGGATTGACAACCCCTATTCACATTGGTTGCGAGGAGTTATTTGCTTTGTGTAGGTACGAGGGACTTGCGCGTGGCCTCCTACTGGATTGATACCTTGGTTCTCAAAAACTGAGGGAAATACTTACGCTACTCTGCTGCATCATCCTCTCCTCTTCGGGGAAACCCAACGCAAGCTCAAGATGTAGCACCGAACCCAGTGTCCGTCTCCTTACCCCCGCTCTTTTAGTTATGTTCCTCTACTTTTTCCTTTCTCGCCCTTTTTCCTTTTTCACACAAAGTATTCAATACAGTGCGGATGCTCGGATCACTCCGGCCGCACCAGATGTGTAAACCATACCTGGGGGCTTCCTGTACGGAAGCTAAATATAATTACTTTCATGGCTTCTTGCCTATCACATATGCGTTCCTTTTCCATATGTGCCTTTTCTTCACCATTATATGCATCGATATGACTTAAGATGTGGCCATGCTGGGTTGCCTGGCTCTTGTGTTTATGCCCTACGTTCCCGTTAATTCGGCTAGGGCATAAGGGGAGCACCTCTGTGATTGTTACTGCCGGTTCAGCCGGATGTGTACCTCAGACTGGGTGAAGCCGAAAGCTAGCGTTATTAAGGGAATATTCGGTCGGTGAACAAAAGATGTTTTCTTCATTTATTACAACGTGAATCCCCAGAAGTTTTGAATCCTGCGCTTACGTTCGCAGTCCGGACATGTACATCGATGCATGCGTACTCAAGGAAAGGAACCCCTAATGGAACTATTCTCCCTGGAAGGTGTTTCTTACTACCCATGTAATATAACATAACTAGTTGGGTACTTGTCTGTTCAAGCACTTATGACCCCTATGCCTGGTTTCCACGCATACCCCGGTTTTGCATAACTGAGAGGGTATTCGGATACACCCCACACTGTCGGATCCGGGGGCTGGAGCAAAAAGGTCCGCCATGACAAATGATTTAATCCGGCTAGGGACTACATATGTCCATTAAATTACATAGTCACTTGGACTGACTATATTCCTTCTCTATACCGTCCAACATGCTATCTAGCTTACAATCCTGTTGGGAATACTTTGCGGCTAGCGCTACCTGGTCATACACCAGACTCACAGGAATTTCTTGCCCATCTAGCCCCGCCGGTCCGACTTCGGCCATATGGTTCGGATCAAGCTTGGTGTAGTGCTTCTTCACCATGGCCCAGGCTTCCCTTGCACCCTGTCGGCAGGCTGACATCTTCCACAACCGGAAGCGCCGCTATGCTCCTTGGAGCATATCCACGAGTTCCCCCATGCGTTTTGGCAGGGAAGTGGATGGCCACAAGGCCTGGGCAATACCCTGCATCACCTGTCGAACTCGTTTGTGCAGCTGTGAGAGGTCTTGCAGTACATCTCCTGCAGATCCAGGCAACTCCTCTTCAGGACGGTCTGTCAACATACCTACAGATATAAAACTCTTTTAATATGCTTCCTCGCCGAACTGTACTGCAGTTCGTCTAGGCACTTACCATAAATGCCACGACGAAGCCTTCTGTTCTCCTTCACGGAGTCCGCCAGCTGAGCTCGAACATCTGATAATTCAACGCCCAGCTGGATATTGGCATCTTGGAGATTGTTTTTCTCCCGCCTAACCTGCATAAGCACACGCTCGCCATACTTCAGTTGTCTTTGGAGATGCGACTCGCTATCTCTTATGATCTCCGGATTCGTCCCGAGATTGTCTGCGGAATTTTCTGTTAGACTTACGAAGCAAGCCAATTGCTAACTGGTATATTCCTTTAAAATTTCTCTATTGAGACAAATGTTACCAGATGAGGCCCTCTAGGTTTCCTCTAGTTTGGCAACCGCGGCCCTCGGCTGGGTCTTGCACTCCTCCAGCTCTTGAGACAATTGGGTATTCTTATCTACAAGAAACTATGCATAAAATGATCCTTAAATCAGTTGTCCCAACCGTTTCAAGTCTCAAGGGCTACTGCAATACATGCTTATCAAATTTCCTTACCCGTATATCTTTTGCATACTGGTCCGTCGCTCGGGCGAGCCCGCCTTGAGCAGCTCGGATGTACGCGTCTCCCGAATTGAAAGCATTAAATGCCTCTTCGAAAAAGATGCTATTGCGAAGTACGGCCCGTCGGCGCTGGTGATTCATGGCACTCTTTATTTCAGAATTCATGGCGAAGAGCATATCCGCATCCTCTGTCGGAGGACAATTCGGCATCGGCCCCGCAGTGGCCTCCTCTCTCGAAGCCGGTTCTGGAATCCGGCTGGTGGAGGCGTGATCGGTAGGATCTCCGGCTATAGTCCGGCGACTCCTCTTTCTGCCAGAACACAAAGGACACTGTTACATTTCAAACACAATAATCACATAGCAGGTTCTTACCGTACCTCTGTAACGTCATTTCGTCCCTAACCGCCTTCCTCTTAAGCCTGCCTGACACGGACGCCCTTTGCCGACGAGCCCCCAGGGGCTCGGCGCCGCGTTCTGATGGTCGTCTCTACAAAAATACGATATTTTAGGCATAAGGCATGGTATCAGAAAGAAATCCTCTTCAGAGGATAATGTTTCGGCTTTGCTTACACGCGATGCAGGTAGCAGTCCGGGATAGTCGGCGACAATAGCCACCGAGGCGCCATCGCAGCTGGCCTGATAAAATGTCCCATTGACAAGCTCCAAAGATATATCCGGGTCTTCTTCGAGTCCCGGATCGAAGGCCCTTCCGGGGTTCTCTGGCTGCGGGGATGGGCTGTTGAATCCTTCCACGGCCCTCCTCAGTTCCTGCTCAGAAGCATCGAGGTTAATAATTTCGACGAAGAGCGCCAGAATGAATAGAGTGGGGGAAAGAGTGACGACTTACCCAGCTTGGGGGGTTGTACATGGAAAATCCATCCCGCCGTTTAATATGAAGTAATTCTTCTTCTTCTCCTTTATACAAATCGGACAATATTCTCGCCAGAGCAGTTGCGGAGTCCGGACCTTTACGACCACAACGGGTGGCATCATCTTCCCTGCTATAGTGCCAAATGGGCTTCCCCCGATATTGAAGTGGCTGCAACCCCCGCATTATGCATATTGCTATAACTTCGACTATTGACAGCCCTGATTTGGCCAGTATCTTTATCCTGCTCATCAGGAAGTGTACTTCTCTGGTATCCTCCTCTTGGGGGCCCTGAGGGCGCCAACTTCGGCGTGCCTTCGGCGGAGCATTATTGCACTTAGGGAGGCCCGTCCGGACTGGATCCGGAAGGGAAACGTCATCAACATAGAACCACTCCGAGGGCCAGTTTTCAGGTGCCTTCTTGGGAGTTCCGGACAGGTATCCGGTCTCGGCGACGTGCCATATTTCGGCTCCGCCCACTTGACATATGGATTCCCCTGGTTGCGAGGGATGAGCCAGAACAACTTCTTCCATAACCCGAAGTGAGCCTCACAGCCCAGAATAATTCACAAAGGGCGACGTATCCTGCGATATGCAGCACGGAGGCAGGGGTGAAGTTGTGCAAGCTGGAGGCCGAGAACCTGTGGAGCCCGTGAAGGAATGGGTGGATTGGAAACCTGACGCCTCTTAACAGATGCGGGATGAGGCATATTCGCTCCCCCGGGGATGGATTAGGAGATCTCTCCGCTTGCTCCCCCCCATTATAGGTGGCTAGTCCGGCTCGGACGGGGACATGAACGCCGGTGGAAGAAACCCTTAGGTCTGCAACTCTATTAAACGGCTTTGGGGAACAGAACAGTCTTCCCAATCACCTGGCTTAGAGCTGAGGGAGCAAGAGGAGGAGCTGCGACGACCGGCCATGTTGGAATGGTTCTTTCCGGGAGCACTCTGTTGGATGCTTGCTCAAGGGAAGAAGGTGAGGTTTGGATATGAGGATTCCCTCCCTTCAAATAGAAGGTTTGCCTGCAGGGACGGGGTGGCAAATGTGAAAATACCCCGGCTCCTCGTATTCGCTCGACACGTGGAGATGGCCATTATTGAAGCACAGAAGCCGAGGAGTACAACATTGATGGGAAGCCGGACACTGTTCATCACAACAGATACTTTGGAGTATTCGGAGATGGAACCCGCCTTGCAATGCCGAAGACAAACTGCGCGCCGGACTCATCGTCATTGAAGCCTGGTTCAGGGGCTACTGAGGGAGTCCTGGATTAGGGGGTATCCGGACAGCCGGACTATATACTTTGGCCGGACTGTTGGACCGTGAAGATACAAGACTCAAGACTTTGTCCCATGTCCGGATGGGACTCTCCTTTGCGTGGAAGACAAGCTTGGCGATCCGGATATTAAATTTCCTTCTATGTAACCGACTCTGTGTAAAACCTAGCCCCTCCGGTGTCTATATAAACCGGAGGGTTTAGTCCTTAGACAGACGATCATAATCATCATAGGCTAGCTTCTAGGGTTTAGCCTCTACGATCTCATGGTAAATCAACTCTTGTAATACTCATATCATCAAGATCAATCAAGCAGGAAGTAGGGTTTTACCTCCATCGAGAGGGCCCGAACCTGGGTAAGACATCGTGTCCCTTGCCTCCTGTTACCATTAGCCTTAGACGCACAGATCGGGACCCCCTACCCGAGATCCGCCGGTTTTGACACCGACAATCGCCGCGGTCTCAAATCCGTCGAATATCAAGTCTCCATGGATGTCCGTGACGTAGTTCAAGCTTCCGAATCTGACCTGATGGACAGGGGCGTAGCTATCGATCTGCTCCAGATGGCCAAGCGAGTTGGCCTGCAGTATGAAGCCGCCGAACACGAAGATCTGTCCGGGGAGGAAGGTCTCTCCTTGGACAGCGTCACCATCGACGATAGAAGGAGCCATCAGACCTATTGGGGACGGCACAGTGGAACTCCCAATGAAAGCACCAATGTTAGTGTCAAAACCGACGGATCTCTGGTAGGGGGTCCAGAACTGTGCGTCTAAAGTCGATGGTAACAGGAGACAGGGGACATGATGTTTACCCAGGTTCAGGCCCTCTCTATGGAGGTAATACCCTAATTCCTGCTTTATTGATCTTGATGAATATGAGTATTACAAGAGTTGATCTACCTCGATATCGTAATGGCTAAAACCCTAGAAGTCTAGCCTGTATGACTATGGTAATGAGTATATCCTTTCCGGACTAAGCCCTCCGGTTTATATAGACAGCGAGGGGATCTAGGGTTACATAGAGTCGGTTACATAGAAAGGAATCTTCATAGTCGATCGCCAAGCATGCCTTCCACGCCAAGGAGAGTCCTATCCGGACACGGGTACAATCTTCGGCCTTCGTGTCTTCACAGCCCATCAGTCCGGCCCATGGATAACAGGCCGGACGCCCGAGGACCCCTTAGTCCAGGACTCCCTCACCCCTAGTGACACTTCAAATAAACATTACAATAATGCATCTAAATAGGACATGGTCGCAAGTTTATCTTGGCCGCACCAAGTACACTTGCTGTCTCCTGGCTCTTTCCATTGGGTCACTTGATCACCACACTCGGAATTTGGTTCCTGGCAACTTGCCAAGGAATTCCTTTATGTAAGGTGTATAATTTTCGGCATGATGACCAAGGCACATAATTATACACAAGTTATGACAAAATTAACCTTGGCCAAACATTTATTAGTGGCAAATAAATCATTTAGGCCAGGAAAGTAAGATATATGCACAATCAGGAGAGAGATGCTTTCCTATATCTCTTTACAAGAAGAGATAGTACATGCAATGGGGGAAGAGATACTTTCCTTTTTTCTAGAGGGCTAAAAATGGATTTTTCAGGAACTGGAAGAAATGCATCTTACATTGTGGAATTTTATCAAAAAACAAACACACCTTATATAAAGGAACGGAGGGAGTATTTTGGAAGGAATCGTCATCTTCCAAATATCCATCACCTCACCTTGTGTATTGATACGTCTCCAATGTATCCATAATTTTTGATTGTTCCATGCCGTTTTTATCAATCTTGGATGTTTTAATATCATTTTATAGTCATTTTATATAAATTTTTGGTACTAACCTATTGAGATAGTGCCAAGTGCTAGTTGCTATTTTTTCCATGTTTTTTACATCGCAGGAAATCAATATCAAACTGAGTCCAAATGCCCCGAAACTTTACGGAGAATTTTTATGGGCCAAAGGGAAGAAGTTGGGCCCTGGTTGCACCTCAGGGGAGTCCCAAGGAGGGGATAACCCACCAGGGCGCGCCAGGAGGCCCTGGGGCACCCTGGTGGGTTGTGCCCACCTCGAGTGCCCCCGGACCGCCTCTTTGCTCTATAAATAACCCAAAAATCCAGAAACCCTAGGCACGTCGATGAAATATTCATCCAGCCGCCGCAGAGTCCAGAACCATTAGATCCAATCTAGACACCATCACGGAGGGGGTTCACCACTTCCATTGGTGCCTCTCCGATGATGCGTGAGTAGTTCTTTGTAGACCTTCGGGTCCGTAGTTAGTACCTAGATGGCTTTCTCTCTCTCGCAGAATTCTCAATACAATGGTCTCTTGGAAATCCATATGTTGTAACTCTTTTGCGGTGTGTTTGTTGGGATCTGATGAACTTCGAGTTTATGATCAGTTATATCTTTTTATATCCATGAAAGTTATTTGAGTTTCTTTGATCTCTTATATGCATGATCTCTTATAGCCCCATATTTCTTCTCAGATATTTGGGTTCGGTTTGGCCAACTTGATCTATTTATCTTGCAATGGGAAGAGGTGCCCGGTAGTGGATTCGATCTTACGGTGCTTGATCCCAGTGACAGAAAGGGAACCGACGCGTATGTATCGTTGCTACTAAGGATAAAAAGATGGGATCTATGTCTTACGCAATAGATAAACGGATCTTGTCTACATCATGTCATCATTCTTATTGCATTACTCTGTTTCTCCATGAACTTAATACACTAGATGCATGCTGGATAATGGTCGATGTATGGAGTAATAGTAGTAGATGCAGGCAGGAGTCGGTCTACTAATCTTGGACGCGATGCCTATGTAATGATCATTGCCTGGATATCGTCATAATTATTTGAAGTTCTATCAATTGCCCAACAGTAATTTGTTTACCCACCGTTTTCTATTTTTCTCGAGAGAAGCCACTAGTGAAACCTAAGTCCCCCGGGTCTTCTTTCTCATATATTTGTTTGCGATCTACTTTTCCTTTGCCCTTTTATTCAGATCTATTAAACAAAAAACACAAAAATACTTTGTTGCACTTTATTTTATTTGTGATCTATTATTTCAATCTATTACAACTTTCTCCCGTCCACGCACCGTTTCTGGCGCCATACCCTGAAAGGGATTGACAACCCCTTTAACACGTCGGGTTGCGAGTGGCTGTTATTTGTGTGCAGGGGTTGTTTACATTGTGTTGCTTGGTTCTCCTACTGGTTCGGTAACCTTGGTTTCATATCTAAGGGAAATACCTACCGCCGCTGTGCTGCATCATCCCTTCCTCTTTGGGGAAATACCGACGTAGCTTCAAGCGACATCATGTATCCATCTTGAAATTTTCTTTGTATAGGGATCCTATGGAGAATTAGCTCGAAGGTTCCAACTTCCAAGAGATCTTGCCATCCCCGTTGGTTAACCTCGTCCTGGCTAGCTCGTCCAGGAGGAGGTCCCAATCCGCCACTTCCAAGGGCCCAAACGATTGGCGGAACAATGGAGTCCATCTGTCGTCTGCCCTCATCTCCACAACTCTTGCACTTGGATTACGCCTAATGACAAAGAGTCATGGGAATTTGTAACTAAGGGACCCGTCCCCCTATCCATTGATCGAGCCGAAAGTGGGAAAGCCTCCCATCTTTTAGTTTGAATTTAACAGGGGTCAAGCTTCCCCTTTCTTGATGATAATTATTTGGATCATTGCTCTCTATCTATAAACCATCGAATTACATAACAAGTGAAGTGGATTTCGCTTATTATACCATTATTGCAGGTTGTCTTTTCTTTCCATGCAAAAATTGTTATGCATTGTATTTATGTGTGCAATTAGATTAAAAAAAGGCCAGTGGCAACGCACGGGCATTCTACTAGTAAGTGTAGTTGATGAGTTATGCACATGCCCGCTTAATTATACAAATGTGTGCACATGCAGTTTTCACTGGATCCTGCTAATCATTAAAGTTGACGAGGGAAGAGTTCAAGTACTGGACTCACTACTTAAAGACGTTAATGACTACACAATCTCGAGGGGGATGGTCGACAGGTAATTTCAATCATTATCAAACTATATGTCGGCCTCTTTAGTTCGTCATTTTCTGATATCAACTAATTGGTAAATCATTTATTCATTTTCTTTGCTGACGGGCAGGGCTTGAGAAAAGTTCACCAAATAGGTTGAAGGCCAATGGAAACAATAGCTGAAATGGTGTCGACCCAAGGTAATTAATTAAGTAGCTAGTACTAGATAGCTACCATCTCTTTAATTCTAGTTTTAATACCATTATCATGCTTAATTAATTACTATCTGATTGAATTCTGTTCTCGTAAAGGCCCAGAAGCAGGCACCGGGGACTGATTTATTTACATACTATGTTTGCGAGAACATTTACATAATGACGTTCGAAAGGAGTAGAAATGATAGAGAGCAATGGGTACATTTGTCAGAAAAGTATTCACAATTTTTACATCATTATCTAACATATATACACACAACCAATACATGCATATTGATCTCCTTCTTTAAAGATGAAGGACATGCGGGATAAGCTCCTACCAGAGGATCGCGCATGAGCAATTCAAGAGGAAATAGCGGGATTTTCGCTCGACCAGGTCATAGATCTCAAAGAAGAATACTATTACAAGATGTAATGCCTCAATTGTATATACCAAATTGTATATATATACATGTGTATTTGAATGGTCGTCCGAGAAATTCGATGATATATATATGATCGTTTCTACGAGAAAATATATTTATATATATGCATAACGTGTGCAATATGTAGTAGCGTAAAATATGTTTGAAATGAAAAATAATTAAATGGAAAACACAAAACTAAAAGGAAAAATAAATCATAAACCCATAAATTCCCCAGCCCCCCGATGCGGGCTCGTGCCACGTGGTGGGCCTTTGGTCCCGGTTCGTGTTGAACCGGGAGGGGGGGGGGGACTTTAGTCCCCCACCCTTTAGTGCCGGTTACAGAACCGGCACTAAGGTCCTTACGAACCGGGACAATAGCCCTATTATGCACTAGTGGTGTGTTCTCCTTCCCACACACCACATTGCCGCCAGCAACCACTCGTCCTCAAAATGATGTGATGGACGCAAACCCTCCTCCTCTCCCGTGCCATAGCACCCACCGCGTACCCCTGTGCGGATATGGACACGGCCCTGCAAGCACCTTCGCCATCACCTTTCGCCATTGCCACGACGACTCCGACACCGATCCCGGGGTGCACATACCCCCTCCACCGTCTGGCCCCATAGCCAATGACGACTCCAACGCCCAACAGAGGAGCTACATGTTGTGTTGGGGGCTATTGCCCCCCCCCCCCCAACTGTGAACCAACTTGTGAAGGAAATTATTTCGGGAGGACTTGGATGGAAACTTTTTTAGGTTTTGGCCCTTTCAAACACTCGTATTTTGTCTTTCTTCCCCAGCAGATTCTCTAGCTCTGCCACTGTCGATACCGATCCCACGTTGCACACACCTCCTCGACCACCTTTCGCCCACGGCGTCTCCTCCGAGTCGGGCATCGAACCGGGCATGCATACGCCCCCGCCTCCGATGTCGTCAGCTGCCGCCGATAGGTTTGACCTAAGGGGCACTGATACCTGATTCATTCTATCCCGCTGCCTCCGCCTGCCGCCGACTGGTCCTTTGAGAGGGGCACGGACTTGACCCTGCAACCCCCCGCCCCCCCGGTCGCTTCCATCTGTCGCAGTTCGCGACCTTGCCCCGGAGTACATCATACTCATTATACTGGCTATTGAAGTTGGGCTCCTAGGGTTTATCCACCTCAAGTATCGGTGCAATGCGGCCCTCGGGGAAGATGGCGATCAAGTCATCCCGCTGCCACCCGCCTCAGATCGGGTCTAAGGAGAGGGACTTCGGTGGTTACTCCCATTATGCTCATCTTCGAGTTGAAGATGATCCTCACGCATGGGCCTGTTCCAGAAGCATGGAATACAAAATATGATTGTTGACCGGGGGTGGGGCCAAAAGTAAATTTCTCCCAATATAAGCTGACTCCAAAAAAATATTGTACGACAGCCACATATATTTCTTTGCCTTCAGCAATTGCTTCATCATACATCCGATAAAAAAAAAAGCGCTGGAAATTAATAAACATTGTGTGCAATTAGATTCCGAATAGAAAAAACTGCAGAAATGGACACCATGTTAAAAAAGGAACAAGATTCATTTGGTACCGGTAATCTGGCATTTATGTGAGTAAATAATGAGTGAAATGTGCCATTAGTCCACTAACTCAAAATGATTGCACGCTTTAGGACACCAACTCGAAAAGTGATCAATTTAGTCCATAAACTCATTTATTTGATAAAAGGCCAAAATCGTTTTGGAAGAGGAAAAACCGTCAGCGTATATTTTGCCGCTAGTGAATTGAATACTTTTTACAAGGATCTTTCTGTAAACTGTTCATCACAATCTAACTATTGCTAGTCGTAGTAGCCCTAATGAACGATGTTTTTACACTGAGCAACCCTGTGTAGCGTAGGGCAGGGTGCGATCGTCCAGTGCATGATTGGCCCCCCATCGAGCAGCTGGCCCCAGACGGGAGCTCTATATAGCGACCTGCGCACTGGGAAAGAAGGCAACGCGTGCACCCCTTGCTTCCCACGCGCAACCTTGGACTGGCCCAGGTGCGGGACGGAGCTCCCCATTTTTTTGTTTTTTTTATTTTTTTATTTTGTGCTTCTATAAGAAAGTTCAGGATTTGAAAAAAAAGTTTAGAATTTCAAGAAATGTTCACTAATTCAGAAAGAATGTTCAGGAATCAAAAAAATCATGAACTCAAAAACAATATTCACAAACCAGACATTTTTTTGATTTTTTAAATAAAATTAGGATAACTTTTTTTGAGCACTTTAAGAAATTTGATTGACAATTTTTTTGTGTGAAAAAAATCGAATTTAGGATGAACATTTTTTTAGATGTAAATATTTGATTTTTGGATGAACATTTTTTGAATTTTGATGTATATTTTTGTATTTGATAACCAAATTTTAAATTCATTGTACATTTTTTCTGAAATTGATGAACGTTTTTTTAGTTCGACAAACATCTTGAGTATGGTGAACATTTTCTAAAAGGCTCATGAACATTTTTTGACGATGAGCTATTGACGCCCTATTTTGCACTCAGGCAAGCGATAAAAACTATACTTTGGTGGCGCCCAACTAATTCCAAATCATAGAGCTGAGCGTCATCCAAAGAATTGAAGCTTGTAGGCCGGGTGAAAGGAATAATTGATCGAACGAACATAAGGTTGGCTTGCCAGTCGTGATCCATATCTTCCTTTTGCTGAGGTCACTACTGGAATCAGGGAATTTGCCGTCTGCCAGTTCTTTACCGTCAGCTGGAATCAGGGAATTTGCCGTCTGCCAGTTCTTTACCATCAGCTAGTGGACGGCAAAAAAGGTCTTTGCCATCAGCTACCAAGAAGCAGACGGCAAAAAACTGGCAGACGGCAAAGAAGTTCTTTGCCATTCGCCATTTCTTTGCCGTCCACTGGCTCTTTGCCGTCAGCTGGGAGGTGTCACCCACTAACAAAAAAACTTAACGTCCCTCCTCTTTGCCATCCGCAGCAGACGGCAAAGATAAACCAAAAGCGGACGGCAAAGGCGGCGCGGACGGCAAAGGCTAACCTAACTAACAGTGAGCCCCCCCACACGGCCATTACTCTCTGTTTCTCTCTCTCCTCGACGCCCACATCCACCCACCGCGCCGCCGCCGCCCGCCACCGCCCGCCCGCCACCACTCGCCGCCGCCCGCCGCTCGCCACCGCTTCTTCCCGCCGACGCCATCCGCCCATCCCGGCGCCTGCCGCCGCCGCCCGCCGCCTCCCGCCCCGCCATCGCCCCCCACACGACGCCCCACCATCCCGCCGCCACGGTGCCCCGCCATACGCCGCCATCGCCCCCTCCCCACCCGCCAGTCCCCACCTTGAGCCCCCCCCCACCCGCCCACCATCTCTGCGCCAGCGTCGCTCCCGGCTCCGGTGAGTATTCTTTTTTTTCCTTTTTTCCTTTTTTTCTTTTTTTGTTGTTTAATTGTTAGTGTTAGATTTAGTGCTAGATATGTGTTAGTGTTAGTGTTAGATTTAGTGCTACATATGTGTTAGTGTTAGATTTAGTGCATGGGTTTTAGATGAAAAAAGATGAAAAAAGAAAAAGAAGAAAAGAAGAAAAGAAGTATAAGAAAAAAGAATATGTAGAAGAAAAGAAGAAGAAGAAAAGAAGTAGAAGGAGTAGAAGAAGAAGAAAAGAAGAAAAGAAAAGAAGTATAAGAAGTAGAAAAAAGATGAAAGAAGAAGAAGAAGAAAAGAAGTAGAAGAAGTAAAAGAAGAAGAAAAGAAGAAAAGAAGAAAAGAAAAGAAGTAAAAGAAGTAGAAAAAAGATGAAAAAAGAAGAAGAAGAAAAGAAGTAGAAGAAGTAGAAGAAGAAGAAAATAAGAAAAGAAAAGAAGTAAAAGAAGTAGAAAAAAGATGAAAAAAGAAGAAGAAGAAAAGAAGTAGAAGAAGTAGAAGAAGAAGAAAAGAATAAATGAAAAGAAGTAAAAGAAGTAGAAAAAACACCCCGACACCCCGACAAGCCGACACGACACCCCGACACCTCGACCACCTGACCACTTGACCCAGACACTCCGACCCCGACACCACACCCCGACACCCCGACACGACACCCCGACACCCCGACCCCCTGACCCCGACACCCCGACACGACACCCCGACACCCCGACCCCCTGACCCCGACACCCCGACCCCGACACCACACCCAGACACCCCGACCCTGAAACGACAACCCGACCCCGACACGACACCCCGACCCCGACACGACACCCCGACCCCGACACGACACCCAGACCCCCTGACCCCCTGACCCCGACACCCCCACCCCGCCACCCCCCCCCGCCACCACCCCCCGACCCCCCCACCCCGACACCCCAACCCCCTGACCCCGTGAGCCCGTCTTTGATTATAGTGATGATGATGATTATGCATTTATTGATGATACTGATCGAGATTATTATTGTACTTGATGACGATGATTATGCATTTATACGTAGTGTCAGGTATTCAATCTTTTTATGTTCTACTTGATGATGATACACTTAAGTGATATACATATTATTATTCATGTCGGTATTTTTTTTATGTTGTACTAATTCCGTTTACTCTTTGTCATGGCAGGTGTTGAAAGATGGTGGGCGCTGGTCGGGAGCGCTCCGAGGACCCTTCTTCGTCGGTAGCGTGGTGCGAGGTCTTCCATTTCTACGCACCTCTCCGCGGCGTTCTTTGGACAGTATGGCGACACCGTCGAGCCCTTCTTCGTGAGACCGCGGTGACTGACGAGGGGACGAGGTAAGAAGAAGAGAGGAGCTGGAGCACGTGGTCGCGGGAGAGGAGGTAGGGTGACTGCGAGGGCGCCTTCCTCGCCGCCACCCCCAGCTGTCTCACCCGAGCACGTGACTGCTAGGGTGGACTCGTCCGAGGAGGAGGCTACACGAACTCCTGTCCACGAGCCTCCGGTCCACGGGCCTTCGGGCCACAAGAGTTCGGCCCAAGAGACCCCGGAGGAACACACGTCTGGATGGGGTACCTGGACGGATCAGCCAGAGGGGCCGAGTGGCCATGCTGATGATGGCGGGGAGCCGACTGATATTGAGGAGGTGGGGGCACCGTCTACTAGCATGGTGCTACACGGCTCCCGGACGTGTCGGCGACCCGCGAGCAGAGGTGGTAGATTTTCCCTGATGGGGAGAGGTAAGTGCATTTAATCTTTTTGTACCCTTCTGCATTCACGTTTCTTCAAATATCTAATGCGTTGGCCTTGTCATGCTGCAGGGGGTTGGGACCACCATCATAGTGTCCGCGGCCCAACTCCGTCCTTGGAGTTCTTTGTCGGCAAAACTTCCCGGGGTTTGTTACGTTGCCTGGTGAGGGTCGGCTTCCAGAGCTTGGATTGAGTTGGGCGCACTACTTGGCTGCCTCGGCCCCACCGGGTGAGATTATCGACGGTGTCTTGTGCAAGACAAGGGCAGACGTGGTGATTAGAAAGTTCTGGGTAATTTCTTCTTTACACAATTAAAAATATTCAACTAGCTAGTTATTAATTGTACTAATCAATATTGTCTCATTTGATTGCAGACATTCTACAGGTGTGAGGAGGGATACAAGGAGGAGGCGGCAAATGTTATCGATAACGTCTGCAAGCGCCTACTACAGAACTTACGGTACGAGGCTCGGGTGCAGGCCGTTCGAGACTACTACGCCGCGCGTGGTATCAAGAAGACCAAGCCGGCGTGCCGCGAGAAGTTCTTGAGTAAGGAGGAGTACATGAAGGTAATTCTTAAGGCCTTGTACTTTACTTCCTTCATTTAGTAATTCATAGCCGTAGCGCTCAAGTTTCTATTTCCTAACTTAGGCCCCTCCGAGATGGTGTGCGGATCGGATGGATTATTGGGAGGTGTTGTTCAATGGGTGGTGCTCAAAAGAATGGCGAGCCCTCCACAACGAGGCCAAGGACAAACATGCCCAAATGGAAGGTGTGCCACACCATCAAGGCAGCTCCAACTTATATCAAGACTGGCGGGCTGGGTATGTGGTTTGCTTCATGATTCATGCAATTAGATTCGTCATGCTAGCTTTCAGCCCTTTAATTACTAATTTACTTTGTTTCTCTCTTTCGAGACACGCTACAATAAGGCGGATAAGGTGGCAGAGGTGTGCGACACATGTATGCCATGGCCCACCCTGGCTCTTACAAGAAAGTCAAGGCATTCTCTGCGTCTGACCTCGATGATCCAAAAAACTTCACCAACATCTCCTCCCACGACAAGCTCGTGAAATATAGAGATGATGGGAAGGAGAGGAAAGGGGAGGACTTTAACCCGAGCCAGGGTCCCATTGATACCGAGCTGCTGATGATATCTGGTGGCGGGAGGTCCCATGGCTCCATAGCCATGGGAGATGGACTTATCCGTTGTCCTAGCACTCTCCCAAAGATCAAGGCGCGCCAGTCGAGCTCCGCTCCTGAGATAAGGCCTCGTGAACGGCCAGTCCAACTCGCCTTCAAGGTTAGTTATACGTACTCAGCTATCTTTCTCCATTACATTGTGTGCGCTTCATCAATGATTACAAATGGTAACGAGGAGTGGTGTTGCAGGCTGCTATACGAAGTGAGAGAGATAGAACGGAGAAACTTCTGGCGGAGGCGGCGGAGAGGCAGCGGGAGTTGGAGGAGAGGACGATAAAGATGTTGGAGGAGGAGAGGGCACGGAATGACATGCAGTCAAGGGCCATGTACGAGCTCCTTGTGGTAAGTTTTTTCTACACATTAGCCAAAACATTCATGTAGTGTTTGTCTCATTACTAACTAGTATGATTGAGTCGTCGAAACCAAATGTGCAGTCTGTGTACGAGAAGTCCAGTCAGACCACTCCGTCGATGCCAGTGATTGCTCCTAGGACCACGGTGAGTTTAATTTGAATGGACATTACTTGCTAGTCTTAACATTTGAGTGTCATCATGCTAACGAGACATTGGAAATGATCTTTGGTGCAGCGTAACTCCAGACAAGCATCGCACGATCCTTCTCCGACTCTGCACGAGCCACCCCGCTACAACACCTCCATGATCACGGTAAGTGTCTCTAGTGTTTTGCTTAACAAATGCATAAAGACCTAGACTTAGCTTTATTTCCTCTAATATGCTTACCATAATGACTTAGAGTTAGCTTCTTTTCCTCCAAAATGACTTAATAAGCTTACTAACCTCCAAAACCATCCATTTTACCTATGCTAGCTCTAAAACGATATGTACTTAGCTTACTTATGTAAAAAATGGCATAATTAGCTTAGTTAGCTCATGAACAATCCATTTCACCTAAATTAGCTCTTAAATTATCCATTTTACCCAAGTTAGCTCTAAAATGACCTATTTTAACTAGATTAGCTCCTAAATGATCCATTTTAACTAGGTTAGCTCTAAAATGACCCATTTAACCTAGTTTAGCTCCAAAATGACCCATCTTACATAGGTTAGCTCTAAAATGATGCATTTTACCCAAGTTGGCTCTAAAATGACCCATTTTACGTAGATTAGCTCATAAACGATCCATTTCACCTAGGTTAGCTCCAAAATGACCCATCTTACCTAGGTTAGCTCCAAAATGACCCATCTTAACTAGGTTAGCTAAAAAACGATCCATTTCCCCGAAGTTAGCTCAAAAACGATCAATTTCACCTAAATTAGCTCTTAAATGATCCATTTCACCTTAGTTAGCTCATAAACGATCCATTTCACCTTAGTTAGCTAAAAAACGATCCATTTCACCTAAATTAGCTTTTAAATGATCCATTTCACCTTAGTTAGCTCAAAAACGATCTATTTCACCTTACTTGGCTCATAAACGACCCATTTCAACTAAGTTAGCTCATAAATAATCCATTTCACCTAAGTTACCTAAAAAACGATCCATTTCAACTTAGTTAGCTCAAAACGATCCATTTCACCTTAGTTGGCTCATAAACGACCCATTTCAATTAAGTTAGCTCATAGATGATCCATTTCACCTTAGTTAGCTCATAAACGACCCATTTCAACTTAGTTAGCTCATATATGATCCATTCACCTAAGTTAGCTCATAAATGACATATACTTCTTGTTCTAGTCTTCTTCTTCTAGTCACCTATTTCTAACTTTCTTATTTGCCATTTTGCAGATTTCATTCACTTCATGAAAGCTAGCTTGCTATGATGGATTGCTTGTTTTTTCTTTGATGAAACTTTGCATTGTATCTAGCTTGCTATGATGAAACTTGCTATCTTGATCAAACTTTGAATTGTAATATGTATATGGATGGAATAATTTGTGTGGATGGAACTTGCTTATGTATGAATGGATGAAACTTAATTATGTGTTGAATATATATGTGATATGTTTGCTGTTAAATAGCCCTGTGAAATATATCTATATATGTCATATATATTTGCTGTGAAAATTGTTGGATTCAGAAAAAAAAGAGCCAATATACAGGCTCTTTGCCGTCTGCCACCGACGGCAACGGCCTCTTTGCCGTCAGCCGCGGACGGCAAACAAGACACGTGGCAGCCAACTGTGCTTCCTGGGAGCTGACCCATTTGGCCAGTTTGCCTACAGTGGCAGACGGCAAAGAGTAGTGACGTCTAGCTGACATCATACGGCGGACGGCAAAGGGCTGCCGTTAGACACCTAACGAACTAACAGCGCAATTTTTGCCGTCTGCTTTCTTTGCCGTCTGCTGCTGATGGCAAATGACCCTTTGCCGTCAACCGCTTAAAGCAGACGGCAAAGTAGTTGTTTGCCGGATCTTACTTTGCCGTTCATGTTTGCCATCCACGGCGGACGGCAAAGACCTTTACCGTCCGCCATTCATGCCTTTGCCGTCCGCCCTGATTCTTGTAGTGGGTGACGTAGCCCATGTCACTCCGTCAATACGGCGTGAAAAAGTACAGACACGATACGTAGTTACGATGACAGCGACGCAGCGGCTCGCTTACATGGGCACATGAGCGAAATGGACGATGCACGATCGTGGCTAGCTATAGTACGAGCAGCAATCAACAGGAGCTGGCTACGGCCAGACAGATGAGATCACAAGCAGTCACGGTAGGTTGGGTATGGCTTTGCACAGGACTTTCTGGTCCAACAATTGAGACGCATGAACTTTCCCGATCCATGCATGCATCTATGCTACTAGAAGCATACACGCGCTTTGCTGGGCCGTCTACTTTTCTGGTGTTTATCTGTTTGCGTGTTAATTCACATATAGATTATTTATTACTCTATTTGTGGGTCGGGCGTTGTTGTTCATTTTATGGGCATGTTGTGTTCTTTTTAAACCTTGCACGATGAAATAAAAATCATGAAAATATCTGCTACTTTTTCGGTCTCAAGCGAGCGAGAGATTGAATTTAAATCAGGTTGAATAAGAAAGGATGAAAGATGGAGGGGAAGGAGGGACCTAGAGTTGTGACACATATCTTGTGGACCTTGGCGTGTTGAAGAATGTGTCCAAGTCTGAAGTCGGGGTTGTCCCTGTCGAGCGCCGCCGTTAGCCATGTCGGCCTACCTCACCGCTTGCTCTTCCAGTCCTCACGCATTCCAGTCGCTGGATAGTAATTGCCGCCCACAAGAGAACGGGAGAAAGATGGAGAGATTGGCGGGGCATCTGGCACGGTGCTAGACTAGTAGCACCAGTGCAACGTGTGGTACTGAGGAGGCGGTGATGGGTCGGGCTGGTGGCGCCCGTGCGGTGGTCTATCACTTTGACAGGCGTTGATAGTCAGCCACATCACTAATTTCCCTTATGCAAAATGCACATAAGCGACAGGTAGGAGTGAGCACATCCCGAACCCATGGGCATATGAACTTGCTTTTAAAAAATTACATTTTAAACGTGTTTTATAATGTTAAAAATTCTGAAACAAAATTTCACGCATACATCTTTGCAACATGTGCGCGCAACGCAAAGTTTGTGAAAAATATATCTTTCTGATTTTGCCTCGATGAAAAAGACAAATTTCTGTGCTCCTAAATACCATTCCACAATACATCTTTTTGTCTTTTTGCACACGCCAAAGAAAAAGTTACTTTTCTGCGAAACTTTTTGCGTGCTCGTAGAATGTGAAGATGTATGCGTGAATTTTTTTTCCAGATCTTTTTGGCATTTAGGAATGAATTTTTTTAAGTGGACTCATATGCCCATGGGTTCATCCACATACATTCCCCGACAGGTAGCCCATTCTTTCCATATATCAGATGTACATTAGCTGCGAACCAATCTGTGGTTGGATAGTTAGGAGGGCGGTAGTATTCCCAGCCCACCAGGGTTCAAGTCCTGGCATTCGCATTTTTCTGAATGTATTTCAGGATTTTCAATGATACGCGTTCAGTGGGAGAAAACGTTCACATCGACTACAAAACCTCTATAGGGGTAGGGTGTGCGTTTATGCGTTCATAAAGATAGTGTATGCGCGCATATATGAACGATTGCATCTGCACTGTGTTAAAAAACAAATGTATATTAGTTACACGTAACTTTTTTTACCACACAAAAAACTAAGTGACACATAGGGCGTGTTTGGTTCCTTGGGTTGCACCTGGCTCGCACCCACCATGCAATTTTCTGGATGTTTGGTACCCTGCATGTCCAACTGGGCCTGGCCCGACAGATGCAAAACGAGGCTCCCAGCCAGGCTGAGGGGAAACGCAAGTTTCGGCCGTTTCCCCGAGCCTGCATCCGCGCATGCACCCACCCACTCGAGCAAAGGGGGCCTTCTCTCGCATCCTCTTCTCTCCTGCTACTCGCGCCGCTCTCCTCGCTTTTCTCTTCTCTCCTGTGACTCGCATCTCGCCTGTCGCCTTTGTCGCATCGCCGGCGCGCCCTCATCTCCGGCCGGAGGGAGTACTCTCCTCCTCCCTTCCCTCTCCCATCTGCCTGCATCCATCTATTCTCCCTCCCATCTCCAGCTCTCTGCTGCTCGCGCTGTTCTTGGCGCTGCTCGTGGCGGATGCGTGAGCGGAATGGATCGGCGGCCTCGTCCGTCCGTGAACGGGAACGAAGGCAAGGCGGGGCTGGAGGTTCGGGAAGGGGCGGTGGCTCATCTGACCGATGCATGCTGATCCCATCTCCTCCCCTCTTCTTTTTTATTTAATCTTAGACCTGACCCCAACCTCATTTTCCTCTGTCGATTAGAGATGGTTGGGTTGTTTATATATAAACGTGGCTATTGATTAGTATGAATTGGGCAGAGATCTGTCCCCAACCTCATTTTCCATAGGATTATACATGGCTGATGATTGGTATTTAGGCTGAGATTTGTGTGATCTGTCACTTCATGAAAAATGTCTGCAGATTTTTTTTATGTAAATAGGTGCAGCACCATTGTTATGTTCCTTTGTTGGAGTGTAATGGGTAATATGGACAATATGTATTTGGAGCTCTATCTAATATGTGAACTCTAAGATGTGTTGTGTATCTCATGCAACTTCAGATGCAACATACCAAACAAAATCTAAGTTGAGCCTGGCCCATATCATGCAGAACACCAAACACGCATGTCAACTCTTTTTTGCATAAGCTCAACCAGGCTAGCCCCAGCCAAGCTCCTTCATGCAATGCATCCCAGATGCACCCAGGGAACCAAACACGCCCATAATGAAGTGTTGGAGACATTTAATTGGATGGTTAATGCAAATGACAAATAGTACAACAACTCAGACACTAGCAGACGTGGTCCATTTGACTCTCCCAGCTGGAACGCCCTCAGAGCATCTCCAGCCGCGTCCCCAATAAGGCCCTCCAGGCGATTTTTTGACCACCGGCATTGAAAAATCGGCCCAGTCGCGCCCCCAAGGGACCAGTTTTCGCCGGCTCGGGCCGAAATTGGCGTCGGCGGAGCCAACCCGAACCCGGCGCGCTGGGGGGCGCTCGGGGGCGTCGGGCGAATCGTTTTTGGCGCGAAAAAGCCGCGGGCCCTCCTTGCCAGCGACTCATTCTCTCCTCGCCGCTTCGTCGTCCTCATCGCCTCGTTTCCCACGGCGAATCAATGCCAAAGCTGCCGCGCCAGTCAGACTCCTCTATTGATGCCTCACGGGCGGCGCAGTGAAGACCGGACGACGCGCGTCCCCTCGCCCGCCACGCGTACACGCAAAGCCTCCGCCTATATAAGCCGACCCCATGTGCGCCGGTGACACGCACAGAGTCTCCACCGCCGACGCGCCATTTCTCCCGCTTCCTCCCTCTCCTCTCGCCGTCTCCAGTTCAAAGCATGGCCGAGCGCTTCCCAGGCGATGGCACGGCGGGGAACGGCTTCGGCCGCCGCCACCTTCACGATGACGAAGCTCGGCTCCTCTTCAAGGCCGAGTACCCGGTCCCGCCGGACATGCGGGTGCCCGGGGCGTGGATTAGCGCCGGCGGGGTCCCGATGCCACCACCGCCCATCAGGGCGGCGCGGCGTGCGGAGATCGCGCGTATCCGCGCCTCCCTGCCGCAGGCGGCGAGGGAAGGGCCACGGTACGTCCCCGACAGCCCGCTCTGGGAGCCATACTTCCGCCGCTGCCACGCCGAGCAGCTCGAGTCCACCAACGGCGTCGTGCCCTCCGGAAGGCTCAACTCCGAGGGGCGGCGCCGATGGTGGGGCGTGCCCAGCCACACGCTGGAGGCCGTCCTCAAGCATATCGATGGCGGCAACACGCCGAGGCTGGAGTACCCCGCTCCCCCGTCCTTCTCTCGCCGACGTGGGAGCTCGTGGACGCCGAGGTGCATGGAGCCCGGGGCGTCCTCCTCCTCGTCCGGCCGCTCGTCCGACTCTCCCTGCCTCCGCCCCGTCAAGCCGGAGCCCCAGGACACGCTTTGTCGGCCGGCGCGCACCGCAGCTCCGGCGTCGCGCCAGCGACTCCACCCCGCCTCGCGCCTCGCCTCATCGTCGCGCCCATGCGGGCCAGCCTCCCAGGATGCGAGGAGATAGCCAGCGGCTTCTCGACGAGGAGGCCCTACGATGGCGGCGGGGCGACTACTTCCAACGATATGGTCCGGCAATGTCGGGCCACGGAGGAGATAACCGCCATAAGCGTGGCGCGAGGGCGAAACGCAGGCGTCGTGATCCTCGACAGCAACGACGACAAGGACGCCCCCGGACCGTCCAACCCGCCGCGCCAACCGGTGGAGGGTTGCAGCAGGGACGGCGGCCGCGGCGGAGGCGGCGACGACGACGACGACGACGACGACGGCGGCGGCGACTACACGCGGTTCTACAGCCTCCTCGGCATATGGAACTGCAAGGACGGCGGGCGGCAGACGGCGAGAAGCGGCGAGGGAGACGGCGAGGAGCAGCCTAGTACCCTTTTTTTCTTTTTTTTTAATATTTTAAATATGAACGAACTCGCCGAAATTTGATTGGATTTGCGCCGTGTTTGTGCAGGAATTTAAATTTTCAGAAAATCATGGACGCCGCGACTGGGGGACATCACGCCCCCAACACGCGGTTTAACGCCGGTGCGTTCCCAGAGGCCGATTTTTAGCGCCTCCTGAGAGGCCAACGGCTCGCGATGCTATCAGCTCTCACATTCCACGGAGCTTAGATACTCTAGTGATGCCTCCTGGGCGGCTGGCGATTGGTGATAACACGGACGCACGCCTTGATCTTATCGCGAGTCGAGAGTACGTGCTCGATCGCTCACTCCCCCAGCCCATGAAGTACGGTGGTCCACTCGAGACAATGCGAGCAATTTCGTGAATGAAAGCACGTACGTACGTACGTACTATGCCAAAGAGTACGTAAAGTCAGGGGTTCCAGACTCTCGGGGGTACGCGCGCTTTGCATGGATCGGGCATGCGTGCAAGTGCAAGGATCCATGTGGCACGTGGTGCGTGCCCTCTGAGAGAACCGGGCCGACTGATACATCGCGCCGGGGTGGACCTTCTAGAATGTGAATAGAACATCTTGCTCGTCTTGGCCCGACTACCACCAAGCTATCAGCCATGGATAGATGGATGGATCCTGTCAAACAGGTCGGCTGAGGCCTGAGGTGCAGCAGTCGACACTCAAGACACAACAAGATGCGTGGATTCCTTTCCTAGCTAGTTGAATCGGCCGGTGCATGCAACTCCACCGCGCGACTCCAAACGGACATCCGGATTGGCCTGAATTTATCCCTTTGGGGCACCTATGGGTTCGCCCATATCCGACTGTGTCTGTTGGGTCGTGCGTGCGCCCACCGCGCGGCCGCATCCCAAATCGTGTTTGGGGTGGACGGAAATAAAAAAACTATAAAAACAAGAATGAAATAACTAA
Organism: Aegilops bicornis; assembly: GCA_021605145.1. Classification (NCBI taxonomy): domain Eukaryota; kingdom Viridiplantae; phylum Streptophyta; class Magnoliopsida; order Poales; family Poaceae; genus Aegilops; species Aegilops bicornis. The sequence goes on from CM038672.1 coordinate 672,627,064, forward strand.
AATAATAAATAAACGCATTAAAAAAAAACATAAAACATATATAGGGGTCGACCACAAAACGGCCCAGTTTCAACGGCCACTTAAAAGGCCCAGTTTCATAATTAACATAATAACAAAATAAAAAAACAAAATTGTCCATGACACGCTGCAGGAGACGGGCCTCCTCCTCCGCTGTCATGCGAGGAGGGGGAGGTGGCGACGGAGACGGGGAAGGCGACGGCGTGGGCGTTAGGCCGCACCTGCGTACGCCCGCGCGCCTCTGCACGTGGCCTCCGCGGCCCCGACACGGTGCCGGCGAAGTAGGACGCGCGCCGCACGTCGTGCTCGTCCTGGAGCCATGTGTCCCACAGCGGGGAGTCGGGGGCATACCTGTGGTCGTAGTACAGGTCGTCGGGGAGGAGGCGGCGGCGGCGCGCGATCTCATCGCGTCGTGCACGGCCGGTCGCCGGCACTGGCGGGATGGGGACCCGGTCCGCGGAGAGGTGCCATCCGTTGGGGAGGTGGGCGTCGCTCCACGGGACCGGCGTCCTCGTCTCCCAGTACCTCCGGCACACGTCCGCGTAGATGTCTTGCCGGTCGCGCTTCGCCACGGCGGGCCTAGGGGAAATGGTGAAGGGGGCCGGCGCAGGGGCTCGACAGGAGGAGCGCGGTGGTGACGCGGGGGCTCGACGGGAGGAGCGCGGCGGTGACGCGGGCTCCTCCTTTTTCACGGATCTGCGGTGGCGGCCGGAGTAGGAGCCGGCCTCGTGGTCGTGCTTTCCCTTGCGGTTCCAGACCCATGGTTGCGGCCGGCCGGCGAGCTCGAGGATGGGGAGTGGCTAGGGTTTGGGCGTGTCGGCTTTCGAGGGGCAGAGAGGGGCCGGCGTGGGGATAAGGACGACAACCGGTCCACGGGTCCCATTTAAGAAGGACGCCGATCCGTCGCTGTGCGGATGACAGGTGGGGCCACCCGCCCGTGCGCATTTATGTTGGCGGGTGGGAGGTAGGTGGCCGCCTGCCACGCGTCCCCGACACGGACGTTCGAAGCGTCCGTTCGCTGTCCGCCGCCACCCAAACCCGGCGCAAGTTTGCGCTCGAAATGGGTCGGCACAGATACAAAATGGATAAGATGGGTCTGGACCGTTGCGCTCTGGGCCGCCTGGTTTATCCGTTTTGCCTCAAACAGACGGGGCCGCACAAAATAGGGTCGCGCGGTGGAGTTGGCCTAATACTCCCTCTGTTTCATAATATAAGAGTGTTTTTTACACTAGTATAGTGTAAAAAATGCTCTTATATTATGAAACGGAGGGAGTATTTCATTAGCCATTTGACCCAATGTATGAGGACGAGAGGGAGTGAGTAATCTTATATAGAATGTTACTTCGATACTAGTAGTGGTAATATAATAATAGAATTCCCACAAAAAATTATGAGTCGTGTGGCGCGAGGGCACCCGAGGGATCATCAACGCCATGTGAAGAGTCGAGCACGCCATAAACAACCGAGTTCGGCGATGGTTAGCGGTCACGTCGCCGATGGTTCATGTGCCCTTGTAAACCGTACATGCCATCGAAAATAGAGAGGGTTGGGGAGCAGGTATGTATCTATATCTATATTATCAATATAAAAAGATTCAGTGAGACAGACCCAATAGATTTCGGCCATCCATTAGCATTAATCTGACAGTCCTTATTGTTTTAATGGTGAGTAACTAAATACGTTTAGCGCTAAACGTGTTTACTGCTAATCAATCCTCTCTCCCTGATTCCTTCCTTACTTACGTTCACAAGAAAGGAAACTGCCACAACGAACCACCCCACGACATATGTAAGCAGGAAGGTAATGGGGGGAGGGGGGGAGGGGGTGATTCTCCGTTGGATTAGTATAATTTTCAAACCATTTGTAGGAAGAGATGGACCTGCTGCTGATGATGTTTACACAAACAATTTTTTTTGATGCTATTTTTGTAAAGAAAATTCAGGTGTGTCTTCAAGCCAAATTAAGATTACACGTGCACCGCACGTGCGCATTTACTAGTGATGAGGAAAAAGCTGAAGTTTCCTTCGCGCGCGAGCAGTTCTGTTTGGGGAGCACTGCAAACCAGCGCTCCACAGTCTTCAAATATGAAAGCTACGGACTTATTTTTGTGAGCTCCATAAACCGCTGATCCATGCATATACATAAGGTTATGCTAGAGTGTCATTTTATGTGTTGTTTGCCATAACAGCGGTTATTATGATCATCGGTCACATATACCTGCTAGTGTTGCCTTCGATGTAACCCACGGGTGCAATGCAGCTGTAGAAGTAGCACTGCTGTAGTGGTATAAAACTGGGAAAAATAATGTCAAGGTGATCAGTCAATCACTAGTGCTAGGTAGCTACTTCCTCCGTTCGGAATTACTTGTCATAGAAATGGATGTATCTAGACGTATTTTAGTTCTAGATACATCTATATTCGAGACAAGTAATTTCAAACGAAGGAAGTATCAGTCAGCGTTTTTGAGCGAGCGCTTTCATGCCTAAAAACGTCATCGCCCACGCAAGAGCTAGCCATGCACTCCCCCAGACAGGCCTACCTTCTATAGTTATGTACACTGTCTAAGTAATAGACACGAAGCAGTCCAATCATTCAAACCTTCGCGTGACAGATATAACAGATTAAAACTTGCTTGTGTGAGTTATAACAATTTAAACTAACAATTTCGAAAACATAAAACGACGGGATATGGCTTTCGTTGGGGCCTTGCCATCTATCGGCATAGGCTGAGTATGTGCTGGGTTTTACATGGTTCATGCTTATAGGCCATTTTTTTTGGTTTTTACAACGTTTCCTAAAAACGTGCGCCCCCTGTAAAATACGCTTTTGTTTTCCTTCTATAAGAAAAGGCAGTGCTCCTGCTGGTTCCTCAAAAAAAAAAAACTAACTACTACTCTCCTTGGAGTTGTCAGGTTAAATCATTCAAAGGTGACAGGGCCATGTCCAAATTTTTTTGTGCCATGCTGATGCGAGTACACTAAAGAAATAGTCAGGCAGGTCGAGCCAGGGGAGGCGGTCAAACCATTACTGGTAGTAATCGTTTTCTCCTCAGATAGCACTTCCCTAAACTGCTCTATCCTACTGCCGGTCGCCTCGTTGAATATTCGCGAGCATTGCGCGCGACGGCCGGCAGCAATCGTAATTGTTTGGCTTCTTAATTCCCTTGGACTAATTTCTCATGCTGCAGGCAGAGTATAATTATCTTTTGTTTGTGGAAATGTCCACCTAAGATATACTATATGATACCACTAAGAAGAGCAAATCATGGAAGGCCGGGATGGGCCAGAAGCAGGGTTTTTTTTCGAGGGTGAAAGATATTTTATTTCAAGATCACATGGTTACAATCAAGAGGCAAAAGTTCCTCCACACATGGTGGTCCTCTACCTAGCCATACAACAGTAGTACTCTCCGTATGACTATATGAAGCTAATCGATCCGCTACCCTATTTTGCTCACGCTTAATTTTCGACGGAATAAACTCTCTTACACCCATATGATGCTGAATCTCAGCCATCAAATGTCCATAAGCAGAAAACCGAAGACTGCCCCCCTTCATTGCCAACATTGCTTCCGATGACTCGGTTTGAACAATGATAGACCCCTCACTATGTTGAATAGTAAGGGTCATTCCTTGCATTAGAGCATGTAGTTCGGCTTCTAGGGCGTCATTGCAGTTAAATATACACTGATACGCTGCAAAGATGACACTACCATCACTTCTCCGCAGCACCATTCCCGCTGCTGCTGAACTATTTGCCCCCGAAAATGCTCCATCCACAGACAGGGCAGTCCGTCCAGGTGGAGGCCTCGGCCATTGCAACACCGGTGCTGCTATTCGTACCATGTAGCTCGGTTAGAAACGACAGTAGACATTTTTCCTTTGATTATTTCCTCAGTTGTATACCTCCTGGCCAGCTGTATTGAGGACATGTAGCTCTGAAGATAGTCTGCAGTTGCTGCGGTCGTTGGAATCGCCGTACCATGTGTGAGATCATTACGCAGCGACCAGATTCTCCAAAGAAGCATGATTGTGCAGTCCCTCATTGCATCGTCACAATTTAGCAGGATATTAAGGAGCCAATCCTTCCCCGTGTCCTTCAGCACCTGGATATCCGGCAAAGCCCAAACCTGACGCATTTGAGTGCACAACGCCTGTGCATGATCACATGTAATAAGAGCATGGAAGTTGGTCTCCTTCTCTGAACCACACAGCGGGCATGTATCACGAGTAGCGATGTGTCTACACTTCTTGCATGCATTAGTGCCTAACGCCCTGGACACCACCTTCCATGCTAGTATCCGCATCTTCAGGGGCAAGCTTGCGTTCCAGATATGCCGCCAGATCGACCGGTGCCCATTAGGAGCGGCACTGGAAGACCCCAGCCCTGCCCGCCCGTCTGATGTAGCGAGACGATAAGCGCTTCTAACCGTAAAGCATCCACTCTTCTCTGGAAACCATGCCAAAAAGTCTTGCCCACCTCTCGGGGAAGTCTGAATCTTCAATATTTCACACACATCCATCTCCCAAAAATATTTTTTTTTCGAGATTGACGGGGGGGCCAAAAACCCCACCGCTTGTTATATTCCAACTCGAAGGTGACTTGGCAGTCAGTACAGATACAAGTAAGTGCACAAAGGCACAAAAGAAAATTACAGGGGAGGGCATCAAGAGAAGGCCCAAAACTAGAAGAAAGAAAACAAGATGGAGGGGAAGGCTGGCAATAGAACCAAACCGAAACCCCCGAGCCCGACATCTCGGGTAGCGAGCTCCGCTGAGCAGCTTGTTCCACCACTAACAAAGGACCACAACAAGGCCTAGGAAGAAAAATACGGGCACCAGAACAACAGCTCGCAATGGAACATCACTGGCACGAACGAAGAGCGTCGGGCAGCCGAGTTCGTGCGGCGACACCGGTGTGCGCCGGCGAAGCCAAAAGACAACAGACCACCGAGACCGAAGGGCGCGGCACCGTTGTACCGCCGCCGAGGTCGAAGGGCAGCGTGTTTGCCGAGGCCACCCCAGGATGTCCACACAAACGTCGTCCGGGTCACCGTGAAGCGCATCCCTGACAGAAAGGAGACACCAAAGTAGAAGCATATCGAGAAGCATCACTGGCGCGAACGAAGAGCATCGGATAGCCGAGTTCGAGTGGCGGCACCGGTGTGCCGCCAGCGAAGCCGAGAAGGCAACGCGCATCGAGACCGAAGGGCGCGATGCCGTGTACTGCCGCCGAGGTCGAAGGGCAGCGTGTCGTCGAGGCCACCCCAGGATGTCCAAGCAAGCTCCACTCGAGTCGCCAAGGACAATGGCCAGCCAGGATCGAAGCCGAGGTGGAGATGAAGCAGCAAGAGGCGAGTCCACCCGAAGCAGAAGAAATCCAAGAAGATGCCCACAAGGAGGAACGGCGAGAGGCGTCGACACCATCCGACATGGGGAACCCCGGTCCGAGATTTCTCTCGATCTCGAGAGCTTGGGGGAAGGAAACAATGTCAAACTCGACGCCTTCAAGAAGGAAAAATGGCGGCCGCAGCCGCCATCGCCGATGAAGTTTTCACCCAGCATTGCCTCCTCCACCTCGCAATCGGAGCAAGTCGGCCAACCACCGCCAGAGCCCGTCGAGCTAGACAGCCATGAGCTGCGAAGCGAGCCACAGAGGGCCAAAGAGAACAGCAACATACCGGGCTGCCAGACGCAGACGCGTGGTGCATGCTGCCGCGAGGCTGCAACGAGGGAGCACGGGGCCGGTCGGCGAGGCCATCCGAACCCGCTAGATCTGGTGGCCGAGGCGCGACCACCAGGAGACCGGCGACGGCCGAGCGATTCCGGCCAGCCGGCGCCCCCCACGGGTCGGAGAGGAAGGGGAAAGGCCGGGCGACGCGCAGGCACCGCAGATCGAGGACGGGGACGCAGATGGAGTCGCCGTCGAGCGGGGGAGGGGGGGCGAGGAACGGACAGATCGGGGAGGAGGGGAAGCCAGACGGGGCAGCGCCGCTGCCACCGCCAGCTGGCGGGCTTCGCCCGGCGACGTTAGCCGCCAGCGGCGAGGGAAGACGCTGGAGAAAGGGGGGCCGGCGGCGGCGGTCCTGGTTCCGCCCGAGTCGCCTCCTAGGGAGACCTTATTGTTATTTTGTGAAATGGGGTACTCTCTCCCAAAAATATTGTCGTAGTCTGTTCACATTCCAGGCTCCTGACTCTTCCAGAAAATCAGCTACACAGTTGTATCTGCAACTTCCTTTTGGGGTTATCGGTTTGAAACCATGCCTCCCTTGTATTCATGCATCGTCCCTCCGTGTTTTAATCATCGTGTCGTTCCCCACCCTCCAGATCAGTCCCTTTTTCAACAGATCAAGGCCATGAGTAATTCCTTCCAGACTGCAGAAGCTAGACTGGAAAACAGTGTCCAAGAGATTACCGTTTGGATAATATTTCGCTCGCGAGCACAGAGACTATCCGGGCTGTGTAGTAACCTCCATGCCTGTTTCGCGAGCAACGCCTGGTTGAATGCCCACATGTCTCTAAACCCCATACCCCCCCCCCCCCCATATCCTTGGGTAGGGTCATATTCTCCCAACTGAGCCAGGACATCTTTCTCTTACCATTCTCCACTCCCCACCAATACTGTCTCATCATCCTTGTTAAATCATCACACGCGGACGCCGGCATGCGGAAGACACTCATCACATAAGTTGGTAATGCTTGCGCCACCGCCTTTATTAAAATTTCCTTATTGCCCGACGACACATACTGTTCACTCCCATCAACAAGCCTTTTCCTAAGGCTGTCTTGCACGGTCTCAAATTGGCTATTATGTACCCTTCCTTCCGGTACAGGTAAGCCCAGGTACTTAGGCTCAAACACTTGTTGTGTAACCTCCAAAATGTTCTTCATCTCCACTGCCACCGACTCAACGCAATTGTCTGAAAAAAAGGACGGAACACTTTTCGGGGTTGATAAGTTGACCCATCGCTCTGGAATAAGTGCTCAACAAACCTTTGACAATGGTTGCTTGGTGGCTCGTCGCTTCAAATAGTAACATAGTATCATCTGCAAACAGTAGATGAGATATGACTGGTGCTCCATGGCATATCAAAACCCCTTCAACTCTCCCTCATTAACTGACTTAGATAACAGAGAGTATAAAGCATCAGCAATAAACAGGAAGAGGAAGGGGGACAGGGGGTCACCTTGCCTTAGCCCCCGAGATGGGGTAAACGGCTCAAGTGACTTCCCATTGAACTTGACAGAGTATTTAACAGACTTAACACAAGCCATTATCCATGAAATCCACTCCAACGAGAACCCCCATTTAAGTAGGGCTTTCTCCAAAAACTCCCAATCCACACGATCATATGCCTTCGAGAGATCCAATTTGTAAGCACAAGCTGCTGGTCTGTTTGTTTTCATAGTTTGTATATGGTGGATGCACTCGAAGGCGATGATGGCGTTATCAAAAATAAGTCGTCCAGGAATGAATGCACTTCGATTCTCTGAGATCAATTCCCCCAATAAGGATCGTAGACGATTGACCAAGCATTTAGACACAATTTTATACAACACGTTACAAAGACTTATCGGTCTGAAGTCCTTTAGTTCCTTTGGATGTGGAACTTTTGGGATAAGGACGATGGCCGTATCGTTCACTCCCTCTGGCATTACTCTTGATTTAAAGAAATCCAACACCGCAACTATAATCTTCGTCTTCAAAACAGCCCAATTGCGCTGGAAAAACCTAGCCGGCAGGCCATCCGTACCAGGTGCTTTGATTGGGCCGATCTGAAACAAGGCATTAGACACTTCCTCCTCAGAGAAGGGCGCACACAACATATCATTCATGCCATGTGTCACTTTAGGTGCAATACGTTCGAGCACACCCGTAGGTGTAAGTGTCGGATCCTTGGTGAAAACTTCCTGAAAATAAGAGGTCGCCATGCGTTCCATATCTGACGGCACTGAGCACCACTTACCATTAGCTCGACGCAGTCGCTGGATGTAGTTCCGACACGCCCACCACACAGCCCGTCGATGCAAATATGTAGTGTTACGCTCACCCTCTTTTAACCACGTAATCCTCGAACGCTGTAGCCAGAGCATCTCTTCTCTATAGAGAAGTTCATCTAACTAGTACATCTTCTGTTTTATCAAGGATCTTGTCCGCGTCTTGAAGTTGCAAATCCGTTAACTGGTGCCGGAGTTTTTCAATATCAGATGTGACATGACCAAAATTCTCCTTACTCCAAGAACGCAGCTTCGCCATCATCTCTTTAAGAGCGTCCCTGACAGCACCTAGAGTACCACCAGGCTTGCTTTTCCCCCAACGGTCTGCAATAACCGAGGCCAGCGTCGGATGCCATTCCCACATGATCTCGTATCTGGCCGTAGTTTTATTTTTAGGCGGTTCCACATGTGATAACCGCACCATGAGCGGACAGTCGTCCGAGCATGACGACGCGAGATGATCAACCTGAGTAAAGGGAAACAAATCCTTCCAAGCTTCATCAGCACACGCTCTATCCAACTGAACACGGACGTTTCTGTTGCCCACTTGACCATTATCATATGTATACGGGATCCCGAAAAACCCCAAGTCCATCAACTCACAGGCCAGTAGACAATCCCTGAACTGTTGCATCTGATTCTCAGACCGTTGCGTAAGGGAGAGGTGTTCATGTTGCCACATTGCTTCATTAAAATCTCCACACACTAGCCACGGTTCCGAGGAGATGGCCCGTATGTTTGATAGAGCGCTCCACATACGATGTCTGTTCTCCACTCGTGGTTCTCCATACACATAGGTCGTCCTCCATGTCTTATCATTTGCTCAATCTACAATACACACGTCAACATACCATGCACAAGAGTCCAAGACAATCACTTGGAAATTCTCATCCCAATAGAGGGCTAGGCCCCCACTTAGCCCATCACTGGACACATCCGCAAATCCTTTCATATGCAGTCTCTACTTGATCTTCTCCATCTTGCTTGAGGCTTGTCTAGTTTCAGATAGAAAAACCAGCCCCGGGGAATTGGTTTTGCAGAGGGCCAAGACCTCACGAACTATCCCCCCCCCCCCGCGCAGTTCCAAACTAGAGAACTCATTGTTCCCGGAGGCCGCCGATCGATCGTCTGAAGCATCTTCAGAGCCAATTTTGGCTCCTTTACTGCCTGACCTGCTAGTTGGTGAATGAACACCACCTCCATCTTCCCCTTCACCAAGGGTCAGAGTAAGAACACCAGATGGGACCTTGGTTCCCCCTATCCTGTCATCAGTGCCCGCCTCCTCCATAGCGAGTTTTTCCTCACTGATGGATCAACTTGCATGTCTGTACGTGAGGCCTTCGATGGGCTTGAAGTTGTATCTAAAGTTTCAGGATCAACAGGCTTTTGTGACATGAGTAGTCAGGCTTATGCTCACTCCCCCGATTAGCACCCTCCGGTCGTGGCTTGTTAGGGCCATCAGCATATAGCCACGTGCCATACTTCTTGGGCATACACCAACGCACGGTGAAGGAACATGCAAAGACACGCGGCAGCTACGGTTTCCATGTCCTCCATGGCGATCTGATCGCTAGAGAGTTTCTACCCAATACATCTCGCATCCCCTACGTAGGGTTCCTCGTCTACATCGCGCGAGGTATCCCAAGCCTCGCAGCGATGGAATCGGCTGCGGACGCGCAGTCAGGCACGAGCGGCATTAGCGGTGCTGCCATGAGATCTGATCTTGACGAGGTCATGGAGCAGTTGAACTTGGAAGATGAAGTTTTTGATGATTTGGTGATTGATGAGAACGATCCTGAGATCAACTAGAGCGTCAGGTGGCTAGCCCTAGCTAGGGTTCACATGGACAAAACCTTCAGCCCGACGGCCTTCTACAAGGATATGCGGGGCGTCGTGGAATCCTACTCAACAGGTGAAATTCCGTCCGGTTGGCCCAAACATGTTCGTTGTTCAGGCTGCGTGCCTCGGTGACTGGGAACGGATGATCGAACAAGGCCCTTGATTGTTTAGAAAATGTTTAGTACTGATGTGCCCCTATGATGGATTCATGAAGGCAGAGGAGGTTCCTATGGTGTTCATGCCAATTTGGCTCCAGATCCACAAACTCCCGGAGGGTTTTTGTAAGAAAGGCATTGTGGAACATCTGCTTAGGAATTCAGGGAAGATCTTGGAGATGAGGTTGAATGGGAAAACTCGTGGGGATTATGTGAGAATTAGGATTCGCCATGATGTTGTCAGCCCCTGACCAAGTTCGTCAGTATTGTAAGAGGAAAGGAGCGTCAGGTTTTTCTGGTGCGATATGAGAAACTTGCACAATTTTGCAGCGTCTGTGGCATTATAGGCCATGAGTTCAAAGAGTGTGGCACTGGTATCCATGGGCCAGAAGCAGGTTTCATGTGATTTATCAAGGGAGAGAGAGATCAGCCTGCAGAATTTGGAGAAGAATGTGTCATGGGAACGGCGGTCGGTATTGCTTATGTAGGCACTAGTCGAAAATATGGAGATGTTTGAACTTTAAAGGTCTATATATTTGTCATCTCTTAGATGCATGCGGTTAGTTGAGATCTTGGGATCTACATATGGCGAAAGCCTTCTCGGTCCATTTTCTTCTTTAACCCTTGGTGGAGGAAGCCATGCAGCTTTCTTTCTCTTTCGAATAGGGTACACTAAGAGCATCTACCGCCGGACTCCCCAAATTGACCGGATAAGAGAGAAGAAAAAAATTGACCCAACCGGACCCCTCAAAGCCTCCATAAATGCTCGGGTTGTCCGACACTCCCCGTATTGCCCCCGTATATGAGATGATTATTCGAGTGCCCGAGCATGTCTGGTTCTTCGTCCGCCACATAGGATTTGGCCCACCAAAGAGCATCTTCTTTCTATCTTTATTGTTTCTTTTCTTTCTCTCTCTCCTTCTCCACCGATCACATGCATGTGACCGGACATATAGGGGGAAAAGTGTGGGACATGGCTGCATAGACGGACAAGTCAAAACGGCACACCCGCACACTGACCGGGCGCGTCTGCGGACGTTTGAGGGGCAAAATTTGCACAGTCCGGCTGTAGATGCTCTAATTGTGGATTTGAACCTTGATGGGCCCCATTCCCCTACATTTAAAATATGGTGAAGAAACAAAAGAAATACACAGGTAAACATGGTTCCACGTGCACCCACAAGAATAATATATTTGGAAAAAAAATACTAGATATTTGTTTAGAAACTCGGAAATTTTGGGATATCAAACTCGTTTGACCATTCTACTCGCGTGTGTTGTGAAGAAATCACATCCATGATAGCTTTAATTTTGTCATTTTTGCCCAGAATACCATGAGTGTCATTTCTTCGTGAAGCTTCATACCCAAGTATACCGGTCGACTATGTATGTCACAAAAATAACCATACTTGTTTGATTTTTCTTGAATTGTTTTACAATTCATTATTTATAAGAGATGCACGTTGAACCATGTTCACCAAATTCTTGTCCAGTGAAACATGCAATATTAATACAAACTCCAAATCTTTGGAGTATAGCAGGAGCAAAAAAACTAGGGGCACTACTTGAACGCGAGTAATCACCATGTGGGTTTGTCGTGGGTTGGTCGTAGCAAACTCTATTCTTTCTTCTTAACTAATGGATAAGGCAAACCTTTTGCCTCTGTTTTAAAAAAGAATAGAAACTCCAAATATTCAGATACCAATTTATCGTGGGTGGCGACAAAGACCGTATGAGGAATCAAACACATGCGTGGTGTGTGCATGATATGGCGAGCTGTCAAACTAGTCTTCCCCGCTTCCGCTTAAATCGCTTATCACCACAATATTTAACATAATTCTTTCTTCGATCCAATCTTGGTCAGTACTCAGTACAGTACAGTTCAGATCTACTCCCTCCGTTTTACAATACATGACTTTCATTTGTTAAAATATAGATGTATCTAGACATGTTTTAGTATATAGGTACATTCATTTTTGAATAAATGGAAGTCAAGTATTATGGAACGGACGGAGTAGTGGACAGTTTTGATAGTGTGGGGAGAATATAGAGGCAGTGCATTGCAGGCTCGACTTACCCACATGCATGCATAAGCAAGTGGTGTTTATACTACGAGCTAATTAAGCAAGCAAGGTCGATCGATCGATCGATCCGTTGACTAAGCAGCCACTGACGCACGCATATAGCTTATCTACGTATGTACGCCGCGAAGCTAGAAAGAACAACCAGCAGACTGTTGGTGGTATTAGCTAGAGTAATGGCGCTGTTGTCAACTTGGTATGCTATGTGGAGTAAAGTACACGTTGCTAACACAATATGCCACCCTTCTTATCTGGTGGAGCGATCGAGTGACCGACACACACATGCGCGGGCCGATAAGCACGCAGCTCTGCGCGCATCGACGGTGTTTTTCTACTACCAACATGGCCACTTGCTCGATCGCTGACAGCAACATGCAACTGTTAGAGTTTGAGTAGTTTACTTCATGTAATCTTAACTTATCTCTATCCTTCTCTCTCGTATCCTTCTCTGTCTCTTAACCAAACCAGGTTGGAGTCCTCTCTGGTCTCTCTCTTGTACGCCACGGCAAGGCATTGTTGCCCCATATAAATATACATGATGCGGCTCCCTCAAGGAGTAGGAACGCTTATATCAAAACTTACATGGTATACAGAGCTAGCCTCTTCCCTATCATCTAGCAACACAAAAACATAACCCTAGCGCCCTTCCATCGCCATCACCATGAGCTCCAGCACCGCCGGCCTCAACCTCGGCGCTCCACCAACAGAGAAGCTCGCAAGGGGGAATTACCTCCTATGGAAGGCGCAAGTTCTGCCGGCCCTGCGAGCCGCGCAGGTGACCGGTCTTCTCGACGGCAGCGATGCAGCGCCGCCGAAAACAGTGGAAATCGCCAAGGCGGACAAGACGACGGCCATTGAGCCGAACCCACTGTATGGTCCATGGATTGCCAGAGATCATCAGGTCCTAAGTTATCTGCTGAATTCGCTCACTCCAGAAATCCTCGCGCAAGTGATCGGCAAGGAAAGTACCCTTGATCTATGGACCGCCCTTACCACAATCTTTGCTGCGCAGTCACAATCGCGAATAACAAACCTGAGGATCGCCATCTCCAACACCAAGAAGGGCAACATGTTCAGTAATGCTTTCATCACCAAGATGAAGAGCCTCGGAGACGAGCTAGCAGCAGCAGGTCGTCCGGTGACAGATGGAGAGATAGTGGACTACATCCTCGCCGGACTAGATCGGGATTACGATCCCGTCGTTGCAGCAGTTGGCACCATCAAGAATTCCATCTCTGTTGATGATCTTTTCTCGCAGATTTCCGCTTTCGATCAGAGGATGGAGATGCTTGGCGACGGACCAGGCTTTCGTTACGCCCAATGCCATGTACTGGGCGTGGCCAATCTCGGGCAGAGGAGGTCATGGACGCAGGGGCGTGGTCGCCCGACTGCGCGCCTCCTCTCCTGTTCGCACAGGTGGGAACAATGGCTATCAGCGCTTAACGCCCGATCACCACCGCAAGAAGCACCAAAGAAAGAAGATGAGGGTGATTACCCCGAGTGCCGATATGTTACAAATATCATGCTGGTGGCGCCTGTGGACTGCTGGATCGGTACAAGGAAGATCATCGAAAGAAAGAAGGTTAACCTCGTCACCAACTCGTACGGCATCGACACTAACTGGTATGCAGATTCGGGTGCTACCGAGCACATCACAGGAGAGCTTGATAAGTTGACAATGCGGGAGAAATACCATGGAGGTGACCAAGTTCACACGGCAAGCGGAGCTGGTATGGATATTACTCACATTGGTAACTCAATTGTTAAAACCCCTCAGAAAAAAATTCGTCTCAACAATGTCCTACATATCCCTCATGCATGAAAAAATCTTGTCTCTGTTCATCGCTTTACACTTGACAATAATGTTCTCATCATACTCTACCCTCACTCTTTTGTGATTAAGGATTTGGCAACGAGGAGAGTCATTCTTAGAGGAAGATGCGAGGGAGGTCTCTATCCAATCACATCATCATCTCCTACGTCAGAGTCAAATAAACAAGCTTGGAGTGTCACCAAACCATCTTCAGAAAAGTGGCATCGACGCTTGGGTCATCCATCTTCAGTCATAGTTCAGCATGTCATTAGCAAAAATAAACTTCCCTTTGTGTCTAGTATCGAGTCAGTTTGTGATGCGTGTCAACAAGCAAAAAGTCATCAATTACCATATCCCACCTCTACTAGTGTATCTACTGCTCCGTTACAACTTATCTTTTCAGATGTTTGGGGACCAGCCCCCACTTCAGTCGGGAGATTTTCTTATTATGTAAGCTTTATTGATGACTATAGCAAGTTTAGTTGGATTTATTTGCTAAAGAAACGATCCGATGTTTTTCAAGTTTTTAGCAACTTTCAAAGTCTTGTTGAACGTCAACTGAACTCTAAAATCCTTGCCATGCAAACGGACTGGGGAGGTGAGTATGAGAAACTTAATTTCTTTTTTCAAAAGATTGGAATTTCTCACCATGTATCTTGCCCCCATGCTCACCAACAGAACGGTTCTGCTGAACGAAAGCATCGCCACATTGTTGAAGTAGGACTAGCATTGCTAGCTCATGCATCTATGCCTCTCAAATTCTGGGATGAGGCATTTCTTGCTGCAACATATCTTATCAATATTCGCCCCAGTAAAGTCATCAAACTTGAAAATCCTATCACTCGTCTTTTTGGTATTACTCCTGATTATACATCCCTACGCATATTTGGTTGTGCATGTTGGCCGAATCTTCGACCATACAACACACGCAAACTTGCGTTTCGTTCCAAACAATGTGTTTTCTTGGGTTATAGTCCTATACACAAAGGGGTCAAATGTCTCGATGTCTCTACTGGCAGAATCTATATATCCAGGGATGTTGTCTTTGATGAATCTATCTTTCCTTTCAAGTCACTTCATCCAAATGCCGGTGCCCTTCTTCGAAAAGAAATTCTTCTACTTCCGGAATTTGATCAAGGGGGCGATAACAATTGTACTAACCAATGTGCTAATAATTCTTCTAGTTCTACTTCTGGTACGCCTGTGCAGGTGCATGAAGAAAACGGCGCTCAAAACGGCCAAGATGATCAAAATCCGGTACAAATTGATGCTATATTTGATGTGTATGAGGAAGAGGCAGCAGGCGTGGAGCACGAGGAGGATACGGCGGCGCCTGCCACACCTGCGCGCCGATCCGCCTTGGATCACGGGCGGAGATCCGCGCGGGATCGCGCGCCTGTCAGGGGGACCAGCCGACAGGGGGATCAGCCGTCCCCGGCCCGCTCCGCTTCTGCCACGTCAGCACGCATGCAAGGCACAGGAGAGGGCACGGGCACACACATGCAGGAGACAGGATCTCCCTCGTCCGGCGCGCACATGCAGGCGACAGGATCACCAGGCTCGGGATTTTCTGCACCAGATTGTTCTGTGGACTCGGCCACTTCTAGTTTGGGTCAAGCCGCACCGGGTTCTACTGGATCCGGTACACCAGCCCGGTCTGCACACATGGATGGATCGCCAGGATTTTCTGCCACCAGCCAGTCTATGCAATCTCCTGTGCAACAGCAAGAACAGCCTGCCACTACTTCAAGGGTCATGACCCGGCTACATAAAGGTATTAGAAATCCCAAGATAAGAAAAGATGGCACTATACCATATGGTATGTTATGTGTTTCAGGTGAACCAGCAAGGTTGAGTGATGCACTTGGAGATCCTAAATGGAGAAAGGCCATGGATGAAGAGTATAATGCACTCATGAAGAATAAAACATGGCACTTGGTGCCAAGTCAGAGAGGTAAAAATATTATTGACTGCAAGTGGGTCTACAGGATTAAAAAGAAAGCAGATGGCTCCATTGATAGGTATAAAGCACGTTTAGTTGCAAAAGGATTTAAGCAACGATATGGTATTGACTATGAGGATACCTTTAGTCCAGTTGTAAAAGCTGCTACTATAAGACTTGTGCTAGCCATTGCTGTTTCCAGGGGATGGAGTCTTCGATACTAGATGTTCGTAACGCTGCGTTTACGCATGGTGTTCTGGAAGAGGAGGTCTATATGAGACAACCACCAGGATATGAAAACAAACAAACACCTCATTATGTTTGCAAACTTGACAAAGCTCTTTATGGTCTGAAACAGTCACCTAGAGCTTGGTTCTCAAGGCTAAGTTCATAGTTGAAGCATCTTGGGTTTATTCCATCCAAGGCAGATACATCTCTCTTCATTTATAATAAGGCAAACACAATGATTTTTGTGCTCATATATGTGGATGATATTATAGTTGCAAGCTCTTCACAAGATGCCACTAATGCTCTTTTGCGTGATTTGAGTTCAGAGTTTGCTTTGAAGGACCTTGGTGATTTGCATTTCTTCTTAGGCATTGAAGTTAGGAAGACTCAAGATGGCATAGTATTGAATCAAGAAAAATATGCCACTGAACTTCTAACTCGTATGGGAATGAAGGATTGCAAACCTTCACCTACACCACTTTCTTCTTCAGAACAGCTTTCGGCATATCAAGGAGAACCTCTTAATGAAGAGGAGAGCACAAAATATAGAAGTGTTGTTGGAGCCTTACAATACTTAACTTTGACACGGCCAGACATATTATTTGTTGTAAACAAGGTTTGTCAATATTTACATGCTCCTACCTCCACTCATTGGACATCTGTCAAAAGGATTGTATGATACATTAAGCAAACTATGAGTTTGGGACTTCAGTTCAGACGTTCTAGTTCCACACTTGTCAGTGCTTTTTCTGATACTGATTGGGCAGGATGTGTTGATGACAGAAAGTCAACTAGAGGATTTGCAGTATTTTTTGGTTCAAACCTTATTTCTTAGAGTGCCAGAAAACAAGCCACCGTGTCAAGGTCAAGTACAGAGGCAGAGTACAAATCACTAGCAAATGCCACTGCTGAGATAATTTGGGTGGAATCTTTGCTTCATGAGCTAGGAATCAAGCAACTTCGTATATCTTGCCTATGGTGTGATAACTTGGGGGCAACCTACCTTTCTGCTAATCCAGTGTTTCATGGTAGAACCAAACACATTGAGATTGATTTTCATTTCGTGCGTGAAAGGGTTGCAGAGAAGAAGTTGGATATACGGCTCATTCCATCTAAGGATCAAGTAGCTGATGGATTCACCAAAGCTTTGCCGGCCAAGCCTTTTGAAGAGTTCAAGAGATATCTCAATGTAGGATAGTTTAGATTAAGGGAGGGTGTTAGAGTTTGAGTAGTTTACTTCATGTAATCTCAACTTATCTCTATCCTTCTCTCCCGTATCCTTCTCTGTCTCTTAACCGAACCAGATTGGAGTCCTCTCTGGTCTCTCTCTTGTACGCCACGGCAAGGCATTGTTGCCCCATATAAATATACACGATGCGGCTCTCTCAAGGAGTAGGAACGCTTATATCAAATCTTACAGCAACGATTCTCGAACTGATGGCCGGTACGGAGGCGCGCGCGTGGGAGATGCGAGCGTCGCGGGGCTGTTCACTGGCCGGCGGGTGTGACGCCCAGAATCGTGTCGTTTTCGTGCGTGCTGTGGGTCGGTCGATCTGGGCATGGGCAGCTGCGAGGTCTACTTCCTACTTTGGCGGCGGCAAATGTATCGTTTAGGCGTGCATGTTTGGTCCTTTTGTTTGTTTCATTCCCCAGCAGTGTTCGATTTTGATTGAGTAGGTGCGAGTCTGAGAAGGTACGTACGTACAAAACCCCGATGATTAGTTTGTCGATGCATGCATCAAGACGAAAATCCAGGGTACAAACTAACACGTCCCACATGAAGAGCTATTCATTTGCTGAATGGTTAATGCAAGGGTACCTGCACGTAGATGTAGGCCATGGCCTGTCAGTTGTTACGCCCGTACCCTGCCCCATCCGCCCACTCAGGCCGGTTCGTCGTATACGTACGTGGCACCGCCGGATTCCGCCTCATCACCATCAAAGTCCGCCAGTGGGTGCCAGAATACATTACTACATATACGTGCGTACGACGGTAACTACACTACACTACAGTGTGCAAGAAGACGTAGGGTCGTCGCGACATCCGGTGCGTCACGTTCTGGTGCCCGCTGGCCTGGTGACAGCAGCCGGGCACCAAGCGCTCAGGAGCACACTGCAGGCGGACGCGGCCACGGCTGGCTGGTGGCCAAAGCCGTAAACCATGTACGTAGCCGTCGTCTCGCCGCTATCCATCAGCAGGTGGTGCGCATGCATGTCGTGTTTGTCACTGTCCGGATTTGCAATGCAATGCAAGCGGGCCGGCGGATGGGCGAGGCGGCAGGCGGCAGTCACGCGGGCATGCAGCTGGGTTCGGCGCGGCGCGGGAGACGTAGGATTTCGATCTCGGCATCACGTCCGGCCTGGAAGCCTGTGCTCCCACGACGACGGTGACGGTGACTGTACCCGGTAACTGTACACTCTGCGGCCAGGAGATCAGGCCGGACAGGGAGATGAGAAGATGCCTCGCTGTGTGTGTGACACTGCACTGTAGGTAGCAGGCATGGCATGAGCAGAGCGCGCAGGTCACTTTCCTCTCTCTTTTTCGATCGAGGCTCCCCTGTTTCGCAGCAGTGCTCTTATCTCGGCGGCCCTCGGAAACCGGAACAATGGGCTGCACCGGTCTATCGCGCCATTGATTTATGCCAGGTCGGCTCGTGTCGCCTATGAACATAACGTAACGCTCCAACAGCGGCGAGACAGGCGTGCGTGCGTGCGTTTTTTTAAAAAGAAGGATGATCCTCGGCTTCTGCATCTGGGCGATGTATATAGTTACTTTATTAATTATTCTAACAAGACCTTATAAAGTAATACAACAGTAAAACCAAAGCTGTCGTCTAAGCAATAAACTGTCACTACACCTATCCAGTTGATGAAGGGGCGCAGATAGCCTGGGCCTAATACAAACAGACATGGCAGCCAAACCTAACATCTAAGACCCGAGATCCCATCCAGGACGCCTGCCGGGCATGGGTCTCACCGGTCCGGCATGCACTCAGAGGCCGCCGCCGCCAACTGCCATCGCTCCATCTTCAGAACTGTACTGATGCATCAACCTTGCTCGGTCCAGCTATCGTCGACGCCACCACAGCGCCCAACGGCACCTTCTCCCGGCGCGCAAACAGCTGAGCACGTCACGGTCGCCACTGATACGCCTCAGCACCATGCTGCCAATTACCACCAGCCGACACAGCTTGAAGTCTTTGAAAGATCTATCGTGCGTAGCACCTGCCGACCAGACATGACAAGGCGTAGCATCTGTCGGTCAGGCATGACTTGACATCTCCACCGAAGCTCCATGCAAGACGAAGCCGCTCCACCTCCAGCCTCTCTGAACGGGAGCACTCCAGGAAGACACGGCGAAGAGTTGAGCACTACAATCACGATGAGAGCCGGACCAGCCGACCGCCATGGCGAAGCGACACCACTAAAGAAAGAACCGCCGCCATCAAAAACGCCAATAACGCGCTGCAGCTGTCCCACCTTCCCACGGACCCAAGGCGGCGCCTTCAAGATGATGACGGAGCCGGGCACCGCCGCTGCCCAACCAAATTGACAAGGCGTGCGTGCGTGCGTGATGGATACGTGGACAAAGACGCTCACGGCTACTCACCCGTAATACGAGCTACAAGCGTTGGCTGTGAAAAAAAGAATGACCTGGTGCTGCATGCGATGGGTCAGGGGTGTAATCACTACTCCATCAGCATATAGCCCAAGTGCATGCTTTTGGCCTGCTCGACGACATCGGGACAAGTCGGGCCATCTACCCGCTGTACCGGGGAGAGCGTCGTGTACTGTGTAGTAGTGCTCTATCATCAGTGCCATGACCTTGAAGCCAATGTTTTTACACTCAATCAAGTCTCTTTGGAGCATCTCCAACGGTCGCACAAAAAATTTGCGTCCAATAAACGTTATAGCACGTCATCATAACACTTTTAAAATCCGGAATCAACTTTGCTTTAGCAGGTGTCCAAAAAGCAGACAATGCAAATTATGTAGCGCGCGCCTAAATATGCTACGTGTGATAGCGTTTTTCAGCGCGCGTTCAAAAACTTTTAGCGCTACAGTTTCTGCTGGAGCTGATCGGCGCCAAAAAACAAACTTTTAACGCGTAATGCTCTTTTTACACATCTGTTGGAGATGCTCTTAACGCGGAGCGCGATCGTTGGTACATGATGGCCGCATTGAGGAGCTGTACGATCCTAGCAAACCACAGGGGCATATCACACGCAAAGGTCCCCAGACCCACACCCACGGGACACGGGTCAAATATTACCCGGGGCTCCGCGGCCGCGCTGGCCTCATGAAAAGCATGCGCAAACCAATCAATCCAACGTGGCAAAAAAGTATGCGTGCACCCTGTCTATGCTCCATAGCGCTGGCTCTCCGCGTCGCCTGTGAGGCGAGCAGCAGTAGGACAATTTAGATTCTACTAGTAAGTGTGCACGTACAATACACGTATTATTTATAATAAAAACATCTATTTTAAATCTTACTTTTTAGCCAATCTTTCTTACCGAGCCTATGAGTCTGGTAGCAGAGATCAAGCATTTGAGGTATTTTTGTATGACTCGTATTACTCATCTCCATCAAAATCAGAATGTGGTTAGTGTTATTTTGGCTAAATTTGCTAGAACTGCGAGTAGAATTATCATTTGGTTGGCCTCCGAACGTAGAGAGGTTACTAATTTATGTAAGGAGGATTGCAATTTTGAACTTTTATGAGTAATACAAGTTCTACCCGCAAAAGTGTCAAACCGAACACGCCAGATTGAGAATGACCAAAAGGGCCATCCGTACAAAAATGAATCTATCGAATGGTTAGATTGTTAGGTGGACAGTGGTATACCCATCACACCAATGTTCAAGTCATGATGCTCGCATTTATCCTGAATTTATTTCAGGATTCCGGCGATGCGCGTTTAATGGGAGAAGAGATTTCCGTCAGTGACTTCGTAAAATCTCAAGACAATATGTCGGTTCAATCTCTTGGAGGTGCTCATAGTACTGTGTTCAGTGGATGAGAGTATGTGCGTATATATGAGTGGTTGCATCTGTGCTGTGTTTAAAAAAAATTAATTTTCCAACGCGTGTACTTTTTTAAAGAGGAATGCATATACTTGTTCTTTTTTACAACTAAATGTGTGCAGTGCTTGTTATAATTGACCAAAAGGGCTATCGATCAAGAAAAAAAAGAACAAAAGAGACACCCCCGACGCTCCATCTCTGAGGCCCTGTTTGGTTCATAAGTCCTAGGACTTTTTTTAGTCCCAACTTATAAGTCCCAAGTCCCTAAAAAGTCCCTACCTGTTTGGTTCCCAGGACTTATAAGTTCCTATAAGACCATATTACAACTATAAGTCCCCATAAGACTCTCTTTGAGAGTCTTATTTCATAAGTCCCAAATGCCCACTTTAAGTCCCTATAAGTCTCTCATGTTTGGTTTAGATGGGACTTATAGGGACTTTTTTAGGTCCCTAAACCAATAAGTCCCTGGAAACAAACACCTTCTCAGTTCTCCACGCCTGACGCTTCATCATTGTGGCAACAGCTCTCTCCCTACCGCTCCCCATTTCATGGTGGCCACGGCTCACTCTCTCTCTCTCTCTCTCTCTCTCTCTCTCTCTCTCTACCTCATCAGGCCGCCCCTCCCCTTTGTCCCACCGCCGGCACGAGGTCCCACACTCCCCCGCTCTTCTCAGCTCCTCCTCGTCGAATTGGTCGCTGAAGTGCCCGAGGATCCGCTCCAGCTCGGCATGCTCATGGCCAACCCAGTGCTAGGCGCTGACGGAGGCGGGCGCGGAGGCGCGAGACTCATCTCCACCGGATCGTCTGCCGTGGCAATCACGCGTCCTTTCTCTCCGTCTGCTCGCCTGGCGCTCGGAGCCTCCGCTAGTGTGCGGCTCCCACCGCCCTGCGCGGCTACGCTGCGTGGTGCCCAGGTGCAGCGGCGGCTGGTGCCCCTGCAACTGCAAGCCGATGCCGGTTGTTTATTCCCCACTTTAGCACTCTGCTATGCTTATTTCCGATTTGAGGTACAGCCGATTCTTCCCCACTTTTGCTATCTAATTGCTATCCATTCCAGTACAGTACATATGTAGCTTACCAGTTTACCAATAGGAAATCATGTTTTTAGAAATTCAGGGTTAATTTTTCAAATGCGAAGCAAAGAGGGTTAAGAGAAGCATAGTAGGATAATAAGGGTTCACATAGGTGTAGTACTCTGTCACTATCATTTAGCTCAAGTATGTATGACTGTAGGACAATGCAGGTTCACATAGATATAGTTATCTGTCACTATCAGCTAGCTCTAATTGAATTTTTTTTTGAAGCAGTTCCATTTGCAAATAGACCAGCTACAAGGGCACACGCATACACATACGCGCACCCTAATTGAGATATCATATTACAATGGTAAGAAATATATTAGTATTTCTTACATGCTGGCAGCTTAAGCAAGCACCCTGCGCTATTAACTTCAGCTAGATGTAGTAATCTGTCACAAGAGCGTGACCAGTTCAGACCACCATATAAAATAGCGGGACCAGCAGCAGACTTCAGAGGAAAAGTTGATTTTATCCCTTAATAAGATGCTCCATTTGACATGCTCTAAATGGACTAATGAAATAATGTAGAACCCTCTGCAACTCTGGGGATTTTGTAATTAACTGCAGATTGTACAAAGTGTCAAATATGTGATTTAAGTAAAATGTAGAGCAATGGAAGTACAAGTGATACGTCTGAATAAAGCATAACCTACAAGAATCACAAGGGCTAAAAATTCAGAACGCAGAAAATCTACATATGCCAAGAAGGTCACTCACCAATAACCATGTGTACTTCCATACTGCGTAAACAGGGGATAAAAATTGTTTGATCTGCAGTTAATCACCTAAGCATTGGGTTAACACAGTGGTGCTACTTTTCTTTTCATCCAAAACGGAACCATCATGTCTTGAGTTTCCTAAAAACAGTAGACATGCATATGAATCCTAGTACTAATTAACAACTGAAAAAAGATGTCGATCAAGCTTCAGAAACTTAGCGGTTGCATATTTAGTTCCATCATTGTTTTCCTCGAAACCACAATCCATAACACCTGCATATATCTCACCTGGAGTATTATTAAATACCCGTCTTCACGCCCTCGAGTATATATCACCTGCAAAATAGGACATGTGCTACTTAGTAAGATTCTGTCTTTTATCTGACAAAGCACTGAATCAAATAATTCCTTTGCCCATGAGTCCAGGTTTCTAACAATTTACTGAGAAGGGCAAAAAAGTGCAGCTTTTGTAGGACATGCCAACACAGAAAAGTAAACATGTAGCAGAAGTGGGAAGGAGGGAACAAGGATGATGGTATTTATATGGAGGTTATGGAGCTGAATTTCTCCCTCTGACGTCCGGTTATGGGATAACCAATCTGCGGCAAGTTGGAAGAGGGGCCTCTGTTCTGTCGTTTGTTGGGAAAATTTGCTCTTATGTAAGAACACAGTTAGATTAAAAGTTGTGAACATAACTTGCCGCAGAGCTTAATCCATGTTTTGCCGCAGAACAAAATACGTAGCCTAGCATAGGTGTTCTAGAGTTAATAACCTACCAGAAAAAAAAATCTAGAGGCAGAGGAGAAAGGATCAGACATTAGCGAAGAAAAGGGGCTAACCATAGAATCCTGTTTTTTCAGTCGAAGTTTATCTCATTATTCATACTCATCATCCTGTGTCCCCTCCCTGGCTCGCCACTTCTGATTACTGCAACTTCTTCCTTCTTCTCCCTGTCCGCTAATCTAGCAGGAAGTGGCCGCCACGGTCTAGTAGGAAAACGTGGCCACGAACCCGCAAAATAGGACGGCGACCAGCCTGGACCGCAGCAGCCGCGATGGTGATCTGATCGGGAGGAAGGTTGACAGTCGCGATGGAAGGTCCGGCGGAGCTTTGGTCCATGGCCATGGCGTCCTGTACGGGAACGGAGAGAGAGGGAGAGAGATCAGCGAGGAGAGGGAGAGAAAGGAGGAGGAGGGCGTTGAGCACGGCCGACCGATGAGGAGGTCGGCGGCGGCTTCGTGAGCGCAGGCGGCGACCGGTGGCGGGGTGAATGGGGGGAAGCGCACGGGAGGAGGGGACGGAGGTGCGGCGACGCGAGGTTTACGGCTGATTCTGGAATCGATCCAGAAATTAGGGAGTTGTGGGCGAGGCTGCGGGGATGCGGGGATGCGGGGCTGCGGAGTTGTGGGCGAGGCTGGCGGGATCTGTACACGCGGAGCGCGGACGATTAGGAGACGATGGCGTCTGTCAGACAGAACATTTGATCTCAGACGTTGATTGAGATTGCAGATTACTGATGTAATATGGTCAGTAGGATGTGTTTAAGTTGATTTGATCGAAGGGTCCGGGTTACCCCGTGTACAGTTTGTTGTGTGGCTTTAGACAAGATTATGTTTGCTCTTTTAATAGTAGTATAGATTCGTCCGCCCGCCCCAGCGTTCCTCGCCGGAGCAACTCGGTGGATTGGGAAGAAGACAAGGTATAGGTCGGTGGTGAATCCTTCTCTTGCCGCTTTGAGTAGCGTGCACGTCTAGGTCTATAAGTCACCTTACGAAATCCAGATTTTTTCAAAACCTTAAGGCGTGGAACATTAAATTCTCGTTGATGCCCTCCCAGCCTCGTTCACGAGCGTTCTCTTCCCCCTCGATTCCCTCCGCTGCCTTGTTCTTACCCCGTGGAAACCCCTGCATGCATCGCGGTTGTGCGTTGGTTAGACTAGCCATAATGGATAGTAACATAGACTAGTAACATGCACATGTTAATAGTTTATGTTACTACCTCTATAGTGAGGAATAACATATGTATGGTAATATGCAACAATTTATTTATTAGGCTATAGACACATCTTGCCTTGATATGTGTGATGTTACTCATACTACTACTCCCTCCTTTCTGGTTTATAGGGCTTATCTCAAAATTTTAGTTTTTCCATTTTATAAGGCTCAATTTGGTTGTTTCCCATCACATGTTCAGATTTCAAGGTGCATTAAATCATTGCATGCAAGTATTAAGAGAAAATTAACCAATGCATGTAATTTAGGCATGCATGCATTGCAATTAATGCATTGGTAAACATACTTTTTTGAAGAAAACAAGAGCATTAATTGGGTGCTTTTGCAAACTACAAAAAGTATTCCACCACTCACCATCTACCTTGGTTGGTGAGATTTTTGAATTGAGCCTTAGACTGGTCATAGTGGGGAGTACTTCGTGGGGAGTAACATATGTGTAGTATCATGCAAGGTATCATTTATTAAGATGTAGACTCGTTTTGCCTTGAGATGCGTCATGTTACTGTAACATATTATGTTATTTCAAATACCTCTCTCCTCATTAAGTACATGCCACATAAGCAAACTTTTCTTGGGGTGTGTTATGTTACTTGCTAAGTTACTCCCACTATGACCAGCCTTATAAACCGGAAAGGAGGGAATAGTAACTAGCTATGTTACCATTTTTCTTTCTTTCTTCATTTATTACTTGTCACATCATCTATTTTATTTAGATATGTGTGTTGTTACTACCTATGTTACTCCCACTGTGGGTAGTCTTAGGCAAGAGCGGTTTTGCATGCAATTACGTGGGCCTGCATGGAGAGCTGAAAAGGCATCCTAATAACTAGCGATTAAATGCTGATTTATTTCTCTTTGTAATTGCGCTCTTATTGGAAGTTTAGCTCGTCCCGCTGCTCCTTTTTGCCCAATCTAAAGCCACCTAAGTCGCGCTGCTACTCCTAAGGTTACTCACACACCTAGACGGAGGGAGTAGAAGGACACTGCCGCATTGCGCACGACTCTCTGCTTCTACGACGTTAGATCAGGAGCAGCTCGATCGATCGATGGATCGCTCGCCAGGCCGAATGTCAAAGGTCAACGTGCATACTGGTGCAAGACAAACAGGATAACGATGGAGTGGTATGTAGTAGTACACAGAAGGTCAACAGATGCAAAGATGTGATTAAGCGGAGAAAGGCTAGCACGGTATTACCTTCGTCCTGATTTATTGGTCCTTTTTGTATTTTATGCTAAATTTTGATCAAAGATTTAACTAACGAAATGTTAATGCATGCCAACAAAAAATATATCGTTGGATTCTTATTTGAAAATAGTTTTTAATGATATTATTTTTTGTGACGTGCATTAATATTTTGTTAGTTAAATGTAAAGTCAAAATTTGGCACAAAATATGATAGGGGCCAATAAACTAGGACGGCGGTAGTAACAGCTTATCAAAAGGCTAGGCACCACAAGGTATGTGTGGTAAGCAATTTCATATTTGAAAATTAAGTTTTGTTGCTGTAGGCTGTTGGATAAAATATCCAAAAGGCATCTACTCTCCCAGCATAGAATTCATAAAAATTGCACCGGTAATGGTACAGTTTGTCACCTCATTATTTAGATCCGCAAAACAATGACACCCATAGTTGATTTGTTGCAAAAAACTTTGGCATATCTTCCATTTCAAATTTTACGAACAAGAGCAAACGGTGATGAAAGTGAGGACTTTGCGCCGGTAGAAAGGGCCAAGGATGGCCAACGACCAGCAAGCTTTGACCTTTGACAAGCTCTTACGACATACTTGGTTAAACGTTTTGTAGCCCAACACATTCAATCACATCATTCCAAGTCTGAATGGAATAGCCGTAGTGGAAGAGGATATGAAGTCGATGACTCTGGAACTTTGCTTGCAAATGGGGCACTCCCACAATTCGGCCAACCCCACTGCGGGTGATCAACGGTCCACACCCTATTTTGCACTATTATCCAAGTGATAAAACATGTCCTTGATGGTGCCCAAGTATCCTAAATTATAGAGTTTACCGGCATCACGGGGCCTCAAAAAATTTAAGCTAGTAGGCAAGGGACACTCCACAACTTAGTCATCCTCGGTGTTGTAGGCAATCAATGGTCCACGATCTATCTTGCGCTATTAGCCAAGGGATAAAACTTGTACATCAGCGGTGCCCAAGCATCCCAAATTATTAGTCAAGCCCTCCGCCAGCACACACACAAACATAGAATTGATTGATTCTCTGAATTAGTTTCGTTGTCACCCAAATTTATTTTACTAAGGTGGCATTCTCATATCACCCCGTCAATTACTTCTACAACATGAACGGATCTAGACACGATACATGGTACCTATTACTTAGCACCAATTTAACACAAAATCTAAGCGATATAATTTGTACTTCAGCCGCACAACTTTCCCAAGTAATTGAGCTTGTCATCTTCCCATGAATTGAAGCTTATAGGCAGAGGAGAATAATAGTAGAGTGAACGACCTGCGGTTAGCTTGTCGATCAAATTGTTGTGTCTGTTGCGATCCACATCTTCTTTTATTTGAGAGATGTAGCCCATATCACTTAGTCCATTACGTGTATGACATGAACTAGTCCAAGCATGATACGTAGTTTCCTTCTACTTAAGACCACTTTACCACGACAACAAAATTGATTGACATGTTGGGTTGTCCCTATCAATTCGGTCGACATTACAAATAGTTTCATCTTTTTAATTGTAGTGTGATGTAGTATTTTGTTTACCTAGTGCAAGAAGTTATTGTGATTTGTTCTCATAGTTAAAAAATATATGAAGTCTTGTATGGATCTCAATGTTATATTGATGAAATTTGGTACTGATTGAGACTTAACTAATTACCAGACACATGAGAATTAGCAAATTCACTACATAAATCTGCTACATGAATTATCAGACACCTCAGAATTAGCAAATACATTCTTTAAATCCGCTACGTGATGGGTGGCATCGCTGTTCTATGGTGGAAAATTCCATTGTATCTTTCATTCGAAATCATTTCAGACGCAAGCATGGTGACGGAGGGAACCTTGAATGTGCAGGAAAGGCAAGGTATGGTCGCCGACCAGCATCTTCTGGATATAGTAACAATGGAAGTCATGGCTATGCGAGTTCTCGTCTTTACAAATTCAAGGGGATTCCACTCGATTGATGAATAGGATTCTCTGGAAGGGAAATCACAATGACGGGATGCGGCGGCGACTGCCTGTGCGGAGTATACCGATTTGGCGACAATGATCAGGGAGTTATGTTCTTGCACTGTCATTGTGAAGCTAGGTGGCTCATGAGCTAGCTAGTTTTTCTATTCGAATTAAAAATCTTGTAACTGAGTAAATAAACATTGCCTAGTGTTGATAAGATCATGAACGATGTAATTGGCGTTTAAATTAATAAAGCTAGCTCATGATGTAATTGGCCGCCAGCCACCAAAGGATATTCTATTTTGAATCGCGGCCAACCTATTCCAAATCGTAGAGCTGGTCGTCATAGCTATCAGTTAGCATTTTTTTTGAGCGGTCATGGCTTCCATGGCTAAAAACGTGGGCAAACTGATTGCCCTGTCATTGAGAAGCGATTAATCAACATCACGCATCACCGGCTGAGTCTCTCATGGTGCTTTTGGTTGTAGGATGTGTGTGTGCATTCATAGGGATGAATACATGTATGTATGTATGTATGAGTGTGTTTGTAGATTAAAACGTCTTGAACTTGAACCTTGATGGGCTGGGGATACCACTGTCGTGCTTGAACAATTATTTAGTGCGATGATTTTTTTTAGATTCAATGTTGCCGCTTTATTTAGACCTCAAAACTCGGAATGTCATCCGAGATAACATCAAGAACAAAATCCGGGGGACCCCCAATCAAACCTTACAAAGTTCATCACTGACTCTTATCCTAGCTAACTTATGCGCGTCAACATTAGCTGAACGAAGAACCCACAAAATCTTGCTATCAGCGAACGACCCCAGAAGGGCCTTGACCTCCTGTACCCATGGACCAGCAGTGGAGAGATTTCTTTCAGCTTGTTGCAGCATTTTCACTACTCCAAGTGCATCAAGTTCCAAATGTTCTCCATGTTTTGACACTGCACCATCTGAGTTCACCTTCACCCAACCGTCTGCAGGTGGTTCCCAGCGTTGTGGCTCCTGAGGCATAGCTTCCCTAGGTGTGCGCGCATGTACCTCACCCCATTCCTTCATATGTGCCGCAACAGAGTTCATTATTTCCTGTGGCGAAGCAATCTGTTTACCATCCCTCGCATCATTCCGGGCTAGCCAAAGACCGTATGTAGCCTGTACCATCGCCTCCCTCTCACTGTGGACGCACCAGCGAACCAGTCAAGGAGCCAGCGAGCTAGGGCACTCTGGGAGTTCAACGAGCACGGTGGGATTGCCACCGAAACTCTCTTCTCTGAGTGGAGCAGCTGCCAGAACCGCACTGAATGTTGACTTGCCCAGAAACGATGAAGTATCGTCTCTTCTCGGCCACATACAACACAAAAAACACCAGGTTTTATCCGACGTCGATGTAATTCATACCCTACGGCCAACCCGTTCCTCATAATTCGCCACATATGTATCTTCATTTTAGCCGGTGCGCTAGTATCCCACAGCGCCATGAACCCTTTGTGCGTATTCACTGAACTGGAAGACTCCGGCTGTCCGGTCCTCGATCTTCCCATGGTCCTCTTTAGGTGGAATGCTGACTTAACTGTAAAACACCCGTTTTTGGTGTAATTCCACGCCATATAATCCTGCTCCTCCGGCCCCCCAATAGCGATCTGTTTTACATCCATCGCATCACCTGGACTGAACATAGCCTCCAATTTTGCCTCATCCCAAGAGTCTGCCACATGCGTCACCCCAGGAAAAAAGACTTGGCCCAGTGGCTTCATGCTGCCATTCCTCGGGATCCGGTTGTCATGGTGTATGTTCACTCGCGAACCGTCCCCTATACGCCATACAAGTCCTTCCCGAAGAAGATCTCTACCATGCAACACACTTTGGAAAGTGTATGAAGCATTGGAAGGGCACGTTGCTATTTAGTGCGATGATGATGCGAGTGTAGCATAGAAATGGTCAGGCAGGTCAAGCCAGGGGAGGCGGTCAAGGGCCCTGGTAATGGTTTTCTCCCCAGACAGAACTTTCCTAAACTGCTCTGTCCTACTGCTGATCACCGCGGAGGAAACTCATGAGCGTTGCACGCGACGACCCGCGGCGATCGAAATTGTTTGGCGTCTTAATTCCTTTGGTCTAATGTATCATGCTACTGGCAGAGTATAATTAGCTTTTGCCTGTGGAAGTCTCCATCTAAGATACTATACTACTCTCTCCGTAAACTAATATAAGAGCATCTAGATCATTGTTTTAGTTATCTAAACGTTTTTATATTAGTTTACAAAGGGAGTATATGATACAACGAAGAACAGATGATGGAAGGTCAGGATGGGCCAGGAGTAGATGCCACGTGATTTGCCAGGGGGGAATTTGAAGAAGAAGAATGGAGACGGGTATTACCTTTGTAGTACTCTGTATGCACCACTAGAAAGCAGAAAACATGGAGATGTTGAACTTTCAAGGTCTATATATTTATCATGTGGTTAATGGACGGGGTTAGTTGAGATGTTGGGATCTACATATGGAGACAGCCTTCTCAGTCCATTTTCTTCTGTATCCCTTAGCGCCAGCGTGCTGGACAAACATGGCCAACATCGATCACGTGAGTTTTCAATATCCTTGTAAAATGGGTGGAGGGAGCCATGCCGCTTTGTTTCTTTTCTGAATGGGGTAGACTAAGGGTGGATTTGAGCGTTCATGGGCCGGGGTGGCGACGGTAGAGGCTTGCAGTCTATGAGGCGTCAAATACATGGAGGCGTGGTGTGTGCATGATAAGCTGACCTGCCTAAGATCGAAGCATGGGCTTGTAGTTGCTCTGGCTTACTGGTTTATCACCACTATATTAACATAATTTTTTCTTTGATCCAATCTTGGTCAGTACTCAGCGGTCAGTACAGTATAGTATACACCAGAGAGATCTAGAGTGGACAGTTTTCATAGTATGGAACCACATGAATCCATGTATGCATGCAAGTGGTGTTTATACTACTACTACCTGATGAACCAAGATCGATCGATCCGCTGACGACGAAGCAGCCACTCAACGTACGCGTAGCAGATCGATGGCTGGTGGTATTTAACTAGACTAGTGCTGTTGTCAACTTTTTTTTTTTTTGCGACATCAAAGGAGCTTTATTATTAAGGAATAGTTGTACAATCGCTTGCCAGCAAGCTAACCAGAATATTTGGGGACTCCTGCAACCACAAGTTGGTGCGGCGTTCCATTCTTGAAAAATAGGCTAAACGATCTGCAGTCCTATTCTGCATTCGATTAATATGAAGACACAAAAACTCCCTCTCCCTCATGAGATCCTTTATCTCATTAACCAGATGACCCAGATATGATCTATCCATCTCCTCGCAATTCAGCTTCTTCACCAAAGACGCACAATCAGATTGAATAATTAGCGGTAATTGTGTAAGCTGTAGTGCCAGCATTAGGCCCTCCCGAGCAGCAACACATTCAACTTCTAAGGCGTCTGTACATTGTGGAATAAACCAGCATGCCGATGCAATATGAATACCCTTCCAATCCCTTGCCACCATGGCTGCACCAGCTGTGTTATCAGTTGAATTAAAAGATCCATCAATGGAGATGGCAACCCACCCGTCCGGAGGCGGCGGCCATGGCTTAAGCTCCTGAACACGGCCATCTCCACTTGGCAAAACAAGAGAACCATCAGCATCGACACTTGTTTTTCCTTTGAGCATATCATATCCTTTATCATATTTAATCTGCTGTAGAGTAAGCATATAACTCTGCAAGAATGCCTTAGTAGCCTCCACCGGAGCAGGTGCTTTGTCATGCACGGCATCATTCCGCAATTGCCAATTCCTCCAAATTATCATCAACACCTTAGCTTTCACATCCTCAGAAACTGTAACCAATAGATCAAATAGCCACTCAGTACCTGTGTTTACAATTGTTTCTTTGGGGGGAACATTCCAAACTGATCCCATGGCATCCCACACCGCAGCAGCTGGAGGACAAGCGATAACAGCATGAAAACTATCCTCCGTCACACGCCCACACCGCTGACACTGCTCATTAATATCGAGGTGCCTTGCTTTTTTGACTTGGCGAGTAGGTAACCCCTCCTTCAATAGCTTCCACGAACATATCTTCATTTTTTGAGGCACGTCGATTTTCCAGAACATACGCCACACCGGGCGATCCCCATCTGGTCGCATACTAGTTGCCTCTCCACCCTGATTTTGTAGATGTTCCAACACAGCAAGATGGTAGGCGCTTCTAACTGTAAATCGTCCATCCTTCTCACAATGCCAAGCTAGAAAATCCTCATCAAATCTACGTGAAACTTTTATTTTGAGAATTTCCTGTACATCAGGCCTTATCATATATTCATTCAAACGTGATTCATTCCATGAACCATCCGGCAGAAGGAACTGGTCCACCCTGTTGAATCTGCAATTTCCTCGATCCCCGAGTAGCTTGCGAGTCCCACCACGTGGAATCCACGGATCTCTCCATACTCTAACTTTTTTGCCATTACCAATTCTCCAGATCATCCCTTTTTTCAGTAGCTCAAGTCCATGTTCGATACCTCTCCATACAGGGGATGCATTACCAGTGAAGACTGTGTCCAACAAGCTTCCCCGTCTGTAATATCTTGCTTTTAATAGTCTCGCACATAAACTACCTGGTCGGTCGATCAATCGCCATGCCTGTCTTGCCAATAGAGCTTGGTTGAAAAGCCTCATATCACGGAACCCAAGGCCGCCTTGATTCTTAGGGCGAATAAGTTTTTCCCATGCAATCCAATGCGTCCTGTGTTTTCCATTTTCTGCTCCCCACCAGTAGCTTCGTATCATACGTGTCAGGTCGTCGCAAGTCGATGCCGGTAATCTGAAAACACTCATCATATAAGTCGGTATAGCCTGTGCGATGGACTTAATCAAAGTTTCCTTTGCTCCACGTGAAGCTTACTTCTCTCCCAGATCAAAAAATCGTTTTGCCAAAGTTGCTTGAAGTGATTGAAATTTGCCTCTGTTCATTCTTCCTTCCGGAACCGGCAAGCCAAGGTACTGGTCCTCAAATTCCTCACTCACCACACCTAACACTTCCTTGATCCTGTGCTTACGTTCATATGGGCATACATCAGTGAACATTATGCTGCACTTGGCCTCATTGATTAACTGTCCTGTCGCCAAGGTATATCTGTCCAAAATCCCCTTCACCAAGGATGCCTG
Organism: Aegilops bicornis; assembly: GCA_021605145.1. Classification (NCBI taxonomy): domain Eukaryota; kingdom Viridiplantae; phylum Streptophyta; class Magnoliopsida; order Poales; family Poaceae; genus Aegilops; species Aegilops bicornis. The sequence goes on from CM038672.1 coordinate 672,660,328, forward strand.
CTCCTCAGATACCTTGAAAAATAATAGCGTGTCGTCCGCAAATAGGAGGTGTGTAATCGCAGGCGCCGTCCGGCAGATACCACCGGGCTAAGACCCCGATTTCTAACCACCTCCTGAATCAAACTCGACAGAGAGTCAGCCACAAATAAAAAAAGAAATGGTGACAACGGATCACCTTGTCTCAACCCTCTGGTAGGTACAAATGGCTCCAATAGCTTCCCATTAAAGTTCACCGAGAATCTGACCGTCGTCACACATTGCATGATCCACTTAATCCATGTTAAAGAAAAGCCCATCTTAACCATAGCCATCTCTAGAAAAGTCCAATCCACCCTATCATATGCCTTGGAAAGGTCGAGCTTATACGCACACTTGGCCGACTCAGGTTTTTGCTCTTGCTGTATAAAATGCATCACCTCAAATGCCACAACTGCATTATCAGAAATCAAACGCCCAGGTACGAAGGCGCTTTGATTCTCTGAGATTAGATCATCAAGAATTAACCTTAATCTGTTAACCATGCATTTTGAGACTATCTTGTATATAACATTGCACAGCGAGATGGGTCGAAAATCTTTCAGACTAATTGGTTCGCCTACTTTTGGAATCAAAACAATACTAGTCTCATTAACTCCCATTGGCATCAGACCTTCTGCAAAAAACTTCTGCACAGCACCCACAATCTCAGCCTTCACTGTTGCCCAGTTCCTTTGATAAAATCTTGCTGGCAGGCCATCTGGACCAGGTGCCTTCAAAGGCCCAATTTGGAATAAGGCATCACCAACTTGGACCAGGTGCTGTTGTCAACTTGGTGCCGGATCAAATCCAAGTCCACTGTATATGCAGCCCTTCTTATCTGCTGGAGAGATGGAGTCACCGGCACACACATGCGCGGCCGATAAGCACGCCACGGCCGACCACTTGCTCGATCGCTGACAGCAATATACTATTCCCTCTGTCTGGAATTACTTGTCGCATAAATAGATGAAAATAAATGTATTTAAAATTAAAATACATCTAGATACATACATTTTAACGACAAGTATTTCCAGATGGAGGGAGTACAACAATCTTTAAACTGATTGCCGGTACGACCTGGGCGATGTGAGCGTTGCCGGGTATGACGCGCGGAAGCGGTATGAATCGCGTCGTTTTCGCGCGTGCCGTGGTGGATGGTAGTATACTTGGGAGGCGAGAGGGTGTATCTATCCGCGCCCGGCATATGTACCGTCCAGCCGTGTGGGTCTGAGAAGCACGTACGTACAAAACCTCTTCATGTGCACATGTTATTTTCATTGATAGTGCATGTCTGAGGAGGCACCTACAAAACCTCGATGATTAGTTTGTTGATGCATGCATTGAGATGATAATTAATCCAAGGTAGGGTAGAAACACGTCCACAAGAAGTGGTCTTAATTTGATGAATGGTTAGTGCAAGGAACCTGAACGTAGATGTAGGCCATGGGTTGTCAGTTGGTGCGCACGTACGTACCCCGCCCCATCCGCCAACTCAAGCCGATGGGTCGTCACCGGCAAGACCGGTCAGTGCGTGCGAGAATACATTTGTGCAGGAAGACGTAGGGTCGTCCGGCGCGTCACGTTCTGGTGCCCGCTCGCCTGGCGACAGCAGCCGGGCACCGAGCGGTCAGGAGCCAGCCAGGACCACGGCCGGAGCACGCACCCGGACGCGGCACGGCTGGCTGTCGTACGTCGCTCCAGCAGCTGGGCTGGGGGTACCGATATCGATCGATACCCCTGTGGCCAAAACCATACACGGTACAGCATTCAGCAGGTGGTGGTGCAAGCACCAGCACGGGTGCATGCAAGTCGTATTGTCACTGTCCGGATTTGCCTTGCAATGCAAGCTGGCCGGAGCGGAGTGTTGGTGTCGGGCACGCAGCTGGGCGCGGCGCTTGCTACGTCTACGTGCTCCCACATCGACGGTGACGGCGACGGTACACTCTGCGGCCAAGAGATTCCTCCCTGTGTGTGACCGTGCACTGTAGCTGAAGGCTGTAGCACGCAGGTCGCTTTCCTTGCTAACACTAGTGTTTCCCCTCTCTTTTTCGATCGAGGATCTACTGTTTCGCAGTCTCCGCAACCGGGACAATGGGCTCCACGGGTCTAGGGCGCCATTGATTTCGCCGTGCGATGTGATGCCCGGTCGGCTCGTGTCGTCTACGAACATAACGTAACGCTCCAACAGCGGCCAGTTAATAAAAGAGGTAAATACATCGATGGTGCTTGAACTTGCCACACATGTTTATTTTAGTGCCTAAACTTGAAAAATACATTGAACTGGTTCATAATTTGGCATGAATATGCAAATATGGTTCAAATCTCAATTATATACGTCCACCATGCTGACAAGGCACGCCAATGTGGCATGGGCCCGTTGTCAGCCACACGACAGCAGGAAGGACAGCGCGTGGCCAGAATTTTTGCAAAATACTCTGGGAATTAATTTTGCTTACAAAAAGCCCTCAAAAAAAAAACTGGTCCGATGGGGTTTTGAACCAGCGCCCTGCCGTTCGCATGTCAGCATGGCTGGCCTGTCGACTCAATCACTTTTGCAGCCATGCACATATTATTCTTTGGGCGCTGATAGGCGCCGGTGCGCCGGCCGAAAGTTTTGGCCGGTCTAGCCCAGCCCGTTGGATGTGAGCCGCGCGGGTCGTTGGATCGAGTAAAAAAGCGAATCGCCCCGGCTTCTTCTTCCTCGAGCACTGGCTGGATCCACATGCCTCGTTCAAGGAGCGCGCGCGCTCTTGTCCCCTCCGGTGGCCGTCCTCGCCGCGGCCCCTGGCCGGTCTTCCTCATCACCGGTCCCCATCCCTTTCTAACCCCTAGTCGCCGGTCCCCATCCTCGCCGGCCGTTCACGCTTGCCCGAGATCCATGTTTGCCATGGATACAGCTCCGCCGCCCGCGCTCCTCGGAGATCTACGCTCATCATGGATGCAGCTCCGCCGCCCGCGCTTGCCATGGATGCAGCTTCGCCGCCCACGCTCGCTATGGATGGGTCCCGCCCGCGCACGCCATGGATGCAGCTCCGCATCGCTGGCGATTGACTGGTTCCAGCAAATAGAATTGCCCGTTGTAGCATTTTTCATTATTTGTCGTAGCAAAATGGAGACACGGTTGCAGCAAAAAAGAAATGTCACCATTTTCGCTGGTTGTAGCTCGTTGTTGCAGGTAGCAACATTTGCATAATGAACGGATGTAACAAAACCCGTTGCCGGACGTAGCAAGTACGTAAGATGGTTGCAACAAAAAGTCGTAGTCGCCATGGCGGGTCGCAGCTTGGCCGTGTTGGATGTAGCAAAACATTATGCCGGTTGTAGCAAAACGCGATGCTAGTTGTAGCAAAACCACGACGCCGGCTGTGGTTGTAGCAAAACGTGACCCTAGTTGTAGCAAAATGCTATGCTGGTTGTAGCAAAATCTATGCCGGTTGAAGCATGTAGCAAAACTGCAAACGTTTTGTCATCTTCTTCCACCTCCAGGCGTCGCTGGTTGAAGCTTTTTCAAACTACAGTTGAAGCTTTCATATGAATGATTGTAGCTTTTTTCTGTGCGCGGTATCCGGTTGAAGCTTAATCTACCGCGGGTTGAAGCTTTTGAATCAAACGGTTGTAGCTTTTTGCATCGTCGATTGCAACATTGGGTGGAGGAACAAAAAAATGCTTTCGTGTTCGCTTTGGGGAGAAGGTGGTTGCAGCGGTGGGGAGGAGGTCGCCCGCCATGGTCTGTAGCATCTCCGTGGACGGTTCCAAAGACAAGGAACTGTGAGCAGGGTTTATGGACGGCGTATCCATGGCGAGTTCCAACTCTGTCTCGCTTGGCGGAACTCGCAGCGAGGGCAGCAAAGGGGGTTGGAATGGGCCGAGGTTGGAGATAGGGATCTGCGCGGGACTGGAGCTAGCCGCCGGCGGGATTTGAAGGAGAAAGACGAAGGGCTGGCCGCCAGCATGCTTGGCTGCGGTTGAGATAGAGAAAGAAAGAGAAGGGGATCGGGAGAAGAAAGAAGATAAGGTGGGGCAGGAGGTGAGCAGAGACGTATGATGGGCCATGATCGCTTGGCTCGCGCGTGACCGGCCCGAGAAGAGGATAGAGGAAAGACGACTGTGTGCGGGCCCTTGTGCTGCGTGGCGTCCGCGTGGGCGAGCGACCGGCCGAGCGTTCGGCCGGTGCGCCGATCCCAAACGTTTATGTATTCCTTTTTACTTTCAGAAAAGAATATGAAAACGAATGTGGCGTCACCCAATGTCGTCCGTTCCCGCTCCATTCTCATCCCTACTACCGTAATGATATGAAACTGGTTACAAAAATGTCAAGGTGATCAGTCAGCGTTTTTGTGCGAGCACTGTCATGGCTAAAAACGTCATCGCCCGGGTACATTGATTGCCCTGCCCATGAGATGCGATTTATCAACATCAGGCGTTGGGGTCGCCCATGGAAGAGCCGGCCATGCACTCCCCCACACAGGCCTTCCTTTTATAGTTATGTACACTGGCAGTCCATTGCTTCGCGCGACAGATATAACAAATTTCCTTTTGCGAAGTATAACAAATTTAAAAACGTGCCGATGCCGATGCCGATGCGAGTACAAAACAAAAATAGTAGTACCAAGGTAGGTCGAGCCAGGGGAGGCGATCTTGGCCCTGGTAATGGTTTTCTCCCCAGATAGCACTTCCCTAAACTGCTCTATCACACTGACGGTCACCTGGGAGAAAATTCGTGAGCGTTGCGCCACGAACCGCGGCGATTGAAATTGTTTGGCTTGTTAATTCCTTTGGTCAAATCTGTCATGCTACCGGCAGAATATAACTATCTCCTGTTTGTGGAAGTGTCCACCTAAGATAGTCATATTACTAACTAAAGATATGGTGGCTTGGCTATACTAACTATGTAAGCATAGGCTCGTAGTTGCTCTCAGTTTGCTTCCGCTTAATCGCTTATCACCACTGACATGATTTGGTTTCGTGGATCCAATCTTGGTCAGTACTCAATACAGTAGAGATCTAATGGACCGTTTTATAGCATGGAGAATACAGAGGCAGTGCATTGCACGCTCGGCTTATACGCACATGTCAGCATCATGCATGCATGCAAGTGGTGTTTATACTCCTAGCTAAGCAACCAAGGTCGATCGAACGGTTGACTAATCCGCCACTAATCGTAGGCAACCTTATTAGGCCTTATACAATGAGAGGTGCTTAAGAAAATGCTTAGTAAAATAAATTGAGTTTTTCTTAAGCATGATGCTTATTTCTACACGACAGACGCTTAATTAAGTGTCTATCATCTACAAATAAACACTGGTGCTTACAGAAAAACTAGTTTATTTCTTTAAACACATACCCAAGCACCTTGTATTGTACAAGGCCTTAGTATCATCTACGTACGCTGCGAAGCATCTACAGCCGGACATCTCAAACCCTTCTCAAGCAGGTGTGCAGACGGCTCGGTCACTTAGCAGTAAAAAATTCTGACCCAGACGAGCGTCTCATACGGATCTCAAATGCACGGACTGACCGACACCCTCAAATTCAGCCCAAGTATGGGGATGGGTGGCCCGGACGCGTCCGCCACGTCGGACCCGACACCTGCTGCCCACTTGACCTCACATATATTCGTCTCCATCCGCTCTCCGGACTAAACGCTAGCCACTATACTCAACTACACTCCGGTAGCCAAGCACCCGTACGGCCATCTCTAGTCTTCTCCGGCATGGCAGGCAATGGATCTGAGTCCTACACTTCCATATACCATATCCATTGATCTGGATCTCGTCCCGCGCGGCCCCTAGGACGAGATGTCCGTCCGCCTTGCGCTCTGCTGCTCCCGAGAGGAGGCCGGCCAACGGCAGCGCTCAGACTCTTCCGTCGGGAATCCATGGCGTCTGCCTAAATGGTGCATGGGTCCGTCGTGAGGTGTGTCGCCGCTGCCTCACCAGATGCGGTGTGTCCTTCTGCCGTCTGAACGCGGCGGCGGATGAGTAACCGCATCGTTGGCGCGCCGAGACGGAGGTAAACGCATGGGCATCGTCCGACGCAAATATGGCGCGGTGGGGTCGGTGTCACATGTCTACCTCGCGTGCTCTACTATATGCCACCCTTCTTATCTTTTCTCGATGGATTGAGTCACCGACACACACATGCACGGGCCGATAAGCACGCAGCTGCCTGCGCAGATTGATGGACCGGTATTTTCTACTGCCGCCACGGCCACGGCCGCTTGCTCGATCGCGGACAGCAACATACAACGATCTTCGAACTAATTGCCGGTACGAACGGGCCGATGTGAGCGTTGCCGGGCGGGTCACCGGTGTGACGCGCGGACACGGTACAAATCGTGTCGTTTTCGCGCGTGCCGTACGCGGTGGATCGATCGACCCGGGCAGGTGTACTTGTGAGGCGAGAGGGTGTGTATATCGATCGACCCAGGCGTGTGCGTTCGGTCCTTTGTTTTTTTTTATGAGCAGAGTTCGATTTTTTTTTTAAATAAACACAGGAGAGCTGCGTATTTCGATTGATTAGAAGGAGGGCAAAGAAGCCGGTTACAGGTTGCAAGCTAGCGCATTAGCCAGCGAGCAGGCCAAAACAAAACAAACGAAAGACAAAAGGACGGCTAGAGAGCCAGCTACTAAAAAACCAATTCTCGCAGCAATAAGTGCCGGCCACCAGCCAGCGCCCAATCGCGTGCCTCCGCTAGAAGGAGGTGCAACATCTGTCTAGTCGAACGCTCGACGCCGCCATCGAAGATGCGAGCATTACGCTCCTTCAAGATTCACCACAAGGTGAGCAGGGCCACCGACCGTGCCAATTTTGTGGAAGTCGGGCCGCAACTCAACTCGCTGAACCAGGTCGTGAGAGAGGGAGGATTAAGCGATGCAGCTGGCTGGAGCTCAGGAACGCCGAACCTGGCAGCCACCTGCGACCATAGTTGCCGCGCCCATGGGCATTCCATGGCCAAGTGCGCCGCCGTCTCCAAGCTGCGATAGCATAGCGGGCAAAAATAGGAGTTTGGCCATTGCCGAGCCAGCAGCCGATCTGCCGTCAGGATCCGCCTCTGAGTGAGCAGCCAGGCGAACAGGCGGCACTTCGCTGGCGCTCACGCCGCCCAGATTTCCTTTTGAAGTGGGTACAAGGTCAAGCCAATGAAGAACAGCCGATACGCCGAGGCAGACGAGTAGGCGCCGTTCTCCGTGGAAGCCGTCTGCGACACCGGCAGCTAGGGGCTGCATGGATCGGATGTTAACCCATAGCCGCACGAACGACGGCAGCGACCGACCGGTCACCCTGCCACGCAGGTCTTGGACCCATTTGTCGCCGGCCAGCGCTTGCTGCACAGAGCGCGGCTTGCGTCGAGCCACCTCGAATAGCTCCGGGGCAAATAAGAACGGCGCGCCATCGGGGAGCCAGCTGTCATACCAGAAACTTGCGCGGCGTCTGTCGCCGATCTTAACCGCGCACGCCGCCTGCAAACATGCGACTCTCCGGTAAAGTCACCGGGGCAGGAAGTCCTAGCCAGGGCGTGTCCGCCGTCCGTTCTGCCCAGAGCCATCACAGGCGAAGGGCCACCCCAAACCGGTCCAGGTCGATGATGCCCAGACCACCCAACTCCCGTGGTCGGCAGACGCGTCCCCATGCCACTTTGCAGTGCCCCCTATGGCATGTTTCCTCGCCACGCCATAGCCATGCGCGGCGCAACCGATCGATTTCCTTGCGCTGCAGAATTCGATTTTCGTTGGTTACTACTCCCTCTGATCGAAATTACTTGTCGCAGCAGAAATAGATGTATCTAGACATATTTTAGTTCTAGATAAATTTATTTTCGAGACAAGTAATTCCGAACAGAAGGAGTAGTACTGTAGTAAGAAGGTACGTACAAAACCTTGATGATTATGGTTTGCCGATGATGCATGCATGAAGATGAGAATTAATCCGGCCAGGTTACAAACACGTCCACATGAAGAGGTCTTAATTCGCTGAATGATGGTACAAGGAGCCTGCACTGCACGTACAGGTAGGCCATGGCCTGTCAGTTGGTGCGCACGTACCTCGCCCCATCCGCCAACTCAAGCCGGTCCGTCGCGTACGTACGTGGCGCTGCCGTGTTTCGCCTCGTCACCAGGTAAATCGGTCAGTGGGTACGTTCTGGTGCCCGCGACAGCAGCCGGGCACGGAGCGCTCGGGAGCCAGGACCACGCACCCGGACGCGGCCATGGCTGGCTGTCGTCGCTCCTGTGGTTGGGCGTACCGATCGCTTCCCCTGTGACCAAAGCCGTAAATCATTTACATAGCCGTCGTCTCGCCATCCATCAGCAGGTGGTGGACGTACGGCTAATTTTTTAAAAATAATACATTTTTTTAATAAAATTTGAAAAATAATACATGATTTTGAGAAAATACATAAATAATACGGCGTCCATTAAAGTTCGATCGACCTCGGCCGCGGGGTAGCCGATTAGGTTCTAGTCGATTACGGGAGGCCGACTGGGTCCAGTCAGCTTACGGAACGCTGGTAGGAACTAATCGGCATACTGGAAGCCGATAGGTGCATGGTCCATGCAACATACGTAGACTGAGTTGTGCTAATCCCGTTTGATAAGCTTGCTAGCTAGCCTCTGCCCAATCGATCCACTTGCTAGGGTGCTTGTGGTATACATGCACGTTTGGCCGTATACGCTCAACCGGCCGGAAAGCAACGATCAACCAAAGGTTGTTTACGTGCGTGTCTTGTGAAGATTGTTCCGGCCAGAAGTAATAGTAAGTACTAGTTCACGTCCAAGGAAAGGTCGATTGCTAGCTCAAGTGCTAGCGTTTACACTTGCGGGTGGTCGATAACGAGTTAGCTTTGCTTTGTTCGCCGTGGTCGTTGTGGTCGTTCATCGCCGCCGTTGGAAAGTACTCAACGTCAGAGGGACCTGCGCCATCAATTGACACAGGCCCGACCTTGACGCCGCAGCCGTCGACTACGCATGTATAAGCTACAGCCGAGTACTTTCCGGCCGGTCGAGCATATACGGCCAAACGTATTGCTAGTGTAAAAGCTAGCCCTCTCATCGATTAGTATACAACAGCTGCATGCACACACAGAACTAGCTAGATCGATTAGTACATCAGCTGCATGCACACGCACAGAAAGCTAGCTAGCAAATCAGCTCATGCACTTATCGGCTTCGCGGAGGCCGACTGCATGCGGCCGAGGCACTAATCGGCTTACTGGTGGCCGACTGGCCTACTCGGCTTACCCGTAGCTGATTTGGCTCTACTCGGCTTGCCGCTGGCCGACAGAAGCCAATCGGCTTCCCTAAAACCGACGCTGTATTATTTTTGAAATAAATCTAAACGGTTTAATATTTCTCAAATTTACTAAATTAAGTGTAATATTTTAAAAAAATTAGCGGACGTACGTAGGAGTGCAAGCAGCAGCAGGGTCGTATTGTCATTGTCCGGACCGGAATTGCAAATGCAGGCTGGCCGGAGCGGAGTGGTGGTGCCGGCCGGCGGGTGAGCGAGGCGGCACGCGGGACGGAGGATTTCCATCTCGGCATCATGGCCAGCCTGGGAGCTTGCTAGCTACGTCTACGTGCTCCCACGTCAACGGTGACGGTGACTGTACACTCTGCGGACAAGGGAGAAGAGAAGGTGCCTCGCTCTGTGTGTGTGACCGTGCACTGTAGCAGAAGGTACGTACCACTATTTCGAGAGACCCCTGTTTCGCAGCAGTGCTAGCACCCATACTCCCGTCTCGGCTGCCCTCGGAAACCGGAACAATGGGCTGCACCGGTCTATCGCGCCATTGATTTCGCCGTGCGATGCCAGGTCGGCTCGTGTCGTCTATGAAACATAACGTAACGCTCGAACAGTGGCCTGTCGACTTGGACGTGTATCGTACACGCAGTGCAGACAGACGTGAGTACGTGATGGATATGTGGACAAAGACGCTCACAGTGTCCCGTACGCTCCAAGCTTTGGCTGTGAAAAAAAGAATGAGCTGGCGCTGCATCCGACAGGTCAGTATACAGTATACTCCACTAGTATAGAACGAGTGTAGGGTATATAGCGCTCGTGTAGGGTAACCCAGCAGGGTTTTTGCTTGCTCGACGATACCGGGACAACTCGCACCATCTGGCCGCTGTACCTCCGAGCGCGTCGTCTAGTGTGCAGTAGTGCTAGTGCCAGTGCTTTCCCATCAGTGCCATGAGTCATGACCTTGAAGCCAACGGATTCATGACTCATCTGCATCTCCCTAATGAACACGATGTTTCTCTATTTGGCGCGGAGCGGTATCGTCTGTGTTTAAAGTAGAAAGTAAAGAACGAGAGAGTTTAAATGAAAGATGATCTATCAGTCTTTATTGATGATAGAAGTGAGGTATTTATACCAGGCGGAAGTACACATGATGCTTGGTGGTCAAGTAAACACATAGTTACTTGAGAGCTAAGGAATTACATAGTTGCCTTGAAAGCCAAGGAAGTACATGGTTGCTTGAGAACCAAGCAACCTATCTAACAATTAACTTAATCCTAATTAGCTTAATTAATAAGCAACTATTCTATTCTTAACACTCCCCTTGTACAATGCCTCTTCTTTGGTATATCCATCATCTTGACAAATTCTTTGAATAATCTTAATGTCTCCTCCAAAAACCCTGTGGGAAAAATATGAGGAGAATAGTGCAGATATGTTGCTAAAACTCCTTTAAACCCAGTGGAAAAAATAATAAGGAGAAAATGATGCAACATATAATGATTATTGTCTCTTGATAACTCGTATGAGAAAAACCTTTGAAGAAGGAGAAAACTCATTGGTGAGTTTAGATAACAATTAATATGTCTTGAGTACTTTCTTTAAAAACCTCGATAGGGAAAATAGAAAGTATGACATATGATCTTTGAGAAGATATTGCCTCATTAAAAACCATTATGAGAAACTTTGAGAAAAAACTCATAAGAAAAAAGAGTGCGATCTGATATGCCATTGGAAACTCCTTTAAAACCCAGTGGGAAAAATGTAAGGAGAAAATGATATGGCATATACAGGCACTTGTGTTCATATTGTCTCATTAAAAACCTTTTATGAGAAACCATTAGGAAAAAAACTCATGAAGGGAAAAAATACAATATATGCAATCTGATGATTGTAAACAGGTTATAGATTTTAGGAAATTACTCCCCCTGAACTTTGCAAACCTGGAGAATGTGTAATACAAATTCCATTGATATGATCATGACATTATGAATAATCTGTAGGATTTTTAAAGTATGTTGTTTGCATATAGTTTCCTCACTTTCTATAATTCGTGAGGATAAGTAATTTTTGAGCAATGTACTTTATGATATTGCTCTTCATATAACCTGTAATTTTTTAGTAACACAAGTGGTAGCGTCTTGATAAATCAAGTTATGTGATTCTGATGAATCTCAACCACATGATTTTGAGTGTGGTTAATCATTCTGCTAAGCCATGCATATTTTGCAATGCTTTTAGATAAAACAATTATGTCAGAATGATAACTGGAAATAGCCATTAAAGCCTATTTGGATGACTTCCATATGAAGGCTATTCCAGCAAATTTAGTCATTGATATGGCATTGTTGGGATCAAAGAAAGAGCCAATATCACTATATCATATCATGGCCATATCTTGTATTTCCTGATGGAAATATCCAAGATTTATTGTGAGCTTGAGATATAAGTTGATATTTCTTATATCGACCATATACCTTTTGTTGGGGGTTGCACTTTGAACAAAGATAGCAAATATAGTGTTAGGCCTGACGTAGTTTGCAATTATGTGAGTGATTTGACATTAGTGAGATATAGAACTTCAGGTCCTGATATCACTTCATTAACACCCCTAGGTATGAATGGATTTGTACCCTATCAGGAGTAGTATGACCATATTACATGTCTTTTATTGATATGATATATCCACAGTGAACTTCTCGTATATGTTTTGGATATATGTAGACTGTTATATGTATTCTTGAGACAATGCTCAAGTTGTAAGCTTAAGCTAAATTTGGTTGAATCCAAATTTTCCGTCTTGAGATGATTTTGTGTATGTTTAGGGATTGTATAGACATTCATGATGTGGTCATCAATATACACTGAGGTGATGAAATAAAATCAAATTGATTCTATTACTAAACATGTAAATAATCATCATTATTCGAGTAATCCTTTTGAAGAAGGAACTCATTTAGTCAGTAGTACCATATGATTTCCGACTATTTCAAGTCATAGAGTGACTTATGAAGTACTACACAAAACTTGTTGCGCTTTGCTTTTGGATTCGGAAGTATAAGCCCTTCAGGGACTTCAGTAGAGATTTCCAAAATGAGCGACTCATATGAGTATGTAGGCACTTCATCCATCAACTGCATGGATATTATTATTTTTTATTGCAATGCTATTCAGTATCGAAACATAATTCCACTCATACCAAGAGGGTATGTTACATCATAATCGATGTCGGGTCTCTGCGTGAACCCTTTTGCTACAAGCCTCGCTTTCTCACCACCTCATTGACTTTGTCTATGAATGAAAATTTTTAGTCACTAGTAGAAAAAGGACCTAATATGAGACACATTAATGCCGGTTTGATTTTGAGCCGGCACTAATGTGTCCAATAGTGCCGGTTCCAACGGCTAGCCGGCCGTTCTCATTAGTAATGGTTCGTCGCGAACCTTTAGCACCGGTTCGTGCCACGAACCGGGACTAAAGAGAGTGGTGGCAGGGTGTTGTCGATGGGGCCCCTCTTTCCAAGATTTTAGTACCGGTTCGTGGCACGAACCGGTACTAAAGGTCGACCTACATAAACCCTTCTGGCCCACCGAGCCACTCTGTTCTTCCCCTTTCCCCTCACTTCCTCTGTTCTTCCCCTCTCTTCCTCGAGCTCCTCAAAAATTTTGCCCAAAATTTGTCAAGATTTGAAGGCCCCCATCCATTCAAATGATCACAAAGGTTAGCAACTTTGTCCTTTCAACTCTCATTGCTAGATTAGCTCTTGCAATGCTTTGTATAGTGATTAATTTGGGAGGAATTATATTTGCTAGTATTTGATTTATATGCAATTTGAGGTCAAAAATAACACTTAGTTTGCATATGTAGGTGTGGTTTACTTAGTGCCTTCTAAATCTCTGTCGTAACCACCGTCGATCGCTCAAGACCGTCCCTGTCATGGCACCACCTTGTGGTGAGGCTCTTGTTCATGAATGTTTTACATTACCAAATTGATGTTTGTGTGATTTGGATATATAGTTACTCGTATAATTATCTTACCCGTATGTTGTTTGTTATACATAGTGCCATGGTTTTGATATCCGTCCCCGTCGGCCCTCGTCCTTGTTATGATTCAGATGTGGTATATTCTCTTTTAAAACTAGTTGTTGCATTTCATATTTATGACAAATTATGCCCATCAAGTTGACATAGATATTTTTATCTAGGAGGTATGTGAACCGGAAATTCCAACCGACCCTATTGTCGAGAGGTTAAATTTAGTTGAAAGAGAAAACGAGTATTTGAAAGAAAAATTGAAAAGAATTGAGGGGAGAAGATGGAATTGGAGTTGCATGTTGCCGATGTCGCCGATGATCACAAGATCAAGATGGAGAAAATGAGGTTGAAGATTAGAAAGATTAGAAAATATGCCATTGATAGTGTGGCTTGGTATCATTATGTTGTTGGATCAATTGTTACCTTAGTTGCGATCTTCATCGCATTTGTTGTTGCATTTAAATTCTTTAGCTAGAGAGTTATTTGTATGTTGCATTTAATTAAGTGTTGTATATGCACTTTATGTATGAACTTGTATTAATTTGGTCTATTTGGTGTGTGTAATGAAGATGAGCCGACAATGGATGTATGATGACAGATACTCTCCTGAGTTCATTAATGGCATGCATACTTTTCTGCTTGCCGCTGAGGCAAACAAGCGGGCGGATGGTTTTATGCCTTGTCCATGTGCTGGCTGTAAGAATGGTCACAGTTACTCTTCGTCAAGAACCATTCACGTCCACCTATTTGAGTCCGGTTTCATGCCCCACTATAATGTTTGGACCAAGCACGGAGAAATAGGGGTTATGATGGAAGACAATGAAGAAGAAGAGGACGACGACGGCTATCCCGGCCATGGGTTCCCCGAATACGATGATACAACAATGGGGAAGAAGCTGAGTCGGCAATGCAGGAAGAAGCTGAAGAAGAGGCATCGATGAGCCCGGCCGATGATCTAGGTCGGGCCATTGCCGATGCAAAGAGAAATAGCGCAAGTGATCCGGAGAGGACGAAGTTGCAGCGCATGTTAGAGGATCACAAGAAATTGTTGTACCCGAATTCGAAGTCGACAAAAAAGTTGGGCACTACACTTGAATTGCTGCAATGGAAGGCAGAGAATGGTGTATCTGACAAGGGATTTGGAAAGTTCCTGGTAATGATAAAGAATATGCTTCCAAAGGACAACGAAGTGCCCGAGAGTACGTATGAAGCAAAGAAGGTTGTTCCGCCTCTAGGGTTAGAGGTGCAAAAGATACATGCATGCCCTAATGATCGCATCCTCTACCGCGATGAGTACGAGGATTTGAACGCTTGCCGGTATGCGGTGCATTGCGTTATAAGATCACCGCGATGACCCCGGTGATGTGGAGGGTGAGCGCCCGGAAGAAGATTCCTGCCAAGGTGATGTGGTATGCTCCTATAATACCACGGTTGAAACGCTTTGTTCCAAAACAAAGAGCATGCGATATGGCGCGGTGGCACGCAGAAGACCGTAAGAAAGACGGAAAGTTGAGAGTACCCACGACGGTTCGTGACCGGAGAAAAATCGAGAGAAAGTACTTTGGGAGGAGTTTGCGGGTGACCCAAGGAACGTATGGTTTGGTCTAAGCGCAGATGGCATTAATCCTTTTAGGGAGCAGAGGAGCAACCATAGCACGTGGCCTCGTGACTCTATGTTTGTATAACCTTCCTCCTTGGTTGTGCATGAAGCGAAGTTCATTATGATGTCGGTGCTCATCCAAGGCCCTAAGCAACCCGCAACGACATTGATGTGTACCTAAGGCCATTAGTTGAAGAACTCTTACAACCGTGAAATGGAACATGTGTACGCATGCGTGGGATGAGCACATGGGGAAGAATTTGACCTAAAGGCATTGCTGTTCGTGACCATCGATGATTGGCCTGCTCTCAAGAACCTTTCGTGAGACGGACAAACAAGGGATACCGCGGATGCACGCATCGCTTGGATGATACCGACAATATATATTTGAATAGTTGTAAGAAGAATGTGTACACAGGACATCGCCGATTTCTTCCGAGCAGGCATCCCGTGAAGAAAGAAAGGCAAGCATTTCAAAGGTGAGGCGGATCACCGGACGAAGCCTCGCCACCGTACTGGTGCTGATGTACATGATATGGTCAAGGATTTGAAGGTAATATTTGGAAAGGGTCCTGGCGGACAACCTGTTCCGAAGGACGCTGATGGACGTGCACCCATGCGGAAGAAGAAATCTATATTTTGGGACCTGCCATATTGGAAAGACCTAGAGGTCCGCTCTGCAATCAACGTGATGCACGTGACGAAGAATCTTTGTGTGACCCTGCTTCGCTTTTTTGGCGTGTATGGGAAGACAAAAGATACACGAGAGGCACGAGAGGACCAGCAACGTATGCACGGAAAAAACGGCATACACCAGGGTCAGGCCAGCTATGCTCTTACCAAAGAAGAGAAATAAATCTTCTTCGAATGCCTGCTCAGCATGAAGGTACCGTCTGGCTTCTCGTCGAATATAAAGGGAATAATAATAAATATGGCAGAGAAAAAGTTCCAGAACCTAAAGTCTCATGACTGCCACGTGATTATGACCCAACTCCTTCCGGTTGCATTGAGGGGGCTTCTACCGGAAAACGTTCGATTAGCCATTGTGAAGCTATGTGCATTTCTCAATGCAATCTCTCAAAAGGTAATCGATCCAGAAATCATACCAAGGTTACAGAATGATTTGGTGCAATGTCTTGTCAGTTTCGAGTTGGTGTTCCCACCATCCTTCTTCAACATCATGACGCACGTCCTAGTTCACCTTTGTGAAGAGATTAACGTTTTGGGTCCTGTATTTCTACACAATATGTTCCCCTTTGAAAGGTTCATGGGAGTCTTGAAGAAATATGTTCATAACCGTGCTAGGCCAGAAGGAAGCATCTCGAAGGGCCATGAAAATGAGGAGGTCATTGAGTTTTGTATTGACTTTATTCCTGACCTTAAGCCGATTGGTGTTCCTGAATCGCGGCATAAGGGCAGACTGGAAGCAGGGCCGGTCCTGGGGCAGGGCGAACGGGGCGGCCGCCCCGGGCCCCGGAAAGTCAGGGGGGCCCTCCCAGGTATATATGTACGTTAGTACGTACGTACAGAATTTCAAAAAAAAGTACATAGTACAGGCATACAAGTCTTCGAGTGAAAAAATCAATTGAAGCCCATCTCAGCGCCTCGCTTATATGGTGGGCCTGGCCCATGTTTGGACGTACGTGGAGACCGGAGAGGAAAAGGAATCTTCGATTCACTAATCACTATTTCCTGTAACGTCGGAACAGTTGTTCCCTGCCTTTTTGGTTGTTCCGCAGTTCCTGTTCGTCTAATCCTCTAATCCTCTTCGACTCGGCCTCCTCACGAACGACGGGACGACTGCGGCAGGTATGTCTCGTCGCACCCTATTCCCTCGCATGTTCTTCTTCCAGTTTATTTTATTTCTTATCTTGATTCCCAACTTGTCAATGGATCAAACAGGTTAACAGGGAATTTTTGTTAGGGCGCTCGAATCATTGCGCGCATGTATTCAGATTAAATTACACAGAGAAGGTACTATACTATGCCCTAGCAGATTGTCAATACATTGTTCTCGCAAAAAAAAAAGATTGTCAATACATTAGATGATCTTCTATACTAAATCTAATATTTTAATTATCTTTTTGCTAATTTTATAAGCTAATTTGTTCCTTTTAATTTCAGCAGGGGTCATGTCGAGTTCGGGTAGAAAGAAAGGAAGGAGGCAGATGAGGAGATAGAAGAATTGAGATGATCTCTTTTCAAATATTATAAGAGTGATACAAGCACTCCATGATATCCAGACGAGTTGGCGATAGTTCTTGCGGGTGACCAAACTAATGACAATTAGGAAGATGATGGTCATACTCCTATTAAAGGCAATCTTGACGTCAACATGGATGATATCACTGTGAGTGATCATGAGCCCATATTTATTTTCTACTGCATATCGGATTTTCTTTATTATGCATGTTACGGTGGCGTCAACTGAATTCTTTGATACAATTATTTTAGGTAATATGTAATACATTATGTGATATGCACAATTATTTTGGACGCACTTAATTATTTTCATTGATACAAATTGTGTCCACATATGATGATTATCAATTAAACATTTATATTAAGGGCCCCGAAGGCCCCGGGATTTGTAGTTTCGCCCCGGGCCCCCGAAATCTGAGGACCGGCCCTGACTGGAAGGAAAAGGCACGCTAGGAGGGCATCAAATAATATGTATGGACGGGCATTCTCTCACTGAAGCACACTACACAGTTCTACAGAATTCCGCCTTGGTGGCTCCGTATATGGAGGAACACAAGAATTTTCTACAGTCCAAACACCCGGAGAAGTCTGACGACTGGATTACACGCGAACAAACGAGGACTTTCGCCGGTTGGTTGTAGAAACGTGCCCTGAATGATGGTGATATTCAAAATGACCTGTACTCGTTGTCCCAGTTACCATCTTCGAATATAATGACTTTCAAAGGGTACCAGATAAATGGGAATACATTTTACACGATCGCTCAAGATAAGAAGAGCACCAACCAAAACAGTGGTGTCCGCTTTGATGCAACAACCAACACGGGAAAGGAAACATATTATGGTTACATAAAGGACATATGGGAACTTAACTATGGATCAGGTGATTTGAAGGTCCCTTTGTTTCGGTGCAAATGGGTCAATATGACACCGCGGGGTGATGGAAGACCCGCAAAGACGGAATGACAACAAGTGGATCTCAACAATCTTGCATGTCAGACGAACCATTCGTCCTAGCCAATGATGTGGCGCAGGTTTTTATGTGAAAGACATGTCTAAGTGCTGAGAAAAAGAAAAGATAAGGAAGCGAATGGATCATACGACGAGCCAAAGCGCCACATAGTTCTTTCAGGAAAAAGAAACATCGTGGGAGTGGATGACAAGACAGACATGTCAGAAGATTATGAAAAGTTTGATGAAATTGCTCCATTCACAGTGAATATTGACCCGAGCATCCAGTTAAATGATGAAGATTTTTCATGGCTACGGCGCAAAGGGACACACGAGAAGAAAAAGTTTCACACCCAAAGATCTGGGATGTGATCGGCTTCACTATCATCACTTTCTTCTGTGTTTCACACCCAGGAGGGAATGTGTGTAATAGTTAGGGTAGTTAATTATGTGTTTTGGCATTTGAAACGCGAAGAAATTTGTTGTGCAAACAAATTCTTTTCATGCATTTACTGATTTTTTCCAGCTAAATGACCCTGAAATTGAAAAGCATTTGAAATGAACTCAGAAAAGGTTGAAAGTTGGCATGGTATCATAATTTCATACAAAAAGCATGTGCAAAAAAGTAGAGAGGGTTACGGCAAAAACTGGATACACTTCGTGTATAAAATGGACAATCTCTTTCGAAGTATCAGGGTTTCCGACGAAAACTAAAATGTTACAAAGGCATTTCATTTTTTAAATAACCTAAGCATTACCAAATTGAATATAATGATAAAACACACTAATATTAAACATAAAAAAAAGAATCACTGGAAAAACTTTTTTCAAAGTTAAGTTATTCACAAACTAGTGATTCACACAAATTTCAAATAATTCAAAAGTTAAACTATTCAAATTTGAAAACTACCGGCACTAACAGAAAGTTTGCAATTTTTTGTACCTAAAGCAAAAATATTCACAAAGAAACTCTAAATACAACAAAAAACAACTCAAAAATAAATAAAACAAAAATAAATAAAGCGAAAAAAATTAACAAAATAAAAAAGTCCGCCTACTGGACCAAAGCGGCCTGCATACGACTAGGAACACAACCTTCAGTTGGGCCAGGATGCAGGCCCGCAAGAAGGCTGATAGGCCCACAGGCGAAGAGGACAGGTAGGCCCAAGAGGGCCTGCTTAGGAGAGGAGCTCGAGAGAGCTACCAGACTGGGCTTATAAACCAGTCACGGTAGCCTCTCGGGTAGCGAGGTGGGACTAAACTTGCAGACCGGCCTCGAGCCAACAAGACCCCTTTATTACTGGGTCGTGGCTCCAACCGAACTAAAGACCTCTCTTTAGTACCGGTTGGAGCCACCACCAGCATACTAAAGGGGTGCGCTCACTGGCTTGGCTCAAGAAAATAGATTTTAGTACCGGTTGGTGGCTCCAACCGTACTAAAGGTCCATCCTATATATACAACACTTAAAAATTTAGTTTCCTCTGCTTTCTTCCCTCTGCTTCCTCTCCCTCCGTCGCTACCGCCTTTCTCGATCGACGCCTTGCCCCGTCGACGTTGTGGTAACATCCCAAAATTCTAAATTTTGGAATGTTATAAACAAATAGATAGATTTGATTGATTGCTTGATTGATTGACTGAAAGTGAGTGAATTCGAAACTTTTTGAAAGTTAGATGAGAGGGAATAAAAGGACTTTCCCAAACTTTCATTTTGCTTTTATGATCTTCGGGAATTCAAATTCTTTTCATCACAAAACCCTGGAGAGAAGATGACATGACTTCTTCCATTTATTTAAATGACAAGGGGTGTTGAAAATATTTGAATTTCATTTGGAAAATATTTCCAATTCTGAAACTTTATGCAACTCAATGATTTTCAAGAGCGAAGATAAAATGACTTCTTCAAAACATATGAAATATGAGTTGGGAGTTTCAAAGAATTAAATTCAAAGTTCTTTTGAATTTATTTTTCAATTTGGAGTTATTGAGTTTTATTCAAATTAGTTTCTCCAAAAATAAAATATATGGAAAATAGGGTAACATGATTCCCTACCTCAGAAAAATGGAGAGAAATCAATTTGAATTAATTTTGGTATTTTTAAAATGATTTTCAGTGGATTTCATTAGGGCAGAAGCACTCTTTGTTTTATCTGATTTTGTGTGGATTTTATTTGGCATTATAAAAATGACCATCTTGTAGGAAATCTTTTTCTGCAAATTTTGATATATTATATGCCTATATAATATTTTTATTTATTCGATTTTATTATTTTTATTTGTCTCTGTTTAAAAACAAAACAAATGTTAAAAAAAATCTGCAGCGCCTTGGGCCAAAGGCCCAAGCCGCCAAGCCGGCCAGCCGAGGCCAAGGCCATCGCACGCACGCACCAAGGGAGCCAGGGAGCCGCCAAGGTTTCCTATTCTTTTACAAATCCTAGTAGGATTTGATCCCGTTTCGTTATTCTGTTTTTTACTCCAAGGATTCCTAATCCTAGTCTATTTCTTGTCCCCTACCCCAAGCAAAATCCTCCCCTCCCCAATATAAATACCCAAGCACCCCACCCCCTCCAACACATCAAATCAACTCCTCTCCTCTCCTCTCCTCTCCAAGGCAAAGAAGAAGACAAAGACCACCACAAGCCGGCCATGCCACTTGCCGCCGCCGCGCCCTCGGCCCTCCTAGCCCCTATATAAAGCACCCCCGAGGTCTCTCTCATTCCTCTCGACCGATTCCCTCCCTCGGGAGCTATCCTACCCCACCACATCGTCCACACGAGCTCGCCGGAGTTCAGAACTCCGGCTTCTCCACCGCTGCTCGAGGTTCGGTTGGTACTTCCTCGACCTCTCTCCCGAGGTTTATATGATCTCCTCTCCACCGTCCCGTGATCTCCTTTCCTCTAGGAGCAACCGCAACATCGGATCCGATCTTCTTCCCCAACTCCGACGACTACTCCGGTGAGATCCACGAAATCCCGTAATGCATTTTTTTCAGAAAATAGCAATCTTAGAAAATTCATATCTTTTAGAGTTTTCAGTATTTTTGAGTGATTCCAATTGCTATGTGTCACAAATTTGCTCAAGTTTCTGTTAGTGTCTCTGGAATTCAAATTTGAGTAGTTTAAATTTGAATTTGATAAGTTTTGTTAAGATTAGTATTTTGGCCATAACTTGAGTTTAAAAATAGGTTTTTAATTAATTCTTTTTGCTCCTGGTCACTTGCGATATTTTTTAGCTGTAGGATTTAGTTTGGTAATTTTGGAGTAATTTAAATTAGATTTTTAGTAAAAACAATACTGTTTTGCTTATATAGTTGTTTTAGTTATGTAATTATTGTTTTTAATTATTTTTAGTTCATTCGTTTTGTAGATTTTCACTTGTTGTTATATGTTTATGTTTAGCTACAGTAGATAAATTTTTGTAGTTATTTATTAGTATTTAGCTACTGTTTTTGAAATTTCTTGTTTAGCTCATAGTGATAGTGGATAAAAATAGTTTTATTAGTTTTAAAAGTAATTCTTTTTCCACTTCAAGTTATATTGTTTTTGTTTCTGTTATTTGTGAACACATTAGTTGTTATATTTATTTAGTATAGTTTATTAATGTTTTAGTAAATGATTTGCTGTTATAGTTGTCTTAGTGTTTTGCTAGTTACTATATTTGTTCTAGTATTAACTAGATGGTTATAGTAGTTTTATATTAGTTCTTTTTGTTAGTTATTAAATTAGTAATTTATTTTCTGTTATTGTATTAGATTTATATTTTCTTTGCTGTAGAAAAATGTTAGAGTAATTTAGTGATGTTATGTTAAGATTTGTGTGAGTTGGTCACCACTAGTTTTTCCTTGAATTTTTCTTTCGAAGTTTTTCCTTTGGTTTTCGACTTGGTTTTCTTTGTTGCTTTTATTTTGATTGAGTATTGTTATGATTGATAGAATTGATTGCTAGGATGATTGCTTATATGATTGTTTGTTTAATATAGATTTTCAAAGGAGTGACGAATAGTTCTACCAAGTCTTTATTCTGAGAGCGTTATTATCTTCATCAAGTAATACCAGGCAAGTTCACTTTGACCATGTTTTTCATACCTATGTATTTTATTGCATCTAGTGTCATCTTCGCAACAATCCCTCCAGTAGTGATATTGAATCCTTGTAGTTGAGTAGTATGCATGAGGTAGGAACCCATCACCCTGTTACCAAGCCCGGACGTTATTTATTTTAATGCTACGCTATAGTAGACGGGGTTGGTATGAGTGCTCGGGAGTGGTGTGAGAATGGAGGATCTACGTCAATGACGACAACTCCATGATGGAATCTGCAAGGACTGCATCTTCAAGGCCTCAAGACTTCAAGACTCGAGACAAGAATTCAATACACACTCTGGGTGAAGGATGGTTGACGGGCACCCTGGAGAAACCAATGGATGGCCGGGATGTATGGAGAAGCGCCATGACATCTTGCGGAAAGCTTCACCCAGACTCAAAGAGACAGAAGAATACTTCATGCCCGGAAGCTTACCTGTGCAACCGCAAGTCACTATGGGCTCTGGCTTGGTTGACCTTAGTTGTGACTCTGGCTGGGACGGTGCTAGCAGGTGTAGAACTACGGTAGGATTGGATGAGCACCGGACAGTGGTCGAGGAACTCTTCGAAGACCATGTTTCGGTCGTCTTGTTCTCAAACACCCTGAAGTGCGAGAACGTAAAAAGAGGGATCGAATCTTGCGGGTAAAGTGTACAAACCTCTGCAGAGGGTGAAAACCTAATTGATTAGCCGTGTCCCCGGTTACGGAAAATTTGAGCCTCTGGACTTGGATCTATCTCCGAACTCTCAACACCGGACTGATAACTTAATTGTGGGCAACTTATGATGATTTTGGGCTATGAGACATCGGTTGGCGGAACCATGTCATGATAGAAAACTCCATAGTACAGACTTCATTTATTCCTTTGATGTAGGGAAAATGAAACCAGCTTTTACGCATAAACAAAACTCGCATACGTGAGCCACAAAGCCATATTGCATATAGTATAGTTTTATCATATGTTTTCTCATGTTGTGATCTTGCCGGTACATTCTATGTACTGACCTACACGGCTGCAATGTATCATGTTGCAGCTACTTTCTTCCGACGAGTAAGAGTACTGCAGTGGTTACGGTCTACATCGAACTCGCCGATGGCGTTGATGGGACTCCACACCGACTATTTCTTTCCATTTGTGACTTATGAGGTATATGTCAGTTTTACGTTAATTATACATGTGATTGCACTTTGATATATACATTGATGTACTGTGTGTGTGCCAAAGATATCGATCTGTGGATGGCACAAAGAACACGTAGGCTTGACCGTTCGAGGTCGGGTCGCCATGATATGGTATCGAGCACATGTTGATCAGAGGACGTGACCCTAGAAATTGGAAAGCCATTAGGATAGGAAATCTCTAAAATTTTACTTTTAAAAAGACCCTACTTCTCATCTTTTCCGATTTTATCTAATAGTCCCTCTTACCACAAATAGTTAGAACATACCATATCCCTTTTGACCACTCGGAGGATCAATCAAGCCACTCGATGAAGGACTAGATATCGGACAACTGATAACCACTTCAGAGTAAAGAGAATTGCATCATTTGAAGACTCCGAAGACTTGAAGAATTTGAAGAATCTGAAGAATTATTTGACCTTTAGAAGACCAAACCCCAGTTATACACCTACGTTAGATGCGATGATTTGTGAGCTGTCATTCGCTTGATGTTTTCCGACAGCCACAAAGTAAAACCCGCTTTCTTCAAAAACTATTGTTTGTATTGTGTGTATCCCTCCCCACCTCTCTCATATCTCATCCCAAAACTTTTGGACCCATTAGATGATGAATGAAGTTGGACCGGTATTCTCTGGACCGAAAACCCAGCCGGAGGCAGAGCTATGGATTCAGAACATGGAGAATCACTTCGGGAGCCATTTGATTTCAAGGAAGAATGAAGTATCTTACGCTCTTCAGTACTTTGAAGGAAGTGCTGCAACATGGTGGCAGATGCATCAAGCTATACAGGGATGGAATGGAGCAAAGACTTGGGAGGAATTCAAGAAGACCCTGTTGAGATCACGTCTCA
Source organism: Aegilops bicornis (assembly GCA_021605145.1). Classification (NCBI taxonomy): domain Eukaryota; kingdom Viridiplantae; phylum Streptophyta; class Magnoliopsida; order Poales; family Poaceae; genus Aegilops; species Aegilops bicornis. The sequence goes on from CM038672.1 coordinate 672,684,484, forward strand.
TCCGGAAGCACTATGATAATCCGAAGAAGAAACCTTGTGCCTGCAAGATTTGCGGAGAAATAGGACACACCTGGAGGAACACAAGGATGGATGCCCTCATTGTGAGGAGAAACACCCAGTGAGGAATGCCCAACTAGTCGTGTGACTTGTTTCTTGTGTGAAGGAACCACCCACTACCCGACTCAAAGGTCACATTTACCCCATGGTGCAACACAATATTCAGGAGCAGGAAGAAGGAATGAAAGAAGCCCTCCGAGAAGTTATGAAAGAACACATGATGAAGGAATGTGTTGAAGACCCCGATGGAGAAGGCCTCAACAGATTTTACTCCAATGCCTCGCTATTCATGTGGAGAAGAAGGACATTTTTCACAAAAGATTGCACCAAGGAAAGAAAAGAGTATCTGGGATACTTCTCGTGGAAGCAATAGAGTTTGATCCACAGGGAATAAAAGGTTTGATCGTAACGAAGAAACCCGGAAGAGAAAACAAAGACACCCTCGTAACAACCCAATTTCTGCAAAGAGGGACAAGAGTCATATTACCTGTTTTGAATGTAAGGACGCCGGGCATTATGCCAATCATTGTCTTGAAAGGAAGCAAGGAACTCAAGCAGCAGGCACCATCTCCAAGAAGCCCAAAGACTTATCGAAAGTTATGTGTTTTCATTGCAAGGAAGCAGGACATTATGCTACTAAATGTTCCTACAAGAAGGAAGCTGGAGTTGAGTAGTTGGAATTTTGATATGGATAATAAGAGTGGTAGAAACCAATTTTTTTTCATGATTACAATAAGTTGAGTTATGTAATAGGTGCTCAGAGTTTGTAATGGATTTATGAAATCACTAAAGTTAAGGTGACATGTTTTCATATGTTTAATTGTATGAGTTGTTACTCTATGAACACGGATTTTGACCATTTTCGAGGATATGAGAAATATGGTCTATGGATGGATTGGTGAATTTCATTTTAAGGGTGATAGTACCCTATGAAGAACACTAGACCAATGGAAATGGAAATGTGTCCCACAGGTTGGAGTTTGGAAAAAAATGAGTTGACGTTTTATCTTTGATATGATGGTATTAAGAAATAAAATTTTATTGGATTTAAAGTGGTGTAATGTTGGAAAATGGAGCAATTGTAACTCCAAGGATGAGTGAAATTGGTACAAGTGTTGAAGTGGGCTCATAAACCCATGTGCCCAGGAATTAATAAGGGTCAAGTACCCACCGGAAGAAGAAATTTTGGGAAGTTGCGATTTTATCAACCGACGATTCTATAGGAGTTTACGCAAAACCTGAGAGTTGTTAAGGAACGATAGATGTTTGTTTGGCTTGCAGAAACAATGGATTTTCCGAACTTGGTTCGTCGACAAGAAAATTTTTGCAATGCTTGTGAGGATGACCGAGTGCTAGAATGCGAGATTCGCTAAACCATGTGCAAGGTAATGATTTGGGTGCAGGATGGATTGATCACCATACCGACTTACTCTTATTATTCGCTTTGCTATATGGGATGGTAAAATCTGAGTGACTTACCTATAGTACAGAGACGCATTTATCAAAACCTTGTTTAAACCTTAGAAAAGTATAAGTATTTTTTCCCTTGTACACGGCAGTTGTTGCCAATCAGAGGTTATATGGTGAGGTTCAACCTGCACCCGCTTTTCTGCAGCGAAACCATAAATCGTTGACCACCATGAGATACCGATATTTGTTTAGAATTGGCGCCAGACCTATCAGCTATGAAGACCCAGTTTTGGGATAACCTTATCAAGATGAAAGGACACAGGAATTGAGGAAAAGGTTATGCCACTACCGGAAGAACCCAGAGAGGAATTGTCCTTACGATCTGAGAAGACCGACACTGTCAGCAATAAGGATGGAGTATATGAGTTTTGATGGAACCGTAAAAATGCTTCTAAGGGTGGTAGCACCCGAGACCCCGGAGATGATCGGTGGATTTTGAAGACCCCCAAACCCTAACCTATTTCTTGCTAGCCTCTCCGAATCTCGAGGACGAGATTCACTTTAAGGGTGGTAGGTTTGTAACAACCCAAAATTCTAAATTTTGGAATGTTATAAACAAATAGATAGATTTGATTGATTGCTTGATTGATTGACTGAAAGTGAGTGAATTCGAAACTTTTTGAAAGTTAGATGAGAGGGAATAAAAGGACTTTCCCAAACTTTCATTTTGCTTTTATGATATTCGGGAATTCAAATTCTTTTCATCACAAAACCCTGGAGAGAAGATGACATGACTTCTTCCATTTATTTAAATGACAAGGGTGTTGAAAATATTTGAATTTCATTTGGAAAATATTTCCAATTATGAAACTTTATGCAACTCAATGATTTTCAAGAGCGAAGATAAAATGACTTCTTCAAAACATATGAAATATGAGTTGGGAGTTTCAAAGAATTAAATTCAAAGGTCTTTTGAATTTATTTTTCAATTTGGAGTTATTGGAGTTTTATTCAAATTATTTTTCTCCAAAAATAAAATATATGGAAAATAGGGTAACATGATTCCCTACCTCGGAAAAATGGAGAGAAATCAATTTGAATTAATTTTGGTATTTTTAAAATGATTTTCAGTGGATTTCATTAGGGCAGAAGCACTCTTTGTTTTATCTGATTTTGTGTGGATTTTATTTGGTATTATAAAAATGACCGTCTTGTAGGAAATCTTTTTCTGCAATTTTTGATATATTATATGCCTATATAATATTTTTTATTTATTTGGTTTTATTATTTTTATTTGTCTCTGTTTAAAAACAAAACAAATGTTAAAAAAAAATCTGCAGCGCCTTGGGCCAAAGGCCAAGCCGCCAAGCCGGCCGGCCGAGGCCAAGGCCATCGCACGCACGCACCAAGGGAGGCAGGGAGCCGCCAAGGTTTCCTATTCTTTTACAAATCCTAGTAGGATTTGATCCCGTTTTGTTATTCCGTTTTTTACTCCTAGGATTCCTAATCCTAGTCTATTTCTTGTCCCCTACCCCAAGCAAAACCCTCCCCTCCCCAATATAAATACCCAAGCACCCCCTCCCTCCAACACATCAAATCAACTCCTCTCCTCTCCTCTCCGCAGCAGCAGCAGCACAGCACCACCACAACGCCGCCGCCGCCACTTGCCGCCGCCGCCGCCGCCCTACACCACCGCTGCCGCCGCCGCCCTACACCACCGCCGCCGCCACTCGGCCCTCCTAGCCCCTATATAAAGCACCCCGAGGTCCCTCTCATTCCTCTCGACCGATTCCCTCCTCGAGCTATCCTACCCCACCACATCGTCCACACGAGCTCGCCGGAGTTCGGAAACTCCGGCGGCTTCTCCACCGCTGTTCGAGGTTCGGTTGGTACTTCCTCGACCTCTCCTGAGGTTTATATGATCTCCTCTCCACCGTCCCGTGATCTCCTTTCCTCTAGGAGCAACCGCAACATCGGATCCGATCTTCTTCCCCAACTCCGACGACTACTCCGGTGAGATCCACGAAATCCCGTAATGCATTTTTTGTAGAAAATAGCAATCTTAGAAAATTCATATCTTTTAGAGTTTTTAGTATTTTTGAGTGATTCCAATTGCTATGTGTCACAAATTTGCTGAAGTTTCTGTTAGTGGCTCTGGATTTCAAATTTGAGTAGTTTAAATTTGAATTTGATAAGTTTTGTTCAGATTAGTATTTTGGCCATAACTTGAGTTCAAAAATAGGTTTTTAATTAATTCTTTTTGCTCCTGGTCACTTGTGATATTTTTTAGCTGTAGGATTTAGTTTGGTAATTTTGGAGTATTTTAAATTAGATTTTTAGTAAAAACAGTACTGCTTTGCTTATATAGTTGTTTTAGTTATGTAATTATTGTTTTTAATTATTTTTAGTTCATTCCTTTTGTAGATTTTCACTTGTTGTTATATGTTTATGTTTAGCTACAGTAGATAAATTTTTGTAGTTATTTATTAGTATTTAGCTACTGTTTTTGTAATTGCTTGTTTAGCTCATAGTGATAGTGGATAAAAATAGTTTTATTAGTTTTAAAAGTAATTCATTTTCCACTTCAAGTTATATTTTTTTTTTTTCTGTTATTTGTGAACACATTAGTTGTTATATTTATTTATTATAGTTTATTAATGTTTTAGTAAATGATTTGCTGTTATAGATGTCTTAGTGTTTTGCTAGTTACTATATTTGTTCTAGTATTAACTAGATGGTTATAGTAGTTTTATATTAGTTCTTTTTGTTAGTTATTAAATTAGTAATTTATTTTCTGTTATTTTATTAGATTTACATTTTCTTTGCTGTAGAAAAAATGTTAGAGTAATTTAGTAATGTTATGTTAAGATTTGTGTGAGTTGGTCACCACTAGTTTTTCCTTGAATTTATCTTTCGAAGTTTTTCCTTTGGTTTTCGACTTGGTTTTCTTTGTTGCTTTTATTTTGATTGAGTATTGTTATGATTGATAGAATTGATTGCTAGGATGATTGTTTATATGATTGTCTGTTTAATATAGATTTTCAAAGGAGTGACGAATAGTTCTACCAAGTCTTTATTCTGAGAGCGTTATTATCTTCTTCAAGTAATACTGTGCAAGTTCACTTTGACCATGTTTTTCATACCTATGTATTTTATTGCATCTAGTGTCATCTTCGCAACAATCCCTCCAAAGAGTGATGTTGAATCCTTGTAGTTGAGTAGTATGCATGAGGTAGGAACCCATCACCTGTTACCAAGCCGGGCGTTATTTATTTTAATGCTACGCTATAGTAGACGGGTTGGTATGAGTGCTCTGGAGTGGTGTGAGAATGGAGGATCTACGCCAATGACGACAACTCCATGATGGAATCTGCAAGGACTGCATCTTCAAGGCCTCAAGACTTCAAGACTCGAGACAAGAATTCAATACATACTCTTGGGTGAAGGATGGTTGATGGGCACCTGGAGAAACCAGTGGATGGCCGGGATGCATGGAGAAGCGCCATGACATCTTGCGGAAAGCTTCACCTAGACTCAAAGAGACGGAAGAATACTTCATGCCCGGAAGCTTACTGTGCAACCGCAAGTCACTATGGGCTCTGGCTTGGTTGACCTTAGTTGTGACTGGCTGGGACGGTGCTAGCAGATGTAGAACTACGGTAGGATTGGATGAGCACCGACGGTGGTCGAGGAACTCTTCGAAGACCATGTTTCGTCGCCTTGTTCTCAAACACCACGAAAGTGCGAGAACGTAAAAGAGGGATCGAATCTTGCGGGTAAAGTGTACAAACCTCTGCAGAGGGTTAAAACCTAATCGATTAGCCGTGTCCCCGTTACGGACAATTTGAGCCTCTGGACTTGGATCTATCTCGAACTCTCAACACCGGATTGATAACTTAATTGTGGGCAACTTATGATGATTTTGGGCTATGAGACATCGGTTGGCGGAACCATGTCATGATAGAAAACTCCATAGTACAGACTTCAGTTATTCCTTTGAAGTAGGGAAAATAAAACCAGCTTTTACGCAAAACAAAACTCAGACACAGAGCCACAAAGCCATATTGCATATAGTATAGTTTTATCATCTGTTTTCTCATGTTGTGATCTTGCCGGTACATTCAATGTACTGACCTACACGACTGCAACGTATCATGTTGCAGATACTTTCTTCCGACGAGTAAGAGTACTGACATGTGGTTACGGTCTACACTGAACCTGCCGATGGCGTTGATGGGACTCCACACCCGACTATTTCTTTCCGCTGTGACTTATGAGGTATATGTCAGTTTTACGTTAATTATACATGTGATTGCACTTTGATATATACATTGATGTACTGTGTGTGCCAGCATACTGATCCAGGGATGGCACAGCAACACGTAGGCTTGACCGCCCGAGGTCGGGTCGCCACACGCCGCCGCTTCGCCTCGCCGACCCCCGCCGCCCCCGCCTCGCCGCCGCTTCGCCGACGCCGCCGCCTGCCGCCCCGTCTCGTCCCCTGTCGTCCCGCTGCCGCCAAGGTCGCTTCGACGTCGCCGTCGCCGCCGCCGTTCGCCCTGTCGCCCCATCGTCGCCGCCCGCCCCGCCATTGTTGCCGCCGGTGAGCTCGCCCCGGCCGCCATGTCCACACACACACACACTACACACACCCACTACACACACACACACAATACACACACACACATTATTAGTTTGTTTATTATAAATTTTTCTGTTTTTTAGTTATATAAATGTTAGGAAATTATTATGTTTTTAGTTATATAAATATTAGAAATGTTAGTTATATAGAAATGCTATAAATGTTTTCTTTTTTTTAGTTATGGAAATATTTATAGAAATGTTAGCAATTTTTCTGTTTTTTAGTTATATAAATATTAGAATTGTTATAGAAAAATGTTAGTTATATAATTAGGAAATTTTAGAATTAGTTTTAGTTAGATGAATTAGATTAATGTCAAATTGTTAGATTTTGCATATATATAGAATTTTAGTTATCACAATCCAATCATTTAAAAAACGTTACTTTTCGCGGGCATATAGTATTTGTTCTCGACGATATGCCCGGCCCGCATCCTCGCCGTCAATTCGCTCGCGACGACGCCCTGCTTCAGAGAGGACCCATGTCCGGACTGGCTCCGCCAGGCTGGCAATGGGAGGTGCTAGCTGGAGGGGCGCGCCGCTTGGTGAGGAACCCGACCTCGGGTCCCGTCGTCGACCCTGATCTTCTTTGGTGGCGTTCGCGTGGGCCACATTCGGTGCAGAGGCAGCCGGCCCCGCCGGAGGTGGTGTGTCGCCGTGTCAGGGACGAAGATGAGCACGTCCATCGCTACATGGCCGCTATGGACGACGTCAGGTTCTGCACTACTTGGCGGGTTCTTTGGGCAGATGACCGGAGATATGATCCTGTGATGGTTCCTTCTCTTTGGGTGTGCACCGCCTACGCCTGTGAACCGTGAGTGGCGCCCTAGATTCTTCTCGTAGTACTCGATCTTTATTAGGTACCTAGCCAGTGATGTATTCGATATATAATATTCGAGACGATGTATTCGAGATTATATATATTAAGACGATGATGTATTCGAGATTATATATTCGAGACGATGTATTCGAGATTCAGTTTTTCCTTATTGATTAATTGCATCCATGCATTGTAATTTGAATACTAAATTGTTTTATATTTCTTCTGTATTAATTTGTAAAGTAAAAGCTATGGCGGACAATACCGGCAGAGAGAGAGAAGAGGAATTGTTCGACATCATACGCAGCCCTCATAGGGTAGATGATCTGATTGAAGATGACGGCTCCCAATATCTGAACAATTCCGGAGAAGGTGATGAAAAGATATTCGATCTCGATGACCGAGCTGATGAAGTCATGAAATATGATTATGATGACACAGACAATGTTAGTGATGACACAGACAATGCTGATCTTCAAATAACAAAGACTTCCGGCGAGGTATATATCTATATAAGCATGCATCCTGGTGATCATCATATGTTTTTTTATTGAAGATATATTAACGAATCGATCTTTCTTGTTTCAGCCCTCCGGATCGAGCAAATCTGCTTCTACAGATAGCAAGACAAAGCGAGGCCCGGGCAGATTGTTGAAAGATGGTGTAAAGTACCACATCGAATCCACCAAACTTAGTGGCGAACCCCTCACGCCTAAGAACGTTGCGGACAAGTGGACTCGTCGGTCTGGAGTTCTTGTGAAGGACAAACTCCCGATCTCCATTCAAGAATGGAAAGAGCCAAAGACTAAATGTCCAGTGTGTTACTTGGGTCGATGATGAGCCAAAAAGACCTAGTGAAATCTCCGATGGAACATTTCACCCTACCAGATCATTTCACTAAAGCGAGATGTGGAGAAAGTCAAGGCCGCTGCTCTTAAGAAGATGGCAATTGCATTCAACACCCACAAGAAAACTGTATGGGCCAACTACCTCGCTAATGAAAGGAAGACTCCAGGTTTCAAGGGAACACTGGAGAAGCAAAGAGAACACTGGGACGATTTCGTGACCTTTAAGGATTCAGAATTATCTAAGGAACGATCGATGAAAAACAAGGCAAATGCCGCAAGAAAGACGTAGTTCCATAGGCTGGGTCCAGGTGGCTACGCGGTGGAATTGCCTAAGTGGGATAAGTCTGAGCAAGAGATGGAGGGTGCAGGGTCACTCCGACATTAGAGCTGGCCCCCCTGTGCGTAACTTGGTTCTATGCGCATGGGGGCGTTGGACCAAGACAGTCTGGTTTCAAGAAGGCAAGTCTAAAAGGAGCCAAACAAAAGATACTTGACGCTTAATAGAAGAAGCTCGAACGGGGTGTTCACGCCAACAGAGAGAACGACGAGCTTACGCGCACTGGAAATCATGAACACCCGGGAAGAACACGAGGCATGGGCGTTATTCCCTGGTATGAGGGCTTTTCGGACTGGAATGACGACTACAGGTCCCGTGCAAGAAAGAAGATGGAGGAGGAGAAGAAGAGGAAGCTGGAGGAGGAGCAGAGGAAGCAGGACGTAGAACGCCTTCAAGGCCTAGAAGCAAGGCACGCGGACCTGGCACTCAAATTCCAGCAGCAGCAGCAGCAGATCGACTCACTTAGCCAGGAAAGGGGTGAAGGAAATATGCCCTATAAAGTTATTATTTATTTCATCATATCATGATAAATGTTTATTATTCATGCTAGAATTGTATTAACCGGAAACATGATACATGTGTGAATACATAGACAAACATAATGTCACTAGTATGCCTCTACTTGACTAGCTCATTGATCAAAGATGGTTATGTTTCCTAACCATAGACATGTGTTGTCATTTGATTAATGGGATCACATAATTAGGAGAATGATGTGATTGACTTGACCCATTCCGTTAGCTTAGCACTTGATCATTTAGTATGTTGCTATTGCTTTCTTCATGACTTATACAAAGTTCCTGCAACTATGAGATTATGCAACTCCTGCCATCGGAGGAACACTTTGTGTGCTACCAAACGTCACAACATAACTGGGTGATTATAAAGGTACTCTACAAGTGTCTCCAAAAGTATATGTTGAGTTGGCATAATTCGAGATTAGGTTTTGTCACTCCGATTGTCGGAGAGGTATCTCTGGCCTTCTCGGTAATACTCATCACCTAAGCCTTGCAAGCATTGTAACTAATGAGTTAGTTATGAAATGATGTATTACGGAACGAGTAAACAGACTTGCCGCAGAACGAGATTAAACTAGGTATTGGATACCGACGATCGAATCTCGGGCAAGTAACATACCGATGACAAAGGGAACAACGTATGTTGTTATCCGGTTTGACCGATAAAGATCTTCAAAGAAAATGTAGGAACCAATATGAACATCCAGGTTCCACTATTGGTTATTGACCAAGAATAGTTCTAGGTCATATCTACATAGTTCTCGAACCCGTAGGGTCCGCACGCTTAACGTTACGATGACAGTTTTATGAGCTTTGATGTACCGAAGTTTGTTCAAAGTCCCGGATGTGATCACGGACATGACGAGGAGTCTCGAAATGGTCGAGAGATAAAGATTGATATATTGGAAGCCTATGTTTGGACTTCGGAATAGTTCCGGGTGAAATCGGATTTTACCGAACACCGGGTTACCGGAACCCTCCCGGGGGTTAATGGGCCTTAGTGGGCCATGAGGGAGAAGAGGAAGGCCGGCCAGGGCAGGCCACGCGCCCCCTTCCCCCCATAGTCCGAATAGGACAAGGAAGGGGGGGGGGGGCGGCGCCCCCCTTTCCTCTTTCCCTCCACCCAAGTCCTAATCCAACTAGGAAAAGGGGGGGAGTCCTACTCTCGGTGGGAGTAGGACTCCTCCGGTGCGCCTCCTCCTAGGGCCGGCCGCACCCCCCCTTGCTTCTTGATATACGGGGGCAGGGGGGCACCCTAGAACACACAAGTTGATCTACGGATCGTTCCTTAGCCGTGTGCGGTGCCCCCCTCCACCATATTCCACCTCGGTCGTATCGTCATGAGTTTAGGCGAAGCCTGCGCCGGTAGAGCATCATCATCGCTACCACGCCGTCATGTCGACGGAACTCATCCCCGACACCCTGCTGGATCGGAGTCCGGGATCGCCATCGAGCTGAACGGTGCGTAACACGGAGGTGCCGTGACGTTCGGTACTTGGATCGGTCGGATCGTGAAGACGCACGACTACATCAACCGCGCGTTGTCATAACGCGCTTCGCTTTCGGTCTTTAGGGTACGTGGACACATTCTCCCCTCTCGTTGCTATGCATCACCATGATCTTGCGTGTGCGTAGGAAAATTTTGAAATTACTACGTTCCCCAACAGTGGCATCCGAGCCCGGTTTTATGCGTTGATGTTATATGCACGAGTAGAACACAAGTGAGTTGTGGGCGATACAAGTCATATTGCTTACCAGCATGTCATACTTTGGTTCGGCGGTATTGTGAGATGAAGCGGCCCGGACCGACATTACGCCAGACGCTTACGCGAGACTGGTTTCACCGCTGCGAGCACTTTCGTTGCTTAAAGGTGATCGGCGGGTGTCCGCTCTCTCACTTTAGTTGAACCGAGTGTGGCTACGCCTGGTCCTTGCGAAGGTTAAAACAGCACCAACTTGACAAACTATCGTTGTGGTTTTGATGCGTAGGTAAGAACGGTTCTTGCTCAGCCCGTAGCAGCCACGTAAAACTTGCAACAACAAAGTAGAGGACGTCTAACTTGTTTTTGCAGGGCATGTTGTGATATGATATGGTTAAGACGTGATGCTATATTTTATTCTATGAGATGATCATGTTTTGTAACCGAATTTATCGGCAAAAGGCAGGAGCCATATGGTTGTCGCTTTATTGTATGAAATGCAAACGCCATGTAATTGCTTTACTTTATCACTAAGCGGTAGCGATAGTCGTAGAAGCAATAGTTGGCGAGACGACAACGATGCTAAGATGGAGATCAAGGTGTTGCGCCGGTGACGATGGTGATCATCATGGTGCTTCGGAGATGGAGATCACAAGCACAAGATGATGATGGCCATATCATATCACTTATATTGATTGCATGTGATGTTTATCCTTTATGCATCTTATCTTGCTTTGATTGACGGTAGCATTTTAAGATGATCTCTCACTAAAAATTATCAAGAAGTGTTCTCCCTGAGTATGCACCGTTGCAAAAGGTTCGTAGTGCCCAGACACCACGTGATAATCGGGTGTGATAAGCTCTACGTCCATCTACAACGGGTGCAAGCCAGTTTTGCACACGCAGAATACTCAGGTTAAACTTGACGAGCCTAGCATATGCAGATATGGCCTCGGAACACGGAGACCGAAAGGTCGAGCGTGAATCATATAGTAGATATGATCAACATAGTGATGTTCACCATTGAAAACTAATCCATCTCACGTGATGATCGGTTATGGTTTAGTTGATTTGGATCACGTGTTCACTTAGATGACTAGAGAGATGTCTGTCTAAGTGGGAGTTCTTAAATAATATGATTAATTGAACTTAAATTTATCATGAACTTGGCACCTGATAGTATTTTGCTTATCTATGTTTGTTGTAGATAGATGGCTCGTCTTTGTTGTTCCGTTGAATTTTAATGCGTTCCTTGAGAAAGCAAAGTTGAAAGATGATGGTAGCAATTACACGGACTGGGTCCATAACTTGAGGATTATCCTCATTGCTGCATGTAAGAATTACGTCTTTGGAAGCACCGCTGGGTGCCGTTCGCTGCAGAGCAACGCCGGAAGTTGTGAACGTGCGCAGAGCAAAGTCGATGACTACTCTATATTTCGGTGTGCCATGCTTTACGGCTTAGAACTGGGTCTTCAACGACGCTTTTGAACGTCATGGAGCATATGAGATGTTCCAGGAGTTGAAGTTAATATTTCAAGAAAATGCCCGGATTGAGAGATATGAAGTCTCCAATAAGTTCTATAGCTGCAAGATGGAGGAGAATAGTTCTGTCAGTGAGCATATACTCGAAATGTCTGGGGTATAATAATCACTTGATTCAACTGGGAGTTAATCTTCCGGATGATAGTGTCATTGACAGAATTCTCCAGTCGCTGCCACCAAGCTACAAGAGCTTCGTGATGAACTATAATATGCAAGGGATGAACAAGACACTTCCCGAGCTCTTCGCAATGCTAAAAGCTGCGGAGGTAGAAATCAAGAAGGAGCATCAAGTGTTGATGGTCAACAAGACCACTAGTTTCAAGAAAAGGTCAAAGGGAAGAAGAAGGGGAACTTTAAGTAGAACAGCAAGCAAGTTGCTGCTCAAGAGAAGAAACCCAAGTATGGACCTAAGCTCGAAACTGAGTGCTTCTACTGCAAGCAAGCTGGTCACTGGAAGCGGAACTGCCCCAAGTATTTGGCGGATAAGAAGGATGGCAAGGTGAACAAAGGTATATGTGATATACATGTTATTGACGTGTACCTTACTAGAGCTCGCAATAGCACCTGGGTATTTGATACTGGTTCTATTGCTAATATTTGCAACTCAAAACAGGGACTACGGAATAAGCGAGCACTGGCCAAGGACGAGGTGACGATGCGCGTGGGAAACGGTTCCAAAGTCAATGTGACCGCGGTCGGCACGCTACCTCTACATCTACCTTCAGGATTAGTTTTAGACCTAAATAATTGTTATTTGGTGCCAGCGTTGAGCATGACCATTATATCTGGATCCTGTTTGATGCGAGACGGTTATTCATTTAAATCAGAGAATAATGGTTGTTCTATTTATATGAGTAATATCTTTTATGGTCATGCACCCTTGAAGAGTGGTCTATTCTTATCAAATCTCGACAAAGAGTGATACACATATTCATAATGTCGAAGCCAAAAGATGCAGAGTTGATAATGATAGTGCAACTTATTTGTGGCACTGCCGTTTAGGTCATATCGGTGTAAAGCGTATGTAGAAACTCCATACAGATGGACTTTTGGAACCACTTGATTATGAATCACTTGGTACTTGCGAACCGTGCCTCATGGGCAAGATGACTAAAACACCGTTCTCGGTACTATGGAGAGAGCAACAGATTTGTTGGAAATCATACATACAGATGTATGTGGTCCGATGAATGTTGAGGCTCGTGGCGGATATCGTTATTTTCTCACCTTCACAGATGATTTAAGCAGATACGGGTATATCTACTTAATGAAGCATAAATCTGAAACATTTGAAAAGTTCAAAGAATTTCAGAGTGAAGTTGAAAATCATCGTAACAAGAAAATAAAGTTTCTACGATCTGATCGTGGAGGAGAATATTTGAGTTATGAGTTTGGTCTACATTTGAAACAATGCGGAATAGTTTCGCAACTCACGCCACCCGGAACACCACAGCGTAATGGTGTGTCCGAACGTCGTAATCGTACTTTACTAGATATGGTGCGATCTATGATGACTCTTACTGATTTACCGCTATCGTTTTGGGTTTATGCTTTAGAGACGGCCGCATTCACGTTAAATAGGGCACCATCAAAATCCGCTGAGACGACACCTTATGAACTATGGTTTGACAAAAAACCAAAGTTGTCGCTTACGAAAGTTTGGGGTTGCGATGCTTATGTGAAAAAGCTTCAACCTGATAAGCTTGAACCCAAATCGGAAAAATGTGTCTTCATAGGATACCCAAAGGAGACAATTGGGTACACCTTCTATCACAGATCCGAAGGCAATACATTCGTTGCCAAGAATGGATCCTTTCTAGAGAAGGAGTTTCTATCGAAAGAAGTGAGTGGGAGGAAAGTAGAACTTGATGAGGTAACAGTACCAGCTCCCTTATTGGAAAGTAGTTCATCACAGAATTCGGTTCCTGTGACACCTACACCAGTTAGTGAGGAAGTTAATGATGATGATCATGAAACTTCAGATCAAGTTGTTACTGAACTTCGTAGATCAACCAGAGTAAAATCCGCACCAGAGTGGTACGGTAATCCTATTCTAGAAGTCATGCTTCTAGATCATGGTGAACCTACGAACTATGAAGAAGCGATGGTGAGCCCAGATTCCGCAAAATGGCTTGAAGCCATGAAATCTGAGATGGGATCCATGTATGAGAACAAAGTGTGGACTTTGGTTGACTTGCCCGATGGTCGGCAAGCAATAGAGAATAAATGGATTTTCAAGAAGAAGACTGACGCTGACGGTAATGTTATCACATAAAGCTCGACTTGTTGCAAAAGGTTTTCGACAAGTTCAAGGAGTTGACTACGATGAGACCTTCTCACCAGAAGCGATGCTTAAGTCTGTCCGAATCATGTTAGCAATTGCCGCATTTTATGATTATAAAATATGGCGGATGGATATCAAAACTGCATTTACGAATGGATTTACGGAAGAAGAGTTGTATATGATGCAACCGGAAGGTTTTGTCGATCCTAAGGGAGCTAACAAAGTGTGCAAGCTCCAATGATCAATCTATGGTGCAGTGCAAGCCTCTCGGAGTTGGAATAAACACTTTGATAGTGTGATCAAAGCATATGGTTTTATCTGAGACTTTTGGAGAAGCTTTGTATTTACAAGAAAGTGAGTGGGAGCTCAGTAGCATTTCTAATATTATATGTGGACGACATATTGTTGATTGGAAATGATATAGAATTTCTGGATAGCATAAAAGGATACTTGAATAAAAGTTTTTCAATGAAGGACCTCGGTGAAGCTGCTTACATATTGGGCATCAGGATCTATAGAGATAGATCAAGACGCTTGATTGGAATTTCACAATGCACATACCTTGATAAAGTCTTGAAAAAGTTCAATATGGATCAGGCAAAGAAAGGGTTTTTGCCTCAGACATAAGGTGTAAGATTGAGTCAGACTCAATGCCCGACCACTGCAGAAGATAGAGAGAAAATGAAAGGAGTTCCTTATGCTTCAGCCATAGGCTCTATCATGTATGCAATGCTGTGTACCAGACCTGATGTGTGCCTTTATATTAGCTTAGCAGGGAGGTACCAAAGTAATCCAGGAGTGGATCACTGGACAGCGGTCAAGAGTATCCTGAAATACCTGAAAAGGACTAAGGATATGTTTCTCGTTTATGTAGGTGACAAAGAGCTTGTCGTAAAGGGTTACGTCGATGCAAGCTTTGACACTGATCCGGACGATTCTAAATCGCAAACCAGATACGTATTTTTACTAAACGGTGGAGCTGTAAGTTGGTGCAGTTCTAAACAAAGCGTCGTGGCGGGATCTACATGTGAAGCGGAGTACATAGCTGCTTCGGAAGCAGCAAATGAAGAAGTCTGGATGAAGGAGTTCATTTCCGATCTAGGTGTTATACCTAGTGCATCGGGACCAATGAAGATCTTCTGTGACAATACTGGTGCAATTGCCTTGGCAAAGGAATCCTGATTTCACAAGAGGACCAAGCACATCAAGAGACACTTCAATTCCATTCGGGACCAAGTCCAAGTGGGAGACATAGAGATTTGCAAGATACATACGGATCTGAATGTTGCAGACCCGTTGACTAAGCCTCTCTCATGAGCAAAACATGCTCAGCACCAAGACTCCATGGGTGTTAGAATCATTACTGTGTAATCTAGATTATTGACTCTAGTGCAAGTGGGAGACTGAAGGAAATATGCCCTAGAGGCAATAATAAAGTTATTATTTATTTCCTCATATCATGATAAATGTTTATTATTCATGCTAGAATTGTATTAACCGGAAACATGATACATGTGTGAATACATAGACAAACATAATGTCACTAGTATGCCTCTACTTGACTAGCTCATTGATCAAAGATGGTTATGTTTCCTAACCATAGACATGTGTTGTCATTTGATTAATGGGATCACATAATTAGGAGAATGATGTGATTGACTTGACCCATTCCGTTAGCTTAGCACTTAATCGTTTAGTATGTTGCTATTGCTTTCTTCATGACTTATACAAAGTTCCTGCAACTATGAGATTATGCAAATCCCGTTTACCGGAGGAACACTTTGTGTGCTACCAAACGTCACAACATAACTGGGTGATTATAAAGGTACTCTACAAGTGTCTCCAAAAGTATATGTTGAGTTGGCATAATTCGACATTAGGTTTTGTCACTCCGATTGTCGGAGAGGTATCTCTGGGCCTTCTCGGTAATACTCATCACCTAAGCCTTGCAAGCATTGTAACTAATGAGTTAGTTATGAAATGATGTATTACGGAACGAGTAAAGAGACTTGCCGGTAACGAGATTAAACTAGGTATTGGATACCGACGATCGAATCTCGGGCAAGTAACATACCGATGACAAAGGGAACAACGTATGTTGTTATGCGGTTTGACCGATAAAGATCTTCATAGAAAATGTAGGAACCAATATGAACATCCAGGTTCCACTATTGGTTATTGACCAAGAATAGTTCTAGGTCATGTCTACATAGTTCTCGAACCCGTAGGGTCCGCATGCTTAACGTTACGATGATGCTTTATGAGTTTTGATGTACCGAAGTTTGTTCGAGTCCGGATGTGATCACGGACATGACGAGGAGTCTCGAAATGGTCGAGACATAAAGATTGATATATTGGAAGCCTATGTTTGGACTTGAATAGTTCCGGTGAAATCGATTTTCTGGAACACCGGGGTTACCGGAACCCTCCCGGGGTTAATGGGCCTTAGTGGGCCATGAGGGAGAAGAGGAAGGCCAGGCAGGTCATGGCCCCTCCCCTAGTCCGAATAGGACAAGGAAGGGGGTGGCCCCCTTTCCTCTTTCCCTCACCCCAAGTACTAATCCAACTAGGAAAAGGGGGGGAGTCCTACTCCCGGTGGGAGTAGGACTCCTCCGGCGCGCCTCCTCCTAGGGCCGGCCGCACCCCCCCTTGCTCCTTGATATACGGGGGCAGGGGGGCACCCTAGAACACACAAGTTGATCTACGGATCGTTCCTTAGCCGTGTGCGGTGCCCCCCTCCACCATATTCCACCTCGGTCGTATCGTCATGAGTTTAGGCGAAGCCTGCGCCGGTAGAGCATCATCATCGCCACCACGCCGTCGTCTTGTGGAACTCATCCTCGACACCTGCTGGATCGGAGTCCGGGATCGCCATCGAGCTGAACGTGTGCGTAATACAGAGGTGCCGTGACGCTCGGTACTTGGATCGGTCGGATCGTGAAGACGCACGACTACATCAACCGCGTTGTCATAACGCTTCCGCTTTCGGTCTACGAGGGTACGTGGACACACTCTCCCCTCTCGTTGCTATGCATCACCTTGATCTCGCGTCACTAGTGCAGAACCGGGCAATAGCACCGGTTCGTAAGGCCCTTTAGTGCCGGTTACATAACCGGCACTAAAGTGTGGTCACTAAAGGCCCCCCCCCTTTAGTACCGGTTCAGCACGAACCGGTGCTAAAGGGCAACCACGTGGCACGAGCCTGCTCCGGGTTGAGTCTTTAGTACCGGTTGGTAACACCAACCGGTACTAAAATTTTTGGGGGATTTTTGGTTTTATGATTTCTTTTTCATTTAATTTTGTGTTTTCCATTTTAATTATTTTTCGTTTCACCCGCAGATATATATATAATAACTCATGCATGCTCGCATCATACATCATCATATATAATAACAAGTCCTACTAGCTAATTAATCAAGCATCATCATACAACTTCTACTCGTTATTAATAATAAGTCATACGATCATCATCCTCATAGTCATCGAACCCAACCCTACATAATTGTTCTTAGCACATGATCATCAAGATCGTAGGATCGGACCTAAACACACTTAAGGTAAAATAGCATAAAACAATATAGACCCTGACTCTCCATTATGAAGAATGGAGATCATCTTGTCTCCAATTCTTGCGCCTCACTTCCTTTTGCTTCCAAGAAGCTCCTTACGACTGTCCATACATTTTTTCCATCCTTTGATTGTCATGTCTCCACTTGTTTTAGAAATCCGGTATGGACAGTTGAGATTCGTAGGATGACCTGGATATATGTTCAAAACACGAAGGATGTCGCCATTCTCGATACATCAAATGAGGCACACAATCCTCTGGGATTCTCTGTTGAAAAACATAGTAATAACTTCGTAGTTAGCAATGATGTACTAGTTTTAGAAGTATGCAAAAAGATGCACGGATGTCGTAATAGTAATAAAACTTACCAGTGGCATCTCCATGGTAGTTATCAGAGTTCAACACGTGCACTAGTGGCACGTATTGACCATAATATTGAGGAGTTCGATTGTAGATATTGTAATTCTCAATATCATTACAAATCCAACCAGATGAGTTTTCTCCTTGTAAGTTAACTCAGAGCCATCGGTGTAGTAAGTTCTATCTACCATCTTCTCGCACATTCTTTGATACTTCAAAATAAGCTGTCAATGGAAATAAGCTGTCAACTATTTTGAAATGAACAATATAAGTTCTATTAATAATTAACTATGTTTGAGAAACTCACATAGCGGTAGAACTGGAGGAGTATCAACAAGGACCCAAATGTCCATATTGTCTTGCTCGATTTCAGGATCACCAAGATCCATGGTGACAAGCATACCCTCATCAAAACCACACAATTTGCAAAATGCTTCCCAATTTTTGCAACCAAAATGGGTTACGCTCTCAGCATTATACAACCACATCATGATGGGTCCTTAGGTGAATTTTCTTCGTTTCAAAATTTTCATGGTCTTCAAAATCCATCCTCTCCAAGACATAGCGTCTTGCATGGCATGGGATTAATTATACTCGAATTGTAAAAGATGAAAATTACACGTTGAAATAGTTGAAGTCATGCTTAATTATGAAACAAAACACTTGTCGTCGCTATGCACTGCTTTCAACTTCAAGGTCTCCTCGAGCTTAATGCTTTGAAGCGCCGACCATCGCCCGTGTGAGGCCTGTCGCACTCACCTCGATCGTCGTGGCACCAGTCGCACTCCCCCGGGAGACTTTCGTCCTCCGATGATGACATTTCCTATGCGTTTATAATTCAAATACTAAATTAGATCATTATTAAATCAACTAGTTCAACTACTAAGCACTTACTATAAATAGAATAATGTAGTACTTACTAAAAATAAACAAGTTTCCCTAGTTCTAACTAAGTCCATTAAACACTTTCTAAGTATTCCATTAGTCCATCTAACTATATATTCAATTGACATTACTATATATTTAACTTTTCTATCTAATTCATCTAACATTCGACATTAATCTAACATTTATATAAACTCAAAATATATAAAAATTAAATAAACAAAAAACTCATTAACCTAGTTATATTAATTATTGAACTAGTTCAAATCTCATATACCTAAATTTTCTTACTAAAAATAAACTAGTTATATTAATTATTGAACTAGTTCTAATCTCTAGTTCGACAATTTTTCTATCTAGCTAGCTAATTCATCTAACATTCGACATTAATCTAGCATTCGACATTAATCTAGTACGTATGTGTGTATGTGTGTGTGTATGCGTGTGTGGTATATGTGTGTGTGTGTGTGTGTGCCAGACGCCGCCACCTCAGACGATGAAAGGGGCGCCGCGTGACGGGCGGGGACGGACGAGGCGGCGTTTCGGGCGGCGGGGACGGACGAGGCGTGGCGGCGTTCAATGACGGCGGCGGCGGCCGGTACGCGAGGAGAGAGAGCGAGATACTTACGGATGGCGGCGCGACGACGACGGACGGCGGCGTGACGCTCGGGCGGCGGCGGGGGACGGCATTTACGACGGGCGACGGGCGGCGGCGACGGAGCGGCGCGAGAGAGGTTGACGAAAGAAGTGGGGAGATGTAACTGAAATTTCGTAAGTGTATATATAGGGTGAGCCTTTAGTACCGGTTGGAGCCACCAACCGGTACTAAAGGCCAGGCAAAGAGGCGGGAAGAGCAGGCCTTTAGTACCGGTTGGTGGCTCCAACTGGTACTAAATGATGGTCTTTAGTACCGGTTGGAGCCACCAACCGGTACTAAAGGCCTCAAGGCCGCTACTCCCAAAGTTTAGTCCCACCTCGCCAGGCGAAGGGCAGCCGCACTAGTTTATAAACCCAGCAGCGGCTACCTCTTCGAACTCCTCTATATAGCAGGCTTATGGGCCTAAATTCTGCGCGCTGCCCTGTGAGTCTGCGGGGCCTTTAAGGCCTGTAATTGCACTCCTGTGGCCTAGCAGGCCCATAGGGCAGCGCCCCAATTTTTTGTAGTTTTTTTCGTTTCTGCTATTTTTTCTTCTATTTCTCTCTGTGTAGTTTTTTGTATAGTTTTTTCTTTTCTGTTATATTTATTTTCTTCTATTTATTTGTGAGTAGTTTTTCATCTAGTTTGCCAAAATTCAACATTTTCAGAGTTCATTTTGTAGTGATTTTAAATTTCACGGTCATTTTGTAAACAATTGAAAAATAGCAAATATAATTTTTCCTTTTCTGCTTTATTTTTCTTCTATTTATTTCTGAGCAGTTTTTCTTTTCTGCTATATTTATTTTGTTCTATTTATTTCTGAGTATTTTTTAATATAGTTTTTTCTTTTCAGCAATAGTTTTTTCTTTTCTGCTATTTTTCTTTTCTGCTATTTTTTCTTTTACGCAAAACTTGATGGTCAAAGTCTGGAGTTATAACCAAAGTTAAAAAAAAAGAAATGCCGGCGTGCAGTTAGTTTTTGCCATAATGTAAGAAGTCCGGAGTTGTAATAAGTTATTAAAAATAAAAGAGGTGCAATGCTCGTTAATTTGCTTCAAGCCTTTCAGAATAGTGTAAACTGCACTGCGCATAGCTCCGTGCAATCTACCATATTCTGAAGGCTTGAAGCTAACTAACGTGAGCTTTGAGCCTCTTCTTCATCGTCTCTGCACTCGTGGCTTATAAACCGCTCCTAGTCCCTCTCTCTTGGCAAGGTGGGACTAAAAAACAGCTTCCTAAGCAAGCTGTAGTACTGGTCACCCTTTAGTACTGTTGGAGCCACCAACCGTACTAAAGGTGGTGCGCTTAAAACAGTTATGGCAAATGAAGGCAGAAATGGTTGAAAGTTGATGGCGTCGCTTTGAATGGTGCATCTTGAATGCACAAAAGTCTGGAGTTGTAATAATTTAAAAAAATGAAATGCCTTTGTATAACAGATGAGTTTAATTTCGTCTCAAACCTGAATACTTGAAAGAGATTGTCCAGTTTATGAATGAAGTGCATCTAGTTTTTGTCGTAACCCTCTCTACTTTTTGAACAATCTATGTGGGTGAAATGATGATACCATGCCAAGTTTCAACTTTTTCAGAGTTCATTTGTAGTGCTTTTCAATTTCCAGGTCATTTAGTTCTCAAAACAAATCATTGAATGCATGAAAAATAGCAAATGAAGGCAGAAATGGTTGAAAGTTGATGGCGTCGCTTTGAATGGTGCATACTGAACGCAAAAAATATAAGAGCATTTACATCATGATCTTATATTTCTTTACTGATCTAAATTGTCAATATGATCATATAACATCAAAAATACTTTGATCATCAATGATCTTTGTGTGTACAATCTGAATTGTCAATATGAGTCATCAACGATTTATAAACCGATGAAGACTCATATTGAGGCCACAAATTCTACACATAGAGTTCAATGAAGACCAAGTGCTTATGATAGTTTGAGAAATAACATATTTAAGGTGGTAAAAGGCTTGTTAGGGGAACGAGGTGGGACTAATTAAAACATCCTGCTACAACGTCATTAGTACCGGTTCGTGGTACGAACCGGCACTAAATGGTGATGGTGGGGCCATAGCCTGACCGCAGGCTGACACAACCTCTTTAGTACCGGTTCGCGGCATGAACCGGTACTAAAGGTTCGCCACGAACCGGTGCTATTGATCGGCCCCACGAACCGGCACTAATGTATACATTAGTACCGGCTCAAATTCAAACCGGCACTAATGTGCTTCACGTATGACCCTTTTTCTACTAGTGCGTATGCGTAGGAATTTTTTTGAAATTACTACGTTCCCCAACAAGGGGGTCTCAGCAGCGGCAGCAGCAAGCGGATGATCATCTAGCATTGGATAGCACCGTCCCATACATGCCGAGAAGCAGCGTTGGTTCTGCCCCTGGCGACACACTGCTGGATACATACCCTGTGGATGACATCATAGAGAACACTAACTGTGAGCTACACTCCAAAATGAAGAACATATCCATGAAGGTGGCGGACGGCGTTGCTTTTCCAGTGACCCCCGAAGCAACCTACCATTGCATCCCGATTACAGAGGGCTATGCTCGTGTCATGGTTGATGAAGTGGTGAACCCATATTCGGGGCTTACGCTTGACATTCCTGGAGGTGAAGACGAGCGCACACTGGGAGAGGCCATACATCGTATCATCCTATGGAGAAAGGATTGCATCATCTTTCGAAGTCCATCGACACTGCGTCGTCTGCCGACTCCTCGAAGTCCGCCATCGAGTCAGCCAGACTCCGCCTCCAAGTCCACGAACGCCTCCTCCTCAAGTCCGCCACCTCCTCCGCGGTTTCAAGTCCGCACCGTGTCGCCACACCTCCTGCTTCAAGTCCGGCACATCGTCAGGCCACTTCTCTGGTCCAACTCCATGTCGGCCGTCTCCGCTGCCTCAACAATCGCAGAAGAGACATGCCGCAGCTTTGGTGCGAGCGGCACGAGTCGAGGTAGTTCAGAAGTACAAAGCGGAGACAAGCGATATAAATATGGTCCAAGCCTCACTCCTCTTCCTCGGAGGCCTTACGACATGACCGAGGAGCAAAACGCAGCCATAGTACAGTGCCCAAGTGGACGCCCATTTTGGACGAAACCGCACCGCCGCCAAAGGAGAAAGTGCACGAGAAAACGATTGACCACTTCATTCATATGGCTAGAGGACCAGCTCCCAAGCCTGTTGACCCAGACTATGAGCGCCAAATCAGGAAGCTACATCGAGCACGGCTCTGAAGGAAGCGAAGCTGGAGCTCGAGCCAACAAGCACCGCAAAAAATGCGGGAAAACCGTTCACCATTGAAATAAAGCGGCGCAAGCGATCCCCCCGCTTGTTGTGCCAACAACACATGAGAGGAGTACGCGCGCCAAATATTATTGTGGGAAAACCGTTAGCGTTCCCCAGCAGGGCGATGTGGTAATAACGGAGGAGCATATCATGCAGGCTGAAATGCTCAAGATCTCTATTGGACAACTCCTCGAAATCGAGCCCATGTCTCCGCTTAAAGAATCGGAAATAAAATTGAAATATGCCAGGGGCCAACCTTTGGTCCATCCAGACAAGGTCAAGGAGCTCCCAACGAGAATGTATGAATTGCATCAATGGTACATGAACATGACCAAGATTTCCAATCGAGTGTCCCTCATGGTGAATGTCAAGAAGGATCATTATTACCATGAGAAAACTCTGTCCATTGAGTATACAGAACTTTTTCAGTTATACAATCAAGACGCACTCGACAAGTCTATCGTCAGTTGCTATTGTTTGTAAGTGATTTCTTTCTGTAATTTAAGTCTCAAGCTAATTATGTAGTGATAATTTTGATCAATCATTACATGTAATTATCCTCACTATATTCTTTGCTGTGGTATTATATGCAGGATGAAGATGTATGAAATGAAAAAATCTGGACGCTATGGCATTGGGTTCATTGACCCAAATACCGTTAATGAGGACATATGGAAGTTTCCATTTTATCAAGCAGGTGTAGAGGCCAGCATGGTAGAGTTCTTGAAGCGCCTCAATAGCAATGAAGATATACTACTTCCTTACAACTTCCTATGAGTCACACTGTCTTGTACTACAAATTTTGTTTTTGCTTACTAGCTAGCTAGATGTTAATAATTAAATGTATACGGTTTACGGTAGTTGATTAATTTTATGCACATGCCCGCTTATTTAAGACATGCAAATGTGTGCGCATGCAGTTGGCACTGGGTCTTGATAGACATTAAAGTTGAGGAAGGAAAAGTTGAATTAATGGACTCACTAACTAAAGAAGAAAGTGACTTCACCATCGTGAAGGGGATAGTCAACAGGTAATTTCAATCATTATTAACTATATATATCTCGGCCTATTATTAGTTTGTCATTTTCTGATATGAACTATTTAATAACCCCTTTATTAATTTTCTTTGCGGTGGCAGGGCATGGGCAAAGTTCATCGCGGTGACTCGGTAATGGAAACAAAAGTTGTTTTTGCATCGACCAAAGGTAAGTAATTAAGTAGTACTAGCTAGCTACCATCTCTTTAATTCTTGTTTCAATATCATTAACTAATTATCATGCTTGATTAATCATTATCTGATTCAATTCCATTCTCGTAAAGGCCCTGAAGCACGCGACGGGGAATAATCTGTGTGCATTCTACGTTTGCGAGAACATTCGCATGATGACGTCTGAAAAGAGCAGATCTGATAGACAGGACTGGCACGCTTTGTCGTAACACTATTCACACCATTATCGATATCTAGTCACACAACTAACACACATGCATATTGATCTCCTTCTTAACAGTTCAGAGAGGTGCGGGATAAGCTCCTACCATCGTAACGCATACTAGCACTTCAAGAGGAAATAGCCGGATTTTTGCTCGACCAGGTCATAAATCCCAAAGGAGAATACTATTACCCGCTACCGCCCCCATGAACCACTTGTCATCGTGCTCCGGAGGCACCAACATATGTAGGACAAATTGTATATGTATATACATGTGTATGTGTGAATAATGGTGTTGGTTAATTGTGAGACAGTCGAGGTCGAATGTCTCACAATTAACCAACACCATTATTCACACATACACATGTATATACATATACAATATATATATATATATATACATACGAGAAAATATATTTATATATATGCATAACGTGTACAATTTGTAGTATCGTGAAATACCAGCAAACAAAAAAAATGTAATGGAAAATTAAAAAAACCACCCAAACATTTAGTACCGGTTGGTGTTACCAACCGGTACTAAAGCCCCACGCTACCCGCCCTGGCTCGTACACGTGTTCAAGATTTTTAGCGCCCGGTTCGTGATTTAACCGGTACTAAAGGGGGGGGGGGACCTTTAGTCCCCACTCTTTAGTGCCTGTTGTGGAACAGGCACTAAAGGCCGTTACGAACCGGCACTAAAGGCCGGTTCTGCACTAGTGAGTATTCCATACGGAAGATACTTATGAGGAGTAGGTATTACTGCGGTAAATACCACTCGTTTTCTGAGCGAGAGCTATTCTTCGTTACTTGCTTCCTTTTATGTGAACCAATATGAATGCAAGAGGCATTCTACCATGGATTTTAGTTCAGGGCCCAAAAGGTTTTAGCAATTCTGAGAAGAAATATATGTCGACAAATGTAGTCTTTAGTTTATATGATTCTGATGAAATCATTGAAGTTTGTGGATAATATATTTATTTCTTTTTAACTCCTTGTGATTTCCTACAACAAATGAAGTCAAGGTGCTTCGATGTCCCGGCACCAAAAAATTTGTCTACATTTATGTCGGGCTTTGGATTATGAGTATCCAGTGAGGTGTCTTTCAACTTGATGCTGAATTACATTTACTGGTTGAGGATTTGATTTCCTCGGTTTCCGCGAAAAAAAAGCATATGAGAAATTATATCTCGTCTTGTCAGATTTTCTCCCCCTCTTGCTCTCATTTGGGGATAAGAGTGGTTTATTAGGTACCTCAACTCTTTCTGACACTTTACTGCAGGAATATAGAATTTAGTGACACCTTGTCATCAGTAAATGTATGTGGCAAATTTGCAATGTGTTGCAAATATATGATTATCTAAACTTCTAGTTTAGATTCTTTGAGTGTGTGGATATAAGGATTGAATGTCAATAACATTTTCTAATTTATTTCTCGGCATTCTTTGTGGTACTTATCTCCCCCTAATGTCGAAAGATATCCTTATTGCTGATGCAATCAGCATATAGGCTATGAATAATTTTGATTGACGAATAAACTGTTATTCCTCACATAGATCCCTAATTTTCGTGAGTGCCCATTGATGTACGCTGGAGTGGTGATATCGGTATGTAACCGAATTATAGCAGATGGGAAATACTTTGTTGATCTCCACATAGTAACTACAAGGGAAAAGTAGTATGATATGCAGTTGGTATGATTTATATCATACTTACGGTGTGTAAGGCCGTATGTGTCTAGCAAGAGGCTGGTAAATGTACAATCCTTTAAAAATGGTCATGTAATTCATTTAACTCTCTTTGATAAGAAATTTAGCTAAACCATTCTGGGTATGTACATAAAGTATTTAATGCAAAAAAGCTCATTGAATGAGTTCAACAACATTGTTCATTTTAATGGGTTTGTAGATCCTGATTTCAGGAGAATTTTCTCTTACTTTGATAAGTTGAGCAATTTTATTTAGTAAGATCATGCATGGTTGTGTGTGATAAGAGACACACCTAAAAAACCCATTTTATGAATGTGTATATGAGTACCATGAAGTATCTAAATTACCCCAGACAATGGTTAAGCAATCCAGACATATCTTTTGAATGTGTTCAAGGAAGAATATGTGTCCTACTTAGAATTTTAAGGTGAGAGTGCCTTAAAACTTATTTCCCCTATGGCACATGCGGTGCACATAAAATCTGATGATTTGGGAAAATTTGTAACTTGATAAGTTGTGACCAACAGGGTTGTCAATAATTTTCTAATCATCCCCAAACCAGGATGGTTAAGGCTACCAAGCCAAATATTTAATTTATTAAGATCTAGAAAATTATTGTGTACGCAACAATATTGAGTATGACTTGATTCATACATTCAAAATTTATCGAATATCAAGTCCGAGAAATAAGATATTGAACATCGCACTACTTGTAGTGGAACAAGTATAGGCTAATAATATTTTGAGATAATTAAGAGATTACATGAGGTCTCCAATGTTATTGAAAAATTTATTATGCAAACATATCATCATTGCAATGGAATTCACCATCCTTTTATTGCACTAGATTTCTGGTTCTCTCCTTCTGATGAAGATTTGAGAACAATGATTTAGCAGAATATTTTCTGGTTGTAAGTTTGCAAATTTTAAAATTTATCCCAAATATGTGGTGTGGTTTGACTATGTATTTGAGGGTTTGGTAATCATAGGTATAATCTTTGTATAACCACACATTTGACAAACTTGAGAGTTGTCTTTGTGATCGTTTGAAAACGATATATTCCCTATTAAGAGGTAATTTTGTCTTTGGTTGTCTATTAGCCTCCACTTTACTTCGTATTCCTCATGGTTCTACTTTGTTACCATTGTCTTGCATAGTATTGTCAGTACCAGCAAATATTTCAAATAATGGTATATCACCTGTTGGGTGAATCTGATGATTTTAAGAAATTCTATGTTTCTTCATCATGTAAAATTTTAGTACCATCATAAGAGGATGTAAAGTGTATTAAGGTCATATGAAAATATTTGATCACGAGAACTCAACTTGAAGTTGATTAAGTGACAGAATTGAGAGCTGCGATAGACTTGAGGTCTTGAAAAACGAATGGGTAATCATTCGCGATGTGCTCAAGGCATCATGTTTATATTAAGGAAAATATTCAGGGTGAATCTAAATTCATCCATTATGTATTTAGTTTGAGAACTAAGTGAAGTTGGGACACATAAAATGCATATGAGTGTTGTAACTTTAGAGTCACCGCCAAAAACATAGGCGTTGCTTGTTTGACTTTGGTTAGTCACTGTGAAAGTATAACCACATTGTGATGTGGACATTGCAAAAATGTTGATACACTCAATCGTTGCCATAATTATGGGATCCATCTTGATGGATGGACAACACTAAAATTATAAATAGTGACATAGGCTTCACTGCCATGTAATTTACCAATGTAATAGAAGTCAATCACGATTATATGCAAATATTTATGTAGTTTTCTATGACATATTCAAGCAAAATGAGGCTTGAATAGTTGATATTAGCACACAATACCATGTAATTTTTTTATTTTTTTCTACTTATTTATTTTATTAAAGTTTATTTTATTTTATTTTATTTCTCCTTATTTATTTTATTAAATTTTAATTTATTTTATTATGTTTCTACTTATTTATTATTTGTTTCTTTATGCTTTTCATGTTTTAAACAGAAAATACTTTGATAATTTCAGTGGCATACCCATATCTACTTAATTCATCAGCGAGGGTGAGAACATAACGATAGCCACCGCGAGCCTCAACACTCATTGGACTGCACACATCAGTATGTATGATTTCCAACAAGTTGGTTGCTCGCTCCATTGTTCCGGAGAACGGTGTCTTGGTCATTTTGCCCATGAGGCATGGTTCACACGTGTCAAATGATTCATCATCAAGAGACTTCAAAAGTCCATCTGCATGGAGTTTCTTCATGCGTTTGACACCAATGTGCCGAAGGCGGCAGTGCCACAGGTATGTGGGACTATCATTATGAACCTTACATCTTTTGGCATTCACACTATGAATATGTGTAGCATCACGTTCGGGATTCAATAAAAATAAACCATTGACCAGCGGGGCATGACCATAAAGCATATCTCTCATATAAATAGAATAACCATTATTCTCGGATTTATATGAGTAGCCATCTCACATTAAACGAGATATAGATACAATGTTCATGCTCAAAGCTGGCACTAAATAACAATTATTGAGGTTTAAAAGTAACCCCGAAGGTAGGTGTAGAGGTAGTGTGCCGACGATGATCACATCGACCTTGGAACCATTCCCGACGCGTATCGTCACCTCGTCCTTCGCAAGTCTCCGCTTATTCTGCAGCTCCTGTTTTGAGTTATAAATATGAGCAACCGCACCGGTATCAAATACCCAGAAGCTACTACGAACGGTGGTAAGGTACACATCAATAACAAGTATATCTATATACCTTTGGCGTTGCCGGCCTTCTTATCCGCTAAGTACTTGGGGCAGTTCTGTTTCCAGTGACAAAACGGTAAAAAACTGGATGCACTTCATGTACAAAACGGACAATCTTTTTCGAAGTATCAGAGTTTCATACGGAAACTCGTCTGTTACAAAGGGATTTCATTTTTTTTAACTTATTTGAACTCCAGACTTTTTCTATTTTCAAAATGCATCATTCAAAGCCACATCATCAATTTTCAACCCTTTCTGACTTCATTTATTATTTTTGATGCATTTACTGATTATTTTGAGCTATAAGCCTTGAAATTGAAGGCAACATATAACTCTCATGAATAGATAAGTGACCAACTTAATATAAGTTAATCATCACACTAAAACCAAAGTACGTACATAGTTTTCATTGAACAACGTATAACTCTCCAGAGCATCAAATTAAACCATACATTGAAATTATGTAAAACATTTCAATGCAACAACAAATGTGATCATAATCGCAACCAAGGTAACAATTAATCCAACGGCATAATGATACCAAGCCTCGGTATGAATGGCATATTTTTTAATCTTTCTAATCTTCAACCGCATTGCATCCATCTTGATCTTGTGATCATCGACGACATCCTCATCTTCTCCTCCTCAATTTTTTTTAATTTTTCCTCCAAGTAATTGTTTTCTTTTCCAACTAAATTTAACCTCTCGACAAATAGGGTTGGTTGGAATTCCCGGTTCAACCACCTCCTAGATAAATAAAATATATGTCACGTTGGTCGGTATAATTGTCATAAACAATAAATGAACCAAATAGTTATAAAAAGATAATATATACCACATCCGAATCATAGACAGGACGAGGGCCGACGGGGGCGGATACCAAAACCATCACACTATATAATAACAATGAATAATAAAAAATAAGAAAATTAGACAAGTATCTATCTCAAGTAAGAATTTTTTTCTTTCAGAAAAAAGATAAGAACAAGAGGCTCACCACGGTGGTGCCGGCGACGAGATCGGCGCGGGCGACCGACGGCGGTGAAGACAGGGACGGGACGTTACGGACCGCTAAACCTAGACAAATCTCGGGGAAAATGGAGCTCGGAAGCCGAGTTTCGAGAGGAGAAAGATTAACTAGTGTGGCTCAGACATTTCATCGAACACCTCATGTGCATAGGAGGTGAGCTAGAGCACCCAAATGCCCTCCCCTTGCCGGCCAGAAAAAACAGAGCACTGTGGAGTGCTCTGTTGCGGCGATGGGGTATATATAGGTAACTCATTTGTCCCGGTTCATGGTTCGAACAGGGACTAAAGCTCCCCCTTCTGTCCCGGTTCAAGCCACGAATCGGGATCAATGGCTGTGGGCCAGGAGCAAGGCCCATTGGTCCCGGTTCGTGCCTATAACAGGGACAAATGGGTCCATATGAACCGGGACCAATGCCCACGAGGCCCCGGCCGGCCTCCTAGGCTCATGAACCGGGACGAATGCTTCCCATGGGTCCCGGTTCGTGCAGAATCGGGAATAATGGGCTGGCCAGACCCGAACCAAAGCCATATTTTCTACTAGTGCGGGGCGATGTCAGCGTTGCCGGCCGGCGGGTGTGACGCACGGACACGGTACGAATCGTGTCGTTTTCAGCGTGCCGTGGCGGGTGGATCTAGGCCTGGGCATAAAAACCGATGAATCGAAGACCGAACACATGCCGAAAGCGAAAAAACCGAATTTTCGGTTTTTCCTACTGCTACAGAAAAATTCGGTTTTCACTTTTACTAACCGAATTGTATTCGGTCAATTCGGTATTATACTGATCGCCGAAACAGAAAACCGAACTAACTTGTTCGAGCGCGCAAATATCCTAGCGCCCAGTTCGCCGTGGACCTTGGCGCGATATGCGCGACTTGCTGGCCTGGCCACATACGTTCAGCTAATCAGGCCCGCTATCTTGCAGGATAGTTTTCTCCCAGCCGTGCTAGTACGCCACTTGCACTTGGATTTGTCCCACCTCGCCTAGCTACACGAGATGAGGCAGTGCGTTCAGCTACTTAAGAGGCTGGGTGCCAGCGGCCAAGTGCACTTTGGAAACGTGGTGAGAACAACTCCAGCTATCACCTCGGTATAAACTGAAATTTTGTTTGATTTTTTAAGTTCCTAAAATCTTAAAAGTGCACGAGCATGACCTGGTGGAAATGAGCGGCCGCGCTAGCTGACAACCCTTTCTTCCGCTCGCTCACAGCGTCTCTGGTTCCTTCTTTCCCTCCGCTCGCTCACTCTCTCCACCAAGCCCAGGCGAGGCCGCCGCCACAGCGACCCCGGCGAGCCCTCCTTCTCCCCGCTCCCCCGACAAGGTCGAGCCCTCCTTCCCGCTCCCCCGACAACCGCCCGCATGCCGAGGGAGCCCTAGAAGTGCGGACCACAACCGCGGGGCTCGGATCTTGCCCCGACTCGATCGTCTTCATCCAGTTCATCTTCGGCGATCCCTCCTTCTCCCCCGCGGCCCGCCAGCATGCCTTAGCTTCGAGGGAGCCCTAGGCGCGTGCGCCACAGCCGCGGGGATCGAATCTCGCCCCGTCTCGACACCATCTGGTTCACCTTCAGCGAGGACGTTGCTGCCAGGACGACTGATGCCGGCGGCGCCGCCGCATTCCACAGGCCGCTCATTGAGCTTCGTGTCTTCCAGGAGGTCTTCTACAGGGCGCACGCGCATGTGGAGGCTACTGGGTGCGCGCGCGGGGAGGCATTTGGGGGTGGCCGAGACATGGATGCTTCCCGGTGCTCACTTCATTGCCCGCTCTTCCACATCGTTGTCGTCACGCCCGGGACGCCTGGTAAGATCGAGGCCCTAAACTCCCTACTCTTCTCCTCATATTTGCAGTTCCAAACCGATGTGCAGCTGAAACTGCACGCACGACATACGGCCGACAATCATATCCAACGATGCACCAGTGTTGCTGCCATGCATCGTACGCTGCAATTTTAGCGTCGTCCACAAATCGTGTGTATAAAATCGTGTGTATAGCAGTGCTGTTTGCAGTTGAGTCAGTGCTAATCTCCTCGTGCTCAGAAAACAGTGTTCGAAACTACTGTACTAGTCTGAAGAACAGTTTACTGAAACTTTCGCTTAATTATTTTCAGTTAGGACATGGAAATACTCTGAACTATTGTAGAATTATTATAGACAATCAGTAAGAGTTGTTGTATATATCAGTCTCTGCACAGATGCTAGAAGCTTTTCCTGAACCTAGTTGATGTACGCTGGAGTGGTGATATCGGTATGTAACCGAATTATAGCAGATGGGAAATACTTTGTTGATCTCCACATAGTAACTACAAGGGGAAAGTAGTATGATATGCAGTTGGTATGATTTATATCATACTTACGGTGTGTAAGGCCGTATGTGTCCAGCAAGAGGCTGGTAAATGTACAATTCTTTAAAAGTGGTCATGTAATTCATTTAACTCTCTTTGATAAGAAATTTAGCTAAACCATTCTGGGTATGTACATAAAGTATTTAATGCAAAAAAAAGCTCATTGAATGAGTTCAACAACATTGTTCATTTTAATGGGTTTGTAGATCCTGATTTCAGGAGAATTTTCTCTTACTTTGATAAGTTGAGCAATTTTATTTAGTAAGATCATGCATGGTTGTGTGTGATAAGAGACACACCTAAAAAACCCATTTTATGAATGTGTATATAAGTACCATGAAGTATCTAAATTACCCCAGATAATGGTTAAGCAATCCAGACATGTCTTTTGATTGTGTTCAAGGAAGAATATGTGTCCTGCTTAGAATTTTAAGGTGAGAGTGCCTTAAAACTTATTTCCCCTATGGCACATGCGGTGCACATAAAATCTGATGATTTGGGAAAATTTGTAACTTGATAAGTTGTGACCAACAGGGTTGTCAATAATTTTCTAATCATCCCCAAACCAGGATGGTTAAGGCTACCAAGCCAAATATGTAATTTATTAAGATCTAGAAAATTATTGTGTACGCAACAATATTGAGTATGACTTGATTCATACATTCAAAATTTATCGAATATCAAGTCCGAGAAATAAGATATTGAACATCGCACTACTTGTAGTGGAACAAGTATAGGCTAATAATATTTTGAGATAATTAAGAGATTACATGAGGTCTCCAATGTTATTGAAAAATTTATTATGCAAACATATCATCATTGCAATGGAATTCACCATCCTTTTATTGCACTATATTTCTGGTTCTCTCCTTCTGATGAAGATTTGAGAACAATGATTTACCAGAATATTTTCTGGTTGTAAGTTTGCAAATTTTAAAATTTATCCCAAATATGTGGTGTGGTTTGACTATGTATTTGAGGGTTTGGTAATCATAGGTATAATCTTTGTATAACCACACATTTGACAAACTTGAGAGTTGTCTTTGTGATCGTTTGAAAACGATATATTCCCTATTAAGAGATAATTTTGTCTTTGGTTCTCTATTAGCCTCCACTTTACTTCGTATTCCTCATGGTTCTACTTTGTGACCATTGTCTTGCATAGTATTGTCAGTACCAGCAAATATTTCAAATAATGGTATATCACCTGTTGGGTGAATCTGATGATTTTAAGAAATTCTATGTTTCTTCATCATGTAAAATTTTAGTACCATCATAAGAGGATGTAAAGTGTATTAATGGCATATGAAAATATTTGATCACGAGAACTCAACTTGAAGTTGATTAAGTGACAGAATTGAGAGCTGCGATAGACTTGAGGTCTTGAAAAACGAATGGGTAATCATTCGCGATGTGCTCAAGGCATCATGTTTATATTAAGGAAAATATTCAGGGTGAATCTAAATTCATCCATTATGTATTTAGTTTGAGAACTAAGTGAAGTTGGGACACATAAAATGCATACGAGTGTTGTAACTTTAGAGTCACCGCCAAAAACATAGACGTTGCTTGTTTGACATTGGTTAGTCACTGTGAAAGTATAACCACAATATGATGTGGACATTGCAAAAATGTTGATACACTCAATCGTTGCCATAATTATGGGATCCATCTTGATGGATGGACAACACTAAAATTATAAATAGTGACATAGGCTTCACTGCCATGTAAGTTACCAATGTAATAGAAGTCAATCACGATTATATGCAAATATTTATGTAGTTTTCTATGACATATTCAAGCAAAATGAGGCTTGAATAGTTGATATTAGCAGACAATACCATTTCGGTATATAGCAAGTGTGCAAGAACTATATTTACTATGAGAGTAAAATATTTTAGTGAACAACAACAAATGCTTCAGAGGAGCAAATTTTATAAATGTACCTGATGCTATCGGGGTCTTATGTGTATACCACAAATTATATAGATAACATTTTGAAGATAATCACCAAATGCGGTGTAGATCTCATAGTAATAGGATGCATAATCTGACTTTTGCCAGTAGATGCTAATTGTTTCTATTACCTTGTGTTTACTATAATATTAATATTTGGAAGAGCACTTTGAAGGTAGTCATCTTGTGAAAATGACAAGATGTAGACCTTGCAGTATTGATGGATAATCTGCAAATGGTGCAGTAGATGCCAACA
Organism: Aegilops bicornis; assembly: GCA_021605145.1. Classification (NCBI taxonomy): domain Eukaryota; kingdom Viridiplantae; phylum Streptophyta; class Magnoliopsida; order Poales; family Poaceae; genus Aegilops; species Aegilops bicornis. The sequence continues at coordinate 672,718,876 of CM038672.1, forward strand.
ATACCTTGTGATTCACAAATAAAATTTGGGCTAATCACATTAATACTTGGAAGAGCACATTGAAGATAGTCATCATGTCAAAACGACAAGATGTAGATCTCACAGTAGTGATGGATAATCTGCAAATTGTGCAGTAGATAACAACAATACTTTGTGATTCACAAATAAAATTAGTCATATTAAGTATAACACTTCGTAAACCGTGTTTTGTATTTACGTTAAGATTTGCAAGAGAGAGAGAAAAAAAATTCAGTGCAAAACATCGTTGTTGCGCTTAGTATCTTGGGATCCATTCCAGATGGAATGATCGACGCACCCAATAACATAGGTCAATGCCTTGGGACTCAACCAATATGATACTACAAGGTATTAACCAAGATCTAAGATAACAATAAGCCTGATGGCTTGTGTTGAAGTAGTATTAAGCCTGATGACAGGGATGAATTTGCGAGTTCAGGAATCTTGATAGCTCTGAATACAAATTAGTCAATAGAGATAAGGTTCCTTATCTTCGTGTTTGGTTGTGCATACAAACGAATCAAATCGATTCATTCTACGCAGACCGCCTCCACTGTACCACGCTGGATGATCCAACAGGATGGATGGCGTCGCGTCAGGAGATGGGGAGCCGCTGCCCCATGCGCTCGCCGGAGGGCGTCGTTGCGGAGGACAGGCCAACAGCTGTATCTTCGGGTGCGGCCGCGCGCCTCAGCCGTTAGATACCTCTGCCACCAGTTTGTGTGCCGCGCCAGAGGCAGAAACCACAGGTGGGTTTCGTCGAATGGCCTCTCTATGTCGCGCGCCTGGGATGGCCGTTCCGCGGGTAGTCACGCCACACGCCGTGGAGCGTCGGTCTGACGAGCGGAGCGGCGTCGAGAGGCAGTGTCGAGGGCGCCGCCTCGTATACTGCATCGCGAGGACGCACGCCGGGGCCGAGGGCCTGGCGAGCCGTTAACAAGGACGGCGTTGTCATCAGAGAAATGTAGTCCCTGGTGATGCACAGATGTGCGCGAGGGCCGTCGGCTCTGTCGATCTTGGAGATTAGGCCTCGCCGTCAAGGGACAGTCCAGGGGCGTTGGTCGCGGGTGCCGTGATGTGCATCTGAGAACGCCATCGGATGATGCACCTTTTCGCCGAGAAGCCGGGCCGCTGGCCGGGCGTCACTGCTGCAAGTAGAAGAAACGCCATCGCGATGTGGATGAAGTACAGTGACAACAGCCGCTTGTTCCTGTGCTTCAATGGAAGAACTTCTTCTCTTCCTTTTGTTTGTAATTCATGATTGATCAATTCTTCATGAGATTCGCGTGAGTACGTACATACAGGAGAAAAGCAATCCATCATTAGATTATTGGTTGATCACAAGAATACTAGATCAAGTAGGCAAAGATTAAATAGGTAATCTCTGTTATTTTTATTTTCCTGATTGAGGCAGATCGACATGCTCTGTTCTTCCTTCTTTTCTGTTCGTTTCTTTCAGTTGCTCCCACGTATCCTTGTGGGCAGAGCATCTTTGACTAGTGAATCGACGGAGGGCTGAGGCCCTTGTTCTTCATGTTGTGGCCTATCTCTCTAATGGAGAGCAAAGTGCATGATAACATGTTTAAAATAGAAAGTAAAGAACGAAAGAGTTTAAATGAAAGATGATTCATCAGTCTTTATTGATGATAGAAGTGGGTATTTATACCAGGCGGAAGTACACATGATGCTTGGTGGTCAAGTAAACACATAGTTACTTGAGAGCTAAGGAATTACATAATTGCCTTGAAAGCCAAGGAAGTACATGGTTGCTTGAGAACCAAGCAACCTATTTAACAATTAACTTAATCCTAATTAGCTTAATTAATAAGCAACTATTCTATTCTTAACAGTGGTGCATGATGGACCCATGGACACGCTGTCTTAGCAAACGGTAGGGTTAAATCACATGCACATGCATGGCCCCAGACCCACGAGACCCACGGGGATAAGGGACGAGACTTGCCCTCCTGCTTCCAATTCACCGAAAATCGGGGAGATGATAGATTAGAAAAGAAAAATAGAAAATGGCGGTAGTAGGATAAAGTGGGAAAGACGCGGAAGACGGGCGAGCAAGTTCGGATCCGGGGATAAGGGTCAAATATTACCCGGCCCGCGCATGCATGGCCTCATGGAAAGCGTGCGCAAATCAGGTGATCCACCGCTTGTCTCAAAAAAAAAGTCGATCCACCGCTGGCTCCGTGTCGCCGGGCCGTAGCAGTAGGGCAGGCAGCAGCAGGACAACTTGGTAGGGTGGCGCGCGCGTCGCGTTTGCCATCCTGATCGTCCGCCCGGCAGGACAGCTTTGTAGGGTTTTCACGCGGGACTGGCTACTGGTCAATCGACTGATTTTTTCTTGAGTCAGTCGATTGACCTCAAACTGTTTCAGTCAAGCCTAATTAATTAGGCAGTCCAGTTATGATAGTTGCAGCAGCAGAAGCCCAACGCACAGGTGCAAGCTGCAGTCCAGTACTGCCAAGCAAGTCTATTTTTTATATAATGATTATGGCTGCTGTAGTATATTGCTGGACAAGCCTTTGTAGCACTCTCACACATATTGACTTTGCTCAAAAAATGAAAAATCTCACATGTTGGCAAACAATATGTATATTTATTTTATACATGCATACAACACATATAAAAACATATACATACGTATATATATAATATGTATTATTACTATGCAAAAATGAGCATATAATAGCGATATCTAAAAAAAAGTGTTTCCTAAAAAGTAATGGATTAGGGACATCGACGTTATCCTTACAAAAGAAAAGAAAATGAAAACTAAAACAAAGTAAAAAAGAAATAAAAAATAAAAAATAAAAAAGAAGTTTTCTATGAAAGAAAGAATTCGTGGCATTGGTATTACCCTTCCAGATGAAAGAAAAAAATAAAATCAAAATAATGAAGTTTTCTAAAAATAAATGAAACCCTTTCAGAAAAACTAAAACAAAAATCAAAACAATAAAGTTTTCTAAGAAAGAATGAAACCCTTTAAGAAGAAAGAAAATGGAAAGAGAAGAACTTTCAAAACTTGCACACAATTTGCACTGAAATTGCACTTTTTGAAATATGGAAAGAATAAGCATATAATAGTGCATTTTTCGCATTCTACTATAATTTACACATAGTGTAACAGAAATAATGTATTTCCTTTAAGAGGAAAGAAAATTAAAAACAACTTGTGCATAACTTTGCACTAAATTGCACTTTCTCGTAATATGCAAAAATAATCATATAATCATGATATTTTGGCACATATTTTATAGTATTTGTCTGTATATAATTACAATGAGCCAAAAATGCACCAAAAAAAACCAATAAAGGAAATAAAAAAGGTAAATAAAAACCCATAGAAATAGAAAACAGAAATAAAAAATAAATAAATAATGAGCATATTATGGTGAGATTTCCACAAAAAAAGTGTTTTCCTCAAAAGTAATGGATTAGTGACATCGGTATTACCCTTACAAAAGAAAAATAAAACAAAATAATAAAAATGTTATAAAAACTGAAACAAAAAAGATGTTTTCTACGATGAATGAATTCGTGCCATTGGTATTGCCCTTTCATAAAAAAAGAGTCAAAATAATGAAGTTTTCTGAGAAAGAACGGAACAATTTAAGAAGAAAGAAGATAAAAAAGAAAAAAACTTCCAAAACATGCACACAATTTGCACTGAAATTGCACTCTTTGAAATATGGAAAGAATAAGCGTATAACAGTACAGTTTCTGCATTATACTATAATTTACATATAGTGTAACTGAAATCATGTATTTTTCTTGAAGAAGAAATAAAATAAAAAAACTTGCGCACAACTTTTCATCAAAATTGCACTATCGTAATATGCAAAAATAATCATATAGTCATGAAATTTTGGTACATATTATATAGTATGTGTTTGTATATAATTACACTCAGCCAAAAACCCACAAAAATAAAAAATAAAATCAATAAGAGAAAGAAAGAAAAAAAATGCATAGAAACAGAAAACGGAAATAAAAAAGCAAAAATACCCACAAAAGAAATAATTTAATTTCCTAGCAAAGAATGATTTAGTGGCATTGGTATTACCATTTAAGAACAAAGAAAATGGGAAAAATAATCTAAAACAAACACTGACAAAATTTACACGAAATATACATAAAATTGCGCTATAAAAAATATGGAAGAATATGCATATAAAGGTGGAAATTTTGCAAAAACAAAATCTGAGAAAAAAATGAATAGTGAAATTGGTATTAACCTTAAAGTAGAATGAAAATAAGTAAAGACTAAAACATTATCGAAATAATGATTTTTCCTGAAAAGAATGAATTAGTGGTGTTGGTATTTCTTTAAGAAGAAGAGAGAATTAAAAAAAATTTGCACACAACTTTGCACCAAAATTACATTTTATCATAATATGCAAAAAAAATCACATAATCATGAATTTTTGGCACATATTGTATAGTATTATTTGTATGTATATAATTACACTCAGCCAAAAACCCACAAAAACAAAAAATAACCAAGAAAGGAAAAAAAAAAAGAAAAAGGAAAACGGATCCCAGAAAAGAAAAACAAGCCCATGAAGCAATTCGACTGACCCAAAATAGGGGTCAATCGATTCCACACAGCCCAATTCACCATCAAAATGACACAGAAAAAAATAAAAAACGGCACACATCTTAAAGCAAAACCGAAGGGCCACAAAATCGACTGACCCAAAAAGGAATTTTCAGCTGACTGACATATAGCTAATTCGTTTTCACGCCGGAGCAACTGGGTGGATTGGGAACAAGGCAACTACAAGCTAAGGGTCGGTGCATGCTCCTCTTGTTACTCACTCCTGCATTGCACACAACTCTCTTGGTTCTATGATGTTCGATGTAGGACCAGTTCGACTGCTCGATCGATCGCCGTGTCAAATGTCAAAGGTCAACACACGTACTGTATACTAGTGCAGAAAATACTGCGCCTCCCTCAAAATAAATAAATAAGATACTGCCCTGCTAGGTAAACAAGATAAAGATGAAGTAGCATGCAGTCTTTAAATTTGAACTAGAACCACAACAAATATTTCGGAACGGAGGGAGTACATAAAAGGTTAGCGTCGGAGTGTAGTACATAGTATTCACATGCATGCACAAGTGCGTATAAGTGTACGGTTTTACTAAGCGATATGCGATAAAATTTGTACGTCGGTGGCTTAACTTTCCCAAATCATTGAGCTTGTCATCTTCCCATGAATTGAAGCTGATAGGCAGAGGTGAAGACCATTAGAATGACCGACACGTGATTGGCTTGTCGAACAAATCGTTGTGTGCATCGTGATCCACATCTTCTTTTACTTGAGTGATGTAGCCCATATCACTAGGTCAATTACTTGTATGCCATGAACTAGTCCAAGCACGATACGTAGTTAGCTTCTACTCAAGACCACTTTACCACGACAACAAAATTGATTGATATGTTGGGTTGTCCCAATCGAGTCAGTCGACTTTACAAATATGTTAAAAAACTAAGTTTAGTGTGACGTAGTATTTTTGTGTACCTAGTGCAAGAAGTTATGGTGTTTGTTCTCATAGTTCAAAAATATATGAAGTCTTGTATGGATCTCAATGTTAGATTGATGATTCTTGGTGCTGTTTGACATTTAACTAATTATTGGACACTTGAGAATTAGCAAATCCATCATTTGACTCCGCTACATGAATTATCAGACACCTGATAATTAGCAAATACGTTCTTTAATTCAGCTACATGATGGGTGGCATCATCGATCTATGGTGGAAAAATTCTAGCGTATCTTTCATTCCAAATTATTTGGGACGCAAGCTTGGTGATGGTGGCAGGTGGCAGGGGCCTTTAATGGGCAGGAAAGGCGAACTATGGTCATCGACCAGCATGCTGCGGATATAGTAACAATGAAAGTATGGTCTCTCCTTCGCAAATTCAACGGAATTCCACTCGACTGAGGCTGAATCAGATTCTCAGGAAGTTACCAAGTTTTGCACAGGGAATTCACAATGACAGGATGCAGCGGAGTCCATCTTTGTGGAGTGTGCCGACATAGCAACAATGACCACGAAGGTTAAGTTCTTGCACTGTCATGTCACCGTGAAGCTAAGTCACTCATGAGCTAGCTAGTATTTTCTTTTCAAAATAAGAATTCTCGTAGCTGGGTGAATGAACCTCCCGATTGCCTAGTTGATAAGATCATGAACGATGTGACTGTAGTTTAAATTAATAAAGCTAGCTTGATGACATTTTTCGATAGAGAAAATGAATAAAAAAACTTATCCACACGCTAGTTTGCGGTACAAGCCAAGCGGTAAAAATTAGAACATACTTTGGCGGCCGCCAAACTATCACAAATCATAGAGCCTTGTGGGCAGAGTGAAAGAAGAACCTACGGATGGGAATAGTTTGCCAGTCGTGATCCACATCTTCTTCCTTTTAGGCTCATGTGAAGTGATGTAACTACCTAGCACGCATCAGTCCGTCAATTACTTGTACGGTGCGCGAGTCCACGCACGATACGTAGTTTTACCGCCGCTTTACCCAGGACAGCGACGCGCCGGCGTCTTTACAGGGGTACGCTAGCGAAATGGGAGATCCACGAGCATGGACACAGATGGGTAGATATAGTACTAGTACGATCAGTAATCAAGAGGTAGCTAGCGGCTGCCGGGCATGCAGATGAGATCGATCGCTGTTGGGTGCACAACAGGAGTGGCCTCCGTCCGTTCTGGTAGTAGTACCAACTATTGATCGATCGGGCATGTGGCCACGAGAGGTGAGGTCGGTCGATTCCGCGGCGGTCGGCGTACGCGACGCTGCTGGTGGACGAGGTGGGGGTCCCGGTGGACCGCGCACGCAGCGTACGCCCGCCGCGCTTGGCCTGAGTAAGAAATCCGATGGCGTGGGCCGTCAGACTCGGACCGCACTCCGGCAGCAAGCATTGACCCCCTCGCGACCACCGGACCGCACCCACTCACGCTGCGTGCGTGCGAGGGAGGGGACGAGCCTAGCCTAGCGGCTAGCCCAGGCACGGGCACCCAGCGTAGCGTAACCAACCTACCCTAGTTAGCTACGAGATGGCACCTCGCCCGGCCAAACGGATCGATCGGCCATGCGCCGGGTGGCGTGGGCCTTCATTCTCGAACGTGAGCAAACCATGCATCTTGCCGGTCTTGGACCGAACACCACCAAGCCATTTCTTAACACTAGAGAACACTAGCAAAATTTATTAGATAACTCATATTTTATTAGCAAAATTTATATTGTACGTCAAATTAGACCAGTGAAGACTACACAACACTTCAGTTCAACCAGTTCATTCTTGGAAATCAAAAAAGGAAGGTAACTGCACTATACATTTCTTTCGCCGTGTTTGATGTATCCACGAAAGCCATTTTTTAACACCATTATTACGATTAATCCCAAGTCGTGAAAACCGCGTTTTAGTTCTCCTGGAAAATCAATTGTCACCGGTTTACACGGGTCCACCAAAACCAACTCTGGATACCCTCAACTATACCCCCAAACTTCAAAATATGCAAGTAACAAGCTTAGTGAGTGATCCGGAGCATTTCAAACAATAACTAAATTTACCACTACTTAGAGCATCTAAATGGTAAAGCCAACTTCTTCTCCATGTTTCTTGGATGTTTTTGAGGGACGATGATGTTTGTGTTTTGTAAGTAATAGATTTCTGACGATTTGCTATATACACTAAAGTTATGTGTGTTCAAAACGTTCAAACGGGCATACTTACTTTAGGAAGTTGCTCGCTTAATTATGATGAGCAAATGAGGAAAACTAGCCTACTTTCTGCCTTTTCCATGGAGCCGTTTTCCTAGAACCCTTAGTTAATTCTATAAAACGCTTCAGTTCAGTTGTTCAAACCGTGGTTCAAATATGGAAATCAACAAAGGCTAGTAACTAGCCCACTTTTCTCTGCCTTGTTTGATGGACATGCAAAAACCATTTTAACGTCGTTAGTTATGTTTAATGGACGTTTCAGTTCAATTGCTCAAACCGTGGTTCAAATATGGAAATCAACAAAGGCTGGTACTAGCCCACTTTTCTCTGCCTTGTTCGATGGACATGCAAAAACCATTTTAACGTCGTTAGTTATGTTTAATGGACGCTTCAATTCAATTGCTCAAACCGTGGTTCAAATATGGAAATCAACAAAGGCTGGTAACTAGCCCACTTTTCTCTACCTTGTTTGATGGACATGCAAAAACCATTTTAACGTCGTTAGTTATGATTAATGGATGCTTCAGTTCACTTGTTCAAACCGTGGTTCAAATATTCAAATCATTAAAGGCTGGTAACTAGCCCACTTTTCTCTCCCTTGTTTGATGGACATGCAAAAACCATTTTAACGTCGTTAGTTATGATTAATGGACGCTTCAGTTCACTTGTTCAAACCGTGGTTCAAATATTCAAATCATTAAAGGCTGGTAACTAGCCCACTTTTCTCTCCCTTGTTTGATGGACATGCAAAAACCATTTTAATGTCGTTAATTACGTTTAATGGACGCTTCAGTTCAACCCGTGAAAATCGCGGTTCAGTTCTCTCGGTAATCCAGTTGTTCGGTTCTACCTACCTACTTTTTGCCAGTTTTCACGGGTCCATCATAACTGTCTCTGCATACCCTCAACTATAATCCAAACTCCGCAGTATGCACGGGTCTTAGGGTGCTCACAATGAGAGTATCATACGTAGTATTATCCATGCCAACTAGGCATTTTTGCTGAGATGACATATATTTAAATGAGAAAAGAGAGGAGTGAGTATGATAAGATGATACGGTGTCATATTAAATGATGCACTAGCAAGTGTCATGCATGACAATAAATGTGGTCACTATGGTAGTAGTATCATACACTAGTATCTATAGATGATACTAGCATATGATATTGTCCATTGTGACCAGCCCCATCTACTCAAAAGCTTAATGTGTAATCCAAAGCATTTGAGACAATAATAGGATCGCCACTACTTATTTGACACTTAATGACGTAAGCACATAAACATTTTCAATATCCATGTAACCCGTCCGTTCCATAATGTAATGTCTATAGATTTTTTTTTGTGAAATCAAACCACACAACCTTTGACAAAGTTTATGTAGCAAACTATTTACATCTAGAATGTCAAATATAGATCATTATATTCATAATAAGACGTGGTTTCATATTTTATATATTTAATATCATAGATATAAATAGTTTTCTCTATAAATTTGGTCAAAATTTGCAAAGTTTGATTTTCACACTACATTTTGTTGAACGGAAGGAGTAGCATATATGCAGGGTACAAGTATGCAACAGCAGAAGTAGCACCGTTGTAGTGGTACTGAGCTGGTAAAAAATGTCAAGATGATCACTCGATCGGTACCACTAGTGGAATAGTAGCTATCAGTCAGCGCCTTTGAGCAAGCATAGCTTTCATGGCCTAAACGTCATCACACGGGCACATTGATTGCCCTGCCCACACGATGCCCTCCGCTTGTTGTTTTCAGACATGAGAACTCATTATTCTAGAATCATCCTGACCGAACATCATCATCATTTCCCATCTTATAACGACGTTGTGTGGTACTGTGGTTGGAAACAAAACAGAAACAAGTCGCTTCAGATCAGATCTCACTGTGGGCACCGATGCTACTAGAATCAGATGCCATTTGCATTTCTTTGGATATAGTAGTACTATACTATCAGCATGGATCAAATGGTTATCTCCATCGTTTTCTTTAGATAATTGGGCTCGTTATTCAAGTGATGAATGGATATGTCCAATGACATTGTTCCTCAATTCCCGCTCGAGGCAATGTACCCTACCCAAGCACAAATTCTTCCTTCTTAAATAGTATAGTGGAACCCCGGCTTTTTCTGCCATCGTAGGGCGGGCGGGGGAGGAGGTACGTGTCACAATAGCGGCATAACTTTTGAAGAAGAAAATTTTGTGTCTCAAACAAGCAGCGACCAACCAAGTAGGTTGGTACGAACTCTCAGAACTCAGTGAATCCTGACAAAAATATATTTAAACTGAATGGAAACTTAATCAAGTAGTTCGCCCGACCGTCAAGTGCTACACTATTTCCTGATCAAGACAATTCACCCTATCAAAGCACAAGCCATTCCTTATCGTGAGTGGAATACGACCTCTTTGGCCGGTTTTTGGTATGGAGAAAAAAATGCGTGCATTGATGATGGCAGAAAACACCGTTTCAAATAAATAAAATGCGTGTCTCAAACAAGCGGCAAGCCAGCAACCGATCAAGTAGGTTGTGATCGACTCACGCGGTTGACATGACCGAAGAGCGCTAGCAAATTTTCAGACGACTTACAAACAGATAATTAATTTGCAAATGATTCTGATTATCTTTTCCTGCAGCTGGGTAATCGCACGGCACAAAAAAAAACAGTGAAGGAAACAAGGACCGCACACCTCCATCCCCAGCACATCCTGGTTCAGATCCCACAACGCGATGGCCAGCTATGTCCTCTGTAAACTTGTAATATAGCTAGTTCCTCATGGTTAATTAACCAAGGCTGGCTCATAATTTCACGCTCAAATAGATAGCAGTTCAACTGTTCCACTGTGACAAAATAGTTTCAGTCTGGACGAAATATTGTGTCCATAATAGTAGGATAAAGAAGAAAAATAAGAAGAAGGAGAAAGTGGGATTCGAGAAAATGTTGGTTTGACCTCTTTAACAACGCGTTTGTTGACCCGCTGTTAGAGCCGACGGGCTTTCTTTCGTCAATTGATTTTTGTAGGGCATGTACCGATTGTCGTCATGGGCCTATCCGATGGGGATTCTCTTGTGAAACACGCTTCAGCTTCAACGGTTGAAACCACGCTTCAATTTTGGGAATAAACCAAGGCTGGCAACTCTTTTTTCCGCCGTGTTGGATGGATCCACAAAAATCATTTTTTGACATCTTTCACAAAAACATTTTTTAACACTATTACCTTCGACTAATGGAGGATTCAGTTTTTTTTGCGTCAATGGAGGGTCCAGTTCATTAAGTGAAAATTAGTATTCAACTTTTTTTGCTGGTGATTCAGCTTAGCCTACTTTTCGCTGGTTTTCATGAGTCCACCTAAACCGTCTCAAAACGCCCTCAGTGTACTCCAAACTTCAAAACATGCATTCACCTTAGCTCCTCGAAAGTGTAACGAGTAACCCGAAGCATTTCAGACAATAATAGAATTGCCACTAGCTTTTCGGCACTTCATTACATTAGCATGCTAACATTTTTGGTACCCATGTAGCAATGTATATGTGCCTTTTCTTACTAGTAAATGCGCACATGCAACACACATTAATATTTAGGCAATATATTATTTGTACGCGGATATTAGGTCTGCTATTATTTGTGTGTTAATTTATATGATTCTATGATTAGTCAATGTGTACGTGCAATGCACGTTAATTTAGAAGTATATTAAGTGCATGCAGATATTAAGTAGGATATTATTTGCGTGTTATTATGTGATTAGCACTATATTTGCCATGAAATTAACTACACGATAAACATGTTGTGCGCTCGACATTGAAGCAGTCCAGGTTGTTGGATTGACATGATTTGATGGTCGAGATTAATTAGATCTGCCTTTTTGAATTTTTTTATATTGATATAGATATAGACTAGTACAAACCTGACAATAAAATGTCAAGGAACACGAGCAGAGCTTTTTTTTTCATCGTGACCTTTTCTTTAATACAGTAGAGACGCAAACACCTGTCATCACCCGGCCACATTTGATAGCCCTGCCCACACGACGCGATGCCATACGATTGTTGTTTTCGGACATGACAACACATTATTCTAGAAGCATCCTAACTGAAAATTATCACCATTTCCTCATCTTAAAACGACGTTGTATGAGTAGTTGGAGACAAGCAGAAAGATCTCACCGTTGGCACGAGGAATGCTACCCATCGATGCTACTAGAATCAGCTGCCCTTCGTGTTTCTTTATAATCTAGTGTCAACATGGATCAAATGGTTATCTCCATCACTCTCTTCATATATATTTGGGCTAGAGCATCTACAGCGAGACTCCTCAAATTGACCGGGCGGGCATAGGGATCACTGACCGGATACGAGAGAGAAGCAAAAGGTTGACCCAACTCGACCCCTCAAAGCCATCTTAGAGCATCTCTAATAGACCCTGCAAAATCCTGACCCGCATAAGTCTTTTGCAGTTCGCAGAAAAGGGTATATGCGGGCTGGCGCGGGCAAGGACAGACTCAGACCCCGTATAACAATCCGTAAAAAAGAATATTCTCTGAATATACCGAACAGACCCACAGCTAGCTCTTTTTTTTAATCGTCCTCTTCCTCGCGTCAATCCGGCGGACAGGCGAACGAGGAAAACCGAGGCAAGCGCGGCGCGGACGGAGGCCGGGGCGGCACGAGCGGCGGCCGGATCGAATGGCCGGCGCATCGAGCTAGCTAGCTAGCTCCGTTCGAGAGCCGCGGAGCCACAGGGACTGACGGGCGGCGGCCCGGATGAGCAGCTCGGTGGCCGGGGACGGATGGGGCGGCGGCTCGGATGAGCAGCGCTGCGGCCAGGGACGGACGGGGCGGTGGCCTGGAGCGAGCCTGAAAGCTCCGATGGCAGTTGGACTCCCGCCAACTGCTTTCTCGCGATGCCTGCAGGGCATCGTATAAGCGGAGGCGAAACCTGTGTTTTTGCAGATCGGTTGACTTTTTTACCGCGCCCCTTAAAAAAAATTTGCAGGTTGAAGTCGTTTACGGGGTCTGTTCAGGCGGGATTTTTCGCACCGGCCCGAATTTTGGCGGTTATTTTGCGAGTCGGGGCTTTTTACTAGAGTTGCTCTTAAATGTTCGGGCTATCCGACAACCTTCATATTCATCTCATATATGAGATGAGTATGAGGATGTCCAGACTTGTCCAATAATGGTCCTGCGTCCTTCAGATAAGATTGGGACCACCACAGAGCATCTTTTTTCTTTCTTTATTTTTTTTTTCTTTCTTTCTTTCTCCTTTACCATCAATCATATGCATGTGACCGGCCATATAAGGAAAAAAAATAAGGAACATGTCTACGTGAATAAAAAAAATAGAGAATCAAAGCAGACACGCCTAGACGCTAACCGGGTTTGAGGGGCCAAATTTGCTTAGTCCGGCTGTAGGTGCCCTTATGGGATTTTTTTAGGTATTACGACCCTGGAGAAACGACCGTTTTGAAGAGAAAACAAAAATGTGTGTTTCAGGTATGCGGCAATCGATCAAGTAGGTTAGGATCGGCTCTATATGCCAGATGACATTGTTCCTCAATTCTCACTCAAGACAGTTTACCCTGTCCAAGCACAAGATGTCCCTTGTCTTTATCATAGTCGAACCCGGCTGTTTCGGTGGCGGGGAAGGCCAGATACGTGTCACCGCGGCGTCAGAAACAACCATTTTGATGAAAGAAAATATATGTGCTTCAACCAAGTGGCAACTCATCAAGTAGGTTAGGATCGGCAAAAATACGTGTCACGGCATCGACAGAAACAACCATTTCGAAGGAAAGATGTCTGGCTCAAATGAGTGGCCACCGACAAAAATATGTGTCACAACGATGACAAAAACGACCATTTTGAAGAAAGAAAAAATACGTCTAAAAAAGTGGCAACCGATCAAGTCGGCTAGGATCGCAAAAATACGTGTCACAGCGGTGACAGAAACAACCATTTTAAAGAAAAGAAAATATGTGTCTCAAACAAATGACAACCGATTAAATATGTTAGGATCACGACAATACGTGTCATGGCGATGACAGAAACGACCACTTTGAGGAAAGAAAAAATGTGTGCCTTAAACAAGCGACGACCGAGCAAGTAGGTTGGAATCGACAAAAATGCGTATCATAGAGGGGGCAGAAACAGTCATTTTAAAGAAAAATAGAACGTGTCTCAAAGAAATGACAATCGGTCAAGTAGGTTAAGATCGCGACAATACGTGTCATGGCGATGACAGAAAGGACCATTTTGAGGAAAATGAAAATATGTGTCTTAAACAAGTGGCGACCGATCAAGTAGGTTGTGACCGGCAAAACACGTGTCAGAACGATGAAAGAAACGACCATTTCGAAGAAGAAGAAATGTGTCTCAAACAAGTAGTGGCAACCGATCAAGTAGTTTGGGGTCGGCAAAATTACGTGTCAAGACGGCGGCACAAACAACCATTCTAAAGAAAAGAATACGTGTCTCAAATAAATGGCAACCGATCAAGTAGGTTGGGTTCACACAATACATGTCATGCCGATGATAGGAAGGACCATTTTGCGGAAAGGAAAAATGTATGCCTTAACAAGCGGTGACCGATCAAGTAGGTTGTGATCGGCAAAGATACATGTCATGGCGGGGTCAGAAACAACCATTTAAAAGAATAATAGTATGTTTCTCAATTCTCAAACAAATGGCAACCGATCAAGTAGGTTGAGATCGCAGCGATACGTGTCATGGTGATGACAGAAACGACCATTTTGAGGAAAGGAAAAATATGTGCCTTGAACAAGCGGTGACCGATCAAGTAGGTTGGGATCGTGACAATACGTGTCATGGTGATCACAGAAATGACCATTTTGAGGAAAGAAAAGATGTGTGCCTTGAACAAGCGGCGGCCCATCAAGTAGGTTGGAATGACGACAACACGTGTCATGGGCGACCGTAGAAACGTCCATTTTGAGGAAAGGGAAGATGTGTGCCTTGAACAAGCGGTGGATGATCAAGTACGTTGGAATTTGAACAAGCGGTGGCTGATCAAGTAGGTTGGAATAGCGACAATACGTGTCATAGGCGATCGCAAAAACGTCCATTTTGAGGAAAGGGAAGATGTGTGCCTAGAACAAGCGGTGGCCGATCAAGTAAGTTGGGATCGCGACAATACATGTCATGGCGATCGCAGAAACGACCATACCTCAACCCCCCCCCCCCCTTTGTATGGCACTGGTGAGCACCCACACTACATGATTGATAATGCTACATTTTTTGCTGCCAAATTTGACATAAATAAAAAATGTCTACTCTTCAATCACAACTTGCAGTTTATTTGAATATCAACATGGTATAAGAAAAAAACATGCAGTACAATGGCGGTAAAGACAGGAACATGTAGCAAACTTCCTCGAATAGTCTATCATTATCTTTGCACATCACATTGGTCATACTTTTTTGTATCCTTAGCACGACCTATACAAAAAAAATGACATATGGTCTCTCCTGCTATAGTATATGACACTACAAAGAAATGTCAGCCCATCAAGTTGTGTTTTTATATTCTCATTAAGTTATGTTGTACGAATAATCTGTTGGGTCAAAATAATGGGACAATGAAGAAGCGAGTTGCTACAAGTAATTAGCGAAATTATGTAGAATTTAACTCTAGCGTCATCGCCTTCATCTGGCTAATTCTATAGAAGAATGACCCTCCACTGCCTCCACAACATTAGTTATTGTGGAAAGTCATTAAGAATAATCAATTGCTTCGTGGGTAAATAAAATTAAATGAAATTACATGCATCTTCACTAAACCATGTTGAATTTTACTTGTACAGGGCGTGTTTTAGTTATCTATATTGAGTAGTATATGCACATGTTCATGGAGGCACGCACTGATGAAGCCCCACATGGTGAAATATGAAAAGACTTTTCTTGTATATAAACTAGACACTTCATATATGCACGGTGACCTTAGCTCTATTAGAAATCCTAGTCTTTGTAAGGCACAGGTCATTTAATAATACAATAAGCTTACCTCAGATATCTTTTCAGATCCGATGGTGGCTTGAGAACTTGATCACCCTTCTTTATACTGTGAACTACCGTACGTGCTTCTCTTGCACAATCATCTCTATAGTGAGCTGCAAAATCAGTGGTGTTCCAGCATTGGAGAGAAACTTGACACCCTTTTGGATTAATAAATATATAGATAATACCTAAAGTCAACCAAAGTGCACCAACTTTCAATCAAATTAAGTTGCCGAAGGAAACTAATCGATAGTGGACAGTGAAGAACTGAATATACCATTAAGCGAATAGCTCGTCAAGATGAATTTGGACTCGAAACATCTCATTTGTACAACTTGCCAAGGTTAATTCTCCAGTGATGTCTCAGCATTGAAGCATGTACACTCGAATTGTTTTTCAATCAATTGACCTTAATTTGTAGCATACTACTAAAATAATGTGTAATTCATAGGAACCATTTTCACATCATTTGTATCCTAGGGACACTACAACAACACATCTCCTTAGCTTATGCCCTTGCCAACTAACCCAATCTCTACTTACAGAATTATGTTCACAAATTTGTTAAAAAAGATAAGTCGATTGGTTGGGAATGTAAAACCCGCATATTATAGCACTCAGAGACATAGATCATATAGTAAAGACAAAAATGCAAATTCGTAATGTCTGATTGGCATGAAGAGTGAAAAAGATGTCTCCATGTAAGCTCGTCTCTATGGAAAATCAGAAACATATATTATATTTTGACAGTCCATTTGCCAGCACCATCCAGCCAGGGACTCAACTACTAAACCATTTGTGTCATTCACATAATTTTCTGCTACCAAGATAGGCCCGGGCTTCACCATCCAAAGCAGCAACAAAAGCTGCATTGCATACGGGATGATGTTAGGTACAAAAACAATGGTTAATCAGTCAGCACACATTTTTATCAAATTAGATGTCAAACACGGAGAAAGATACCACAAGCAGCACACTCGTAATGTAGCAAAGGAATATAAATAGTTGGAGAAATAGCTGCAGGACACCTTTGATAACATGGACCCAGGTAAGAAATTTTGGCCCGGTATTCACATTGCATGTTTCTTTAGTTTGCCTAGATCATGATGGTGAGAAAGAGCATCAACAGTACTAAGCGAATGAAACAATACCTGTGTAAAATTTAATATCGATCACACTCGCAATATAGCAAAGGAATATAAATAGGTGGAGAATACCTACATGACACCTTTGATAACATGGAACCAGGTAAGAAATTTCGTCCCGGTATTCACATTATATTTTCTTTAGTTTGCTAGATCATTAAAGTGAGAAAGAGCATCAACAGTAGTTAGCAAACGAATCAATCCCTGTGTAAAATTCAATACCGATCACACTTACAATATACCAAAGGAATATAAATAGGTGGAGAATACCTATAAGGACACAGTTGATAATGATAACCCACAAGTATAGGGAATCAATTGTAGCCTCTTTCGATAAGTAAGAGTGTCGAACCCAACGAGGAGCTAAATGCAGAACAAATATTCCCTCAAGTTCTATCAACCACCGATACAACTCTATGCACACTTAACGTTCGCTTTACCTAGAACAAGTATGAACCTAGAAGTACTTTGTAGGTGTTTGTTGGATAGGTTTGCAAAAATATATAGAGCACGTAAATGGTGGTAGGAGTTGCGAAATTGTCCCTAAGCAATTGAATACTTTAGTAGACCGATAGCAAGTTTTATGTGGCAGAGGCCACTGCTAGCATGTCATCCCTGACTTGGAATTCTATGCACTTATGATTGAAACTATTAGCAAGCATCCGCAACTACTAATGTTCATTAAGGTAAAACCCAACCATAGCATTAAGATATATTGGTCCCCTTCAATCCCGTATGCATCAATTTCTATGCTAGGTTGAAGCTTCTGTCACTCTTGCCCTCCAATACATAGTCCTATCAACATACAACTAACCCTATGGTGTGATCCACGGCAGCTCATATGATGGGCACCAAAGGACATCAACATAACCACAAGCAAATTAAACCAATCATAGCAATTCACCAATTACCGATAGGACAACGAAAATCTACTCAGACATCATAGGATGGCAACACATCATTGGATAATAATATGAAGCATAAAGCACCATGTTCAAGTAGAGGGTACAACGGGTTGCAGGAGAGTGGACCATTGTAGATAGATGGGGGAAGGTGATGGAGATGTTGGTGAAGATTGCGGTGATGATGATGGTCCCGGCGGCGTTCCGGCGCCACCGGGAGAGAGGGGGAGAGAGCCCCCCTTCTTATTCTTCTTCCTTAACCTTTTCCCTAGGTGGGAGAAGGGTTCCCCCTCTGGTCCATGTCCTCCATGGCATGGGAGGGGCGAGATCACCTCCGAGATTGGATCTGTCTCTCTGTCTCTCTCTGTTTCTGCGCTCCCGATTCTGCCCTTTCACCGTTTCTTTTATAACCGGAGATCCGTAATTCCAATTGGGCTGAATTTTGGACACGCTCTCTATAAGGATATTAGCTTTCTTGTGGCGAAAGAAGGGCTACAACCGCCTTCTGGGGTGGCCACAAGGGCATCGTATCGCGTTGATTCTTCTTCCCAAAAATCACATATATTCTAAAAAAATCTCCGTCTGTTTTTATCCCATTTGGACTCCGTTTGATATGGATTTTCTGCGAAACAAAAAACATGCAACAAATAGGAACTGGCACTGTGCACTGGATCAATATGTTAGTCCAAAAAGTAGTATAAAAAGTTGCTAAAAGTATGTAAAAGTTGTAGAATATTGGCGTGGAACACTAAAAAAATTATAGATACAACGGAGACGTATCAGCATCCCCAAGCTTAATTCTTGCTCGTCCTCGAGTAGGTAAACGATAAAATATAATTTTTGATGTTGAATGCTACCTAGCATAATCTTGATCATGTAATCTAATCATGGCATGAATATTGAGACACGAGTGATTGAAAGCAATAGTCTATCATTTGACATTAAGACAATAATACTTCAAGCATACTAATAAAGCAATCATGTCTTTTCAAAATAACATGGCCAAAGAAAGTTATCCCTACAAAATCATATAGTCTGGCTATGCTCCATCTTCACCACACAAAATATTCACATCATGCACAACCCCGATGACAGGCGAAGCAATTGTTTCATACTTTTGATGTTCTCAAACCTTTTCAACTTTCACGCAATACATGAGCGTGAGGCATGTACATAGGACTATAGGTGGAATATAATATGATGGTGGAGGTTGTGTGGATAAGACAAAAAAAGGAGAAAGTCTCACATCGGCGCGGCTAATCAACGGGCTATGGAGATGCCCATCAATTGATGTCAATGTGAAGAGTAGGGATTGCCATGCAACGGATGCACTAAGAGCTATAAGTGTATGAAAGCTCAAACTGGAAACTAAGTGGGTGTGCATCCAACTTGCTTGCTCATGAAGACCTCGGGCATTTGAGGAAGCCCATCATCGGAATATACAAGCCAAGTTCTATAATGAAAATTCCCACTAGTATATAAAAGTGATAACTCAAGAGACTCTCTATATGAATAACATGGTGCTACTTCGAAGCACAAGTGTGGTAAAAGGATAGTAACATTGCCCCCTTTTTTTCTTTTTTCTCCTTTTTTTGGCGAGCTTCTTTGGCCCCCTTTTTTATTTAGGCTTCTTTGGCCTATTTTTTTGAGGCAATGCTCTAATAATGATGATCATCACACTTTTATTTACTTACAACTCAATATTACAACTCGATACTAGAACAAAGAGATGACTCTATATGAATGCCTCCGGCGGTGTACCAGGATGTGCAATGATCTAGCGTAGCAATGACATCAAAAAACGGACAAGCCATGAAAACATCATGCTAGCTATCTTACGATCATGCAAAGAAATATGACAATAAATGCTTAAGTTATGTATATGATGATGATGGAAGTTGCATGGCAATATATCTCGGAATGGCTATGGAAATGCCATGATAGGTAGGTATGGTGGCTGTTTTGAGGAAGATATAAGGAGGCTTATGTGTGACAGAGCGTATCATATCATGGGGTTTGGATGCACCGGCGAAGTTTGCACCAACTCTCGAGGTGAGAATGGGCAATGCAATCAGATCGAAGAGGCTAGCAATGATGGAAGGGTGAGAGTGCGTATAATCCATGGACTCAACATTAGTCATAAAGAACTCACATACTTATTGCAAAAATCTATTAGTCGTCGAAACAAAGTACTACGCGCATGCTCCTAGGGGGATAGTTTGGTAGGAAAAGACCATCGCTCATCCCCGACCGCCACTCAGAAGGAAGACAATCAATAAATACCTCATGCTCCAACTTCGTTACATAACGGTTCACCATACGTGCATGCTACGGGAATCACAAACTTCAACACAAGTATTTCTACAATCCACAACTACGCACTAGCATGACTCTAATATCACCATCTTCATATCACAAAACTATTGCAAGGAATCAAACATATCATATTCAGTGATCTACAAGTTTTATGTAGGATTTTATGACTAACCATGTGAATGACCAATTCCTGTCAACTCTCTAAATAGATATAAGTGAAGCAAGAGAGTTTAATTCTTTCTAAAAAAGATATTCCCACACTCTAACAAGTATAAGTGAAGCAAAAGAGCATTCTACAAATGGCAGTTTTCTATGTGAAGAGAAACAGGCAATCCAAACTCCAAATGATATAAGCGAAGCACATGAAGCATTCTATAAAGCCGTACTCAAAGGATATAAGTGAAGTGCAAAGAGCATTCTATAAATCAACCAAGGACTATCTCCTACCAGCATGGTGCATAAAGTAAAAATGAAAACTAAATGCAAAAGACGCTCCAAGATTTGCACATATCACATGAACGAAACGAATCAAAAAACATACCGATATTTGTTGAAGAAAGATGGGATGCCTTCCGGGGCATCCCGAAGCTTAGACGCTTGAGTCTCCTTGAATATTTGCTTGGGGTGCCTTGGGCATCCCCAATCTTGAGCTCTTGTCTCTCCTCCTTCTCCTCATATCGAGACCTCCTCGATCTTCAAACTTCATCCACACAAAACTCAACAGAAAGCTCGGTAAGAGCCGTTAGTATAATAAACCAAATCACTACTCTAAGTACTGTTGCAAACCAATTCATAGTTTGTTTTTGCGATGTATCTATTGTAATATAACTTTTCCATGGCTTAATCCACTGATAGAAATCGATTGTTTCATCAAAACAAGCAAACTATGCATAAAAAACAGAATCTGTCTTAAACAGGACAGTCTGTAGTAATCTGAACATTCACCATACTTCTGGTACTCCAAAAATTCTGAAAAATAGGAAAAATAAACAATTTGTATATAAATACACTGCATAAAGTTTCAGAACCGTTTGACATTCAAGTAAAAAATTGTAAAATCGCGCACTACAGCCAAAGTTTTGTTTTGCACCACACAAACCAACAAGCAATCTAAACATCCTAAAGGCAAATCTTGGCACATTATTTTTATAATACAATGGAATTGTACAAGGGGATAAATATTTTTGTTGAAAAGTTGTTGTAATCAAGATTCACAAAGTTTCCGTGAGCATGAACAAAGTTCAAGGCTAGCTCCCACTTTAACAATGCTCGTCTTTCTCACTTTCACTTTCCTTTTTTGAAAAAGTTTTAGGTTCCCCTCTTCATTTTTTTGTTTTTAAACTATATAAAAGCACTCAACAGAAATAAATGACTCTCTAAAACTTCCGGGTTGTCTCCTTGCAGTGCTTTCTTTAAAGCCATTGAGCTAGGCATAAAATGCTCAAGTAATGGATCCACCCGGATCCCAAGGTATATCAAAGCAAATTTGAATCAACAATGATTTAGAATTTAGTAGTGAGCACAAAGTAACATATATCATGTAATGACGAAGTTTAACTCTCTTCCTATGCATCGGCATGTCATAAAAGAACAATTCATGCACACATAGTAAAGGCCAATGCATAGTATAAACAGTTTCTTGCAATTTTATCATGTTGGAAACATAGAGATGCGGAGATATAGTTCCTCTCTCATAATAATTGCAAGTAGGATCAGCAAGCACATGCATATTATATTCATCAAAATCATCATGTTCAACGGTAAAATGCAACCCATCAATATAATCCTTAATAAGTGCAAACTTCTCCGATATAGTGTAGTCGGGAGAATTCAAAAAGATAATAGGACTATCATGCGTGGGTGCAATAGCAACAATTTTATGTTTAACCTAAGGAACTATAGCAAGTTCATCTCCATGAGCATAATTCATATTGGTATCTTGGCCACAAGCATAGCAAGCATCATCAAAAAGGGATATTTCAAAAGAATCAACGGGATCATAACAATCATCATAGCATTCATCCTTCGGTAAGCACGAAGGGAAATTAAATAATGTATGAGTTGAAGAGTTACTCTCATTAGAAGGCGGGAACGGGTGATCAGTCCGCTCTTCCTCCTTTTGTTCTTCGCTCTCCTCCTCATCTTTTTCATCCAATGAGCTCACAATGTCATTAATTTCTTCTTTCATAGACTCCTGCAAAATATTACTCTCTTCTTGGACAGCGGAGACTCTCTCCATAAAATCATCAATATCGGAATTGAATTCATAATTCTCATAGCAATATTTAAGTATAGAAAAAATTTCAGGTCTGTAAACAGCATCATCAAGATTTTCACACTCTTTAAACAAAGATTCAATTTCATAAGCACCCATAAAAGCAATGAATTATTATATTTGTTCCACATCATAGTAATCATATATACCGTTAGCCTAAGAAGCCAATGTTTTATCATCATTAAATTTGCATGAAAAGGGAAGGTGTGGAGCCTTCATCCTAGAGCAACAAGTATAATCATATCTCAAGCATAGTTCCCAAGCATACCAATGCAACATATGAATTTGATCCCATAATAGTTTCCCTTTTTGAGTCAAGCGATAATCCCTAAAGTATTCACGTTGATCCAATGTGTCTCCCACATAATTGAATGGGGTTTTCTCGGGATTATTAAAGTAGTGAATAATATTTTTCACATAACCAGCATCGAGGGTATTAGGAGGCCCCCCATCTCCATGAGTAGTAAGTAAACCTAATTTTTTGGTATTTCATGTTACATATCCATAACTAAAGATAGAGAACAACTTAGAACAACAAATAAAAATTACTTAGTGATAAAGTAAACAAGCACACACGAGAATATTCACCCCACGCTATGACTCCCCGGCAACGGCGCCAGAAAAAGGTCTTGATAACCCACAAGTATAGGGGATCAACTGTAGCCTCTTTCGATAAGTAAGAGTTTCGAAACCAACGAGGAGGTAAAGGCAGAACAAATATTCCCTCAAGTTCTATCGACCACCGATACAACTCTACGCACGCTTAACGTTCGCTTTACCTAGAACAAGTATGAAACTAGAAGTACTTTGTAGGTGTTCGTTGGATAGGTTTGCAAGAATATAAAGAGCATGTAAATAAAAATTAGGGGCTGTTTAGATAAAGAAGCAATAAAGTTAGTATAGCGAGTGTGGATAAGTGGTGGTAGGAGTTGCGAAATTGTCCCTAAGCGATTGACTACTTTACTAGACCGATAGCAAGTTTTATGTGGGAGAGGCCATTGCTAGCATGTCATCCCTAACTTGGAATTCTCTGCATTTATGATTGGAACTATTAGCAACCATCCGCAACTACTAACGTTCATTAAGGCAAAACCCAACCATAGCATTAAGATATATTGGTCCCCCTTCAATCCCGTATGCATCAATTTCTATGCTAGGTTGAAGCTTACATCACTCTTGCCCTCCAATACATAGTCCTATCAACATACAACTAACCCTATGGTGTGATCCACGCGCGCGCTCATATGATGGGCACCAAAGGACAGCAACATAACCACAAGCAAATTAAACCAATCATAGCAATTCACCAATTACCGATAGGACAATGAAAATCTACTCAGACATCGTAGGATGGCAACACATCCTTGGATAATAATATGAAGCATAAAGCACCATGTTCAAGTAGAGGGTACAACGGGTTGTGAGAGAGTGGACCGATGTAGACAGATGGGGGAAGGTGATGGAGATGTTGGTGAAGATTGCGGTGATGATGATGGCCCCGGTGACGTTCCGGCGCCACCGAGAGAGTGGGGGAGAGAGCCCCCCTTCTTCTTCTTCTTCTTCTTCTTCTTCTTCCTTGACCTTCTCCCTAGATGGGAGAAGGGTTTCCCCTCTGGTCCATGGCCTCCATGGCATGGGAGGGGCGAGAGCCCCTCTGAGATTGGATCTGTCTCTCAGTCTCTCTCTGGTTCTGCGCTCCCGATTCTGCCCTTTCACCGTTTCTTTTATAACCAGAGGTCCGTAACTCCGATTGGGCTGAATTTTGGACACGATCTCTATCCGGATATTAGCTTTCTTGCAAGCAAAGAAGGGCTCCAACCGCCTTAAGGGGTGGCCACGAGGGCCCATGGCGCGCCTGACCCCCTGGGGCGCGCCCCCTGCCTTGTGGCCCCCTCGGGCATCGTCTCGCGTTGATTCTTCTTCCCAAAAATCACATATATTCCAAAAAAATCTCCGTCAATTTTTATCCCGTTTGGAATCCGTTTGATATGGATTTTCTGTAAACAAAAACATGCAACAAACAGGAACTGACACTGGGCACTGGATCAATATGTTAGTCCCAAAAATAGTATAAAAAGTTGCCAAAAGTATGTAAAAGTTGTAGAATATTGGCATGGAACAATAAAAAATTATAGATACGACGGAGACGTATCAGATAACATGGACTAACTATGAATACATGTTTCTTAAGTTTGCGTAGATCATGAAGGTGAGAAAGAGCATCAACTGTAGTGAGCAAATGAATCAGTCCATATGTAACATTCATATGGATCATGAAGGTGAGAAAGAGCATCAAAAGAATCAATCCATGTGTGCAATTTAGCATTATTAATGAAGCTCTATAACCAGGTGAATTTCACTGCAGAACTACAACCGCTAGATGTTTTGTAGTGCTTCAGTTGTAGAGAATCAGACCACGTCAAGCACGAAAGACATGCACAGCCGTCCGGAGCAGATCGCAACACACATGCCGGGGGAAGGCAGAACACAACATGAACGTATGCCGTCCACACTATGCACCTAGAAGCGGAACAAGACACGCATGCAGACGCCGCCCCGTCTGCGTGTAGTCGCTGGCTCGCGTGCAAACCTGCAGATGCTCACCATCTGTGAAGACTCACCACTCCAGTTGCCCTCGTACGACCGGCCACAGCCTCTCGGGCTCGTTCTCAAGCCCCGGTCTTCGTGCTCACCTCTACGGCAATGCGTACAACGGGCGTACGGGTCGGTGAGGCAGAGGGACGACGGCAGTGCGGCATGTCCACCAGGCATGGAAGGCGCGGTGGGGTGCTACGTCAAACGGCGGCGCACACCGAACGAGCCGCGAGATGGGATCAAAGAGTGACCCATGATTTCATTGATAGTGCATGGTGATTCGAAGTGGAGGCACACCGCAGCGGCCATGGAGGAACCCTAGAGATGTTTGTCTAAGGAACGTCCCTGAAAAAGAGGCAGGGAATTAGGAGCACGAGAGAAGATAACTGCATTTTTTCTCTCGTGGGCAGAGAGGGCTTATAGCCCCTGTGCGACGTCTTTGAGATGAATTGGATGAGGAGTGACGTAGTTGACGAAAATATCTCTAGTGCGACCTATTTGCAGCCAACAATAGCTCCAATGCGACATGGCCATGTTTAACCATGAAATGCAAAACATAAGGGGTTAGTGGTTTGAGTTATGACATGCGGGACCCATCAGTTATCCACATGAATGTGGGACCCACCACTTACTCACATGCGTCGGGACCCACAACTTATCCACATAAGCATGCCCCGACCCGAGCCATCCACGAGCCCGAGCCAGCCCACCCCCCATTGCCTACCCTTCCCCTTTCCCCTATCCCCCACCCTGTTCTTCCTCTTCTCCAGCAACGAAGCGCGCCGCCGGTGGGTGCGCCACCAGCGAGTGATGTCTAGCTCAATTTCGGCCTCCCGCCAATCATGGCCGCACTACGGTCCAGTGACGTTGACAAGATGCCCCGATTGCCCGCGCATGAAGCCTCTGAAGCGTTTGACTTGTGTGAACGAGGAAAATGGCAACCGTGGGCGCGAGTTCGTCAAATGCTTGAGCAAGCCACAACCGGGGCAGGTTAGATCCGTGTACCGCACCAAGCAGTTGGATCGATTTCTTTATTTTTCCATCGAATTTGGGTGGTGGATCTGATCTAGGGTTCCTACCGCCGTCGACCCCTGTTTACCCTGTTTTTCAGGTTTTGAAGAAATGTGGACATTTCGAGTGGCTCGAGAGGTTGAAATTCAAGATTCAACACAAGAGCTCAATTTCAATTTTGGGGGGCAGATTGGTGTGGAACACGCCTCACATTTGGTGGACAGAGCCGATCCGATGATGGACAGTGCTGAAGTGAAGTGTGAATTGAAGAAAATAGGCAAGCAACAAAAGCAGCTGATCGACTTGAAGCAACAAGCACATAGGATGGCTGGAGCATTTTATTGTTGTGTCATTGCTATGGGTTCTTTTACTTGATGTTCATCAATCGCTAGAAATTGTTACAATTTCAGTTTGTTTGTCAAGCTAGTTTCAGAGTCAGGGGTCCCTAGTTTCAGTTATTGTTTCTAGGTAGTAGTTTCAGTAAGTCAGGGATCATTTGTTAGCTGAATTTGAATTTGTGTGAAGCAAAGTCTGAATTCTGGTAATGATATTCAGACCCAATGATATTCTGGTAATAGGATGCGATATGTACGCCATGCCAATTTCTTGTAACTGAATCGAAGTAGAGATATCCAGTGTTCATGCTTTGTTCTTGTTCTTCAGTTAACAGAGTACACCCCCCCCCCCCAAATTCAGAAAAACAAATCTTGCTGCCAAATAGATGTTGGGCCGTGAGAAAATAACCAGGCCCAAATTGAGACAAGCCCACCCGCGTAGGGGCACCAGCCCAGTTTTATAGCATAGAGGCGCCCATGTTTAAAAAAGTGCTTCGAATAAAACCTCAAAAATAAAATGTTGCTTCGGCAAATAAACATTTAACAAAAATATACTTATTTACTTGTTTTTTGTTTAGCCAAATTTTTGTGTCGAATAAATTTTGGGCCGTATGTATTGTACTTTTTTGTTTTTCTTTTCATATTTGTTGCTTGTCCACTATTGTTTTGTGATTGTTTTTATGCATGTCTATGGCTCCATGAAACCCAAATTTGATGGGGATATGAGAAAGCCTCAGAAAACATTTTTGGAAATGATCAAGTTAAAATTCGCTTGAAATAGGTCCAAGAAAATGTTCATGTTTTGCTCTAAAAATAATGGCCAGAGGTAAAATTCAAACTAATATTTTTAGGAGCACATAAATATTTCTTTTGGGCATTTCAGTTGCATGTCCATGGCTGGAATTTTTTTTGCACCCTACACCTACTAGTTAGGGTGACCCTATTAGCAGGGCCTAGATACATGCATGCACACATGCAGCACACCAAGATATGTTTTTTTTGCAAAAAAATTGGGTACCGATACACTTGCATGTCCATAGTGGAATCTACCCCTTTTATTAGTAACACATAGATCAACTAGATAGAACATCAAGCACGATATATATCAACTGACCAATATAAACTAGATAGAAAAAAAAGATAGAACACATCACAATATAGTAGCATAAGTATTAGCATTGCATGAGCTAGATAGTACCACATTACAACTAAGATAGATAAACGGGTCCCAAGCACGACATACATAGTACCATTACAACTTATATAGATAGTTCATAGTTCAACCTAACACGACAATAATAAAAAGACACCCGAGATAAGATACAACACGACCGGCTTGCTTGCTTGCTCCAAGGACAACTCCTCCATGGACAACTCCTCTCCTCCATGGCCAACTCCTTCACTCGTCATCGTCGGTGGGGTATGGGAGGGTGTGCATGCACTCATCAGCGGGGAAGGCGCTGTCGAAGTCGGTGAAGATGTTGTACATAGTGAAATGCAATGAACTCGCATCCACACCAAAAAAACACGGCCGAGGAGTTAGTAGGCGTCGAAGGGGTTGGTGAACCTCACGATGAGCCTGATAGGATAGCCATTGCTGCTGACCTCTTCGACTCGAAACATGACCGGAGAGCCCCTCGGGAGGTGGCGGTAGCCGGCGGAGAGGAAGAACTCGATCTGCCCCCTTGCCCCCTCCACCTCGAGATCGCCCACACCCGTAGGGTGTTCTCCACCCGGACTCCGGCAGGATCGAGCCACTCAGGGAAGGTGGGCGGCACACGGTAGGTAGCCCTAGTGAACTGCATGGTGGCTCGATCACACTTAGGAAGGATGGCAGATGGGAGAGGATAGGGTAGGGGGTATGGATGAGGAGGGAGAGGAAGACGATAGGTGTGGCTTAAATAGCCCAAGTGCAACGTGGTTTTTGATTTCTTTGAGTGGTTTCATCAGGTGGAATTAATGAGCGGGCAGCGTTTGGTGGCGCCCCATCGAGGTGTGATACGTCTCCAACGTATCTATAAGTTTTGATTGCTCCATACTATATTATATATTGTTTTGGACTATATTGGGCTTTATTTTCCACATTTATATTACTTTTGGGACTAACCTATTAACCGGAGGCCCAGCCCAGAATTGCTGTTTTTTGCCTATTTCAGTGTTTCGAAGAAACGGAATATCGAACGGAGTCCAAACGGAATGAAACCTTCAGGAACGTGATTTTCTCATCAGATAAGACCCAGGAGACGTGGACCCTCCGTCAAGAAAGCCATGAGGCGGCCACGAGGGTGGAGGGCGCGCCCCCCCTAGGGCGCCCCCCCCTACCTCGTGGCCCCCTCGAGGCTCCACCGACGTACTTCTTCCTCCTATATATACCTCACGCACTTCAACAGATCAGACACGGAGCCAAAACCTAATTCCACCGCCAAGAACTTTCAAGATCCACGAGATCCCATCTTGGGGCCTGTTAGGAGTTCACTGGAAGGGATTCCACCATGGAGGGCTTCTACTTCAACATCATAGCCTCCGATGAAGTGTGAGTAGTTTACCTCAGACCTTCGGGTCCATAGTTAGTAGCTAGATGGGTTCTTCTCTCTTTTTGGATCTCAATACAATGTTCTCCCCCTCTCTCGTGGAGATCTATTAGATGTAATCTTCTTTTTGCAGCGTGTTTGTTAAGACCGATGAATTGTGGGTTTATGATCAAGATTATCTATGAGCAATATTTGAATTTTCTCTGAATTCTTTTATCTATGATTGAGTTATCTTTGCAAGTCTCTTCGAATTATCCGTTTGGTTTGGCCAACTAGATTGGTAGTTCTTGCAATGGGAGAAGTGCTTAGCTTTGGGTTCAATCTTGGGGTGTCCTTACCAAAGGATGTAAAGGGTTGCAAGGCACGATTGTATTGTTGCCATCGAGGATAACAAGATGGGGTATTTATCATATTGCATGAATTTATTCCTCTACATCATGTCATCTTGCTTAAGGCGTTACTTTGTTTTCATTAACTTAATACTCTAGATGCATGTCGGATAGCGGTCGATGAGTGGAGTAATAGTAGTAGATGCAGGTAGGAGCCGGTCTACTTGTCTCAGACGTGATGCCTATATACATGATCATACCTAGATATTCTCATAACTATGCTCAATTTTGTCAATTGCTCAACAAAGAATTGCTCACCCACCGTAAAATACCTATGCTCTTGAGAGAAGCCACTAGTGAAATCTATGGCCCCCGGGTCTATTTTTATCATATTAATCTTCCTACGCTTTATTATTTCTTTGCTCTTTATTTTTCCTTTTTATTTTACTTTGCATCTTTATACCAAAAATACCAAAAATATTATCTATCATCTCTATCAGATCTCACTCTCGTAAGTGACCGTGAAGGGATTGACAACCCCTATTCGCGTTGGTTGCGAGGAGCTATTTGTTTTGTGTAGGTACGAGGACTTGCGCGTGGCCTCCTACTGCATTGATACCTTGGTTCTCAAAAACTGAGGGAAATACTTACGCTACTCTGCTGCATCATCCTCTCCTCTTCGGGGAAAACCAACGCAAGCTCAAGACGTAGCAAGAAGGATTTCTGGCGCCGTTGCCGGGGAGTCTACGCAAAAGTCAGCATACCAAGTACCCATCACAATCCCTTATCTCTCGCATTACATTATTTGCCATTTGCCTCTCGTTTTCCTCTCCCCCACTTCACCCTTGCCGTTTTATTCGCCCTCTCTTTCCCAATCTCCTCCTCTCATTTTCGCTTGCCTTTTCTTGTTTGCTTGTGTGTTGGATTACTTGTTGCCATGGCGCAAGATAATACCAAATTGTGTGACTTTACCAATACCAACAATAATGATTTCCTTAGCACTCCGATTGCTCCTCTTGCCAATACTGAATCTTGTGAAATCAATACTGCTTTGTTGAATCTCGTTATGAAAGATCAATTCGCTGGCCTTCCTAGTGAAGATGCCACTACTCATTTAAATAGCTTCGTGCATTTGTGTGATATGCAAAAGAAGAAAGATGTTGACAATGATGTTGTTAAATTGAAGCTATTTCCTTTTTCGCTTAGAGATCGTATAAAGCTTGGTTTTCGTCTTTGCCTAAAAATAGTACTGATTCTTGGAACAAGTGGAAAGATGTTTTTATCTCTAAGTATTTTCCTCCCGCTAAGATCATCTCTCTTAGGAACGATATTATGAATTTTAAGCAACTTGATCATGAACATGTTGCACAAGCTTGGGAGAGAATGAAATTAATGATACGTGAATTGCCCTACTCATGGTTTAAACTTGTGGATGATTATACAAAATTTTTATGCGGATTGAATTTTGCTTCTAGAAACCTTTTAGATTCGGCAATGGGAGGCACTTTTATGGAAATCACTTTAGGAGATGCTACTAAACTCCTAGATAATATTATGGTTAATTATTCTCAATGGCACCTTGAAAGATCTACCAATAAAAAGTGCATGCGATAGAAGAAATCAATATTTTGAGTGGAAAGATGGATGAACTTATGAAATATTTTCTACTAAGTGTGTTTCTTCTGATCCTAATGATATGCCTTTGTCTACTTTGATTGAGAATAGTAATGAATCTATGGATGTGATATTTGTTGGTAGGAATAATTTTGGTAACAATGCGTATAGAGGGAATTTTAATCCTAGGCCTTATCCTAGTAATCCTTCTAATAATTATGGAAATTCCTACAACAACTCTTATGGAAATTTTAATAAGATGCCCTCTGAATTTGAGAGTAGTGCTAAAGAGTTTATGAATTCACAAAAGAGTTTTAATGCTTTGCTTGAAGAGAAATTACTTAAAGTTGATGAATTGGCTAGGAGCGTTTATAGAATTTCTCTTGATGTTGATTCTTTAAAGCTTAGATCTATTCCTCCTAAGCATGATATCAATGAGTCTCTCAAAGCCATGATAATTCCATTGATGAGTGCAAGGAAAGAACCGCTAGGATGCGTTCTATGAAAGATGCCTTTATTAAAGCGTGTTCTTCCAATTTCCATGAAAATCAAGATGAAGATCTAAAAGTTATTGATGTGTCTCCCATTAAATCTTTGTTTTGCAATATGAATCTTGATAATGATGAGATTGAATATGAGTCACCTTTACCTAGAAGGTGTTCTAAAAATTCGGAGCTTTTTGATTATGATGCTAAAATTGATACAAGTGGGATTGAAGAAAGTAAAACCTTAGATGTTGCTAAACCCACTATTTTGGATTTCAAGGAATTTAATTATCAAAGTTGCTCTTTAATTGATTGTATTTCCTTGTTGCAATCCGTGCTAAATTCTCCTCATGCTTATAGTAAAAATAAAGCGTTTACTAAACAAATCGTTGATGCCTTAATGCAATCTTATGAAGAAAAACTTGAGTTGAAAGTTTCTATCCCTAGAAAACTTTATGATGAGTGGGAACCAACTATTAAAATTAATATTAAGGACCATGAATTTTATGCTTTATGTGATTTGGGTGCTAGTGTTTCCACTATTCCCAAAACTTTGTGTGATTTGCTAGATTTTCGTGATTTTAATGAATGCTCTCTAAACTTGCACCTCATGGATTCCACTATTAAGAAACCTATGGGAAGAATTAATGATGTTCTTATTGTTGCAAATACGAATTATGTGCCCGTAGACTTTATCGTTCTTGATATAGATTGCAATCCTTCATGTCCTAGTATTCTTGGTAGACCTTTCCATAGAACGATTGGTACAATTATTGATGTGATGGAAGGAATATTAGATTCCAATTCCCATTAAAGAAATGCATGGAACACTTCCCTAGGAATAAGATAAAATTACCATATGAATCTATTATGAGAGCCACCTATGGATTGCCCACCAAAGATGGCAATACCTAGATCTATCGTTGCTTTTATGCCTAGCTAGGGGCGTTAAACGATAGCGCTTGTTGGGAGGCAACCCAATTTTATTTTTAGCTTTTAGTTTTTGTTTATATTTAGGAATAAATAATAAATCTACCTTCTGTTTGGATGTGGTTTTATGTTTTAATTAGTGTTTGTGCCAAGTTAAACCTATAGGATCTTCTTGGATAATAGTTATTTGATCTTGCTGTAATTTCCAGAAACTTTCGGTTCACGAAAAAATTGTTAAAAATCAACAGGACGTGTTAAAATAGTGATTCCAATTGCTGCTTATCAATAAACAAATTTCCTAGGTCGTCCTATTTTGGCTGAAGTTTTGGAGTTCCAAAAGTTTGTGTTAGTTACAGATTACTACAGACTACTCTGTTTTGACAGATTCTGTTTTTCGTGTGTTGTTTGCTTATTTTGATGAATCTATGGCTAGTACAATAGTTTATGATCCATAGAGAAGTTGGAATACAGTAGGTTTAACACCAATATAAATAAAGAATGAGTTAATTGCAGTACTTTGAAGTGGTCTTTTGTTTTCTTTTGCTAACGGAGCTCACGAGATTTCTGTTGAGTTTTGTGTTGTGAAGTTTTCAAGTTTTGGGTGATTTTTTTTGATGGATTATGGAACAAGGAGTGGCAAGAGCCTAAACTTGGGGATGCCCATGGCACCCCCAAGATAATCCAAGGACACCAAAAAGTCGAAGCTTGGGGATGCCGGAAGGCATCCCTCTTTAAATCCACTTCCATCGGTAACTTTACTTGGAGCAATATTTTTATTCACCACATGATATGTGTTTTGCTTGGAGCGTCTTGTATTATTTGCGTCTTTGCTTGTTAGTCTACCACAATCATCCTTGCTGTACACACCTTTTGAGAGAGCCATACATGAATTGGAATTTGTTAGAATACTCTATGAGCTTCACTTATATCTTTTGAGCTTGATAGTTTTGCTCTATGTACTTCACTTATATCTTTTGAGCTTGATAGTTTTGCTCTAGTACTTCACTTATATCTTTTAGAGCACGGTGGTGGATTTGTTTTAAAGAAACTATTGATCTCTCATGCTTCACTTAGATTATTTTGAGAGTCTTAAATAGCATGGTAATTTGCTTAATAATAATATGCTTGGTATTCAAGATTTATAAAACTTTCTTTTGAGTGCGTTGAATACTAAGAAAAGTTTGATGCTTGATAATTGTTTTGATATATGGAGGTGATAATATCAAAGTCGTGCTAGTTGAGTAGCTGTGAATTTGAGAAATGCTTGTGTTGAAGTTTGCAAGTCCCGTAGCATGCACGCATGGTAAACCTTATGTAACAAATTTGAAACATGAGGAGTTATTTGATTGTCCTCCTTATGAGTGGCGGTCGGGGACGAGCGATGGTCTTTTCCTACCAATCTATCCCCCTAGGAGCATGCGCTTAGTGCTTTGGTTTTTGATGGCTTCTAGATTTTTGCAATAAGTATGCGAGTTCTTTATGACTAATGTTGAGTCCATGGATTATACGCACTCTTACCCTTCCATCATTGCTAGCCTCTTCGGTACCGCGCATTTCCCTTTCTCACATTGAGAGTTGGTGCAAACTTCGCCGGTGCATCCAAACCCCGTGATATGATACGCTCTTTCACACATAAACCTCCTTATATCTTCCTCAAAACAGCCACCATACCTACCTATTATGGCATTTCCATAGCCATTCCGAGATATATTGCCATGCAACTTTCCACCATACCGTTCTTCATGACACATTCATCATTGTGATATTGCTTAGCATGATCATGTAGTTGACATAGTATTTGTGGCAAAGCCACCGCTCATAATTCTTTCATACTTGTCACTCTTGGTTCATTGCATATCCGGTACATCACGGAGGCATTCGTATAGAGTCATACTTTGCTCTAGTATCGAGTTGTAATCATTGAGTTGTAAATAAATAGAAGTGTGATGATCATCATTAATTAGAACATTGTCCCATGTGAGGTTAAATAAAAAAAAGAGGCCAAAGAGCCCACCAAATAAAAAAGAGGCCAAAGAGGCCACCAAAAATAATGAGAGAAAAGGAGAGAAGGGACAATGTTACTATCCTTTTCCACACTTGTGCTTCAAGTAGCACCATGTTTTTCATATAGAGAGTTTCATATTTTGTCACTTTCATATACTAGTGGGAATTTTTCATTATAGAACTTGGCTTGTATATTCCAGCGATGGGCTTCCTCAAATGCCCTAGGTCTTCGTGAGCAAGCAAGTTTGATGCACACCCACTTAGTTGCTTTTGTTGAGCTTTCATACATTTATAGCTCTAGTGCATCCGTTGCATGGCAATCCCTACTCCTTGCATTAACATCAATTGATGGGCATCTCCATAGCCCGTTTATTAGCCTCCTTGATGTGAGACCTTATCCTTTTTTGTCTTCTCCACATAACCCCCATCATTATATTCTATTCCACCTATAGTGTTATATCCATGGCTCACGCTCATATATTGCGTGAAAGTTTTTAGGTTTGAGATTACTAAAGTATGAAACAATTGCTTGGCTTGTCATCGGGTTGTGCATGATGAGAGCATTCTTGTGTGACGAAAATGGAGCATGACTAAACTATATGATTTTGTAGGGATGAACTTTCTTTGGCCATGTTATTTTGAGAGGACATAATTGCTTAGTTAGTATGCTTGAAGTATTATTATTTTTATGTCAATATGAACTTTGTCTTGAATCTTTCGGATCTGAATATTCATACCACAATTAAGAAGAGTTACATTGAAATTATGCCAAGTAGCACTCCGCATCAAAAAATCTCTATTTTATCATTTACCTACTCGAGGACGAGCATGAATTAAGCTTAGAATGCATGATACGTCTCCAACGTATCTATAACTTTTGATTGCTCCATGCTATATTATCTACTGTTTTGGACCATATTGGGCTTTATTTTCCACTTTTATATTTCTTTTGGGACTAACCTATTAACCGGAGGCCCAGCCCAGAATTGTTGTTTTTTGCCTATTTCAGTGTTTCAAAGAAACGGAATATCAAACGGAGTCCAAACGGAATGAAACCTTCGGGAACGTGATTTTCTCATCAGATAAGACCCAGGAGACTTGGACCCTCCGTCAAGAAAGCCACGAGGCGGCCACGAGGGTGGAGGGCACGCCTCAGGGCGCGCCCCTCACCTCGTGGGCCCCTCGAGGCTCCACCGACGCATTTCTTCCTCCTATATATACCTACGCACTTCAACAGATCAGATACGGAGCCAAAACCTAATTCCACCGCCGCAACTTTCTCAGATCCACGAGATCCCATCTTGGGGCCTGTTCGGAGCTCATGGAAGGGATTCCACCACGGATGGCTTCTACATCAACATCATAGCCTCTCCGATGAAGTGTGAGTAGTTTACCTCAGACCTTCGGGTCCATAGTTAGTAGCTAGATGGCTTCTTCTCTCTTTTGGATCTCAATACAATGTTCTCCCCTCTCTCGTGGAGATCTATTCGATGTAATCTTCTTTTTGCGTTGTGTTTGTTGAGACCGATGAATTGTGGGTTTATGATCAAGATTATCTATGAGCAATATTTGAATCTTCTCTGAATTCTTTTATGTATGATTGAGTTATCTTTGCAAGTCTCTTGAATTATCCGTTTGGTTTGGCCAACTAGATTGGTAGTTCTTGCAATGGGAGAAGTGCTTAGCTTTGGGTTCAATCTTGCGGTGTCCTTACCCAAAGGATGTAAAGGGTTGCAAGGCACGTATTGTATTGTTGCCATCGAGGATAACAAGATGGGGTATTTATCATATTGCATGAATTTATTCCTCTACATCATGTCATCTTGCTTAAGGCGTTACTCTGTTTTCATTAACTTAATACTCTAGATGCATCCGGATAGCGGTTGATGAGTGGAGTAATAGTAGTAGATGCAGCAGAGTCGGTCTACTTGTCTCGGACGTGATGCCTATATACATGATCATACCTAGATACTCTCATAACTATGCTCAGTTCTCATCAATTGCTCAATAGTAATTGCTCACCCATCGTAAAGTATCTATGCTCTTGAGAGAAGCCACTAGTGAAATCTATGGCCCCCGAGTCTATTTTCATCATATTAATCTTCCTACGCTTTATTATTTCTTTGCTCTTTATTTTTCCTTTTTATTTTACTTTGCATCTTTATACCAAAAATACCAAAAATATTATCTATCATCTCTATCAGATCTCACTCTCGTAAGTGACCGTGAAGGGATTGACAACCCCTATTCGCGTTGGTTGCGAGGAGCTATTTGTTTTGTGTAGGTACGAGGACTTGCGCGTGGCCTCCTACTGCATTGATACCTTGGTTCTCAAAAACTGAGGGAAATACTTACGCTACTCTGCTGCATCATCCTTTCCTCTTCGGGGAAAACCAACGCAAGCTCAAGACGTAGCAAGAAGGATTTCTGGCGCCGTTGCGGGGGAGTCTACGCAAAAGTCAGCATACTAAGTACCCATCACAATCCCTTATCTCCCGCATTACATTATTTGCCATTTGCCTCTCGTTTTCCTCTCCCCCACTTCACCCTTGCCGTTTTATTCGCCTCTCTCTTTCCCAATCTCCTCCTCTCATTTTCGCTTGCCTTTTCTTGTTTGCTTGTGTGTTGGATTACTTGTTGCCATGGCGCAAGATAATACCAAATTGTGTGACTTTACCAATACCAACAATAATGATTTCCTTAGCACTCCGATTGCTCCTCTTGCCAATACTGAATCTTGTGAAATCAATACTGCTTTGTTGAATCTCGTTATGAAAGATCAATTCGCCGGCCTTCCTAGTGAAGATGCCACTACTCATTTAAATAGCTTCGTGGATTTGTGTGATATGCAAAAGAAGAAAGATGTTGACAATGATGTTGTTAAATTGAAGCTATTTCCTTTTTCGCTTAGAGATCGTGCTAAAGCTTGGTTTTCGTCTTTGCCTAAAAATAGTACTGATTCTTGGAACAAGTGGAAAGATGTTTTTATCTCTAAGTATTTTCCTCCCGCTAAGATCATCTCTCTTAGGAACGATATTATGAATTTTAAGCAACTTGATCATGAACATGTTGCACAAGCTTGGGAGAGAATGAAATTAATGATACGTAATTGCCCTACTCATGGTTTAAACTTGTGGATGATTATACAAAATTTTTATGCCGGATTGAATTTTGCTTCTAGAAACCTTTTAGATTCGGCAGCGGGAGGCACTTTTATGGAAATCACTTTAGGAGATGCTACTAAACTCCTAGATAATATTATGGTTAATTATTCTCAATGGCACACTGAAAGATCTACCAATAAAAAAGTGCATGCGATAGAAGAAATCAATATTTTGAGTGGAAAGATGGATGAACTTATGAAATATTTTCTACTAAGTGTGTTTCTTCTGATCCTAATGATATGCCTTTGTCTACTTTGATTGAGAATAGTAATGAATCTATGGATGTGATATTTGTTGGTAGGAATAATTTTGGTAACAATGCGTATAGAGGGAATTTTAATCCTAGGCCTTATCCTAGTAATCCTTCTAATAATTATGGAAATTCCTACAACAACTCTTATGGAAATTTTAATAAGATGCCCTCTGAATTTGAGAGTAGTGCTAAAGAGTTTATGAATTCACAAAAGAGTTTTAATGCTTTGCTTGAAGAGAAATTACTTAAAGTTGATGAATTGGCTAGGAACGTTTATAGAATTTCTCTTGATGTTGATTCTTTAAAGCTTAGATCTATTCCTCCTAAGCATGATATCAATGAGTCTCTCAAAGCCATGATAATTCCATTGATGAGTGCAAGGAAAGAACCGCTAGGATGCGTTCTATGAAAGATGCCTTTATTAAAGCGTGTTCTTCCAATTTCCATGAAAATCAAGATGAAGATCTAAAAGTTATTGATGTGTCTCCCATTAAATCTTTGTTTTGCAATATGAATCTTGATAATGATGAGATTGAATATGAGTCACCTTTACCTAGAAGGTGTTCTAAAAATTCGGAGCTTTTTGATTATGATGCTAAAATTGATACAAGTGGGATTGAAGAAAGTAAAACCTTAGATGTTGCTAAACCCACTATTTTGGATTTCAAGGAATTTAATTATCAAAGTTGCTCTTTAATTGATTGTATTTCCTTGTTGCAATCCGTGCTAAATTCTCCTCATGCTTATAGTAAAAATAAAGCGTTTACTAAACAAATCGTTGATGCCTTAATGCAATCTTATGAAGAAAAACTTGAGTTGAAAGTTTCTATCCTAGAAAACTTTATGATGAGTGGGAACCAACTATTAAAATTAATATTAAGGACCATGAATTTTATGCTTTATGTGATTTGGGTGCTAGTGTTTCCACTATTCCCAAAACTTTGTGTGATTTGCTAGATTTTCGTGATTTTAATGAATGCTCTCTAAACTTGCACCTTGCGGATTCCACTATAAAGAAATCTATGGGAAGAATTAATGATGTTCTTATTGTTGCAAATACGAATTATGTGCCCGTAGACTTTATCGTTCTTGATATAGATTGCAATCCTTCATGTCCTAGTATTCTTGGTAGACCTTTCCATAGAACGATTGGTACAATTATTGATGTGATGGAAGGGAATATTAGATTCCAATTCCCATTAAAGAAATGCATGGAACACTTCCCTAGGAATAAGATAAAATTACCATATGAATCTATTATGAGAGCCACCTATGGATTGCCCACCAAAGATGGCAATACCTAGATCTATCGTTGCTTTTATGCCTAGCTAGGGCGTTAAACGATAGCGCTTTGTTGGGAGGCAACCCAATTTTATTTTTAGCTTTTTAGTTTTTGTTTATTTTAGGAATAAATAATAAATCTACCTTCTGTTTGGATGTGGTTTTATGTTTTAATTAGTGTTTGTGCCAAGTTAAACCTATAGGATCTTCTTGGATAATAGTTATTTGATCTTGCTGTAATTTCCAGAAACTTTCGGTTCACGAAAAAATTGTTAAAATCAACAGGACGTGTTAAAATAGTGATTCCAATTGCTGCTTATCAATAAACAAATTTCCTAGGTCGTCCTATTTTGGCTGAAGTTTTGGAGTTCCAAAAGTTTGTGTTAGTTACAGATTACTACAGACTACTCTGTTTTTGACAGATTCTGTTTTTCGTGTGTTGTTTGCTTATTTTGATGAATCTATGGCTAGTACAATAGTTTATGATCCATAGAGAAGTTGGAATACAGTAGGTTTAACACCAATATAAATAAAGAATGAGTTAATTGCAGTACTTTGAAGTGGTCTTTTGTTTTCTTTTGCTAACGGAGCTCACGAGATTTCTGTTGAGTTTTGTGTTGTGAAGTTTTCAAGTTTTGGGTGATTTTTTTTGATGGATTATGGAACAAGGAGTGGAAAGAGCCTAAACTTGGGGATGCCCATGGCACCCCCAAGATAATCCAAGGACACCAAAAAGTCGAAGCTTGGGGATGCCCCGGAAGGCATCCCCTCTTTCGTCCACTTCCATCGGTAACTTTACTTGGAGCTATATTTTTATTCACCACATGATATGTGTTTTGCTTGGAGCGTCTTGTATTATTTGCGTCTTTGCTTGTTAGTCTACCACAATCATCCTTGCTGTACACACCTTTTGAGAGAGCCATACATGAATTGGAATTTGTTAGAATACTCTATGTGCTTCACTTATATCTTTTGAGCTTGATAGTTTTGCTCTATGTACTTCACTTATATCTTTTGAGCTTGATAGTTTTGCTCTAGTACTTCACTTATATCTTTTAGAGCACGGTGGTGGATTTGTTTTAAAGAAACTATTGATCTCTCATGCTTCACTTAGATTATTTTGAGAGTCTTAAATAGCATGGTAATTTGCTTAATAATAATATGCTTGGTATTCAAGATTTATAAAACTTTCTTTTGAGTCGTTGAATACTAAGAAAAGTTTGATGCTTGATAATTGTTTTGATATATGGAGGTGATAATATCAAAGTCGTGCTAGTTGAGTAGCTGTGAATTTGAGAAATGCTTGTGTTGAAGTTTGCAAGTCCCGTAGCATGCACGCATGGTAAACCTTATGTAACAAATTTGAAACATGAGGAGTTATTTGATTGTCCTCCTTATGAGTGGCGGTCGGGGACGAGCGATGGTCTTTTCCTACCAATCTATCCCCCTAGGAGCATGCGCTTAGTGCTTTGGTTTTTGATGGCTTCTAGATTTTTGCAATAAGTATGCGAGTTCTTTATGACTAATGTTGAGTCCATGGATTATACGCACTCTTACCCTTCCATCATTGCTAGCCTCTTGATTGCCGCGCATTTCCCTTTCTCACATTGAGAGTTGGTGCAAACTTCGCGGTGCATCCAAACCCCATGATATGATACGCTCTTTCACACATAAACCTCCTTATATCTTCCTCAAAACAGCCACCATACCTACCTATTATGGCATTTCCATAGCCATTCCGAGATATATTGCCATGCAACTTTCCACCATACCGTTCTTCATGACACATTCATCATTGTGATATTGCTTAGCATGATCATGTAGTTGACATAGTATTTGTGGCAAAGCCACCGTTCATAATTCTTTCATACTTGTCACTCTTGGTTCATTGCATATCCCGGTACACCGCCGGAGGCATTCGTATAGAGTCATAATTTGCTCTAGTATCGAGTTGTAATCATTGAGTTGTAAATAAATAGAAGTGTGATGATCATCATTAATTAGAACATTGTCCCATGTGAGGTTAAATAAAAAAAAGAGGCCAAAGAGCCCACCAAATAAAAAAGAGGCCAAAGAGGCCACCAAAAATAATGAGAGAAAAGGAGAGAAGGGACAATGTTACTATCCTTTTCCACACTTGTGCTTCAAGTAGCACCATGTTTTTCATATAGAGAGTTTCATATTTTGTCACTTTCATATACTAGTGGGAATTTTTCATTATAGAACTTGGCTTGTATATTCCAGTGATGGGCTTCCTCAAATGCCCTAGGTCTTCGTGAGTAAGCAAGTTTGATGCACACCCACTTAGTTGCTTTTGTTGAGCTTTCATACATTTATAGCTCTAGTGCATCCGTTGCATGGCAATCCCTACTCCTTGCATTAACATCAATTGATGGGCATCTCCATAGCCCGTTTATTAGCCTCCTTGATGTGAGACCTTATCCTTTTTTGTCTTCTCCACATAACCCCCATCATTATATTCTATTCCACCTATAGTGTTATATCCATGGCTCACGCTCATATATTGCGTGAAAGTTTTTAGGTTTGAGATTACTAAAGTATGAAACAATTGCTTGGCTTGTCATCGGGGTTGTGCATGATGAGAGCATTCTTGTGTGACGAAAATGGAGCATGACTAAACTATATGATTTTGTAGGGATGAACTTTCTTTGGCCATGTTATTTTGAGAGGACATAATTGCTTAGTTAGTATGCTTGAAGTATTATTATTTTTATGTCAATATGAACTTTGTCTTGAATCTTTCGAATCTGAATATTCATACCACAATTAAGAAGAGTTACATTGAAATTATGCCAAGTAGCACTCCGCATCAAAAAATCTCTATTTTATCATTTACCTACTCGAGGACGAGCATGAATTAAGCTTGGGAATGCATGATACGTCTCCAACGTATCTATAATTTTTGATTGCTCCATGCTATATTATCTATTGTTTTGGACTATATTGGGCTTTATTTTCCACTTTTATATTACTTTTGGGACTAACCTATTAACCGGAGGCCCAGCCTAGAATTGTTGTTTTTTTGCCTATTTCAGTGTTTCGAAGAAACGGAATATCAAACGGAGTCCAAACGGAATGAAACCTTCGGGAACGTGATTTTCTCATCAGATAAGACCTAGGAGACTTGGACCCTCCGTCAAGAAAGCCTCGAGGCGGCCACGAGGTGGAGGGCACGCCCTAGGGCGCCCCTACCTCGTGGGCCTCGAGGCTCCACCGACATACTTCTTCCTCCTATATATACCTCACGCACTTCAACAGATCAGATACGGAGCCAAAAACCTAATTCCACCGCCGCAACTTTCTCAGATCGACGAGATCCCATCTTGGGGCCTGTTCCGGAGCTCCGCCGGAAGGGGATTCCACCACGGATGGCTTCTACATCAACATCATAGCCTCTCCGATGAAGTGTGAGTAGTTTACCTCAGACCTTCGGGTCCATAGTTAGTAGCTAGATGGCTTCTTCTCTCTTTGGATCTCAATACAATGTTCTACCCCTCTCTCGTGGAGATCTATTCGATGTAATCTTCTTTTTGCGTTGTGTTTGTTGAGACCGATGAATTGTGGGTTTATGATCAAGATTATCTATGAGCAATATTTGAATCTTCTCTGAATTCTTTTATGTATGATTGAGTTATCTTTGCAAGTCTCTTGAATTATCCGCTTGGTTTGGCCAACTAGATTGGTAGTTCT
This sequence comes from Aegilops bicornis, assembly GCA_021605145.1. Classification (NCBI taxonomy): domain Eukaryota; kingdom Viridiplantae; phylum Streptophyta; class Magnoliopsida; order Poales; family Poaceae; genus Aegilops; species Aegilops bicornis. The sequence continues at coordinate 672,761,549 of CM038672.1, forward strand.
TGCAATGGGAGAAGTGCTTAGCTTTGGGTTCAATCTTGCGGTGTCCTTACCGATGTAGAAAGGGTTGCAAGGCACGTATTGTATTGTTGCCATCGAGGATAACAAGATGGGGTATTTATCATATTGCATGAATTTATTCCTCTACATCATGTCATCTTGCTTAAGGCGTTACTGCTTTTCATTAACTTAATACTCTAGATGCATGCCGGATAGCGGTTGATGAGTGGAGTAATAGTAGTAGATGCAGGAGTCGGTCTACTTGTCTCGGACGTGATGCCTATATACATGATCATACCTAGATACTCTCATAACTATGCTCAGTTCTGTCAATTGCTCAATAGTAATTCGTTCACCCATCGTAAAATACCTATGCTCTTGAGAGAAGCCACTAGTGAAATCTATGGCCCCCGAGTCTATTTTCATCATATTAATCTTCCTACGCTTTATTATTGCTTTGCTCTTTACTTTGCCTTTTTATTTTACTTTGCATCTTTATACCAAAAATACCAAAAATATTATCTATCATCTCTATCAGATCTCACTCTCGTAAGTGATCGTGAAGGGATTGACAACCCCTATCCGCGTTGGTTGCGAGGAGCTATTTGTTTTGTGTAGGTAGGAGGGACTTGCGCGTGGCCTCCTACTGGATTGATACCTTGGTTCTCAAAAACTGAGGGAAATACTTACACTACTCTGCTGCATCATCCTCTCCTCTTCGGGGAAAATCAACGCAAGCTCAAGACATAGCAAGGTGTGTACACGAGCGTGGGAAACCAAGGCTGCCATCAGATGCTGGATCAATAGCCAGGATCCGACACGTCTGTGCCATTGGTCGCGGGTCAAGGGGTCAAGCCTGCCCGTTCTTCTATCTCATGCATCAATTGCCATGCTGCGATGCCCCGCACGCATGTGTGCCATCGTGGGTCAAGGGGACACGGCTACCCCATTTTCTCTACATGTGCCGCCCGTGCATGCATGCATGGCAATGTAGCCTGCTGGCTAAGGCCTTGCTAGCTAGAGGAGGCAACGTTCGGTCCAAAGGTCTAACGGGTGGGCTTCTTTTACCAGAACCCAACGGCTAGCCCACTCGCCGCAGCGTAAAAAACAAACGGCTACTGCATGGCACTGCATCCTCTAAAAACCACTATAGGAAATCAGAGCATATGCCGTGGATCGCTAACATGGCACTCCATGCTGATCCACACCGTTGAACGCGGAGTGATCCAGCGATCCAGAGAAGAGGGGGGGTTATTCAGCGTTGTCGCAGCCAATCACAGAGCATCATATGGACCAGTGACGTGGCCCTAGTGCCTGATCCAGACCGTTCACTAACAAAGATCTAGCAGCTCGGAAGGATGCGGGGTTTCAGATGGGGTTATGAGGGGTTTTGAGAGGGCTTTGAGGGCTAGGGTTGAGCATAACTAATTCAAAAAAATCATTAAAATATGAAACTTTCACCCATCATCATATCATGTGAGTGAGTTGCTGGGAAAAATAAGAAACTTGGCCTATGGGTATTTTCATAAAAAAACCCTTCACAAAACATAGCTATCATGAACGAGGTTGCATGGGATTCAAGCTAGGGTTGAGCATAACTAATTCAAAAAAATCATAAAAATATGAAACTTTCACCCATCATCATATTATGTGAGTGAGTTGCTGGGAAAAATAAGAAACTTGGTCTATGGGTATTTTCATGAAAAACCCTTCACACAACATAGCTATCATGAAAGGGGTTGCATGTGATTCAAGCTAGGGCTTAGGTCTAAGCTTGTCATAGTTTATCCAAATGATCCTATATTTGGCATGGACCCTATATTTGCACACTAGATGTCAAGTTTTGATTTTTGGCCCATTTATAAAAGGTCGAATTTTTTTGCTTAGGAATGGGGTGTTTACCCTAGCTTCGGAGCTCATTGAGGCAAGTTTTTCACATCAACAATAAGTGCTCAGCTTGATCACTTAACATGCATATGACTAATATTAAAGCATTGTACCATCAATACCACGTACTAAACAAAATTGAATTTGAATTTTGGGTCAAACTTGAATCTTGGGTCAAATTTGAAATTCGGCCAAAATTTAAATAGCATTACACAAATACCAGTTTACACAAATTGAGGCAAGTTTGTTATTGTACAACACACATCACCTTTACACAAGTTTGACAAATAAAGTTTGCACTTCTTCTTAGCACTTGATTTCTTCATCTTCTTCCCACTTTTTGATCGTACGACACCTAGTTCACTCAAACGCTTGATTTTCTTAACTGGACTAGCTAGGATAGCTGGAGTTGGCACCACAACATCTACATGAGTCTCAGTTTGCACAACAACTCCAGTAGCTTCAATTGGTGATACAACTTGCAATATAGGCTCAGTTTGCATCACATCTGCCGCAATGCCTTCTTTGTAACATCTTCAGTTTTAGTTTCAGTTTGCAGAACATATGCCACAACAGCTTCAGTTTGCACCACATCATCATCCAAATGTTGGTCATGATGCATCACAAGATCAAAGACTGCCCCATTTTGCATCACAACATCATCCAACTCTTGCTAATTTTGTACTGCAACATCATCCAACTCTTGCTCAGTTTGCACCACAGCATCATCCAACTCTGGTTCATCACCATAACTTCTCTTTTTTCTACTGCCATTGATTCTTGCCTTTTTGATTGCCCAGCAATCTTCAACAACAAGGGGTTGACCTCCACGCTTCCTCCTGGAAAACAAAGCTTGTAATTTGGCTAGTAATTAAATACAACAACCAAATTGAAAAAAACAAACGTAGACATACTTTGGCCTTTCAGGAGTGTAATGACATTTTGGCACAGCTTGAATCTATTTTCGTTACCATTTTGGGAACTTTTTGGCTTTGCATCCTTCTTCCCCTTCCCCTTTTTACTACTCCCACCTTTCTCAAACCATGCCTTGAATCTATTCTCTTTAGGCCTGCCAGCTTTTCTTTTTGTTAGGGGAGGACACATGGAAAATTCAATTTTCACTTCAGGCCACTGAGACTGATCTTATGAAATTGGAGTTGCATATGCAGCCTTGAATCTTCCCACTGAGTAGTATTCATGCAAGTATGGGTGCATGTTTATCTTGGGTTGGGAGGCCAAGAAAAGTATGGCATGGTCACAAGGTTTCCCGGTGTGTTGCCACTCGAGGCAAGTGCAGTCATGCAACTCAGTGTTGATACGTCTCCAACGTATCTATAATTTTTCGTTGTTCCATGCTATTATATTATCTGTTTTCGATGTTTAATGGGCTTTAATATACCTTTTTATATTATTTTTGGGACTAACCTATTAACTGGAAGCCTAGTGCATATTGCTGTTTTTTTGCCTATTTCAGTGTTTCGCAGAAAAGGAATATCAAACGGAATCCAAACGGAATGAAACCTTCGCGATTTTTGGAACAAACGCACTCCAGGAGACTTGGAGTGGACGCCAAGGAAGTAGCGAGGAAGCCACAAGGCAGGAGGGCGCGCTCTAGGGGGTGGGCGCGCCCCCACCCTCGTGGGCCCCTTGCAGCTCCACCGACCTACTTCTTTCGCCTATATATACTCTTATACCCTGAAACCTTCGGGGAGAGCAACGAAACACTTTTTCCACTGCCGCAACCTTCTGTACCCGTGAGATCCCATCTTGGGGCCTTTTCCGGCGCTCCGCCGAAGGGGGAATCGATCACGAAGGGCTTCTACATCAACACCATAGCCTCTCCGATGATGTGTGAGTAGTTTACCACAGACCTTCGGGTCCATAGTTATTCGCTAGATGGCTTCTTCTCTCGCTTTGGATATCAATACAAAGTTCTCCTCAATCTTCTTGAATATCTATTTGATGTAACTCTTTTTGCGGTGTGTTTGTCGAGATCCGATGAATTGTGGGTTCATGATCAAGATTACCTATGAACAATATTTGATTCTTCACTGAATTCTTTTATGCATGATTTAAATATCTTTGCAAGTCTCTTCGAATTATCATTTTGGTTTGGCCTACCAGATTGATCTTTCTTGCAATGGGAGAAGTGCTTAGCTTTGGGTTCAATCTTGGGGTGTCCTTTTCCAGTGACAGTAGAGGCAGCACGGCACGTATTGTATTGTTGCCATCGAGGATAAAAAGATGGGGTTTATCTCATATTGCTTCAGTTTATCCCTCTACATCATATCATCTTGCCTAATGCGTTACTATGTTCTTATGAACTTAATACTCTAGATGCATGCTGGATAGCGGTCGATGTGTGGAGTAATAGTAGTAGATGCAGAATCGTTTCGGTCTACTTGTCACGGGCGTGATGCCTATGTTCATGATTATGCCTAGATATTCTCATAACTATGTGCTTTTTTATCAATTGCTCGGCAGTAATTTGTTCACCCAACGTGATACTTATGCTATCTTGAGAGAAGCCACTAGTGAAACCTATGGCCCCCGGGTCTACTTTACATCATATAAGTTTCCAATCTATAATTCTAGTTTACTGTTTATTTTGCGATCATTACTTTTCAATCTATACAACAAAAATACCAAAAATATTTATCTTATTATCTTTATCAGATCTCACTTTTGCAAGTGGCCGTGAAGGGATTGACAACATCTTTATCGCGTTGGTTGAAGGTTCTTGATTGTTTGTGCAGGTACTAGGCGACTTGCGTGTAATGTCCTACTGGATTGATACATTGGTTCTCAAAAAATGAGGGAAATACTTACGCTACTTTGCTACATCACCCTTTCCTCTTCGAGGGAAAACCAACGCATGCCCAAGAGGTAGCAAGAAGGATTTCTGGCGCCGTTGCCGGGGAGATCTATGCCAAATCAAGACACACCAAGTACACATCACAAACTCTTATCCCTCACATTACATTATTTGCTATTTGCCTCTCATTTTCCTCTCCCCAACTTCACCCTTGCCATTTTATTCGCCCTTTTTCGTTCGCTTCCTTTCGCTTTCTTCTTGTTTGCTTGTGTGTTGGATTGATTGTTTGTCACGATGGCTCAAGACAATACTAAATTTTGTGACTTTTCCAGTAACAACAATAATGATTTTATTAGCACTCCGATTGCTCTTATTATCGATGCTGAATCTTGTGAAATTAATGCTGCTTTGTTGAATCTTGTCATAAAAGATCAATTTTCTGGCCTTCCTAGTGAAGATGCCGCTACCCATCTAAACAACTTCGTTGATTTGTGTGATATGCAAAAGAAAAAAGATGTGGATAATGATATTGTTAAATTGAAGCTATTTCCTTTTTTGCTTAGAGATCGTGCTAAAACTTGGTTCTGTTCTTTGCCTAAAAATAGTATTGATTCACGGAATAAGTGCAAAGATGCTTTTATCTCTAAGTACTTTCCTCCCGCTAAGATCATATTCCTTAGAAACAATATTATGAATTTTTAGCAACTAGATCATGAGCATGTTGCACAAGCCTGGGAGAAGATGAAATTAATGATACGTAATTGTCCTACACATGGTTTGAATTTATGGATGATTATACAATTTTTTATGCTGGATTGAATTTTGCTTCTAGAAATCTTTTAGATTCGGCCACGGGAGGCACTTTCATGGAAATCACTTTAGGAGAAACTACTAAACTCCTAGATAATATTATGGTTAATTATTCTAAATGGCACACCGAAAGATCTACTAGTAAAAAGGTTCATGCGATAGAAGATATTAATGTTTTGAGTGGAAAGATGGATGAACTTATGAAATTGTTTGCTAGTAAAAGTGTTTCTTCTGATCCTAATTATTTGCCTTTGTGCACTTTTATTGAGAATAATAATTAATCTATAGATGTGAATTTTGTTGGTAGGAACGATTTTGGTAACAATGCATATAGAGGAAACGTTCTCTAGTAATTCCTCTAATAATTATGGTAATTCCTACAACAACTCTTATGGAAATTTTAATAAAATGCCCTCTAATTTTGAGATTAGTGTCAAAGGATTTATGATTTCGCAAAAGAATTTCAATGCTTTGCTTGAAGAAAAATTGCCTAAGATTGACGAGTTGGCTAGGAACATGGATATAATTTCTCTGGATGTTGATTCTTTGAAACTTAGACCTATTCGTCCTAAGCATGATATCAATGAGTCTCTCAAATTTATGAGAATTTCCATTGACGAGTGCAAAAGAAAGAACCGCTAGGATGCGTGCTAAAAAATTGCTTTGTGAAAGCGTGTTCTTCTAGTTTCCATGATAATAATAATGAAGATCTAAAAGTGATTGATGTGTCTCCTATTAAATATTTGTTTTCCAATATGAATCTTGATAAAGATGGGACTGGAGATGAGTCAACTTTAGTTAAAAGCCGTCCCCATGATTCGGAGTTTTTAGATCTTGATGCAAAAATTGGTAAAAGTGGGATTGAAGAGGTCAAAACTTTAGATAGCAATGGACCCACTATTTTGGATTTGAAGGAATTTAATTATGATAATGGTTCTTTGAAAGATTGTATTTCCTTGTTGCAATCTGTGTTAAATTCTCCTCATGCTTATAGTCAAAATAAAGCTTTTACTAAACATATCGTTGATGTTTTAATGCAATCCTATGAAGAAAAACTTGAATTAGAAGTTTCTATCCCTAGAAAAATTTATGATGAGTGGGAACCTACTATTAAAATTAAGATTAAAAATCATGAATGTTATGCTTTATGTGATTTGGGTGCTAGTGTTTCCACAATTCCAAAAACTTTGTGTGATGTGTTAGGTTTCCGTGAATTTGATTATTGTTCTTTAAATTTGCATCTTGCGTATTCCACCATTAAGAAACCTATGGGAAGGATTAATGATGTTCTTATTGTTGCAAATAGGAATTATGTGCCCGTAGATTTTATTGTTCTTGATATAGATTGCAATCCTACATGTCCTATTATTCTTGGTAGACCTTTCCTTAGAACGATTGGTGCAATTATTGATATGTAAGAAGGAAATATTAGATTAAAATTTCCACTAAGGAAAGGCATGGAACACTTTCCTAAGAAGAAAATTAAATTACCTTATGAATCTATTTTGAGAGCTACCTATGGATTGCATACCAAAGATGACAATACCTACATCTATTCTTGTTTTTATGCCTAGCTAGGGGCGTTAAACGATAGCGCTTGTTGGGAGGCAACCCAATTTTATTTTTGTTCTTTGATTTTTGGTTCTTTTTAGTAATAAATTATTCATATATCTTCTGTTTAGATGTGGTTTTATGTTTTAATTAGTGTTTGTGCCAGGTAGAACCTTTGGGAAGATTAGGGTGAAGTCTTTGCGATCTTGCTGTAAAAAACAGAAACTTTAGCGCTCACGAGATTGGCTGCCAATATTTAATGGAGAGTTATTTTAGGTTGATTATTTTTGAAGATGATTAATATACAAATTCCTCACGTCCACCAATTTATTTCAGAAGTTTTGGAGTTACAAAAGTATAAGTTTGATACAGATTGCTTTAGACTGTTATGTTTTTGACAGATTCTATTTTTCGTGTGTTGTTTGCTTATTTTGATGAATCTATGGCTAGTATCGGGGGTTATGAACGATAGAGAACTTGGAATACAGTAGGTTTAACACCAATATAAATAAATAATGAGTTCATTACAGTACCTTATGGTGGTGATTTGTTTTCTTATACTAACGGAGCTCATGAGATTTTCTGTTGAGTTTTGTGTTGTGAAGTTTTCAAGTTTTGGGTAAAGATTTGATGTATTATGGAATAAGGAGTGGCTAGAGCCTAAGCTTGGGGATTCACAAGGCACCCTAAGGTAAAATTAAAGGCCAACCAAAAGCCTAAGCTTGGGGATGCCCCGGAAGGCATCCCCTCTTCCGTCTTCATTTATCGGTAACTTTACTTGAGGCTATATTTTTATTCACCACATGATATGTGCTTTGCTTGGAGCGTCTTCTATGATTTGAGTCTTTGCTTTTTAGTTTACCACAATCATCCTTTCTGTACACACCTTTTGTGAGAGACACACATTAATCGGAATTTATTAGAATACTCTATGTGCTTCGCTTATATCTTTTGAGCTAGATAATTTTGCTCTAGTGCTTCACTTATATCTTTTAGAGCACGGTGGTGGTTTTATTTTATAGAAATTATTGATCACTCATGCTTCACTTATATTATTTTGAGAGTCTTTTAGAATAGCATGGTATTTTTCTCTGGCTATAAAATTAGTCCTAATATGATAGGCATCCAAGATGGATATGATAAAAACTTTCATATAAGAGTGCATTGAATACTATGATACTTGATAGTTGTTTTGAGATATAAAGGTGGTAATGTTAGAGTCATGCTAGTTGGGCAATTTTGGAATTGATGAATACTTGTGTTGATGATTGCAAGTCCCGTAGAATGCACGCATGGTAAACATTGTGTGACAAATTTGAAGCATGAGGTGTTCTTTTATTGCTTTCCTTATGAGTGGCGGTCGGGGACGAGCGATGGTCTTTTCCTACCAATCTATCCCTCTAGGGGCATGTGTAGTAGTACTTTGCTTTGAGGGCTAATAAACTTTTGCAATAAGTATATGAGTTCTTTATGACTAATGTGAGTCCATGGATTATACGCACTCTTACCTTTCCGCAATTTGCTAGCCTCTACGGTACCGTGCATTGCCCTTTCTCACCTCGAGAGCTGGTGCAAACTTCGCCGGTGCATCCAAACCCCGTGATACGATACGCTCTATCACACATAAGCATCCTTATATCTTCCTCAGAACAGCCACCATACCTACCTATTATGGCATATCCATAGCCATTCCGACATATATCGCCATGCAACTTTCCACCGTTCAGTTTATTATGACAGGTTCCCTCATTGTCATTTTGCTTTGCATGATCATGTAGTTGACATCGTATTTGTGGCAAAGCCACTTTCATAATTCTTTCATACATGTCGCTCTTGATTCATCGCATATCCCGGTACACCGCCGGAGGTATTCACATAGAGTCATATTTTTGTTCTAGTATCGAATTGTAATATTGAGTTATGAGTAAATAAAAGTGTGATGATCATCATTATTAGAGCATTATCCCATGTGAGGAAAGGATGAGACTATGAAACAAATAAAAATAAGAGGCCAAAGAAGCCGAAATAAAAAAAGAGGCCAAAGAAGCCCAAACAAAAATAAGAAAAAAAGAGAGAGAAAAAGAGAGAAGGGACAATGTTACTATCCTCTTTCCACACTTGTGCTTCAAAATAGCACCATGATCTTCATGATAGAGAGTTTCTTTTTTTGTCACTTTCATATACTACTGGGAGTTTTTCATTATATAACTTGGCTTCTATATTCCAATGATGAGCTTCCTCAAAATGCCCTAGGTCTTCGTGAGCAAGCAAGCTGGATGCACACCCACTTAGTTTCTGTTGATGAGCTTTCCTATACTTATAGCTCTAGTGCATCCATTACATGGCAATCCCTACTCCTCGCATTGACATCAATTGATGGGCATCTCCATAGCCCATTGATTAGCCGCGTCAATGTGAGGCTTTCTCCTTTTTGTCTTCTCACATAACCCCCATCATCATATGCTATTCCACCTATAGTGCTATATCCATGGCTTGCGCTCATGTATTGCGTGAGGGTTTAAAAGGCTGAAACGCGTTAAAAAGTATGAACCAATTGCTCGGCTTGTCATCGGGGTTATGCATGATGGGAGCATTTTGTGTGACGAAAATGAAGCATGGCCAAACTGTATGATTTTGTAGGGATGAGCTTTCTTTTCCTATCTAATTTTCATAAGACATAATTGCTTGCTTAGCATGCTTGGAGTATTACTATTTTTATGTCAATATTAAAACTTTGTCTAGAATCTTTCGGATCTAAACTTTCATGCCACAATTAAGAGAATTACATTAAAAAAATATGTTAGGTAGCATTCCACATCAAAAATTCTGTTTTATCATTTACCTACTCGAGGACGAGCAGGAATTAAGCCTGGGGATGCTTGATACACCTCCAACGTATCTTTAATTTTTTATTGTTCCATGCTATTATATTATCTGTTTGGATGTTTAATGGGCTTTAATATACTTTTTTATATTACTTTTGGGACTAACCTATTAACCGGAAGCCTAGTGCAAATTGCTGTTTTTTTGCCTATTTCAGTGTTTCACAGAAAAGAAATATCAAACGGAATCCAAACAGACTGAAATCTTCGCGAGGATATTTTTTGGAACAAACACAATCCAGGAGACTTGGAGTGGACGTCAAGGAAGCAGCGAGGAAGCCACTAGGCAGGAGGGCGCGCCCAGGGGGGTGGGTGAGCCCCCACCCTCGTGGGCCCCTCGTAGCTCGACCGACCTACTTCTTTCACCTATATATATACTCTTATACCCTGAAACCTTCGGGGAGAGCAACGAAACACTTTTTCCATCGCCGCAACCTTCTGTACCCGTGAGATCCCATCTTGAAACCTTCGGGAGCGTGATTTTTGGAACAAACGTGATCCAGAGGACTTGGAGTGGACGTCAAGAAACAAACGAGGAGGCCACGAGGCAGGGGGCCGCCTACCCCCCTGGGCGCGCCCTCCACCCTCGTGGGCCCCTCTTGGCTCCACCGACCTACTTCTTCCTCCTATATATACCTACGTACCCCGAAACCATCGAGGAGCACCACGAAAACCTAGTTCCACCGTCGCAACCTTCTGTACCCGTGAGATCCCATTTTGGGGCCTTTTCCGGTGCTCCGCCGGAGCGGGAATCGATCACGGAGGGCTTCTACAACAACACCATAGCCTCTCCGATAATGTGTGAGTAGTTACCACAGACCTTTGGGTCCATAGTTATTAGCTACTCCCCCAGTTCCAAAAAGCTTGACTTCCATTTGTCCAAAAATGGATGTACCTATATACTAAAACATGTCTAGATACATCTATATTTTGACAAAGGAAAGGCAAGTATTGTGGAACGGAGGGAGTAGATGGCTTCTTCTCTATCTTTGGATCTTGATACGTCTCCAACGTACCTATAATTTTTGATTGCTCCATGCTATTATATGTTTTGGTTTGGATGTTTAATGGGCTTTATTTTACACTTTTATATTATTTTCAGGACTAACCTATTAACCCATGGCCCAGTGCAAATTGCTGTTTTTTTTGCCTATTTCATTGTTTCGCAGAAAAAGAATATCAAACGGAGTCCAAACGGAATGAAACCTTCAGGAGCGTGATTTTTGGAACAAACGTGATCCAGAGGACTTGGAGTGGACGTCAAGAAACGAATGAGGAGGCCACGAGGCAGGGGGGCGCCTACCCCCCTGGGCGCACCCTCCACCCTCATGGCTACACCGACCTACTTCTTCCTCCTATATATATCTACATACCCCGAAACCATCAAGGAGCACCATGAATACCTAATTCCACCACCGCAACCTTTTGTACCCGTGAGATCCCATCTTGGGGCCTTTTTCGGCGCTCTGCCGGAGGGGGAATCGATCATGGAGGGCTTCTACATCAACACCATAGCCTCTCCGATGATGTGTGAGTAGTTTACCACAGACCTTCGGGTCCATAGTTATTAGCTAGATGGCTTCCTCTCTCTCTTTGGATCTCAATACAAAGTTCTCCTCGATCTTCTTTGAGATCTATTCGATGTAACTCTTTCTGCGGTGTGTTTGTCAAGATCCGATGAATTGTGGGTTTGTGATCAAGATTATCTATGAACAATATTTGAATCTTCTCTGAATTCTTTTATGTATGATTGGTTATCTTTGCAAGTCTCTTCGAATTATCAGTTTGGTTTGGCCAACTAGATTGATCTTTCTTGCAATGGGAGAAGTGCTTAGCTTTGGGTTCAATCATGCGGTGCTCGATCCCAGTGACAGTAGGGGAAACGACACATATTGTATTGTTGCCATCGAGGATAAAAAGATGGGGTTTATATCATATTGCTTGAATTTATCCCTCTACATAATTACATCTTACCTAATGCGTTACTTTGTTCTTATGAACTTAATACTCTAGATGCATGTTGGATAGCGGTTGATGTGTGGAGTAATTGTAGTAGATGCAGGAAGGAGTCGGTCTACTTGTCACGGACATGATGCCTATATACATGATCATGCCTAGATATTCTCACAATTATGCACTTTTCTATCAATTGCTCGACAGTAATTTGTTCACCCACCGTAATACTTATGCTATCTTGAGAGAAGCCACTAGTGAAACCTATGGCCCCCGGGTCTATTTTCCATCATATAAGTTTCCAATCTATTTTTACTTTAAAATCTTTACTTTCAATCTTTATCATAAAAATACCAAAAATATTATCATCTCTATCAGATCTCACTTTTGCAAGTGGCCGTGAAGGGATTGACAACCCCTTTATCACGTTGGTTGCAAGGTTCTTATTTGTTTGTGTAGGTATGAGGTTCTTGCGTGTAGCCTCCTACTGGATTGATACCTTGGTTCTCAAAAACCGAGGGAAATACTTATGCTACTTTGTTGCATCACCCTTTACTCTTCAAGGGAAAAACCAATGCATGCTCAAGAGGTAGCAGATCTCAATACAAAGTTCTCCTCGATCTTCTTGGAGTTCTATTGGATGTAACACTTTTTACGGTGTGTTTTTTGAGATCCGATGAATTGTGGGTTTATGATCAGGATTATCTGTGAACAATATTTGATTCTTCTCTGAATTAATTTATGCATGATTTAAATACCTTTGCAAGTCTTTTCGAATTATCAGTTTGGGTTGGCCTACTAGATTGATCTTTCTTGCAATGGGAGAAGTGCTTAGCTTTGGGTTCAATCTTGTGGTGTCCTTTCCCAGTGACAGCAGGGGCAGCAAGGCACGTATTGTATTGTTGCCATCGAGGATAAAAATATGGGGTTTATATCATATTGCTTGAGTTTATCCCTCTACATCATGTCATCTTGCCTAATGCGTTACTCTGTTCTTTTGACCTTAATACTCTATGTCGTGGAATTGTCACGGCAGATGTCCTAGCGAAAGGACTTAGTCGTGGAGCCATCGCAACTAGGAAGCAAGAAGGGGTTAATCGGGACAAAGGACACGAGGTTTATGCTGGTTCAGCCCCTTGCGGTGAAGGTAAAAGCCTACGATCCAGTTTTTAATGGGATTATGTATGTCTCGATAACCAGGGAGCAAATCCGCTTGACCTAGCTCTCGATTTGATGTCACTTGCCCTAAGCCGCCGCTGGGTCGTCCCCTTATATACACTGGTTGACGGCCGGCGGCCTATAGAGTCCCGGCCAGGTCATAAACAGTGTCCGGCTCGGTGACTAGTTAACCTTGCCTTATAATATAAGTCATACCATTATGGCGGTTTATCACTACGGGCCTCGAATCGCCCTTGGGCTTTGGGCCATTAACTGAACCGCCATCTTCAAGCTTGGTCTTGGGCTTCGAGAGTCTTCGTTGGTATAACCCGGCCCCTCCTGGGCGGGTCATACCTAATAGTTATATCCCCAACATTAGGCCCCAGATTGATTTGAACTGGTTCATGTCAATCTTCAATACTTAAGCAAAACCTTCTGCTCTTCTCCTGTAAAAAAAATTTGTAACCCGCCATGACGTCATCTGCCATTAATGCACATTTTCGCCCAACGTATCTCAACAGATCCTTGTCTTAGTGACCATCCCTAAAATCGAGGTGTCCTTGTAGTTGGATAATCATTTTTTTGGCCTCCTTGTTTTTTGCGCCCACTTATCAGTCTTCCCTTATAAATAGGTACGACCAGGTCTTTCCTCATTCTCCCCTTTCCTCGTCTTCTTCCTTTCGCAACCCTACTGCCACTCGAGCTCCGCCGCCGCTGCAGAGCACCTCGTCTTCGTCGACCTCGGCCGCTGCATCAACCTGAATCAGTCCAGAGAACGGTGACGACCCTCCGAAGTAGATCTGTAGCTGTAAGTCTTTGCCTTCCCGCACCTCAGATCCTCTGCGTTCTTTGCTGTTCATCACGGATTCTCCATGGCTTCTCCATTGCATCCTCTTTTGATCTAAAAGAAGTACTAAACTCATGCGGTAGTTGTTTCGCATCCATTTCAGACGCTAGTAGATCCCCTTTTCTTGTACAAAGGCCTCTTTAGAACTGATGAACTCCTCTGTACTAGTTTGTTAGGTATAGAATATTTTTCCTTTTCTGAGCACCCGTTGATCCAAAATAATAATTGCAATATGTGAAACCTGTTTTTGCACACTTAGTCAATGCATGTGTCTTGATAGATCCACCTAGCCATGGCGGCTCATACCACCGGCTTTAATTTGAAATGCTCAATAGCTAATTTCAACCACACATGGCGGCTTAAAGAACTTCACTGCTCATGGCGGCTTAAATAATCTGACATAATTAGCCATATACCATTAGGCCCCTTTTTATAAGCCGCCATCTTGAATATGATTTGAAGTATTTCTCTCCGGCTTAAATTTGAACCAGAAATTTTTATTTTGTCGTAGGCTTCCATCTTTATAATGCCGCCGAAAGCGCCCAAATCCCCTGTTACATGCAATTGGGTCAAATCCATCGTCATAGAAAGCACCCTTGCTGATTTTGTGAAGACTGGCTACCTGCCAAAGAAGGAAGTCATGTCCTATCATGCTCCTCATCCAACAGAGGAAAAACCTCAACCCAAAGAGGGGGAAGTCATTGTCTTTACTGATCACATGAACCGGGGCTTTTCTCCACCCGGCTCAAAGTTTTTCAGAGATGTCCTGCACTTTTTCGACCTCCGACCTCAAGATATTGGTCCCAACTCCGTATCTAACATTTGCAATTTCCAAGTGTTCTGTGAGGTGTATCTTGGAGAAGAACCCAACTTGATGCTCTTCAGGGAATTATTTTATTTGAACCGCCAGAATGAACGTGCCAACGGGCCTAGCTTGGAGCTTGGTGGGATCTCAATCCAACGAAGGAGAGACTGCATTTTTCCGTATGCTGATCCACCGAGTCACCCCAAAGACTGGAACTAGACATGGTTCTATTGTCAAGATACTTCTCCGGCTGGTGAAAACCCTCTGCCCGGCTTTCGCGCCCTGCGCCTCGAGTCTACTCATCCTTTACCAGATAAGCTGTCAGCTGCTGAACACCAGAAACTTGCCCCCACCATGAGCAAAGTCAAGGCTCTTCTGGGGAATGGCTCGAATGGCATTGATTTGGTCTGGGTTTGGCTTGCCTGGCGGATTATTACATTGAGCCGCCGCCCTAGTTTGATGTGCGACTACACAGGCCAGAAGAGTGATCCTCTACGGCACAGCCCTGATGATTTACCTGATGATGTCATTGATGATAGGACAAGATCACTCCTGAATGAGAGCCTGGCAGACTGTGGCAAAGTAGGTTTGAGCCCTTTCTGCAAAGCTAACCCGGCTCCAGCGGTAAGCTAGTAACTTAAGCATTTTTATTTTATACTCTCACCTTTGAGGTTTTACCTTTACTCAAAACTCTTGTTGAAATTCACAGGCCACTGACGAGTTTTGGAAAGCCAACTATGATCATGAGGCTGCAAAGAAGGCCAGAAAAGCTAAGAAGGCCACCAGGAGAGCTGCCGCCAGAAAGAAAGGAAACAAACCCAGCGCCTCAGACATGCTTCGGCTAGAAGAAACCTCTGAATCAGTGGTAGCTCTTGATTCTCTAGGCTCCTTTTTTAACTATCTTATTGACACTAATTATCCTCGGGAGGATACAGGAGCGAGTCATGCAGCGGTTGAAGAGGTAACTATCATTTCCTCTGACTCCAAGCCTTTGCCAAGACAGAAAGTCCGAAGAGTAACCCGGAAAGTAAGATTTTCACATCCTTTAGCTTACCAAGATCCTCAATTTATTTTGAAGCGACAGATTCATGAGAGCTGGAGGCCGATCCGGACCAGCAAAGATGCGGAACTCTCCTCCTGCTTCCCCAATAAACCAAGAAAGCGCCGGAACGAGGTCACCTCCGACTTATATCTCTTTTATCCTTTGGCGGGTCTCACTCGTCAACCACTCAATTCTCCTGACTCAAATTATCAGGAAACTTCACCTTCCTCCGGCGAATCCATGCAGTACAATTTGCCGGCTTTTAAAACCGCTCCAGGGTAATGATAACCTGCTTATCCTGTATTCACTTCAATTTGCTACACTTGTACTGACCTTTTGATTTTATGCAGTGGACAAGCAAAGCCCAGCAAGAGGGCGAAGAAGAACAAGCCGGCCGAAGAGCCGATCTTCAGTGAGCCGGAACTTGGAACAACCACCCCTGAAACCTCCACTCATGAGCCGCCGCCTGAGCCAGCTCATGATATACCAACGCCCACTGCTGACCCGCCTGTCGAGCAAGCCGTCAACGGTTCTGAAAACCCGAAAGTCCCTAGCCCTGCCAGGATGGATGATCCTCAAGATGCTGATGTCGAAATCACCAAGACCGACTTTGTTGAACCGGGGAGACCAATCATGCTGGCCAAGTGTTGTGCCAAGGAGGAACTTCTCAAACGCTGCCGAGTTAAATTTGACGTTGCTGATTATACTCACATGAGCATTGGCGAAGTCTTTTCTGGCTATATGAGCCAAGTGCACAACAGTTGTGACACCGAAATTGATATGGTGAAGCAAATGTATCAGAAGTTTGAGGTACAACCTTTTCTCCCTATTCATTTATCCTTACCGTGCCATCCCCCAAGTCTATTGCTTATGATGAATATGTTGTAGACTTTTAGAAAGAAACTTAGCAATATTAGTAATATAGTTGAACTAAAACACATAAGAACTCCGGCTTACTCCGTAGTCCCCAAGGGGCGGTTTAATCAGTATGATTGAACCGGTTCTTCATATGGTTGCACAGAACAAACTATTTAAAAAGGCTTTAACAGCAATATGCATTAGCCCCCAAGTGCCAAATACTCTTGCTTGCAAAGTGATTGGGACTTACTGTCATGAACCGCCACATGAAACAAAATTCTTCAGCACACATTAGCCCCCAAGTGCCAAGTGTTATTGCTTGCAAAAGACTTGGGACTTAATATTACAACATGATAATCCTGACCTTTTGATCCGGTATTTGTACATGCCACCACTAGTCAATTTGAATCGGAAATATCTGGCTTGAAGAATCGCCTGGAAGCACAGGAGATTGAGACCCAGAAAGCCAACTCCAAATTCGAGTTCAGTGTATCTGAACAAGAAAAACTGAAAAAGGGCTTTGAAGTGGAGAAAAAGGCCTGGGCTGATGAAAAGATCGCCTTGATCAACCGGGCTGAGAAGGTAGAGGCGGCTCTTGCAGAAGCGACCGCTGAATTATCCGGTTTATAACGCCATATATCTCAGATGGTCTCGGCAATCTTTGGTAAGTCACTCTACAAGTGTTTAGATACGTGAATCTTTCTAAGAAGCATATCAATTTTCATCAACTCACCTGACATTATAATGCAGGCCCCAGGAGCTCAAATCTTAACCAGAGTATGCTGATAAAGCTAAAGGCGGTTTATACGCTGGTGGAGCAACTCTACACCAGGTCTCGGCGTTTTCGCCCAAAGGGTCTCTGGCTAAATGAAGTTCCCACCCTCCGTCAGTGTATTAAAGCGGCTTGCTTGTGCTACCTCAGCGTTTAATGAACTAAGGCGATCTTCTGCGAGAGCCGAGTCAGAATCGCTTTTAAGCCGGGCCAAGGCCATACTGAGCTAGACTCGGCCGACATCGCCATCGGGTACCCAAACCTAAAAGAGGACGGCACACCGTTTGGACAGGAGAACTTCACCACTTGTGTTAAGGAAATACGCCCTGTGGCCACCCTGATTGCTAATGACACGGATCTTACCAAGTAACATCTGGGTTATGACGCTGAAAACCGGAGGATTCCAACGCTGCATTATGAAGTGGTCAGCCTGATCCCTCCAATTCGTAAGCATACCTTCACCCTGAAATTGACCCGACCGGATTAATTGATGATGAAGCTGAATTTGAAGCTTTGAATGGCATTGACTGGTCATCATCAACCTTCCAGGACAGGGAACATGATGGAGGAGCGGAAAGGGATGATCCGGAAGCTTCAGGCCAACCACGCAATTGATCCGTCGGGCGGCTCATATTTATGGTTTGCTGGAAAACAATGTTAATTATTTGGACTCAGGGAGTCATGTAATAGAATAGACATAACGTGGTTTTGTCGTGCCTTCGTGCACGTGTTTGGTGCTCGATATTGTTAAGCCGCCATCTTATATTCATCCATATTATGCTTATCATCTGTTTTCCTTATGCTTAAGAAAACTTTTACACAATCCTGCATACAGAAATAAATCACAAGACCCTTGGCGGTTTACCGCAGGGCGGGTCATATATCTTACATAGAACCCGGAATATGCAAAAGAGTCATAGATAAACCGGTTACCATTTATAGCTTAAAAATATAACCATAATATCATACCTGTGATCCTTTGATTTATACTACCGGTTTATGTGACCCAAACAGTAAGGGTGACAACCCAATCTTATAGAAGCTGGTACTTCCACACATATGATTATTGTTATATGCTGGCGACTTATTGACTAAGGCCAAGCCGGGTTAAATAGAAGCCACTCATTAGACGCTTCCAACAGGATAAAAAAGAAGTCTCAAGACAAAAACTCAAAAAGAAACAGTTTGCAAAAAAGCATCAAAACAAACAAAATTTTGAGGCTTCTGATTTGAATACGATCAGTAAACCGTTCCAAAGGGGTTAAGCTAGGATTCGAATACGACCATGTAGCCCTCGGTGGCTTTGGCATTGCGCCGATCAAGAGGGTAACGACAACTATGTTCTCTTTGGTTCGAATACGACCTATGTTTGAACAGGAAGCCCCCAAATGACCTTGAGAGTTTTTTAACGATGCTGATTCGAATACGATCAACGTCGGACCCATAAGGGGTTGAGCTATGATTTGGATATGATCAAGAAGCCCCCTAGTGAGTTTGGCAGTGTGCCGATCAAAAGGGTATAGACAACTATGTTCTCTTTGGTTCGAATACGACCTATGTTTGGACAGGAAGCCCCCTAGTGACCATGAGGTGTAACGGCTAGATTCGATATGATCATGAGCCGGACCAAGAGAGTTAAGCTGGATTCGAATACGATCAGCCCCCAATTGGTCGTTTATGTTTAAAATAATAAGAACATATGATCATTGAGGATGAAAAGGACAGAGGTCCTGCTTTATTACTTATCATAATATATACATTTCATAATATGTACATCATGAGAGCCGGTGGCTCAAGTGTAGTAAGGCCGAAGATGAGCAATGTTCCACGGCCGGCGGGTCTCCTCCTCCGACTTACGTGAGTCTTTGTGCTCTCGAACATCAATAAGGTAGTATGACCCATTGTTCAGGTTCTTGCTGACCAAAAAGGGTCCTTCCCAAGGTGGGGATAGCTTGTGCATATCAGACTGATCCTGGATGAGCCGAAGCACCAAGTCACCTTCTTGAGAGGTTCTGGACTTAACCCGGCGGCTGTGATAACGGCGCAGGTCCTGCTGGTAAATCGCCGAGCGGGCTGCTGCTAAGTCACGCTTCTCATCCAATAGGTCAAGTGCATCCTAATGAGCTTGTTCATTATTAGCTTCAACACAAGCTGCCACTCGGGGCGATACATGACGGATGTCACTCGGTAGAACCACCTCTGCTCCGTAAACAATGAAGAAAGGCGTATAACCCGTAGATCTGTTAGGTGTAGTATTGATGCTCCAGATCACAGAAGGCAACTCCTCCACCCAACAACCCGGCGTCCGCTGTAAAGGGACCATGAGCCGGGGTTTTATGCCTTTCAAGATATCTTGATTGGCTCTTTCAGCTTGACCATTGGATTGAGGGTGAGCCACTAATGAAACATCGAGCCGGATATGCTCACGTTGACAGAACTCTTCCATGGCACCCTTGGACAGATTAGTACCATTGTTAGTTATGATGCTGTGTGGAAAACCAAAACGTAAGATCACCTTCTTCATGAATCGAACCGCTGTGGCTGCATCACACTTACTGACCGGCTCTGCCTCAACCCACTTCGTGAACTTATCAACTGCCACCAGAAGGTGTTTCTTTTTATCTTTGGACCTTTTGAAAGGCCCAACCATATCAAGCCCCCAGACTGCAAACGGCCAAGTAATTGGAATCATCCTCAATTCTTGAGCCGGCACATGAGCCCGTCGTGAGAACTTCTGACAACCATCACATTTACTGACCAAATCTTCTGCGTCAGCATGAGCCGTCAGCCAATAAAATCCATGACGAAAAGCCTTGGCCACAAGGGATTTTGACCCATCATGATGGCCACAATCACCTTCATGAATCTCCCGAAGAATTTCCTGACCCTCCTCAGGAGAAACACAACGTTGAAACGCCCGAGTAACACTGCGATGATGTAACTCCCCATTGACAATCGCCATTGACTTAGACTGCCAGGTTATCTGCCTAGCCAAGGTTTCGTCCTCAGGCAATTCGCCCCGGGTCATGTAAGCCAAATATGGCACTGTCCAATCTGGGATAACATGAAGAGCCGCCACCAATTGTGCTTCCGGGTAAGGAACAGCCAAGTCTTCCTCTGTAGGCAACTGGATAGAAGGATTATGCAAAACATCTAAGAAACTGTTAGGTGGCATCGGCTTACGCTGAGACCCCAGCCGGCTTAAAGCATCGGCTGCCTCATTCTTTCTGCGATCAATGTGTTCCACCTGGTAACCTTTGAAGTGTCCAGCAATTGCATCAACTTCACGGTGATAAGCCGCCATGACAGGATCCTTAGAATCCCACTTGCTTGATACTTGTTGAGCCACCAAATCTGAGTCGCCAAAGCATGTTACCCGGCTTAGGTTCATCTCCCTAGTCATCCGAAGACCATGGAGCAAGGCCTCATACTCAGCTGCATTGTTAGTACAGGGAAACATCAACCGGAGCACATAACAAAATTTGTCACCTCGAGGGGAAGCTAATACAACTCCAGCCCCCGAGCGTTCCAATTGCCTGGATCCATCAAAATGAATAGTCCAATATGTGTTATCCGGCTTTTCTTCAGGCATCTGCAGCTCTGTCCAATCGTTGATGAAGTCCACAAGTGCTTGAGATTTAATAGCAGTGCGTGGTACATACTTTATACCATGAGGCCCAAGTTCAATGGCCCACTTGGCGACTCGTCCTGTGGCTTCTCTGTTTTGAATGATATCGCCCAAAGGAGCAGAACTGACCACAGTGATGGGGTGACCTTGGAAGTATTGCTTAAGCTTCCGGCTTGCCATGAATACCCCATAAAGAAGTTTCTGCCAATGTGGATACCTTTGCTTGGATTCAATAAGCACCTCACTGATGTAGTAAACCGACCGTCGAACCAGATGCTCCTTGTCAGCCTCCTTGCGCTCCACCACAATGGCCACGCTGACGGCACGTGCATTAGCAGCCACATACAACAATAAGGGTTCCTTATCAATAGGGGCAGCAATGACCGGCGGCTCGGATAACTGCTTCTTCAAATCTTCAAAAGCAGCATTAGCAAAGATCACCTGCATTTAAGTTGTCCGTCTTTTTCATCATCCGCATACAGGTATGGCCTTCTCACTAACCGCTTATGAACCGCTTAAAGCAAAGAATACGACCCGCCAGACGCTGAACGTCATTGATACATGCCGGCTTAGCCAAAGAGGTGATTGCCTTAATCTTCTCTAGGTTAGCCTCAATGCCCCTGTTAGAGACCAGAAAACCCAAAAGCTTGCCAACTGGCACTCCAAAAATGCACTTTGCCGGGTTAAGCATCATCTTGTAGACCCGGATATTATCAAAGGTTTCCTTCACATCATCTATCAAGGTCTCCTTCTCTCTGGACTTCACCAGAATCTCATCCACATAAGCATGAGCGTTGCGCCCAATCTGATTGCGGAGACAGCTCTGCACACGTCGCTGATAAGTCGCTTGGGCACTCCTAAGCCCAAAAGGCATAGACACATAACAGAAGGCTCTAAACGGAGTGATGAAAGTCGTCTTCTCCTGGTCCTTAACTGCCATTTTAATCTGATGATATCCCGAGTAAGCATCCAAAAAGCTTAAACGCTCGCCACCCACCGTAGCATCAATGATTTGATCAATATGGGGAAGAGCAAAAGGATCAGCCGGACAAGCCTTGTTTAAGTCCATGTAATCCACACACATACGCCAGGTACCGTTCTTTGTGAGCACCAGTACTGGGTTAGCCAACCACTCCGGGTGAAAAACTTCAACAATAAACCCGGCCGCCAAGATTCGGACCACCTCCTCACCAATAGCTTTACGCCTCTCCTCATTAAACCGCCAAAGAAACTGCTTGACCGACTTAAATTTTGGATCAATATTAAGAGTGTGCTCAGCGAGTTCTCTCGGTACACCCGGCATGTCAGAAGGTTTCCATGCAAAGATGTCCCGGTTCTCACAGATGAACTCGATGAGCACGCTTTCCTATTTGGGATCCAGATTGGCACTGATGCTGAACTGCTTAGACGAATCGCCTGGAACAAAATCAATAAGCTTGGTTTCATCAGCCGACTTAAATTTCATCACCGACTCATGTTCTGTGGTTGGCTTTATCAAAGACGCCATGTCTGCCGGATCAACATTGTCCTTGTAAAACTTCAACTCCTCTGTTGCACAAACATAGTCAGCATAAGCAGCATTGCCTTCCTTACATTCCCAGGCTATTTTCCGACTCCCATGCACTGTGATGGTGCCCTTATGACCCAGCATCTTGAGCTGCAGATACACATAACACGGCCGCGCCATGACTTTTACATAATCCGGCCGTCCAAACAATGCGTGGTACGGGCTTCAGATTTTGACCACCTCAAAGGTCAACTTCTCAGCTCTGGAGTCATACTCATCACCAAAGGCTACTTCCAGCTCAATCTTACCCACTGGGTACGCCGACTTACCGGGCACGACTCCATGAAAAACAGTGTTGGATGTCTTGAGCTGTTTATCAGTCATCCCCATGCGACGAAAGGTCTCATAATAGAGGATGTTGATGCTGCTGCCTCCATCCATGTGCACTTTTGTGAATTTGAATCCACCAACTTGAGGCGCCACCACTAAGGCCAAGTGACCCGGATTGTCAACCCGGGGAGGGTGATCCTCCCTACTCCAAATAATAGGCTGCTCACACCATCTCAGACAATGAGGGACTGCCGGCTCAACGGCATTCACATCCCTCTTATGAAGCTTCTGGTCCCTTTTGCATAAGCTAGTGGTGAACACGTGATACTGCCCACTATTCAGCTGTTTTGGGTTACTCTGATACCCGGATTGCTGCAGCTGTTGACTCCCTTGGCCAGATTGTTGATTTTAACCTCCTTGATGACCTTGAGGGCCCTGTCCATGAAAACCACCGCCGCCTGGGCCGCCGCCCAGGCCATGAAAGCTGCCACCGCCTGAGCCGCCGCCCGGCCCGTGGTTTCCATCAAACATGTTAGAATTCTTGAAAGCCTTCATGATCGTACAGTCCTTCCATAGATGAGTGGCCGGCTTCTCCCGGGTGCCGTGTCTCGGATAGGGCTCGTTCAGCAACTGCTCAAGGGTGGGACCTAGCCCGCCTAACCGAGTAGGTGGCCTCCCCTTGCGCCACTGATTGTTGCCTTGTGTATTCGACACAAACTCCGAGCTACCGTCAGCCTTACGTTTATTATTACCTCCTTGATTCGCCGGGTTATGCTGTAGACCCTTAGCGTTGCCGTTCTTCTTTCCCTTCCCTGTCTTCTCTTCATCAGATGCGGGATCCTTGGTACTATCGGAATCGACATATTTGACTAGAGCCGCCATCAGCTGGCCCATGTCATTACAATCACGCTTGAGCCGCCCCAGCTTCTGTTTCAGAGGTTCAAAACGACAATTTTTCTCCAACATCAAGACTGCAGAACCGGCATCCATCCTATCAGATGAATGTATTATTTCCTTGACCCGACGCAGCCAATGGGTCATGGACTCACGTTCCTCTTGCTTGCAATTACTCAAGTCCACAATCGACATGGGTTGCTTGCACATGTCCTTCAAATTCTGAATGAACCGTGCCTTTAACTCGGCCCAGGAACCAATAGAATTAGGTCGCAGTCCCTTTAACCAAGTGTGGGACGTTCCATCTAGCATCATAGTGAAGTACTTGGCCATGCCGCGTCACTGACCTCCAGCAATTCCATGACCATATCGTAACTCTCAATCCACACCCCGGGCTGTAAGTCAGCCGTGTAATTAGGTACCTTTCGAGGCCCTTTAAAATCCTTGGGCAAACGCTCATTACGCAGAGCCGACACCAAGCAAGGAACACCGCCAGTTCTTGTGACCACGCCTGCCTCAACAGAAGTCGTCGGATAAGCCGGGAAGGTTTGGTGAGCCGCCTGCTGAGCCACTCACTCAGCCTGTTGGCGTAGCCTATCCTGATTAGCCAAGTTAGGGGCTCCATCTCGCGCCGGGTCTCGCCCACCTGGCTGATCACGACGCCGGACGTTGCTTGAAACTGCCGCAGAGTCCATATGCCTGCTGTAACTCGGGCTCCGGCTTGGACGAGGGGTCGAATGAATCCTGTCTCGACTGTAAGAGTATGCCTCCTGCTGTACCAGAGCCGTCTGAAGAAGTTCTCTGACCCTTCGTGTTTCAACCGCCGTCGGAGAGTGGCCCTCCACTGGGAGAGCCGCCAATCGCACCGCTGCAGCGATCATGTTCTCCAGCGGGTTAGAATAATGACCCGGTGGCGTTGGCACATACTGAGGTGGAGCAGTGTTCACTCGGGGAGGTTCCGTCACCCGTGGTTGAACCGGTGCCCCAGCTCCGGGCGTCGCAGCCGGGTTTACCTCTGGCGGATTACTGGGACCTACACCGGGTGTGCGGAAGAGATTTCTAGGATCATAAATCAAAGGCAGACGAGACTGAGACTTCTGGTGCCTTCTCCTCCTGACCTCATTTGATGCGTTTAGATCCATCGTAAGCTGGAATGCTTCTGATTGAAGATGCTAGGCTCGAGCATCCAAAGCCTCCTGCTCCATAGCCAATCTGGTGCCCTCAGCTGCTAAGTTTTCCTTGGCTTGTGCTATCTCCTCATGTAACTGAACCACCTCTGCATCATGCTCAGCCTGATCCGCCGGATTAACTGTCGCAGTTAACAGGGTTGTCAGTCTATCCGTGAGATCAATCAGCACCTGAGCCGGCGGGCGCACATGGCCTCCTGCCCCGGCTGCCGCTGACTCGAAGGTTATTGCTACCGCAGCTGTAGAGTTTTGATCTGGTTGAGTGCCAGCCATGAAGATCCCTACTCTGCTCGGCAGCTCAAAGGGGTCCGGAATACTGCTACCATCGGAACAGCCCCCAATCCCGCCGTCTTGTAATTGATACAACGAATCCGTCTCACCCATGGACGACTCATCGTCAGAGTAGATGGCCGTCTCACCGCCAGACACGGATCCTTCAGAAAGTTCTCCTCCATGGATGCATCCCACGAAGGCACGCTTCATGGAGGGTGAAGCCTGGGCGGGTCTCACACGCTGAGCCGTCTCAATGATGTCCATGCAGATGTATGGCTCAGGGCCCGGCTCGCCGATCCGGCCGATGAAGACGTGAATTCCTCTGAAGGAGACCCGGTACCCGTACTCAATTGAGCCGGCGTCGCGGCCCCAGCCTGCGTCGTCGACGTAGAGCTTGCCGCGATGACTCTTGGTCATCCAGCCCACAGCGTATCCCTTGAACCCTTCGAAGCTGCCCTTCAAGAACTCAAATCCACCGTGCGCTGGCCCCATGGTGGGCGCCAACTGTCGTGGAATTGTCACGACAGATGTCCTAGCGAAAGGACTTAGTGGTGGAGCCATCGCAACTAGGAAACAAGAAGGGGTTAATCGAGACAAAGGACACGAGGTTTATACTGGTTCGGCCCCTTGCGGTGAAGGTAAAAGCCTACGATCCAATTTTGAGTGGGATTATGTATGTCTCGATAACCAGGGAGCGAATCCGCTTGACCTAGCTCTCGATTTGATGTTACTTGTCCTAAGCCACCGCTGGGTCGTCCCCTTATATACACGGGTTGACGCCCGGCGGCCTACAGAGTCCCGGTCGGCTCATAAACAGTGTCGGGCTCGGTGACTATTAACCTTGCCTTATAATACAAGTCATACCATTATGGCGGTTTATCACTACGGGCCTCGAATCGCCCTTGGGCTTTGGGCCCTTAACTGAACCGCCATCTTCAAGCTTGGTCTTGGGCTTCGAGAGTCTTCGTTGGTTTAACCCGGCCCCTCCTGGGCGGGTCATACCTAATAGTTATATCCCCAACAGTCTAGATGCATGCTGGATAGCAGTCGATGTGTGGAGTAATAGTAGTAGATGCAGAATCGTTCGGTTTACTTGTCACAGACGTGATGCCTATGTTCATGATCATGCCTAGATATTCTCATAACTATGCGCTTTTTCATCAATTGCTCGGCAGTAATTTGTTCACCCACTGTAATACTTATGCTAGCTTGAGAGAAGCCACTAGTGAAACCTATGGCCCCTGGGTCTACTTTACATCATATAAGTTTCCAATCTATAATTCTAGTTTACTATTTATTTTGCAATCTTTACTTTTCAATCTATACAACAAAAATACCAAAAATATTTATCTTATTATCTTTATAAGATCTCACTTTTGCAAGTGGCCATGAAGGGATTGACAACCCCTTTATCGCGTTGGTTGCAAGGTTCTTGATTGTTTGTGCAGGTACTAAGCGACTTGCGTGTAGTCTCCTACTTGATTGATACCTTGGTTCTCAAAAACTGAGGGAAATACTTACGCTACTTTGTTGCATCGCCCTTTCTTCTTCAATGGAAAACCAACACATGCTCTAGAGGTAGCAAGTGTTAAAAACATGCCTCCTTCCAGTCTTGGTATCTCTAACATCAGCACCCTACAATGAAGATTTTTCAATAGACAAATGTGTAAGATTCCTGCTCCTATTCACCACCTGTTGTACCACTGTAGGAAGCTTATTCCCTTGCAGACAATCACCAATCCTTCTTCTCAATTCCCACATGCGCATGATCATGATCCTGATCTGGTCAACCATGTCATGCACAGGCAAGTTCTTTAACTAATTTATCTTGTTGTTAAAACTTTTTGCCAAGTTATTGTTGATATGATCACACTTGATGGCACCGTTAAATCCTGACCTGTACCACAATAGAGAATGATAGGTGTTCAACCATGGACCAAACTCACTGCATGCTGCTTTTATCTTATCAAGATGATATGAATGTGTTTGTTTGGTGTAAGACCTTGCTACTGGCCACATTCTCCCAAATTCTTCCCCTCATCCACATATGGCCAAAGCACTCCCTCTGCTCACAATGAGGAAAACCATTCTTCACCACATTTTCTAGCCCTTTACATGCATTTGTGTGTACTGCTAAAGGTGACACTGGCCCTATGCATCTTTTCAAGTGCATCATGAACCATGTCCATGAAACCTCTGTCTGTGACTGAAACAAACCAATAGCAACAGGGAACATCCAGTTGTGTCCATCTAAAGCATTGCATGCTGCCAATTGACCATTCCATTTTCCTATCAAAAAAGATGAGTCTATGCTCAAATATGGACGGCACCCTACTTTGAAGCCATCTATGCAAGGCTTTAAAGCCATAAAGAACTTGGAGAAAAGAACTCTACCATCCTCTGTTACCTCAGTATCTATCTCCACAACACTGCCAGGTGACCTCTTTTCCACCTCTGCTTTGACGTTATAAAGCATCCTAAAAGTATTTGCCCAATCACCATATAATTCTTTCATTGCCCTCTGTTTTGCTTTCCACACTATGGTATACTTCACGTTAATGGGGTATTGCTTTTTCAAGTCCACTTTAAGTTTCTTTGCTGTAGCGTTTGGTTTCTTGGCTAAAATTGGAGTGATCTTTTTTGCAATCCAAAGCCATGATGTCATGGTTGATATTCTCTATGAACTTGTAATACAAGTTTATGTATTTGGGATTTGATTAACCCTAATGGCACTTCCATCAGGTTGAATTCTAGTAGATATGTACCACTTGCAAGGCCTGATGGTTCCATCGAAACCTCTGCACCTTGCATAAAATTTCTTTCTGTCAGTCCACATAGTCTTGGCATCAAACTCATGTTTGACTGCATAAGTCTTGAAACACATCCTAAACTCCTTCATGCTTGGGAACAACTTGCCTACTTCAATAACAGAATTTTCTTTGTCATACACACTTACAAGCTCATCATCATGTGCATCATCCACATCATCTGCAGCATCTTTCATCATCTTTCTATCCACATCTTCACAAGCATCTCTGTTAGCATCATTAGGCAAACTAGATTCATCCCTCTCTTCCTCATCTTGATCATCTACTGGATCTACTGGAATGCCAAAATATTTGGCCATCTCTGTGTCAGCCATTGGTGCAATGACCAAATCAGTAGTGTCTTCTAATTGTAATGAATTCCAATCAACACAAACAACCCTTGCAGCACCATCACAACCCTCTTCTACATCTTGATCGACCCCCCCTATTACGGTCAGTTCACCCGTAAACATTGGCGTTATTTGTCTCTGTGAGGCCCAATCATCATCTACCATCTGTGAAGCCAACTTTGAGGGCACATATCCAACCTTAGAATCTTATTTCAGGTCCACAAGCTCTGCATGAAAGGTAGTCTGTTTGCTTGCCCAGCCATCTTGCCGATCGATTTCATCAACCATCTCTTCACCATTCTCAATTCTCACATACTCACCCTTCCAATTATCAAACCGTAGCAATGCTACCTCCTGCTCTGGACCCCAAAAAATGCTCTCCCTAATTTTCTCCATGACATTTCTCACGGCCCTCTCTTCCATGCTTTGTATTTCCTGAGGATCAATCTCTGCACATTCAACCTACCATTTCACAATTGTATCTCTCTCTATGTCTCGCACGCTACCATCACCTAGCTTCCCCTTAGAAGGAAAGAATTCGACTGTGAATTTGAATGTCCTATCCCTGTTTGTCAATGGCGGGCAGTGTGAGCTAGCGGAAGCAGACGACGTACAAATCACATAGGTTGGAAAGGATGCACATGTCGGGGAATGTAGTAATTTCAAAAAAATCCTACGCACACGCAAGATCATGGTGATGCATAGCAACGAGAGGGGAGAGTGTTGTCCACGTACCCTTGTAGACCGAAAGCGGGAGCGTTATGACAACATGGTTGATTTAGTCGTACGTCTTCACGATCGACCGATCCTAGTACCGAAAGTATGACACCTCCGTCATCTGCACATCGCTCGCTCGGGTGGACGCCCCACGAACTCACGATCCAGCAGAGTGTCGAGGGAGAGCTTCGTCAGCACGACGGCATGATGACGGTGATGATGAAGCTACCGGCCCAGGGCTTCGCCTAAGCACTACGACGGTATAAGCGAGGTGGATTATGGTGGAGGGGGGCACCGCACATGGCTAAGAGATCAATGATCAACTTGTGTTCTAAGGTGCCACCTGCCCCCGTATATAAAGGAGTGATAACCCACAGGTATAGGGGATCGCAACAGTTTTCGAGGGTACAGTATTCAACCCAAATTTATTTATTTGACACAAGGGGAGCCAAAGAATATTCTCAAGTATTAGTTGTTGAGTTGTCAATTCAACCACACCTGGAAAACTTAATATCTGCAGCAAAGTATTTAGTAGCAAACTAGTATGGAAGTAAAGGTAATCACTACAAAAAAATACACTTCCGTGATGATACGTGTTTGTCATAGTAGGTCACGTTTTCTGTCATGCATTTACATCCATGAAAAATTTATGACAGAATCAAGATAGTCATACCTGTGTCGTCAGAGAAGTGTTCCATGACATTACCAAAATTATCATCACGGAAGTTTCCACTTCCATGACGATAAATCGCGCGTCACAGAAGTGCTTTCGTCAAGGGTGACCGACACGTGGCATCCACCGTAACGGAACGCCGTTAAGCTATCGGGTCTGGTTTTTGATCCGATAACCCGCTAACAGCCCCGACCAATGGGGATTTTCCACGTGTAAAATCATCATTGGCTGGTCGAAACACGTGTCGACTCACCGTTGGGACATATGTCATCCACTCATTGGACCGAAGGCGCCTATGATACGTCGACACGTGGCACGGCGAGCAGGCCCATTCCTGTGAAAAGGCCGGCCCGTTTGACTTGGTCAAAAGGTGGCGGGCCGGCCCACGGAAAGCCTGTTAACGGCCTGTTCGCATATAGCCCATTTACAGCCCGCTAACCCAGGGCCCGTTACGACCTATCCGAATTAGGCCCAGTAGCGTCATTTGGGCCGTCCAATATGATTCCAGCCCATTTTAAGTTCCGGCCCATGTATGGCCCATGATGTCTTTCGGCCCATATGAGGCCCTTTGTAACTCTTGGCCCATTAATGGCCCGTGGTGAAACTGGCCCGTAATGAACAGTGTATCACTTTATACCCATTAACGGCCCATTAATCCATTGGGCCGTTTGCAGCCCATGTTATCTTCGGCCTTCTCGGGCCCATTTATTCTTGGGCTCATTTCAAAGATTCGGTTACTTACGGCCCGTTCGCCATTTTTCTACTTGTGGGCCAAATTTAGCCCGTGGTTACTGATCGGCCCGTTTGCTTAGGCCCGATCACGTTGGGCCGTTTTCATAGCGTCATCAAATACGAGCTATTAACGACGACCCGTTATGGTTGGCCCATGAACGGACGACTCCAACTCTAGCCCGTTTACGACCATAATGCGGTCTGTTTTTGGCCCATGTTTGGCCAATCAATCATACGACCCGTCTAAGGCCCATTGACGATATGGCCCGTAGAAGGCCCATTGTTTCTATGGCCCGTAGAAGGCCCATTGTTTCTACGGCCCGTAGGAAGCCCATTGTCACTACAATAAATATGTAGCCCATGGCCTGTTAAAGGCGGGAAACAACTATAGGTTTAGACCCGCTAATGGCCCAAGATGATTATAGGCCCACGTTTTGGCCCATATGAGTAATGGGCCGGCCTGAAGACCGACAACACTGAGATCCACTGAACCTTCCGGCCTAAACTACAGCATGCCGACCAAAGAATAAACCTAGACTATACAATAAATAAATTACGGCATATTACATCCATTGGGAATCAAAGTTCGCTACTGGTGATAATAAAGCGCAACATGACCACGGATTACATACACTGGGCATCAAAGGTCGCAACCAGTGCATATAAACGCGCCGGCAAAAGAACATACAAAACTGAGAGCACTTCAGAAGGCACTAGGCCTGGCAAGC
Organism: Aegilops bicornis; assembly: GCA_021605145.1. Taxonomy (NCBI): domain Eukaryota; kingdom Viridiplantae; phylum Streptophyta; class Magnoliopsida; order Poales; family Poaceae; genus Aegilops; species Aegilops bicornis. The sequence goes on from CM038672.1 coordinate 672,792,752, forward strand.
TCGGGCCTCACAAGCAGCCGAACAAGCTGATAAGACCTCAGTTGTGTCAACAATAGATGCTTCATCCCTAGCTGTATGGCACCATAGTGCGCAAGGCAGTCCCCTGACATCTTCATTACACCTTTGACTTCAAGTAGGAGCAGAGCTGAAGCAAGCCTTTCCGCTTTAAGTTGAGACTGAAGAAGTCGAACTGATTGAGGCAAAGGATCGCCTGAGAGGTTGTCTAACACCTGCTGGTGAGTAGCTTCAACTCACTGTCTTCATCAAGACAGGACCTTGGGGTCATCTCGCTGTCCTCAAGATGGTTTGGCTCACTATCTTTCCTAAAGTTCTGCCTGGCATAAGAGATACGACTCTGAAAGAGAAACAAGGAGACACGTAACAGGTTTCACAATTATATAAGCAAATGAATGGATCTGTTCTACATAAGGAACATGTTTTTACAACTACAATTTAAAACTGGTAGTTGTTGCAAACATCCAATCAGATGTAAACAACAGTGGAGGAAATGATGCCTATCCAAATCTATACTAGAACAAAGTTTGAAGGCTTGAGAAGGATGAACTTACATTACATGTTAACACGGTCTGGACAAAGCCCTTCTCCATGTTGATGGAAAGATAATTCAATAAATTCCCCAAAGAAAATTCTTTATAAGCGTTGCCATTATTCTACATTTTGCAAAGAGTAAATATAGATCAAATAATATTGGAAGAAATAGAGGATAATGAAGCTCAGGTGCGGACTGATGATACATAATCAAAAAGCAATTAATTAAGTACATCGTTACAAGGCAAAAGGTACTGACAAGAGGAATGCAGACATCAACGTGTGTAGTGGCATTGGCTTTATTCAACATTTTGGTAAGAGTAAATGTAGATATGATAATTTGGAGAAAGTGGAGGGCAGGGCAGATAAGATGCAGAATAATGCTAGACAATCAACTATCTCGCGATGCATGTACAGTAATACCACCACCGTCTGTTATTAGTTGTCGCTCAAATGGATGTATCTAGCACTATTAAGTTCTAAATACATCCAATTGATCAATAATTAATTCAGTACAGAGGGAGTACATGACAACATGTACTTACATGAGCAACCCAAAACTTCATAACCATTGTGTCAATTCTACATTTATCTAAGAGTAAATATAGATCGTATAATTTCATGCAAAGGGAGGATAAAGAAGCAAACATTTACAGTGATGCTACATAATCAAACAACAATGAGTGTAAGTATGCCGACAAAGGGCAAGAGGTAATGCGACAAGAGCAATCAGAGAGCCCAAAGATTGTCGTGAGATCCTATGATCCTTTGAGCAAGGAGATTCATCTGAAATTAGTTTTCATACAGGAGAGAAGGTAAGGCACATGTAGAAATTTAGGAGTTCAAATTTTGAATTGATATCATAGACAGTACCTGACGCTGGGCTGTCAGCAGTTCTAATAGGGGTCTGGCCACTGGAGTAGGGGCAAAGTCTGTTAAAGTTGGGCCTGTGTTTTCTGTGGCTGCTGATCTATCTGGTTTAACAGGTATAACTACCTTTTCCAAATACCTAGTTTGTACTCCTTGAGGATCTGCAATCACCCTCTTCCTTTTGGACATCTATTACGAAAGAACAACATTTGACTGGAAAAACATAGTATGACGACACATGGAATAGGTACAGAAAATGGATAGGTATGGCATATACTCATATATGATGCTTAAACTAAGCAGATGGTGTAACAAAGTAGAAGTAATGCAAGAGGTCAGATGCAAAATATGTGTGACCAATACAACCTTGCCAAGTTAGAGCATGCACCTTGATGGGTGAATAAGATAGTCCATCCTCCACGATGCCAAGTTTGTTAGCCAGTGGATTGTTCCGCAATATTCCTCTCATGCGCCCATTCTCATATTCATTTTGATAATGTTCAATACCTGACATGCATGAAAACATAAAAACAAGTGAGATTATCTTTGTAATGCAGAAGTGATTCTAATCTAATACTTCCTCCCTGTAACCCCTTTGTGCTATCTCTGCAATTCTTCTAAGACGTGCCAAGCATGCTGTAATTTGGTGTTAGCATTAATATAATGTGGCCTACTACTCAAAATATGAGAGCTCCAGAAGTGATGATACTTCACAGATGACAGCTTCAACATATAGTAAAGAAGAACAAGTCGATCAGACCTGACAGATTCAAAATATACTAAGGGAGAATAACTCGAACTGACCAGTCGACCGCAAGAGAAGAGGATCAGCTTAAAGAAGAGCCGAAGAGCAAGACGATTGAAAATATTACAAGTCTTTCTATACAATGTCGGTTGGCCACCCATGATGAACCAGAGCGCACAGAGAAATACTATTCCTTCTGGTCTCTCCATATGTGGCTCACATGCATTTTGAAACTAAAGTAGGAACATTTAGCTGACCAATTAAACATCTCTCAGTTTTACTAATATTAGCATAAAATCATATTTGAATTTGTACAAGTAAGCTTGTTTAGCTCGATGGGTGGAGCAGTGCTATTACGACACGAACCACGTAGGCTGATCGTGGTCATCATAAAATGGGGAAACAGTAAGCATGATGTGTATAGTGTTGACCGTGGCAGTAGGATGGCAGATCTGAAGCTGCAAACCGCGCAAAGGGTACTTAGCAACCGATATTTGCCTTGAAATAACAACTAAGATTTGGTATGGACAAGAAAGTACAGTCAACAAGTGACAAAGAAATGCAATTCTGTTGTCTCTCTATATGTCGCGACATGCATTTGGAAACTCAAGTGGGCCTTTAGCGAACCAACTAAATGTTTCTGTTAACTAATATCAGTATCATATCACAATCATATTTGAACAACTAAGCTTTGGAATTTTCAGTGTTGTGTTGTTTAGCTTGAAGGTGGAGTAATGCTAGTATGACAGAAAGCACCTACGCAGATCATAGTAGAGTAGATAAAAGGGGAAAACCCTAAGCATCAAGAGTAAAATCAGGAAAGTGGAAGTAGCTGGACCAGTGGGTGGCGCACATGCTTTTTGAAACGAATATAGGAACATTAGGTGAGCAATTAAACATTCTCCGTTTTAGTAATATGAGCATCATATCAGATTCGTATTTCAATACGTGAGCTTGGGAATTATGAGTGGCATGTTGTTTCGCTTGATGGGTTGAGGTCTTGAGGAGCAGTGCTAGCACGACACGAAGCACTGAAGCACCTACAATGATGGTAGTGAATATAAAGGGGGGAAACTATAAGCTTTACGAGTATAGTGACCGTGACATGGCGGATCTGAAGGTGCAAACCGGACAAAGCTACTTCGCAACCAATGTTTGCATTCAAACCGGACAAAGCCACTACGATTTGGTACGGATAAGAAAAGTACAGTAAACAATTTAAGATCTATTTTCCAGGTGAGATCAATAACTTAAGCACATATGGAAGAGTACCACCTCTCTTGCGACACCGTGTAGGCCCCTGCTGATACGTTGAGGGTGCTGCGGGTGTGATGGCTGTCAGCGACAGGGAAGAAGACTTTAGATGGCAGATGACCAGGTTGGGGGACAAATCCTGTTGCCGTGGACGAGGAGGTCGTAGGAGCGGCAACGACAAAGTGGACGACGGCGCCGATGAAGCGAGACGACGCGATGAAAGGATCCTGGTCCGGCGCCGTGGATGAGAGACGTCCATCTCTTGCAGTGGACGACGGGGTAGGGGTAGCGGCTCCAGCAAGGTGGAGGATGGGGTGGCGTACGGAGGAGGCTGGCCGTAGTGGGGAGGTTGTCATGGAGTTGATGGTGTATGAATGGGGAAATGGAGGGGGATGGGGGGATCTCAAACTTTGGGATGCGCTTGTCTGAAATGTGGCAAAGTTACGAACTTATCCCCCGTTTAAAATTTCGGACATCCCGTCGGTTAGGGATAGGACGGTAATCTCGCATCTGCCAAATATTTGTCGATAACGATTTCGGGCAAGGAGTGGGTGTTTTGATGCCCACAGTTGGCGCCCACGGTGTATGAATTGGGCTGACAGGTAGGGCGGTTGTGTCACATCTGAGGGAAGTTGCACATCTGCCCCTATTTAAAATATTAGCCTACATTGATTTCAGACGAGGAGAGTTTGTTTTGCCGCCCACCGTGGATGAATGGGGAAATGGAGGGAGAGACACATGTCTTTCGGACGAGCTTGAATCAAATGTGTTTTGCCGCCCACGTTTGGCGCCCACTATGTCTGAATGTGCTTAGAGGCCATCGTGTCACGTCTGATTGAAGTTACTAGTCTACCCCTATCGACAGAAGTGTAAATCCGGTCGATTAGGATGTCAAGTGTCAGGGGTAGACAATAATTTCCATCTTGCAAACACTTGCTTCGGGCAGCCCACAAATGATAGTGGGTGTTTAGCCGCTTCGTTCAAAACTTGGGAGAATTAGCATTCACGTTTGCCCTAGGCCCTGGCAACTAAATCCAAATCCAATTTTTATTTGATTAAGAATATCCAAAGATAATTCTATGTTTTGTTATTTATTTCTTCAAAACCACAACAAAGATTTATTCCACCTTTATATATGATTATGATTTAGAAATGCCGTGATCTTTGAATTCAGTAGGTTGGATACACTTTGAGTCAAACAGTTATTTCATCCAATACAATATGCTCACATGAAAAACAGTTCACCTTATGTCAATCATACAAGTACTGAGGATTACCTCGCCTAAAAAATTCGGATCATTACAACACATGGACAACATAGGGGGTCTTACAACATAATACATTCAGAGACATGACACAACATGCAAGTACAATAATCTAATGATAATTTCAACTGCTATCTAAAGAAGAACTGGGATTACCCTGGGCTTCAGATAGAAGAAGTAGCAGGACCTCCTCCGTCTTCAAATGCAACATTCTTACTTCCTCCAATTCTTGGGTTGCTTGTATAATGCGTGCAGCTAATTGCATAATTTCCAGCTTCAAGATCGAGATTACCTCATTCATGGCAGCCACACCTTCTCTTTCTTCCTCTAGTAGAGCCTCGAGAACTATAATATTTGTGCTCAGACTGCTCTCCGGCGGTGTTGCCTCTGAACTGCTACCATGTGGTAACATGGATGGCGCACTGCTTCCACAAATAGATTCAGGGGTTGTACATTGTGTCCTAGTGTGAACGGCATCCTGAAAGGTTTCCGCTGAACATAAGTAAGAGATAGTTATCGCATGGTCCAGGCAGTAAGCATACATGGTAAATGACACACGAATTATTGCCGACCATGGCAAGCTATATTTAAATGGTTCGAAGCAGCATCAGCCAAAAATAAATTAAAATGGTAAGATGGAACTAGGGATGTAAGTGGCAAATAAACGACATCTGCCAGTCCCATCTAGTTAGTTTTTGCTAGCTCCCTGGTTCATTTTCCTCGAAAAACAAAAACTCTTTTGAATTATCATACCACTAGTGGACTTTAATCGGGATTAAATGGGACCCAGTTGACATCCCTAGTTGAAAGGGAGTGTACCACCGCTATATTCAAGTTGCCAAGGCATCTAAGTAGTTGAAATAATCTGAGAAAGCATTTAACAGTGTGGCCTCATATAAACTACGAAGATAGTCTTGTGATGAAGTTTAGAGGAAAAGTTAAGGAATCAAATGAACTAAGCATGCATTTCTTTACGATGGTATAGCAGGCACTGCTGGCATATTGGCAAACTCAGGTATAGTGTAACAAGTAACAAACAAGCATTTGAATCAAGCAATACAGCAAAGCAGACAACTGAACTATTTGTTATTCTGTAGGATTACAGGTTGAGGGCACAAGCCAAGAAAGCAGCCCACACACATTACATTTCACATGTACTAAAACACACTGGCTTACCATATGTTCTTTGTGAAGCCTCGCCATTGTTGCAATGTTCTTTGAAGATATCACAAGATCCCATGGTTGCAAATCTACTTGTTGTAGTTTATTCTGCACCCTCTATTTAGGTAAAATTAATTTTAATCGCATGCACTGGTTCGAATTGATCATCAATGGTTCATCTAAACTAATGAAAGAAGGGTGTGTGCATACACGACAATATATCTACTTCCCTTTATTTTTATGCTTGTTCGAGATGCCAGCCCCAAAAGAACAAATATTTTGCTTCATGGGGTTGGCAGCTCCATAATTAATAGAAGCATAAAATTAGTCATGCAACTTGGGAAGATCAAGAAGACACAAAAAAGTAATGAACAGAGGCTCGTAGCAGTGATGTAATAGCTAGCATCGGAAAATGTAGGGTAAAACAAACAAAAACTAGCAGAACCACATGCTAGTTTGCTGATGTGTAATTAAGCATAGAGAACATGAAGCGATCGATGGAACCAACAGGTGGCATCAGAACAACACCATTATCATAAATATAGCATGAAAGAAGTAAAATAGTAGGCAGTGATATCTAGGAAGTACAGTAATACTTGGGACAAAACTAAAGCATATTAACTATAAGTGCACTGGTATGCAATTTAGCACATGTATCATGTTCATTGCCAGAAGTATGGCCCTACAGGTGCAAGCAGAATAACGCGTCTCATGAAAAACCGAATGATGCCCTCAAGAAATTCAAAGGTGCGGTGCTTATGCTAAGAAAGTGAACATAGGTGCCGGCCGTTGGATAATACTACCTGATTGTCGGCGGCGTATGGGTATCGTTGGCATAGTTGATAGCTAAGGATCGTCGATGGTGCTCGTGTTGCGGTTGAGTTTGGGCCGGCTGTCGCCCGTCATTTGAAGCGGCTCGATTACTTTCTGATTTGCGGCGCTTTGTCGACATACAAGAAAGCTCATCTGTGGTAAGTGAAAAGTTGCACGATAAAGAGAAAAACCGAAGGAGTAAAGATCAAAATAACCTGATGAGGCTGCGGCGTCGGTAAAGCAGGTCCGGTGGATTTGAATATGGCGTCCGTGGAGCGGGTCCGATGCAGTGGACGAAGGCTTCGGCGGGCGTGTTGTACAGTGCTTTCGGTGAGGCGGATCTATTGCGACGGATGAGGGCTTCACTAGTGCAGAACCGGGCAATAGCACCGGTTCGTAAGGCCCTTTAGTGCCGGTTCCACAACCGACACTAAAGTGTGGTCACTAAAGGCCCCCCCTTTAGTACTGGTTCAACACGAACCGGTGCTAAAGGCAAACCACGTGGCACGAGGCAGCTCCGGGGGTAGGGAGCCCTTTAGTACCGGTTGGTAACACCAACCGGTACTAAATGTTTGTGGGGTTTTGTTTTATTTTTTATTTTTCAATTAAATTAGTGTTATCAATTTAATTTAGGATTGTTTTACGTTATAGTGAGTTGTAGTAGTCATCATCATCATCATCATCATCATCATCGCATATTAATAAATAATAAACTTTAGCTAGCTAAAAATCATCATAGTCGTCATTATAGTTACCACTACTATTTAATCATCATAGTCATTACCGCTAGCTATCTAATCACCAACATAATCATCGAGTTCACTTTGTAATGAAGCAAAGATATCATCGAGTTCAACATAATCATCACCAACATCAAGTTCGTGACAATACGGACATGCATGAGAGAGGACAAGTACTAATTAATTAAGAGCATGAACTAGCTACTCCTGCTGCTCCCTCTCGGATAGAATAGCATAGAACATGTATAGCTCTCCGATTCATCATCTTTGGAGCATGCAGATGAATCTGTCTCCTAATCTTGGGTTGCGCTTCTCCTTGCTGCCCCCTAGTACTTCTTTGTGATCGTTTACAATTTTGCTCCAATCTTTCACTATTAAGCATTCTTCGCTTTCAGAAATCCTGAATGCACTCATGTGTAATGTAGGAAATCTTGGCCGTAAGCTAACCATTGACATGCGACCAATAGTGAGCATTGATCCTATTCTTCATCGTCTCTGAAAGTTTAGCCCTGCGATATTCCTCTTTTACCCCTGCCACATGAACGGAAAAGGGCTGCTTTGGTAACTCCATTGTTTTCCCCTCTTTGCCCCCAACATTCTTCCCCAGAGCTCCTCCCCTTCCCCTCCCCGACCCCCCCAACCACGGCAAGCCGCCAAATCTAGTCCTCCATCGCAGTGGTGGACCTCACACCCCGACAGATCTACCTTCCGCACCTTGGAACCCCCAACTGCCAACTCACCACTTCACTAGAGCCGCTTCAGCGACTGGCTTGTACACCACTCCAGATCTCCTTGACCGCCATCATGGTCCACCGCACCGGATCTGCTTAACCGGCGCCCTCGTCCACCACAGTGTATGCCCTTCACTGACTCCCTCGTCCGTCCCTTCGCTGGCCCTTCATGCAAGCACTAGTGGAAAAAGGGTCAAATGTGAAGCACAATAGTGCCGGTTTGAATTTCAGCCGGCACTAATGTGTACACTAGTGCCGGTTCATGGCGGCGATCAATAGCACCGGTTCGTGGCGAACCTTTAGTACCGGTTCATGCCACGAACCAGTAGTAAAGAGGCTGTGTCAGCCTGCGGTCAGGCTATGGTCCCACCATCACCATTTAGTGCCGGTTCGTACCACAAACCGGTACTAATGAGGTTATGGCAAGCTGTTTTTAGTCCCACCTCGCTCCCCTAACAAGCCTTCTACCACCTTAAATATGTTATTTCTCAAACTATCACAAGCACTTGGTCTTCATTGAACTCTATGTGTAGAATTTGTGGCCGCAATATGAGTCTTCATCGGTTTATAAACCGTTGATGACTCATATTGACAATTCAGATTGTACACACAAAGATCATTGATGATCAAAGTATTTTTGATGTTATAAGATCATATTGACAGTTTAGGCTGTAAAGAAATATAAGATCATGATCTAAATGCTCTTATATTTTTATGCTCAAGATGCACCATTCAAAGCGGCGCCATCAACTTTCAACCATTTATGCCTTCATTTGCTATTTTTCATGCATTTAATGATTTGTTTTGAGAACTAAATGACCTGGAAATTGAAAAGCACTACAAATGAACTCTGAAAAAGTTGTAACTTGGCATGGTATCATCATTTCACCCACATATCATGTTCAAAAAATTAGAGGGGGTTACGGCAAAAACTGGATGCACTTTGTTTACAAACTGGACAATCTCTTTCGAAGTATTCGGGTTTATGACGAAATTAAACTCATCTGTTACAAAAGCATTTCATTTTTTAAACTTATTACAACTCAGGACTTTTTGTGCATTCAAGATGCACCATTCAACTGCTAGGCGGGAGGAGCTCTTAAGTACCGGTTCCAACTGCTAGGCGGGAGGAGCTGTTTAGTACCGGTTCGTGGTGAACCTTTAGCACCGGTTCGTGCCACGAACTGGTACTAATGAGATTGTGTCAGGTAAGGCTGGGGCCCCACGAGCACCTTTAGTACCGGTTCATGGTGAACCAGTACTACAGTTTCTTAGTAAGCTGTTTTTTAGTCCCACCTCGCGAAGAGAGAGGGACTAGGAGCGGTTTATAAGCCCTGAGTGCAGAGACGATGAAGAAGAGGCCCAATGCTCATGTTGCTTAGCTTCAAGCCTTCAGGAATATGGTAGACTGCACGGAGCTATGCGCGCAGTGCAGTTTACACTATTCCGAAAGGCTTGAAGCAAATTAACGAAGCATTGCACCTCTTTATTTTTAATAACTTATTACAACTCCGCACTTCTTCTCGTTATGGCAAAAACTAATTGCACGTCGAAATTTCTTTTTTTTAAGTTATAACTCCAGACTTTGACCATCAAGTTTTGCAGAAAAGAAAAAATAGCAGAAAAGAAAGAAAAACTATAGCTGAAAAGAAAAAAAACTATATAAAAAAACTACTCAAAAATAAATAGAAGAAAATAAATATAGCAGAAAAGAAAAAACTACTCAGAAATAAATAGAAGAAAAAATAAAGCAGAAAAAAAATTATATTTGCTATTTTTCAATCGTTTACAAAATGACCGTGAAATTGAAAATCACTACAAAATGAACTCTGAAAATGTTGAATTTTGGCAAACTAGATGAAAAACTACTCACAAATAAATAGAAGAAAATAAATATAACAGAAAAGAAAAAAACTATACAAAAAACTACGTAGAAATAAATAGAAGAAAATAAAGTAGAAAAGAAAAAACTATAAAAAATTAGCTGCCTGTGGGCCCTGATAGGCCACGGTGTGTAATAACAGGCCTTAAAGGCCCAAAGCAGACTCATAGGGCAGCGCAGAGTTTAGGCCCACAAGCCTGCTATCTGAGAGGAGTTCAAGTGGCGGCGTGGCTGGGTTTATAAACCAAAGGCGGCTGCCCTTCACCCGGCAGGTGGGACTAAACTTTGGGAGTGCGCGACCCTTTAGTCTTGGTCGTGGCACAAACCGGTACTAAAGGGGGTCCTTTAGTACCGGTTTGTGCCACCACCCTGTACTAAAGCGGGTCGCTTCCGCCGCTGGCTGGCCAAAACAGGCCTTTAGTACCGGTTGGTGGCTCCAACCGTACTAAAGGTGCCTTCTATATATACTCGACTTACGAAATTTTCATTCTTCCTCTATTTCCGTCGTCTCCGCTGCCGCCGGCCCGTTCATCGCCGCCCCATCTCCGTCGCCGCTTGTCTCGCCGCCCCGTCCCATCGCCGCCTGCCCGCCTCGTCCCCGTCGCCGCCTCGTCCCGTCGCCGCCCTCGCCTCCGTCGCCGCCCATCCCGTCGCCGCCCCGTCCCGTCGCGGCCGTCGCCTCGCCGTCATTGCCGCCGCTGTGAGCTCTCCCCTCTAACCTCTCTCCCTCGCCCCGGCCACCATGGCGCCCGCCCTCAACCCGAGCACACACACACACAAGCATGAATTAGTATATAATTTAGATTATTTAGATTATTATTGTTTTAGTTATCAAAACGCACACACACACACAAGCATGAATTAGTATATAATTTAGATTATTTAGATTGTTATTGTTTTAGTTATCAAATTTTTTATATGGAACACACACACACACATATGTATGAATTAATGCATGTATATATTAGTATATACGTATTTTGTATGTTTAATTAGTTTAGATTATTTAGATTATTATTGTTTTAGTTATCGAAATTTTTTATATGGAAATTAGTGTTTAATTAGTATGGAATTTTTTATGTTTAATTAGTATATAATTTAGATTATTATTATTAGTATATAATTAGTGTTTAATTAGTATGGAAATTTTTTATATAATGTTGTTTTCAGTTTTTTAATGGATGTATAGAAGTTGTGTTTTCTGTTTTAGTGTTAGATGCTTAATTAGTATGAAATAGTATATAGATTTTTTAAATATAAGAAATGAAAGAAATATTAGATATAAAAATACAATCAATAAAAAAATATTACTTTTTTATGGGCATATAGCTAGTATTTGTTCTCGACGATGCCTTCGCCCAAGATCTCGCCGTCGACCCGTCTGACGACGCCCAGCCGACCCATGTCCGGATCGGGCTCCGCCAGTCGGGCACTGGGAGGTGCTGCTCGGAGGCGCTGGCCGCTTGATGAGGAACCCGCCCCGGGTCCCGCTGCCGACCCCGATCTCGTTTGGTGGCGTTAGCGTGGGCCAGTTTCGAGCGGAGGGACCCGGCCCCGCCGGGAGGAGGTACGTCGCCGCGTCGGAGGAGGACGAGCACGCCCATCGCTACATAGTTGCGTTAGAGGGCGGCAGGTTCTCCAATACCGGCAAGATCTTCTTGAGGATCTCACTTCAGCTATGATTCTGTGAGGGTTCCTTCTCTTTGGGTGTCCACCGCCCGCGCCGCAGGAACCGCGAGTGTCCTAGATTCTTCTCCACCATTGGGATCGGCCGTTCCGGTAGACCCCTTCTCCACCATTGGGATCGGCCTTCCGGACTGGCTGGGCTTGAATATGTATGATGATGCCTACATGAGATTGAAGAAGATAGCAATTGCGAACCCGCGACAAAGCGATGCGGCTACGACGATTACTACCTCATCGCGGTGTTCGACATAAGGATTGCCATCAATGCAAGAGGCAGTAAAGGCACAGGCTGCGCATGTTGGCGGCGGCAGATTTGTACCCCTACACGTTCGAAGACGTCGTGCGCCATCTAGGCCGCATCTTCGCGGTGACATGCCAGGGGACTTCTTTCATCTGGTTGCCATCCTACGGTACGGGAGATTAAAAACGGAATGCACAAACCATCATTTTCATCCCGAACAGTACTCTATTATTTTGCAGGGACCAGTCATCCCGCGATCAAAATAAGATCACCGATCCTGGATGTGCATTTGCATCCGCGATTCGGTCTAACCTGGAACCTTGTAGCTGACTTTGGCATATTTGGATCAACTATCTTAGCAGTCGTTATCTATGGTACCATTGATGTGCAACATGGTCACACAATCTACCACGATCGGACCGTCACCATCTACCTAGGTATCCATTTTTTAACCCACGCGCCTTCTCTTTCATTGTTGTACTAGTACTCTACTTACGTACTAGTAGGAGTACTTTTTACCTTGGAGGACGCGTATAGCTAGCTAGGCCCTTGAAGACTTGAACCCACTTGCTGCCACCATTTTTGTTTTTCCATGTCTTACTATCTCATCCATGTAGCCAAGAGTGGCTATATATATAATAAGCCGGTTATTTTACTTCCTCTATACCGGAGTAGTACTATTTGCTGCACAGTACGTATTACTGACCTCCATATTTGAGGAAAACATTATTATGCATGGACCTTGACTATGTACGTGTGTACCAGATGAACGGCGCCGAGTTCGACCCCCGTGATGCTACGTGGGTGCTGAGGAGCACTCTTGGAGAGTACTCGCTTTTCATTGGGGACAACTACCCCATTGTGAAGCGGATGCCACCTTCCGTGCACGACACGGAAGGCCTGCCGTTCATGAAGCATGGTTGTGTCTTCAGTGTGCACCGCCGGATGAACGACATGCTGGGACACGCTATCCCTGATTTATGCCGCTTCAACTTGGATGAGTCTCCATCATGTGGAACCCGACTAGAAAGCTGTGACAATGATTCCTGTTGCCCACTGCTATGGATCGTGCCATCCAGGAAGAACACCTGGGACTGGAACCTGGAGGAGGACATGTAGCCCATCTATAACGTGTAAGTGGAGTACGGTGAATTATGAACGGTAGCGCTGTTAATATATGTAGACTAGTCGTGCACAAATTTATCACATGAATTGGAGATGAACCTGTGTGGCATATTGGCATTTGTCCTATAGAATTTATTGCTAGTAAATGTGTTATGTGTACGTGCAACTTTTGTGGTTGTTGCACGGGCTCCAACACACTCTTTGAAAAAAAGGTGGCACAGCTTTGGATATACGTGACGTGGCGGCATCATACAGTAGCATCGTTCACTATAGTTGTAGTACACTCCTACTAGGACGACAACTCCTATAAAACCTTGCGCTTGGCTCTTTGCCTCTTCAGGAGGTTTAACAGTTCGTACTCGTGTGAACCTTGGACTTGGCTCTTCGCCTCTTTGGAAGGTCCAACAATGATGATACTACAGTACAATATGCTTCTGGCAATCTGACACCGATTGAACTGCTGCACGTCCACCGCGTGGGCGAGGGAGAGGGAGAGGGAGAGGGAGAGGGCGCTGCAGTCAAAACCCTCTCCTCATCCTATGAACCACCGCGCACGTGGGCGAGGGAGAGGCATAGTAAGCAAGCTTCTCCTCGTTCAGTGAGTTGACGGGACACATCAAAGCAGTACTAGTACTAGTCCATATGCGTCCTTTCCGGTTAATATTTCTTAATTTGAAACGAGAAAAATACACCAGCGATCAACGTATGTAACAATACGCTCTTTACGGTCACTATATACAGTTTTGCAGTGATTATATGATCACTAGCTCATCGTAGAGCACCGTATTGCACCCTACTGACTGGCCACATAGTCGACGTGGCACTTTGTTGACTGGTTAAATTGTCACCTGGTTTCTGGGTCCCACCGCCGGTTGGCGAGCAAAGAAAACAGCTAAAAAACAAAGAGTGTAGTACATCTACACTTCCAATGCATTTAGCCATTAATCAAAATCGATATTGATTGACTAATGCACCAACTTGTGCTCTAGATCCTTAATTACAGCATGCAATGACCTTCATTTAATCTTCTTCTCTCAATGGTCACATGCACACATAAGTCTGCTACTTTTGGGCGTTAATTATGCCCTGGTCAATGTGTAAATCTCTAAATGTACAGTCTTTCACGGACGTAGGGAGTAGGTTGAGCACTTGAGCGGGAGCGTGTGTGTTGCGTCGTGTGCTGTGTGCCGCATGGGTGCGCGAGTGTTGCGTGCGTCCATGTGGAGTGCGTGTGAGTGTTGCATGTTGCATGCATGCATGCATGCATGCATGGGGCTTACTCCCTCCCATTGACATGTTCATATTTACAGCTTCCTCTGTTCCCTCCATATGGTGATACTCCCTCTGTTCCCAAATACAGAGTAAAATCCTCCCTCTGTTCCCAAATACGGACTAAAATCCTCCCTCTGTTCCCAAATATGGAGTATTTGTCTTTCTAGAGATTTCAACAAGTGACTACGTACGGAGCAAAATGAGTGAAGTGAGCGTAGAGGCATAGGGATAATGTATAAAGGAAGTCTTCGCGGTGCATTATTCCCCATCTCGGTCAGAGAGAGCTATTCAATTAGCCTTCGCAGTGAAGTGACAATACACGCTGCAGCAGATGGGACACATAATTAATAAGCTGAACCAGTGTGTTGGTGTTACTAAATGAGCCTTACCCAATACTGCCATCATGTTTGCCAGTAGAGCATGCTTCTGTCCTCCATTAACTGACATATGGGCACTCTTGTGGTAGACACATATGTCATCAGTGTAACTATTTACACTCCGAAGGATGGTATATCCTGGTAGTATTAGTAGAATTGAGATTTAATGCACTTTCTTCCCCGTCTTCCACTCTTCTTCCTCCTTTCTTCCCCATCGTCGGCCGCACACCGTTGCCCCCCCCCCCCCGCTCTATGCTCGCCCGCCCGCTACGAAAACCCCAATGGCAGAACCGACTGACACATAGAGCCACGATTGGAATTCCCTCCCCGATATTCTCTTGGAGCAGATCTGTAATCGTATGGACCTACTCAGCACCGTCCGTCTTTGTACCGTCTACTCATCTGCAACCGGCCGACTCTTTTCAAGACACCCTGCTTGCTGATGCCCGATCCTCGCAGGTGGCCCAGACACCGACTTGACGATCCTACGGAGGTTGCCGCGGTGCCCCTCCACATGCTACCACTACCCTTCCACCTGTCCTTCATGCGCGGCCACTACTGGGCGGGCATGACGGCCAACTGGATCATCCTCTTCCACCAATCCGGTAGTCTGTGGCGTCTCGTGGATATCTAAACCCAGCGAGAGATCACCCTTCCATCTTTGGATACCGCCGCCATCGAGCCTCGCGGCCCGCCGGACACTCCTGCCTACTACGCATGAGACGCGTCGAGCTTTTGGCTCGACCTCTGTTTGCTGAAGGTTGTAATCTGCGAAGTGCCCACACCATCAGAATACTGCATGGATTACAAGCTCATTGCCGTGTTCAACATGGGATTAGTCTATCTGGAATCCGGTCGCCATACATGGTTATGGCTCATCGTCGATCCTCTTTACCCAACACTTCTGTCAGATGCTATAGTGCACGATGGCATCGTTTATGCTGTCGACGCACAGATTGGCTGCCTATACTGGTTGAATATATCATCGTGTAATTTTTCTATCTCATCTCATCTTTACCTTAAGAATACGACTGCATGTTCATTGTTACAAATTTAGAATATATAGTATGTCTATAACCACATCATTGCTCTATGTTCCTATCATTTCCTAGATTTTTATGACCACACATGTTATTGTTAGAGTTGATATGAGAACAATTGGTATCAAATGATTGTTAGAATATATCATGCACTTACTACTCTCATTTCCAGGATTTTTATGACAACGCATGTCATTGCTTAGAGTTGATATGATAACTGTAGTAAGTGCTATGGTAGAATATGAGTAGGCCCTATCATATCTGTTTTCCTCTCATTGTTACATGATGTTTGAACCATGATATATTGCTAGAATATGAAAGCCATTGGCTTATTTTTTAACTTGGGGTATGATTATGACCACGACATTGCAATTCTCTGTCTATGATATGTGCACTGTTATAATAATCTTAATTCCACACATACTCTGAACGTGATTGTTTATTTTTGTCCTTTTGGCCTCCAATTTGAATTGTTGCAGCAGACGCAAATGCGCCGGCCTTCATGATTCCAGGACCTGGAATCATACCAGACGATGGGTGGTGGTTTATCGCTCGTTCAGCTAACGGTGGTGATTTGATGCTCATTTGCACGTACCAAATTGACCAAACCATTTCATCAAACCACATGCAGTACAATGCCTGGGATGTTCGTGACATTGATGGCTATGGCTGCTTCGTGTGCGAGAAAGATCCCAGCTTCGTTGGGCCAGGTGTCTACAACTGGAGGCGGGTTTACAGCCTCGGCAACCACTCCATGTTCCTCGGGCTCAATTATCCGATCATCCAACTAATCATTGATCATATCACCGGCGATGATTAATGTGCTATGCAACTTCCATTCGCCAGGGGGGACTCTGTTTATACATCATACCATGGGTTTCATGAATCACCATATCCAGAGATTCGTCGACGCAGCTTCTTGCCAGATAATCTTCAGTGTGTGAAAGGCATCAAGCTTCCATGCGATGTATGGCGTTTGCAAACCCGACATGCGGCGATGTGGTTCATGCCAACAACAAATATGCACAACTTGATTCGTACTGATATGTAGACTGAGCCATGTATTCTGCTGCTGTAGCACGACCCTCTTTTGTTAGTTTGAAGCACTCCTCTGGTTTGAAGGATAGATACCTTTCTTGGTTCAAGTGCATCCTAAATCACCTGCACAGGATGTACTGATAATGATGATGGAGATGCTGTGCAGTATATACATATCAATTAGGCTTCAAGTGCGTACTTGTTAGTTAAACCTATGGTTAAAATGTGACACTAAATACGACTAGTATGTAGTACAGTAGCAGTACTAGTATACGTCGGTCAAACTATTCATCATGTCCACACATTGAATTGACGTGACAACACGCTGCGCGTGAGGTGAGACAAGAATCCCGGCGGCGTGTTCGGGTATTCTGGACTTCAGATTTGGAGTACCACTTCTTTGTCGAAATCTTTCATCATTCACTTAAAACAATCGATTGATCATACATTGAGTACCATATAACTGGAATTAACCCATGCAAGTCGAAGAAGGATTGGCCGGTGCTGCCGGCTGGCGTCAAGTTCGATCCCACGGATCAGGAGCTGATCGAGCACCTTGAGACCAAAGTGAGTGCTGACAGCACGAGATCTCACCCTCTCATCGATTTGTTCATACCAACCATCAACAGCGAGCATGGCATATGCTACACCCATCCTGAGAAACTTCCAGGTAAGACACCGATCAGCCGTCTACTTGCACAAACATATTCCTTTGTTTATAGCTCTATTTTTCTTTTTAGTCGCAGACCCGGTGAAGCAATTACAATTTGACAGTTAATAAAAAGTGAAACAAGTCACTGCAACATGCCAAAGATGTTATGAAAATGCCAACTACGTACACTAAAACCTGTACTTGACAATACTGCAGGTATCACACTGAGTGGCCTAAGCAAGCATTTCTTCCTGCGCAATTCTAGGGCATTCAAAAGGGGCACGTGGACGCGTCGCAAGATACAGTCGGAGTGCGGAATGCACGCGATGTGTCACAACACCGGCAATACCTTGCCGGTGATGGTCAACGGCCGACAGACGAGCAGCAAAACGGTTCTAGTGCTGCACACCAACAAGAACTTGGACCAGCAGAGGACCAACTGGGTGATGCACCAGTTGAAGGAAGTATGCACTAGAGGCAATACTAAAGTTATTATTTATTTCCTTATATCATGATAAATGTTTATTATTCATGCTAGGATTGTATTAACCGGAAACATGATACATGTGTGAACACATAGACAAACAGAGTGTCACTAGTATGCCTCTACTTGACTAGCTCGTTAATAAAAGATGGTTATGTTTCCTAGCCATTGACATGGGTTGTCATTTGATTAACGGGATCACATCATTAGGAGAACGATGTGATTGACATGACCCATTCCGTTAGCTTAGCACACGATCGTTTAGTATGTTGCTATTGCTTTCTTCATGACTTATACATGTTCCTATGACTATGAGATTATGCAACTCCCGTTTATCGGAGGAACACTTTGTGTGCTACCAAACGTCACAACGTAACTGGGTGATTATAAAGGTGCTCTACAGGTGTCTCCGAAGGTACATGTTGGGTTGGCGTATTTCGAGATTAGGATTTGTCATTCCGATTGTCGGAGAGGTATCTCTGGGCCCTCTCGATAATGCACATCACTTAAGCATTGCAAGCATTGCAACTAATTAGTTAGTTGCAGGATGATGTATTACGGAACGAGTAAAGAGACTTGCCGGTAACGATATTTAACTAGGTATTGAGATACCGACGATCGAATCTCGGGCAAGTAACATACCGATGACAAAGGGAACAACATATGTTGTTATGCGGTCTGACCGATAAAGATCTTCGTAGAATATGTGGGAACCAATATGAGCATCCAGGTTCCGCTATTGGTTATGGACCGGAGACGTGTCTCGGTCATGTCTACATAGTTCTTGAACCCGTAGGGTCCGCACGCTTAACGTTACGATGATGCTTATATTATGATTTTATATGTTTTGATGTACTGAAGGTTGTTCGGAGTCCCGCATGTGATCACGGACATGACGAGGAGTCTCGAAATGGTCGAGACATGAAGATTGATATATTGGAAGCCTATGTTTGGATATCGGAAGTGTTTCGGGTGAAATCGGGATTTTTCCGGAGTACCGAGAGGTTACCGGAACCCCCCGGGAACTTAATTGGCCTTAGTGGGCCTTACCGGAACCCCCCGCACGCCCCTGCCCCCAGTCCGAATAGGACAAGGAGAGGGGGGCGGCACCCACCCTTTCCTTCCTCCCCTCCACCTCTTCCCCCTCTCTCTCCTAGTCCAACATGGAAACGAGGGGGAGTCCTACTCCCGGTAGGAGTAGGACTCCTCCTGGCGCGCCTCCTCCATGGCCAGCCTCACCTCCCCCTTGCTCCTTTATATACGGGGGCAGGGGGGGCACCCTAGACACACAAGTTGATCAGTTGATCTCTACCAACCGTGTGCGGTGCCCCCCTCCACCATAGTCCACCTCGATAATACTGTAGCGGTGCTTAGGCGAAGCCCTGCGTCGGTACAACATCAACATCATCACCACGCCTTCGTGCTGACAAAACTCACCCTCAACACTCGGCTCGATCGGAGTTTGAGGGACGACATCGGGCTGTACCTGTGCTGAACTCGGAGGTGTCGTACGTTCGGTACTTGATCGGTCAGATCGTGAAGACGTACGACTACATCAACCGCGTTGTGCTAACGCTTCCGCTTTCGGTCTATGAGGGTACATGGACAACACTCTCCCCTCTTGTTGCTATGCATCACCATGATCTTGTGTGTGCGTAGGAAAATTTGGAAATTACTAAGTTGCCCAACAGTGGCATCCGAGTAGGTTTTATGCATAGATGTCATATGCACGAGTAGAACACAAGTGAGTTGTGGGCGATATAAGTCATACTGCTTACCAGCATGTCATACTTTCGTTCAGCGGTATTGTTGGACGAAGCGGCCCGGACTGACATTACGCGTACGCTTACGCGAGACCGGTTCTACCGACGTGCTTTGCACAAAGGTGGCTAGCGGGTGTCAGTTTCTCCAACTTTAGTTGAACGGAGAGTGGCTACGCCCGGTCCTTGCAAAGGTTAAAACATCACCAACTTGACAAACTATCGTTGTGGTTTTGATGCTTAGGTAAGAACAGTTCTTGCTTAGCCCGTAGCAGCGACGTAAAATTTGCAACAACAAAGTAGAGGACGTCTAACTTGTTTTTGCAGGGCATGTTGTGATGTGATATGGTCAAGACGTGATGCTATATTTTATTGTATGAGATGATCATGTTTTGTAATGCTTTACTTTATCACTAAGCGGTATCGATAGTCGTAGAAGCATAAGATTGGCGAGACGACAATGATGCTACGATGGAGATCAAGGTGTCGCGCCGGTGACAATGGTTATCATGACGGTGCTTCGGCGATGGAGATCACAAGCACAAGATGATGTTGGCCATATCATATCACTTATATTGATTGCAATTGATGTTTATCTTTTATGCATCTTATCTCGCTTTGATTGACGATAGCATTATAAGATGATCTCTCACTAGATTTCAAGATAAAAGTGTTCTCCCTGAGTATGCACCTTTGCCAAAGTTCGTTGTGCCCAGACACCACGTGATGATAGGGTGTGATAATCTCTACGTCCATCTACAACGGGTGCAAGCCAGTTTTGCACACGCAGAATACTCAGGTTAAACTTGACGAGCCTAGCATATGCAGATATGGCCTCGGAACACTGAGACCGAAAGGTCGAGCGTGAATCATATAGTAGATATGATCAACATAGTGATGTTCACCATTGAAAGCTATTCCATTTCACGTGATGATCGGTTATGGTTTAGTTGATTTGGATCACGTGATCACTTAGTTCTTAAGTAATATGATTAATTGAACTTAAATTTATCATGAACTTAGTACCCGATAGTATCTTGCTTGTCTATGTTTGATTGTAGATAGATGGCCCGTGCTGTTGTTCCGTTGAATTTTAATGCGTTCCTTGAGAAAGCAAAGTTGAAAGATGATGGTAGCAATTACACGGACTAGGTCCGTAACTTGAGGATTATCCTCATTGCTGCATAGAAGAATTACGTCCTGGAAGCACCTCTGGGTGCCAGGCCTGCTGCAGGAGCAAGGCCAGATGTTATGAACGTCTGGCAGAGCAAAGCTGATGACTACTTGATAGTTCAGTGTGCCATGCTTTACAGCTTAGAACCGGGACTTCAACGACATTTTGAACGTCATGGAGCATATGAGATGTTACAGGAGTAGAAGTTGATATTTCAAGCAAATGCCCGGATTGAGAGATATGAAGTCTCCAATAAGTGCTATAGCTGCAAGATGGAGGAGAATAGTTCTGTCAATGAGCATATACTCAAGACGTCTGGGTATAATAATCACTTGATTCAACTGGGATTTAATCTTCCGGATGATAGCGTCATTGACAGAATTCTCGAATCACTGCCACCAAGCTACAAGAGCTTCGTGATGAACTATTACCTGCAAGTAATGGAAAAGACGATTCCCGAGCTCTTCGCAATGCTAAAGGCTGCCGAGGTAGAAATAAGAAGGAGCATCAAGTGTTGATGGTCAACAAGACCACTAGTTTCAAGAAAAAGGGCAAAGGGAAGAAGAAGGGGAACTTCAAGAAGAACATCAAGCAAGTTGCTACTCAGGAGAAGAAACCCAAGTCTGGACCTAAGCCTGAAACAGAGTGCTTCTACTGCAAGCAGACTGGTCACTGGAAGCGGAACTGCCCCAAGTATTTGGTGGATAAGAAGGATGGCAAGGTGAACAAAGGTATATGTGATATACATGTTATTGATGTGTACCTTACGAGAGCTCGCAGTAGCACCTGGGTATTTGATACTGGTTCTGTTGCTAATATTTGCAACTCAAACAGGGGACTACGGATTGCGAACACCGCCAAGGAAGACGTGACGATGCGTGTGGGAAATGGTTCCAAAGTCGATGTGATCGCGGTCGGCACGCTACCTCTACATCTACCTTCGGGATTAGTTTTAGACCTAAATAATTGTTATTTGGTGCCAGCATTGAGCATGAACATTATATCTGGATATTGTTTGATGCGAGATGGTTATTCATTTAAATCAGAGAATAATGGTTGTTCTATTTATATGAGTAATATCTTTTATGGTCATGCACCCTTGTAGAGTGGTCTATTTTTGATGAATTTCGATAGTAGTGATACACATATTCATAATGTTGAAACCAAAAGATGCAGAGTTGATAATGATAGTGCAACTTATTTGTGGTAATCGCCGTTTAGGTCATATCGGTGTAAAGCGCATGAAGAAACTCCATACTGATGGACTTTTAGAGCCACTTGATTATGAATCACTTGGTACTTGCGAACCGTTCCTCATGGGCAAGATGACTAAAATGCCATTCTCCGTTATTATGGAGAGAGCAACAGATTTGTTGGAAATCATACATACAGATGTATGTGGTCCGATGAATGTTGAGGCTCGTGGCGGATATCATTATTTTCTCACCTTCACAGATGATTTAAGCAGATATGTGTCACATCCCTAGTTCTGGTATGACCTAGACTAGCAAGTCCTATGTGCATCATGTTTAAATTCCACTTAATTTTGAAATGGGGATTTGTGAAACCCTCAGAAATTATTTCTGGAAATGACTCAGATAAAAAGTGCTCCAAAAAGGTCCAAGAAAATGTTCATGTTGCTCTCTGAAAATATTGGTCAGAGGTAAAAATCAAACCAATATTTTCACGAGCTCACAAATATTTATTTTGGTCATTTGGAATTAATCCAGTATTTATTTGTGTTGGATAAATATTTTTATATATACAAAATATTGTCCAATATTTCTGAATTTTGGTGAGGGGCCTTGGAGTGGTCCAACTAGTCCCTACTAAAATTTACAAAATAAAATAAGTTGATTTAGTATTTTACTAAATCAGAACAAATGTCAGAAAAATAGAAAACAGAAAACAAAATAGAAAGAAAACCTACCTGGGCTTACCTGGCCGGTCCAGTGGACTGCCAGCCCACGAGGCCCAGGCGCCAGTCACCCCTAACCTCCTGCCAGTAGGCAGGAGGGCGTGTGGCCACGGCGCGCACACACGCGCTCGGCCAGCTCCTGCTTGCCGCTGCTGCTGGAGGCCGCTGCGAGCGCCACGCGCCCCCCGGACCGCTCTCACTTTCCCCCCGAGTCGATCCCCTCCTCTGCTCCCTCCCCCTCGCTCTTTCTCTCACAGCCGAGCGGCTGCCATCGCCGCCGTTCGCCGCAGCCATAGCTACCGCCTCCCCCTTGCTCTCTCATCATGCCCACGAGCTCCGCGTCGTTTCCCTGCATCGTCTCCCTCATCCACGCAAGCCGGAGCGCCCCGAGGAGCCGCCATCGCCGTCATCTTCATCGTCGGCCGCCCGAGATCGCCGGCAATCGCCCGTCTTCTCTGGCGCCTTCCCCGAGCCGAAGAGCACCCCCCCCCCCCCACGACACCGCTGTGAGCCCCACCGTCGTTCCCCCTACTCCCCTGCCCTCCTGCGCCTCTAGCCCCTTCTGCTGCTCGAGCCAAGCTCGCCGCCGCCCACAGCTCCGGCCCGTGACTCCGACCTCCCCAGCTCCTCCCACATGCTCCACTGGATGCGGACGACGATGGGCTACGCCCCGGTGGTCTACGCGCGTCCCGCCGCCGCTCAGAGCGCAAGTCCGGCAAGTCGCCACCGCGATTTTGGTCGTCGCCGGCCGAACTCGGGTGACTACTGATGTGGCCTCTAATTAGGCACTAATTACCCATAGAGACACTAACAGTGGGCCCCAGCGCCACTAATCTAAATTAGATTAGAAATAACCCCCCTGTTTAACACTATGACACTGATGTGTGGACGCCACATGTCAGGTTTGACCCCTGTCAGCCGCAGTTGACTTGCTGACGTCATGCTTACTCAATGCTGATGCAGTAATGCAATTTTCTGGATTTATTCTTTTCAGGGAATTCCAAAAAATGTTATAAACTTCAAAAAATTCATAGAAATTCAACCGTAGCTCAGATTGAAATAATTTATATATGAAAAATTATAAGAAAAATGCAATCTAACCATCTGTACCAGTTTCATGCATGACAAACCAACTTATACTTGCTGTATAAGTTAAACACTATAATGGCATTTATAAAGGACTTACTTTGGAGATGCATTTGAACCTTTAGTTCAAATGGACTTCAACCAAATGAATGCTAGTTGCATTAGCCCAAACAGCATCACATCTACATGCCATGTTCATGCATCATATTGTTGCATATGCTTGTGTATTGATTGTTGGCACCGTTCCTTCTCGATAGGTCCAGCTCCGGAGAGTGCTCGAGAGTACCTGTCTGTGAAGCAGTGCCTCCCTTGTTGATTTACCAGGCAAGCAAACCCCCTTGTTCATTCCGATACAATCCTACTCTCTTGATCCTGCTCTCGCTATTGCATTAGGACAACAACGATTCATCTGCTACTTTGTGTTGCGGTAGTTGAACCCATTCCTCTGCATGACCTATCATTGCCACGGTAAATAGTTGAAACCCACTAGCATGTGTAGGAGTTGATTGAGCCATGTTGTGTTCCTACCATGCCATGCCTGCTATTGCTTAGAGTTGTGTCAGTCCGATTCATTGGGAATGAATTGGAGTGCAATGCTATGTTACGATCTTTGAGAGTTAAGTGTGAATAAGATTTGGTAAAGGTAGCGGTGAGAGGCCATGTAGGAGTACATGGTGGGTTGTGTCACCGGAACCGCCCTTAAGCATCGAGTTCTATGTATGTTGTCCAATGACTCGATACTACCACACATTGGGCTCCGGGCGCTCCAAGCCCTCTCGACTTATTAACCAACTTGGTCTCTGTCCAGGAGTTGCAACTAGTTTCTGGTGTTTGTAGGTAGTGCTATTTTTCTACCGAGTGGCACCCGGTAGGGTGGGCTTGGGACAGACTAGGCACAGGTGGCACGGTGTACCAAGTGGCACCCGGATGGTGGGCTTGGGAACCCTGCTCACATCGTTTGGGGCCGTGAGCGACACCCCGACCGGATCTCCTTGCGGATGGAACCCGAATAGGCGATAAACCTGTACTAGAGTCTTATGTGGTTAGTCAGGTCGTGGACGACACCCTCGCTAGGCTTCCGCTTGAAGGTTGCCGAGATACATGACGTGTACATGGCGGTAAGTGGCGAGAGCGTGTGTGAAGAAGTACACCGCAGGTTAACATGATCTATTCGAATAGCCGGGTCCATGGTTATGGACTTCTTGGATGCTTACGTGGTACATAGACAACTTGAAGTGGATACTCTAAAATGCTCAAGACAAGTGTGAGTGCTATGGATGGCCTTCTCGTGAGGGAGACGGGAATGAATCCATAGTGGTGTATTGATGTGGTGATTAGTGGACTCGTGTGCCGCCTCACCTCAAAGAAGTTTCTCGTAGTCGTAGAACAGGATAGCCACCGAGTCAAAGCTGGCTTGCTGCAACTAAACCCCACATTACCTTCTTGATACAAATGCATGTATGATAGGATCTGATGTAAGTCTTGCTGAGTACCTTTGTACTCACGTTGCTTTATTTATGTTTTTGAAGTGGATATTTCGGTCTTACTAGTAGTTCCGCTTGGACTTTGACGAGTAGCTTGTTACCTCAGCTACTATCTTGTAGCCTTGGGAGGGTCTTGTAGATAGTCAGGCTTCTCAGGCTTTTTCTTTTGTAGTTGTCTGTACTCAGACATGTAATGCTTTCGTTGCTTGTATGCTCTGAATGATGGGTCATGTGACCCCTGTTTGTATTTAATGCTATGTGGCTCTTCTGGGCCTTTATCTATATGATTTTGCGTTATGTTGTGATGCCATGTTGTACAACACATACTTGCATGTTATGCGTACGTGTAACGTGTATTGCTATGTGTGGGATCCGACAACCTAGTTGTCTATCCTTGGTAGCCTCTCTTATGGGGAAATGTAGTCTAGTGCTTCCACCGAGCCATGATAGTCCGCTACAGCCCGGTTTATCGGAGTCCTGCTAGCCCATCACTACTGCTCCGGAACACTTGACTGGCCGGCATGTGATTCACTTTGTTCATGTGTCTGTCCCTTCGAGGAAATGTCACGCGGTGACATCCGGAGTCCTGCCTAGCCTGCTACAGCCCGGGTTCCCGGAGTCCTGTTAGCCCAGTGCTACAGCCCGGATTCGCACGCTGCCTGTCCCCATAAGTTAGTGCCACTTTGGGTTCACGACTAGTCATGTCGGCCCGGGTTCTCTGTCATATGGATGCTAGCGACACTATCATATACGTGAGCCAAAAGGCGCAAATGGTCCCGGGCCATGGTAAGGCGACACCCGTGGGAATACCGTGCGTGAGGCCGCAAAGTGATATGAGGTGTTACAGGCTAGATCGGTGTGACTTAGAATCGGGGTCCCGACAATATGCGTATATCTACTTGATGAAGCATAAGTCTGAAACATTTGAAAAGTTCAAAGAATTTCGGAGTGAAGTTGAAAATCATTGTAACAAGAAAATAAAGTTTCTATGATCTTTCCGTGGAGGAGAATATTTGAGTTATGAGTTTGATCTACATTTGAAACAATGCGGAATAGTTTCGCAACTCACGCCACCCGAAACACCACAGCGTAATGGTGTGTCCGAACGTCGTAATCGTACTTTACTACATATGGTGCGATCTATGATGTCTCTTACTGACTTAACACTATCATTTTGGGGTTATGCTTTAGAGACGGCTGCATTCACGTTAAATAGGGCACCTACACCCTATTGGAAAGTAGAACTTGATGAGGTAACTGTACCTGCTCCCTTATTGGAAAGTAGTTCATCAAAGAAACCGGTTTCTGTGACACCTACACCAATGAGTGAGGAAATTGATGATGATGATCATGGAACTTCAGATCAAGTTGTTACTGAACCTCGTAGATCAACCAGAGTAAGATCCGCACCAGAGTGGTCCGGTAATCCTGTTCTGGAAGTCATGCTACTAGATCATAATGAACCTACGAACTATGAAGAAGCGATGGTGCGCCCAGATTCCGCAAAATGGCTTGAAGCCATGAAATCTGAGATGGGATCCATGTATGAGAACAAAGTGTGGACTTTGGTTGACTTGCCCGATGATCGGCAAGCAATTGAGAATAAATGGATCTTCAAGAAGAAGACTGACGCTGACGGTAATATTACTGTCTACAAAGCTCGACTTGTTGCAAAAGGTTTTCGACAAGTTCAAGGGGTTGACTACGATGAGACATTCTCACCTGTAGCGATGCTTAAGTCTATCCGAATCATGTTAGCGATTGCCGCATTTTATGATTATGAAATTTGGCAGATGGATGTCAAAACTGCATTCCTGAATGGATTTCTGGAAGAAGAGTTGTATATGATGCAACCGGAAGGTTTTGTCGATCCAAAGGGAGCTAACAAAGTGTGCAAGCTCCAGGATCCATTTATGGACTGGTGCAAGCCTCTCGGAGTTGGAATAAACGCTTTGATAGTGTGATCAAAGCATTTGGTTTTATCTGAGACTTTTGGAGAAGCCTGTATTTACAAGAAAGTGAGTGGGAGCTCTGTAGCTTTTCTGATATTATAAGTGGATGACATATTACTAATTGGAAATGATATAGAATTTCTGGATAGCATAAAGGGATACTTGAATAAGAGTTTTCGATGAAAGACCTCGGTGAAGCTACTTACATATTGGGCATTAAGATTTTTAGAGATAGATCAAGACCCTTAATTGGACTTTCACAAAGCACATACCCTGACAAAGTTTTGAAGAAGTTCAAAATGGATCAAGCAAAGAAAGGGTTCTTGCCTCTGTTACAAGGTGTGAAGTTGAGTAAGACTCAATGCCCGACCACTGCAAAAGATAGAGAGAAGATGAAAGATGTTCCCTATGCTTCAGCCATAGGCTCTATCATGTATGCAATGTTGTGTACCAGACCTGATGTGTGCCTTGCTATAAGTCTAACATGGAGGTACCAAAGTAATCTAGGAGTGGATGACTGGACATCGCTCAAGAACATCCTAAAATACCTGAAAAGGACTAAGGATATGTTTCTCATTTATGGAGGTGACAAAGAGCTCATCGTAAATGGTTACGTTGATGCAAGCTTTGAAACTGATCCGAACGATTCTAAATCGCAAACCGGATACGTGTTTACATTGAACAGTGGAGCTGTCAGTTGGTGCAGTTCTAAACAAAGCGTCGTGGCGGGATCTACATGTGAAGCGGAGTACATAGCTGCTTCGGAAGCAGCAAATGAAGGAGTCTGGATGAAGGAGTTCATATCCGATCTAGGTGTCATACCTAGTGCATCGGGTCCAATGAAAATCTTTTGTGACAATACTGGTGCAATTGCCTTGGTGAAGGAATCCAGATTTCACAAGAGAACCAAGCGCATCAAGAGACGCTTCCATTCCATCCGGGATCTAGTTCGGGTGGGATACATAGAAATTTGCAAGATACATACGGATCTGAATGTTGCAGACCCGTTGACTAGGCCTCTTCCACGAGCAAAACATGATCAGCACCAAGGCTCCATGGGTGTTAGAATCATTACTGTGTAATCTAGATTATTGACTCTAGTGCAAGTGGGTGACTGAAGGAAATATGCCCTAGAGGCAATAATAAAGTTATTATTTATTTCCTTATATCATGATAAATGTTTATTATTCATGCTAGAATTGCATTAACCGGAAACATGATACATGTGTGAATACATAGACAAACAGAGTGTCACTAGTATGCCTCTACTTGACTAGCTCGTTAATCAAAGATGGTTATGTTTCCTAGCCATTGACATGGGTTGTCATTTGATTAACGGGATCACATCATTAGGAGAATGATGTGATTAACATGACCCATTCCGTTAGCTTAGTATGTTGCTATTGCTTTCTTCATGACTTATACATGTTCCTATGACTATGAGATTATGCAACTCCCGTTTACTGGAGGAACACTTTGTGTGCTACCAAACGTCGCAACGTAACTAGGTGATTATAAAGGTGCTCTACAGGTGTCTCCGAAGGTACATGTTGGGTTGGCGTATTTAGAGATTAGGATTTGTCACTCCGATTGTCGGAGAGGTATCTCTGGGCCCTCTTGGTAATGCACATCACTTAAGCCTTGCAAGCATTGGAACTAATGAGTTATTTGCGGGATGATGTATTACGGAACGAGTAAAGAGACTTGACGGTATCAAGATTGAACTAGGTATTGAGATACCGACGATCGAATCTCGGGCAAGTAACATACCGATGACAAAGGGAACAACGTATGTTGTTGTGCGGTCTGACCGATAAAGATCTTCGTAGAATATGTGGGAACCAATATGAGCATCCAGGTTCCGCTATTGGTTATTGACCGGAGACGTGTCTCGGTCATGTCTACATAGTTCTCGAACCCGTAGGGTCCGCACGCTTAACGTTGCAATGACAGTTACATTATGAGTTTATATGTTTTGATGTACCGAAGGTTGTCCGGAGTCCTGTATGTGATCACGGACATGACGAGGAGTCTCTAAATGGTCAAGACATGAAGATTGAAATATTGGAAGCCTATGTTTGGATATCGGAAGTGTTCCGGGTGAAGTCGGGATTTTTCCGGAGTACCGGGAGGTTACCGGAACCCCCCGGGAACTTAATGGGCCTTAGTGGGCTTTGGTGGAAGAGAAGAGAGGAGGCCTGGGCAGGGTCGCGCGCCCCTCCCCCCAGTCCGAATAGGACAAGGAGAGGGGGCGGCGCCCCCCCTTTCCTTCCTCCCCTCCACCTCTTCCCCCTCTCTCTCCTAGTCCAACATGGAAAAGGGGGGAGTCCTACTCCTGGTAGGTGTAGGATTCCTCCTGGCACGCCTCCTCCATGGCCAGCCGCACCTCCCCCTTGCTCCTTTATATACGGGGGCAGGGGGGCTCCCCAGACACACAAGTTGATCAGTTGATCTCTCCCAAACGTGTGCGGTGTCCCCCTCCACCATAGTCCACCTCGATAATACTGTAGCGGTGCTTAGGCGAAGCCCTGTGTCGGTAGAACATCAACATCGTCACCACGCCATCGTGCTGACAAAACTCTCCCTCAACACTCGGCTGGATCGGAGTTCGAGGGAGGTCATCGGGCTGAACATGTGCTGAACTCGGAGGTGCCGTACGTTCGGTACTTGATCAGTCGGATCGTGAAGATATACGACTACATCAACCGCGTTGTGCTAACGCTTCCGCTTTCGGTTTACGAGGGTACGTGGACAACACTCTCCCCTCTCGTTGCTATGCATCACCATGATCTTGTGTGTGCGTAGGAAAATTTTGAAATTACTACGTTCCCCAACACCAGTACCACCTCGGGGACCTGGAGTAAGAGAAGGAGCGGGAGCTGGTCCTCTACAAGATTTTCTACCAGATGAACAATAGGGCCAGGAGTAAAAAGATTATAAGTTAGTTTGGTATTGGTACCTGTACTACCTTGTCGTCCGCAAGTTGGTATTGTTGTTAACGATCTTTTGGTATGAACTTGGCATTTGGTTCCAACCATCATGCCGAGGGTCGACGTGGATATAAAGCTGAATCATTTGTTTTGAAACAAATTTCCAGGCACCTGATTTTTATTTGATGGGTAGCATAAGCACCTGCCGTTCGAATTCCCAGTTCTCCAAATTTTTCGAAACAAGTGCATGCTCTTATTATCATGAAGAAAAAACAATATCCCTGCTGCATCCCAGTTATCAGTCTGTACTTGTAGAATTCTCTCGTTTATTGAGCATGTATATTGTTTTTTCAGGTCGAACAAGTTTCAACTGGGCTGTAGACTGCCCAGGCTTGGTTTTGTTTTTAACAGGCCCAGCCCATGATGACAACAGGGCACAAAGATCCAGCAGGTATCTACTGGCCTATGGCCCGCCAGCGTTAGTTATATTTTGTCTTACAACATCTGCAGGCACTTTTTTTACTGAATCAAACACACAGCCCAGTTCTATTTTCCTCTTGAAACGCATGTCCTACATCCGTTTTCTAATCTCTATGTCGGTGTCAGAACCGGCAGATCTCGGGTAGGGGGTCCTGAACTGTGCGTCTAGGCGGATGGTAACAGGAGACAAGGGACACGATGTTTTTACCCAGGTTCGAGCCCTCTCGATGGAGGTAATACCCTACTCCTGCTTGATTAATATTGATGATATGGGTAGTACAAGAGTAGATCTACCACGAGATCAGAGAGGCTAAACCCTAGAAGCTAGCCTATGGTATGATTGTTGTTCATCCTACGGACTAAAACCCTCCGGTTTATATAGACACTGGATAGGGTTAGGGTTACACAGAGTCGGTTACAATTGTAGGAGATCTACATATCCGTATCGCCAAGCTTGCATTCCACTCCAAGGAAAGTCCCATCCGGACATGGGACGAAGTCTTCAATCTTGTATCTTCATAGTCCAGGAGTGCGGCCAACGATGATAGTTCGGCTATCCGGACACCCTCTAATCCAGGACTCCCTCAGTAGCCCCTGAACCAGGCTTCAATGACGACGATTCCGGCGCGCATATTGTCTTCGGCATTGCAAGGCGGGTTCCTCTCCCGAATACTTCATAGAAGATTTTGAACACAAGGATAGTGTGCAACTCTGCAAAACAAGTTCCACATACCACCGTAGAGAGAATAACTTTTGCACAGATCTGCTGACGTATTCCACGGCGTGACATCACACCACGACCAGGCCTTTATACGAATCGTTTTCTTGTTCCACCTCAGCGCATTTAGCGAGGCGGTTTGCTTGGCACGCGTCTTATCAAAGCGGAGATCGTGCCCCTTATTCCGGATTCCCATCAATACGGACGTGGGTAACCCAACCGCTCCATTGATTACGGGCGCTTGGGAGATAAGCAAGTTTTACCAGGTGGCGGGGACGCATAGCCGTCCGTCCATATAAGGGATAAGGATCCACCTTTTCACCTACACCTCCTTCCTCCTTTGCTCATCCATTTCCACGACTTTTCGAGCTCCAGCGCCCAAGTCCGCACATCCTACCTCAACCTTCTCCAACTATGTCCGGAGGCGGGAGGCAAGTGGATGGCCTCCTCCGTCACGGAGGGGCACATCAAAAGCTACGGAAGGCCGGATACTTGTCCAGCGACGCCAGCGCACCGCTACCCGACGAGGGCAGCTCATTCCCACCCCGGGCCCCATGAGGGGTGGTGTTTCTCACCCACTTCCTCCATGAACTAGGTTTTCCACTTCACCCATTTGTCCGGGGCTCATGTTCTACTACGGCCTGGATTTCCACGATCGGCCCCGAACTTCATCCTCAACATCTCAGCGTTTATCGCTGTGCGAGGCCTTCCTCTGCATCCAGCCCCACTGCTTATGGATGAAGACCTTCAATGTCAAGCCGAAGGTAGTGGGCGGCCGCCAAGCAGAGTGCGGAGGCGCCATGGTTGGCAAGATGGCCAAAGTCCTATGGCTCGAGGGCTCCTTTGTGGAGACCATAAAGGGTTGGCAATCGGGGTGGTTCTACATCACCGAGCCGCGCGACTCTCAATGGGTGGCGGCCCCCGAATTCCGATCTGGCTCCCCCACACGGCTCACGTCATGGAAAGAGACGGGCCTGACGTGTGTTGATTCGAAAGAGCTGTCCGGACTCCAAACCTACGTCCGGAACCAGGTGGACAAGAATCTCAAGCTTGTCAACATAATCCAGGTGATGCTCATCCGCCGGATTCTCCCATGCCAGTAACGGGCCTTCAAATTGTGGGAGTTCGATCCGGCACAGCACCAAACTCTGAAAAGGCTCTTCGACACTACGTATGAAGATGCCTGGAAGGTGCTGTTCAAGGGCGCCGAGGCTCCCACCTCCGATACCGAAGATCGCGGGTTCAGCTCGCAGCGTCAACCCAGCGAGGTAAGTTATTTTACCCTTTATGGGACTCTTTTTTCATAGTTTGACTCTATGCGGGATCTAAAAACTCCCTAACCTTTGACAGGACTGGCTGAAGACGTCCGGACAGATTAACTGTCCGGCCCCCTTGCCAGAAAACCCAGCGGACGCCCGTTTGACGGGGCTGCTGGCTCCGGCACCTCATGTGGTGCCGGAGAAGAAGGCCAAGGAGGAGGCCACGGGGACTAGAAGGAGCGCCCGACGCCAGGTGTTGTCGGACTCATCGTCCGACGACTCTGAGTCGGAATCCTCCTCTGAGGAAGAGGAGGAGGAAAAAGAAGCTTCTCCCCGAGCGGGGGGAGATAAGAAAAGGAAGGCCAACCCAACTAAGGAGGCCGGAGGGTCCAAGAAAGGAAGGACCCTTCCTCCGGATTTCTCCACCAACGCCGACAACGACGAGGAGGAGTGGCCAACAAGGGCCAAGCCCCTGGCGAGATCGTAAGTGTCCGGACTCCGGAATAGTTCATGACTTTTTAATTGTCGTATAGTGTCTTCTTACGCCGAATATGACCATGCAGCCCGCCCAAGGACGAGCTCACCGCTTCGTCGAGCGGCTCCCTTGGTTCGTCGGATGTGAATAGCACTTCACTTCCGACCGCCTCCTCTCCTCGTGTCGCCGATGACACCGCAGTGGAGTCCCAAAAGGGGCCCAGCCAGGAGGAGGTGGTCCTGGAGGCGCCGCAAGGCGACCTCCCGGACTCCGGGCGCAAAGGGGGCGAAACCTCAGAGGGCTCTAAGTCCGGCCCTGTGCCGGACTCCGTCGAGAACAACCGGTGGTTCCGCAGTCCGTAGCGGCCCCTTCGTAGAAGGGTAAGACTGCGACGCGGTGACCTCCGATCCATCCGGAGGCACCGGATAGCTTTGGCCGGAGGCGCTTAACGGCGCCTTCGCTGACGAGGAGCAACGCCGTTATGAGTGTGGTGATCGAAAGTTCAGTCCGCCAAGAGCGGGCTGATCGAAGCCTGTACCAGCCTTCTAACAGGCTTTGAGGTAAGTTTAGAGTATGTAAAAATATTACCGCATAGACGGTAGCCCACGATGCTTAGTTCGGTGTTCGGAAAGAAAAGCGGACTAAGGATCTAAAAATATATACGAGGAGTCTAATATAAGTATGTCAATATGCGAATGCAGATCAAGGCTTCTTGACCTCTGCCAGACCGACCGTGGAGGTCATTGCATTGAAGCGAGCCTCGGCGGTCCGAGAACGAGCTTGGCCTTGCCAAGAAGCAGCTCGAGGACAAGGAAGGTAAGTAATACCTTATTAAAGAAATACCTTATAGAAATGATTTGGTTGCAAAAAATGACCGGAATAATGTGGGTATTGTAGGGGCCACGAACAAGGTGGCGACCCTGAAGGTAGCGGTGTCCGCGGCCGAAAGCAAAGCGGCCGCGGAGCGCACCGAGCGAAAGAAGCAGGAGGAGCGGGTGGCGGAGGTGCGGCAAGAGCTCCAGGCTCTCGCGGAAAAACACGAGAGTCCGAGCTCGCATCAGCTCTTGAGAGTGCCAAAGCCGCTAAGGCCGAAGCCCAAAAAGCCCTCCAAGAAATTGAATCATTAAAGAAGATAGCGGCGGGTAAGGCATTCTTTATGCAAAGCAAGCATGTGAAAGTGAATTACCTATTACTTACCCGAATCCGGAGCTCTCCAGGAGCATTCGCAGATCTGCCTCAGAGGTGTCCGATCTTTGTCGCGTTCTACCACGCCAAGGAGGGGAGCTCGACGAAGAAGGTGTTCTGGTCTCAGTATGCTAAGGCCGAACATCTGGTGCCCCTGAGCAACCAGCTGAAGCAGCTGGTCGAGCTCCACAAGGTCGCCGAACAGGCCATGAAGGGCCTCATAGTTCGGCTGTGGCCATTGGAAGCCATGCCTGGGAGCTACTTCGGGCTAGTGCAACGGCTGGTGGATGCATGTCCATGGATTGAAGTCATCAAGCGCTCCGTCTGCATTGAAGGTGCCCATCGGGCCCTTGCCCGTGCTAAAGTGCACCGGGGCAAGCTGGATGCGGAGAAGCTTGTGACGGACGGGCCACCGAAGGGCAAGGAGCATCGCAAGCCCGAAATGTACTATGAGGGCGTCCTGAAGGGTGCCCGCCGTATAGCAGATGAGTGCTCCAAAGATGTAATTATTTAATAGACTCGCATTTGTTATCCTGTACGCTGAGAACTTGTTCATATGTGCTAAGCAACGCTTGTTAATTTAAAATATTACCTTTTGTGCGGCCGTTTATCAAATTTGAGAGATGGCAAGTCGTTGGCTTCAACCCCCATGCCACGAGTGCTGGGGTGTTCGAGATAAACTTGCGTGCTCTTGTTCCCATTCTTGGGTCCTGCGAGGGAGGCGCTCAACGCAACGAAGAAGGCAACCAGACTTATAGTGCTTGAACACTCTCACTTAGCCATATAATTTTATAATTTAAATTTCAGCGAAGCCCCTAGTATTCGGAAGACCAAGTTCGGGGCGCTATCCACGCCTTGGCCGGACAATGCCGACTCCTCGCTCTAAGCGGCATAAGTCTTTAGGGACCCGGAAAAACCTCTCGAACAGCGACCGGCTCTCGCCCTATCATGACGGTCAGTTTTAGCTTTCTCCACTAAGGTGCTCAACCCAGCTCAACCGGGGCACAATCGCAGTGGTTCTCCGGTGCTACCTTAACCGATATAACGGGCGTAAGGTACCAAAACATGGGAGCAGGAAAACCCAACTATTGACCCAAGACATGATTTGGAGCCGATGCATATAATGCTATAAGTTCGGGGTGCCGCACTTGTGAAAGTGTTCGGACTTACCACACCATAGTTTTGGGGTACTTAAGCCCCTGGTGTATTGGCCGTACCAAAGTGTACGGGTGCAACATGTCATGAAATGAACATATATATAGATAAAGAAAAGCTATGTATTGTTTATTCAAAAAGGTACTGCAATGGAAGCAGAACGATACAAATAGTGCGATAAGCAAGGGATGGGACTATTTAACATGTCCCCCTCCAGGGGTAAGCTGCGGGGTGGTATGTAAAACAGGTATAATGATCGTAGTAGAGACCACCTGGACACTCGACGTAGCTTTCTGCTTCCCTGGCTGTTTCATCGTGAGTTCGGCAATTCTAGTGCCGGACAAAACTTCTGGAAAACAGAGTCCTGAAAGTAAGAAAAAGGAAGAAAGAAAAAGAATGACACAATTGGGAGACCCTGGTGCGGTTGAGCCGCGTGCAGGCGTCTGCGTGGTTGTGCCCTCCCCTTAGGCCCATGGTATCTCGGGCGTAGTTATGTATGCGCGATCTTGGCTTATTTGTTTCGCGAGGGCTGGGGTTGGGGCCGGATTGCTACGCGTGCTCGGATCGTGCCAGGCGGTCTTGTAGTAGGTTACTCCGGGCGCGCTTGATGGTGGCCGGACGATTAATGGCCGGACCCGCGAATTGCTGTGAGAGGCTGCTTTGCACCTCCGCCGCGAGGGCCGCCGTGTGCTCCTCCGTTCGGAGAGAGCGTTCGGTGTTTCCATTGACCGTGATTACTCCTCGAGGGCCTGGCATCTTGAGCTTGAGAATGCAGCGTAGTGTGGCACCGCATTGAACTTTGCAAATGCGGTTCGTCCAAGCAGTGCGTGATAGCCGCTGCGGAACGGGACTATGTCGAAGATTAACTCTTTGCTTTGGAAGTTATCCGGGGATCCGAAGACCACTTCGAGTGTAACTGAGCCTGTACAATTGGCCTCTACACCTGGTATGACGCCTTTAAAGGTCGTCTTTGTGGGTTTAATCCTTGAGGGGTCTATGCCCATTTTGCGCACCGTATCCTCATAAAGCAGGTTCAGGCTGCTACGGCCGTCCATCAGGACTCTAGTGAGGTGAAATCCGTCGATGATTGGGTCAAGAACCAATGCAGCGAATCCGCCGTGACGGATGCTAGTGGGGTAGTCCCTTCGATCAAATGTGATCGGGCAGGAGGACCATGGGTTGAACTTCGGGCCCACTGGATCCATCGCATATATGTCCCTTAGTGCACGCTTCCGCTCCCTTTTGGGTATGTGAGTTGCGTATATCATGTTCACCGTCCGCACTTGTGGGGGGAAGCCCTTCTGTCCTCTATTGTTCGGCGGACGGGGCTCCTCCTCGTCATCGCTATGCAGCCCCTTGTCGTTGAGTTCGGCATTTAACTTGTCTGCCTGTTTGAAGACCCAACAATCCCTGTTGGTGTGTGAGGGAGTCCCGGATTAGGGGGTGTTGGATAGCCGAACTATCACCATGGGCCGGACTCTTGGACTATGAAGATACAAGATTGAAGACTTCGTCCCGTGTCCGGATGGGACTTTCCTTGGCGTGGAAGGCAAGCTTGGCGTCTGACTATGTAGATCTCCTACCATTGTAACCGACTACATGTAACCCTAACCTGTCTGCGGTGTCTATATAAACCGGAGGGTTTTAGTCCATAGGGCGAACAACAATCATACCATAGGCTAGCTTCTAGGGTTTAGCCTCCTTGATCTCGTGGTAGATCTACTCTTGTACTACCCATATCATCAATATTAATCAAGAAGGAGTAGGGTATTACCTCCATCGAGAGGGCCCGAACCTGGGTAAAAACATCGTGTCCCTTGTCTCCTGTTACCATCCGCCTAGGCCAGCATGATTCGGGACCCCTACCCGAGATCCGCCGGTTTTGACACCGACATTGGTGCTTTCATTGAGAGTTCCTCTGTGTCGTCGCCGTCAGGAAGGATGCCTCATCCCGTCTTTAAAGACGATACTATCGCCAAAGGAGCCTTGGCCACTGGTCAGACTCTTCGGCTAGGTGGTTTTCTTATAACTGCCCGGTTATTACCAGCAAGCGATGACTTCTCGAGTCATCGAAACCAATCTTCACGTTAATTCGAACATGCCGAGCAGTTAGATCCGATCGAGCTCTCCTCCGTAAGCGAGCTCTTGGATCGCATCGCCGCCACAGGAGTCGCCACGGACTACGACGGATTGGGCCTAAAACCGATCGAGAGAGATCAACTCTCCCGGGCTACCCATCATGTTGCTGTGATAGAGGAGCAATGCGGCGATTCTTCTTCTATTTTAAGGACTAGCAACGTCCGGATTCCCGATCCCTCCATGCAGGATTCCCGCAGAGGGACGGATGTCGATCAAGCCCTGAACTTAAAGTTAGGCAACGGGATGTATTCATTGGATAGCATTCAAAAATCCAAACTTCCGAGTTCGGAAACTTCCCAGCCCCTGAGTCTTAAATTGGACGGGGTTCCGGATCCAGTTCCACCCGCCTACCCAAACATTAGTGATCTATCCCGAATTCGGCAAGAGCCCGCTGAAACAGTACATCATTACTGGGCCAGATTCCTCCTGGTTATGGACAGGATAAAGGACTGCCGAGAGGAGGACGCAATCCCAATTTTCTGCAATAATTGCACGGAGAAGGGAATCCTAAACGCCATAAACCGTCGCGAAATTACACGCTTTGCCGACTTGGTGACCATAGTACAAAAGTACTGTGCGATGGAGAGCGCCTGGAAAACCGAAAGTAAATTTCGGGATAATCCGGCCCCGAATACATCCCTAGTCCGAAATAAAAGGGTGCATCATTACCAAGCACCTGGGTTAAACACCAAAAACCCAAAACCCCCTAAAGGGTATGGAACCGTACTGGAGGGTTGGCTAAACGGACCTGCAAAATTCACGACAGGGCGCCACTCCAACTCATAGCCTTGAGCATGTTGGATACTACGGCAGGTGGCCAAAAGTGGCGAAGAGCTTCTAGCTTCGAATCCCAGCCCAGCAACACCGATGCGATGTTAACGATCTTGAGACTTTCGCATCAAATAACATGCGAAAACGAACACTCCATAACCTTGCGAAGTCTACCAAGTAGCAGCAATAAATCCATGGGTGACACGGCTATTATCTTTAATGCCGGTGGCGAACCTAAATTCGAACAGCCCGAGCACCAGCCGCATTGGTCCTCGGTCGATAGTGGGCGGCTTTTCGCCTTACTAAGGTACTCATGGATGGCGGCAGCGGACTAAACCTCATCTATGAGGAAACCCTCCGAAAAATGGAAATAGACTGGAACCGCATTGAGCGAAGCAGCACAACCTTTAGAGGAATAATCCCTAGCCGGGAAGCATGCTGCACAGGAAAAATCACACTAGACGTAGTGTTCGGCTCGCCGGACAATTACAGGTCCGAGGAGGTCACATTTCAAGTGGCCCCGTTCAACAGTGGATATCATGCTTTATTAGGACGAGAGGCATTCACAATTTTTCAAGCTATACCCCATTATGGGTACATGAAGCTTAAAATGCCTGGACCTAACGGAATCATCACTCTCGCTAGTGATCCGAACATAGCACTCCGCGCCGAAAACAAGACAGCCGCACTAGCCCTCGAGGCACTATCCGAAGCCCTAGCGGCCGAGGAACTCACCACGATGCGCTCCACGGTGAACATGGACGATGTGATACTTGATAAAAGATCCAAGTCCACCTCTTTTAAACCAGCGGATGAAATAGTCAAATTCCAAGTCCACCCAACGGACCCTGCAAAAACGGCCTCCATTGGGGCATAATTAAACCCTGATGTAGACGCCGCACTACGAGAATTTCTCTGAGAAAAGCTGGGACATCTTTGCACGGCACCCTTGGACATGCCGGGAATCCCACGTCGGCTGGCCGAGCACAGCCTAAATATCCTACAAGGATTCAT
The DNA here is from genome assembly GCA_021605145.1 of Aegilops bicornis. Classification (NCBI taxonomy): domain Eukaryota; kingdom Viridiplantae; phylum Streptophyta; class Magnoliopsida; order Poales; family Poaceae; genus Aegilops; species Aegilops bicornis. Next base: position 672,832,177 of record CM038672.1, read on the forward strand.
GCCAGTCAAACAGGCTCTTCGGCGCTTTTCCGAACCCAAGAGACAGGCCATGGGGGAGGAGCTAGCCAAACTTTTGGAAGACAGATTCATCAGAGATATAAAACATCTGGACTGGCTAGCAAACCTGGTGATGGTACCAAAGAAGGATAAATCCTGGCGCCTATGTGTTGATTTTAAAGACCTTAATAAGGCTTGCCCAAAGGATCCCTTCCCCCTCCCTCGAATTGATCAAATTATTGGCCTTCTACAGAGGGCACGACTCATTGTGCTTCCTCGTAGCGATACTCCGGCTACCACAAAATCAAGATGGCGGAGCCAGACCAAGCTGCAACATTCGTCGTCCTCCATACGGCCCGTTCTGCTTCAACACAATGCCCTTTGGGCTCAAAAACGTCGGCGCAACATATCAGCGCATGATTCAGACATGTCTGGCAAACCAGATCGACAAAACAGTGGAAGCATATGTAGATGACGTGGTTGTCAAAACCAAGAACATCGAAACTCTAGTAGACGACTTGAGGCTCACATTCGACAATCTTTGAAAATATGACATCAAGCTCAATCCGGAAAAATGCGTCTTCGGCGTCCCAGCCGGAAAGCTCCTGGGCTTCATTGTGTCCGGTAGAGGAATTGAAGCAAACCTAGCCAAGAACCGAGCTCTGTAACAATTGGATATTCCAAAAGACCTCAAACAAATACAAAAATTGACGGGATGCGTAGCGGCTGTAAGCCGCTTTATTTCCCGTTTGGGAGAAAAGGCGTTATCCCTTTACCGCCTCCTCCGGCGCACCGAACACTTTGATTGGACGGATGCCGCCACGGCCGGACTCGAAGATATAAAGGCCATTTTGGCAACAAATCCGGTCCTGGCCGTGCCCAAGATGGGCGAACCAATGCTATTATATATCGCCACAACACATCAAGTTGTCAGCGCGGTGCTCGTTGTCGAACGAGAAACAGACGGACACCGGTTCCCTCTTCAAAAACCGGTTTACTATGTGTCCACTGTCCTAACTCCATGCTAGTCCCGGTGCCCACACTATCAAAAGATAGCATACGCGGTGTTCATGGCATCCCGGAAGCTGCGACACTACTTTCAAGACTGTTCGATAACGGTAGCCTCCGAAGTACCTCTTAACGACATTATAAACTACCGCGACGCGACGGGCCGGATTGCTAAATGGGCCATAGAGCTCCTTCCATTCGACATAACTTATAAGCCATGACGAGCTATTAAGTCGTAGGTTTTGGCCGACTTCGTGGGCGAATGGACTGAAGCCGAACTCCCTAAAGAGTACGACGCATACTCAATTGGATCATGCACTTTAGCGGCTCCAAAATGTTGGCGGCACTGGGGCTGGCGTCGTCCTAACGTCCCCAATCGGGGACACAGTCCATACGTCCTTGAGATAATGTATATGGACTCCAACAACGCAGCCAAATCTGAGGCCCTTACGCACGGCCTCCGGATGGCGATCTCCATGGGCATTAAGCGCCTAGAGGTGCGCGGGGATTCGAACCTCGCGATATCTCAAATAAGCGGAGACTTTGATGCCAAAGATCCGAAAATGGCAGCATACCGCAATGCGGTCCTAAAAATGTCGGCCGCAGTTGAAGGGCTCGAATTTCATCATATAGCCGGGATAACAACCGAGCGGCGGACATATTGGCATGCATCGGTGCAAAACGCAATGCCGTCCCGCCCAACATCTTCTGGAATGGCTGTTCAAGCCATCCGCATTACTATGGGAAGAAGTGCAGGAAATAACAATCTGGACCCAACCGCCTTTGCTCGACGCCGAACACTCGACACAATCGGAGGCTACGCCACCGAGATAACACCCTCCGCCCACGAAATAATGGCGGTTATCGCCCGTGGGCCGGAACCATTCCTAGCCTACCTAACTAGGCGGGAACTCCCCGAAGACCAAAATGAGGCTCGCTGCATAATGCACGGCGATCTAAAGCCTACAAAGTCCATGAGGAGAGCTTTGTAAGAAAAGCACTGAGAGTCCTTCAATGGTGCATGTCCGAAGAGGAAGGGCGAAACCTCCTGGCTGAAATTCATGCCGGACTGGGTGGGCACCTCGCCGCTGCCTGGGCCCTTGTAGGCAAGGCCTTCCATACATGATTTTACTGGCCGACGGCCCGGGCTGAATCTTGAGGATTTAGTCCAACGATGCGTCGGTTGCCAGCTTTTGCTAACCAAAGCCACATGCCACCCACCGCCCTCAAAACTATACCCATCACCGGCCGTTCGCGATGCAGGGGCTGACATGGTTGGACCCCTTAAGGGAGGAACCCACAAGCAAAACTACCTATTGGTCATAGTGGATAAATTCACCAAATGGATAGAGGCCAAGCCTGTTAAAACGGCCGAATACGGACCGGTTATAGACTTCATATCAGGGGTAGTACACCGTTACGGTGTCCCCCACAGTATCATCACTGATAACGGCACCAACTTCACGGCCGATGAGGTCAAATTATGGTGCAAAAACATGGGCATCAAGCTCAATTACGCCTCAGTCTATCACCCTCAAACCAACGGTCAAGTCGAACGAGCAAACGGTCTAATCATGGCGACATTAAACCCAGACTAGTGCGGTCCCTCAAGGAATCTAACACGCCTTTGGGTTGAGGAGCTCGACTCCGTACTCTGGGGGCTGCGGACCACGCCGAATCGTACTACCGGATTCACACAATTCTTTATGGTGTACGGCGCAGAGGCCGTCTTGCCCTGCGACATAATACATGACTCACCTCGCGTGCGCATGTATGAGGAAAGAGAAGCCGAGCTCGATCGGCAGGACAGTTTGGATGCATTGGAGGAGGAGCGCGATGTGGCAAAAGCTCATTCCGCATTCTATCAACAGCAGGCTCGAAGATATCAAAGCAGGGAAGTACGGGCCAAAGCTTATAACGTTGGCGAACTAGTTCTACGCCTGCCGGACAAGAACAAGGACAAACTCAAGCCCAAATGGGAAGGTCCCTTCATCATCGACCAGGTCCTGACCGGTGGAGCATACCGTCTGCGAAACGCAGCGGAAAACCGACTCGAGCCGAACCCATGGAACGCAGCCCATCTACGAAGATTCTACGCCTAAGCGCCGGACTCCAAGTTCGTCTCCTTCCTCCGTCCACATTTTCTATTTTTGCTGTCTTTTATTTCTCTCCTTCCTCCTCCATCTTCTTGAAGCCTCTAGAGGCTCGTTTGCGCTTTTTTGGCACATATTAACGCGCTGTCCGTGCTCATTATACCCGGGGGCTTCTTTAACAGAAGCTTATTTATACGGGCTTCATGCCCAACACATGCGTTAAACTTCCGCATGTACCTTTTATTCACCATTATATGCATCGATATGACTTAAGTTTTGGCCAAGCTGGGTTGCGTGGCTCCTGTGCTTACCCCTACGTTCCCGATTGTTCGGCTAGGTGGTAAAGGGAGCACCTCTGCGATTATTCTTGCCGGGTCAGCCGGATGTGTACCTCAGACTGGGTGAAGCCGAAAGCTAGTGTTCTTAAGGGAATATTCGGTCGGTGAACTGAAAGATGATTTTTAACTATTTACCCATCTGCCCCCAGATGATTTTCTTCTTTCGTAGCAGCTTTTGACATGCACTTTAGGGCATGCATCCCAGCGAAAGGAACCCTTAACGGAACTATTCTCCCTGGAAGATGTTTCTTACTACCCATGTAATATAACATAACTAGTTGGGCACTTGTCAGATACAGCAACAATGACCCCTACGCCTTGTCTCCATGCATACCCCTGGTTCTTATATAACCACGAAGGTATTCGGACACACTCCGGACTATTGGGTCACGAGGTCGGCTTAAAAGGTCCGCTATGACAAACGATCTACAATCCGACTAGAAAACATTTTTCATGTCATATTTTTACATAGTCAACTCGACTCATTGTATTCCTCCTCAATGCCATCTAATAGGCTATCTAATTTACAATCTTGCTTTGGGAATACTTGGCGGCCAATTCTACTTGGCCGTACACTAAACTTCTGAGGATCTCCATCCCATCGGGCCACAGGTCCGACCTCGGCCATGTGGTTTGGGTCGACCTTCGTGTAGCGTCTTTACCATGGCCCGAGCCTCCTGGCGCCTTTGACGGCAGGCTGATATCTTCCATAGTTGGAAGCGCCGCCGTGCTCCTTGAAGCCGCTCTGCCAGGCTCCCCAATGCCTTGAGGCGGGGAGATAGATGGCCCACGAGGGCCTGGCAGCGCCTTTCATCACCTGCCGGACCCGTTCGTGCAGCGGACGCAATTCGGGAAGAAGATCACCCGAAGAACTGGGCATCTCCTCCTCAGGACGACCTGTGAGCAAACCTACATACATGTTTATGTTAGTCGCCTTCCTCGCCGAAGTCTTTCAAAGTTCGCTCAAGCACTTACTGAAAATGCCGCGGCGAAGCCACCGATTCTCCTTTACGGAGTCAGACAACTGGGCATCTTGGAGGTTATTTTTCTCCTTTAGTTCCTCACCCAGCTTGGTGTTGGCATCTTGGAGGTTTTTTTTGTCCTGCCGCACCCTCGTAAGCAGGCTCTCGCCGGCCTTTAGCTGGCGCAAGAGTTGTTGCTTGTCCGGATCTAGTCCGGTGCCATCTGCAATGTTTTTGTCAGATTTACACACCCTCAGCACTTCATAAACTATTTATCTTTTGAAGCGTATATTACCAGAGGGGGTCTCTGTGGCTCCCCATGGCGGCTAGTGCGACCTCAAGTTGGGCCTTGCACTCTTCAAGCTCTGAGACAGTCGGGTACTCTTTTTGTAAGATCCTGCATAACAAATGATCCTTAAATCAGTTATTCTAACTATTTTAAGTCTCGGGAGACTCTTGGCATATATAAGCATCCAAATTTCCTTACCCGTATGTCCTTTACATACTGCTTTCGGTGGCTCTGGCTAAACCATCTTGAGCGGCACGGAGGTGCGCATCTCCCGAATTGAAGGCATTCAAGGCCTCTTGGGAGAAACATGCGTCACGAAGAACTGTCCGGCGGCGCCTGTGATTCAAGGCGCTCTCCACCTCGGAGTTGGTGGCGGACAATCTATCGGCATCCTCTGTCGGAGGAGCATCCGACGTACGCCTCGTGTTCGCCTCCGCTTCTGGACCCGGCTTTGGAGCACGGCGGCGGAGGTTCGATTAACAACCTCTCCGGACTCGATCCGCGGCGCTCTTTCTCTGAAAAGAGTGTCGGCGTTAATACGCCTTCGAGAATCAATCCTAGGAACATGGTGACACGCCATACCGTTGTGGCGGAGTTTCGATCCGGACCGCACTCCTTTTTGCTGCGGGGCCGTCGCCTTGTTGGCCAGCCGCCGCGGGCTCGGCTTCCTGCCTCGAAGGTACCCCCCTGCGAAACACCATTGGTATACGGTGATCGAGAAATAAGCACGGATGGGTCATTATCAGAATATTGGGGCCTTGGTCTCAGTTACCTGTGAGGCTGGAAGTATTCCGGGGTAATCGGCCGTAATGGCAACCAAAGCATTGTCGATGCTAAGTTGGTGGAATACCCTGTCGATCAACTCCACCTTTATATCCAGATCCTCTTGAGGTCGGATCGAGGACCGTTCGGATCCTCGGGTTGTGAAGCGGGCTGTGTATCTTCTCCACGGTCAAGGCGCAGTTCTGCTTGAAACCATGAAATGAGATATTTAACCATGGGAACATGGATCGGACAGGTCACAAAGATGTTTGCTTACCCGGCCTCGAGGATTATTCGAAGAAAACTCCTTCAGTGGATTGACGCGAAGGAAATCCTCCTCCTCCCCTTTATAGATGGCAGACCAGAACTTCACCAGTTCGGTGACCGATCCCGGCCCTTTGCGGCCATGGCGGCACTACTAGGAAAAGGCCTACTAATGGCGCACCTAATTTGGCCATTAATGGCGCATTAGTGGTGCGCCATTAGTGCCACGCCATTAGTATATTTTACTAATGGCGCACCACTGGTACGCCATTAGTATCTGGTATACTAATGGCGGACCTCGAATCGCCATTAGTATATACAACGATGCACCTTTAGTATGCCTCGAGGGCCATGTATACCAGGTGCTTTGGCATACTAATGGCGCTAGCGACAAGATCGCCATTAGTAACCCGGCATACTAATGGCGCACTTGTTTAATGATGCGCCATTAGTATCCTTTGGCATACTAATGGCGCCTTTGTGATGTGATGCGCCATTAGTATGAATATTAGGTTTTTTATTTTTTATTTTCTGTTTTTGCACAGGTTACAAAATGTATAATTGGACAAAATATAGACAGCACACATCAACAACAGATTCATCGAATACAATAGAAGATTAGTCTCTGAATACAATTCATCATATTAGTCTCCGAATACAATTCATCATATTAGTCTCCGAATTGCAAAGACCGACCAAAGATAGAACATTATATTACAAGTCTCGAGACCGCGAGTAGCGAGTTTGTCTTCACATTACAAGTCGATATCGATCATCTCAACTACCATCACATAGAAGAGAGCTGCGGTCATCACGATGAGCATCATCACGATGAAACTTCGTCTTCATCCGGTTCCTCCAACGCTCCCTCCCTCTCCCGCTAGATAGCGGGCGTATCTAGATTCGCCTCGGCCCTAGTGGTGTACCCTTTGTAACTGTTACCGCTGAATCGGTGAACCTGTCTCCGATACTCCTCCCGGTTGTCGTGAACTCCGGAACCTTACCCTTGTACCACGACATACGACGGCATCGCTATGCACTAGCCAAACCAAGCGTTAGTACCAATTCACAGACAATACATAAGCAATATATAAGTATGCAACAGAGCGATCGGAAGAGAAAAGCAAGACATTAATAGCATCGATTACATCTAAGTTGAACAACTCTCGAAACCAAAGAGACATACTACAAGTTCATTAAAGTTTAATTACAACATGAGCCAATCGATGTTTCAGAACTAGACACAGCATCACTGCTTTCGACTCGACTCAAGGGACCTGACGTGGATGAAGCCGCCGTCTACCGTGGGAGTCATGAAATAACGGGCGTTGTCAGCCTGCATTTGTAGCATTGTGTCGATGTCACTGTTGGACTGTTGATTTCTGAGGTAGAACTGCCCCGAGTGCGAAGGACATCTTGATGGATGATTTCCGCAAACTCCATTTGGATGCGAAAGAATTCTTGTCGATGTCCGCGTCTGGATTGCCGACACGCTTCATGGCCCAATCTTTGAGTTTACTCGGTAGCGAAGTTGATGATGGTCCCGCACGATCGCCGCATGTGATGGATGGCGTAGTAGGCACCCTTCGACCGCCCGGTGACTTCTTGACGCAGCGAGCGTCGTATTGTGGGAGAACACGTGCTTGCCGTGCCACGAATAGGCACGGTGAAGGTGGCTCCAGATTTGGCGTGGCAGGAGAACATCATCAAGAACCTTCTTCACATTTGTGTAGTATATGTTCGACTGACGGTCCGGGTCGAAATACGTGGCCATGGAATATTTGGGGCTTAGGAGGATGAGCGTGCAATGTGTGTCACTGCAGAAAACACGGAATGTTAAAAGAAAAACGATAGAAATCTAAGAATTCATATGTTACGGGCCGGTTGAAGGGAGGACTTACTCGGGAAAGTAAGGCACGAGGAAGTTATCCTTATCTTGGTTTGCGAATGGCGCCTTTCGAGGTAAGAACTTCGCGACTTGCGGTCCCAGTAGCGCTGCCCAAGATCTTGGCACGCATGTAGAAGGGGTCGACTATCACGATGTCCGGGGTCTTGTCGCGAATGATCCGCATCTCCATACTTTCAGCGAAAATAGCCGACCGAAGGTGTAGTGCAGCGGATGAAGGTTCAACATAGCGTGGATGTCATCAAACCGCAGGACGATCGTACGCCCGATGGAGTTATCCACAAAGCCCTTGCCCTCTGGCACCTTGGCCGCGAAAACCGGGTATGCCACATCCTTATCTCTGAGACGCCGCTTCTCCAAAGAAAGAACACTGTCATGTAGACTCCGCATAGCACCCGTTGCAGCATTGAGCATATTTGTCGGTAGCATCGCCCTACCCGCCACATGCACCCTCCTCGAGATATCCTCAGGTGAAGGTGGCCCGTCCTGAGCACGGATCGTACCCGGTGCCGGCTGGCCCGCACCCTTGTTAGTCTTTCTTTTGCGTGCCTTCTTCTTCTCCTGTAATGAGACCGTGTTCTGCTCATAGACCGCCTTCTTGAGTGTGTTGGGGCTGATAATATTTCGCACCTCGCCTATCTGAGGCTCGGTGAAGTCGGCAGCTGGGCGTCTCTGAGAGCTGAGCAGCGACGGCGCTGTTGCAACTTGGCTTCTCCGCGGTACCAGCTAGATCGCGCACGTCTTTTGTTGGGTTGGATTCTTGAGAAGGAGGCCCCATGAAGTCGCCACCGTACCCATGATCGGCAAAATCTTGATCGCCCGTTGCCAAATGTATCGTCGTCGTCGTCGTTACGATCCTGTGCCATATGCATGTTTGGATCGATGGCATAGGGATGTCCGCACCGTTGCGGCGGTCTTGCCAAGGGGCCGACTTGGCGCCGCACGGCCAGCGGTGTTGTCTTTGGGGTGGTGTCCCCGCCAAAGCGAATCTGGCTCTTGACCAAAGCGAGGCCAGCTCAAGCGGCGCCGAGGGTCATCACGTCATCATCGCCGGCCCCGACGGGTCGAATCGGAGGTAACAACTTCGTCGCAGCCCGGCAGCACCGAACCAGTTGAACCCTAAACAAGTTGGGTGGCATCCGGGTACCGTGGAACAAGGGGTTGCCGGTTGAGCGATTTTGCCGTTGGCGACATCGACCAACTTCGTTGTTCACGTAGTGCGGGGAGAGTGCACGCAGGCGTCGGCGGCGCCCTGCGAAAACATGTAGGGCGTCGGGGATGCCCGATCAAAGGCAAGAAGATGAAGTCCTCGGCCGAGAGGCTTAATTAGTTACCGTGATGATGGCGTCGAGCTCGGCTAATGTCGAGGCACCGCCAACGGCGGCGTGCGATTGACGGAGGGGCGCTTGCTGCGAGGTGGCGGCGGCGTACACCGGGTGCATTAAGCTCCGTGCGGCGTCGGAGACACCAATGCCGCCTCCGCCGAAGACACCAATGGCCCCGCCATCGCGTTCTCTGAGTTGCTGGCCGTGAAGCTAGGAATCGGCGGCCCCTATTGGCGCCCGCAATCCACGCACTCAACCCCTCGATCAAGGTAGGCACAATGGCGGTGATCGTCGCTCCGAGTTGTTGTTGCACTTGCTCTTGGACAATCTCCGGAATCCGCGCCACTGTGCCTTGAGTTCTTGAACCTCGCGCTTTGGCTTTCCAAGCTTGTCTTTTTCTCCTTTCGCCCACCGGTGTTATAGTATGGCGACAATTTTGTCGACAAGCCTTTGCCGCCACCACGACCAGGTGACGTCGGCTTATCGAGCTTATCCTTGTTCTTCATTACATTCAACGCCCTATTTAGAGTGGTGTCCCAAGAGTTGCTCTTAGTCGACCCCGTGCTACTGCTTTCAGTCGCCTGCGGAAGGAATGTGAACCATTTAGAAGTTTGGCTTCATTAATAAGAATGCAACCATATGGAGCTAATTACGCAGGGGTGTATTCCTTACCAGAACAAGCTCAAGCGCCCTGGTCTTCGGATCCGTGGTAAGCTCCTTTGTTTTCGGGTCCTTCTTGTACCGGGCCACGACAAAGTTCCTGGTCTGCTTGTCACCGTATTTATCGAAGAGGGCGGTAGGCCTTGCTCGGCACGGTCCGCCTCCTCCTTGTCCCATATAGGCTCCGCCACTCTGTAACCACCGGGACCGAGTGTGTGTTCCCTAAGTTCAGCTCCGCATTTCTTTCCCCAGCGACTTGATTCGGAGTTTGCGGTGCTCGAGCAATTGATCTTGAAGTCGTTGTAGTCATCTTCGGTGATCGAAGGATTTTTCTCCTTGATCTTCTCATAACTCTCACCTTTCTCAATCATTCTCTTCACATTGCTTTTCCAAGTAGAGAGGGCCTTGCTCATCTTCGTGAGGGCAGCATTGTTCACTTTATTCCCTTTGAGGCTTGTGTTTTCAAATTCAGCGGGGAGCTTGTATCGTTCGTGCAGCTTCGTGAAGAGGAGGTTGCGCAAATTCCCTCGGTCAGGATGCCTCGGGTTCTCGGTGTTGATCGAGGCGGTGCTCGGAGAATGCACCCGAGCTGAAGCGCGTACCCTTGACTATTCGTTCGGCGCGTTGGATTCCCGTCGGAGTCCACTTGATAACTTCCTCCTTGAGGGTGCGAACGCAGTCGGGCGCCCGGTCCTTCCGTTGCCTCTTGATTGGCTGCCATCGTAAATGCGCCGCCATCATCGATGGTGGCATCCTCGTGACTTTCATCGGTGGTGGCATCAGTGGGGTCATCCTCGGCGGTACCATCAGTGGTCTTAGGATCGGTGGGGAAGGCGGCGTCCTCATACAAGTGAGGTTGTTCCTCCATCTCCTGGGACAGCTCCCAGAATGCCTTGCCGCCCGAACCCCCGGCCTCATCGTTGTTGGCCATGTTTCTCTCTAAATAGGAACAAAGTTTGGTCAAAAAGTTGGTTATTGTCAAGGAACAAGATCATGGTCTCATCATTTAGGGTTTGTCGACACGAGGCATCCTAAAAGCTAAGCTTTTATCATTGAGGGTTTTCGACGCCGAGGCACCCTAAAAGCCTAAGCTTTCATCATTAGTCACAAGTACCCGGCCCATGCATTAGTCACAAGTACCCCATATGTCCTATTTTAGCAAAGTCATGCTAAAATTCACGGAAAATTTCAGCATGACCTTTGCTGAAAATAGGACATATGGAGTACCAATTCTTTGGAGCGGAAGTTAATCAACATTCCAGCAAACTCAAGGGCCTCTCGGGTGGACAAGGCAAAAAAGGCCTCCATCACAACATGCAATACATTGGCATGTGAAGAGGTGAAACAATATATGCATCTCCAAGCAGTATCATTCAACATTTTGGACAAACCACTACAAGCAATCTGGATCGAGAATGTTTTTTATACATAACTGCTAAAACACTAGGAGTTAACCGAGCCACCAATAGAATGTGGACTTAAAAGAGAGAGTCACAGACGGTGACATGATACATTTTCATAAAATTAGCTAGTTTTACTTATGGTGCACAAAGGAACAAGTACTGCGATTGCACCTAGAAAAAAATAGGCACCATAAAACAAGAAGACTCGTTTGTGTAAGCGGAAGGTATCGGCTCCATCAAGTGGAGGCAAAAACAAGTGTAATTGCAAATGAATGCAAACCACGTTAAGACTTAACTACTAAGTAATCATCATATTTTTTTAATCATCAGAGTACAATATTTAAATTGAATTAGCCTACATAGCTTTTGGAGCGTGCAAGAGGCAGTACACAAGGGATTAACTACTGAACACCAAGTGCTCTAATCAAAGTTGCGATTAAGAAGCAATATTTCGTAAAAGCGTCTTCAACTCTTTGGTTCCTATGCAGCACCCCCCCCCCCCACACACACACACGCACACAAAATTTATCTCAGCTGAAACTAACTCATTATGCTCTCAAGCTTAGGCTACCGTCACAGAACTGTTGAATCCAATCAGGCGATTCTTTGCAAAATCGAGTCTCAAAAATTTGGCATCATTAATTAACGGTAGATTGAAATAGTTGAGTCTTGTTGAAAAATGACAGGTTAAACTGACCTTAAAGTCTGGCGACAAAATCAATACCAACTGATTGATCGCGGCCGGCGATTTATAATCAAGGGAACTATAAGATTTAAAGAAAACCAATTAAATAGGTAGTCGGTAAGTCGATCGGCATAAGCAACGGCTCACACGTTACCTATAGAGGACGATAAAAGTACACTAATAAAACTCAGGAAAGAAGAAATAAAAAGTACCCTTAAAACAAGTATTAACTGACTAATCTTGTGTAAATTTGGAAATTGCAGAGGGTAATATTGCATTTGAGATTGTAATACCGACAAGATTGTAGTACAAAAGAGTAGAGCACTAGGCCAAGAATTGAGAAAGCAAGGGAGGTTGCCAAAGGGATCTGTATTCGATTATCTTTGAGTGGGTAGCTCCAAAACCCTCTTGAACAATTGTGACACGGACACACGCAACAAAATCCTGCTAATGCTATGGCGAGCACGGTACTTGAGAGATACACCTGCCAAAACCTATATGGGGATACACCTGCCGTCAGCCAAAACCTACTAAACGAAAGGAACAAAAGTAAACAAATATCCATCGTTGCTTTGTTCGAAGCTAAAAGTTCAGTTGTGCACTTAAACTACATTATATAATGAGAAAGGAATCCTCGAACAGAAGGATGCATCTGTAGATTTCACTAGCGTGAAAGGTAGATATGTGCATCTATGTTGCAGGGCGTCCAGGTAACCCCCCTAGTAACTAAATTGGTTGATATTTAACTTAATGGGACCAGTTGTGAATGGACTCAAATATCAGTTAACTTGGTATTTTCACCCACAACTCATTGTAAGGTGATATGCCTAGAAAATAAGAACTACAACAGTAAAAAAATACACCAATGATGGACCTGCAGGCACTACGCTTAATTGATCCTGGCAATAAAGCTAGCACCACTTGTCTGATACATACAGGATTACGGATACCAAGACCAAACTTGCGGCGATAGGGCGTGAATCCATCAGATTGAATGATCTCTGAGGGCAAAGAGCAAAGCTACCGCCCAAATTCCAAGAAATTCAGAACTGCTGTGCATATTTAACAACCATGGCCTAAATAAAATCCGCTATGAACCTTCGCCGGTCTGGGATTGGATCAACAGGGAAAGGAACAAAGCTACTCACTTGCTGGCCTCGCGAGTGAGGAACTATGGAGATTTCCGTCATTTAGGTTTCGAACCAAGGGGTAATTCTCAAAGTAAATAAATAAATTTCTAGCTACACGCATTGCAGGGAGACGAGGACATTTAGGAGGTGCTGTGGCCATGCGGCGGTGTCGGTGAAGGTGCGGCCCGGTGCAGGCGGTCGTATGATGCTTCACCGCGGCCGACGGAGGAGAAAGCGAGGCGGGCGTGGCGGTGGCGAGCTGGTACTAAGACCTTGCGCCGAGGCGCAGGCGTGAGGCCGAGGCGTCGGCGTCGAAGGCCGAGGCGACGGGCAGCAGCGTCGGGAGAGGAGAGAGGAAGGGATCGAGGCGAGGCGAGGAGAGAGGGATAGGTTTGGGCGGCGGGAGGAGATATGGATGGGGCGGCACAATACTAATGGCGCACCACCCTCGGTGCGCCATAAGTCTATACATACTAATGGCGCACCTGCATGCAGTGCGCCATTAGTTTTTTTTGTTTCGCTTTCGAGCCAGGTTATCTTCCACGACCTGATCGACATCAAGTTCCCTCTACTAGCTTGACTGGTCAGCAGCCAGTTCTCACACCAGGAGGTCTTGGGTTCGATTCCCAGGCTCCACAAATTTTTTATGCATTTAAAATGCTGTTTGATACTTATTTGAGTTTAAATATGTTCAAACTTGTTTAAATCATAACAGTAATATTTTTTTATAAGAAAGTAATAATTTATTTAAAAATATCATCAAACAATAATGCCGGTGGAGCGGGGGAGGTGCGGAAGTGCGGGGGTGTGTGGCGGTTGAGTAGGGGAGGTGCGGGGTCGTGGCGGAGGTTGAGTAGGGAATCGAGGTGCGGGGGTCGGCGGCCGGTGGACGGGGTGCTTTCGGCGAGGGACCGGATCTGGCGAGGTGGGATAGCGATCGAGATGGAGGGATCGAGATCGAGTGTCCATGAAATTTAAAAATATTCATGATAGTTCAAAAAGTGCCCATGAAATACAATCGAGAAATGAAGGCTACGATTTAAATACAATCGATCTTAGCTAGCTATCTATTCACAATCTTCTTGCCCTTCTTTTTCGCAAATGGAGTTCTTCTTTGGAACGGACGTCCTTTAGGTAGGGTGGTCCTGCTTCTTCTTGTGGTGTATGCTGCTACTTCATCATCGTCATCATGTTTGATCCTCGGGTCGCCGTACTTGTCGAAGTCTTGCTCACTGGCTACTCCATCCATTCCGATGATCTTCCTTTCGCCTCTCCTCATGACAACACGACTGGGCTTTGACGGGTCGGTAATGAAGAAGCATTGGTCAACTTGGGAAGCCAGTACCCATGGCTCATTTTTCGCGGTGACGTTTGCGCCCATGGTCTTGGATTTAACCCGGGTATAACCATGGTGGTGAAATACGGTCTTCTTTTAGGGCGCTCTTAGCCCATCGACACGGAACATCGGGACCTTCTCTCGGCATAGCTCAGCTCCCAGATCTCCTCGATCCTTCCGTAGTATCTGTCCTTGTCATTACCGGTGTAGGATTCCATCGTTACCCGGAGTTACGATAACCATCGCTCTTCATGTCCTTGGCCTCGGTGTAGAATGTGTAGCCGTTGATATAAATGCGCCTCATAGGTCATCGAGGTTGTGCTCGGCGCCTGTGACAAGGCGAATATGAGTTGTTCTTCCGTGGAAGAATCCACATGTAAAAGGTGCTGACGGAAGCTTACGCTTGAACCAACGCGTGAAACATGAGTTGTGCTCTTTGATTATATCTCCGTCCGTCCTCTGTTGGCCTCGGTCATTGTACGTCTTCTTAATAAAGGTTTTGTGCTCTACCACCCAAGGATCGACCACGTCTATGTGTTGTAGCGCGACTAGGTTTGCTTTTTCAAAGTCGGCGAGTCGACCCTCTAAGTCGACATGCATTTCGCGGCGACCCTCACGGTGACCCCATCTAGCGAGCCTGCCGAGGTGCCTGTTGACGGGCAGACCAACGGGGTTCTCAATGCCTAGATAATTAGATGCGATGGGAGATGCACTCTTGATTCGAAAAGCCCACTGGCCATACTTCCCTCTGGATGTGACATGTTGCGAACGTATCCTTTGATGACACCATTCATCCTTCGAGCGACATCATGCTTTGTGTAGGAGCGTCGGCCCAAGCTGGATGATATCCTCCACTATATGGACCAGCGGATGCACCATAACATCGAAGAATGCGGGCGGGAAGTACATCTCAAGCTCGCATAGTATCACCACGATCTCTTCACCGTAGCCTTCGGAGTTGCCTCACGCCAATCGACTTCCGAGAGAGATGGCGTCAAAAAGTTGCATAGGCCAAATAGCGTTTCACGGACGTGCGCGTCCTTGATCCTGGTTACTGGCTGGAAGTATCTGAGTAATCAGCACGTGACAGTCGTGAGACTTCATCCCACTGAAAACTTCTGCTTCGCTAGGTCTAGGTATCTGCTTATCTTCCCCGCGTAACCGTAAGGAAGTTTTACTCCTAGGAGGCAGGTGAAAAACTGCTCGATCTCCTCCTGACTTAGAGTGAAGCAGCGGAAGG
The DNA here is from genome assembly GCA_021605145.1 of Aegilops bicornis. Lineage (NCBI taxonomy): Eukaryota > Viridiplantae > Streptophyta > Magnoliopsida > Poales > Poaceae > Aegilops > Aegilops bicornis. The sequence continues at coordinate 672,847,575 of CM038672.1, forward strand.
GTAGTCATTTCCGGTCTTCTTGGCCTTTTGCCTTTGCGGCGACTTTCATCGTGTCTGCTTCGCCTCATCATCATCATCATCATCATCATCATCATCATCATCATCATCATCATCATCATCATCATCATCATCATTAGCATGAAGCTCCTGCCTGATGCCCATTGATTTCAAGTCTGCCCTTGCTTTCGCCCATCTTTGGTCCTCTCTGGCATGTTGAGCAGGGTACCAGCGGACTCTCGCTACGTTCTTCGTGATATGCATGACATCAAGGCTGTGAGGCACACGGTGGATCTTCCAGTACGGCAAGTTCCAGAAAACAGACCTCGTTTTCCATACCTTTAGCAGCGGCTCTGGAGCCTTTCGCTTCTTTCCCGGCTCTGGTGCCTTTTGCTTCTTTCCCGGCAGTGGGTAGTCTTTCCAATTTTTCAACAGCTTGTCTATTTCCTCGCCGCACCTCGTACACGGGCGTTTTCGGGGTTCGGTTTCACCATCGAACAGATCCTTGCGTTTCCTCCACGGGTCATCGTCGCGAAGCCACCTTCGATGTCCCATGAACACGGTTTTCGAAGACCCCGGATCTCTATCTAGGTAGCGTCGTTGTGTCATCCATGCACCTTACGCATCCAGGAAAATCCGTGGACTACCTGCCCGCGAGATATCCGTAACCGAGATAGTCGTGGCAACGTCGTGGCGGTCTGCGGCTCTCATAGGGAAATATTCTTTCTGCGGCGTCCCACGTATTGGCTGGCGTTTTCCACAGCGATGTCAAGCTCCTCTTTCAGCAGCCCGGTCTGATTGATGTCGTTCCACTGGTTGTTTCGGCCCTTCAATTAGCATACTCATGTGAATGTACTTCCTCTTCATGCACAACCGGGGAAAGTTGTACATCCACACAAACACGGGCCAGGTGCTATGTGTGCTTCTCACGGCTGCCAAGCGGATTGACTCCATCGGTGCTCGCGCCCTGACGATGTTCCTTGGATCCTTCCCAAATTCTGGGTCTTGAAGTTCAACGCTTGCCTTGGCTCGCATCCTTAGGGTGACTCGGCATCTTGTCTTTTTATCTATCTCCGGATCATTTGCGTCATCTTCTCGCTTCTTCTCCTCCCTATCCGGCGTGCCAGCAGGAGCTTTGCTACCTTAGGGTCCGCGAAATACCGCTGCAGGCGAGGTGATCGGAAAGTACCACACCACTTTTCGAGGAGCTTTCTTCCTCTTCTTGTATCGAGTGGCGCCGCAAACCGGACATATGGTAGACTCCGCGTGCTCGTCCCGATAAATGATGCAATTGTTCATGCACACATGGTATTTCACGTGCGGTAAATCCAGAGGACACACGATTTTCTTAGCCTCCTGCAAACTGCTCGGGCACTTGTTCCCCTTAGGAAGACGTTTGTGCCAGAATGACATGTTCTCGTCGAAGCATGCGTCGGTCATTTTGTGTTTTACCTTCATCTCCAGAGCCATGAGCGTTACTTTGAGCAGGTATCCTCGGCCTGCATCCTTCATACAATGGAGTAACCGCGTCTAACTCAAGTTGATCCATCTTGGCTTTCTCTCGGGCGGCAGCTCTTGAGTTATTAAATGCGCTTGAGAAGCAGCTCTTGAATATGAGGGTCCTGCACCCAGCCCATCGATGGTCGGCGTCGTAAATGCGCTCCGCCCGGCATCATCATCTTCATGATCATGCCCGTCGTCTGCTCCGGCATCTTCCTCATCATCATGTCCTGCATCTTCTACATGATGACTGTGTATGCAACATCACCCTCGTGATCATCTCACGGGATTCTTCGTCTTCTCGCCCGCCCGAGCCGCGGTGGTTGTCTTGCTGCCCTTCCTCATTTCTTGCCCGGCCCCCATGGACGACTTCGTAGTCATCTTCATCACCTTGCCACCGATAGCCATCCATGAAACCACGCAAGAGCAGGTGGTCCCGCACCTGCCCGGAATCCGCGTCCGCAATAAAGCTCTTTAGCTTGCATCTTCGACACGGACATCTTATCTCCGTCTCGTTCTTTTGAAGCATCTCGGCCTCCACGGACCTCAAAAACCTATCCACGATGCCTTCGGTCATCGTGCGGACCATGGTCGCCTGCGGGGTAGAGCAAAACGATATTTTAGAACCAAGAAAAAATTTGGCATGACTTTCCCTAAAAATAGGACCAAAAAGAATGCTTAATGCCAAAATTCTCGCTGAAAGCGGAAATGAATCAACATTCCGGCAAAATATTGGCAACTATCGCATTTCAAATACCGGTACACCTCCAAACACAAACACATATGCAACACCACAAACATATGCAACACCACGAATATACATAGATGTAGCTAGGCCATAAAAAGTGCATGTGCACATTGTTGTAGGGAGAACAACATAAATATAGCTTCCCCCTTACTTACCTATCAAAACAAGGTAATTTAACCACTTAATTTGAATGAATCTATGGTGGCAATGAGGTGAAAAAGAGGAGGCACCGAGACAAGGAGGAGGTGGAGAGAATGACGTGGGGAGAAAGTGAGTGTGGGTAGGGGAGAGGCTGTCCAAAATATCTTGTTGCTGCCCACTTACTAATGGTGCACCAACTCTAAATGCGCCATTAGTAATCCAGGTTACTAATGGCGCACCTTCTGGTGGTGCGCCATTAGTAGTTTTGCAAAAAAAAACGTACTAATGGCGCCTTTGTTCCTGAAGACGCCATTACCAGATTTAAACTAGTAATGGCGCACGGTGAACAGTGCGCCATTAGTAGTTTTGCAAAAAGGAATAAAAGTATAATAAAAAACAACATTAGTGGCGCACTTTCCGGCAGTGCGCCATTACTAGTTACAACTAGTAATGGCGCCTGAGTCTGAATGCGCCATTAGTATCATTTGGACATGCGCACTAGTTCAAAAAATTGATACTAATGGCGCACCTTGGGCCAGTGCGCCATTAGTAGTTTCAACTCAAATGGCGTATCAGAAGGTGGTGCGCCATTAGTATATACTAATGGCGCACCGCTTGTCTGGTGCGCCATTAGTGTCAATCCCATCTATAGCCCTTTTTCTAGTAGTGCGGGTGGCATCGTCCTCCCCGTTGAAGTCCCACATGGGGTGGCCCCTACATTGGAGCGGCTCCACTCCCCTCATAATGCAGATTGCCATGACTCCAATCATGGTCAATCCGGCATGAAACCGATAACCTTATTCGGCTCATCAAATAGAGGACATCGGTCATTTTCCCTCCGGGGCTCCGAGGGCGCCCGGCTTAAGGCGCTTCTTCAGAGGAGCATTGCTGAACTCCGGAAGGCCGATCCGAACAGGATCCGGCAGCGGGACGTGCTCCGTGTAGAACCATTCCGAAGGCCAGTGTTCGGACGCCTTCTTCGGGGTTCCTGATAGGTATCCAGTCCGGCGATGCGCCATAGCTCGGCTCCGCCCACTTGATATATTGACCCCTCATAAGAACGGGGTACTAGGCAGAATAATTTCTTCCACAGCCCGAAATGAGCCTCGACGCCCAAGAACAGTTCCCAAAGGGCCATGAAGCCCGCGATGTGCAAAATGGAGGCAGGCGTAAGGTGGTGCAACTGGAGGCCGTAGAACTCCAAGAGCCCCCGGAGAAACGGATGGATTGGAAATCCGAGTCCTCTTACTAGATAAGAGATGAAGCATACCAGCTCTCCTTTAGAGGGATCGGGGACACTCTCCGCTTGCTTTCCGCCCTTGTAGGTGGCAAGTCCGGCTCGAACTGGAACCAAGAAGGCCGGGGGAAGGAATCCCTTGGTTTGGAGTATAACTAGATCGCCATGCGGGGCTGAGCATCTCTCCCAATTTCAGTGAGAAATTTGGGGCCTTGAGGAAGGAGGAGCAGCGTCGACTGTCCATGATGGAATGGGCTTTGGTCAGAGGTGCTCCCATGAAAGCTCGCGAAGGGGGGATGGTGTGACTCAGATCTAGATCCTCGCCGCTTTTATAGGCAGCTCATTTGCGCAGCTAGGGGGGTAAGTGTAAAAATAACCTGGCGTTTTTGATTCAATCAAACACCTGGAAGATGGCCATTATTGGGCGGAGAAGCCAAGGAGCGCAGCATTTATCGAGCGGACACTATTAAACAAGTATATGGAATTTGGAGAAGAACCCGCCTCGCAATGCCGAAGACAATCAACGCGCCGGACTCATCGTCATTGAAGCCTGGTTCGGGGGCTAATGAGGGAGTCCCGGATTAGGGGGTGTCCGGATAGCCGAACTATCACCGTTGGCCGGACTCCTAGACTATGAAGATACAAGATTGAAGAATTCGTCCCGTGTCTAGATGGGACTTTCCTTGGCGTGGAAGGCAAGCTTGTTGATACGGATATGTAGATCTCCTACCATTGTAACAGACTCTGTGTAACCCTAACCTATCCGGTGTCTATATAAACCGGAGGGTTTTAGTCCGTAGGACGAACAACAATCATACCATAGGCTAGCTTCTAGGGTTTAGCCTCCTTGATCTCGTGGTAGATCTACTCTTGTACTACCCATATCATCGGTATTAATCAAGCGGGAGTAGGGTATTACCTCCATCAAGAGGGCCCGAACACAGGTAAAAACATCGTGTCTCTTGTCTCCTATTACCATTCGCCTAGACGCATACGATTCGGGACCCCCTACCCGAGATCCGCCGGTTTTGACACCGACAGTGTGGTTGGCTGGTTTTTGGGGGTGCCATGTATTTAGCACGAGCGATCGAGTATTCGGTCCAGATTGGACGGGCCCTAGGTATTTCTTTTGAATGGCTTCTTCCGCTGACCGGGTTTAGAGCCTCTTAATCCAGCATTGACTGCCGTATCTTCAGCATTATCGCCGTTAATGCGGCGCTTGTGCTTGTTGCGACGCGACCTGCCATTGCTGTCCTTGGTATCCGAACTACCAGGGTTTTTGGTCAAGTTGTTGCTACGAGCTTGCCAGCTGTCCTCTCCCGCGCAAAAGCGGGTCATGAGCGCGTTGTGAGGGCTGCCATGGATTTGGCTTTTCTGTCCTAGGTGCCGGGCAAGCCACTCGTCGCGGATATTATGTTTAAAGGCTGCAAGGGCCTCTGCATCCGGGACGATCAACGATTTGATTTTTCTTGGTTAGGAACCGTGTCCAATTGTCGGGCCGATTCTTACGGCTATTGAATTATGTGCATTTGAGGTCATCGGCGTGCGGTGGTCGCACATATGTGCCCTGGAAGTTATCAAGGAATGCGGCTTCGAGGTCCTCCCAACAACCAATTGATTCTGGCGGCAAGCTGTTAAGCCAATGCCGAGCTGGTCCTTTAAGCTTGAGTGGGAGGTATTTGATGGCGTGTAGATCATCACCGCGGGCCATGTGGATATGGAGGAGGTAGTCCTCGATCCAAACCGCAGGATCTGTTGTGCCATCGTATGATTTGATGTTCTGGGTTTGAAACCCTCGGGATTTGATGATCCATCACTTCGTCGTGAAGCATAGTGGGTGTGCGGCGCCTCTATATTGAGCTATATCACGACGCAGCTCAAATGAGATTTGTCTACTGTGTTCGGCCCGGCCGGAATTGCTGTATCTGGCGTGACGGTTATCATCACGTGTCGTGGGGCGCCCACGCGATCCATAGATCAATCTTGTTTGCCTTGCCTTGTCCTCCAATATGTCTCGCAGGTCTGGCGTGTTTCCCCGTGCCTTGGTACTTCTCGAGCGACGCCGGAGTGCGGCTTGAATGGAGGGTCTAGAGGCCTCTCTGTCGCGACCACGGGGTGGCCGGTCGGCCACATCATGCGCTGGTGATGTAGGTTTGGGTGCTGCTTCCTCTAATTGGGGTAGCAGCCTGCGTTCAGGGTATCTCTTGGAGGGTGTTTGAGTTCATACTCTTGGCTGCAAGGACTTCAGTCCATCTGTCAGCCTAGCAGGTCTTGGTCAGCTCTAAGCTGCTGCTGCTTTTCTTGAGGCTGCTTGCCGTGGCCATAAGCCTGCGTTTGAAGCGCTCTGTTGGCGGGATCCTTAGGCACGACAAATTAAATCGTCGTCGAGGCTTGCCTATTCTTGGAGGAGGCATATAATTATCGTCCTCCACCTCCACTGTCTGCCGCTCTATTATGAGGGCTGGCTTCTCCCTCCTCTTGTGATGAATCCTGCTTTGGAGGGGTTGTCTTGACCTTGTCCGGGTGTTATTATCTCCCGTGCCGGAATCACCGTTTTTGCTGTGGCGGGATTTAGAGCGGTGCCGCTGACGCCGGCGCTTGGGCTGCTTCTTGGAGGGGTCATCCTCCGCTTTTCCGTCGCCGTTCCCATCTTTTGGGATGTCCACCATGTATATGTCGTATGACGAGGTGGCCTTCCAGTGCCACAGGCGCTGGTTCTTGGTCGTCTCGGCATCGTCGTCCATACCGTCGATGTCTTGAGTCGAAGTCGAGCATGTCGGTTAAATCATCGACGGTGGCTACAAAGTGGGTGGTGGGTGGGTGTTGAATTTCTTCGTCGTCCGCATCCCAACCTTCACGACCGTAGTCGGCCAGGGCTCTCGAGATAAAGAGAGAGACTTTAGTGAATTCGGGATGTCGCCAAGGGGCGAGTCTTTGAAAAGATGTTCGCGATGAACTCCATGACCGGCGTAATCGGATTCGATTGGCAGGGGCGCGGAGGGTTAAGTAGTCCGGAGAGAGGAGTCCGGCGCCTTGGAGTCACGGTCTTCGCAAAGGACAGGGATGGAGTTCGGCTCAATCGTCGTAGAGATCGTAGCCCCCGAGGCGGTGTCCAACCACTCGTCCTCGATCGGGGGGGTCGGCTCCGAGCTAAGGGTCGGAGCGGACTCTAGTGCGGCTTCCAAGGCATTGTTCGGCGGCAGAGCTAGATCATGCCCATCGAGACAGTGCGGCACGCTTGGCTGTGGCTCGAATCCGTCGAATATCAAGTCTCCGCGGATGTCGGCCGTGTAGTTCAAACTCCCAAATCTGACACGATGGCGGGCGTAGCTTCGATCTCCTCGGATGGCGGGTGAATTGGCCCGTAGTGCAAAGCCGCCGAATACGAAGACCTGTCCGGGGAGAAAAGTCTCACCCTGGACTGCGTCGTTGTTGATGATCGAAGGAGCCATCGGGCCTAAAGACGACGACACAGAGGAACTCTCAATGAAAGCACCAATGTCGGTGTCAAGACCGGCGGATCTCGGGTAGGGGGTCCTGAACTGTGCGTCTAGGCGGATAGTAACAGGAGACAAGGGACACGTTGTTTTTACCCAGGATCGGGCCCTCTCGATGGAGGTAAAACCCTACTCCTGCTTGATTAATATTGATGATATGGGTAGTACAAGAGTAGATCTACCATGAGATCAGAGAGGCTGAACCCTAGAAGCTAGCCTATGGTATGAATGTTGTTAGATCCCTACGGACTAAAACCCTCCGGTTTATATAGACACCGGATAGGGTTAGGGTTACACGGAGTCGGTTACAATGGTAGGAGATCTACATATCTGTATCGCCAAGCTTGCCTTCCACGCCAAGGAAAGTCCCATCCTTACACGGGACGAAGTCTTCAATCTTGTAACTTCATAGTCCAGGAGTCCGGCCAACGATGATAGTTCGGCTATCCGTACACCCCCTAATCCAGGACTCCCTCACTCTACCTATAGTTTTACTAGTTCATATACACGTATCATTATATTGAAAATACATAAAATTCACTTTTCATATTTACATCCTTATTTTTGTTGTTGTTTTCCCTCCCAGCGCTGATTTTTTTACCAGTCGTTTTCCCTTAAACCAACTCAATTGTCCCACGTCTTATTTGCTTACAAAAACAAAACAATTTTTTTTGGCAAATCAATAAGTTCTTAAAAAGTGTTTATCATTTCGGGATTACAAAAGTTCGGACTCCACCAAAATATGTAAAATAAGGTTGAATTTTTGACCGTGGTCCTGGGCAGAAAATGGGCTGTAATAAATTACTTATAAGAATTAGCAAATGGGCTGCAAATTATTAAAAAATAGCAAATGGGCTCTATGTTGTCTGCCACAGATTTGGAGGCTGACTTGTGGGCGTACTAAGTTCATGCGTACACAAGGTTTATCAAAAAAGAAACTTAGTCAACAATCGACTCTACCAGCGTCAGACCGCTAGATACCAATCTAACGGCAATCGTGCTTCTTCAGTCTCTGATCTTCACCTTGACCGCCCAAACCAGCGCCGTCGGAACCGCCTGCTCCCGCCTCCTGTGGCCAGCTGTGCTGCCAGGCAGGCCTCATGGCCCCATCATATACTCGCATCCCTGGCCTGTCTATCCCTCTACTCACCCACACCTCCTGTTATTTTCCAGCAACGGCAGCCGAACCAGTCAACCCTCGTACTCTCCACCGCGTGGGTAGCCACTGCCATGCCTTCCCCGGCTCTATGTCGTTCCCTTCGTAGGCCTCGCCATCGTCCACCGACCTGGTGCTCTCGGTGAGGCATGGTCAACATGGTCAACGAACGATATCCATCAGAAGTGGACTATACGTGGAGAGGCTGACAGCTGGATCCACGGCCACACACCACAAAATGACTCCTTATTACACGCAAAATAATGATTCCTCCACTTGACATCTGGGACCCACCAGAAGGGCCTCTTTTTTTCGCGAAAAAAACGTTCACTCCCCTGACAGGTCGGATCTACCAACTATATCTTCGCATGCAAGGAAGTGCCTCCTTATTGCGCACGAAAAAATGAATACCCCCTACCAGCTGGGACCCATCACTGTGGGAGGCTGACTTGTGGGCCTACTAAGTTGACGGGGACGGAGGGCTTTGTCAACTTAGTCAGTATGAACGATTCTAGCTCAAGTGACTGTACGATGTCCATCCAATGGCCTTAGTGCTTCTTCAACCTCTGGTCTTCTTGCTCCAGCCGCCCAAAGCAGCGCTGGTCATGCCGCCTGCTCCTGCCTCCCGTGGGCCAGCTGTGCTACCATGGAGGCCTCACCGCCCCATACTACTCCCACGGCTGGCCGGGCCATCCCTCCACTCACCCACACCCCTGTTATTCATGGGCGGCAGCAGCCTCACACCTTGACCGAACTAGTGAACCCTCGTACTCCTCTCCGCGTGGGCATCCACTACCGCATCTTCCCCGGCTCCGCGTCGTCCCCTTCCTAGGCCTTGTCATCATCCACCGCCTTGGTGGTCTCGGCACGGCGCCGTGGTCAATGTGGTCAATGACCGACTTCCATCGGAAGAGTACTATACATTGAGAGGCTGACAGCTGGGTCCATGGCCACAGCCTAGTTTTTTTATGATTTGCCATGTAAGTCACTTTGTCAGGCCTATTGGGCTGCAAATCTTTCAAGACGAGAAGAGCTTCATTTGGCTTGCCAAGAAAATGGCCTATTAGTAATGAGAAATGGGTTGTACATTTTTAAAACACATCAAACCGGCAATTAGTTTCAATTTTCTTTTATCATTTCGAGATTTTAAATTGCATTGATTTTATGCGTGGACAATTTGTTGGATTTTATATTGATATACATTTATTTTAAAAATCAGTTTGAATGTGACTCAAAGTTTCATGATTAAAAAAGTTCGGACCGCACCGACATCTGCAAAATTTCATATGATTTTTTAACCGTGGCCACAATATGGGTTGTAATGCTAACAAAAAGAATATGGGCTCCAAAAAAACCTTAAGAATTAGCAAATGGGTTGTAAATTATTAGAAATAATGGCAGATGGGCAGTATGATGTTTTCCGCAGATTTGAGGCTTTCCTAAAAAAGGTTGATGCACAAGCAGTTACTGTTGGATGTCCATCCAACGGCCGTCGTGCTTCTTCAATCTCTGCTCTTCCTGCTCTAGCCGCTCAAACAAGCGCCGGCGGGACTGCCTGCTCCCTCCTCCCTTGATGGCTTTGTCTTTGCCGCTGCAGAGCCTCACCGCCCACCGTACTTCCCAACGCTGGCCTAGCCATCCCTCTACTCACCCACACCTTTGTTATTCTTGGCTGACGGCAGACGATAAACCCTAAATGACAGTCTTACTCCCCTCCGGTTGGGAAACAACTGCCGAGTCTTCCCTGCCTCCGTGTCGTTCCCTTCCTAGGCCTCGCCGTCGTCCACCGCCCTGGTGCTCTCGGCGCGGCCTGGTCAACGTGGTCAACGACCGACATGCATCTGAAGTGGACTGTACATGGAGAGGCTGACAGCTGGGTCCACGGCCGCACGCAAGGAAATGCCTCCTTATTACGCGCAAAATAATGATTCCTCCACCTGACATCTCGGACCCACCGAAAGGGCCTCTATATTTTGCGAAAAAAACATTACCGCCGCTGACAGGTTGGACCCACCAACTATATCTTCGCATGCAAGGAAGTGCCTCCTTATTACGCACAAAAAAATGAATACTCCCCTGCTAGCTGGGACCCAATATAGTGGCAGGCTGACTTGTGGGCCTACTAAGTTGACGGGGACGGAGGACTTTGTCAACTTAGTCAATATGCATGATTCTAGCTCCAGTGACCGTACGATGTCCATCCAACGGCCGTAGTGCTTCTTCAACCTCTAGTCTTCTTGCTCCGGCCGCCCAAACCAGCGCAGGTCGTGCCTTGTGCTCCTGCCTCCCGTGGACGGTTGTGATCCGGCGGAGGCCTCACCGCCCCTTACTACTCCCACCACTGGCCAGGCCATCCCTCTACTCACCCACACCCCCTGTTATTCTGCGGCGATGGCAGCCTCACACCACAGCGAACCAGTGAACCCTCATACTCCTCTACGCGTGGGCATCCACTGCCGCGTCTTGCCCGGCTCCGCGTTGTCCCCTTTCTAGGCCTCGTCGTCGTCCACCGCCCTGGTGCTCTCGGCGCGGCGTGGTCAACGTGGTCAAGGAACGGCTTCCATCGGACGTGGGTATGCGTGGAGAGGCTGACAACTGGGTCCACGGCCGCAGCAAGGAAGTGCCTCCTTATTACAAGCAAAATAATTATTCCTCCACCTGACAGCGGGGACACACCGGACGGGCCACCGTATTTCGTGAAAAAACATTTCCCCCTGACTGCTGGGACCCACCAGCTACATCTTCGCAGGCAAGGAAGTGCCTGACTGTCGGGACCCACCTGGTCGAAGCGTACGTAGCGTTGTCATTCTGGTCGCAAATGTGTACGTACATACTGGTCGTAGTAGAGGCGCGCACGTGTCTTAGTAGAGGCGTGCACATAGCATGTACACATACGTATAGCGGCCAGTGTGCAAGAAAGAAAATACGGCCACGTATGTACATACGGGCAGGGTATTGAACGACTACTTTCGGCGCATCACATTATGGCGGGGCTCGTGTACATGGCTGGGTCGGAACGGAGAAACTGCGTCGTCGTGTTCATGGGGAGCCAACCGGTGGGTCAAAAGCAGAATGCGTCGTCGTGTTCGCCGGGAGGCTTGGGCGGAACAACCCGATGGAAGCGAGGCTGGCGTCGCAGAACGGAGGAAACGGCCTTGTGTTCGACCGACCACGTTCGGAACGGGATCTTGTTCATCGGGAGGGGTCTGGCATACCGCAAAACGGAGGAAACAGACCTCCTACGGTCGAAATGGGGGTCCTGTTGATCGGGAGGGTTGTGGCGTACCGCAAAAGCAGAGAAGCAGATTTGTGTTGGAGCGCTACGGTCCGAAAGCAGGGGATCTTGTTCATCAGGAGGAGTGTGGCGCATCGCAAAACGAGACTCCACGGGATCTGTTCATCTCCACCGTCGACCCCCTCCGGCCTCCACAGACTCTTTGTTCATCCACCGTCGACCTCCTCCGGCCTCCACTGCATTTGTTCATCCACGGGCTCCTGTTCATCCAGCCTCCACCGCCCGCTACTCCACCGGCTACTGTTCAACCAGCCCTCTCCACGGGCTCCTGTTCAACCACCCCTCCACGGGATACTGTTCATCCATCCCTCCACCATCTACTATTCATCCAGCCCTCCACGGGGTGGTCCTGTTCATCCAGCCCTCCACGGGGTCCTATTCATCCAGCCCCAACCGGCTCGACCGATCGGGGTCCTGTTCAGCCAGAGGCAACACCACGGGGTCCTGTTCATCCACCCCCACCGGGACTGTTCATCCAAACCCCCCAGCAACGCTCACTGCTCATCCAGAGACAGCATCGATCGGCTTCAGTTAGCAGCAGTAGCAAAGGAATCGCTCGATCGGGTTCAGTTAACAGCCGTCGATCGATCGCTCGGGTTCAATAACGCGTAGCCTGCAGTGCAATCGCTTGGGTTCAATTAGAGCCCAACGCCTCGCTCGGGTTCAGTTAGAGCCCAACGCCTTACACCCGCAGCGTGCGTGTCACGAGAAAGCAGCGCATCGCTCGGCCTCGACCACCCACCGTAACCGGGAACACCCCGGTATTTTCCTCGCCCTCGCTTCTACCATGTTTTTTTCCGTCATGGACGTCCCAAAGAAGTAGGACCCCACCACATCTATGATGATACAAGGTTTTGTCACAATTATCGGCATAGAAGTGTCATAAGTATGATAGAAAAAAATTTCGTTCGGGACAAAATGTCACGGATGTGTCTTTTTTTTGTAGTTAATGGTGGCAAAATTAACAGTAGTAGTTTTGTAGTAATTATAACAGTGGCAACGGAAAAGTAACCAAGCAAAGAGCAATATGTGAAAAGCTCATAGGCATTGGATCAGTGATGGAGAATTATGTCGGATGCGATTCCTCATGCAATAGTTATAACATAGGGTGACACAAAACTAGCTCCAGTTCATCAATGTAATGTAGGCATGTATTCCGAATATAGTCATACGTGCTTATGGAAGAGAACTTGCATGACATCTATTGTCCTACCCTCCTGTGGCAGCGGGGTCCTATTGGAAACTAAGGGATATTAAGGCCTCCTTTTAATAGAGTACCAGACCAAAGCATTAACACTTAGTGAATACATGAACTCCTCAAACTATGGTCATCACTGGTAAGTATCCCGATGATTGTCACTTCGGGGTTAACGGATCATAATACATAATAGGTGACTATATACTTGCAAGATAGGATCAAGAACTCACATATATTCATGAAAACATAATAGGTTTAGATCTGAAATCATGGCACTCGGGCCCTAGTGACAAGCATTAAGCATAACAAAGTCATAGCAACATCAATCTCAGAACATAATGGATACTAGGGATCAAACCCTATCAAAACTAACTCGATTACATGGTAAATCTCGTCCAACCCATCACCGTCCAGCAAGCCTACGATGGAATTACTCATGCATGGTGGTGAGCATCATGAAATTGGAGATAGAGGAAGGTTGATGATGACGATGGCGACGGGTTCCCCTCTCCGGAGCCCCGAACGGACTCCAGATCAGCCCTCCCGAGAGAGATTAGGGCTTGGCGGCGGCTCCGTACCATAAAACACGATGAATCATTCCCTCTGATTTTTTTTCTCCCCGAACGTGAATATATGGAGTTGGAGTTGAGGTCGGTGGAGCTCCAGGGGGCCCTCGAGGCAGGGGGGCGCGCCCCCACCCTAGTGGACAGGTTGTGGGCCCTTTGGCCTTGATTCTTTCACCAGTATTTTTTATATATTCCAAAAATATTCTCCGTGAAGTTTCAGGTCATTCCGAGAACTTTTATTCTGCACAAAAATAACACCATGGCAATTCTGCTGAGAACAGCGTCAGTCCAGGTTAGTTCCATTCAAATCATGCAGTTAGAGTCCAAAACAAGGGCAAAAGTGTTCGGAAAAGTAGATACAATGGAGACGTATCAACTCCCCCAAGCTTAAACCTTTGCTTGTCCTCAAGCAATTCATTTTAAACTGAAAGTGATAAAGAAAAACTTTTACAAACTCTTTTTGCTCTTGTTGTTGTAAATATGTAAAGCCAGCATTCAGGTTTTCAGCAAAGGTTATGAACTACCATATTCACAATAACATTTAGGTATCATGTTTACTCATATCAATGGCATAATCAACTAGCGAGCAATAGTAATAAATCTCGGATGACAACACTTTCTCAAAACAATCATAATATGATATAACAAGATGGTATCTCACTATCCCTTTTTGAGACAGCAAAACATAAATGCAGAGCACCTCTGAAGATCAAGGACTGACTAAACATTATAATTCATGGTAAAAGAGATCCAGTCATAGTCATACTCAATATAAACTAATAGTAATGCATGCAAATCACAGCGGTGCTCTCTAACTGGTGCTTTTTAATAAATGGATGACGACTCAACATAAAAGTAAATAGATAGGCCCTTCGCAGAGGGAAGCAGGGATTTGTAGAGGTGCCAGAGCTCGATTTTTGAAACAGAGATGAATAATATTTTGAGCGGCATACATTCATTGTCAACATAACAACCGAGAGATCTCGATATCTTCCATGCTACACACATTATAGGCGGTTCCCAAACAGAATGGTTAAGTTTATACTCCCCCACCACCAACAAGCATCAATCCATGGTTGGCCCGAAACAATGGGTGCCTCCAACTAACGACAGTCTTGGGGGAGTTTTGTTTGCTATTATTTTGATTTGATTTGAGCATGGGACTGGGCATCCCGGTGACCAGCCATTTTCTCATGAGTGAGGAGCGGAGTCCACACCTCTTGAGAATAACCCGCCTAGCATGGAAGATACAGACAACCCTAGTTGATACATGAGCTATTCGAGCAAACAAAACAGAATTTCATTTGAAGGTTTAGAGTTTGGCACATACAAATTTACTTGGAGCAGCGGTAGATACCGCATATATAGGAAGGTATGGTGGACTCATATGGAATAACTTTGGGTTTTATGGAAGTGGATGCACAAGAAGTATTCCCGCTTTGTACAAGTGAAGGCTAGAAGAAAACTGGGAAGCGACCAACTAGAGAGCGACAACAGTCATGAACATGCATTAAAATTAATAAACATTGAGTGCAAGCTTGAGTAGGATATAATCCACCATGAACATAAATATCGTGGAGGCTATGTTGATTTTATTTCAACTACATGTGTGAACATGTGCCAAGTCAAGCCACTTGAATCATTCAAAGGAGGATACCACCCTCTCATACCACATCACAACCATTTTAATAGCATGTTCGCACGCAAGGTAAACCATTATAAACTCCTAGCTAATTAAGCATGGCATAAGCAACAATAATCTCTAATTATCATTGCAAACATGTTTCATTCATAATAGGCTGAATCAGGAATGATGAACTAATCATATTTACGAAAAACAAGAGAGGTCGAGTTCATACCAGCTTCTCTCATCTCAATCAGTCCATCATATATCGTCATTATTACCTTTCACTTGCACGACCGAACAGTGTGGATGATTGAGGGAGTCCTGGACTAAGGGGTCCTCGGGTGTCCGGCCTGTTATCCATGGGCCGGACTGATGGGCTGTGAAGACATGAAGGCCGAAGACTGTACCCGTGTCCGTATTGGACTCTCCTTGGCGTGGAAGGCAAGCTTGGCGACCGATTATGAAGATTTCTTCTTACGTAACCGACCCTATGTAAACCCTAGATCCCCCCGGTGCCTATATAAACCGGAGGGGGGTAGTACGGAAAGGGGATATTCATTACTATAGTCATACATGCTAGGCTTCTAGGGTTTAGCCATTATGATCTCGTGGTAGATCAACTCTTGTAACACTCATATTCATCAAGATTAATCAAGCAGGAAGTAGGGTATTACCTCCATAGAGAGGGCCCGAACCTGGGTAAACATCGTGTCCCCCGTCTCCTGTTACCATCAATCCTAGACGCACAGTTCGGGACCCCCTACCTGAGTTCCGCCGGTTTTGACATCACTGGTATTTTCATTCTGTCGACGAAAGGTTTGATGGCCCCTTCGATCGTCTATAGTGACGATGTCTAGGGAGAAACTTTCCTCCGCAGACAGATTTTTGTGTTCGGCGGCTTCGTACTGCGGGCCAACTCACTTGGCCATTTGGAGCAGACTGATAGCTACGCCCCTAGCCACCAGGTCAGATTCGGAAGCTTGAACTACGTCGCGGACATCCGTGGAGACTTGATCTTCAACGGATTTGAGACTGCAGCGATTGCTCCCCTTCGCCCCGATGAACATGACTTAAACCTATCATCGGATCACATCTAGGAGACGATTCATGTCACTGCAACAGCCTTAGAACCAGAGCAAATCGTACCATCCAAAGCCATAGAGTCCGCGGCGCTGGAGCCGCACACAGACTCAACACCCTGTAATATTTGCGTTAACAGAACTTCGGACTCATCTCCGGCTATAAGTTCCAGACCGTGTACGCCTCTGGACACCGAACTAGATCGGTTATCGATCTTCGAATTCGGCACCGCAGAGTTTTCCAGCACTCACCTTTGGGCGATGTGTTGAACTCTTTAAAGAATTTGTCCTTGGAGAAGGACTCGCAGCCAAACTATGTTCGGTTCAAGTTAGAGGCTGATGATGGGGAATTTTTCTTCCCACCCGCCACCCACTTCATAGCTATCGTCGAGGACTTAACCGACGAGCTCGATTATCAACCAGAAGACATCAACGTATGGATGACGATGCCGACAAGGAGCAAGGCCAATACTCGTCATTCACTGGACGTTGGATGGCCACCTCTTCGTACGACGTGTACATGGTTGATACACCTAAAGGATCTGGCGACGACAAAGAAGAGCCAGATGCGAATAAACCCTCTGAGACGCAGTCCAGGCGCCGACGCCCTAAACACCGCACTAAGTCACATCGCTCAAAAGAAGGCAACACCGGCACCGGAGAAAATAGTACTCCGGGCAACACTGAAAACAATGAAGACCCTGTCGGGGCCGCATCCGAACAAGAGGAGCAAGACAACGGGCGCGTTAAACCTGATAAACAGGCCACACCCAATGACCCGGATGATGATAGTTATCGTCCACCCTCCAAGGATGATGAGAGCCTTGGCAATGAGGACCTCATCCTGCCTGAGGCACCCCTCGAGCAGGAACGCTTTAAGCGCCAGCTCATAGCTACTGCAAAAATCCTAAAGAAAAAGCAGCAGCACCTCCAAGCAGATCAAGACGTACTCATCGATAGATGACCGATGTCCTGGCAGCCGAAGAATACGGCCTCAAGCGCACAGCCAAGAGTTACCCAAA
Source organism: Aegilops bicornis (assembly GCA_021605145.1). Lineage (NCBI taxonomy): Eukaryota > Viridiplantae > Streptophyta > Magnoliopsida > Poales > Poaceae > Aegilops > Aegilops bicornis. The sequence continues at coordinate 672,864,638 of CM038672.1, forward strand.
ACGCAGACTCCTACCTCAGTTCGATGAGGAGGCACTAGATCCCATACCTCCCCCGCGCAATGCGGACCGTCCACCACGTGGCCAGGATAGTACGGCGGACCGACCACCCCGCGGTCGGGATAAAACGGCAACTCAGGCCGAACAACAGCCTGCCCCGCCGCCTCGCAAAAACAGGGAAAGAACAACTCAGGACCATACATACGACCTTCGGCAGGAATTGGACAGTAGAGCAGGACACACAAGAACAATCTACGGATCGCAAGGACGCTTCCCTACTCGGGATGACAGCTACCTATTCGGACGTGACAAACTTAATCACACCCAGGCCGATAACCGCAGACAGACTTCATCGGAGGTGCGCCGTGATGCGAGCCGCTATAGAGGCGCCGCACACCCTCTCAGTTACACAGAAGAGGTGTTGGATCACGAATTCCCCGAGGGGTTCAACCCCGTCAATATGGAATCATACGAAGGAACAACCGATCCCGCAGTGTGGATCGAAGATTTTATTCTCCACATCCATATGGCCAGAGGAGATGAGCTCCATGCTATCAAGTACCTCCCACTAAAGCTCAAAGGACCAGCTCGACACTGGCTAAACAGCCTGCCTGAAAATTCCATCGGCAGCTGGGAGGACTTGGAAGAAGCTTTTCTTGACAACTTCCAAGGCACTTATGTCCGGCCACCTGACGTTGATGACTTAAGTCACATAGTTCAACAACCTGAAGAGTCCGCCAGAAAATTCTGGACTAGGTTCCTAACCAAAAAGAACCAGATCGTCGACTGTCCGGATGTCGAACTCCTAGCGGCCATTAAACATAGCATCCGTGACAAATGGCTCACACGCCACCTCGGCCAAGAAAAGCCGAGGTCCATGGTAGCCCTCACGACACTGATGACCTGCTTTTGCGCGAGAGAGGATAGTTGGCCAGCTCGCAGTACAAACACAGCCAATGAAGCAGGCCCCTCCGAGGCCAAAAATAGCACAGGCAAGCTCCGGCGCAACATACACAAACGTCGGAGCAATGGCGATAACACCGATGACACCTCAGTTCACGCCGGATTCAGTGGCTCCAAGTCCGGCCAGCGAAAGAAGCCCTATAAAAGGAACGGCGGAGGACCATCCATCTTGGACCGCATACTCGATCGTCCGTGCCAGATACATGGCACCCCAGACAAACCAGCCAACCATACCAACAGAGATTGTCGGGTCTTTAAGCAAGCCAGCAAGGTAAAGAGCGGAAACAAGGAAGGGGAATCCCAGAGCGAGGACGATAACGAGGAGCCTCGACAGCCGAACACTGGGGGCAGAAGAAATTCCCGCATCAAGTCAAAACGGTGAACATGATATATGCTACACCCATCCCCAAAAGAGAGCGCAAGCGCGTACTTAGGTATGTCTATGCGGTAGAGCTAGTCGTCCCAAAATTCAAACCATGGTCATCATTCCCGATCACCTTTGATCGTCGTGATCATCCAACTAGCATCCGTCATGGCGGTTCGGCCGCATTGGTACTCGACCCAATCATCGACGGATTTCACATGACACGAGTCCTAATGGACGGTGGTAGCAGCCTTAACCTGCTCTATCAGGATAGAGTATGCAAAATGGGCATTAATCCCTCACGAATCAAGCCCATCATAACTACCTTTAAAGGAGTTATACCAGGCGTAGAGGCCCGTTGTACGGGCTCAATCACACTGGAGGTGGTCTTCAGTTCCCCGGATAACTTCCGAAGCGAAGAGCTAATTTTCGATATCGTCCCCTTCCGCAGCGGCTACCACGCACTGCTCGGACGAACCGCGTTCGCCAGATTCAACGCGGTGCCACATTATGCTTATCTCAAGCTCAAGATGCCTGGTCCATGTGGCGTCATTACAGTACATGGAAACACGGAACGTTCCCTCCGTATAGAGGAGCATACCGCAGCCCTTGCAGCAGAAGTACAGAGCGGCCTTCTCAAGCGGCACCATAATCCGGCCGCCGAGCCCCTGTACATCGTTAAGAAGGTTCGGACTACACTGCAATAGGGCAGCTCGGTTCATCAAGAGCCGAATTAGTCAATTAGTGCTCCGTCCCAGCCCCGATGAGGAAAGGGCATCCGTACCGCGCATACATAATTTCGCACTCAGAACCCCATGGGTACCGACGGAGGCATAACTCGCGAGCGATCCACTGTGCGGCTTGAACAACCCTGGGATTCACATGCTTTTACTTTTTCTTTTTATTATTACGGGTTTTTTCTCTTTTCGAGGTCTATGCGGTTGACCCACCTGCAGAACACACCAAGGAGGCAAGGAGCTCTGGCATACAAGGGAATCCCCAGGTGGTCTATACTAAACGATTGCCATACTTGTTTTGCATACCCGCACGCAGCTCGCCTTTGGTTGCGGCACGTTAAATAGCTTTACTTGCTTATCGCATTACTTGCACAAAGTATGCCTCGACGTACTAATTACATCACTATGGTGAAAAAATGGTGGTGTCAGCTTATTACTTAAATTTTCCTGTTTCCTCACCTTTGTATATATAACTTATTGCACACGTACACCATGGTACGTATTACTACGCCAGGGGCTTCATTACACCCAACATCACGGCAATAAAAGTCCGAACACTTTTTCAGTACAGTTCGACACCCCGAACTTATAACATTAGTTGCATCGGCTCCGAATCATGTCTTTGGTCAATAGTTGGGTTGCCCGGCTCCTGTGCTTACTAACTTATGTTCCATTATATCAGCTAGGGTAGTAAAGGGACAACTACTGCTATTGTGTCACGGTTCTTCCGGACGAGCACCTCAGTAGAGAAAGCCAAAAACTGAGTGTCATGATGCGGTGGGAGTTGGACAGCTGTTCGAGAGGTTCCAAATCGTTACATATTTTTTCCGCTTCTTGCGAAGAATCGGTTCCTCTGATTAGGCGTGTACAGCGCCCCTAGTTCGGCCTTCCGAATACCAAGGGCTTCGCCAATTTTCTTAATTGTCAAACTCCTATGGCTAAGTGAGGGCGGTAAAGGCCGCATACTCTGATTTCCTTGTTTGTTGCGCTAAACACCTCCTTTAAGGACCAAAATGTGTAGTAAAGAGTGTTTAGATTTATCCCAAACACCCCCGTACTATCTACGTGGGGGCAGAAGTCGACGACTAGTCAAACCTCAGATTTCATAAACGGCCGCACAAGAGGTTAAATGTAAATCGCAAACATTATAATACATAACATCATTGTTCAATATTACAGGACAGGATAATACAAATGTTCTCATGGGAATATGATATCCTTCGAACATTGCTCCGCCACAAGGCGGGACCCCTCCAGGACACCATCAAAATAGAGCTCGGGTCGACGATGCTCCTTGCCCTCTGTCGGCCCCTCGGTCATCAGCTTCGTGGCATCCAGCTTTGCCCAATGCGTCTTGACGCGGGCAAATGCCATGCGCGCACCTTCAATACAGACTGACCGCTTCACGGCTTCGAGCTGCGGACAGGCACTTACAAGCCGCTTAATAAGACCGAAGTCGCTGCTAGGTATAGGCTCGGGAGGCCACAGCCAGACTATCAGGTCCTTCATGGCTAGCTCTGCCGACCTGTGCAGCTCGGCCAACTGCTTTAGCTGGTCGCTGAAGGGCACCAGATGTTCGGGTCCAAGATATTGGGACCAGAATAGCTTCTCCATAGACATCCCTTCTTTGGCTCTATAATGCTCGGCAACATCTGATACACTGCACGGCAGATCCGCAAACGCCCCTGGAAAACCCAAATTCGGATAAGTAAAAGGAACGTTTCTTCTGCATACTTGCTTTGCACGGTGAAAGACTTACCCGCCGTAATCTTCTTGGCTGCCTGAATTTCCTGGAGGGTGTTCTGGGCTTCGGCTCGTGCATCCTGTGCGCTCTGGTGGGCCTTTGCCAGTTCAGACTCTTGCGCCCTACAATCGCGCTCCAAGGACTCAAATCTCTCGATCGCGCCCTGGAGCTGTTGCTGCGCCTCGCCAACCTGGGCCTCGTGCTTCTCGCGCGCGGCGCGTTCCTTGGCCGCTTTGTCCTCGGCCTCGGCCAACGCCTTTTTGAGGGCCGCCACCTTAGTCGTGGCCCCTAATAAAGTTCATGACACTTTAGTCAGCTTGAACAATTTACTCTTCAATATACACGCAGGTTACTGCATACCTTGGCTATCCTCCAGCTGCTTCTTCACGCAGCTGAGCTCTTCCTCGGCCCGCTCCAGTTTCTGCTTCAGTACGGAGACCTCCGCAGTTTGAGTGGTAGCAGCCCGCAACAAGGCATGCTTATTCACATAGACACTTTATGTTAGACTCCTGCGAAAATTAATTTTGATCCTCTGTTCGGCTTTTCTTTCCGGACATCGAACAGAGCATAAGGGGCTACTGTCTACACTGTGATATTCTTCTTACAATTATGTACGCACCTCAAAGCCTGCTAGAAGGCTAGCGCAGGCTTCGGTCAGCCCGTATTTGATGGACCGAACCTTCTCAATCACCATACCCATATGGGCATGGTGCTCATCCACAATGGAGGTGCCTTGCAGCGCTTCGAGTAGATGATCCGGTGCCTCTGGTTGGACAGAGGACACCGGTAGCACACAGCACACCCCCTCCTTTCGGGAAGGGCCATTTGCCGGACTCCGGAGCCGTATAGGTCTCCGGAATAGAATCCGGCTGAGGGTCGAATAGAACTTGGCCCGCACCGTCCGTCTCCGTAGGGGCTTTTTTCCCCATGTATCCGGCGGTCCGGGAGTCATCCTGGGGCGCCCCCTGGCGATCTCAGGAGTCTTCCCCCAGTCCGACAAGGCCCTTTGAGACACCTCCTCGTCGTCACCGTTGACCGGAGGGGAGTAAGCGGGTGGCGGTGACATGCTGGCCCTCTCCTTTGCGTCCAGCGAACCTTCTGATGAAGATAGCGGAGAGCTGTCCCGAGCCGGACTGCAATAACTTGATTCAAACATTGCAAGGCAAAAAGGACGGACGTTCGAGCGTGCGTAAAGATTTTTGATACTTACGATTTGGCTCGAGGCTTGGCCCGGGAAGGCCACTCTGGACTGCTATCGACATCCCACGCGGAGTTATCCGCGGGGGAGCCTTTTCCCCACTTGGGCGCCTTCGCCTCCAGGTCCTTAGAGGCCGCCCTCTTCTTCCTCCCCGCCTCAGGTGGGGAGTCATCTTCTTCTTCCTCCTCTTCGTCGTCGTCTTCGGTGGACGAAAAGTGAGTCTCGTCTTTGGGCATCACCTCTGAAGCTCCTTTTCGGCGAAGGCCGCTCCTCATCCCCTTGGCCGCTTTCTTGGCCTTCTTCTTCGTCAGAAGTGGGAATTCTTGCTCTTCTTGGTTATCATGTTCTGGACGCACGTCTGGAGCCCAGTTATCTCGTTCGAAGATCCCCAGGTCAGGCCCTTCTCTTGCCAGGAAGTGAGCCGCATCGGAACTCCGGATCGGAATTCGGGAGCCGCTACCCAGTTGGTGTCACGCGGCTCGGTGATGTAAAACCACCCCGATTGCCATACCTTCACCGTCTCCGCAAAGGAGCCTTCAGGCCAGGTGACATTGGGCATCTTGCCAACCATGGCGCCCCCGCACTCTACTTGTTGATCGCTCACCACCTTTGGTTTCACATTGAAGGTCTTCATCCATAGGCCGAAGTGAGGTGGGACGCGGAGAAAGGCCTCGCACATGACAATAAATGTCGAGATATTGAGGATAATATTGGGGGACAGATCGTGGAAGTCCAGCCCATAGTAAAACATCAATCCGCGGACAAATGGGTGGAGAGGAAATCCCAACCCGCGGAAAAAGTTTGTGAGAAACACAACCCTCTCATGGGGCTCGGGGGTAGGGACTATTTGCCCTTTTGTCGGGAGTCGGTGTGCGATCTCCTTATGTAAATATCCGGCCTCCCGGAGCTCCGTGATGTCCTTCTTCTTGACGGAGGAGGCCATCCACTTGCCTCCAGCTCCGGATCCGGACATGTTTGGAGTGCTTTCTCGAACGAGGAAAAGCTAAAGCTTGGGCGCTGGAGCTCTAGGACGGAAGGACTGAAGAAGAGAAAGGGTGTGGGTGAAGGAAGAGAATCCTTATCCCCCTATAAAGACCGCGAATATCAAGCGCCTCCCCACTCACCCTAAAAACTCGCCTATTCCAAAGGGCTGTATAAACGGCACGGTTGGGTTACCCATGCCCACATTGACGAGAATCCCACGAGAAGGGTACACGATCTCTGCTTTGACAAGACGTGCCAATGGCAACCGCGTCTCCAAACGTGGGGCGGCAGACGAAAAATGGTTCGAAATTATAACTGGATAGACGTGATGTCATGTTGTAAAAAGCTGTCAGCGGATAGAACTCGTGTAAAAATATATTCTCTCTATGGTTGTGTATGGTGTGTGTGACAGGTCCGGATTCTACCATCGCATCCGAAGACTATCTTGGGGTTCGGAAGGGGGAACCCGCCTTGCAATGCCGAATGCAATCTGCGCGCCGGACTCCTCGTCATTGAAGCCAGGTTCAGGGGCTACTGAGGGAGTCCTGGCCTAAGGGGTCCTCGGGCGTCCGGCCTGTTATCCATGGGCCGGACTGATGAGCTGTGAAGACATGAAGGCCGAAGACTGTACCTGTGTCCGGATTGGACTCTCCTTGGCATGGAAGGCAAGCTTAGCAACCGATTATGAAGATTCCGTCTTATGTAACCAACCCTATGTAAACCCTAGACCCCCCCGGTGCCTATATAAACCGGAGGGGGTAGTCAGGAAATTGGATATTCATTACCATAGTCATACAGGCTAGGCTTCTAGGGTTTATCATTACGATCTCATGGTAGATCAACTCTTGTAACACACATATTCATCAAGATCAATCAAGCAGGAAGTAGGGTATTACCTCCATAGAGAGGGCCCGAACCTGGGTAAACATCGTGTCCCCCGTCTCCTGTTACCATCGATCCTAGACGCACAGTTCGGGACCCCCTACCCGAGATCCGCCGGTTTTGACACCGACAATGATAATAATAGTGCACATGCATTGGACTAAGCTGGAATCTGCAAGCATTTAATACAAGGGAGAAGACAATGTATTATGGGCTCTTGGTTAAATCAAAATTAATGCATATAAGAGCCACTCAACATTTTCATCATGGTCTTCTCCTGTCGACCCCTAAAGAAAAGAAAGGAAATAAAACTATTTACACGGGAAAGCTCCCAACAAGCAAAAGAAGAACGAGAAATCTTTTTGGGTTTTCTTTTAATTATTACTACTATAGGCATGGAAAGTAAACTAGCTAAAAGCTACAACTAATTTTTTTGGTTTTTCTTAAGGTTTTCAAACACAAGAGAAGAAGACTAGAAAATAAAATAAACTAGCATGGATAGTACAATGAAAAGTATGAGCACCGACAACTGGCATGAGTGTGTGAACATGAATGTAATGTCGGTGAGAAATACGTACTCCCCCAAGCTTAGGCTTTAGGCGTAAGTTGGTCTATGCCCAAGGATCAAAGCTACTCTCTCCGGTGTAGTGAGGAGGGTCCTCGGGGTGCCACTGATTGGCGATCTCCTCCGGATCCCACTGATAAACAGATTGCCGGTAAGGGTCAAGTGGTGGTTCCAGTTCAGCCTCTGGAGCAGGTGTCATGCTCAAGTATGCATGAATGGCCTCCGGTAGGATGAGGTATGTGCCTGAAAGTATGTCAAACAGAGAGGGTGCAGGCAAGGTAATGATCTCACAGTACTTTTTATGAAATATCAATTTATACTTAAGCATCTCCTTCTTATATTTAACAATAAAATCATGTGCTACCATACTCTTATAATCTAGAAAAATAGGAGGCATCAATTTTTCTTCTTTCTCATAATGCCTAATAGGTATGTTAAAGTGTGCATCAAGGCGCGAAGCAAAGATGCCTCCAAAGATGGGACCCTTTGTACTGTTCAGATTTAACCGTTTAGCAACAATAGCTCCTAAACTGAAAGTAGTATCACGAAACAAGGCATGGTGCAAAATAACAATATCAGGGGCACTAAGGTTTCCACTGTTCCCACGACCAATTAAGCATCTACTAGCAAATATTGCAAAGTAACGTAGAACAGGAAAATGTATGCTAGTAATTCTTGCATAGGAAACTTTCCTCATTTCCCCTACAGCAATCATGTCAATAAACCCTTCCACATCATTACGATGTGGTTCCTCTATGCTGCCCGCAAAGGGTAACTTGCAAACCTCACAAAAATCATAAAGGGACATCTCCTTATACTCATCATATAAATAAAAATCCACCGAAGGTGGTGATCTCCTAGCATGGAAATGAAAATTTTGTACAAAAATATTAGTGAGTAGGAGATACTGATCGAGTTGGTCGTGGAGGAAGTCGGTGAGGCCTGCATTCTCAGCCAAATAATAAAAATCATCATGAATCCCGGCTGCTCTCAAGAACTCATCACAAGGCCACTCACACGGACAAACTTCCGCGGTGCGAGGAAGATTATATTTGGGCTTCTTATTCTCTTCACTTTGCTTATCCTTCGAGTTTCAGCTCGAAGAGCCCCTCAATAATCTCTTCATCATTTTCTCAAAATTTCTGAATTTTTTAGTAACTCAAAAAAGTGAACCAAACTCAACAAAATTGATAGCAACTCCTCCCACAAGTGCCTATAGACTATATCATGCATTAGAACTACTTAGTACCAACTAAATTTGACATGCAAGCTCAAGAATAGGGTCACCTAAGCAGCAAAAGTTTGCAATAAATAAAGCATTAGAACAAAAACTAATTGGACCATTGGAGGAGTCACATACCAAAGAACAATCCCCCAAAGCAGTTTTGTGAATGGAGCTTTGAGCAAGGAGATAAAAAATCCCAGCAAAACGAGCTAGAACACGAGTTTGAGCTGTGTGGTGATTTTTTCTGGAGGAAGGAGTGTGTGGGTGCTGGAGTATGTGGAGAGGGGCCACGAGGGGCCCACAAGGTAGGGGACGCGCCCTGGACCCTCGTGGCCAGGTGGTGTGGCCCCCAGGTGTGTTCTCAGTGCCAATAATTCTTAAATATTCTAGAAAAAAATCATATTTCATTTTATTGCAAGGATAATTCAGAAAACAGACAGAAAATACTATTTTTGCTTTATTTAATCTAAACAACAGAAAGTAAAAGGAGGGTATAGAGAGTTGTTCTTTCTAACTTCATCCATCTCATGCTCATCAAAAGGAATCCAATAACAAGGTTGATCAAGTCTTGTTAACAAACTCATTCCGAATCACACGAAACCGGAGAATTTTTGAATAGCACTAGGTTACCTCAACAGGGATATGCACATCCCCAACAATAAGAATATCATATTTCTTCTTGATAGTAGGAAGAGGAAATTCAAAACCTCCAATAGTAATTGTTGGAATTTTTTCAATAGAATTGATGTTGTGGACTTGAGGTTGTTTCCTCGGAAAGTGTACCGTATGCTCATTAACATTAACATGAAAAGTGACATTGCCTTTGTTGCAATCAATAGCAGCCCCTGCAATATTCAAAAAGTGTCTACCAAGGATAATCGACATACTATCGTCCTCGGGAATATCAAGAATAACAAAGTCCGTTAAAATAGTAACGTTTGCACCCACAACAGGCACATCCTCACAAATACCAACAGGTATAGCAGTTGATTTATCAGCCATTTGCAAAGATATTTCATTAGGTTTCAACTTATTCAAATCAATTCTACGATATAAAGAGAGAGGCATAACACTAACACCGTCACCAAGATCACATAAAACTGTTTTAACATAGTTTCTTTTAATGGAGCATGGTATAGTTGGTACTCCTGGATCTCCAAGTTTCTTAGGTATTCCATCCTTAAAAGTATAATTGGCAAGCATGGTGGAAATTTCAGCTTCCGGTATCTTTCTTTTATTTGTAACAATATCTTTCATATACTTAGCATAAGGATTCATTTTCAGCATATCAGTCAAACACATACACAGAAAGATAGGTCTAATCATTTCAGCAAAGCGCTCAAAATCCTCATCATCCTTTTTCTTGGATGGTTTAGGAGGAAAAGGCATGGGTTTCTGAACCCATGGTTCTCTTTCTTTACCGTGCTTCCTAGCGACGAAGTCTCTCTTATCATAACGTTGATTCTTTGATTGTGGGTTATCAAGATCAACAGCAGGTTCAATCTCTACATCATTATCATTGCTAGGTTGAGCATCAACATGAAAATCATCATTAACATTATCACCAGGTTCATGTTCATCACCAAATTGTGTTTCATCATCAGAAATAGAAATATCATTGGGATTCTCGGGTGTGTCAACAACAGGTTCACTAGAAGCATGCAAAGTCCTATCATTTTTTTTCTTCTTAAAAGGACTAGGTGCATCAATATTAGTTCTCTGAGAATCTTGCTCAATTCTCTTAGGGTGGCCCTCAGGATACAAAGGTTCCTGAGTCATTGTACCCCCTCTAGTCACAACTCTAACAACATTATCATTTTTCTTATTATTTAATTCATTGAGCAAAACATTTTGAGCTCTAAGCACTTGTTCTACTTGAGTGGTAACCATAGAAGCATGTTTAATAATGAGTTTAAGTTCACCTTTAACTCTAGACATATAATCACTCAAGTGTTCAATCATATAAGCATTACGTTTCAATTGTCTCCCAACATAAGCATTGAAGTTTTCCTTGTTTAATAATAAAATTATCAAACTCATCTAAGCATTGGCTGGCAGACTTATAGCGAGGAATACCACCTTCATCAAATCTATAGAGAGAATTTACCTTTACTACCTGTGTCGGGTTATCAAGACCATGTATTTCTTCAATAGGTGGTAAATTCTTAACATCTTCAGCTTTAATACCCTTTTCTTTCATAGATTTCTTTGCCTCTTGCATATCTTCAGGACTGAGAAATAGAATACCCCTTTTCTTCAGAGTTGGCTTAGGAGTTGGTTCAGAAAGTGTCCAATTATTTTCATTAGTCATCATATTATCCAATAGCACACTAGTGCAGAACCGGGTAATAGCACCGGTTCGTAAGGCCCTTTAGTGCCGGTTTCATAACCGGCACTAAAGTGTGGTCACTAAAGCCCCCCCCTTTTAGTATCGGTTCAGCACGAACCGGTGCTAAAGGCCAACCACGTGGCACGAGGCAGCTCCGGGGGTAGGGAGCCCTTTAGTACCGGTTGGTAACACCAACCGGTACTAAATGTTTGTGGGTTTTTGTTTTATTTTTATTTTTCAATTAAATTTGTGTTATCAATTTAATTTAGGATTGTTTTACGTTATAATGAGTTGTAGTGGTCATCATCATCATCATCATCATCATCATCGCATATTAATAAATAAATAAACTTTAGCTAGCTAAAATCATCATAGTCGTCATTAGTTACCACTATTTAATCATCATAGTCATTACCGCTAGCTATCTAATCACCAACATAATCATCGACTTCACTTTGTAATGAAGCAAAGATATCATCGAGTTCAACATAATCATCACCAACATCGAAGTTCAGGACAATACGGACATGCATGAGAGAGGACAAGTACTAATTAATTAAGAGCATGAACTAGCTATACTCCTGCTGCTCCCTCTCAGGTAGAATAGCATAGAACATGTATAGCTCTCTGATTCATCATCTTTGGAGCATGCAGATGAATACATCTCCTAATCTTTGGTTGCGCTTCTCCTTGCTGCCCCCTAGTACTTCTCTGCGATCGTTTACAATTTTGCTCCAATCTTTCACTATTAAGCATTCTTTGCTTTTAGAAATCCTGAATGCACTCATGTGTAATGTAGGAAATCTTGGTCGTAAGCTAACCATTGACATGCGATCTTTTGTCTCAATCCACTGAGGCACAACTATCATCGAAAGTCCCTGTTGATGAAAGAACATCGTATAGTAATTAGTATACTAAGCAATGAAAGTTTAGCTTCAAAAATAATGTATGCAAAAGATGCACTAATTAAGGACAAATAGTTAAAATCTTACCATCTTTCGATTATAGATGTGACCGTAGTTCAATACGATCACCATTGGTCGCACGTTTTGAGTACTAACATTTCTAAGTTTAGGAAAAAAAATTGTCTTGACAGTATTAAGATCCTCAAGCCATGAAACATAATGACTTATTTCCTCGCAGTTTAGTTGAGCCCCGGGGCAGTAGTAGGTCCTGTCTACCAAGCGCCGGACATGTTTGCTTGAACCGAAATAAGATGACAATACAAATTAGTTGTCAACTATTTTTGTATAGTTTGTATCAAAAACATAAACATATGCATCCATAGTTGAGAAAAACTCACATAATGGTAGAACTGGAGGCGTTTGCACATCGACCCAGATGTCTATATTACCTTCAGTATCATCTTCCGGACGAATATCAAAGGTGATAACCATATCAGGCTGTAACATCCCAAAATTCTAAATTTTGGAATGTTATAATAAATAAATAACTATGGTTGTTGTCTGATTGTTTGACTGATTGATTGAATGGAATTGAGTGGAAATTGAAACTTTTGAAAGTTGAATGAGAGGGAATGAAATGACTTTCCCAAACTTTCCATTTTGCATTTTTGAATCCCAATTGAACTCAAGTTCATTGCAACACCAAAACCTAGAGTGAAGATGACATGACTTCTTCCATTTTGAAATGAATAGGGTTTTGGAAAAGAATTGAATTTCATTTGGGAAGTTTTCAAATTCAAAGCTTTATGCAACTCAATGATTTTCATGAGGGAAGATAAAATGACTTCTTCAATTATATGAAATAGGAGTTGGAAGTTATAATGAATCAAGTTGAAAATCATTTGAAAGTGCTTTGAAACCCTCTTTCAAATTTTGAGTTTTGAATTTGAATTTCAAACTTTGGCATGTGGGAAACATTTCAAAAACTAAGCACGATAAATACTTGATCAAAAGTATGAGAGGAGCAAACATGACACTCCAAAAATATCGGAGGAAACAATGCCAAAAGATTTGGATTCAAATCTGAAATTTATTTGAATTTGAAAAAATAGATTTTTATAAAGTTTGGATTTTGCCATTGTAAAATGTTCAAATGAAAGGGAATATTCCTGATCATTTTGGTATATATATACCCTATATAAATTATTTATAGTTTAGGTTTTATTTTTGTTTTGTTTTAATTAAAAAAAAAAAAAAAAAAAAAAACCCCAGGCGCCGGCCGAACCACCTGGCCCGGCCAGCCTTGAACCCCTTGGCCAGCCCACGGCCTTGACCCACAGAGCGCCAGTGAGCCGTGACTCCCTCTCTCCCCCTCGCTGGAACCCTCTTCCGATCGGCCACCCGATCGCCTCGCCTCTCTCTCTCTCACTTGCCAGAACCCACCTCTTCTTCCCCCCGCCCCACGCCACGCCTACCTCGCCGGAGATCGCCGGATCCCGAAAGATCCGGGATCCCGATCCCCTCCCCGATCGCCTCCCTTACCCCGACGAGGCCCCGCCTATATAAACCGGACCCCGCACTTTTATTCCCCCCTTACCCCCTCGGAGCCCTCCTCTCTCTCTCACGCCGCCACGGAGCCCGAGAGCCGCCGCGCCATTAGCCCGTTCCGCCACCCCGACCACCCCGAGCTCGCTTTGAGACCACCTCGGACTCCCCTCGCTCGACCACACCTCCCCGTGCCCTCGCTCACCCCCAACACCCACCGGAGCGCCACCACCGTCGACGCCCGAACGCCACCGCCGCCTCGACCTCGCCGCCGTCCGCCTCCTTCCACCTCGGACGCCACCTCGACCACCGTTGGGCTCGCCGTCGAGCCCGCGTCCGCCCGTGCCCTCGCTGAACCCGCCCGACGATCGGGCGCGCCCGCCGCCGCTGACGTCCGAGCCGCTCGCCGTCGACCTTCCCCACGGTGAGCTCTCGCTCCCTCCTCGTCCGTCCGATTCCCCATCTACGGTCGAGATTAGATGCCTCAAGGGGTATGTTTTAAAATAAAACCGTTCGGTCCGGTTTAGTTTAGTTCGGTTTAGTTTTAGTTAGGTTTTATTTTATTTAGCCCGGCCCGACTAGTTTAACCCTAGGGCCCGTTTAGGTTATTTGACGACGGTCGTAGTTTAGGCCCATTAGGCCTTTTCTTTTTATTTGATTTTACATTTTAGCAGAATAGTTTCTGTTTTCAAAAATTCATATCTTTTATTCTGTTTAATATTTTTTGATGATTCTTTTTTTGTTGGATTGCAAATTTTGTGTAGTTTCTGTAGATTATATATTTAGCCATGTTAAAAATAATTAAAAATGCCTTAATATTGTTTTAGCCAGAATAGTAAATCTGCTATAACTTGAGTTAGAAAAATTATTTTTGCATGATTCTTTTTGTCACCACTTTATTTTGACATTGCCAAACCCTAGAAATTAACTTGGGTATTTTAGGATTAATAAATAATTAGTTTTAGACAGAATCCTATTAATCCTAATTAATTAACTAGTTCTGTTTTCCTAATTAATTAATTAGTAAATTAATTTATTTTTAACTTGTGATTAGTTATTCTAGGTTAGTTTCTGTCATTCTAGTAGATGAACTTTTATTTATAATTAATAAAAGTTTTAAATTATTTTCTTAATAGAAATTGGATTAGGCCTAAAATGAGTTTTATAATAGCTTTTTAATTAATTCTTTTTGCTCCTAGTTGCTTAGTGAAACCTTTTCTCGTTAAGTTAACCTAAAACCATGATTAGGTTATATTAAGAAATTTTATTATATAAAACTATTTTTGTTATTGTTTGAAGTAGGGAAAACTTTGAATTGGTTTCTTTGAATTTTCCTTTTGGATTTGAGTTTTGGTTGTTTTGATATGTTACCTTTGTTATGTTGTGTTATGTGATCCTATTGCTATGTGCTTATTATAGTTATTGTTGCCTCGGTAGAATTTCCGGAGTGCGAAGATTACTACTACGAAACCCTAGTTCTTTCGAAGATCGTCAACCAGGCAAGTTCACTTTGACCATGCTTTTCTTACCTATGTTTTATTGCATTTAGTGGCACCTTTGCAACCACCCCTCAGTAGTGTTATTGAATCCTTGTAGTTGAGTAGTATGCATGAGGTAGGAACCCACCACCACATTACCAAGCCCGGGACGTTATTCATTTTAATGCTACGCTATAGTAGACGGGGTTTGGTATGAGTGCTCGGGAGTGGTGTGAGAATGGAGGCTCTACGTCAATGACGACAACTCCGTGATGGAAATCTGCAAGGACTGCATCTTCAAGACCTCAAGACTTCAAGACTCGAGACAGGATTTCAATACACACTCCTGGGTGAAGGACGGTTGACGGGCAGCCTGGAGAAACCGGTGGTTGGCCGGGATGCATGGAGAAGCGCCATGACATCTCGCGGAAAGCTTCACCCAGACTCAAAGAGACGGAAGAATACTTCACGCCCGGAAGCTTACCTGTGCAACCGCAAGTCATTATGGGCTCTGGCTTGGTTGACCTTAGTGGTGACTCTGGCTGGGACGGTACTAGCAGATGTAGAAGGACGGTAGGATTGGATGGAGTGCCGGACGGTGGTCGAGAGGACTCTTTGGAAGACCATGTTTCGGTCATCTTGTTCTCAAACACCACGAAGTGCGAGAACGTAAAGAGAAGGATCGAATCTTGCGGGTAAAGTGTACAAACCTCTGCAGAGGGTTATAACCTAATCGATTAGCCGTGTCCCCGGTAACGGACAATTTGAGCATCTGGACTTGGATCTATCTCGGAACTCTCAACACCGGATTGATAACTTAATTGTGGGCAACTTATGATGATTTTGGGTTATGAGACATCGGTTGGCGGAACCATGTCATGATAGAAAACTCCATAGTACAGATTTCATTTATTCCTTTGATGTAGGGAAAATAAAATTAGCTTTTACGCAAACAAAACTCAGATACAGAGCCACAAAGCCAAATTGCATATAGTATAGTTTTACCATCTGTTTAATCATGTTGTGATCTTGCCGGTACATTCAATGTCTTGACCTACACGGCTGCAACGTATCATGTTGCAGATATTTACCCGACGCAGTAAGAGTTACGGTACAGGTTACGGTCTACACTCAACTCGCCGATGGCGTTGATGGGACTCCACACCCGTTTGATTGTTTCCGCTGAGTATTATGAGGTATATATCAGTTTTACGTTATTTATGCATGTGATTGCACTTTGATATATACATTGATGTACTGTGTGCCAAAGACATCTTGATCGAGGATGGCATAAAGAATACGAGGCTTGACCGTCCGAGGTCGGGTCGCTCTGAGAGATGGTATCGAGCACATGTTGATTGTAGGACGTGACCCTAGAAACCGGAAAGCCTTAGGACAGGATATCTCAAAAACTTTATTTACAAAAAGACTCTTACTTCTCATCTTTTCTGAATTTATCAAATAGACCCTCTCACCTCAAATAGTTAGAATATACCCCTTATCCTTTGATAACCCGGAGGATCAACTGAAGACGCTCCAAGAAGGATTCGATATCGGAGAACTGATGACCCCTTCAGAGAAAAGAGGATTTCACCATGTATTAGAAGCTACAACAGTTGAAGACTCCGAAGATTTGAAGTTCCTGAAGAAATATTTGACCTTTAGAAGACCAAACCCTGTTACACACTTACGTTAGATGCGACGATGTGTGAGCTGTCATTTGTTTGATGTTTTCCGACAGCCACAAAGTAAAACTTGTTTCTTCAAAAACTATTGTTTGTATTGTGTGTATATCCCTCCCACCTCTCTCTCTCTCTCATCTTACCCTAAAACCCTTGAACCCCATAGATGATGAATGAAGTTGGACTGATATTCTCTGGACCGAAGACTCAGCCGGAGGCAGAGCTATGGATGCAGAACATGGAGAATCACTTCGGGAACAATTTGGTTTCAAGGAAGTATGAGGTCCAATACGCTCTTTAGTACTTTACAGAAAGTGCTGCAACCTGGTGGAGAATGCATCAATCCATACAAGGATTTAAAGGAGCAAAGACTTGGGAGGAATTCAAGAAGACCACGATGAGATCACGTCTTATCCGGAAGCACAATGTTACACCAAGAAGAAAACTTTGTGCCTGCAAGATCTGCGGAGAAATAGGACACACCCAGGAGGAACACAAGGATGGATGCCCTCATTGTGAGGAGAAACACCGGTGAGGAATGCCCAACTAGCGGTGACTTACTTCTGTGTGAAGGAACCACCCACTACCGGTGCGGTGTCACATTTACTCCATGGTGCAACAAACTATTCAAGCGGGAAGATGGAATGAAAGAAACCCTCAAAGAAGACCTAGAAGAACCAGTAATGAATGAAAGTGTTGGCGACACGGATGGAGAAGGTCTCGACAGATTTTACTCCAATGCACGCTATTCATGTGGAGAAGAAGGACATTTTCACAGTATTGCACCAAGGAAAGAAAGGAGTATCCAGGATATTTCCCGACGGCAAGTGAAGTTTGACCCTCTGGAGATAGAAACTACGACCATTACAGAGAATTCCAGGAAGAGAAAAGAAGGCAACCCGAGAACAACACAATTTTTGCAGAGAAGGACCTAAGTCATATCACTTGTTACAGATGCAAGGATTTAGGTCATTTCGCTAGTAAATGCCAGGAAAAGAAGCCAAGAATCCAAGGAGCCCGCATAATCACAAAGAAGCCCGAGACATGTCGGAAGTCATTTGTTTTCGCTGCAAGGAAGCAGGACATTATGCTACCAAATGTCCCGACAAGATGAAAGCTGGAGCTGAGTAGTTGGAACTTTGATATTGGTAGTAAGAAGCAATTTCATTTTTTATGAGTTCGATGAGTTGAGTTATGTAATGGGTGCTCAGAGATTGTAATGAATGCATGAATCAATAAAGTTAAGGTGTGATGATTTCATATGTTGAATTTTATGAGTTGTTACTCCATGAACAAAGAGTTTTGACCATTTTCAAGGATATGAGAAAAATATGGTCTATGGAAGAATTTGTGCAATTAAGGGTGGTAGTACCTGTGAGGACACTTGACCCATGGAAATGATAATGATATTCCACGGAGTGAAGTTTGGACAAAATAAGTTGGAGTTTTGTTTTGATATGATGGTATGAAGAAGCAGTACTACTGGATTTAAAAGATGTGTAATATGGAACAAGAGAGTTACCCCAAGGATGAGTTAAAGCTGCACTAGTGTTGAAGTGGGCCATGACCCACAGGCCCAAGAATTGATAAGGATCAAGTACCCACTGGAGAAAGAAATTTTGGGAAGACTGCGATTTGATCAGCAGACGTTTCATAGGAGATTACGTAAAAACCTGAGAGTTGTTAAGGAACGATAGATGTTTGTTTGGCCTGCAAAATCAATGGATTTTTCCGAACTTGGTTCGCCGACAAGAGAAATTCTGCAATGCTTGAGAGGATGGTGAGTGTTAGAATGCGAGATTCGCTAAACCATGTACAAGGTAATGATTTGGAGTGCGGGATGGATTGATCACCATACCGACTTACTCTTATTATTCGCTTTGCTATTTGGAATGGTAAATCTGAGAGACTTACCCATAGTAAAGTGACGACGCTCGATGAAGCCTTGCTTAAGCCTTAGAGTGGTAGGATGATAAACCCATGTACATGGCAGCTGTTGCCAAACGTAGGTTATACGGTGAGGTTCAACCCAGACCCGTTTTCTGCAAGAGAAACCATAAATTGTAGACCACCATGAGTATTTCGATAGCTGTCTAGAATGGACACGGACCTATCAGCTAAGAAGATCCAGTCTCTGTCGAACCACAACTTTGAAGAACCGACCCAAGGTTTCGAGGAAAACTTTACGCTCCTAATGTAAGAGCGTTAATGAAGGAGTTATTGTAAGATATGTGAAGATACATACATTGTCGGCACTCCGGAGGAAGTATCTGAGTTTATTGGAACCGTAACCTTGATTTTAAGTGTGGTAGCCCACGACCTTGACGAGAACATTTGCTAGGAGACCCCAACCCCTAACCTTTTCTTGCTAGCCTCTTCGAATCTCGAGGACGAGATTCATTTTAAGTGTGGTAGGTTTGTAACATCCCAAAATTCTAAATTTTGGAATGTTATAATAAATAAATAACTATGGTTGTTGTCGATTGTTTGGTGATTGATTGAATGGAATTGAGTGGAAATTGAAACTTTTGAAAGTTGAATGAGAGGGAATGAAATGACTTTCCCAAACTTTCCATTTTGCATTTTTGAATCCCAATTGAACTCAAGTTCATTGCAACACCAAAACCTAGAGTGAAGATGACATGACTTCTTCCATTTTGAAATGAATAGGGTTTTGGAAAAAGAATTGAATTTCATTTGGGAAGTTTTCAAATTCAAAGCTTTATGCAACTCAATGATTTTCATGAGGGAAGATAAAATGACTTCTTCAATTATATGAAATAGGAGTTGGAAGTTATAATGAATCAAGTTGAAAATCATTTGAAAGTGCTTTGAAACCCTCTTTCAAATTTTGAGTTTTGAATTTGAATTTCAAACTTTGGCATGTGGGAAACATTTCAAAAACTAAGCCTGATAAATACTTGATCAAAAGTATGAGAGGAGCAAACATGACACTCCAAAAATATCAGAGGAAACAATGCCAAAAGATTTGGATTCAAATCTGAAATTTATTTGAATTTGAAAAAATAGATTTTTATAAAGTTTGGATTTTGCCATTGTAAAAATTTTCAAATGAAAGGGAATATTCCCCCGAACAATTTGGAATATATATCCCCAAAATAAATTATTCAAATTTTTTGTTTTATTTTTGTTTTTTTTTTAATTAAAAAAAAAAAAAAAAAAAAACCCCAGGCGCCGAGCCACCCTGCCCAGCCAGCCTTGAACCCCAGCCAGGCCCACCAGCGCCTTGACCACTGGCCTTGAGCCGCCCAGCTCCTCTCCCCTCGCGCCCGAACCCTCTTCCGATCGGCCACCCGATCGCCTCGCCCTCTCTCTCTCTCACTTGCCCATGGACCCACCCCTCTTCTTCCCCGCCCCACGCCACGCCTACCTCATGGGAGATCGCGGATCGAAAGATCCGGATCCCGATCCTCCCGATCGCCTCCCTTCCCCCGACTAGCCCCCCGCCTATATAACCCGGACCCCCGCACCCCATTCCCCCCTTACCCCCTCGGAGCCCTCCTCTCTCTCACGCGCCTTGGCCGGAGCCGAGCCGCCGCCCGCCATTAGCCCGTTCGGCCACCCCGACCACCCCGAGCTCGCTTTGAGACCACCTCCGGACTCCCTCGCTCGACCACACCTCCCGTGCCCTCGCTCACCCCCAACACCCACGGGCGCCACCACCGTCGGCCTTGAACGCCACCGCCGCCTCGACCTCGCCCGTCGCCTCCTTCCACCTCGGACGCCACCTCGACCACCGTTGGGCTCGCCGTCGAACGCCCGCGTCCGCCCGTGCCCTCGCCGGAGCGGCCGACGATCGGGCCGCCGCCCGCCGACGTCCGAGCCGCTCGCCGTCGACCTTCCCACGGTGAGCTCTCGCTCCCTCCTCGTCCGTCAGATTCCCCATCTACGATCGAGATTAGATGCCCGAAGAGTATGTTTTAAAATAAAACCGGTTCGGTCCGGTTTAGTTTAGTTCCGGTTTAGTTTTAGTTAGGTTTTATTTTATTTAGCCCGGCCCGACTAGTTTAACCCTAGGGCCCGTTTAGGTTATTTGGCCTTGCGGTCGTAGTTTAGGCCCATTAGGCCTTTTCTTTTTATTTGATTTTCTGTTTTAGCAGAATAGTTTCTGCTTTTCAAAATTCATATCTTTTATTCTGTTTAATATTTTTGATGATTCTTTTTTGTTGGATTGCAAATTTTGTGTAGTTTCTGTAGATTATATATTTAGCCATGTTAAAAATAATTAAAAATGCCTTAATATTGTTTTAGCCAGAATAGTAAATCTGCTATAACTTGAGTTAGAAAAATTATTTTGCATGATTCTTTTTGTCACCACTTTATTTTGACATTGCCAAACCCTAGAAATTAACTTGGGTATTTTAGGATTAATAAATAATTAGTTTTAGACAGAATCCTATTAATCCTAATTAATTAACTAGTTCCTGTTTTCCTAATTAATTAATTAGTAAATTAATTTATTTTAACTTGTGATTAGTTATTCTAGGTTAGTTTCTGTCATTCTAGTAGATGAACTTTTATTTATAATTAATAAAAGTTTTAAATTATTTTTCTTAATAGAAATTGGATTAGGCCTAAAATGAGTTTTATAATAGCTTTTTAATTAATTCTTTTTTTGCTCCTAGTTGCTTAGTGAAACCTTTTCTGTTAAGTTAACCTAAAACCATGATTAGGTTATATTAAGAAATTTTATTATATAAAACTATTTTTGTTATTGTTTGAAGTAGGGAAAACTTTGAATTGGTTTCTTTGAATTTTCCTTTTGGATTTGAGTTTTGGTTGTTTTGATATGTTACCTTTGTTATGTTGTGTTATGTGATCCTATTGCTATGTGCTTATTATAGTTATTGTTGCCTCGGTAGAATTTAGAGTGCGAAGATTACTACTCTGAAACCCTAGTTCTTCGAAGATCGTCAACCGAGCAAGTTCACTTTGACCATGCTTTTCTTACCTATGTTTTATTGCATTTAGTGGCACCTTTGCAACCACCCCTCAGAGTGTTATTGAATCCTTGTAGTTGAGTAGTATGCATGAGGTAGGAACCCACCACCCTGTTACCAAGCCGGGGCGTTATTCATTTTAATGCTACGCTATAGTAGGCGGGGTTTGGTATGAGTGCTCGGGAGTGGTGTGAGAATGGAGGCTCTACGTCAATGGCGACAACTCCGTGATGGAAATCTGCAAGGACTGCATCTTCAAGACCTCAAGACTTCAAGACTCGAGACAGGATTTCAATACACACTACGGGGTGAAGGGCGGTTGACGGGCAGCCTGGAGAAACCAGTGGTTGGCGGGATGCATGGAGAAAGCGCCATGACATCTCATGAAAGCTTCACCCAGACTCAAAGAGACGGAAGAATACTTCACGCCGGAAGCTTACTGTGCAACCGCAAGTCATTATGGGCTCGCTTGGTTGACCTTAGTGGTGACTCTGGCTGGGACGGTACTAGCAGATGTAGAAGAGCGGTAGGATTGGATGGAGTGCAGACGGTGGTGGAAGGAACTCTTTGGAAGACCATGTTTCGTCATCTTGTTCTCAAACACCACGAAGTGCGAGAACGTAAAGAGAAGGATCGAATCTTGCGGGTAAAGTGTACAAACCTCTGCAGAGGGTTATAACCTAATCGATTAGCCGTGTCCCGATAACGGACAATTTGAGCATCTGGACTTGGATCTATCTCGGAACTCTCAACACCGGATTGATAACTTAATTGTGGGCAACTTATGATGATTTTGGGTTATGAGACATCGGTTGGCGGAACCATGTCATGATAGAAAACTCCATAGTACAGATTTCATTTATTCCTTTGATGTAGGGAAAATAAAATTAGCTTTTACGCATAAACAAAACTCAGAATCTGAGCCACAAAGCCAAATTGCATATAGTATAGTTTTACCATCTGTTTAATCATGTTGTGATCTTGCGGTACATTCAATGTACTGACCTACACGGCTGCAACGTATCATGTTGCAGATATTTACCCGACGAGTAAGAGTTACAGATGCAGTTACGGTCTACACTCAACTGCCGATGGCGTTGATGGGACTCCACACCCGTTTGATTGTTTCCGCTGAGTATTATGAGGTATATATCAGTTTTACGTTATTTATGCATGTGATTGCACTTTGATATATACATTGATGTACTGTGTGTGCCAGCATACTGATCCAGGGATGGCACAGTAACACAGAGGCTTGACCGTCTGAGGTCGGGTCGCTACACAGGCTCAAATGCATAAGCCTTGCATAGTGCTTGGAAAGTTTTGCATTCAAAATGGGTGTATGTGTCTCCATTATATAATTTGACGTTGAAAGTATACCCATGCTCCGTCTTCAAGTAAACTCTCTTTACCTCCATATCATCTATAGCACTAAAACCTATCTTATCCAAGACAGAAATTCTTGCATGGCAGGGGATGCGCTAGTAGAATAGTGAAAATTTAAAATTATAAGTTGAAGCAAATGAAGCATAAGTCATGCTTTAAAATTATAAGTTGAAGCAAATGAAGCATAAGTTTTGCATTCAAATAATAATTGCCGTTGTGACTTACCGTATCCACTTCGAATGTCTCATTCAGCTTGATCTTTGAAGCGCCTACCATCAACAAGGAAATTTCTGCATACGACAGGCCGCTGGTCTTCACGGTGTTCGCACATAATGAAATCTTTTTCGTCATCAGATGACATTTCCTATATGTTCATATAGGTGAAACATTAAACACTTATTACTATCTAACATTAACTAATATCTAGCCAATTCAAATATATATCTAACTATATATATTTATCTCTAACAATTGACATTACTATATATTTAACTTTTCTATCTAATTCATCTAACATTGTACATTAATCTAACATTTATATAAACTCAAAATATATAAAAACATTAAATAAACAGGAAAACTCATTAACAAATAATATTTTAATTAGATCATCAAATCTCAGATACGACAATTTTCTTACTAAAAATAAACTAGTTATATTAATTATTCAACTAGTTCAAATCTCAAATACCTAAAAATAAACTACTTCGACAATTTTCTTACTAAAAATAAACTAGTTATATTAATTATTCAACTAGTTCAAATCTCACATACCTTGCTAATTAATATCTAATTAAATTTTCTAAAAAACAGAAAACAGAAAATAAGTAAAAAAATATGTGTGTGTATGTGTGTGTGTGTATGTGTGTATGTGTGTGTGTATGTGTGTGTACATGTGTATGTGTGTGTATATATATGTGTGTGTATGTGTGTACGTATACGTACAATGCGAAGCGACGACGGGCTGACGGCGACGGCGGCGAAGCGACGAAGCGACGGCGGCGATGATGGGCGACGACGATGGCGGTGGGCAAGGCGACGGCGTCGGCGGTGAACAGCAGGCGGCAGCGGCGGCGGCGAAGGCGCGGCGAGAGCGGCGATGCGCGAGAGGTTGGAGAGACGCGAGGAAGTAGGAGATGTAACTGAAATTTTCGTAAGTGTTGTATATATAGGAGAGGCCTTTAGTACCGGTTGGAGCCACCAACCGGTACTAAAGGCCAACTTTGGCCAGGCGAAGAGGCGGGAAGACGAGGCCTTTAGTACCGGTTGGAGCCACCAACCGGTACTAAAGGCCAACTTTGGCCAGGCGAAGAGGCGGGAAGACGAGGCCTTTAGTACCGGTTGGAGCCACCAACCGGTACTAAAGGCCAACTTTGGCCAGGCGAAGAGGCGGGAAGACGAGGCATTTAGTACCGGTTGGAGCCACCAACCAGTACTAAAGGGTGGTCTTTAGTACCGGTTGGTGGCTCCAACCGGTACTAAAGGCTTCGCGCTGCCACCCCAAAATTTAGTCCCACCTCGCCGGGCGAAGGGCAGCCGCACTGGTTTATAAACCCAATTACGGCTACCCCTTCAAACTCCTCTATATAGCAGGCTTGTGGGCCTAAACTCTGCGCGCTGCCCTGTGAGTTTGCTGGGCCTTTAAGGCTTGTAATTACACACCTGTGGCCTACCAGGCCCACGGGGCAGCGCCCCAATTTTTTTTATAGTTTTTTTTCTTTTCTGCTCTATTTTCTTCTATTTATTTATGCGTAGTTTTTTTATAGTTTTTTCTTTTCTGTTATATTTATTTTCTTCTATTTATTTGTGAGTAGTTTTTCATCTAGTTTGCCAAAATTCAACATTTTCAGAGTTCATTTTGTAGTGATTTTCAATTTCACGGTCATTTTGTAAACGATTGAAAAATAGCAAATATAATTTTTTCTTTTCTGCTTTATTTTTTCTTCTATTTATTTCTGAGTAGTTTTTTCTTTTCTGCTATATTTATTTTCTTCTATTTATTTTTGAGTAGTTTTTTTATATAGTTTTTTTATTTTAATCTATAGTTTTTATTATTTTATTCTATTTTTTATTTTATGCTATTTTTTATTTTCTGCTATTTTTCTTTTCTCGCAAAACTTGGTGGTCAAAGTCTGAGTTATAACTTAAAAAAACAAATGTCGACGATGCAATTAGTTTTTGCCATAACAGAAGAAGTCCGGAGTTGTAATGAGTTATTAAAAATAAAAAAGAGGTGCAATGCTCGTTAATTTGCTTCAAGCCTTTCGGAATAGTGTAAACTGCACTGCGCATAGCTCCGTGCAGTGTACCGTATTCTTGAAGGCTTGAAGCTAAGCAACGTGAGCATTGAGCCTCTTCTTCATCGTCTCTGCACTCAGGGCTTATAAACCGATCCTAGTCCCTCTCACTTCGCGAGGTGGGACTAAAAAACAGCTTACGTCTGGTTCATCCATGAACCTGTACTAAAGGTGCTCGTGGGGCCCTAGCCTTACCTGACACAACCTCATTAGTATCAGTTCGTGGCACGAACCGGTGCTAAAGGTTCGCCATGAACCGGTACTAAAGAGCTCCTCCCGCCTAGCAGTTGGAACCGGTACTAAAGAGCTCCTCCCGCCTAGCAGTTGGAACCGGTACTTAAGAGCCTCCCGCCTAGCAGTTGAATGGTGCACACTGAATTAACAAAAAGTCTGGACTTGTAATAATTTTAAATAAATGAAATGCCTTTGTAACTTATGAGTTTAATTTCGTCATAATCCTGAATACTTCGAAAGAGATTGTCCAGTTTGTAAACGAAGTGCATCAAGTTATTGCCGTAACCCTCTCTTCTTTTATGAACATGATATGTGGGTAAAATGATGATACCATGCCAAGTTTCAAGTTTTTCAGAGTTCATTTGTAGTGCTTTTCAATTTCCAGGTCATTTAGTTCTCAAAACAAATCATTAAATGCATGAAAAATAGCAAATGAAGGCATAAATGGTTGAAAGTTGATGGCGTCGCTTTGAATGGTGAATATTTAACGCAAAAAATATAAGAGCATTTAGATCATGATCTTATATTTCTTTACAGTATAAATTGTCAATATGATCTTATAACATCAAAAATACTTTGATCATCAATGATCTTTGTGTGTACAATCTGAATTGTCAATATGAGTCATCAACGATTTATAAACCGATGAAGACTCATATTGCGACATAAATTCCACACATAGAGTTCAATGAAGACCAAGTGCTTGTGATAGTTTGAGAAATAACATATTTAAGGTGGTAAAAGGCTTGTTAGGGGAGCGAGGTGGGACTAAAACAGCTTGCCATAACCTCATTAGTACCGGTTCGTGGAGCGAACCGCACTAAATGGTGATGGTGGGGCCATAGCTGACCGCGGTGACACAGACCTCTTTAGTACCGGTTCGTGGCATGAACCGGTACTAAAGGTTCGCCACGAACCGGTGCTATTGATCGCCGCCACGAACCGGCACTAGTGTACACATTAGTGCCGGCTGAAATTCCAACCGGCACTATTGTGCTTCACATTTGACCCTTTTTCTACTAGTGGCAATTCAGCTTGATCAACAGTTCTTTCCCTGAAAACACAACCAGCACAACTATCCAGGTGGTCTCTGGAAGCATCGATTAGTCCATTATAAAAGATATTAAGTAATTCATTTTTCTTGAGAGGATGAACAGACAAAGCATTAAGTAATCGAAGAATCCTCCCCCAAGCTTGTGGGAGACTCTCTTCTTCAATTTGCAAAAAATTATATATTTACCTTAAAGCAGCTTGTTTCTTATTAGCGAGGAAATATTTAGGAGAGAAGTGATAAATCATATCCCGGGGTCTACGCACACAACTAGGATCAAGAGAATTAAACCATGTTTTAGCATCACCCTTTAATGAGAATGGAAATAATTTAAGGATATAGTAGTAGCGAGTTTTCTCATCATTAGTGAATAGGGTGGCTATATCATTTAATTTAGTAAGATGTGCCACAACAGTTTCAGATTCATAGCCATAAAAAGGATCAGATTCAACCAAACTAATTATCTCAGGATCGACAGAGAAATCATAATCCTTATCGGAAATACAGATAGTTGAAGTAGCAAAAGCAGGGTCATATTTCATTCTAGCATTCAAAGATTTTTCTTTCAGCTTAGCTAATAATTTCTTAAGATCATATCTATCATTGCAAGCAAGAAAGTCTCCAGCAGTTTTTTCATCCATAACATAACCCTCAGGCACAACAGGCAATTCATATCTGGGGAGAGAATCTTCATCATCACTTTCATCAATATTATCAGTTTCAATAATTTCATTCTCTCTAACCCTAGCAAGTTGTTCATCAAGAAATTCACCTAATTGCACAGGATTATCAAGCATAGAAGTAGTTTCATCATAAATATCATGCATAGCAGAAGTGGCATCATCAATAACATGCAACATATAAGAATTAATAGCAGAAGTAGATTTAGGCGTCGCAAGCTTACTCAAAACAGAAGGTGAATCAAGTGTAGAGCTAGATGGCAGTTCCTTACCTCCCCTCGTATTTGAGGGAAAAATCTTGGTTCTTTCATCTTTCAAGTTCCTCATAGTGATCAGCAGATATAAATCCCAAGTGACTCAAAGAATATGGAGAATTATGTGAAAAGCTCGTAGGCATTGGATCAGTGATGGAGAATTATGTTGGATGCGATTTCTCATGCAATAGTTATAACATAGGGTGACACAGAACTAGCTCCAGTTCATCAATGTAATGTAGGCATGTATTCTGAATATAGTCATACGTGCTTACGGGAAAGAACTTGCGTGACATCTTTTGTCCTACCCTCCTGTGGCAGCGGGGTCCTATTGGAAACTAAGGGATATTAAGGCCTCCTTTTAATAGAGTACCGGACCAAAGCATTAACACTTAGTGAATACATGAACTCCTCAAACTATGGTCATCAACGGTAAGTATCCCGATTATCGTCACTTCGGGGTTAACGGATCATAACACATAATAGGTGACTACAGACTTGCAAGATAGGATCAAGAATGCACATATATTCAAGAAAACATAATAGGTTCAGATCTGAAAACATGGCACTCGGGCCCTAGTGACAAGCATTAAGCATAGCAAAGTCATAGCAACATCAATCTCAGAACATAGTGGATACTAGGGATCAAACCCTAACAAAACTAACTTGATTACATGGTAAATCAAATCCAACCCATCACCGTACAGCAAGCCTACGATGGAATTACTCACGCACGGCGGTGAGCATCATGAAATTGGTGATGGAGGAAGGTTGATGATGACGATGGCGACGGATTCCCCTCTCCGGAGCCCCGAACGGACTCCAGATCACACCTCCCGAGAGAGATTAGGGCTTGGCGACGTCTCCGTATCGTAAAACGCGATGAATCCTTCTCTCTGATTTCTTTTCTCCCCGAGCGTGAATATATGGAGTTGGAGTTGAGGTCGGTGGAGCTCCAGGGGGCCCACAAGGCAGGGGGCGCGCCCCCCACCCTCGTGGACAGGGTGTGGGCCCCCTGGCCTTGATTCTTTCGCCAGTACTTTTTTATATTCCAAAAATATTCTCCGTAAAGTTTCAGGTCATTCCGAGAACTTTTATTTCTACACAAAAATAACACCATGGCAATTCTGCTGAAAACCGCGTTAGTCTCGGTTAGTTCCATTCAAATCATGCGAGTTAGAGTCCAAAACAAGGGCAGAAGTGTTTGGAAAAGTATATACGATAGATATGTATCAAGGAGAAAGCGGGAGGGAGGCCGGCCCTTGGGGCGCGCCAAGGAGGGGGAGGAGTCCTCCTCCGAGTAGGAGTAGGACTCCCCCTTTCCTAGTCCAACTAGGAGGAGGAAGGGGGAAGGAATGAGAGGGAGAGGAGAAGGAAATGGGGCGCCCCCCTCCCTAGTCCAATTCGGACTCCCTATAGGGAGGGGGCACGGCTGCCCCTTGTGGGCTGCCTCCCCTCTTCCCTATGGCCCATGTAGGCCCAATAGTTCCCCCGGGGGTTCCGATAACCCCCCGGCACTCTGATAATTATCCGGTGACCCCCGGAACTCATCTGGTGTCCGAATATAGTCATCCAATATATTAATCTTTATGTCTCGACCATTTTGAGACTCCTATTCATGTCCGTGATCACATCCGGGACTCCGAACTATCTTTGGTAGATCAAAACACATAAACACATAATACCGGTCGTCACCGCACGTTAAGCGTGCGGACCGTACGGGTTCGAGAACTAAGTAGACATGACCGAGACACGTCTCCGGTCAACAACCAATAGCGGAATCTGGATGTTCATATTGGCTCCTACATATTCTACGAAGATCTTTATCGGTCAAACCGCATAACAACATACGTTGTTCCCTTTGTCATCGGTATGTTCCTTGCCCGAGATTCGATCGTCGGTATCTCAATACGTAGTTCAATCTGCAAGTCTCTTTACTCGTTCCATAATGCATCATCCCGCAACTAACTCATTAGTCACATTGCTTGCAAGGCTTATAGTGATGTGCATTACCGAGAGGGCCTAGAGATACCTCTCCGACAATCGGAGTGACAAATCCTAATCTGGATATATGCCAACTCAGCAAGTACCATCGGAGACACCTGTATAGCACCTTTATAATCACCCAGTTACGTTGTGACGTTTGGTAGCACACAAAGTGTTCCTCTGATATTCGCGAGTTGCATAATCTCATAGTCATAGGAACATGTATAAGTCATGAAGAAAGCAATAGCAACATACTAAACGGTCAAATGCTAAGCTAATGGAATGGGTCAAGTCAATCACATCATTCTCTAATAACGTGATCCCGTTAATCAAATGACAACTCATGTCTATGGTTAGGAAACTTAACCATCTTTGATTCAACAAGCTAGTCAAGTAGAGGCATACTAGTGACACTCTGCTTGTCTATGTATTCACACATGTACTAAGTTTCCGGTTAATACAATTCTAGCATGAATAATAAACATTTATCATGATATAAGGAAATATAAATAACAGATTTATTATTGCCTCTAGGGCATATTTCCTTCAGCACATACCTAGTGGACGTTGTTGTCTCTGGCGGCTCCATCGCGGTCAGCCCCCCCTCCCCCACACCCAAATCTGGATCAAATCGACCAAAAACAGAGGAAACATAGGCGATGCAGTGACATCTAACTCGACAAGGAGGGGAACATGAAAAGGGTTCAGGATTTACTCACCACAGTCACCGTCGTCGCCGAGAACGACTGCTCCGCCGCTGCTGTCACCGAGAAAAAAAGCTCCGGTGTCGTCGCCGGCTCACCGCCGATAACGAAGAGGAGGGAACTGCCGGTCACTGCTCACCTGATTCAGACAGGAACGGAGCCACATCTCACCTGATGCACTGCCAAGTGGGGCTGTAACTAGATGCTCTGTCAAGTGAGACCCACATGTCTTAAACATAATCTCACTCCCGTTGACGACCATTTTAATCGCCAGAGTGGGCCTTGGCTATTTGGGCTTCTGAAGCATTCCACTACAGCTATTTTCGTCAAGCACGTTGCACTCTTTCCAATTCACGTGAAATGTGTCACACATGAGCTATTGGCTCGGGGAGAGATGTGTGGGTTATTTGTTTCTTTAAAGTCCGTTAGTTGTTTCCTTAAAATCTCTTATTTGTTTCCTAAAGAAAATTGCATTTATGAGATGGATCGGTTGATTTGGGTAAATTAGGAA
Source organism: Aegilops bicornis (assembly GCA_021605145.1). Taxonomy (NCBI): domain Eukaryota; kingdom Viridiplantae; phylum Streptophyta; class Magnoliopsida; order Poales; family Poaceae; genus Aegilops; species Aegilops bicornis. The sequence continues at coordinate 672,895,300 of CM038672.1, forward strand.
AGTTAGATCTGTGACTCTTTGTACGGTAGGGAAGTGTTTGTTTACAAGGAAATAGTGGAGAAAAAATAAACCGGTGGGTTGATGGGACGCAAAATAACCGGTTGAAAAAAACCGGACGAAAGTAATGGATGAGAAAACCATGGACGCAATCCTACCAACTGCTCCATTAGGAGTTGAGATATTAATGCATATTTTTCTTCAATCCAATCTTGGTCAGTACTCAATACAGTATAGTGTTGGAAATAATAGCACATTTTTGACTAATCTAATCCATAAGTATACAGTAACCATGGCAAATACGGTATGCATCTCACACCGATACCTAAGCATGTGAGCACATACAGTACATCAAACCGAAACATCTATGAACAACATATATAGGGTGAGCACATGAACAAGCAAATAGAGGATGAACGAGTCATACCCTCCAGTTGGCCAGGCTAGCGTAGCGGCTTCGTCGTCATCCATGGAGTCGATGTAGGGGATGTGGTGGAAGCGGAGGCGGACGGAGACGGGAACTGATCGGAAGCAGTCACGTCGAGACGCTCCGGAGGCAGAGAAACAACAGATAACGGCTAGTGTTGTGCAGGAGGGAGTGAGTAAACTAAGTCGGGTCATTCCCACAACCCGTGGGGCGGGTGCGCGCGTCTTGACGAGGCGAAGTGGGCGAGTGGAAGAGGAGGAGCGCACGTGTACAACTCATCTTCTCAAGCTCTCAATGGCATGTGTTAGAGCAGCCCTTATAAAGGGGTTTCATTCTCACTCCACCAACAGTATGGTACTAAATTTCCCACCACTAGCCATGCACCTAAATAGGTCTTAAAAATTAATCAGGGATTATTGTCTTATATGGAGCTAAGTTCCATCTATAATCCAACATATAGTACATCCGAGATTTAGACATACAGTGGACAGTTTTCATAGTATTGAGAGAATATAGAGGCACCCACATGAATCCGTGTATGCATGCATAGTGGTGTTTATACTAGTACTACATGAGCAACCAAGATCGATCGACCCGTTGACGACGAAGCAGCCACTCAACGTACGCGTAGCAGATCGACGGCTGGTGGTAGTATTTAACTAGACTAGTGTTGATCTCAACTTGGTGCCGGATCAAATCCAAGTCCACCGTATGTATATGCAACCCTTCTTATCTAGTGGATCAAGTCACCGACACATGCGCGGGCCGATAAGCACACAGCCGCGCCCATCGATGGATCGTTATTTTCTACTGCCGCCACGGCCGGCCACTTGCTCGATCACTGACAGCAATATACAACCATCTTCAAAGCTCAAACTGATTGCCGATACGACCGGGGCGATGTGAGTGTTGCAGGCCGGGTCACCGGCCGGCGGGTATGACGCGCGGAGGCTTAATTTTGTGTTTTGACCCTTCTCCGAAATTTAACTGAAATCTAATCCCAGTCTGAAAAAATTTCGCGATCTGACCCTTTTGCTACCGCCAGGGTTCATGACGGTAGGGTATAACAGCCTACCGCCAAGGTCCCTGGCGGTAGGGTTGCATGCCCTATCGCAAATTTTTGCTAAGTATTAAACATAGCGCGTGCTCGTGCCTACCGCCAAGCACCTTGGCGGTAGGGTTATACAAGCTATCGCCAGCGTGTTTGGCGGTAAGGATGTTTCCTACTGCCATGGTCTCTAGCGGTAGGCTGTTACACCCTATCGCCATGGACCCTGGCGATAGCAAAAGGGTTAGATCTAAAAAAAATTCAAACTAGAGTCAGATATCGATTAAGTATCAGAAAAGGGTCGAAACACGAAAATTTGCCACGCGCGGACACAGTACGAAATCGCGTGGTTGATCGATCCGGGCAGGTGTGCTTGCAAAAAAAATATTTGAGCGTAGGTGTGCTTGCGATTGGGAGGCGAGTGGTTGTGTGTATCCGCGCCGACAATATACCGTCCAGGCGTGTGGGTTTGAGAAGGTACGTACAAACCTCTTCATGTGGACATGTTATTTTTGATAGAAAACAAACGAATAAATAGTAATGGAATGTATAATGGTTAATAAGATTATCTTATCTTATTAAGTCTTGCATGTAATTTAGAGATTTTTTTTTTAAAAGGAGGTCATCCCCCGGCCTCTGCATCAGAGAGATGCATGTGGCCATTTTATTAAAATGACGAAACAAACAAAGTCTGGTCTGCAGAGTACATATCACAAAAGGAGTACATGTCTCAAAGCCGCATCTGGTTCCCCGACCGGTGGTGTGCCTAGATGGACCTGATCTTCGGGTCCTCTCGGTTGGAGGTGCTGCTGAACGGCGTGCCCGGGAAGTGGTTCACGGTGCGCCGTGAGCTGCGGCAGGGGGACCCATGCTCGCCCTACCTATTCCTCATCGTCGCCGATGTGCTGCAGCAGATGATCAGGCAAGATGGGGGGCTGTTCCACCCCATCATTGATGGTGAGCCTCCCCTGGTGCTGCAATACGCTGATGATACGCTTGTCATCCTCCGCGCGGACTCCGGCGCCGCGGCACGCCTCTGCCGCATCCTCGACGACTTTGCGGCTGTGATGGGGTTGGACATCAACTTCGCCAAGAGCACTCTGGTCCCCATGCACGTGCCCGAGGAGATGCTAGTGGAGACCGTTGGCGCCCTTGGCTGCGCCGTTCACGGGTTCCCGCAAGCCTACCTTGGGCTCCCGCTGTCGTGGAAAAGCTCTGCTTCGCTGACTTCCTCACCATGATCGCGAAGGTGGACAAATACTTGGCTGGATGGTGGGCTCGTCTTCTCACCCCGGCCGGGCGCTTGGTCCTGATCAATGTTGTGCTCGACGCCCTCCCTACTTACGCCATGGCGGCGATGCTGCTCCCGACGGCGGTGATCAAGGAACTCGACTCGCTCCGTCTAGCTTTCCTCTGGAATACGGCCGAGCGCGCCTCTAGAGCACAATGCCTGGTGGCTTGGGAGCGCGTCTGCAGGACAAAGGCGAAGGGTGAGCTGGGCGTTCAGGACCTCGCAACGCAGAGTCGTTGCCTACTGCTCAAGATGCTGCATCGGCTCCACACGGCATCCTTGTTCTCGAGATGGGCTTTGTGGGTGTGGGCGGAGCTCGACGACCGATCTCTTCTCTCTTTGACGGCCAACAGGGGCGCGGGGGAGCACAGCAAGGCGCTGAGCGGGCTGCTCCCGCTGTACCGCGGGATCACCAGGGTGGAGGTGTGCGACGGGAGGCGGACGTCCTTCTGGCTCGACTCCTGGCTCCCGTGCAGGCCTATCACGGTGGCTCTTCCGGTGCTGCACTCGCACATGACGGTGAAGGAGGCCACGGTGTGGCAGGTGCATGCGCGCGGCCTGGACAGTGTGCTTGTGCCGAGGCTCACCGATGCCGGCGATGTGGAGCGGGCTGCCTTCTGGCCCTGATCGGTGATGACGCCATGGGCCCCGGTGACGACGAGCGCCGCCCGATGCTGTTCTTCGACGCCCCTGGGGGGATCGTCACGGTGGCCGTCTACGCCCTGGAGAGATTCGGCGGCGTGCAGTCGTCATTCGCGGCGTTCCTGTGGGAATGTGAAAGTGCTAGTTATCGACTAGAGGGGGTGAATAGGCGATTTTTATGAAAGTCTTCAAAACATGAGAGTTTCGAAGACAAACAATAGAACTGAACCTATTGATATGCAGCGGAACGTAAACTACACTAAGCAACCCATAGTCAAGTATGCAATGAAGTGAAAGCACGAAGACTAATAGCAGCTAGGAAGTAAGGACCAGGATGGAAGATGGTATGAAGCCAAACAACGACAGTATTCACACAGTGAAGACCAATAGGTCAAGCAAATAGGCAATGACTTCACGAAGACAAACTGTAAGTAATGAGAGGGAGAGGATAGAACCAGTCACTTGTCGAGGACACAAGATTTGTTGGACCAGTTCCAGTTGATGTGACAACTGTACGTCTGGTTAGTGAGGCTGAGATTCAACTCAGAAAACCGCGTCTTCACCTTATTCCCCTTGAGCTAAGGACACCCAGTCCTCGCCCAATCACTCTGGTAAGTCTTCAAGGTAGACTTCCAAACCTTCACAGACTCCGTTCACCGGCGATCCACAATGACTCTTGGATGCTCAGAACGCGACGCCTAACCGGCTGGAGGATTCACAGTCCTCAAGTGTAACAAGTCTTCAGGTCACGCTGGACGAGAAAAGACTTGATGATGCCTAACACTCTTTGGCTCTGGGTGTTTGGGCTTTGTCCTCGCAAGGATTTCTCTCTCTCAAAAGCTTCGAAGGTGGGTTGCTCTCAAACGACAAAAGCCGTGCACTAACTCTGAGAATCCACCAATTTATGGTGTAGGGGGTGGGCTATTTATAGCCACTAGGCAACCCGACCTGATTTGTCCGAAATGACCCTGGGTCACTAAGGAACTGACACGTGTTCCAACGGTCAGATTTCAAACACACACGGAAACTTTACTTCGGCTACAAGTAAAGCTGACTCATCCAGCTCTGGATAAGATTTGCTCTCATTGTCTTCGCTCGAAGACATAGGATTTTGGTTGAGCATCACTTCAGTCACTCTGACTTTGTTCACTGGGACCCCACTTAACAGTACGGTGGTTCCTACGACTCAACAAAGAAGAAAAGGAAACAATGAAACAACTAAGTCTTCGCTCCATAGTCTTCACGCAATGCTTTTTCTTGTCATAGTCTTCAATTTGAATATCTTCACATACCACCATTGTCTTCAATGTCTTCATACATTTTTAGGGGTCATCTCCGGTAGGTAAACCGAATCAATGAGGGACTACTACCTGTGTTATCCTGCAATTCTCACAAACACATTAGTCCCTCAACCAGGTTTGTCGTCAATACTCCAAAACCAGCTAGGGGTGGCACTAGATGCACTTACAATCTCCCCCTTTTTTGGTGATTGATGACAAACTGGTTGAAGTTTTCAACGGGGATAAAAGTATGTGAAATTGTAAAGGATAAAGGTATTGTCTTCATAAGTAGCAAAAGGCTCCCCCTGAAGATGTGCATATAAGTAATTTGCTTTTGGAATGCAAATGCACATGGCAGGTTGTACTTGTGGAGATCCTCTTCAACTTATGAAGACAATTCATCATGCATGATTTGATATAACAAAGATAATGACATGCATAATGAAAAATGGACATCTGCAAAATGACTAAGGGCGAAATTTATCATCGCACATGCGGAATTTATCATCGCATCACAGAATAGCAGAAAACGTAGCAGACGGCCATCAAGCTTAAGTGTTACAACTCAAAGAACCAAATGTATCAAAAGCGAGAGTTGTAAACACTAGGCAAAATATAAACCAACTGCCCATATGGACCCGCTTGAAGACTATCAACTCATATGCTTCTCCCCCTTTTGTCAGTAAGGACCAAAAAGGTTTGAAGACATAGAGCCTCTACTCGTTCCCAGAAGGAGTAGGAGAAGATGCAGGGTCGGCGTCGGGGTTTGGCGGTGTAGAAGATTTTGGTGCAGTGTCAATACGTGCTGAAGTTGGAGGTGGTGAAGTAGCATCATCTTGATCATCGATCACTCTGGCATTCACCGTTGCAGCGGAGGAGTTATAATCAGAGTCTTCAAGAGATGGAGTTCGACGCAAGACAGCATTCCTTGGAGGAGTGGAGTCAAACTTGAATCTTTCAGTGAAGCCATCGTCTTGAAGATCTACTTCAACACTCAGCAATGTCAAACTCTTCCAGGACCTCCAACAGGTTTCATGTGTAACAAAGGCATTCTTGGTGGCAAGATTGCGAATGCGATTGACGTCCACCAAGAGGCTTTGCATCTGCCGCTTCAGCCAGAAGTGATGCTTATCCTATTTCTGATGCAGGGCAACGAGAAGTTCTCGGTCATTGAGAACACGAGATCGCTTCCGAGGCCTTTGAGCAATAGTGCTTTCAGTGGCTTCAGTTTGAGCACAGTGAGGTAAGTGTGTATTGCCAGCCAAAGGATAAACACGAGTGACTGCCTGGACTCCTTCAATGGGTTGCGTGAAGCTTTGGTGATCAGCATTGTGAAGACAAACAGGCTCCTTGGCAGGCTCTGGGTATATGGCTTCAATCGACATATCAACCTCGATGTAAAGATCAGATGGTTGCGAGCAGAGGGTTGATAGTTGACAGCTGAGTGTAGGTTGATGAGGCGCATGACCCACGGAGCGTACAACTTCAGTCCAAAGAGATCAGAGCCTGATGCAGCCAACTGCCTGATAAATAAGTCTTGATCATTGAAGCTGATGCCATTGATGACATAAAAGACCAAAGTCTTCATTGCTCCTTCAAGTTTTGCTGTTCAAGAATGTCCTTTGACAGGCCATAGAGTCCGCCTGATAATATGATAAATAGTGCGAGGCAGATACTCGAGGTCTTCGACAAAGAACTCCTTTGGGTAATCAGCGTCTTGGGGCAGAGGCTTCATCATGCTCAACATTTGGCTCATGTTGGGCTCTGGCTTGTGGAAGATACTCTCAAAAGCATTGCGGTGAAGCTGGCAACCAGGTTCATATAATTCTCCTGGAGTGGGCAGGCCGGTTGGCTCAATAATGTCAAAAGCTTTGGCTTCGTGATGGACATTGCATGTCATCCACTCAAGAACCCAAGTCTTCGGATCCCTGTTGTATCCGCGAATGTTGAGGGTAGCATAAAATTGAAGCAGAAGCTCTTCATTCCAATGCTCCTTATCAGTCACAAAGTTCAGCAGTCCAGCATGACGAAAGCAGTCAATGGCTTCTTCAAGGCATGGCAGTTCAACAATGGCTTCACAGTCAAGACGCATATGAGGGAAGATGCTCCCTTGATCATAAAGAACACATGAATAATAACTGCGCTGCTGATAGCTCCAGAACCGATCTAATGAAATCCTTGGCTTAGAATAGGGGTTCTTGGCACTATCAAAGAAAGTGTTTTGCGCAATGAAGCCATTTGCATTGAAGGACCCTGGTGAAGTGGCAGTACCTGGAAACCTGGGCAGTCTTGGCTTTGGCTTCTAGACCTGTGGCCTGTGCTCGACATGATAGTCAAATTGCGGACCAGCGGCGGGAGGAGGAACCAGGATAGGCCATCTGACAGTGACCAGCTGACCATAGTTGTATGCTTGCTCAATAGTATGTGGCCTGGGAGGCGGTACGGAGCGATGGCGGTGGCTTTCAGTGGCGATTGTCATCAGGTGCAGCATTGACTTCAGGTGCTATCACTTCGGGCACCACATTGACTTCAGGCGCCACATTAGCTTCAGCCATGACAATGTCATTGGCTTCGGTGTTGGTGTTGGTGGTCGCCTCAATGTTGTTAACCTCCACTTGAGTAGCCGGAGGGTCGAACCGTTCTCCTCGAGAACAACTTGGTTGGTTGGGGTGTAGCAACACGTTCTTCTTCTTCTCTTGGTTCTTCTTGGTCATCGGCTGATGTAGCCGGAATATCTTCAGCCATATTGGCTTTAGTCTCGGGGTTGTTCATAGTTGGAGAGGCTTCAGGAAAGACTTGGCGTGAAACGGATTGGCCCTCTTCTCCTTCTGGAACACTTGACAGAGTGACATGTGGCCTTGGTCCTTTGCGAAGCCTGCGAAACGCTGGCGACGCTTGTGGAGATGGAGTTGGTTGGGCCACAAAGTCTTCATCTTCAATCATCGGAGTGGTGACTTGAGTTGGGGCAGTAACAGGTGTTTCTGCTTGACGAGGGGAGTCTTGTGGGTGATCAGCCCATGAGTCATCCTGAGCAATTGGCGTCAATGGACATCCAATGCTGATGAGTTTGTTGTTCGTACGAACAGGCGATGATACCATGTTGTGCTTGATCTGAGGAAGGACTTCATCATCTTCAACATTGTCATAAGGACCAATGTGTTCAGCTGCGGTGGGGTCAACAGCTGGAATGTCTTCAGCTTCAGGAGCCTCTGTGGAAGCAGGCTCATGAACTATCATTCGACGTTCTAGTTGTGCAGATTCAGGACGAGCAACAGAAATCGGCTCGACTACAAGGGGATCTGTGGGAGCAGTTCGATCTCTCTTCTTGGTCTTGCGCTTCTTGGTGGGTGGAGCATCATCAGTGGTGTTCTTGGTCTTGCGCTTTCTGGCCTTGGCTTCAGTTGCCCTTGCCTTCTGAAGCTCTGAAGCCACTGTGGGGACCTTAGGCTTCACGCCTGTCATACTGGCTGGGAAGACAATGCGAGGTTCTTCCCGCCTGGATGGTTCAGCTTGGTCCACAGATGGCTTCTTCTTCTGCTTGGGAGCCATCTTAGGGTCGATGCCAGGACGCCCAAGTGCCTTGGGCTTCTAAGCTTCATTGTAAGCTTGAACACACTTGGCAGCGAGAATCTTCATGCGCTCACGAGAACCTTTTGCTTCATCACGTTTCTTGTGAAACGCTTCCTTGAGCTCATGCAGCATGACCTTGAAGTTCTGGACGTCTTCCACGCTGAGCTTGGCCATGTGCTTCTTGAACTGAACCTTTTGATACTCGATCTTGTGCTTCAGCTCAACAATTTTCTGAGCAAGAGCCAGCTCAGGAGCAATGGCGCCATGGAAGGAGACGCTTAGGCCAATGGGAAGTTGCAGATCGTCAAACCTAAGATTGGGGCTGTCAAAGCACTCATCAATGAAGTTGTTCGAAACTTCCACATCAAAGAGAGGCAAATCATTGAAGATTTCTGCCTCTTGCTTGCTCTTTATCAGCTGCTCAAGAGCGTCATCAGCAAGATCGTCGTCACTTGACAGATCAATGGCGTCATTCTCGTTCCTCAGAACAGCAGCAGGGGTCAGAGCTGGACCAGTGGTGTGCATAGGCTTCTTTTTCTTCTTCTCAGACTTGGAGATGCGTGAGTGATCTGTGGACTGCACACTTGGTGCAGGGAGGAAGCGATGTGAGGCTTCACCCGCGAAGCTTTTGGTGCAGGGGAAGGCTTTGAAGCTTTAGGTTTCTTCGGCTTCTTTGGCTTCGGTGGTGCAGGCGCTTCGTCAGAATCAGCGTCGTCTTCAGGTTCATCCATGGATGTCCCTTGAACCATAATATGAGTGATGAGACCTTCTAGGTTGTAGAAGGGCCCAACAAGATTGGGTTCAGATTCGTGTGTGCCATCGGCACAAGGAGCAGAGGGTCCTGGATTGAAGCCTAATCCCCGCGACTTCTTGTTTTCTTTGGCCGAGTTCTTGGGAAACTGCAAGTTGCGCTTGAACAGATTGTCGTCATCTGCACGTTGTGGTCCACAGACCATGCAAGGGTAGAAGCCTTGTTCAATGGCTTCGGCTCTGGACCTGGGTGGAAGATTTTTGTACAGGACGTCTCCCCAGGGTCGCTTGATGGCATGCTTCTCAGCATATTCCTGGGTTACGAACCTGTACTTGTACCATTGTTCTGCCCAATATCTTCGAATCCATTCAATTCGGGTTTTTTGCTGATTGTAGTCCTCATCTGGATCTGTCTTGTACAACTCATAGAGGTCAGGAGGCAAATCTCTTGAGGTGTTGCCACGGCGCTGTCTGCCACCCTTCCTTGCAGACTTCTCTGTTGCCGTGAAGTTCAGACTGAATGGCTTCAACACTGTCAAAGGCTTCCGTCTGCTGGTCAGACAGGAACTGGCTTCGGGAGTTGATGTGATCTCGTAAGAATTCTGCAAATGAATGCAGACTATGAGAACCAAGGGATTCTCCCATGGACATGTACCTGTGATAGCATTAGAGATGCGAGGGAAGGGGAAGAGGTCATATGCATTCTCAGAAGATTTTGAAGATAAATCAGTTTGGAAGACATTGACCTCATAAGCTGAAGACATTCACTTATATGTTGAGAGTTGGTTCCAGATTTGTACGAATCCAAGAATAAGTACAAGTGAGGAATCTAACTATGTGTGAAGAATAAGTGAATATACTAGGCATTATATGAGATGCAGACATGATAGATCCAAATTTGTGGAGGCAGAAACCACTTCTGGTAGAAAGGATGAATCTATAGGATCAAAAAGACGGTAAAAATAGGATTTTAATTTACCACATGATGAACTGCTAGACGGAGTAGAAGATGAGGCCTTGCAGTTCGATCTTCCGGCCCTAACTTGGCGACGGAGGACACCTATGGCGGCGGCGGAGAAGACGATTTCCGCGGCCGGCATGAAGACGACATCGGAGAGGTCGTGACAGCTAAGCGCTTCGTCGCCGGCATCGTCGAGAGCTAGCGGTGGCGCTAGGGTTTGTCGAGGTGGAGAGGTGGAAGAAGGATTTTGACCGCGATTGGACGAGTATTTATAGGGAAAGGGACAGCACAACGCAATTACGCAGGTGCCCCTGGCAGTTCACATCTGAAGGACACGTGGCGAACATGCAACACATTGGGAGATGTCCCAAGTTCCCACGCCTACTTTGATGCATCGGATGGTCGTTCCGGCTTCTCCGGGTTTCAGGCAATAAGAATTGAACATTTAAAACAGATTTAATGTTTGTCTTTGTATCTTCTGCTCACAAGGACGCAGTGAAGATATTCGACAGTTTCAACAGAATGCATATGATTTGGATAGGTAGAGTTTGAGGTAGAAAGCATAGAGAGGTTAGGGTCCGATCACAATCACTTAATTCAAAAGATTCAAACGAGAAGACATAGCTATAAGTGAATGATGTAGAGGGAAGAGCACTAATATATGTATATATATCAGAATGCAACCAAATCAACATTGTGAAGATAATCATAAAGACATGTTGAAATTGAAGACAAACCAAATGCGAAGACATAGCAAATGTAACGCCATGAGAAAAACACTTCAAACAGAAGAATTTGGTGGTGGCGTTACCCACCATATAGGAAGTATTAGACCCAGACACGGCGCACAATTATCGTGGCGCTCCGAAGTCAAATTCCGCGTTAATGTATTCACACTTAGAATGTAAGTCTTCATTGATTGAAGATATACTTTACTTCGTGTGTTGCACATCTAAGTCATCAACATGCATAAGTGTTAGGATGTGTGCCTGATCACACGACATTTGAGGATTCCAAGATATTTAGCTCACACCGTAACTTGCAAAACCTTTTCTCATCCAAGGGCTTTGTGAAGATATCTGCTAGTTCCTCTTCAGTGTTGACGTGTATGATATCAATATCTTCCTTCATGACATGATCTCTCAGAAAGTGATGACGGATTTCAATGTGCTTTGTCTTCGAGTGCTGAACTGGGTTGTTGGCAATCTTGATGGCGCTTTCGTTGTCGCAGTAGAGTGGTACTTGTTTCAGATGGATGCCATAGTCCTTGAGTGTTTGCTTCATCCATAGAAGCTGAGCGCAGCAAGATCCAGCAGCAATGTATTCAGATTCAGCAGTGGAGAGTGATACACAGTTCTGCTTCTTTGAAGACCAACAGACAAGTGATCGTCCTAGAAAGTGACATGTGCCTGATGTAGACTTGCGATCCACCTTGTCACCAGCATAATCAGCATCCGAGAATCCAACTACATCAAACTCTGAGCTCTTTGGATACCATAATCCTAATGTTGGGGTGTAAGCCAAATATCAAAGAATTCGCTTCACGGCTAAGTGATGCGATTCCTTTCGTGCCGCTTGGAATCGAGCACACATGCAAACACTAAGCATAATATCTGGCCTAGATGCACATAAATAAAGTAAAGAACCAATCATGGAGCGGTATACCTTTTGATCGAACTCTTTACCATTGGCGTCAGGACTCAGATGACTCTTGGTTGGCATTGGCGTCGTGTAACCTTTGCAGTCTTGCATTCCAAACTTCTTCAGGAAATATTTGAGGTATTTCTCTTGAGATATGAAGATGCCATTTCTTTGCTGACGAATTTGAAGACCAAGGAAGAACGTCAGCTCACCCATCATGGACATCTGATATTGCTCTTGCATCATGTGTCCAAACTCATCACTGTACTTCTGGTTGGTGATGCCGAATATAATGTCATCCACATATATTCGGCACTCAAATAGTTCACCATCATATGTCTTCGTGAAGAGTGTGGGATCCAGGGAACCAGGTTTGAAGCCTTTGCTCTTCAGGAAGTCTTTGAGCGTGTCATACCAAGCGCGAGGGGCTTGTTCGAGGCCATACAGTGCCTTGTTTAGCTTGTACACCATATCAGGATGTTTTGGATCTTCAAAGCTGGGAGGTTGTGCAACATACACTTCTTCTTCAATCTTGCCGTTGAGAAATGCACTCTTCACATCCATTTGATACAACAAGATGTTGTGATGGTTAGCATAGGCTAGCAATATGGGAATAGCTTCAAGCCTAGCCACAGGAGCAAATGTTCCATCGAAGTCAATCCCTTCAACTTGAGTGTATCCTTGAGCAACGAGACGATTTTGTTTCTGACAACTTGACCATGCTCATCTTGTTTGTTGCGATATATCCATTTTGTGCCTATTATGTTGTGCTTGCGGGGGTCAGGACGCTTGACAAGTTCCCAGACATTGTTCAACTTGAACTGTTGAAGCTCTTCTTGCATAGCTTGAATCCATTCAGGTTCCATGAAGGCTTCAGCAACTTTCTTGGGTTCAGATATTGAGACAAAAGCAAAGTGCCCACAGAAATTTGCTAGTTGAGTTGCTCTTGAACGAGTGAGTGGACCAGGCGCATTGATGCTATCAATTATCTTCTCAATCTGTACTTCATTTGCAACACGAGGATGAACTGGACGAAGATTTTGCTCTTGCTGATCATTGTCATCGTTGGGAGGATTGTCTTCGGGCTGAGCATTGTCTTCAGGTTGATTAGGTGCAGAAATGATAAGTTCCTCTTCAGGCTGTGCTTCAGACGGTACGATTTCTCCAGTTCCCATTAGCTTGATGGATTCACTGGGTGGAATTTCATCTAGCACATTTGGTAGGTGCTCTCTTTGCGAGCTGTTAGTCTCATCAAACCGCACATCCAAAGTTTCAACCACTTTATAGTGAAAGAGGTTGAAGACTCTGTAGGAGTGCGAGTCCTTTCCGTAACCAATCATTAAACCTTCATGTGCTTTCGGTGCAAATTTTGAAGTGTGATGTGGATCCTTGATCCAGCACCTAGCACCAAATACTCTGAAGTAACTGACATTTGGCTTCTTACCAGTGAGGAGTTCATAGGATGTTTTCTTCAGAAGCTTGTGAAGATAAACACGGTTGATGACATGGCATGCAGTATCAATAGCTTCAGGCCAAAACTTTCTTGGGGTCTTGTATTCATCGAGCATCGTCCGAGCCATCTCAATGAGTTTTCTGTTCTTGCGCTCCACGATGCCATTCTGCTGACGGGTGTACGGAGCTGAGAACTCATGAGTGACGCCAAATGTGTCCAAGTACAGATCGAGGCCGGTGTTCTTGAATTCTGTGCTGTTGTCACTCCTGATATGCTTGATCTTGACGCCATAGTTGTTCATGGCACGGTTGGCGAAGCGTCTGAAGACATCCTGCACTTCAGTCTTGTAGAGAATTATGTGAACCCACGTATATCTTGAGTAATCATCAACAATGACGAAGCCATAAAGACAAGCAGTAGTAGTGAGTAGGGACAAATAAGTCCATGTGTAGCAGCTCGAAGGGTTGAGATGTCGTCATGATTGTCTTCGAGGGATGCTTGGCCCTGGTCATCTTTCCAGCTTCGCAGGCACCGCACAAGTGATCCTTCTTTAACTTGACGCCCTCGATGCCTATGACATGCTTCTTCTTGGCGAGAGTGTGTAAGTTCCTCATGCCAGCATGCCCTAGCCTCCAATGCCAGCGCCAGTACTCTGAAGCTTTTGCAAGAAGGCATACGGCAAGTTGTGGCCCTGCTGAGAAATCTACCATATATAGATCATCTTTCCGGTACCCTGCAAAGACTAGAGACTTGTCAGATTCCATTAGTACAAGGCAATGATATTTTCGAAATATCACAATCATGTTCAAGTCACAAAACATTGAGACATACATTAAGTTGAAACTAAGGGATTCAACAAGCATCACTTTATCCATGTGTTGATCCTTTGAGATTGCAACTCTACCTAGACCCAATACCTTGCTTTTACCAGTGTCCGCAAATGTGATGTGACTCTTGTCAGATGGACGTAAGGTTGAGTCCATGAGAAGACTCCGATCACCAGTCATATGATTAGTGTATCTGTGATACGTCTCCAACGTATCTATAATTTTTTATTGTTCCATGCTATATTACTATGTGTTTTGAATGATTATGGGATTTATTATACACTTATATATTACTTTTGGGACTAACCTATTAACCGGAGGCCCAGCCCATATTGCTGTTTTATTGCCTGTTTCAGTATTTCGAGGAAAAGGAATATCAAACGGAGTCCAAACGGAATGAAACCTTCGGCATCATTATTTTTGGGAAGAATATGATCCTGGAGACTTGAAGATCAAGTCAGAACATACTCGAGGAGGCCAGGAGATAGGGGGCGCCCCCCCTACTGGGCGCGTCCCCCTGTCTCGTGGGCCCCTCGAGCACCCCCCGACCGACTTCTTTCGCCTATATATTCTCTCGTACCCTAAAACCATCGAATATCAAGATAGATCGGGAGTTCCGCCGCCGCAAGCCTCTGTAGCCACCAAAAACCCCTCGGGAGTCCGTTCCGGCACCCTGCCGGAGGGGGAACCCATCACCGGTGGCCATCTTCATCATCCCGGCGCTCTCCAGGACAAGGAGGGAGTAGTTCACCCTCGGGGCTGAGGGTATGTACCAGTAGCTATGTGTTTGATCTCTCTCTCTCGTGTTCCCTCTATGGCACGATCTTGATGTACCGCGAGCTTTGCTATTATAGTTGGATCTTATGATGTTTCTCCCCCTCTACTCTCTTGTGATGAATGGAGTTTCCTCTTGAAGTTATCTTATCGGATTGAGTCTTTTATATGAGAACACTTGATGTATGTCTTGCCGTGTTTATCTGTGGTGACAATGGGATATCATGTGGCACTTGATGTATGTTTTGGTGACCAACTTGCGGGTTCCGCCCATGAACCTATGCATAGGGGTTGGCACACGTTCTTGACTCTCCGGTAGAAACTTTGGGGCACTCTTTGAAGTACTTTTATGTTGGCTGGATGAATCTGAGATTGTGTGATGCATATCGTATAATCATGCCCACGGATACTTGAGGTGACAATGGAGTATCTAGGTGACATTAGGGTTTTGGTTGATTTGTGTCTTAAGGTGTTATTCTAGTACGAACTCTTTAATAGATTGATCCGAAAGAATAACTTTGAGGTGGTTTCGTACACTACCATAATCTCTATGTTTGTTCTCCGATATTAGTGGCTTTGGAGTGACTCTTTGTTGCATGTTTAGGGCTTGTTATATGATCTATCTATGTTATTATCGTTGAGAGAACTTGCACTAGTGAAAGTATGAACCCTAGGCCTTGTTTGCTATCATTGCAATACCGTTCACGCTCACGTTTATCACTTGTTACCTTGCTTTTTTTATATTTTCAGTTTACAAATACCTTTCTCTACCATCCATATTGCATTTGTATCACCATCTCTTCGCCGAACTAGTGCACCTATACAATTTACCATTGTATTGGGTGTGTTGGGGACACAAGAGACTCTTTGTTATTTGGTTGCAGGGTTGCTTGAGAGAGACCATCTTCATCCTACGCCTCCTACGAATTGATAAACCTTAGGTCATCCACTTGAGGGAAATTTGCTACTGTCCTACAAACCTGTGCACTTGCAGGCCCAACAACGTCTACAAGAAGAAGGTTGCGTAGTAGACGTCAAACTCTTTTCTGGCGCCGTTGCCGGGGAGGCTAGGTAAGTGAAGGTATATCTTTAGATCTTGCAATCGAATATTTTTGTTTTTTTAGCACTAGTTTAGTTTATAAAAGAAAACTACAAAAAAATGTAATTGAGTTTGTCTCATACGCTTCGTATTTTTAATATCTTTCGTGAGTATGATGGAAAGGAAAATTGTGCTCAAGTGCTAGAAGAAGAATATTTTAAAATGCTTGGTACTAAATCTTTGAATTATGAGCATGATTGCAATGTTGTTAGTATGAATTCCTTGAATATCCATGATGCTAATAATATGCAAAGCCACAAGCTTGGGGAAGCTATGTTTGATGAAGATGATATATTTTGTCCCCCAAGCTTTGATGAGCAAAAAATTATTTTGATGAAAGCATGCCTCCTATTTATGATGATTATATTGATGAAAGTGGGTTTGGAAGAGTGTCAACTTTAGGCAGTAGTGATCCCACTATTTTGGAGGATGTTGAATCTTATAATATTTATGAAAGTGGATTTGGAAGAGTGTCAACTTTATTTAGTGATGAATCCACTATTTCGGAAGATGTTCCAATTGATTATGAGAACAAAGTTGCTATCTATGATGATTATTGTGATGAATTGTATGCTATTAAGAATAATGATAACCATGAAACTTGTCATCTTGATCTTAATTCTCAATCATATGATAGTTATTTTGTTGAGTTTGCTCCCACTACTATTCCGAATGAGAAGAATTTTGCTTATGTGGAGAGTAATAAAATTTTTATGCTTGTAGATCATGAAAAGAATGCTTTAGGTGCTGGTTATATTGTTGAATTAATTCATGATGCTACTGAAAATTATTATGAGGGAGGAACATATGCTTGTAGGAATTGCAATAATATCAAGTTTCCTCTCTATGTGCTTAAATTTTTGATGTTATGCTTGTTTCGTCTTCCTATGCTTGTTGATTATTGTTCCCATAAGTTGTTTGCTCACAAAATCCCTATGCATAGGAAGTAGGTTATACTTAAATGTGCTATACATATTCTTCATGATGCTCTCTTTATGTCTCAATTCTTATCTCTTATGTGAGCATCATTGAAATCATCATGCCTAGCTAGGGGCTTTAAACGTTAGCGCTTGTTGGGAGGCAACCCAATTTTATTTTAGTTTCTTGCTTTTTGGTTCTGTTTAGGAATAAATAATCCATATAGCTTCTGTTTAGATGTGGTTTTATGTTTTAATTAGTGTTTGTTCCAAGTAGAATCTTTGGGAAGACTTGGGTGAAGTCTTTATGATCATGCTGTAAAAAACAGAAACTTTAGCGCTCACGAAATTAGCTAGAATTTTTTACTGGAGAGTGCTATTTAGTTGATTATTTTTGCACATTATTACTAGAAAAATTCCTCAGGTCCACCAATTTATTTTAGAATTTTTGGAGTTCCAGAAGTTTGCGTTAGTTACAGATTACTCCAGACTGTTCTGTTTTTGACAGATTCTGTTTTCATCGTGTTGTTTGCTTATTTTGATGAATCTATGGCTAGTAAAATAGTTTATAAACCATAGAGAAGTTGGAATACAGTAGGTTTAACACAAATATAAATAAAGAATGAGTTCATTACAGTACCTTGAAGTGGTGTTTTGTTTTCTTTCGCTAACGGAGCTCACGAGTTTTCTGTTAAGTTTTGTGTTGTGAAGTTTTCAAGTTTTGGGTAAAGATTCGATGGACTACGGAATAAGGAGTGGCAAGAGCCTAAGCTTGGGGATGCCCAAGGCACACCAAGGTAATATTCAAGGACACCCAAGCAACTAAGCTTGGGGATGCCCCGGATGGCATCCCATCTTTCGTCTTCGTTCATCGGTAACTTTACTCGGAGCTATATTTTTATTCACCACATGATATGTGTTTTGCTTGGAGCGTCATGTCATTTTCTTTAGCTTTGCTTGATGTTTGAATAAAATACCAAGATCTGAAATTATTAAATGGGAGAGTCTACACATAGTTGTATAATTATTCGACTACTCACTGATCTTCACTTATATCTTTCGGAGTAGTTTGCCATTTGCTCTAGTACTTCACTTATATCTTTTAGAGCACGGTGGTGGATTTATTTTGTAGAAATAGATGAACTCTCATGCTTCACTTATATTATTTTGAGAGTCTTAAATAGCATGGCAATTTGCTTAAATAATCTTAATATGCTTGATATTCAAAAATAGTAAAAACTTTCTTATGAGTGTGTTGAATACTAAGAGAAGTTTGAGGCTTGATGATTGTTTTGAGATATGGAAGTAGTGATATTAGAGTCATGCTAGTTGAGTAGTTGTGAATTTGAGAGATACTTGTGTTAAAGTTTGTGATTCCCGTAGCATGCACGTATGGTGAACTGTTATGTGATGAAGTCGGAGCATGATTTATTAATTGATTGTCTTCCTTATGAGTGGCGGTCGGGGACGAGCGATGGTCTTTTCCTACCAATCTATCCCCCTAGGAGCATGCGCGTAATACTTTGCTTTGACAACTTGTAGATTTTTGCAATAAGTATATGAGTTCTTTATGACTAATGTTGAGTCCATGGATTATACACGCTCTCACCGTTCCACCATTGCTAGCCTCTCTAATACCGTGCACCTTTCGCCGGTACCATACACCCACCATATACCTTCCTCAAAACAGCCACCATACCTACCTATCATGGCATTTCCATAGCCATTCCGAGATATATTGCCATGCAACTTTCCACCGTTCCGTTTATTATGACACACTCCATCATTGTCATATTGCTTTGCATGATCATGTAGTTGACATCGTATTTGTGGCAAAGCCCCGTTCATAATTCTTTCATACATGTCACTCATGAGTCATTGCACAACCCGGTACACCGCCGGAGGCATTCATATAGAGTCATATTTTGTTCTAAGAATCGAGTTGTAATTGTTGAGTTGTAAGAAAATAAAAGTGTGATGATCATCATTTTTTAGAGCATTGTCTCAAGTGAGGAAAGGATGATGGAGACCATGATTCCCCCACAAGTCGTGATGAGACTCTGGACGAAAAAGAAAAAAAAAGAAAAAAAGAGGCCATAAAAAAGGCCCAAATAAAAAAATAAAAAGTTGAGAGAAAAAGAGAGAAAGGACAATGCTACTATCCTCTTACCACACTTGTGCTTCAAAGTAGCACCATGATCTTCATGATAGAGAGTCTCCTATGTTGTCACTTTCATATACTAGTGGGAATTTTTCATTATAGAACTTGGCTTGTATATTCCAATGATGGTCTTCCTCAAAAGTGCCCTAGGTCTTCGTGAGCAAGCGAGTTGGATGCACACCCACTTAGTTTCTTTTGTTGAGCTTTAAAATGCTTATATCTCTAGTGCATTCGTTGCATGGCAATCCCTACTCACTCACATTGATATCTATTAATGGGCATCTCCATAGCCCGTTGATACGCCTAGTTGATGTGAGACTATCTTCTCCCTTTTTGTCTTCTCCACAACCACCCTTCTATTCCACCCACAGTGCTATATCCATGGCTCACGCTCATGTATTGCGTGAAGATTGAAAAAGTTTGAGAATGTCAAAAGTATGAAACAATTGCTTGGCTTGTCATCGAGGTTGTGCATAATTTAAATACTTTGTGTGGTGAAGATAGAGCAAAGCCAAACTATATGATTTTGTAGGGATAACTTTCTTTAGCCATGTTATTTTGAGAAGACATGATTGCTTTGTTAGTATGCTTGAAGTATTATTATTTTTATGTCAATATTGAAATTTTGTCTTGAATCTTACGGATCTGAATATTCATACCACAATTAGGAAGAATTACATTGAAATTATGCCAAATAGCATTCCACATCAAAAATTCTGTTTTTATCATTTACCTACTCGAGGACGAGCAGGAATTAAGCTTGGGGATGCTTGATACCACAATTAAGAAGAATTTTTGATTGTTCCATGCTATATTACTATGTGTTTTGAATAATTATGGGCTTTATTATACACTTTTATATTACTTTTGCGACTAACCTATTAACCAGAGGCCCAGCCCATATTGCTGTTTTATTGCCTGTTTCAGTATTTCGAGGAAAATGAATATCAAACGCAGTCCAAACGGAATGAAAACTTCGGCATCGTTATTTTTGGGAAGAATATGATCCTGGAGACTTGGAGATCAAGTCAGAAGATACTCGAGAAGGCAAGGAGATAGGGGGGCGCGCCCCCCTACTGGGCGTGCCCCCCTGTCTCGTGGGCCCCTCGAGCACCCCCCGACCGACTTCTTTCGCCTATATATTCCCTCGTACCCTAAAACCATCGAATATCGAGATAGATCGGGAGTTCCGCCGCCGCAAGCCTCTGTAGCCACCAAAAATCTCTCGAGTCCGTTAAGGCACCACGGGAGGGGGAACCCATCACCGGTGGCCATCTTCATCCCGGCGCTCTCCATGACGAGGAGGGTGTAGTTCACCCTCGGGGCTGAGGGTATGTACCAGTAGCTATGTGTTTGATCTCTCTCTCTCGTGTTCTCTCTCGTGTTCCCTCTATGGCATGATCTTGATGTATCGAGAGCTTTGCTATTATAGTTGGATCTTATGATGTTTCTCCCCCTCTACTCTCTTGTGATGAATTGAGTTTCCCCTTGAAGTAATCTTATCGGATTGAGTCTTTTATGAGAACACTTGATGTATGTCTTGCCATGTTTATCTGTGGTGACAATGGGATATCATTTGGCACTTGATGTAGGTTTTGGTGACCAACTTGCGGGTTCCGCCCATGAACCTATGCATAGGGGTTGGCACACGTTCTTGACTCTCCGGTAGAAACTTTGGGGCACTCTTTGAAGTACTTTTATGTTGGTTGGATGAATCTGAGATTGTGTGATGCATATCGTATAATCATGCCCACAGATACTTGAGGTGCCAATGGAGTATCTAGGTGACATTAGGGTTTTGGTTGATTTGTGTCTTAAGGTGTTATTCTAGTACGAACTCTTTAATAGATTGATTCGAAAGAATAACTTTGAGGTGGTTTCGTACCCTACCATAATCTCTACGTTTGTTCTCCTCTATTACTGGCTTTGGAGTGACTCTTTGTTGCATGTTGAGGGCTTGTTATATGATCTATCTATATTATTATTGTTGAGAGAACTTGCACTAGTGAAAGTATGAACCCTAGGCCTTGTTTCCAATCATTGCAATACCGTTCACGCTCATGTTTATCACTTGTTACCTTGCTGTTTTTATATTTTCAGTTTACAAATACCTTTATCTACCATCCATATTGCATTTGTATCACCATCTCTTCGCCGAACTAGTGCACCTATACAATTTACCATTGTATTGGGTGTGTTGGGGACACAAGAGACTCTTTGTTATTTGGTTGCAGGGTTGCTTGAGAGAGACCATCTTCATCCCTCGCCTCCTACGGATTGATAAACCTTAGGTCATCCACTTGAGGGAAATTTGCTACTGTCCTACAAACCTGTGCACTTGCAGGCCCAACAACGTCTACAAGAAGAAGGTTGCGTAGTAGACATCAATCTACTGTCCGTAATCCATTCTGAAGCATGAGGTGTCATACCCTACAGTACAGTTAGGGGGATAGGCTTCACCAAGCGTATTGTGAAGCATAAACATTTGACGGGCAAGAGGATTATCAAAGCTCAGATCAAGATTAGGACTGATAGGATGATTAGCAAATGATTCAGGAACAATATACATAGTGAGACCATTTGGGCATTTGATCTTGCGCCTTACAAGATGTTTTAGGTCCCAAGCAATAGCATCAGACGCCTTTGATTTCCGGCTGGAGACCTTTTGTTGCAAAAGAAAGTTAATTCTTCTTAACCACCCACATCTTCAGGGGTGGCTTAGAAGCAATGAGTCTAATTGCAGCATCTGAGAACTTCGGCTTTGAAGCCCTATCAAATAGCCTTGCAGGAGGTGAATAGTACTCATATGAATAAGCAGAATAGTTCTTAGTTTTATGAACATAGCGGTTTGAAGAAACACGCTCATATTCATATGTCTGACTATGGTTTCCCTGCAAAACATTGGCGTTAGCGTGACTCAGGTGAGTCCTCTGTCTGTATAAAGCCTTTGGACCATATGAAGCCTTTGGTCTGGGATTTGTCTTCTTCCCAGGCGGTGTCACGATGACATTCACAGGAAGATTCTTAGGACAACTTTTGGGAACCCATATCTTCTTCATAGGTGGCCCATTCCTGCAGTTAGTACCAATATACCTGGCAAACACTTCACCATTCTGATTCTTAAACAGTTTATAGTTTGCATCAAAGGATTCATCAATGATAATAGGGTTAGCACAAGTGAAGCCAGATAAGGTGGATGGATCCACTGAAGGTCCCTTTGCAGCAACCATGTGGTTTTGGGGTACTGCTTAGGCTTCTAGTAGGAGCCATCAACATTCATTTTCCTCTCGAACCCAACACCCTCTTTCCTAGGGTTTCGGTTCAGAATCTGCTTTTTGAGGACATGACATAGTGTCTGATGCCCGTTGAGAATTTTGTACATCCCTGTTTCAAACAGTGTCTTCAACATAGCATTTTCATCAGCATAGTAGTGGTATCCTCAGCAGAGGGGTTAGTTACCACATCAGCAGTTGAAGATATTGCAACAGTAGCAGCAGTAGAACATTCAGCAATAGAAGTAGAGTTATCACGCTCAAGGCATTTTAGACAAGGTGGTTCAAATCCTTCCTAAGCGGAACTGATTTTTTTGAGTGCGAAGTGACTCATTCTCTTTTTGAAGATCTTCATGAGCCGCTCTCAATTTCTCAAGCTCTTGCTTCCTTTGAACATAATCATAGGAGAGCTTTTCATGAGTGGTTGAGAGCGTTTCATGACGACTTTCAAGTTCTTGGTACTTAACATGAAGATTTTTTATGTCTTCAATTAAGGACTGAAAACGGGTCATTTCAACGTCCAACAGGTCATCGCTTTTGTCTAACAGTTTTTGAGTATGTTCCATAGCTTTCTGTTGTTCAGTTGCAATTTTAGAAAGTGTTTAGTAGCTGGGTTTGGATTCACAATCAGAGTCATCTTCACTTGATGTTTGAAAGTAAGCATCGCGTGATTTTACCTTGGCACCACGTGCCATGAAGCAGTAGGTGGGAGCAGAGTCGTTCTTGTCATTAGCTTCAGCGTTGGTGACGGAGCTATTGTCTTCACTGTTGAAGATGGACTTGGCAACGTAGGCTATAGCTAGAGCCAGACTTGCAACGCCAGGGTCGGACTCCTCCTCAGACTCCACCTCTGACTCCTCAGAAGGAGACTCCTCCTCTGAATCCATCTCCTTGCCGACAAAAGCACGAGTCTTGCCAGATGAGCTCTTCTTATGAGATGAATACTTGGATGAGGACTTCGAAGAAGACTTTGAGGATTTCTTCTTCTTCTTGTCATCAGAATCATATTCCTTGCTCTTCTTCTTCTTCTTGTTCTCATTGTCCCACTGTGGACACTCAGAGATGTAGTGTCTAGGTTTCTTGCACTTGTGACATGTTCTCTTCTTGTAGTCATGAGTGGAAGCTTCATCATTTCTTGAGCTAGATCGTGAAGACTTTCTGAAGCCCTTCTTCTTAATGAACTTCTGGAACTTCTTCACAAGCATAGCAAGTTCCTTTCCAATGTCTTCACACTACAAAAAAATACACTTCCGTGATGATACGTGTTTGTCACAGTAGGTCGCATTTTTTGTCATGCATGTACATCCATGAAAAATTTATGACAGAATCAAGATAGTCATACTGCGTCGTCAGAGAAGTGTTCCATGACATTACCAAAATTATCATCACGGAAGTGTCCACTTCCATGACGATAAATCGCGCGTCCGCGTAAATGCTTTCATCAAGGGTGACCGACACGTGTCATCCACCGTAACGGAACGCCGTTAAGTTATCGGGTCGGGTTTTGGATCCGATAACCCGTTAACAGCCCCGACCAATGGGGATTTTCCACGTGTAAAATCATCATTGCCTGGAGGAAACACGTGTCGGCTCATCGTTGGGATAGATGTCATCCACTCATTGGACAGAAGGCGCCTATGATACGTCGACACGTGGCACGGCCAATCAAGTTTAAATGGGCCGGCCCAACTAAAGGCCCACAAGATTTGGCGGCTCATAATGGGCCGGCCCAGTTAAAGGCCCACGAGATTTTGCGGACTATAATGGGCTGGCCCAGCTAAAGGCCCACAAGATTTCGTGGGCCATAATAGGCCGGCCCAGGTAAAGGCCCACAAGATCTTTGTGTGCCATAATGGGCCGGCCAAGGTAAAGGCCCACAAAATTCTTGCGGATCATAATGGGCCGGCCCAGCTTAAGGCCCACGAGATTTCGCCGACATTAATGGGCCGACCCAACTGTAGGCCCACAAGATTTTTAGGACCCTAGTAGGCCGGCCCATTAACTGGCTGCCATGTTTTGGGCCAAATGCCGGCCCATAATTGATCCGGTCCATTAATGTCCTACCACGTTCCGGGCCTAGTAATGGCCCATATAAGATCCGGCCCGTTAAATACCTCCCACTTTCTGGGCCAAATCACGGCCCAGATCAGGTCCGGCCCTTTAAGAGGCTTTGGGCTCAATTATGGCCCATATCAGATTAAACACGTTATTTGGGACGATATGCTTTTGGGCCCACTTGCTAAAGGCCCATTTAGTAATTGACACGATATTAGTTTCGACTGTTAAGGGCCCATTTAACATTTCGGCCCTATATTATTTCGGCCTGTTAAAAGCCCGTCATATAGTTGGGCCTAACTATGGCCCGGTTTGCATCCGGCCTGCTCGCAGCTGATATCTGATTGGGCCAAACAAGAACCGAGACAACTTTGGCCTGTTAAAAGCCCGTGAATTGATTCGCAGAATCATGGGCGAGTCCATTTTAGCTGCCGCCGCCCGTGAGCTAGCTATTGACGCGTTTGAGGCCCAGCCTACTTCTCAGCCTCCTAAAAGCCCATTGAGTTTTCTTGCGAAAAGAGGGTCGGGGGTTACTCGGCCTATTAAAGGCCCGAATCTACTAGTGGGCTAGTTTGACAGGGCCTGTCGGTGTCAAAACCGGCGGATCTCGGCTAGGGGGTCCCAAATTGTGCGTCTAGGCGGATGGTAACAGGAGACAAGGGACACGATGCTTTTACCCAGGTTCGGGCCATCTCGATGGAGGTAAAACCCTACTCCTGCTTGATTAATATTGATGATATGGGTAGTACAAGAGCAGATCTACCACAAGATCAGAGAGGCTAAACCCTAGAAGCTACCCTATGGTATGATTGTTGTTTGTCCTACGGACTAAAACCCTCCGGTTTATATAGACACCGGAGAGGGCTAGGGTTACACAAAGTCGGTTACAATGGGAGGACATCTACATATCTGTATCGCCAAGCTTGCCTTCCACGCCAAGCAAAGTCCCATCTGGACACGGGACGAAGTCTTCAATCTTGTATCTTCATAGTCCAGGAGTCCGGCAAAAGGTTATAGTTCGGCTATCCGGACACCCCCTAATCCGGAACTCCTCGGTAGCCCCGAACCAGGCTTCAATGACGATGAGTCCGACGCCTTGATTTGTCTTGACATTACAAGGCGGGTTCTTCTCCAAATTCTGTGTACATTGAATAGTGTCCGGCTTCTCGTGAATATTGTGCTCCTTGGCTTCCACGCCCAATAATGGCCGTCTTCCATGTGTCAAACGAATGCGAAAAGCCGTGGTGTTTTTACTTTTACCCCTAGCTGCGCAAATAAGCTGCCTTATAAAAGAGACGAGGATTTAGATCCGAATCACACCATCTTCCCTTAGCGAGCATTCATCGGGCGCATCCGATAGAGATCCATTCCATCATGGCGGTCGGCGCAGCTCCTCCTCTCGCCCTCCAGTCCTCGGCACGGAGGTTGGGAGAGATGTTAAAATCCCGCTGCTTGAGCTAGTGACGCTCCAAACCAAGGGATTCCTTCCCCCAGCGTTCATGGTCCCGGTTCGAGCTGGACTTGCCACCTATAATGGCGGAGAGCAAGCGGAGAGCGTCCCCAGTCCCTCCAAAGGAGAGTGGGTATGCCTTGTCCCTTATCTGATAAGAGGGCTCGGATTTCCAATTCATCCGTTTCTCCGGGGGCTCCTAGAGTTCTACGGCCTCCAGCTGCACAACCTTACGCCTGCCTCCATATTGCATATTGCAGGCTTTGTAGCCCTTTGCGAGCTGTTCTTGGGCGTCGAGGCTCATTTCGCGCTGTGGAAGAAGCTGTTCTGCCTTATGCCCCATTCTCAGGAGGGGTCGATATATCAAGTGGGCGGAGCCGAACTATGGCGCATCGCCCGGACCGGATATCTATCCAGAACCCCAAGGAAGGCGTCCGAAGACTGGCCTTTAGAATGGTTTTATATAGAAGATGTCCCCCTGCCGGACCCAGTTCGGATCGGCCTCCCCGAGTTCAATAATGCTCCCTTGAAGAAGGCCTAAGCTGGCGTCCACGGAGCCCTCAGAGGGAAAATGACAAGGACGTTCTTTACCTGATGATCCGGATAAGGTTGTTAGCTCATTCCGGACTGACCATGATCGGGGTCATGGCTACATGCATTATGCGGGGGGTACAACCGCTTCAGTATAGAGGCCACCCCATGTGGGATTTCAACGGGGAGGATGATGCCACCCGCTGCGGCCGTAAGGGGCCGGGATCGGTTGGTGCTCTAACGAGGGCCTTGTCCGCATTGTACAAGGGAGAAGAGGAGGAGTTCCTCCGCGTCAATCCACAAGGCGGATTTTCTATGTACAATCCTCCAAGCTGGGTAAGAGGACACTTCTTTTTGCCCATCCGTTCCATATCCCCATAGTTAAGTACCTTATCTTGTGATTTCGACGCAGGAATTGCGTCGGGCCGTAAAGGATATAAACAGCCCTCCTCCACAACCCGAGGATCCGGAACAGTCCCTCGATCCGGCCTCCCAAGAGGATCCGGACATATCCGGCAGGCATAGAACTAACTCGGCAACATTGTAAGTTTTGGCCCGTACTTCTCTGCTTTGATATCTTCGAGCCTGCTGTTGATAGAATGCGGAACGGGCTTTTGCCACGTCACGCTCCTCCTCCAAGGCGTCCAAACTTTCATGCCGATCGAGCTCGGCTTCTCTTTCTTCGTACATGCGCACGCGAGGCGAGTCATGAATTATGTCCCAGGGCAGAACTGCCTCTGCGCCGTATACCATAAAGAATGGTGTGAATCCGGTGGTGCGATTTGGCGTGGTCCGCAGCTCCCAGAGTACGGAGTCGAGCTCCTCTACCTAGTGCGTGTTAGATTCCTTGAGGTACCGCACTAATCTGGGTTTGATGCTGCTCATGATTAGACCATTTGCTCGCTCGACTTGACCGTTAGTTTGAGGGTGATAGACTGAAGCATAGTCGAGCTTGATGCCCATGTTTTTGCACCAGAGTTTGACCTCGTCGGCCGTGAAGTTCGTGTCGTTATTAGTGATGATACTGTGAGGGATGTCGTAACGGTGTACGACCCCTGATATGAAGTCTATCACCGGTCCGGATTCGGCTGTCTTAATAGGCTTGGCCTCTATCCATTTGGTGAATTTATCCACCAAGACCAGTAGGTATTTTTTCTTGTGGGTTTCTCCTTTAAGGGGTCCAACCATGTCAAGCCCCAGGACAAGCGCCGGTGATGGGTATAGTTTGGAGGGCGGTGGGTGGCATGTGGCTTTGATTAGCAAAGAGCTGGCAACCGATGCATCGTTGGACTAAGTCCTAAGCATGTGCCCGCCGATTCCGGCATGAATTTCAGCCAGAAGATTCCGCCCTTCCTCTTCGGAGATAACCTTTGAAGGACTCCGGTCGTGCTTTTCTTATAAAGCTCTCCCTCATGGACTTTATAGGCTTTAGATCGCCGCACTATGCAGCGTGCCTCGTTTTGGTCCTCGGGGAGTTCTTGCCTGGTTAGGTAGGCTAGGAATGGTTCCGTCCACGGGGCAATGACTGCCATTATTACGTGGGCTGAAGATGTTACTTCCTTGGCAGAGCCTCCAGTTGTGTCAGAATGTTCGGTGTTGGGCAGTGCTGTTGGGTCCGGGCTATTATTTCCGGACTCCCGTTCCCATACTACGGATGGCTTGAATAGCCTCTCTAAGAAGATATTGGGGGGACGGCATCGCGCTTTGCGCCAATGCGTGCCAAGACGTCTGCTGCCTGATTGTTTTCCCGAGCTATACGGTGAAATTCGAGCCCTTTAAACCGAGCTGACATTTTTAGGACGACGTTGCGATAAGCTGCCATTTCCGGATCCTTGGCATCAAAGTCTCCATTTATCTGAGATATCGCGAGGTTCGAATCCCCGCGCACCTCTAGGCGTTGAATGCCCATGGATACTGCCATCCGGAGACCATGTAGAAGGGCCTCGTATTCGGCTGCATTGTTGGAGTCTGTATACATTATCTGGAGTACGTATTGAACTGTATCTCCTGTAGGGGATGTCAGAACGACGCCAGCCTCCAGACCAGCCAACATTTTGGAGCCGTCGAAGTGCATGATCCAGTTGGAATATATGCCGTACTCTTTGGGGAGTTCGGCTTCAGTCCATTCGGCAACGAAGTCGGCCAAAACTTGCGACTTAGTAGCTCGCCGTGGCTTATAGGTTATGTCGAACGGGAGGAGCTCAATGGCCCATTTGGCAATCCGGCCTGTGGCGTCGCGGTTGTTTATAATGTCGTTAAGAGGTACTTCGGAGGCTACTGTTATCGAACACTCTTGAAAGTAGTGTCGCAGCTTCCGGGATGCCATGAACACCTTGTACGCTATCTTTTGATAATGCGGATACCGTGACTTGCATGGAGTGAGGACAGTGGACACGTAGTAAACTGGTTTTTGAAGGGGGAACTTGTGTCCGTCCGTTTCTCGTTCGACAACGAGCACCGCTTACAACTTGATGAGTTGCTGCGATGTATAATAGCATTGGTTCGCCTATGTTGGGCGGCCAGGACCGGGTTTGTTGCCAATATGGCTTTTATTTCTTCGAGTCCGGCTGTGGCGGCATCAAATCCACTCGAAGTGTTGGTGCTTGGAGGAGGCGACAAAGGGTAATGCCTTTTCTCCCAAGCGGGAGATAAAGCGGCTTAGAGCCGCCATGCATCCAGTCAATATTTGTATTTGTTTGAGGTCCTTTGGGATATCCAATTGTGACAGAGCTTGGATCTTGGCTGGGTTTGCTTCAATTCCTCTACCGGATAAAATGAAGCCCAAGAGCTTTCCGGCTGGTACGCCTAAAATGCATTTTTCTGGGTTAAGCTTGATGTCATATGTTCGGAGATTATCGAATGTGAGCCTCAAGTCGTCTACTAGAGTTTCGACATGCTTGGTTTTGACGACCACATCATCTACGTATGCCTCCACTGTTTTGCCGATATTGTTTGCCAGACATGTCTGAATCATGCGCTAATATGTTGCACCGGCGTTTTTGAGCCCGAAGGGCATTGTGTTGAAGCAGAATGGGCCATATGTGGTGATAAATGCCGTTGCGGCTTGGTCAGGCTCTGCCATCTTAATTTGATGGTAGCCGGAGTATGCATTGAGGAAGCACAATGAATCGTGTCCTGCGGTAGCGTTGATAATTTGATCGATGCGGGGGAGGGGGAAGGGATCCTTTGGGCAAGCCTTGTTGAGGTCCTTGAAATCGACGCATAGGCGCCAGGATTTGTCCTTCTTTGGTACCATCACCAGGTTTGCTAGCCAGTCCGGATGTTTTATATCTCTCATGAATCCGGCCTCGATGGTTTGGCTAGCTCCTCTCCCATGGCATGTCTCTTAGGTTCGGAGAAACGCCGAAGAGCCTGTTTGACTGGCTTGAATCCTTTTAGGATGTTTAGGCTGTGGTCGGCCAGCCGGCGTGGGATTCCTGGCATGTCTGAAGGGTTCCAGGCAAAAATGTCCCAATTTTTGTGTAGGAATTCTCGTAGTGCGGTGTCCACCTTAGGGTTTAATTGTGCCCCGATGGAGGCCGTTTTTGTAGGGTCTGTTGGGTGGACTTGGAATTTTACTATTTCGTCCGCTGGTTTAAAGGAGGTGGACTTGGATCTTTTATCGAGTATCACATCGTCCATGTTCACCGTGGAGCGCAGCTGTGATCGGTTCCTCGGCCGCTAGGGCTTGGATAGTGCCTCGAGGGCTAGTGCGGCTGTCTTATTTTGGTAGCGAGTGCTATATGCAGGTCACTAGCAAGAGTGATGATTCCATTGGGCCGGGCATTTTGAGCTTCATGTACCCGTAATGGGGTATAGCTTGAAAAATTGTGAATGCGTCTCGCCCTAATAGGCGTGGTATCCGCTGCTGAGCAGGGGCCACTTGGGCGTGACCTCCTCGGACCTGTAATTATCCGGCATGCCGAACACCACATCCGATGTGATTTTTCTGTCTGCAGCATGCTTGCCGACTGGGTATTATTCCTCTAAAGGTTGTGCTGCTTCGCTCAATGCGGCTCCAGTCTATTTCCATTTTTCGAAGGGTTTCCTCATAAATGAGGTTCAATCCGCTGCCACAGTTCATGAGTACCTTGGTAAGGCAAAAGCCGTCCACTATTGGACTGAGGACCAATGCTGCTGGTGCTCGGGCTGTTCGGAATTTAGGTTCATCACTGGCATTAAAGGTAATAGCCGTGTCACTCCATGGATTTATTGTTGCTACTTGGTAGACTTGGCAAGGCTGCGAGTGTTCGTTTCGCATATTATTTGATGCGAAAGTCTCAAGACTATTAATACCGTCTTGGTATCCACGGGCTGGTGCTACGTGGATCTTTGGGGTTAGAAGCTCTTCGCCACTTTTGGCCACCTGCGGAGTATCTAACATGCTCTAAGGCTATGAGTTGGTGTGGCGCCCTACGTACTATGAATTTCTGAGGTCCGTTGAGCCATCCCTCCAGTATGGTTCCATGCCCCGTAGGGTTTTTTTGTTTTTTGGTGTTTAACCCGGGTGATTGGCGATAATGCATCCTTTTATTCCGGACTGGGTTTGTATTCAGGGCCGGATTGTCCCAAAATCTTACTTCGGTTTTGCATGCGCTTTCCATCGCACAGTACTTTCGTACTTTGGACGCCAAGTCAGCAAAGCGTGTAATTTCACGGCGACCTATGGCGTTGAGGATTCCCTTGTCCATGCAATTATTGCAGAAGAATGAAATTGCGTCTTCCCCGCGGCAGTCCTTTATCCTGTTCATAACCAGGAGGAATCTGGCCCGATAATGGTGTCTTTGTTTCCTCGGGCTCTTGCCTAATATTGGATAGATCGCCTATGTTGGTGGGTGGGTGGAATTAGATCCGAAACCTCACCCAATCTGAGGCTCAAGGGCCAAGGAGTTTCCGAACTCGGAAGCTTGGATTCTTGGATGTTGTCCACTGAATCTAGCCCGTTGCCTGACTCTAAGTTCAGGTCTTGAGTGACGTCCTCCCCTCCGCGGGTATCCGGCTTGGAGGGGTCGGGAATCCGGACATAGCTAGTCCTTAAGATAGATGAAGGTTTGCCGCATTGTTCCTCCACCACTGCAACATGATGGGTGACCTGGGGAGAGTTAATCTCCCTCGGATCGGGTTTAGGCCCAATTTGATCGTAGTCTGTAGCGACTCCAAGGGCGGTGATGTGATCCAAGAGCTCGTTTAAAGAAGAGAGCTCCATCGGATCTAACTGCTCGGCAAGTTCCGAGTTGACGTGAAGATTGCTTTCGATGACCCGAGAAGTCATCGTCGGCGCGGCGGCCGAACAGGCGGTCATAAGAAAACCGCCTAGCCGAAGAGTTTGGCCGACAGCCAAATCTCCTTTAGCAACAATGCCGTCTTTAAAGACGGGATGAGGCATCCTTCCTGATGGTGACGGCACAGAGGAACTCTCAATGAAAGCACCAATGTCGGTGTCAAAACCGGCGGATCTCGGGTAGGGGGTCCCGAACTGTGTGTCTAGGCGGATGGTAACATGAGACAAGGGACACGATGCTTTTACCCAGTGCATGTGCCCTCTCGATGGAGGTAAAACCCTACTCCTGCTTGATTAATATTGATGATATGGGTAGTACAAGAGTAGATCTACCATGAGATCAGAGAGGCTAAAACCTAGAAGCTAGCCTGTGGTATGATTGTTGTTTGTCCTACGGACTAAAACCCTCCGGTTTATATAGACACGAAGAGGGCTAGGGTTACACAGAGTCGGTTACAATGGGAGGAGATCTACATATCTGTATCGCCAAGCTTGCCTTCCACGCCAAGGAAAGTCCCATCCGGACACGGGACGAAGTCTTCAATCTTGTATCTTCATAGTCCAGGAGTCTGGCCAAAGGTTATAGTTCGGCTATCCGGACACCCCCTAATCCGGGACTCCCTCAGGGCCCATGATGCGGACCATACATCGTGATTGCATGACGGCCCGATTATGTACCGTAATTTTACGGTTTGGCCGGTTTACTGCGAAGACAGGATATATATACAGTAAAATAACTGCAGCATCATGAATAAGAAAAACCCTAGACTATACAATAAAGAATATACGGCATATTACATCCACTAGGCATCAAAGTTCGCCACTATGATAATAAAGCACAAGCGAATGACAAATTACATACACTTTGGGCATCAAAGATCGCCACCGATTGCAAATAAACACGCCGACAAAATAATATACAAAACCGACAGCACTTCAATAGAGTTCAAGAAAGGTTAGCCCTCTTTGGGAGCTGCAGCATAAGCGGTGAGCAAGATGATGAGGCTGCGCTTGTTCAACACTTATATCTTCCTCACTGAAAGATAAACAAGCGAGATAGATGACAGGTTTTGCACATAAAAGTATCATCACGACAATTCATCACATTTCTTCTCGATTTAATAAAGTGACACAGTTTAAAATTGCATTAACACAATATGGTATTGTTCAGGTCAAGACATGACAGGAATTGACATTGTGAAGGAGTTGGCAGCTTCACGACACCACTGGATTACAGATCAAGAACTCATAAGTATCAATCGTTAGTGTGCTGTCAATTTAACCCATTTCATATTGGCAAATAAAGCGGCGGTTTAAATAATAGTAGAATGATATGACATTGTTCATAGTTAAGACATCGCAGAATATGACATTGTGTTGTAGTGGGTTGGTTCACCACACCACTGGATTACGGATGAAGAACAGAAGCATACATGAAGTGCAAAAGAAGATCACTTGCTCTGTATAATTTAATTTACATGGTATGAAGAAGGAACTTGGTTGTACAACTGAAAACTTAAATTGAGAATGACAAACTTTTCTTTATGAACTACATAATAAACTTTAAACATGCAATTTGATGCAAACACCAAAAATAAACAGTTGTTGCAGCCATGCCTAACCAAATATACACAACAAAGTTTGAAGGCTTGAGAAGGACAAACTCACATTACTGGTGAAGACAGGCTCTATAAATCCCTTGTCCATGCTGATGGGGGGGGGGTGCAATTCAAGATGTTTAGCACAGAATGTTCTTCATAAGCATTGCCTTTATTCTACATTTTGTTAAGAGTAAGTATAGATGTGATAATATACGAAAAAATGGAGAATATTTAAGATAAGATGAAGAGTGATGCTACATAACCAAGTAGCTATAAATGTATGTGCAGCGATACAGTAAAAGGCACAGCCAAGAGCAATGCACAGCTAAACTTCTTCAAGACCAACCTTATGGTAAGACTAAATATAGATCTGATGTGTAGAAAATGGAGGGCAAAGGAAAATAAGCTGCAGAGTGATGGTACATGAACAACTACCTGTCAATATAAGTGCACTGATAAAGGACAGCATGTACTTACAAGAACAATCCAGAGCTAAAAAAATTCATTGGCATAGGATATATTCTACACTAATCTAACCATTCATACAGATCAGATAATTTGGAGCGAACAATTGATAAGCAAGCTATCATGCATACTGCTGTCACATAATGAACCAGGTATGTATGCAAGTACAGTGATACAGGACAATAGGTACTAACAAGAGCAAAGCAGCGGGCAGCATATTTGCGATATCCTGTCGTTCTTTTCAAACCGGAATTCTTCTTCGAGCTGATTTCCTGCAAAAAAGATCCGTAAGGCACATGCGGAAAAGTAGAAGTTCAAATTGTCATGTGATTTCATAGACAGTACCTCATCCTGGGAACGAGACCAGTGCATAACAAGGGTTTTCCATTCAATGTCTTCTAAATTTAGCACAGGAGACTTCACCGGAAATTTGTTTATAGACTTGCCATCAAAGTGTGATCTCCTCAGGTAACACCGATACTGCTGCAATGCTTCCTTGAAAAGCACAAGCAATCTTTGCTCGTCATGACTATCCAGATTGACCCTCACCTAGTTACAACAATGTAATGTAAATCATTAATGTGTTCGATCAGCAGAAAACAGGAAAATAATAACCATGAATAATAGCACTTACACATAAGTTGGACAGAAAGATGTGAAATGGTGTTTATCTTCACTATAATCTTCCCATGATGGGATTATATGCACGTAGTCCCTAACAACATTGAAAGGATTGTCTTTTAAACTGGGAATAAATGGAATGGGGTTCCAATCTGCAGGAATTGGCCATCTCTGCAGTTGGGATAGGTCTTCGGCTGGTGGACTTGCTATACTTTTTGCTAGAGTGGGATTTTTCTGTGGTATGGCTGGTGCTATGGCAAATGAAATCGGTATACCTTTTGCTGGAGTGCAGGTCCTGTGTGGTGGGGCTAGTGGTGTGGCCAGTGAAGTATGGGTACAGTCTGCTGGAGTCGGTCCTATGTTTTGTGTCACTGGTTGTACAACCAATATAAGTGGGCGTTGTTCGATTTCTCCGGCACCA
Organism: Aegilops bicornis; assembly: GCA_021605145.1. Taxonomy (NCBI): domain Eukaryota; kingdom Viridiplantae; phylum Streptophyta; class Magnoliopsida; order Poales; family Poaceae; genus Aegilops; species Aegilops bicornis. Next base: position 672,929,835 of record CM038672.1, read on the forward strand.
CCACGTTTTTCAAGGACTTTCTTTGGTGCTCTTTCAGGTTCGGCAATCACCCTCTTCCTTTTTGATGTCGATGCACAAGAACATCATTTGAGTGGAAAAACATGGTATGACGACAGATGGAATATGTATTGATAATGGATGGGCATAGCATCTCGAGTTATATGATGAGTAAACAAATGAGATGGTGGTGCAACAAAGTAGAAGAAATGCAAGACAACATATGCAAGATACGCGCAATCAATAAAACCTTGCCAAATTAGAATAGGCACCTTGATGGGTGAACAGGACATGCCATCTGCCTTTGACTCCTCGAGGTTAGAATAGTCATTAGAATGATATTCTGAACAAGAATCAACAGGTGGGGAGCGTACGAGTTTCATTGCTTCCAAAATGGCACTCAATGCCTTGGTGCCAATTTTGTAAGTCATTGCAGTGTTCCACAATATTCTTACGATGCGTGGATTACGATATTCCTTTGTAATTGCGTATAATATCCGAGAACCATGAAAACATAAATAGTTGTGAGATTATCTTTGTAATGCAGATGATATTCTAATATAGGGGCGCCCCTATAAACACTTATGTGCTATCACTGGATTCTGATGAGAGAGCTCATGTGTGTTGTAATATCGTGCGTGCATTTATATAATCTGGCACAAGTACACAAAAAATAGGCTCCAAGTAAGGATAGCTGGCGGATGATAGGTTCATAATATCTTTGTATAGATAGTTTATTGCCAAACCATGATAACAAGAGCACACAAAGAACTAGGCAGATCATAGTGTACATAACAAAGGTACACCATAACCACAATATATAAATCGGGAAAGTGGGCGGCTTGAAAATACGGTGTTGTATTGCCGCTAGTAATTGAAAGCCTATCGATCACGTCTGAGCCAGCACTATCGAACATGGTAAAGAAGAGCAAGCATATTTTGGTTAATAAAATGTTGGTTGCGCAGTGCCCACACATGATGAACCAGAGCGCATTAAGAATGCAACTCCCAGCTGTCTCTCGACCATTTTCAGGCGGTTGGATGAAGATCCTACGTCTCCTAACCCTTCTTCTTCTTACTCTTCTGTGATTCTTCCCATACAGAACACCGCACGGGCCGCCGGCCGGACCACCGTTCCCCACCGCCTGTGTTCCTCCGCCACCCCCACCACTCACCCGCGTCGAGTTTTCTTCGTTTGGCGAGGCCCCACAACCACCCGAGCCCCTTGGATCGCACCGGCGAACTCCGGCAAGCTCTGAAAAATCGACTGACCCAATTTTCAAATTTAGTCTACTGTGATTTAACTAGTGTGGAATATAAAAGAGGAAAACCATAAGCATTGGGAGTATAGTGTTGAGCGTGCCATGGCGGATCTGAAGGTGCAAGCCGGACAAAGGCAACTTCGCAACCAAGACAAGAAATCAGAATAAAGCAGTGGCGATCTATTTTCTTGCTGCGATAAATAAGTTGAGAAGATACGAAAGAGTACCGCCTCTGGTGCGGCGCCGTGTACGCGTCTGGTGGTGAGAATTTGACGGTGCTGCGGTAGCGATGGCTATCGGCAGCGTGGAAGCAGATCTAGGAGGGTAGACGGTGGGGGCGGGGTGCGGTGGACGAGACGGTCGTAGGAGTGGCGCCGGCAAGGTGGACGACGGCGGGGATGAAGCGAGAGGACGGGATGCAAGGATCCCGGTCCGAAGGCGTGGATGAGAGAGGTCGATCTCTTGTAATGGACGGCGGCGTCGGGGTATCAGCTCCGGCATGGTGGAGGAGGATGGCGGTGGATGGGGTGGCGGACGGCGGCGGACGGAGGAGGGTAGGGGTGGAGAGGGTGTTTTGGCGCCCAGGGAGTACGAATGGGGAAAATGGAGGTAGAGATGAAGGGGGAACCATGTAGTCAGGGCGCGCTTGTCTCAAATGCGAGGAAATTTACAAACTTAGCCCCCGTTTCAAATTTCTACTACATCACAGCAACATTAGTCGGTTGGGGATAGGACGGTAATCTCGCATACACGAATATTTGCCGACGAGAGTTTGTTTTTGGCACCCACCGTATGAATATGAATCGGGGAGGGAGTCGATTTCGGCCGAGGGCACACTGTGTTTTGGCGCCCACCGTGTATGAATCCGGGTGAGAGGCGGTTACATCACGTTTGGGTGAAATTACAAACCTACCCCTATCGAAACCTATAGAAATCCAGCAGATAGGCTTTGCGCAGAAGGGATAGGCAGTAGTGATTTCCATCTCGCAGATTTTGGTTTCGGGCGGTTACTGCGACTTTCCTCGCTTCGTTCAAATTTTGCACAGTGCACGTTTACCGTGCCAACTCAATTCGAATCCCGTTTGTATTCTACTATTTTTTTCGGGCGGGATCCATTTTCAATTGGAATTACATTCTATATACATCATTTTTTTATATATACTTTCAAAAGCACAACACCATTTATACATAAATATGGTTTACAAATGGCATGATCTCAGATTCATAAGGTTGTATCCATCAATTTGGATTTTCAAATATTTGAAACCACTTTATGTTGAAATCCAATGTATGCATTCCTCGCTAACTGTCTCCAATTAAAGTGTGTTTCATGCGATTTTTTTTTACTTCTCAAACATGTATAATGTGTTTCACACACGCAACATATAGTGTAATCCCGTTTAGACACTAATTGCATATAAACCGTGCATTGTTTGTAATTGAAGAATCTATGGATCACCAATATTGAGAAACTATATAACATTACACGTGTGCCCAAATTCAAATGAATATGCATGTTTTATACACCAATTTGCGTTATGATATTATCGATGTCGTGATCTCCAGTTTAAATATTTGAATCCCCTTTAATCCATATATTCGTCTCATATAGCTACCACTCATGCTTATATAGGACTATCTCTCTGGACCTATACGCGTTGATCGTCTCTCAGGCATCTCTCGTGCTACCTGTATGTCGACAATGATCTTTGATCTTCGTAACACAATGACGGTGCTCTCTCCATCGACCTTCATCACTCTATCTCTCTCTAAGTATATCTCGCTCCCTGCTATGTGTCTCTAGCTATGATTCTGCATGTGGAATCTCTTTCTCGCACACAAACACAAAACTTTGTCTCCCGGGGTCTCATTTCTCTCAACTATTCCCATGTGTGCCACTCGCACACCCCTCATACAGAGATGTCTTTCGCTCCTTAGATATGAGAACCTACGACTCTTCCTCTTCAATATCTCTTTCGCACACACAAACACAAACTCTGTCTCCCAGGGTCTCATATTTGTCCATTGTTCTCTTGTATATCGCTCAAACACACCCTCTCTCCCTAGAGATATCTTGCGTTCCCTCTATGTCTCTCTAGCTATCACTCCCGTTGTGAAATATCTTTCTCTCTCACAGACACAAAACTCCGTCTCTCTGGATCTCATTTCTCTCTGATATTTGTTTGTATGTGACTCACATGCACCCTCTCTCTATCTCTCTCACACCCACACACATAACCCAGCCTTGATCCACTCGACTCCTATCTCTAGCGCACACTAGCTAGCATCTTTATCTTTCTATTTATCTGTTTCTCCATCAACCTTCTTTCTCGCCCTCACTCTTGATTCCTATCACGCACACTACATATGTTTCTCTCTACATGCATGCAGTCAAGTGCCCTCTCACACACATATATAACTTCACCCTTTGAACCACCCGACGGTCATCTCCGACACCCCAACTAACGGATGTCTCTCTAGCTAGCATCTCCATCTCTGTATCTATCTGTAGTTTCTCCATCAACATTTCTTTCTCGCACGGAGTCTTGCTTCCTATCACCCACACTATATATGTCTATCCATACATATGCATTTATAGGTTGATCTCTTTTGCACAATCGTTGCGCCTCACCCCCTCTGCTCGCCATAGATGCATGCTCCAGCCCACGCCACTATCTCTTGGAGACAAAAACACATGCTCAATTGTCGGGCCTTCTTCCCTGAATTCTCACATGCATGCATATTGTCATACCGATCCGTCTCTCCCATGTCGTTGATCTTAGGACTTATGTCTTCTTTCTTTCATCTCGATCATGCGCGCGCACACACACACACACACATCCCACGTAGACATGTATACCTCTCACACATGCAAGTTCAAGGTCTCTATGTCTCCATACGTAGTTAATTACCCTCAATCCTAACGCCACACCGAATCTTTCTCCTCTTTTGTGCACATAACTTCTGCCTCGATGGGCAAAACACACACTCACACTTAACAATCTCCTTCTACCTACGCCGCCCCCCCCCCCCCCCGCCCCGCGTGCCTCTTACTCTTCCTCTATATCCCCGAGACCAATAAGACCATCCCTTTGTTTAATTGCCGCCTACATGCACCATCGATATATAGTAGTCTTTCGTGGTGTCTCTCGAACAAACACGTTCTCTCGATGTCGAATCCTCTCACGCGCACGCACCTTCTCTTCCCTACTACGGGCATTTTCTCTCTCGCACCCCATCGTTGGTGGCCTCTGCCATACACATCACCTCTCTATGATGAATCCATGCACACTTAAATTACATCCGCCACAGAGGACCCCGGGACACACACACACGCACGCGCGCGCGCACACACACACACACACGCACGCGCGCGCGCACACACACACACACACACACACACACGTACGCACCCCCACACACACACACACTAAGACTCCATCTCTCTCTCTCTCACACACACACACAAACACACACACACACACGCACCCCCCCACACACACACTTAGACTCCATCTCTCTCTCTCTCACACACACACACACAAACTAAGACTCCATCTCTCTCTCCTCTCTCACTCTCTCTCTCTGTCTCTCACACACACACACCACACACTAAGACTCCATCTCACACACACATGCTCTAGCCGGAGCATTTCTTCCTACCACCCTTCATCCAACCTTACCCGTATGATAAACAATCACCTTTATTTACTTGCATAACATGGACAGATTCCACTTTACTTTAGTAGTCAGCAAACTTATCATCTGTATATCTGATGGATAGGAAGCAAACTATGATAATTTTACAAAAGATACCGGCACCTCTCTCCACATCATTATCTCCCGCAACCTCATTGCTCAGCAATTAAAAGAGGAATAAGTCTCTGGAACAATCTAGCATGCATGGTGGCACTGCCGCTGCCGGGCGCATCCATCCCCATGCCTCCGCCCATTCCCACCACGGTCACCACCACGCTCCACTCCTCCTCGCCTTATCTCTCATCTTTCATTTTTTCGATGACATTCTTGAGATACCGGTTTTCTGATAAAATTCTCGAGATATCATTAGTTTTTACACATGGGATTACTCCTGCATGGGTTAATCACAACAGGTGTTTTGTAAAAAATGCATATTGATGTTCCGTGCAATGCACGAGAATCTTGCTTGTAATTATATAACGCAAATCACGAGCAGGAAGTGACATTTTTTTGACACAACCACGTTAACATATCCACGTAAATCACGAGCAGGAAGGAGAAGGGAAGCGGGCTGTGGAGTAACGTTTTTACCACAATTTCTTAGGAAACTGAGTGCAATAATTGAGTAGTTTTGCAAACTACCATTACTACTACACCTGAAAGCGGTTCAAAACCTATACTCCCTTGCCTTGCGGTAGCGCTTCCGCGTGAAACGGTCAACCTCGCTGGAGCGTCGATTGCCGCATTAATGCCCGGCAGGCGGAGGTGACCTCTCACTTGGCGCCCGGCTTTGAAGTGGCGACGGCGAGAAGCGCCGCTTCTCGGTGCATGCGACTGCTCCACGTCGAGACTGGCCATAGGCCCTATTTGGATCCATGGGTTAGAGTTAGTTTGAGCTAGTTGGGGCTCAAATAGCCCTAAAGTATCCAAGCATGAGGGTTTAAATTGGAGCAAGTTGCAAGAACCCACCAAAAAAACTATCCCACCCAAGAGGTGCTAACTGGAGATAGTTCTCATTGGGACCACTGAAAAATCACTTTTCTCTCTCCATGAAGTGCATTTATTGTCAATCTAACCCTATCACCCAAACGCCTCTTTGGGTACAGTTAGTTCAGGGTTAGTCATGAGTTAGTCTAACCTCTAGCTAAGTTAGAGTATCAAACAGGAGCAGTATAGGACATGCAAGTTGCTCAAAGCATACAGGCAAATTCCTACGTGAAAGGATTTTTCTTTTTGAAAACGGAACGTGAAAGGAATTTTTTATAGAATGCTCTTGGCATGTCGCTAACATGTGATAGTTAACCGACCTCAATAGGCAGCGATGTAAACGCCAGCCGCACTTTGATAGAGGCGAGGAGGGAGAAGCGATACTGTCTTTGGATTACTAGAGATAGGTGTCGCATGGAAGCCAATAAATATGATGATAGCGTGGGTTAGCCATGTACTAGTATGATGTAACTACACTGGGCTGCCGTGTTTCGTACTCTTCCAGTCCATTCTGGAGATGATTGGTTAATTTTATATCACTGAATCATATTAAATATTATGAGTGCAGACGCTCCACCACGGGGTTCCTTGCTCCACCACGAAATATGTAATGAATTTCGTCCAGTTTGTAGGAAAAGTTTTTGAAATGTAATGAATTTCATCCAGTTAATTTCATCCGGTTAATTTGAAATTTGCTTTGTTTGCATGAATTTCGTCCGGTTAGTTCATATAGTTGTCGAATGGTATGCGGGCAGCATCGGATGGCACCCATCAGTGTAAATTTGTGGGCCAGCGCTGGAGATGCCCTAACTATCATGCTATAATCGCTAACAATCCTCCATTATTTGGCAGGGAACAGTTATCCCTCGATCAAAATCAGATCCGCAGTGTTTCGCACTCCTCCCGCGTAAGAGTGTAAACTCTTGCTTACATAAAAATGGAGCAAGTGGGCGGCAGCATGTACGTCATATCACTCGAACTAGCCCGCCTAACGGCGGGAAAGCACCGCCCTCGTCATTTTGTTACGGATTTCTATCGATCGATCGCGCGAAAATGTTACGCCAAGTTCTGAAGGAAAAGGCGGCACACTTACGACTCGTACGCGTCGCAACCCCGACAGTCCGGCTCGCACGCCGCTCACCAAAGGGGACATGCGTTGTCTTGCAATTTCACTGACATGTGGGACCATAATTGAATAAACCGTCGATAGCCGAAATCTAATCGCTCGGCGGGCGTCGGCTGAGAAGAGAGAAACAGGGGAGGGAGAAGAGATCGCCCGCCCGCCGTGCACGGACTCCAAGAAATATATGGTGATAATCTGAGGTGGTCCATGCTGGAGTCCGGACCGCTTTCGGAGCCCGCTCTCACCGCCCTGGCCCTCAAGGCGCTTGACTGCCCGCTGCATGCATAGCAAGTAGTCCCCGCTTATGTGGAGGAGAGAGAGGCATTGACAAAGTCAAGGAGTAACAGTGGTGACAATAGCTTTCATCAAAAAAAACAATGAATACTCGTTGCTTGTCCTCTATATCGGAAGGAATACTTTCATTCGCCGACATGTGGGACGTCGACCATCCTGGTCCACCTGCCATGCCCAAAATTATCCTGGTCTACCCCGGTCATATCGCAGGCCCAACCTTTCCCACCGTAAGTTGTTCGGACGAAGGAACCATCATGACTTCGTTGAATTTCGCTTCTTCAAGAAAACTTATTGTACCCGCAATACTACTACCACACGCGAAGACTAGACGGCACTGTACCACGTCATATCACTGAAACCCACTAGGCCAAACTAGCCCGCCTAGGTCCTCTATTTTGGAACGGAGGAATGCGTCTACTGCCTTACTGCTATGATTTTGTGTTGCACGTTCTACGTACTTTTGCTACGATTTTCCTACCCTATGAACCAAATGAGGCCTGGATGTATGTCGGCTATTATGCGATCGATCGCTAAGCCTACAATTTTAGGAGCTAGGGCTGTTAATTGGTCGACGAGGGATAAGTATAAGCGTACCACGAGCTCATCAGCCCCAACGTTTCTCTTGGTGAGTGTTTTGCAAGTACTATAGCTCGCAAAGTAGCTAGCCTACTAACACCAAGAATCATCAAACAAGCCTGGCGATATGATAAACAGTTCAAACTTACATCTAAGCATGCCATATATTACATCAAAAGCTGGTGAGGATACATCTGTTTCCATAACTCGGAGAGGGTTTGCATGATTCATCGCATGATTCACTATCAAACAAAAGTAGCAAGATCCGCCCACACAAGACAATGCACAAGCCCTAAGATGGTTTGATATATCACGCATCGTTCTGGTAATTAAACACAGGGCAATGCAAACTACCCTGAAGGATTAGCGCGACCAACTATTTCTTGTCATCGATCTCTCGGGCAATGACCACAGCACGGACAACAGCATGGGAATCGATTTCTGGGGCGATGTCCACAGGACTGACCGCGACATCGGAATCGATCTCTAGGGCGATGTACACAGGATGGACAGCGGTACCGGAATCGATCTCCGGGGCGATGCCAACAGGACGGGCCACGACGTCGGAATCATCAAGGACAACCACCGGCACCTGCACAACACTAAAATATTAGCAAGCACATTGCAAATAATCAAAAAGCAAGCACATTGCAAATAATCAAAAACCACAACTATGGTAATAAGCCATTATTTTTTACCTTGTGCAGCTCAGGGGATCTCATCCCTCAGGGGCCATCTCCTTGTCCTCGATGGGGGCCATCACCTTGCCAGGGAATACTGCTTCTCATGGCGACTATCTCCTCAAACTTGGTCTTGAGCTTCACATAGGTGGCAATCGAGCTCTGGGGTAGGCACGGTGGGGCCCTTGCTGTTCTTCCAACTTTCTTTGAGGAGTTCGTCCGCCAACGTCCTCAACTCTTTGGCGGTGCTTGTTTCTTGGAGTTCTTCGTCTCCATGGGTTGGCCCGCCAACATGGTCAACTTCGTTGGTCGGTGCTCGCTTCCTGGAGATCGCTGTCTCCAGTGGGTTGTCCGCTGGCAACTCTTTGCCTAGTGCTCCAGGATCCATCAATGAACTGACAAACAAAAAACAATCGAAAGGAAACCACAATCGCAATGAAAGCGGGAAAAGAATAGGATGTGAGAATCGGTCGGTGCTTCGCAAAAATAAGATTATTGGAATGAAAATATAGCAGCATAACTGATTCGCCCACCTTTCCTTCGTCGGTAGAGAAGAAAAATGGAAGAAGTGAGTAGACTGGAGTCAGGTTTTCATCAAGAAATGGAAGAAAGGGCTTGAACGAAGCGTTCCAATGAAATGATGGTTGCTTCGTCCGGTCCAACTTGGAGGCCACCTTACCACTTCTTTGGTAAAGGTGTGGGTTTTGTGATATGACGGGTCATGACGGCCACACCGGGGTGACAGATGAGTCTCATTGTAGCACCTCGCCGTGATTTGGTGGATGAATGCAGCGGGCCGGATGCTTTGAAATGTCATTAACTTGATTTTAGTCTCTTTAGTATTTGGATCCAAGCATGGATGAGGCTAACAAGTTTTAGTCCCACTACTTTTAGTCATGAGACTAAAACGTATCAAAGCACTCTCTCGGGCTGGTCATAGTGGGGAGTAACTTAGACTAGTGTCATGCATATGACACTAGTCTAAGTTACTACTCCCTCCTTTCCGGTTTATAAGGCTCAATTCAAAAATCTCATCAACCAAGGTAGATGGTGAGTGGTGGAATACTTTTTGTAGTTTGCAAAAGCACCCAATTAATGCTCTTGTTTTCCTCAAAAAAGTATGTTTACCAATGCATTAATTGCAACGCATGCATGCATAAATTACATGCATTGGTCAATTTTTTCTTAATACTTGCATGCATGATTTAATGCACCTTGAAATCTGAACATGTGATGGGGAACAACCAAATTGAGCCTTATAAAATGGAAAAACAAAAAATTTTAAGATAAGCCCTATAAACCGCAAAGGAGGGAGTACCTCCATAGTGCAAAGTAACATAGTAGTAGTATCATAGATTGCTTCATTTATTATCTCATAGACTCATTTTTCCTCGGAAACGCTATGTTACAGTAACATATTATGTTACCACAAGCACCTCTTTCCTCATTAAATACTTGCCACATAAGCAAATTGTCTTGGGATGTGTTAAATTACTACCTAAGTTAATCCCACTATGGCTAGCCTCAATATTGTGCACCGCGACCAAGGCGGAGAGGAAAACGAGAGAACTACATAATTAATGCATGAGTTTAATTAGGGTAGTTTTGTAAAGTACGAGATACATTCCTCCAATCGCAAAATGCCTTGGTTCATGAGATTTGAGATTTGAGCCCTATAAACCGGACGGGAGGGGATACTGCACACGGTGTAGTCTAGTCACTTGTTTTTTTAAGCCGAAATCTAGTCACTTGTTGAAATCTCTAGAAAGGCAAATACTCCTTTCCGGTTTACAGGTCTATACTACTCCCTCCGTCTAGGTGTGTAAGTCATCTTACGAAAACCAAATAGTCCCAAAACACTTAGGCGCGGTGCATTAACTTCTACATTGTTTCTTGTTTCTTGACATACGTATCAACCAATAAGAGATGAGAGGTGTGCATGCTTTTAATGACTTGCAATGGCTAGTTCATTGCATGGAATGCTATTAATTAGCAAATAAACATTGGTGGCCCCGGGGAGGAAAGCGGTGCTAAGCGTGTGGACCTATGCAGAATGAGTATCAACCAATGGATAATGGAGTTTAATTGTTAAACAATAGCAAATTTGTCTCATGCAAGAGCCTGGCTAGTAATCCAAGGAACCGCATGACGCGGCTGCTCGTCAGAATCGCCACGTTCGGTTTGCACTTGGCTCTTCGCCTCTTGAGAAGGCGAACAATGATGTTACCCCTACTTCTCTGAGATCGAATCCACTGCTGCATGTCCGTCCACCTCGTGCGGGAGGGATAGCGTGTAGCGAAAGCTTCTACTTACTGCTCCTTCCTTTGCGTCCATGACAGGTGGGCCGAACAGGTGGTTGGCCCACCTATCATGCAGCCAAAGGCGAATGCGATTAAGGCACCGGAGCTCGATCCACGAGGGAGAGGCGTCGTAGTAATCAAATTTCTCGGGCTTGTACGAGTTGACGCGACACATCAAAGCACTACATTCGATAAAACTCTTTTTACACATTTCAAATGGGCTACTTCGTATGTAGGAGTAGACATATTCTGCTTCGTATGTACTCCTCCGTTCCAAAATATAAGTCTTCTTAGAGATTTCACTATGAACTGGAGTACATACGAAACAAAATGAGTGAATCTACACTCTAAAATATGTCTATATACATCCGTATGTAGTTTGTAGTGGAATCCCTAAAAAGACTTACATTTAGGAATGGAGGGAGTAGTCACTTGTTGCAATCTCTAAAAAGTGTTATATTTGGAAACGGAGGGAGTACAACGCATGCATGCATGCCGTGACTTTCCTTTTGATACTTGCATGTGTTGATTTGATGCACCTTGCCAAATTTTGACTATAAATTTAACCAACCATATTTTCATGCATGTCACAAAAAATCACGGGGCTGTTTGGATTGTGACTATGTTTGTCTTATGTTGCCACATTATTTTTCCCACACTTGCCACACTTGCCTAACCTGAGTTGCTCAAATTGTTAGACACACTTTGGCTTGCCTAAGAGAATCTTGCCACAATTTTTGTGTCTATGACATGTGGGGTTCACTGCTAATAAAAAAATTTCTTGCCTTAGGTGTGGCTAATAAAAAAGACTTATATTTAGGAACAGAGGGAGTAGAAAATATAAATAATAATGCATGTTGGGGCAACCCACGTCTCCGCTAATTTTAATCGTGGGCTTGTTGACAATTTTTACGAGGGGGTGGTTGTTCATTTAATGGAGGGACTTGTAGTACTACCAGACTTGAACGATACAAAGTGCGACCTGGCACACCGTAACACCACTTGGAAGAAGCGGGTAGCTATCTCAAAAAACAATCAACAACTAGAAAAACCACGACCTGGCATGTAAGTATAGTACACAATTTTAAACGATTGTTTTGATGGAGTGAAAAAGGAAAACTACCCCACTACTTATATATTGGCCGGAGCCTCAGCGCTTGCTTGCTAGGGCTGCTCTATTCACACATTCTCATCCTCTCCAGATCTAAACAAGATAGGGGTAGTAACCCTGTCTTTCTCCCTTCAAAAAACACTGGCTTTCTATCCTCACCGCTGGTTACAGATCCGGACGTATCCTCCTCCACCGGTGAAGGGGAGGAGGGGCAGCGTTCGGGCCGTCGTCGACAGCGAGGGAGGAGACCCACTGCCGGCCGCATCGTTATCTCTGGCCGAGTGCCGGCGCGGGAGGTCCTCCGATCCCTTCGTCATTGCCTGTGGGCGGATCCGGCCTCCCGCCGCCCACCTATCCACATCCCGATGACCGTCAGGTATATCTTCGTTCGAAACCGCCTTAGCTCTACTTCCCCAGCTCGCTATGTCGCTGCAAGTGCATCATTTTCTACCTCTCAGCCCCTCTTGATCGGATGGTCCAACGTCACCTTTTTTTCGTCTATTGTTAGAGGTAAAGCTACTTCATGGAGTCGAATCTTGTACTCCCTCCGTCCAAAAATACTTGTCACTGAAATAAAGTGGGGGTGGGGGAATTTAGTATGTACATCGGACTTGGTACAAACAAGAAGGAAAGGGGATGAAAGTAGTACAGACTGGTCATCCAACCGGTCTCTTGGTCGAAAAGGGAAATATAGGGGTAACGCTGTACACAGTGGTATCACCAGGACTAGATTTGCTATCCACACATCGGAGTAGGTGGCTAGAGTGAATAAAAATGGGACCAACCCAGATATGTTTCTTGGATGTTTGTTTCTCGGGGCAACAAACTATGAATCACCACTTTATGCCCCTGTTTACGTACATGGTGCTTTACTGCTGGTGCACCTTGTCCCATGCCCTTATACCAAATATTTAGGCTCGGTCAGAATAAAGGGGTAGAAAACATAGGTCTTGATGAAAATAGAGGAATAGGAAAGGAATGTAGGTATAAAACTATGGAACAATGAACCGGAGGAAACTCTCAAGAGAATGTGTTGAATGGACTCTGAAATGTACAGATTTGTTTTTTTAGAGTAGCATGCTTGGCAGTATGAGATGCTATTTGTTTATTCAGCTGCATAGTGACTACTCTTGTCCTCACCTCACATACCACACATAGGTTGATTTTTTTATTCCGGCAAACACATCACAACAACCTGTCTAACGCATGGCAGCGAGCGCCTGCCTCGGGCTTCCGCCCAAAAAATGAGCAGCGCATGGATGTTTCTAATCCGATGGAATCAGTACTACCAGACCAGCTTTCCTATGAAACACTATTCACCTTTCCCGTGTTCCGAACGGTTGGAAGGGAAAGAATACGGTAGGAATTGTGTTCCTACGAAAATCCTGCACCAAACATGTGAACCGAACGCAGCCTTAGCTGTTCTTAATATAATGTCCCTGGTAAAAATGAAGCCATGCCACTTTGTTTTTGCACTGTAATTGTTTGAGACTCGACAAGTTTAGCCAAATGTTTTTGCCTGTATTTGTTTGAGACTCATTGTTTCCTCTGTGCCTTTTTGTGCAAGCGAGGATATCCAACTCACCTGGTTCTTTGTTGTGACCTTTTGGTGCCTTTGCACAAAACTCTTCTTAAAAGAAGTGACTTTTGTCTTTGTTTAAGCTGGAATGTCGAGATGGAGCAGTTGGTTCATTTTGGTGGAACCGCACAAAGGGAGATCTGTGTTCCAATCCTCATCATCCATATTGGCGCAATAACCTTCCTTTAGGTAAGAATGATATTTAATGCATGTGTTCATCTCTATTTTCCACTTTGCCATGAGAAAATAATGCTGTTTTTTACTAGTACACTTGTACTCCCTCACTGACAAAACCAATTCTGAATTAGAAGGCCAATCATGTACTTGGTTTCACCAACTGGTGAGGAGAAAGAGAAACATACCATGAAGAGGAAGAAGAAGAAGAATAAACAGTGCCAAGGCGATCTTGCTGAAGCCAGAGGCCTCAGCCAGGGCTATTCAAGGGCTCTGGCAATGACTACCTTACATGTGAGACGATCCTCCAGGGAGCCCTTCCACTTCTGCTGTCTCACTTAATTAATTAGGAGACCTTAAGTACCACTAATTTATTACTGTCTAATTTTCCTGTTGGAGTTCAACAAATCTTTAGTAGGACCCTATGCTGAATCATGTACGTGTGAATGTTTGTCTATGGAGGTGAATCATGTGGTGGAGCAGGGAGGGAATATTATTAGTGTCATGACATAATAGTGCTATTGTTTTTCATGTCAATTTATTGCCATTGGTTCAATGAGGCAATGTTTTGCGTATTGTCCATCATGAATTTGATGCTACTGTTTGAGTAATATGCTAATGTCTTCCTATCCTTTCTCACTAAGCTAATGAAGGTTTCACCTTGTTCCTACTTGTGCAAACAGGGATCATGTTGTGCCAATCATACATTTTAGTGGAACTACACAAGACAATACAATGAACTGTATCCCAGCCGATTGCTTTAACTCTGCTGGAAGTTCTTGATAATCTTCGATATAATCTCTGCCTTTGGTAAACAAGAGTGATTTCAACCATACATTTGAAGTGCAACAAAATATATACAATTGTGTGATTCCAGTGAGTGCTTTTATCATCTCTTATGGGACTACATGAATAAGATTTTTTTCTCAGGTAGGTACGGGCCTAAGGCCTTCATCCATATTAGTTTGCTGTCATCTCTATTTGTATCGTGCTACTGTCATGAAAAACTCCTTTATCTTTGCACTTTTAAGTTTTGCAACCTATGATAAATGGTAATGCTTTGAGTGTTGAGTTGAGCTAATTGGCACTGATTAAATAAACTAATACCTATCTTTAAGCAAGACTACTATGTTGCTAACTTTACCCATTAAGATAATGAGGGTGCTTCTATTTGTTAGTGTATGTTTCATCAACTAGTCCCACTATTACAGTAATCTCCCTCTCTCAATATATGTGCCAACAGGGATGCTCGATTTTGGTGGAACTGCACAAAAATTTTAGGTGCTTCATTGCCTCGACAACTTCCGTCCTTTCATGTCAGTCGCTAATATCCGTTTGCTTTCTTCCTTTTCTGTCAGTCGCTTGGCTTATCTCGGCTTCCAGTCAAAGGAAATAGTAATTGATATGCTACCTCACACAGGTTGGTACTGGTCTTTATCCTGATTATTGTGCCTGTCATATGTATTGGTAATTTGGTATTGTGCTACTGTTTGCCGATTTCATAAAGGAGTAATTTGGAGCCTGAACTCGCAGGCAAATCATTACATCAGGTGATTTCAGTAGAACTGCACAAAATGGACAGGTACTGATGTTGCTGCTATGTACTCCAAAGTTCACTCAGACAAGCATCGATGTTGACAAGAAGTTCCTATATTCATTCGAGTATCAACCGGCGTCAACCAATTGTCAAACTCCAAGTATTAGGAGAGTGAAAGCCAAAAATATTGCTTGGCGCATAGCCCAGAAAAACGCAGTCCAGTCTTTGGTCCCAACTTGTGCCTTTTGGTTATCGGCACATATGGTAGCGAACTATTTGGCACGGAGTCTAAAGATTCCAGAAAAGTTGGTTGACGCGTATATTCATCTGGGACTTAATCAGTCTGCACGCCAAGGATGCTCCATTTTAGTTGAACTGCACAAAAAATTTGGGTGGTTCATTTTCTCAACCGCCTCCTTTCTAAATGCGCAATGTAGAATTTTGGCGAGATACTGAGGACCAAGATGAGCCAGTAAACTAGTTGGATGGAAGTAGTGGCCAAGTTGCTCAAACCTCCGTCAGCACGAGGCCACTATTTGAGGATAAACCTACAAGCAAAGTTCAGATTGTCTGTGCTGCCTCTTATGTACTCGAAAGTTTACTCGTACAAGAACTAATTTTAGCAAGAAGTACCTCTGATTGAACACCATTTACCAGTCTGTACCCTAGGTAATTAAAGTTCGTCCATGGATCATATTGGCTGTGATCTCAATCATTTGGATGCATAAACATATTGAACATGTGTATATCTGAATCTTTTGTGAATTATGTATGAATATTGTCGTGTGATCTATCAATCATTTGGATGCATAGATATGTTGAGCTTGTGTATATATGAATCTTTTGAGTTGTTGATAGTGAATGTTGGCTATGAATATGAACGTGTCCTGTGAACCTGAGTTTGATATGAATTGCAACAGAACCAGTTATAACCCTTCTCCTCCTCTCAATCTGCGACTCCACTGCCGCGTTTTCCCATCTCAGAGTCGTTCCCGTCCGAGGCCTCACCGTCGTCCACCGCCTCGCTGTGTTCGGTGTGGCGTGGTCAACAAACGAGAGCCATCGGAAGAGGACTGTACGTGGAGAGCCTGACGGCTAGGACCCACGAGGTCCATGGTCACATGCAAGGAAAGTTCCTCCTTATTAAGCTGAAAAAAAATGTTTCCTCCACCTGACAGCTGGGACCCACCGGCTGTATCTTCGCACGGAAGGAAGTGCCTCCTTGTTTTGCGAAAAAAATTATTCATCCCGTTGACAAATTGGGACCCGTCGGTTGGTGACCGACATGTGGGCACATTAAGCGGGCGTGTACGCACGGCTTTGTCAACTTAATCAACAAATGATTCTAGCAGCTGGACCGTTGGATCTTAATCCAGCGATCGTGCTCCTTCTTCAACCTCTGTTCATGCTCCTGTCTCCCGTGGCGGCACTGGCTGTCTTTGCCAGCACCAACCGATGAAGTTTATCGGCGACTCCGCTTTGCCCGTCTTCCCCATCTCCGGGTCGTTCCGATGCAGGTCTGAGCGCACGGTGTGGTCAACGTGGTCAACAACCGAGAGTCATCGGAAGATGACTATATGTGAGAGGTCGGCGGTGGGGACGCACCATGCCATGGGCGCATGCATGCAGCGGCAGCGGCGAGGTCAACGTGGTCAAGGAACGACTTCCATCGGAAGTATCTTTGTCGTGGAGAGTCTCGGCTGGGTCCACGGCCGCAGCAAGTAAGTGCCTCCTTATTACGCGGAAAATAATGATTCCTCCAAGCGGCGGCGAGGGACCCACTAGGCGGGCCACCGTATTTTGCAAAAAAACATTTGCCCACGATTGCTGGGACCCACTGACGGGCCACCGTATTCGGCAAAAAACGCCTCGCTATCAGCTCGGACCCACCGGAAGTGCCTCCTTATTACGCACAAAAAAAAATGAATACTCCCCTGCTAGCTGGGACCCACCTTGGTGGGAGGCTGACTTGTGGGCCTACTAAGTTGACGGGGACGAAGGGATTTGTCAACTTAGTCAATATGAACGATTCTAGCTCCAGTGACCGTACGATGTCCATCCAACGGCCGTAGTGCTTCTTCAACCTCTGGTCTTCTTGCTCCAGCCGCCCAAAGCAGCGCCGGTCGTGCCGCATGCTCCTGCCTCCGTGGCGGTTTGTCTTTGCCGCGGAGGACTCACCGCCCTTACTATTCACACGGCTGGCCAGCCCTGCGGCGGCAGCGACCTCACACCGCAGCCGAACCGGTGAACCCTCGTACTCCTCTCCGCGGGTTTCCACTGCCGCGTCTTCCCGGCTCGCGTTGTCCCTTCCTAGGCCTCGCCGTCGTCCACGCTGTGGTGCTCTCCAGCGGGCGTGGTCAACGTGGTCAAGGAGCGACTTCCATCGGAAGAGTACTTGTCACGTGGAGAGGTGACGGTGGGTCCACGGCCACAGCCCGATTTTTTGTGATTTGCCAAGTAAGTCGCTTTGTCAGGCCTGTTGGGCTGAAAATCTTTCAAGACGAGGAGAGCTTTCATTCGGCTGGCCGAGAAAATGGCCCGTCAGTAATGAAAAATGGGTTGTACATTTTTAAAGCACATCAAAGCGGCAATTAGTTTCAAATATCTTTTTTTTGAGATTCTAAATTACATTAATTTTTATGCGTGGAGAAAATTTGTTGGATTTTATATTGATATACATTTAGTTTTAAAATCAGTTTGAATGTGAGTCGAAATTTCGGGATTAAAAACAGTTCGGACCTTTT
The DNA here is from genome assembly GCA_021605145.1 of Aegilops bicornis. NCBI lineage: Eukaryota > Viridiplantae > Streptophyta > Magnoliopsida > Poales > Poaceae > Aegilops > Aegilops bicornis. Next base: position 672,947,898 of record CM038672.1, read on the forward strand.
TGAAATATGCAAAATTTCGTATAATTTTTAACCGTGGCTATAATATGGGTTGTAATGCTAACAAAAGAATATGGGCTCCAAAAAACCTTAAGAATTAGCAAATGGGCTGTAAATTATTAGAAATAATGGCGAGATAGGCTGTGTCTTGTTTTCCACAGATTTGATGCTTTCACGAAAAAAGGTTGGCCTTTAAGCGGTGACTATTGGATGGCCATCCAATGGCCGTCGTCTTCTTCAATCTCTGCTCTTCCTGCTCGGCCCGCTCAAACAAGCGCCCGTGGACTGCTGCTCCCTCCTCCCTTGACGGCTGTGTCTGCCTTGTGACCTCACCGCCCCACCGTACTCCCATCGCTGGCCTAGCCATCCCTCTATGCACCCACACTGCTGTTATTCTCCGGCGGCGGGCAGAACCGATAAACCCTCGTTCAGTCGTACTCCCCTCCGCGTGGGAAACAACTGCTGAGTATTCCCTGCCTCCGTGTCGTTCCCTTCCTAGACCTCGCCGTCGTCCACCGCCCTGGTGCTCTCGGCGCGGCCTGGTCAACGTGGTCGACGACCGACATGCATCTGAAGTGGACTGTATGTGGAGAGGCCGACAGCTAGGTCCACGGCCACACACAAGGAAATGCCTCCTTATTACGCGCAAAATAATGATTCGTCCACCTGACATCAGGGACCCACCAAAAGGGCCTCAGTATTTCGCGAAAAAAATGTTACCGCCGCTGACAGCTCGGACCCACCAGCTATATCTTCGCACGCAAGGAAGTGCCTCCTTATTACACACAAAAAAATGGATACTCCCCCTGTTAGCTGGGACCCAGTATAGTGGCAGGCTTACTTGTGGGCTTACTAATTAAGTTGACGGGGATGGAGGGCTTTGTCAACTTAGTCAATATGCACGACTCTAGCTCCAGTGACCGTACGATGTCCATCGAACGGCCGTAGTGCTTCTTCAACCTCTGGTCTTCTTGCTCCAGCCGCCCAAACCAGCGCCGGTCGTGCCGCGTGCTCCACGCCTCCCGTGGCGGCGGCTGCGATGCGGCGGAGGCCTCACCGCCCCCTACTACTCTCACCGCTGGCCACGTCATCCCTCTACTCACCCACACCCCCTGTTATTCTGCGGCGACGACAGCCTCACACCGCAGCGAACCAGTGAACCCTCGTACTCCTCTACGCGTGGGCATCCACTACCGCGTCTCCCCCGGCTCCGCGTCATCCCCTTCCTAGGCCTTGCCGTCGTCCACCGCCATGGTGCTCTCGGCGCGGCGTGGTCAACGTGGTCAAGGAACGGCTTCCATCGGACATGGGTATGCGTGGAGAGGCCGATGGGTCCACGGTCAAGACAAGGAAGTGCGTCCTTATTACGCACAAAATAATTATTCCTCCACGGCGGTGGGGACCCACTGACGGGCCACCATATTTCACGAAAAAACGTTTCCCCATTGTTGGGACCCACCAGCTACACCTTCGCCGCGCGCAAGGAAGTGCGTCTGGCAAAAATGATTTGCCCCACGGCTGGGACCCACCAGCTACATCTTCGCATGCAAGGAAGTGCACGGCGGTCGGGACCCACCTGGTCAAGCGTATGTACCGTTGTCATTCTGGTCGTGAACGGTATGCGTACATATATCTTGGTGGATGTAAAGGCGGCGCACGTGTCGTAGTAGAGCGTGCACGTAGCATGTACTGCGTCGTCTGTGGCGAGGGTGCAAGAAAGAAAATCTGACCGCGTCGTACATACGGGCGGGTCTCTAACGCCTATCGCGCGCATACGTACATGGCTGGGTCGGAACGGAGAAACAGCGTCGTCGTCGTGTTCATGGGGAGCCAAGCTGGTTGGGTCGGAGCGAAATGCGTGGTCGTGTTCATCGGGAGGGCTTGGGCCGGAACAGGCGATGGAAGCGAGGCTGGCGTACCGCTGGCGGAGGAAGCGGCCTTGTGTTCGACCGGCCCACGTTGAAACAGTCCTGTTGATCGGGAGGGGCTGGCGCATCGCAAAAACGGAGGAAACGGACCTCCTACGGTCGAAACGGGGGTCCTGTTGATCGGGAGGGGTGTGGCGTACCGCAAAACGAAGGAAACAGACCTCCTACGGTCGAAACGGGGGTCCTGTTGATCGGGAGGGGTGTGGCGTACCGCAAAACGGACGAAACGGACCTCCTACGGTCAAAACGGGGGTCCTGTTCATCAGGAGGGGTGTGGCGTACCGCAAAACGGGACTCCATGGAATACTGTTCATCTCCACCGTCGACCTCCTCCAGCCTCCACGGGCTACCGTCGACCTCCTCCAGCCTCCACGGGCTCCTGTTCATCCAGCCTCCACCGCGGGCTACTCCACCGGCTACTATTCAACCACCCCTCTCCACGGCCACCCCTCCACCATGTACTGTTCATCCAGCCCTCCACACCACGGGGTCCTGTTCAACCACCCCTCCACGGCCACCCCTCCACCATCTACTGTTCATCCAGCCCTCCACACCATGGGTTCCTGTTCATCCAGAGGCAACGCCCCCGCTCCGTGTTCATCCACCCCCATAGCGCTCACTAGCAGCAGTAGTGAAGGAATCGCTCCATCGGGTTCAGTTAAGAGCCATCGATCGATCCCTCAGGTTCAGTAACGCGTAGCCTGCAGTGCAATCACTCGGGTTCAGTTAGAGCCCAACGCCTCGCTCGGCTTCAGCTAGAGCCAACGCCTCGCACACACGCGCGTACGTGCGAGAGAAACGCGCATCGCTCCGCCCCCGACCTCCCACCGTAACCGGCAACTCCCCGAAATTGTCCTCCCCTTCACTTCTACCATGGTTTTTTCCGTCATGGACGGCCCAAAGAATGTCATGCAGCTGCGTCTCTGGCCCGCCCAGGACGAAAAGCCCATTTTCTGTCATGATTTTTTGTCATAGAAGTAGGAGCCCACCACATCTAGGATGATATCGGGTTTTGACACATTTATCGTCATAGAAGTGTCATATGTATGACAGAAAAAAATTTCGTTCGGCCCAAAATGTCACGGAGGTGTCTTTTTTTTGTAGTGTCAGGATCATCAGAACTGCAGCCAGATTCTTCTTCAGATGAGGAAACAACTTTTGCCTTCAAAGCACGAGTTCAGCCATAGTTGGGACCATAAATATCTCTTTTCTCACATAGATGGAACTCATGTGTGTTGAGCCTCTCAAGTATATCAGACGGATCGAGTGTCTTGAAGTCAGGGCGTTCTTGTATCATGAGGGCAAGGGTGTCGAACGAGCTGTCAAGTGATCTCAGTAGTGTCTTGACGATTTCAAGCTTGGTGATCTCAGTGGCGACGAGAGCACGAAGCTCATTTGTGATCTCAGTGAGGCAATCAAACGTGAGCTGGACATTCTCATTGTCGTTTCTCTTGAAGCGGTTGAAGAGGTTGTGAAGAACACTGATCCTTTGATCTCTCTGGGTTGAGACGCCTTCGTTGACCTTGGAGAGCCGGTCGAGACTAACCCGGCGTTTCCAGAGCACTCACACAGCCATACTGTCCTTTGGTCAGATGACCACAAATGATGTTCTTGGCAGTAGAATCCAGTTGAATGAACTTCTTGACATCAGCAGGGGTGACACCTTCACAAGTCTTGGGAACGCCATTCTTGACGACATACCAGAGGTCGACATCAATGGCTTCAAGATGCATGCGCATCTTATTCTTCCAGTAGGGATATTCGGTTCCATCGAAGACGGGGCAAGCAGCGGAGACTTTCATTATCCCTGCAGTTGACATAGCTAAAACTCCAAGTGGTTAAACCAAATCACACAGAACAAGGGAGTACCTCGCTCTCATACCAATTGAAAGTGCTAGTTATCGACTAGAGGGGGGGTGAATAGGCGATTCTTATGAATGTCTTCAAAACATGAGAGTTTCAAAGACAAACAATAGAAATGAACCTATTGATATGCAGCGGAAGGTAAACTACACTAAGCAAACCATAGTCAAGTATGCAATGAAGTGAAAGCACGAAGACTAATAGCAGCTAGGTAGTAAGGATCAGGATGGAAGATGGTATGAAGCCAAACAACGACAATAGTCACACAGTGAAGACCAATAGGTAAAGCAAACAGGCAATGACTTCATGAAGACAAACTGTAAGTAATGAGAGGGAGAGGATAGAACCAGTCACTTGTTGAGAACACGTGATTTGTTGGACCAGTTCTAGTTGCTGTGACAACTGTACTTCTGGTTAGGGAGGCTGAGATTCAACTCAGAAGACCGCGTCTTCACCTTATTCCCCTTGAGCTAAGGACACCCAGTCCTCGCCCAATCATTCCGGTAAGTCTTCAAGGTAGACTTCCAAACCTTCACAGACTTCATTCACTAGCGATCCACAATGACTCTTGGTTGCTCAGAACGCGACGCCTAACCGGCTGGAGGATTCAAGTCTTCAGGTCACGCGGACAGAAAGACTTCAGTGATGCCTAACACTCTTTGGCTCTGGGTGTTTGGGCTTTGTCCTCGCAAGGATTTCTCTCTCTCAAAAGCTTCGGAGGTGGGTTGCTCTCAAACGACAAAAGCAGTGCACTAACTCTGAGCAGCCACCAATTTATGGTGTAGGGGGTGGGCTATATATTTATAGCCACTAGGCAACCCGACCTGATTTGTCCGAAATGATCCTGGGTCACTAAGGAACTGACACGTGTTCCAACGGTCAGATTTCAAACACACGCGGCAACTTTACTTCGGCTAGAAGTAAAGCTGACTCATCCAGCTCTGGATAAGATTTGCTCTCATTTTCTTCGCTCGAAGATATAGATTTTGGTTGAGCATCACTTCAGTCACTCTGACTTTGTTCACTGGGACCCCACTTAACAAAGACGGTGGTTAAATGCGACTCAACAAAGAAGAAAAGGAAACAACGAAACAACTAAGTCTTCGCGCTCCATAGTCTTCAAGCAATGCCTTTTCTTGTCATAGTCTTCAATGTGAATATCTTCACATACCACCATTGTCTTCAATGTCTTCATACATTTTTAGGGGTCATCTCCGGTAGGTAAACCGAATCAATGAGGAACTACTACCTGTGTTATCCTACAATTCTCACAAACACATTAGTCCCTCAACCAGGTTTGTCGTCAATTCCCCAAAACCAACTAGGGGTGGCACTAGATGCACTTACATAATGCGCTGCTCCCTCCCGCGTTCGCTTCTTCGGGTGGCTCCTTGTCCAACGACGGGTTAACACAAGAGACATCTTGCTGCGGAAAACCATCGTCACAGCGGAGGATGCTGCTTGTCCCATCTGCTCGTGTGAGCTGGAGATGGCGGATCACATGATGTTTAGGTGCCCGTTCGCCCAATCATTTTGGCGGGTTGTGGGTGTCGACGTGGTCGACAAAGGCTACCATGTGGGCGCGCTCCAGGATCTGGACGTCCGGAGTGTGATCAGAAATACTGCATGCGCTGCATTCTCTCTTCTGTGTTGCTGGCAACTATGGAAACACAGGAATGCAGTGGTCTTCCGTGGGGCGGTGCCCTCCCTCGCTCGTCTACTCACATGCTGTAGGGAAGACTCGACCGTGTGGAGAGGACGCCTGAAAGTAGCTGAATGGCCATGCGTCAACAGATGGCTGCAGGTGTTTTCGTATCCTGGGAGGTAGCCCGTGCTACGTTTTCTTTGGGTTATGTAATCCTCCACCTCTCTCTCTCCCATGTAAAACTTCCTCTCCCCCCCCCCCCCCCAGGGTGTGAATCAATAGAAAAAAGAAAAAATTCAGGTGGAGGGCTTTGCCCTCCCCCGGTGACCTTCAAAGAAAAAGTCGCATCCGGCTGGACGGAGATACACTAATGACCTATCATATGTAGCGACCATCATCCAAACTGGTTGAAAAAAATCTGTGCTGCCATCTCCCATCGGTTGCACCAAGTAGCCAGCTACTCCCTAGAGGCCATAGGAGTGAGTAATGACCACGTACGGATCCATGCCATAGCCCTGAATATAACCTGGAAGAAATTAATCATAGGTCTTCTGTTAAAAATAACAACATTCCTGCTGTTCCATATAACCCAAAGAAGTGCGCATATTCCAATCCGAATATTAGACGCGATATAAGTATTCACCCCATTGAGCCACGTTCCAAACAATGTTTCAATGCTACTGGGAGGAATAATATTAAAGGCTACATGAACAGACCGCCAAAGTAACTTCGCGAGAGGGCAATCAAGAAATAAATGTTGTATTGTTTCATCATGAACACAAAAACAACAATGCGAGCTGCCTACCCATCTCCGCCTTAATAAGTTATCTTTGGTAAGGATCACTTGTTTGTGAACAAACCACATAAATATCTTAATTCATAAGGGAACCTTAACTCGCCAAATATCAAGCGATCGTGGGATTGGGCCAGAATTTATGAGATTTAAGTACATCGACTTAACCGTGAACATTCCGCTACTCGTTAGCTTCCAGCTGAAAGAGTCTCCCTGATCTGAACGGTGAACCTCCATTAGCCTCCTGACTAAGTGTAGCCAAGAGGTCCAACATTCCCCAACTAGAGACCTCCTGAACTGGATATTCAAAGGTACCGTTTGCATCACCGTTGCTATGTAATCTTCCTTATGTTGAGCAATATGATACAGGGAAGGACACTGGAGAGCTAGCGGTGTATCACCTAACCACGTATCCTCCCAAAACCTTGTTGTTGTTCCGTCCCCAACAATAAACTTCACCCTATGGAAGAAGGTTTCTTTCACTCTCACGAGTCCCTTCCAAAATGGTGAGTCATTAGGTCTTACGGTAACCTAGGCTAGAGTTTTGGAGTGCAAATACTTATTGCGAAGGATTTGGGCCCACCTTCCTTCGGAATGCAGCGATAATCTGTAAAGCCATTTGCTCAACAAGCACTTATTTTTCACTTTCAGGTTCTCGACCCCAAGACCCCCTGGTCTTTTGGTCGACAAATAATATCCCATCTTGCCAAGCAATATTTTGTCTTCACCTCGTCAGACTGCCAAAAAAATCGAGATCGATAAAAGTCTAATCTCTTGCGTACCCCTTTGGGCACCTTGAAAAAAGACAGGCATACTCGTTAGTACTGAATTTATCAATACGAGCCTTCCTCCATAAGACATAAGCTTACCCTTCCAGCAGCTGAGTTTCTTCTCGAATCGATGCTCGATACATTTCCATTCTTTATTAGTCAATTTCCTATGGTGAATTGGAATACCAAGATAACTGAAGGGCAAAGATCCTAGTTCACAACCCACCAGGTTCTTGTAATTGTCTTGGTCTTCTTTGGCACGGCCAAAGCAGAACAATTTAACCTTGTGAAAATTGATCTTCAACCCCGACAATTGTTCAAATAGACATGATACGAGTTTCATATTTCTGGCTTGTGCGAGTTGTGCTCCATGAATTAAATTGTGTCATCCATATTGTAGGATGGAGACTTCCCCATCCACCAAATGGGGAACCAGTCCACCTACCAAGCCCTTTTCATTGGCCCGACCTATGAGAGCTGTCAACATGTCTGCCACAATATTGAACAGTGTCGGAGACATCGGGTCTCCTTGTCTCAAGCCTTTATGTGTTTGAGTAATGACCAATATCATCATTCACCTTTATCCCAGCACTACCTTTCTGGACAAAGGAATCCACCTGATTCCTCCATGACTCATTGAAACCTTTCATGCGCATAGCTTGCTGCAGAAAAGGCCATTTGACCTTATCGTAGGCTTTTTCAAAGTCCACTTTGAACATGTAATTTAGAGATGACAAAAAAAATGTCTACAATGGGTCATCTCTTAGCCTTATCTTCAATAACTACCTATTCTTAAAAACATGGTGAGACATATTATACTAAGAGATCACTTAAATAAGAGAAGACAAGTCTTTTCTTATGAGTTCTCTCTCCTCCACCTCATCATTTATCATACGTGGTGCCCCTAAGATAGCACCATTGTACATGCCCAAACAATCTCTTTATTACTGATGATGATGTCTTTACAATTTATATCCCCCGAAGGGATCCATCGCAAACGACGTGTTCCTTACAACAGGCGGGAGAGAGGAACGCGGCGGTTAGCACATACTAAGCACATGTTAGTTACACAAGGAGATTATCCCATTAACTGAATATAATTAATTCCTAACACTCCCTCTAATCTCGGCTTTGACTATATAGAATCATCATCTTGAAAAATGTTCCACCAAAAATCCTATGTGAAATATATGAGGAGATATACATAATATGCCACAAAAAACTCCTTTCAAAAAACCCAATGATAAAATAAGGAGAAAACGACATATTACAATGTTTGCATTATTATTGCCTCGTTAAAATCTTCTATGAGAAACCTTTTTGGAAAAATTCATATAGGGGGGAAAGAGTGCGATATTTAAGATCCAAAGATCTCGAACAGGTTATCATTCAGGAGTGTACTCCCCCTGAACCTTGTAAATTACAAAGTCATCTCGTACCTATTCCATTAACATATTTTACCGAGATCGCATATGACTTTCCTTTGCACAATATTTGTCTTCCCACTCTTTTCAACTCATAGGGAAGAAAAAACTTTCAAAGCAATACACATTGAAATGTTGCTCTTTATAATCTGTCTGCATCTATGTAAAACAAACAGTGTTATCTTCATAGATAATGATGAGTGATTCAATCTCACTTGAAATTTCAACAAAGTTCATCATTCTAAAAAGTCACACACATTTACTGAAGACAAAAACAAAATGAATGAACAGTAACAATCTCTCTATTACTGATGATGATGTCTTTACTATTTATATCCCCTAAAGGGATGCATCCGGAACGACGTGTTCCTTACAACAGGCGGGAGAGAGGGACGCGGCGGTTAGCACATACTAATTGCATGTTAGTTACAACTAGCACACATGCCCGTGCATTGCAACGGGAAAAAAATATCATGCAGTGGCGGTGCCAGGCGTTAGTTGTGTAGTCAACTGACTACACAACATTTTGGCATGTACTAGTAGACATCAAACAAAAACCAATACTAATTTCATACAAGCATTTGTATTTGACATCACAACTTTAAATTGACATCACAACTTTGAACTCCTGGCTTCGCCGCTGATATCATGCTCCCAATCCAGTAAGTATGGCTCAAAACTCACAAAGTTCCACATCATCTATTTGAACACGAAGCCGAACTCAAAACTCACAAAGTTCCACATCATCTATTTGAACACGAAGCGGAACTCGTATTGCTGCTTATCATCTTCTCCGTCTGGATCAAACCTCTCAAATGTCTACGTCATCATGTATTCCAAAACATATGGCTGCTTATCCTCTTTCCTGCACCTCCATGAGCCAAACCAGGGACTCTCAAAAAATATTTGAGTTATCGAAGAATACAGTCGGTCTGGACTTTGGACCCCTTTGTCTCATTTTCTCTTTGACACATGCATCATGTCTAGAGCCCTTGAACACACGACCATGCATGCTCTAGTTACAATTTTAACACATCCGTCTGGAAAAAAATATTTGGTACATCATGTGATGTTCCTTTGTCTCGTGTTGTATTTAATTAATGGATTACAGGTAGCCGCCGTTAGTCTTGAGTCGCGAGTAGCCCTGGACCCTGGACCCCAAGCATGTGGTGCCGGGCATCATGCAGAGAAGCTTGCATCTAGATCGCTCGAGTCGTTAGGTATTTGACACATCATGCAACACACACTAATCTTCTTTTATCAGCTCATTGTTTTGTCCCAAGGCGGCTGGTGACAATTGAGTTGATAATGTATAAGTGGTGGCAATCGGTTTAATTGAGCGAGGTGGGACTATTGACAAAAGAAGACATATCATCTATTTTTTAGCTAATATAATATATAAAGCCCGAGCCATAGGGTGGAGTCGTGCATAGAGGGAGGAGGCGAAACAGGGACAGATTGTTTTTTTTGTTTTTTTGCCAGGGATGGAGAAAAAGAAATTGTCCATTAGGGATAAAGAATTGCGGTGGGACTATTAAGTTGCCTATAGGAGAGGAAGTCTGGTGTTCGAACACCGTAGAATGCGGTGAGTTTTTTCGCTGCTTGCATCCTCCGACGCAATAAAAAACTGCATAGCATGTCTCATAAGAGCGCAATTATATTTTTCACTTCTCGCTGCAGCAGCCCAGCTCGCCCATGACGGAAAAAAGGAGCTATGGCCCAGGCAGAAAAACTCAATAACACAGCGAAACCTTTCTAAGGTTCCAGGACAGACGGAATTCTAGTACCACCTCAGATAATAAAAATCATCTAAACCGGACGAAACCAGAAAGAGAAGAATCACCTAAACGGGACGGAACAAAGTAAAACTAAACCAAGAATACCTACTCCGTAGGTATAGATATAGATATAATCATAGAAATGGAGATTATCCCATTAAATGAATATAATTAATTCCTAACAATTTTCATTGACTTACATGCATGCATGTCTGAGAAGGTACGTACGTACAAAACCTCGATGATTAGTGTTCGATGCATGCATGAATGAAGACGTAAACCCAGGCGACAAAGTAACACGTCCACATGAGGAGGTCTTAATTTTCCGAATGGTTAGTATACAAGGAACCTGCACGTATAGCAGGTAGGCCATGGGTTGTCAGTTGGTGCGCACGTACCCCGCCCCATGCGCCAACTTAAGCCAGTTCTTCGTCGTATACGCTCGTGGCGCTGCCGTGTTTCGCCTCGTCACCGGCAAAATCGGCCACAGTGGGTGCCAGAATACGTTTGTGCATACTTACAATACTAACCACACTGCACAGTGCAGGAAGACGTAGGGTCGTCCGGTGCGTCACGTTCTGGTGCCCGCTCGCCTGGCGACAGCAGCCGGGCACTGAGCGCTCAGGAGCCAGGACCACGGCCGGAGCACGCACCCGGTCGCGGGCACGGCTGGCTGTCGTCGCTCCAACAGCTGTTGGTACCAATACCGATCGATTCCCCTGGGGGTGCATGCAAGTCGTATTGTCACTGTCCGGATTTGCATTGCAATGCAAGCTGGCCGGAGCGGAGCGGCCGGCGGCAGTCACGCGGGCACGCAGCTGGGCGCGGAACGGGGGACGAAAGATTTCCGTCTCGGCATCATGCCATTGCCCAGCCTGGAAGGTTTCTTGCTACGTCTACGTGCTCCCACATCGATGGTGACGGTGACTGTACACTACTGTTTCCCTCTCTTTTTCCACCGAGGCTCTACTGTTTGGCAGTCTCCGGAACCCGGGACAATGGTGGCTGCACCGGTCTATCGCGCCATTGATTTGGCCGTGAGAATGGCCGGTCGGCTCGTGTCGCCTACCAACATAATGTAACGCTCGAACAGCGGTCCGTCGATCATCAAAATACGTATGTATCCTGCGCGAAGATAGCCGTGCGTGCGTGATGGGCGTATATGTGGACAAAGACGCATATGCGTATATATGAAAACAGAATGAGCTGGTGCTGCATGCGACAGGTCAGGCTCGGGTAATCACTACTCCACCAGCATATTTCGATTGTAGGGTAACCCAGTACACAGGGTTTTGGCCTTGCTCGACGACAACGGGACAACTTGCCGTTGTACCTCGATCAGAGAGCGTCGTCTAGTGTGTAGTGGACTAGTGGTGCTACTGGTGCTCTCTCATTAGCGCCATTAAACCAACGACTCCCATATAATTCGTCTCACCTCACAGGGATGTTAATGAAATCAGAAAGTACATGTCCTCATCATTAGCCCCCGAATGGATCAGGTTTGAATGAAGAAGGAGTTGAAAATACTTCCGACTCGTTTTTCGTACTTCGATTATGTCTTGTTCTGGATCAACGAACCGAGGTGATGACACCAACTTCTTTTTCAATCGCCTTGGTCCATTCCTGGTTTAGTCGAGTGAATTTTAACTGGAAGAGCTCCGAGTGCTGATGAGGAGGAGATATTCCGTCTGACAAGTTGTTCAGCTGTCCGCGGATCTCGTGAGATTCGAATTTAGGGAAGCGCGCGGGGCGGAGGAGGCCGCAGTAATAGGGCTGGATAAGGCAGGGCCGCCTCGATTTCCACGCCACCTTTTTTGCCACGTATCGCGTGCGCGATTGTTGCGGAATTTGATAAGATCGCCCGGGCCTACAAGTCAGTCACTCGGAAGCAACCTCATATAAGGCGCCGGACCGGGGTTTTTGAACAGTGCGCCCTCATTCTTCTTCCTCCTCCTCCTCAGATTTCTCCGCTGCGCTCGCTCTTGCCCCAGTGTCGCTGCTCCGTTCGAGCTCCGTCCGCAACGATGGGGAAAGAAAAGACGGTGGCTCTGGGCCTTGAAGAAGGTGTGGCCGGCGAAGGGATGAAGTCGGTAGGGCGGATCTTCCTCGAGGTCGCTGCCGGCCGTCTGGATCGAGTATTGGATTCGCTCGGCGATCCGTCAGACGACATTGACGACTTAGTCGAGGAGGACTGATTCCCCACGAATCGGTAGCGGCTCGGGGAATGAGACCGAGCCGCGACCACGAGAGGGTGAGTCGTTCTCCTCGCCACTCACATCGACCATGGAGTTCTCCTTGCCTCCCACCCTTTCTTTCGAGGCTTCTTGAATTTCTTTGGGGCGCAACTCCACCATTTTACCCCAAACACCATCGTGTACCTTGCTGCTTTCGTGTCTTTGTGTGAAAATTTCTTGGGCTGCCGACCCCACTGGGGCCTCTTCAAGCACATCTTCACGTGCCGCTCCCAGTCGGTCAAAAAGGCTAATCCGAGTGACGAGAAGACACAAGTGATCTAGATGTGTGGGGGTCTTGGGATTCAGATGAGGGGTAAAAGTTCCTTCCCAGCCATGACCCTTCCCGAGTCGGTCCGAGGGTGGCAGTCGACCTGGTTCTACTGCAAAGACCAGCCGACTCCGGGTCAGTCGACTGGACTTCCCCCTTTTTCCATGGCCCGAGTGGGAAGCCCTCCACTTTGAAGGTGATCCCGGAGGAGAAGGCGCAAGTAAAGGTGCTGGTCGATCGAGTAGTTCAACTTGTCCGTGATGGGGTGACCGGTATGGATCTGCTAGAGGTCTTCCTCCGGCGACGCATCCAACCGCTTCAATCTCGTGACCATCCGATGTGGATGTATTCTCGCACTGATGATACCACTCGGACCCATCCAGAGGAGGTCGACGAAGCCACGTTGGAGGGGTGGCTGAGGAGTATCATCGGGAACAAAGATAACCCCAGGGGAGCCAGGAGAATTCCTCTGCTCGGCCAAACTTACGAACCAGACAAGGTCCAATTCTAAATTACTGAATGTCATCTTGATTTAATCGTGCAGCTGTTTATGCTTCACCGACTGACTTTGTCCTGCTTGCTTTCTTCCAGGCCCTTACCGAAATGTATTCAATGCCCAACGGAGAGCAGGAGCAGGATCTGGAGGAGGAGGCAAGCGGAGGTGAAACTGGCGAGTGGCATTCCGAAGGAGAGGGGGACGAGGAGAGCGACGACCCGAGTGACGAAGAAGAGGTCGACTCCCCTCCCAACAGGTAAAGGCGATCCAAGCTTGCCCAAGATCCGGCGAGCGCTCGTGACAAGGCGATCGTTCAGTCGTCAAAGCGTCCTCGGACATCCTCTCCGGCACCAACTGAGAAGGCCCCAAAGCAGTCCAAGGTTGTAGTGCAGAAAACTCGGAAGGCGCTGCCGAAAATCAAGATTGACGTTCCTGTTGCTTCTGCGTGAGTGTTTTTCTTTCGCTTTTACTCGACGTTTTGTGTTGTTTATCTTTCCTTGGTTTGACCGAATGAATCTTGAAACTGGCAGTGCCGCTACCTCTGGGACCTCTGCTTATAAGAACGAGGATGAGGAAATGGAGGACGCGGTCACCTCCAATCCAGGTACAATCTTCATGATTTTGTCTTTGCTTTGTCGATTGAACTGTGATATATCCAGTCGGATGACGAAATTTTGGCGACTGATCTTCTTACAGCTATCGATGTCATTGACCTACCTGACGACGATGAGGGCGAGCCACAGAGGCCCTTGGGAAGAAGAAACAGGAAAACGCCCATTGGTAAGACGCCTCAGTCGACGCCAGTGTCGGAACCGGTAGTTCAGGACACCGGCGATGCCATTCGGACTTCCGTCTTCTTTGCCATACCGCTGTCGAGTGCTCGGCCTTCTGCGTCAGCTGCATAGGCTCCCGCTGACCCACCTTCACCTTTTTCTACACATCACGTCCCAGAGGACCAAGTGGGTGCTGCCAAAGAGGCTATACGCCAGGCGGGCATTATGATGGAGAAGATGAAGATGGTGCGAGAAGCTAGTCAGGCCGCTTATGATGCCAGCTCCGCTCTCCAGAGCAACGTCCAGGTTAGCAGATCGTCGAATGACTCTTCTGGCTTGTTCTGTTAGGATATGGTACCTGAAAACTTTCTTTCCAAGAATCTTTGCATCTGTCTGCGCCTTACATCTGTACACCCACTGGGTGTTTTGATTTGTTACTGAACAACTGACAATGTTGTTGTTGATTGAGTTTTTGGCCAGTGGGGGCACGCTAAGTGCACCCACTTGGTGTAGTCCCCGAGACCATAATTGACTGCGGGCAGTCGACTATGGTCTGAGCATCAGAATTTGAATATCTTCACTCGGTCTGGTCTGGCCATGTCGAGTGGAATGTAAACTGAACCAGTGGGCGTATGCTGAGTGCACACCCACTGGGTGTAGTCCCCGAGACCATAATTGACTGCGGGCAGTCGACTATGGTCTGAGCGTCAGAATTTGAATAAATTCACTCGATGCGGTATGGCCATGTCGAGTGGAATGTAAAGCTTGAACCGGTGGGGGGCACGCTGAGTGCACCCACTGGGTGTCCTCCTCGAGACCATGGTCGACTGTTGGCAGTCGACTATGGTCTGAAGACTCTGTTTATATATATATATATATATATATATATATATATATATATATATATATATACTCATGCTGGACAGGCCTTGTCGAGTGCAAACTGAACCAGTGAGGGCACGCTAAGTGCACCCACTGGGTGTAGTCCCCGAGGCTACTGTTGGATGTTTTATTCAGCAGTAGACTTAGAATTTGTTGGCTCTAACAGTTTGGCCCTCCGAGATAACCAATCTTTTCACCTGTCGACTGACTTGTTCTTTGGTTACAGAAATCTTGTGACCTTGGAGCTCACTTCGCTGACCTGGAGAAGCGACAGATTCAACTCAACCTCGATCTAGAGCTGGCCAAAACAGATCTGCAGAAGGCCAAGGATGACGCCGCTGATAAGAAAGACTTGTCGACTGGTTTGTCCCTGATCTGGATTTCATTCTCCTTTTTTCTGAATCAAGCATTATTTCTTTCAGAGAAACTAAACCAAGCTCTAGCGAAAAAGGATCAAGATCTGGCTGCCGCGCAAAAAAAGGCTGATGAGAAAACTGCTCTGGCTGAACAGAAGATGGCTTCACTCGGCAAATTGGAGGAAGAAAACGCCAAGATAAAATCTGCTCTGGATGAAGCCAATAAAGAAGTAACTCGCTTGAAGAAGGACAAGGTCAATCTAAACAAGAAGATGGAAGGTATTGCCCGCAGGAGGAACGATCTAGAGAGTTATCTGAGGAGCCTTGCTAAGAAGTTGTTCTTCAAACTTGAAGGTATTTTCTTTGATCCGACTGGGTTGTCTTCGTCGACTCGGCATACCACCATTGACCCACCCTTGGATTGTGCATGCAGAGTTTTGCCGGCACTTCGAGGAAGAGACAGGGCGAATTGAACCAAGCTTCGACCCCATCAACTCTCCCCTGAAGGATGAAGCTGCCATGAATGTGCTCTGACTGGAATCCCGCATCGATGGTATTGTTGACTATCTTGCTCAACTGAAAGTCGCAATGTCATGGATCGACACAGCACTCTGGCCAAGGGCAACGCTCCAGAATGACCTCGAGTCTCTAATGACTCGACTTAACGAGATCCCCGGTCGAGTGCAAGAATGGAAGAAGTCCTCTGCATGGTGCGGTCCCGTTGTGGCTCTGTCATTGGTTCGAGTCCATTACAAGGAAGCGCGAGAAGAGAAGCTGGCAGCGATCAAGGTTGACAACACCAAGAAGCATGATTTCCAATCCTTCATGGAGACTTTCATCGCTGCTTCCACTCGGATTGCCGATGTAATTGACCTGGACGAATTCGTCGAGCCTGCCAGCCCTCCTCCTGCGGAGTGAACAAACTTCTATGCTCCTCCTCAAATTTGCCCCGGAATGCCGAGTGATTTTTGTAATCATTAAACTCCTTCAGCTGAATGTCCGAGTACTTTGATCCATGGTCTTGAACTTTAGGGTTCATCTGAACTTGATTTATCTCTGGATATGCTTGCGATTGCTTTTGGAATTTGTTCTTCATTTGGAATGACCGTTGTGTTTGAGATGCAGCCCTGAAGTGACTTCAATCGACATGCGCCTCGTCGTCCTTGCGGATACGGATGGAGCGCATGTTGTATTTGTGGCGCAGCTCCGAAGGAGAAGGTTGCAGTCGACCTACACCTCGTCTTCCTTGCGGATAGGGATGTGTTTCAAACTTAGGCGAGTACTAGACTGCAGCTAAGCCTCCGAGTGGAAGGGTTGCTCACCACTCGGTAGGATTTTTCAAACTTAGGCGAGTACTGGACAGCAGCTAAGCCCCCGAGTGGAAGGGTTGCTCACCACTCGGTAGGATTTTTCAAACTTAGGAGAGTAGTGGACTACAGCTAAGCCCTCGAGTGGAAGGGTTGCTCACCACTCGGTAGGATTTTTCAAACTTAGGCGAGTACTGGACTGCAGCTAAGCCCCCGAGTGGAAGGTTGCTCACCACTCGGTAGGATTTTTCAAACTTAGGCGAGTACTGGACTGCAGCTAAGCCCCCAAGTGGAAGGGTTGCTCACCACTCGGTAGGATTTTTCACACTTAGGCGAGTACTGGACTGCAGCTAAGCCCCCGAGTGGAAGGGTTGCTCACCACTCGGTAGGATTTTACGCACTTAGGCGATCTTGGACTACTGACTAAGCCCCGAGTGGAAGGGTTGCTCACCACTCGGTGGGATTTTTCAAACTTAGTAGTCTTGAGCTGCAGCTAAGCCCCGAGTGGGAGGTTGCTCACCACTCGGTAGGATTTTTCACACTTAGGCGAGTACGGGACTGCAGCTAAGCCCCTGAGTAGGAGGGTTGCTCACCACTCGGTAGGATTTTTCACACTTAGGCGAGTCTGGACTGCAGCTAAGCCCCCGAGTGGGAGGGTTGCTCACCACTGCTAGGATTTTTCACACTTAGGCGTCTTGGACAGCCTAAGCCCCCGAGCCGGGAGGGTTGCTCACCACTCGGTAGGATTTTCCAAACTTAGGCGAGTCTTCGGACTGCGGCTAAGCCTCCGAGTGGGAGGGTTTCTCACCACTCGGTAGGATTTTTCACACTTAGGCGAGTACTGGACTGCAGCTAAGCCCCTGAGTGGGAGGGTTTGTCACCACTCGGTAGGATTTTTCACACTTAGGCGAGTCTGGACTGCAGCTAAGCCCCCGAGTGGGAGGGTTGCTCACCACTCGGTAGGATTTTTCACACTTAGGCGAGTACTGGACTGCAGCTAAGCCCCCGAGTGGGAGGGTTGCTCACCACTCGGTAGGATTTTGCACACTTAGGCAGTCTTGGACTTGACTAAGCCCCCTAGTGGGAGGGTTGCTCACCACTCGGTAGGATTTTTCACACTTAGGCGACTAATGGACTGCAGCTAAGCCCCAGATTGGGAGGGTTGCTCACCACTCGGTAGGATTTTTCACACTTAGGTAGTCTTGGTGCTGCTAAGCCCCCGAGTGGGAGGGTTGCTCACCACTTTCGGTAGGATATTTCACACTTAGTAGTCTTGGACTGCGGCTAAGCCCAGTGGGAGGGTTGCTAACCACTCGGTGGGATTTTTACACTTAGGTAGTCTTGATCTGTGACTAGGCCCCCGAGTGGGAGGGTTGCTAACCACTCGGTAGAATTTTTCACACTTAGGCGAGTACTGGATTGCAGCTAGCCCCCGAGTGGGAGGCTTGCTCACCACTCGGTAGGATTTTACACACTTAGTAGGCATCTTGACCTGTAGCTAAGCCCAGTGGGAGGGTTGCTTTCGGCACTTTCGGTAGGATTTTTCAAACTTAGGTAGTCTTGAGCTGCAGCTAAGCCCCCGAGTGGGAGGGTTGCTCACCACTCGGTAGGATTTTCACACTTAGGCGTAGTCTTGGACTGCAGCTAAGCCTCACAGGTGGGAGGGTTGCTCACCACTCGGTGGGATTTTTCACACTTAGGCTAGTCAGACTGCAGCTAAGCCACCGAGTGGGAGGTTGCTCACCACTCGGTGGGATTTTCACACTTAGGCGAGTCTTGGACTGCAGCTAAGCCCCAGTGGGAGGGTTGCTAACCACTCGGTGGGACTTTTCACACTTAGGCGAGTCTTGAAGCTAAGCCCCGAGTGGGAGGCTTGCTCACCACTCGGTAGGATTTTTCACACTTAGGCAGTCTTGGTGCAACTAAGCCCCTGAGTGGGTGGGTTGCTCACCACTCGGTAGGATTTTTCACACTTAGTAGTCTTGGACTGTGAGCTAAGCCCCGAGTGGGAGGGTTGCTCACCACTCGGTGGGATTTTTCAAACTTAAGTAGATCTTGAATCGCAGGCTAAGCCCCGAGTGGGAGGGTTGCTCACCACTCGGTAGGATTTTTCACACTTAGTAGTCTTGGACTGCAGCTAAGCCTGAGTGGGAGGTTGCTCACCACTTTCGGTGGGATTTTTCACACTTAGGCAGTCTCGACTGCAGCTTAGCCCCCAAGTGGGAGGCTTGCTCACCACTCGGTAGGATTTTTCACACTTAAGTAGTCTTGGATGCAGGCTAAGCCCCGAGTGGGAGGGTTGCTCACCACTCGGTGGGATTTTTCACACTTAGGCGAGTCTTGGACTGCAGCTAAGCCCCAGAGTGGGAGGGTTGCTCACCACTCGGTGGGAATTTTCACACTTAGGTCTTGAATCGGATCGGCTAAGCCCCGAGTGGGAGGTTGCTCACCACTCGGTGATTTTTCACACTTAGGTAGTCTTGGACTGCAGCTAAGCCCCTCGGTGGGAGGGTTGCTCACCACTCGGTAGGATTTTTCACACTTAGGCGAGTCTTGGACTCTGACTAAGCCCCGAGTGGGAGGCTTGCTTACCACTGCATGGGATTTTTCACACTTAGGCTAGTCTTGGACTGCAGCTAAGCCTGAGTGGGAGGGTTGCTCACCACTCGGTAGGATTTTTCACACTTAGGTAGTCTTGGACTGCAGCTAAGCCCCCGAGTGGGAGGGTTGCTCACCACTCGGTGGGATTTTTCAAACTTAGTAGTCTTGAACTGCAGCTAAGCCCCCGAGTGGGAGGGTTGCTCACCACTCGGTAGGATTTTTCACACTTAGGCGAGTACTGGACTGCAGCTAAGCCCCTGAGTGGGAGGGTTGCTCACCACTCGGTAGGATTTTTCACACTTAGGCGAGTACTGGACTGCACATAAGCCCCCGAGTGGAAGGGTTGCTCACCACTCGGTAGGATTTTTCAAACTTAGGCGAGTCTTGAATCGGCTAAGCCCCCGAGTGGGAGGTTGCTCACCACTCGGTGAGGATTTTTCACACTTAGGCTAGTCTTGGACTGCAGCTAAGCCTGAGTGGGAGGGTTGCTCACCACTCGGTGAGGATTTTTCACACTTAGGCGAGTCTCGACTGCAGCTTAGCCCCGAGTGGGAGGGTTGCTCACCACTCGGTGGATTTTTCACACTTAGGCTAGTCTTGGACTGCACTAAGCCCTGAGTGGGAGGGTTGCACACCACTCGGTAGGATTTTTCACACTTAGGCGAGTACTGGACTGCAACTAAGCCTCCGAGTGGGAGGGTTTCTCACCACTCGGTAGGATTTTTCACACTTAGGCGAGTACTGGACTGCAGCTAAGCCCCTGAGTGGGAGGGTTTGTCACCACTCGGTAGGATTTTTCACACTTAGGCGAGTCTGGACTGCACCTAAGCCCCCGAGTGGGAGGGTTGCTCACCACTCGGTAGGATTTTTCACACTTAGGCGAGTACTGGACTGCAGCTAAGCCCCCGAGTGGGAGGGTTGCTCACCACTCAGAGGATTTTCACACACTTAGGCCAATCTTGGACTTCAGCTAAGCCCCCTAGTGGGAGGGTTGCTCACCACTCGGTAGGATTTTTCACACTTAGGCGACTAATGGACTGCAGCTAAGCCCCAGATTGCGAGGGTTGCTCACCACTCGGTGGGATTTTTTCACACTTAGTAGTCTTGGGCTGCAGCTAAGCCCCCGAGTGGGAGGGTTGCTCACCACTCGGTAGGATATTTCACACTTAGGCGAGTACTGGACTGCAACTAAGCCCCCGAGTGGGAGGGTTGCTAACCACTCGGTAGGATTTTTCACACTTAGGCGAGTACTGGACTGCAGCTAAGCCCCCGAGTGGGAGGGTTGCTAACCACTCGATAGGATTTTTCACACTTAGGCGAGTACTGGACTGCAGCTAAGCCCCCGAGTGGGAGGCTTGCTCACCACTCGATAGGAATTTACACACTTAAGCTAGTCTTGGACTGCGGCTAAGCCCAGTGGGAGGGTTGCTCACAACTCGGTGAGGATTTTTCAAACTTAGTAGTCTTGAATCGCAGCTTAAGCCCCCGAGTGGGAGGGTTGCTCACCACTCGGTAGGGATTTTCACACTTAGGTAGCACTGGACTGCGGCTAAGCCCCGAGTGGGAGGGTTGCTCACCACTCGGTGGGATTTTTCACACTTAGGTAGTCTTGGACTGCAGCTAAGCCCCAGTGGAAGGGTTGCTCACCACTCGGTGGGATTTTTCACACTTCGTGGAGTAATGTTCTGCAGCTAAGCCCCCGAGTGGGAGGGTTGCTCACCACTCGGTAGGATTTTTCACACTTAGGCGAGTACTGGACTGCAGCTAAGCCCCTGAGTGGGAGGGTTGCTCACCACTCGGTAGGATTTTTCACACTTAGGCGAGTCTGGACTGCAGCTTAGCCCCCGAGTGGGAGGCTTGCTCACCACTCGGTAGGATTTTTCACACTTAGGCGAGTAATCTTGTGCAGCTAAGCCCCGAGTGGGAGGGTTGCTCACCACTCGGTGGGATTTTTCACACTTAGGCAGTCTTGGTGCAGCTAAGCCTCCGAGTGGGAGGGTTTCTCACCACTCGGTAGGGATTTTTCACACTTAGGTAGTCTTGACTGCAGCTAAGCCCCGAGTGGGAGGGTTTGTCACCACTCGGTAGGGATTTTTCACACTTAGGCAGTCTCGACTGCACCTAAGCCCCGAGTGGGAGGTTGCTCACCACTCGGTGGGATTTTTTCACACTTAGTAGCATCGGGTGCAGCTAAGCCCCGAGTGGGAGGTTGCTCACCACTCGGTAGGATTTTGCACACTTAGGCGATCTTGGACTTCAGCTAAGCCCCCTAGTGGGAGGGTTGCTCACCACTCGGTAGGATTTTTCACACTTAGGCGACTAATGGACTGCAGCTCAGCCCCAGAGTGGGCGGGTTGCTCACCACTCGGTAGGATTTTTTTTTCACACTTAGTAGTCTTGGACTGCAGCTAAGCCCCCGAGTGGGAGGGTTGCTCACCACTTTCGGTGGGATATTTCACACTTAGGCGAGTACTGGACTGCAACTAAGCCCCCGAGTGTGAGGGGTGCTAACCACTAGTTAGGAATTTTCACACTTAGGCGATCTTGGATCTGCAGCTAAGCCCCGAGTGGGAGGGTTGCTAACCACTAGATAGGATTTTTCACACTTAGGCGAGTACTGGACTGCAGCTAAGCCCCCGAGTGGGAGGCTTGCTCACCACTCGATAGGAATTTACACACTTAGGCGAGTACTGGACTGCAGCTAAGCCCCAGAGTGGGAGGGTTGCTCACAACTCGGTAGGATTTTTCAAACTTAGGCGAGTACTGAACTGCAGCTAAGCCCCCGAGTGGGAGGGTTGCTCACCACTCGGTAGGATTTTCACACTTAGGCGAGTACTGGACTGCAGCTAAGCCCCTGAGTGGGAGGGTTGCTCACCACTCGGTAGGATTTTTCACACTTAGGCAGTCTCGGATCGCAGCTAAGCCCCCGAGTGGGAGGGTTGCTCACCACACGGTGGGATTTTTCACACTTAGGCGAGTCTTGGACTGCAGCTAAGCCCCCGAGTGGGAGGGTTGCTAACCACTCGGTAGGATTTTTCACACTTAGGCGAGTCTTTGGATCTAGCTAAGCCCCGAGTGGGAGGCTTGCTCACCACTCGCCAGGATTTTTCACACTTAGGTAGTCTTGGACTGCAACTAAGCCTGAGTGGGAGGGTTGCTCACCACTCGGTAGGATTTTTCACACTTAGGCGAGTACTGGACTGCACATAAGCCCCCGAGTGGAAGGGTTGCTCACCACTCGGTAGGATTTTTCACACTTAGGCGAGTACTGAACTGCAGCTAAGCCCCCGAGTGGGAGGGTTGCTCACCACTCGGTAGGATTTTTCACACTTAGGTAGTCTTGGACTGCAGCTAAGCCCCGAGTGGGAGGTTGCTCACCACTCGGTGGGATTTTTCACACTTAGGCGAGTCTCGATCTGCAGCTTAGCCCCCAAGTGGGAGGCTTGCTCACCACTCGGTGGGATTTTTCACACTTAGGCTTAGCACTGGACTGTAGCTAAGCCCCGAGTGGGAGGGTTGCTCACCACTCGGTGGGATTTTTCACACTTAGGCAGTCTTCGACTGCAACTAAGCCCCTGAGTGGGAGGGTTGCTCACCACTCGGTAGGATTTTTCACACTTAGGCGAGTACTGGACTGCAGCTAAGCCCCCGAGTGGGAGGGTTGCTCACCACTCGGTATGATTTTTCACACTTAGGCGAGTACTGGACTGCAGCTAAGCCCCTCAGTGGGAGGGTTGCTCACCACTCGGTAGGATTTTTCACACTTAGGCGAGTACTGGACTACAGCTAAGCCCCCGAGTGGGAGGCTTGCTTACCACTCGGTAGGATTTTTCACACTTAGGCGAGTACTGGACTGCAGCTAAGCCCCTGAGTGGGAGGGTTGCTCACCACTCGGTAGGATTTTTCACACTTAGGGGAGTACTGGACTGCAGCTAAGCCCTAGAGTGGGAGGGTTGCTCACCACTCGGTAGGATATTTCACACTTAGGCTAGCATCTTGGACTTGACTAAGCCCCTAGTGGGAGGGTTGCTCACCACTCGGTAGGATTTTTCACACTTAGGCGACTAATGGACTGCAGCTAAGCCCCAGATTGCGAGGGTTGCTCACCACTCGGTAGGATTTTTCACACTTAGGCGAGTACTGGACTGCAGCTAAGCCCCCGAGTGGGAGGGTTGCTCACCACTCGGTAGGATATTTCACACTTAGGCGAGTACTGGACTGCAGCTAAGCCCCCGAGTGGGAGGGTTGCTAACCACTTTCGGTGAGGATTTTTCACACTTAGGTAGTCTCGACTGCAGCTAAGCCCCCGAGTGGGAGGGTTGCTAACCACTCGATAGGATTTTTCACACTTAGGCGAGTACTGGACTGCAGCTAAGCCCCCGAGTGGGAGGCTTGCTCACCACTCGATAGGAATTTACACACTTAGGCGAGTACAGGACTGCAGAAAAGCCACAGAGGGGGAGGGGTGCTCACAACTCGGTGAGGATTTTTCAAACTTAAGTAGCATCGAATCAAGAGCTAAGCCCCCGAGTGGGAGGGTTGCTCACCACTCGGTAGGATTTTCACACTTAGGCGTAGATCTTGGACTGCAGCTAAGCCCTGAGTGGGAGGGTTGCTCACCACTCGGTAGGATTTTTCACACTTAGGCGAGTCTGGACTGCAGCTAAGCCCCCGAGTGGGAGGGTTGCTCACCACACGGTAGGATTTTTCACACTTAGGCGAGTACTGGACTGCAGCTAAGCCCCCGAGTGGGAGGGTTGCTAACCACTCGGTAGGATTTTTCACACTTAGGCGAGTGCTGGACTGCAGCTAAGCCCCCGAGTGGGAGGCTTGCTCACCACTCGCTAGGATTTTTCACACTTAGTAGTCTTCGGATCGCAACTAAGCCCTGAGTGGGAGGGTTGCTCACCACTCAGAGGATTTTTCACACTTAGTAGTCTTGGACTGCACATAAGCCCCGAGTGGAAGGGTTGCTCACCACTCGGTGGGATTTTTCACACTTAGGCGAGTCTTGAATCAGGCTAAGCCCCCGAGTGGGAGGGTTGCTCACCACTCAGAGGATTTTTCACACTTAGTAGCATCTTGGACTGCAGCTAAGCCCCTGAGTGGGAGGGTTGCTCACCACTCGGTAGGATTTTTCACACTTAGGCGAGTCTGGACTGCAGCTTAGCCCCCAAGTGGGAGGCTTGCTCACCACTCGGTAGGATTTTTCACACTTAGGCGTAGCATCGGATCTGCAGTTTAAGCCCCGAAAGTGGGAGGGTTGCTCACCACTGCGGTGGGATTTTTCACACTTAGGTAGCATCTTGGACTGCAGCTAAGCCCTCGAGTGGGAGGGTTGCTCACCACTCAGGATTTTTCACACTTAGGCTTAGCACCGGATCAAGAAGCTTAAGCCCCGAGTGGGAGGGTTGCTCACCACTCGGTATGATTTTTCACACTTAGGCTAGTCTTGGACTGCAGCCTAAGCCCTCGGTGGGAGGGTTGCTCACCACTCGGTAGGATTTTTCACACTTAGGCGCAGTAGCTTGGACTACTGCTAAGCCCCGAGTGGGAGGCTTGCTTACCACTCGGTGGGATTTTTCACACTTAGGCGATCTTGGACTGCAGCTAAGCCCCGAGTGGGAGGTTGCTCACCACTCGGTGGGATTTTTCACACTTAGGCTAGTCTTGGATGCAGCTAAGCCCCGAGTGGGAGGGTTGCTCACCACTCGGTAGGATTTTTCAAACTTAGGCGAGTCTTGAATGTAGCTTAAGCCCCGAGTGGGAGGGTTGCTCACCACTTGTGAGGATTTTTTCACACTTAGGCGAGTCTTGGATCGGCAGTTTAAGCCCCGAGTGGGAGGGTTGCTCACCACTCGGTGAGGATTTTTCACACTTAGGCGTAGTCTTGGACTGCAGCTTAAGCCCCGAGTGGAAGGGTTGCTCACCACTCGGTAGGATTTTTCAAACTTAGGTAGCATCGAATCAGTTTAAGCCCCGAGTGGGAGGTTGCTCACCACTCAGAGGGATTTTTCACACTTAGGCGAGTACCGGACTGCAGCTTAAGCCCCGAGTGGGAGGGTTGCTCACCACTCGGCAGGATTTTTCACACTTAGGCGTAGTCTCGATCGCAGCTTAGCCCCCGAGTGGGAGGGTTGCTCACCACTCGGTGAGGATTTTTCACACTTAGGCGAGTCTTGGATCTGCAGCTAAGCCCCCGAGTGGGA
The DNA here is from genome assembly GCA_021605145.1 of Aegilops bicornis. Lineage (NCBI taxonomy): Eukaryota > Viridiplantae > Streptophyta > Magnoliopsida > Poales > Poaceae > Aegilops > Aegilops bicornis. Next base: position 672,973,222 of record CM038672.1, read on the forward strand.
GGGTTGCTCACCACTCGGTGAGGATTTTTCACACTTAGGCGTAGCACTGGATCGCATTCAAGCCTCCGAGTGGGAGGGTTTCTCACCACTGCAGGATTTTTTCACACTTAGGTAGTCTTGGACTGCAGCTAAGCCCCGAGTGGGAGGGTTTGTCACCACTCGGTAGGGATTTTTCAAACTTAGGCAGTACTCGAATCAAGAAGTTTAAGCCCCGAAAGTGGGAGGTTGCTCACCACTCGGTAGGATTTTTCACACTTAGGCTAGTCTTGGACTGCAGCTAAGCCCTCGAGTGGGAGGGTTGCTCACCACTCGGTGAGGATTTTTCACACTTAGGCGAGTCTCGACTGCAGCTTAGCCCCCGAGTGGGAGGGTTGGTCACCACTCGGTAGGACTTTTCAAACTTAGGCGAGTGCTGGACTGCAGCTAAGCCCCCGAGTGGGAGGCTTGCTCACCACTCGGTAGGATTTTTCACACTTAGGCTAGTCTTGAACTGCAGCTAAGCCCCGAGTGGGAGGGTTGCTCACCACTCGGTGGGATTTTTCACACTTAGGCGTAGTCTTGGACTGCAGCTAAGCCCCTGAGTGGGAGGGTTGCTCACCACTCGGTAGGATTTTTCACACTTAGGCGAGTCTGGACTGCAGCTTAGCCCCCGAGTGGGAGGCTTGCTCACCACTCGGTAGGATTTTTCACACTTAGGCGAGTATTGGACTGCAGCTAAGCCCCCGAGTGGGAGGGTTGCTCACCACTCGGTAGGATTTTTCACACTTAGGCGAGGCTCGGACTGCAGCTAAGCCCCGAGTGGGAGGTTGCTCACCACTCGGTGGGATTTTTCACACTTAGGCGTAGTCTTGGACTGCGGCTAAGCCCCGAGTGGGAGGGTTGCTCACCACTCGGCATGATTTTTCACACTTAGGCTAGTCTTGGACTGCAGCTAAGCCCCTCGTGGGAGGTTGCTCACCACTCGGTAGGATTTTTCACACTTAGGCGTAGCACCGGATCTGCAGCTAAGCCCCCGAGTGGGAGGGTTGCTCACCACTCGCAGGATTTTTCACACTTAGGCTAGTCTTGACTGCAGCTAAGCCCCCGAGTGGAAGGGTTGCTCACCACTTGGTGGGATTTTTCAAACTTAGGCGTAGCATCGAATCGAGCTTAAGCCCCCGAGTGGGAGGGTTGCTCACCACTTGTGAGGATTTTTCACACTTAGGTAGTCTTGGATCAAGTAGCTTAAGCCCCCGAGTGGGAGGGTTGCTCACCACTGCAGGGATTTTTTTCACACTTAGGCAGTACCGGACTGCAGCTAAGCCTCGAGTGGGAGGGTTGCTCACCACTCGGTAGGATTTTTCACACTTAGGCGAGTCTGGACTCCAGCTTAGCCCCCGAGTGGGAGGCTTGCTCACCACTCGGTAGGATTTTTCACACTTAGGCGAGTACTGGACTGCAGCTAAGCCCCCGAGTGGGAGGGTTGCTAACCACTCGGTAGGACTTTTCACACTTAGGCGAGTACTGGACTGCAGCTAAGCCCCTGAGTGGGAGGGTTGCTCACCACTCGGTAGGATTTTTCACACTTAGGCGAGTACTGGACTGCAGCTAAGCCCCCGAGTGGGAGGGTTGCTCACCACTCGGTAGGATTTTTCACACTTAGGTAGTCTTGGACTGCAGCTAAGCCCCTAAGTGGGAGGGTTGCTCACCACTCGGTGGGATTTTTCACACTTAGGCTAGCATTGGATCTGCAGCTAAGCCCCGAGTGGGAGGTTGCTAACCACTCGGTGGGACTTTTCACACTTAGGCGTAGCATCGGATCGCAGCCTAAGCCCCGAGTGGGAGGCTTGCTCACCACTGCTAGGATTTTTCACACTTAGGCGAGCATCGACTGCAACTAAGCCCCCGAGTGGGAGGGTTGCTCACCACTGTGAGGATTTTTCACACTTAGGCAGTCTTGGATCTGCACCTAAGCCCCGAGTGGAAGGGTTGCTCACCACTGGGTAGGATTTTTCAAACTTAGGCGAGTACTCGAATCGCAGCTAAGCCCCGAGTGGGAGGGTTACTCACCACTCGGTAGGATTTTTCACACTTAGGCGTAGTCTTTGGACTGCAGCTAAGCCCCGAGTGGGAGGGTTGCTCACCACTCGGTGAGGATTTTCACACTTAGGCAGTCTTGGATCGCACCTAAGCCCCGAGTGGAAGGGTTGCTCACCACTCGGTGGGATTTTTCAAACTTAGGCTAGTAATCGAACTGCAGCTAAGCCCCCGAGTGGGAGGGTTGCTCACCACTCGGTGAGGATTTTCACACTTAGGCTAGTACTGGATCTGCAGCTAAGCCCCCGAGTGGGAGGGTTGCTCACCACTCGGTGAGGATTTTTCACACTTAGGCCAGTCTGGACTCTGGGCTTAGCCCAGTGGGAGGCTTGCTCACCACTCGGTAGGATTTTTCACACTTAGGCGTAGTATTGGATCAGCTAAGCCCCCGAGTGGGAGGGTTGCTAACCACTCGGTAGGACTTTTCACACTTAGGCAGTCTTGGACTGCAGCTAAGCCCTGCAGTGGGAGGGTTGCTCACCACTCGGTGAGGATTTTTCACACTTAGGTAGTCTTGGACTGCAGCTAAGCCCCGAGTGGGAGGGTTGCTCACCACTGCATGATTTTTCACACTTAGGCGAGTACTGGACTGCAGCTAAGCCCCTAAGTGGGAGGGTTGCTCACCACTCGGTAGGATTTTTCACACTTAGGCGAGTACTGGACTACAGCTAAGCCCCCGAGTGGGAGGCTTGCTTACCACTCGGTAGGATTTTTCACACTTAGGCGTAGTCTTGGACTGCAGCTAAGCCCCAGAGTGGGAGGGTTGCTCACCACTCGGTAGGATTTTTCACACTTAGGCGAGTACTGGACTGCAGCTAAGCCCTAGAGTGGGAGGGTTGCTCACCACTCGGTAGGATATTTCACACTTAGACGAGTACTGGACTGCAGCTAAGCCCCCGAGTGGGAGGTTGCTCACCACTCGGTAGGATTTTTCACACTTAGGCGAGTACTGGACTGCAGCTAAGCCCCAGAGTGGGAGGGTTGCTCACCACTCGGTAGGATTTTTCACACTTAGGTAGTCTCGACTGCAGCTTAAGCCCCCGAGTGGGAGGTTTGCTCACCACTCGGTAGGATTTTTCACACTTAGGCGTAGCAATCGGACCTGCAGCCTAAGCCCTCGAGTGGGAGGGTTGCTCACAACTCGGTAGGATTTTTCACACTTAGGCGAGTTCTGGACTGCAGCTAAGCCTCCGAGTAGGAGGGTTTCTCACCACTCGGTAGGATTTTTCACAATTAGGCGAGTACTGGACTGCAGCTAAGCCCCTGAGTGGGAGGGTTTGTCACCACTCGGTAGGATTTTTCAAACTTAGTCGAGTCTGGACTGCAGCTAAGCCCCCGAGTGGGAGGGTTGCTCACCACTCGGTAGGATTTTTCACACTTAGGCGAGTACTGGACTGCAGCTAAGCCCCCGAGTGGGAGGGTTGCTCACCACTCGGTAGGATTTTGCACACTTAGGCGAGTACTGGACTTCAGCTAAGCCCCCTAGTGGGAGGGTTGCTCACCACTCGGTAGGATTTTTCACACTTAGGCGACTAATGGACTGCAGCTAAGCCCCAGATTGCGAGGGTTGCTCACCACTCGGTGGGATTTTTCACACTTAGGCTAGCATCGATCAAGGCTAAGCCCCGAGTGGGAGGGTTGCTCACCACTCGGTAGAATATTTCACACTTAGTAGTACTTGGACTGCACCTAAGCCCCGAGTGGGAGGGTTGCTAACCACTCGGTGAGGATTTTTCACAGTTAGGCGAGTAGCATCGGATCTGCAGCTAGGCCCCCGAGTGGGAGGGTTGCTAACCACTCGGTAGAATTTTTCACACTTAGGCGAGTACTGGATTGCAGCTAAGCCCCCGAGTGGGAGGCTTGCTCACCACTCGGTAGGATTTTACACACTTAGGCGAGTACTGGACTGCAGCTAAGCCCCAGAGTGGGAGGGTTGCTCACCACTCGGTAGGATTTTTCAAACTTAGGCGAGTACTGAACTGCAGCTAAGCCCCCGAGTGGGAGGGTTGCTCACCACTCGGTAGGATTTTCACACTTAGGTAGGTGCACTCGGATCGGGCAGCCTAAGCCCCCGAAAGTGGGAGGGTTGCTCACCACTCGGTGGGATTTTTCACACTTAGGCGAGTCTCGATCAGCTTAAGCCCCGAGTGGGAGGGTTGCTCACCACTCGGTAGGATTTTCACACTTAGGCGAGCACTGGATCGCAGCTAAGCCCCGAGTGGGAGGTTGCTAACCACCTCGGTGGGACTTTTCACACTTAGGCAGTCCGGATCTGCAACTAAGCCCCCTCGAGTGGGAGGGTTGCTCACCACTCGGTAGGTTTTTTCACAGTTAGGCGAGTATGGACTGCACCTAAGCCCCGAGTGGAAGGGTTGCTCACCACTCGGTAGGATTTTTCAAACTTAGGCTAGTAATCGAATCTGCAGCTAAGCCCCCGAGTGGGAGGGTTACTCACCACTCGGTGAGGATTTTCACACTTAGGCGAGTCTTGGACTGCAGCTAAGCCCCCGAGTGGGAGGGTTGCTCACCACTGCAGAGGATTTTTCACACTTAGGCGTAGCACCGGATCTGCACTCTAAGCCCCGAGTGGAAGGGTTGCTCACCACTCGGTAGGATTTTTCAAACTTAGGCGTAGTCGAATCGCAGCTAAGCCCCGAGTGGGAGGTTGCTCTCCACTCAAGAGGATTTTTCACACTTAGGCAGTCTTGGACTGCAGCTAAGCCTGAGTGGGAGGGTTGCTCACCACTCGGTGGGATTTTTCACACTTAGGCGAGTCTCGGACTCAGCTAAGCCCCCGAGTGGGAGGGTTGCTCACCACTCGGTGGGATTTTTCACACTTAGGCGAGCTTCGGACTGCAGCTAAGCCCCTGAGTGGGAGGGTTGCTCACCACTGTGAGGATTTTTCACACTTAGGCTTAGTACTGGATCAAGAGCAAGCCCCCGAGTGGGAGGTTTGCTCACCACTCGGTATGATTTTTCACACTTAGGCGAGTACTGGACTGCAGCTAAGCCCCTAAGTGGGAGGGTTGCTCACCACTCGGTAGGATTTTTCACACTTAGGCGAGTACTGGACTGCAGCTAAGCCCCCGAGTGGGAGGGTTGCTAACCACTCGGTAGGATTTTTCACACTTATGCGTGTACTTGACTGGAGCTAAGCCCCTGAGTGGGAGGGTTGCTCACCACTCGGTAGGATTTTTCACACTTAGGCGAGTACTGGACTGCAGCTAAGCCCTAGAGTGGGAGGGTTGCTCACCACTCGGTACGATATTTCACACTTAGGCAGTCTTGGATTGCATTAAGCCCCCGAGTGGGAGGTTGCTCACCACTTTCGGTAGGGATTTTTCACACTTAGGCTAGTCTTGGATCGCAGCTAAGCCCAGTGGGAGGGTTGCTCACCACTCGGTAGGATTTTTCACACTTAGGCGAGTCTGGACTGCAGCTAAGCCCCCGAGTGGGAGGTTTGCTCACCACTCGGTAGGATTTTTCACACTTAGGCGAGTACTGGACTGCAGCTAAGCCCTCGAGTGGGAGGGTTGCTCACAACTCGGTAGGATTTTTCACACTTAGGCGAGTTCTGGACTGCAGCTAAGCCTCCGAGTAGGAGGGTTTCTCACCACTCGGTAGGATTTTTCACACTTAGGCGAGTACTGGACTGCAGCTAAGCCCCTGAGTGGGAGGGTTTGTCACCACTCGGTAGGATTTTTCAAACTTAGGCGAGTCCGGATCAGCTAAGCCCCCGAGTGGGAGGGTTGCTCACCACTCGGTGAGGATTTTCACACTTAGGCGATCTTGGATCAGCTTAAGCCCCGAGTGGGAGGGTTGCTCACCACTGCAGGGATTTTGCACACTTAGGCGAGTACTGGACTTCAGCTAAGCCCCCTAGTGGGAGGGTTGCTCACCACTCGGTAGGATTTTTCACACTTAGGCGACTAATGGACTGCAGCTAAGCCCCAGATTGCGAGGGTTGCTCACCACTCGGTAGGATTTTTCACACTTAGGCGAGTACTGGACTGCAGCTAAGCCCCCGAGTGGGAGGGTTGCTCACCACTCGGTAGGATATTTCACACTTAGGCGAGTACTGGACTGCAACTAAGCCCCCGAGTGGGAGGGTTGCTAACCACTCGGTAGGATTTTTCACACTTAGGCGAGTACTGGACTGCAGCTAAGCCCTCGAGTGGGAGGGTTGCTAACCACTCGGTAGGATTTTTCACACTTAGGCGAGTACTGGACTGCACCTAAGCCCCCGAGTGGGAGGCTTGCTCACCACTCGGTAGGATTTTACACACTTAGGCTTAGCATCGACTGGGCCTTGCCCCTGCAGAGTGGGAGGGTTGCTCACCACTCGGTAGGATTTTTCAAACTTAGGCGAGTACTGAACTGCAGCTAAGCCCCCGAGTGGGAGGGTTGCTCACCACTCGGTAGGATTTTCACACTTAGGCGAGTACTGGACTGCAGCTAAGCCCTTGAGTGGGAGGGTTGCTCACCACTCTTTAGGATTTTTCACACTTAGGCGAGTCTCGATGCAGCTAAGCCCCGAGTGGGAGGTTGCTCACCACTCGGTGGGATTTTTCACACTTAGGCAGTCTTGGACTGCCTAAGCCCCGAGTGGGAGGGTTGCTAACCACTCGGTGGGACTTTTCACACTTAGGCAGTACTGACTGCGGCTAAGCCCGAGTGGGAGGCTTGCTCACCACTCGCCAGGATTTTTCACACTTAGGCAGTCTTGGTGCAACTAAGCCCCTGAGTGGGAGGGTTGCTCACCACTCGGTAGGATTTTTCACACTTAGGCGAGTACTGGACTGCACCTAAGCCCCCGAGTGGAAGGGTTGCTCACCACTCGGTCAGATTTTTCAAACTTAAAGTAGTCTTGAATCAAGCTAAGCCCCAGTGGGAGGTTGCTCACCACTCGGTGGGATTTTTCACACTTAGGCGTAGTCTTGGACTGCAGCTAAGCCCCGAGTGGGAGGGTTGCTCACCACTCGGTGGGATTTTTCACACTTAGGCTAGTCTCGGACTCGGCTTAGCCCCCGAGTGGGAGGGTTGCTCACCACTCGGTAGGATTTTTCACACTTAGGCGAGTACTGGACTGCAGCTAAGCCCCCGAGTGGGAGGGTTGCTCACCACTCGGTAGGATTTTTCACACTTAGGCGAGTACTGGACTGCAGCTAAGCCCCAGAGTGGGAGGGTTGCTCACCACTCGGTAGGATTTTTCACACTTAGGCGAGTACTGGACTGCAGCTAAGCCCCCGAGTGGGAGGGTTGCTCACCACTCGGTATGATTTTTCACACTTAGGCGAGTACTGGACTGCAGCTAAGCCCCTAAGTGGGAGGGTTGCTCACCACTCGGTAGGATTTTTCACACTTAGGCGAGTACTGGACTACAGCTAAGCCCCCGAGTGGGAGCCTTGCTTACCACTCGGTAGGATTTTTCACACTTAGGTGAGTACTGGACTGCAGCTAAGCCCCTGAGTGGGAGGGTTGCTCACCACTCGGTAGGATTTTTCACACTTAGGTAGTCTTGGATCTGCAGCTAAGCCCCCGAGTGGGAGGGTTGCTCACCACTCGGTAGGATATTTCACACTTAGACGAGTACTGGACTGCAGCTAAGCCCCCGAGTGGGAGGGTTGCTCACCACTCGGTAGGATTTTTCACACTTAGGCGAGTACTGGACTGCAGCTAAGCCCCAGAGTGGGAGGGTTGCTCACCACTCGGTAGGATTTTTCACACTTAGGTAGTCTTGAACTGCAGTTAAGCCCAGTGGGAGGCTTGCTTACCACTCGGTGGGATTTTTCACACTTAGGCGTAGCATCTTGACTGCAGCTAAGCCCCGAGTGGGAGGTTGCTCACCACTCGGTGGGATTTTTCACACTTAGGCAGTCTTGGACTGCAGCTAAGCCCCGAGTGGGAGGGTTGCTCACCACTCGGTAGGATATTTCACACTTAGGCAGTCTTGGACTGCAGCTAAGCCCCGAGTGGGAGGGTTGCTCACCACTCGGTGGGATTTTTCACACTTAGTAGTCTTGGACTGCAGCTAAGCCCCAGAGTGGGAGGGTTGCTCACCACTCGGTAGGATTTTTCACACTTAGGCGAGTACTGAACTGCAGTTAAGCCCCAGAGTGGGAGGCTTGCTTACCACTCGGTAGGATTTTTCACACTTAGGCGAGTACTGGACTGCAGCTAAGCCCCTGAGTGGGAGGGTTGCTCACCACTCGGTAGGATTTTTCACACTTAGGCGAGTACTGGACTGCAGCTAAGCCCCTGAGTGGGAGGGTTGCTCACCACTCGGTAGGATTTTTCACACTTAGGCGAGTACTGGACCGCAGCTTAGCCCCCGAGTGGGAGGCTTGCTCACCACTCGGTAGGATTTTTCACACTTAGGCGAAACGGATTCGCGGCTAAGTCCCCGAGTGAGAGGCTTGCTCACCACTCGGTAGGATTTTTTAAACTTAGGCGAAACAGATTCGCAAATAAGTCACCGACAGGGGGATTTTAGACGAAAACAAAAGCAACATCAATCGTTTAGGAAGACTATAAAGCTCCTGTATTTGATAAATAAACTACAAAGGTATTTCTTATTACATCTCGTCCGAATGAGTACTTAAGTATAAAAGGGGCGGAGCAGCTCTGCGTTCCAAGCCTGTGGCTCATTTTCTGATGCTCGACATTGTAAAGATGGTATGCGCCGTTGTGGAGAACTCTGGTGACAATGAAGTGACCTTCTCAAGCAGGGGCGAGCTTGTGTGGTTTCTGCTGATCCACTCGAAGAACCAAGTCTCCCTCTTGAAAAGCTCGACCTCTCATGTTCCTGGCGTGGAATCGACGCAAGTCTTGCTGAAAAATGGTCGACTGGATCAAGGCCATCTCTCTTTCCTCCTCTAGGATGTCGACTGCGTCCCGCCGGGCCTGTTCTGCTTCATCTTCAGAGAAGAGCTCGACTCGGGGTGCATTGGGAAGCAGGTCACTTGGTAGAATAGTTTCAGCTCCATAGACCAAAGAGAATGGAGTTCGGCCAGTCGACCGATTGGGAGTTGTCCTCAATCCCCAAAGAACTGATGGAAGTTCATCGACCCAGGCGCCTGCTGCGTGCTTGAGATCACGCATCAGTCGGGGTTTCAGTCCTTTGAGAATCAAGCCATTTGCTCTTTCTGCTTGTCCATTCGACTGGGGGTGGGCGATTAAAGCATAGTCGACTCGTGTGCCTTGAGAAGCGCAGAAGGCTCTGAACTCATCAGAATCGAAGTTCGACCTGTTGTCAGTGATGATGTTGTGCGGAATCCCATATATGAATGTCAACTCTCTGATGAAACTGACGGCAGTACTGGCTTCAAGATTCTTGATAGGCTTAGCTTCAATCCATTTGGTAAACTTGTCGACTGCTACGAGAACATGAGTGAATCCGCTCCTACCAGTTCTCAGCGGTCCAACCATATCCAATCCCCTAACAGCAAAGGGCCAGACGAGTGGAATGGTCTTCAGGGCAGACGCAGGTTTGTGGGACATATTGGAGTAAAACTGGCAGCCTTCACATTTGTCGACTATATCTTTCACCATTTCATTTGCTCGTGGCCAGTAAAATGCAGCTCGGTATGCTTTAGCCACAATGGTCCGAGAGGATGCATGGTGACCACAGGTTCCCGAGTGGATGTCGTTGAGGATCACTCGACCTTCTTCTGGTGTTATGCATTTTGCACGACTGCAGTTACGCTTTCCTGAGCAGTTGTCCTCTTATCACAAGAAAGCTTTGGATCGACAGGGCGATCTGTCGAGCCTCTTCTTCATCCTCCGGGAGTTCCTTCCTAAGGATATACGCAATGTATGGTAATCGCCCGGGAGTGATGACCAAAACCTTCATGATCAGGTCGACCACGGTGGGACTTTGACTTCGATCCAGATCTGTGGCACTCTTAGGCGCGGGGGCTCTTGATGAAAGGATCTTCTTGAATCGGCGGTGTGAATGTGTTCCAAAAACACATTGCTGGGAATGGCTTCTCTCTTGGAACCTATCTTTGCCAAATCATCGGCTGCTTGATCTTTCAGTCGGGTTATATGATGGAGCTCTAACCCCTCAAATTTCTTTTCCAACTTCCTCACCACATTGCAGTAACCAGTCATGGCTGGGCTTCTGACGTCCCACTCCTTCATCACTTGATTTACTACCAAATCTGAGTCGCCATAGACCATGAGGCGACGGACGCCGAGTGAGACGGCCATACGCAACCCATACAAGAGTGCTTCATATTCTGCTTCGTTGTTGGAGGAATCAAAGTGAATCTGGCAGACATATCTGAGCTTGTCTGCACCGGAACCATTCAGCATCTGGGAACCATCAAAGAACATGGTCCAGTGCTCCGAGTGAACTTGAGTCGGCAGTTGCTGTTCGATCCACTCGGCGAGGAAATCTGCTATTTCTTGGGACTTGATAGCTTTCTTTGCCTCAAACTTGATATCCAAGGAAGGAGTTCAATCGCCCACTTTGCCACTCGACCAGTTGCATCTGTTATTCGTAATCTGCGACAATGGAGCGTCGCTGACGACTGTAATGGAGTGGTCAGAGAAGTAGTGTGCAACCTTCTTCGTGGTCATATAAATCCCATAAACAAGCTTCTGATAATGTGGATATCTTTGCTTTGATGGAATCAAAACTTCAGAAACATAATATACTAGGCGCTGAACTTTATAGGCTTTTCCTTCTTCTTCCGCTAATCGTAAGCATCTTGTCTTGACATTACTTGTCCAGTGGCTGCAATGTAAAGCAGTAAAGGCTCTTTGCTGATTGGGGCAGCAAGCACCGGCTGGGTGGAAAGCAGGGCTTTAAGCTCCGCAAATGCTGCATCAGCTTCAGGAGTCCACTCGAACTTATCTGACTTCTTCATCAATTGGTAAAGAGGCAGTGCCTTATCACCGAGGCGAGAAATGAATCGACTTAGGGCGGCCAAACAACCAGTAAGCTTCTGGACATCATGCACACGCATAGGGAGTTTCATCTGGAGTATGGCACCCACTTTCTCTGGGTTAGCGTCGATCCCTCGTTCAGAAATGAGAAACCCGAGTAATTTTCCGCCCGGAACTCCGAATGTACACTTTGATGGATTAAGCTTGATATCATACCTTCTGAGGTTGGCAAAAGTTTCAGCAAAGTCAGTCAGTAGGTCGGAACATTTACGTGACTTGACCATAATATCATCCATGTATGCTTCCACATTCCGACTGATTTGAGTGAGTAGACACTTCTGAATCATCCGCATGAATGTGGCTCCAGCATTCTTCAAGCCGAATGGCATGGTGACATAACAGAAGCACCCAAATGGGGTGATGAAAGCCATTTTTATCTCATCGGGTCCATACAGTCGGATCTGATGATACCCGGAATAAGCGTTCAAAAAGGACAAACGCTCACACCCCGCAGTCGAGTCGACTATTTGGTCGATGCGTGGGAGAGGAAAGTGATCTTTCGGGCAGGCCCGGTTGATATGCTTGAAGTCAATGCACATGCGAAGTGAGTCGTCCTTCTTGGGGACCATGACAACATTGGCTAGCCACTCGGAGTGGTAAATCTCTCGGATAAACTGAGCTGCTAGAAGCCGAGCCACGTCTTCACCGATTGCCTTTCTCTTCTGTACGGCGGACCGTCGAAGATGTTCTTTGACTGGTTTCACTTTTGGGTCGACTCACAAACGGTGCTCAACCAGTCCCCTGGGAACACCCGGCATGTCAGAAGGTTTCCATGCAAAGATGTCCCAGTTCTCACGGAGGAACTGGATGAGCGCTCCATCCTATTTGGAGTCGAGTTTTGTTGAAATGTGAGTCGAGCAACATTGGGATCGGTCGGGTGAATATGAACCGGCTTCATTTCACCAGACGGCTGGAATGCTGAATCTATGGCAGGCTTCTTAGCTCGCAACAAATCACTCGGATCTGCACTTTTTTGATACTCCTGCAATTCCACTACTGCCATTTGTGCATCGGCGATCTTTGAGCCCTTCTTGAAGCACTCTTCTGCTTTCTTTCTATTCCCAGTGATAGTGATCACTCCTTTAGGACCAGGTATCTTCAATTTGAGGTACATGTAACATGGTCGAGCCATAAAACGTGCATAAGCCGGCCTGCACAGAATAGCATGATAAGTACTCTGGAAATCCACGACTTCGAATGTCAACTTTTGTAACACCCCGGATGCAACTTTCCATATTCGTAACTCCAACTCTTGCCATTTCCGGCTATGTGATATGTTTTTTTCCTTTGTGGTTGGGTTTTTGTCTTTTGTTTTGCATTTTGTTCATGTCATGCAATCTCATCTCATAGCATCATCCGCATTGCATCTGTATGTTTTCATAAAGTTTGTATCCATTCGTAGTTGTCGCGTCCCCCCTCGCCTTCGTTGACCGTTCCGAGACCAATCGGGTTTTAGCTTCCCTCTTGACTGTGACCACCTAACCTCTCTTGCCAGCTCGCAGCCCCCTCGCGCGCGCGTCCGAACTTCTCCGAACCCGACCCGCTCTGTCGTTACCAATGGATCCGGATCATCCCCAAACGTCTATAAAACATCTCCGTTTTCTTATTTGAACTACCTAGCCTATATATTTCTCGACCTTTCGATTACGATCGGAGGGACGAGATAGCCCCTACCCAACATCCAGCCTATATAAACTGACTCAACCCTAAATTTGAGGAGAGTTGTCCCATCCTCCTAGTCGCCGCCGCCGCACTCAAATTCCACCTCGGGATCCCCTTCTCCTTGTTTTCCTCCACCCACCAACAGGAGCCCGAGCTCCGTCTCCCCGACCCCGGCGTCTCTACGATCCACCGGGCCAACCACCTCCTCCTCTCGATCCATGGCCACCTCCTTCTCAAGCAACCAGCGCCCCGCTGCCTTCTCTCCCATGTTTGATCCGGAGGAGAGGAGCTCCTCCATGCCCCACCTAGCGCGATGGTCGCCGACAACCCAAGCAGCAGAAGCAGATGAGCACCGCCAGCTTCCTCCCCTTCCCTGTCTCTCCTTTCTTCTTCCTTTCTCCCTCCCGTCTCATCTCCTCGCTTTTCTCCCACAGGCAGGAGCGCCGCTTTGGCGCCCTTGATCTCGATGGGAGACTCCTCATGCCGCCACCATCTTCTTCCCACGAGCCCGCGGCCTTCTCTGCTTCCCTCCTCGTGCCTCGCCCGGCCAGCAAGCTTCGCGGCGCCAAGACCTGCGCCTCTGCTCCACCTCAAGGCCTGCCGTCGCTGCCTCCATTCGCGTCATTCCATTGCGGGCCGCCAAGTCCCTCGACTTGCTGCCTACCTCGCCTCTGTCTGTAACAGCCAGGAGGCGGTCGATCTGGACACCAAGCCACCATTTTCCTCCGCCGCCCTTGGCCCGTTCGGCGGACCCCACCGGCTGGGCCCGTCCCGACCACCGGTGCCCTCGCCGAGACCACCTGTCGCCCGTCAAGTCCCTTGCTTCGCCTGCATCGTGCGAAGCCGCAGCGTCTGCCCCTCATGCGCTTCCTGCAGATCGAAGCGAGACCAGCGCCAGCCTTTCGGGTCATGCAGCGTTGACCGCCCGCTTCGCCCAGCAGTGGGCAGCGCCCGTCTGCTGCGTGGGCTGCCTCATCCCAGCGCCCCTGGCCTAGCTCCAGATTCGGCCTCAAGGCCCTATGTGAGCAGCCCCCTCCAGTCCCTCTCCTGTACACTATCGGGACAGCCAGTTTTGGCCCATGTCTTGTTTTTTCCCCGCCTGCGAATTTGTCTATTATCCGGAGACTGCAGTTTTACAAAAAAACCCTTATGTTCATGCATTTAATATCTCACAAACCATGCATCGGATTAAAATGTTTCAAATATGTAAAATGCTTAGAATTTCATATAGTATTATAATATCCAACTTTCAGCCATGTTAATTTTTTTTAAATGATGTTTGTTTAAATTTGCTCAAATGCCATGTTAAAATGATTTATTTCATAACTAAATAACCGTAGCTCGCTTTTAAATAAAATTTAAATGTAAATGGGGTGGAAAAATGCCTAGTTTAACTTGGTGCACTTACTTTGCATGTTTAACAACATTAAAATATGGTTTAGGGCAGAACAGTACCAAATCTAAAATATGCACATGGGGATTTCCGGAATTGTTGTTTGTTGTTCCGGCCTCATTTAAATTTGCCTAAATAATTAGTTTACTTATGCTTCACCCCTTGCCATGTTTAATAACATTTAATATTGTTGGGTACATAAATGAGAGAGAACTATATAATTGAATGTGGTGTTCCGTCAATATGCAACTCGTTGCATATTGAGCTCCACTTAATTTGTAGTATTGTTTGTGCACTTTGCCATGCCATGCCTCATTAAACCGGACATGCATCATACTTGATTGTGCATCATGCCATGTTTATGTGATGGTTGTTTACTATGTTGTTTGGTTCTTTCTGGTTGTGCTCTTTCTCGTTAGTTCCCGTTTCGTTGCGATCGTGAGGATCCGTTCGTCTACGCTTGGTTCATCTTCGTGGCTTCATCTTCTTCATGGACTCGTTCTTCTTCCTAGCCGGATTTCAGGCAAGATGACCGTCACCTTGGATCTCATTACTATCATTGCAATGCTAGTTGCTTCGTTCTATCGCTACGCCGCGTTACCTAACACTTGCTTAGCAAGCCTCCCAAATTGCCATGAACCTCTAACCTTTGTCACCCTTCCTAGCAAACCGTTGTTTGGCTATGTTACCGCTTTTCCTCAGCCCCTCTTATAGCGTTGCTAGTTGCAGGTGAAGATGAAGATTGCTCCATGTTGGATTATGATTATGTTGGGTTATCACAATACCTCTTATATTATTAATGCATCTATATACTTGGTAAAGGGTGGAAGGCTCGGCCTTATGCACAGTGTTTTGTTCCACTCTTGCGCCCTAGTTTCCGTCATATCGGTATTATGTTCCGGATTTTGCGTCCCTAACGCGATTGGGTGATTTATGGGACCCCTTGACGATTCGCTTTGAAGAAGACTCTTCCAAAGAAGGCCCAACATTGGTTTTACCATTTGCCTCACCTATGCCCTTCTTTTCCCTTGGGTTTTGAGCCCAAGGGTCATCTTTATTTTAGCCCCCGGGCGGTGCTCCTCAGTGTTGGTCCGAACCGAAACAACCTGCGGGGCCACCACGGGAAACTCGAGGCCTGGTTTAACTCGTAGCTTGACTTATCCGGTGTGCCCTGAGAACGAGGTACGTGCGACTCCTATCGGGATTTGTCGGCACATCGGGCGACTTTGCTGGTCTTGTTTTACATTGTCAAAATGTCTCGTAACTGGGATTCCGAGTCTGATCGGGTCTTCCCGGGAGAAGTAATATCCTTCATTGATCGCGAAAGCTTATCATGGGCTAAGTTGGGATACCCCTGCAGGGTTTGAACTTTCAAAAGCCGTGCCCGCGGTTATGTGGCAGATAGGAATTTGTTAATGTCCAGTTGTAGTAAACTTGAAGTAAACTCTTCCAAATACACCAACCGTGTGCGTAACCATGAGTGTCTCTTTTCGGGGTGGATCAAGAGGAGAACCCGGTTTCTGGGTTATGACTGACGTAAGTAGGAGTTCAGGATCACTTCTTGATCATTACTAGTTGACGACCGCTTGCTTTGCTTCTCTTCTCGCTCTTATATTGCGTAAGTTAGCCACCATACATTGCTTAGCCGCTGCTGTAACCTCACCACTTTACCCCTTCCTTACCCCTTTAAGCTTTGCTAGTCTTTATACCCATGGTAATGGGATTGCTGAGTACTCGTGGCTCACAGATTACTACACCAACAGTTGCATGTACAGGTTATGTGATGATCTTGACGTGAGAGCGATGTTTACTTGTTTTGGAGTTCTCCTTCTGTTTCTTCATCGATCAGGGGATAGGTTCCAGGTCGGCAGCCTGGGCTAGCAGGGTGGATATTGTTTGAGTTTCTGTTTATGTTTCATCCGTAGTCGGATGTTGTTCTCATGTAAAATGATGTTGTATTCGTGTGGCATTGTATGTCTTGGATGTATCCCCACTATTATGTAATGTTGATGTAATGATATCCACCTTGCAAAAGCGTCTTCAAGATGCGCTTCTATCCTTGGTGGGACCTTCGAGTTCCTTTAGGATAGGGTCGCATCTTGGGCGTGACAAGTTGGTATCAGAGCCTCGACCGACCATATGAGCCCCCTTGTTTGTTGGCCGTTGTTGAGTCTAGAAGAAAACTATTTTGAGTCTTAGGATTATATATATCGGAGAGTAGGATTCTTTTTACTCCTCAGTCCCTTCGTCGCTCTGGTGAGGCCTCCTGACGTAGATGTTTTGTCTTTCCTCTCCTCAAATTTCACTAAAAAAAATTAGGATCACGCGGGTATCTTGGGATGGTTCCGATATTCTTGTGACGAGAACATTGTTCTTGGTGCCTCCTGACATTTAGGGGTTCTGGCAGTGTCCCGGGGAGTTGAGCTCTGAGGTGTTGTCGTCACAATTTTATCATTGCAGTTACGAATACCGAGTTTTGCCGACATCGAAAATCTCTTTTATGCGGTTGTTGGTGAGATAACCTCGGCGCCACCCGATCTTTGGGAGTTCGGGAGTATTGCCATAGCTCGTATAACGGATGCTTTTCGAAGGTTGAGGTACACGATTTCCGGAGTTTTCTTGGTTATGTGTTGACGGATGGATACAACTGGATTTAGGTATTGTTTGTTTGGGTGATATATTTTGTGTCCCCTGTATCCCCAACACCCGATTGCATAACCAGAAAGTTTCGGGAGTTTATAGGTGGGAATTCAAGTAGCTCCTAAAATATCTTTCCGACAGATGCATGATATGGGATTGGGTAAATCTCTATCATATGTATTTGTTCCGGCTAATTTCTGCAAGCCAATCCTTTGTTTTGTTTTGAGTTGTGGTATTCGAGTTGCTTCAATGTCAAGTGTTGATTCCATACCTTTCAAGCGGTGTTCTCATATTTCTATGGGAATACTAATCCTTCGTGTTCTTTGAGGTCGTCATGTTAATTCTTTTCCAACCGACGTGCTTCTCTTCAAGTGGATCCGATCATTTCAGCATTTGCGAGTTCAATTCTAAGTTTTACGGCGGTGTTTGTTTCATCCAGTTCCCAAGTTGTCTTTGTTTTCCGCCTCCCACCCTTTTTCTTCAAGGACTCGATTACGAATCATGTATCCTTTTATTAGAGAGAAGTCTCTTCATTCTATTCTTTCGATGTTCTTATCCGGTGATTTCCCATGAAGATGCTCAACAGTTTCAAGTTCATCATCCTTCGTTGTTGTTTCTTCTCCGGCGGATCCAATTTCAAGCTTTCGGTGTTGATCTTATCCCTTTTCCTATTTTCTCAATGCTTTCTCATTCCGGTGCACCAATTAATCATTCACCTCTCGATATTCATTTGTCCTGGAGTACTGAAGATATCTTGGAAGATTCGTGTTTCCATTCTCAATCCGTTCAAGTTTTTTTTGAGGTTGTTATTTTAGTCAAGCCATTTAATTCTACCGGTGCAATCTTTATTTCAAGCAATCCTTCAACGATGTTTCTTTCGAGTGGGCCCTAACCCACAGGTCTTTTCCCAGGATCTTACCTGACTCTTCTAATTTTCACCGGAGCTATTCTCAAATTCATTTCAAAGTTTGGCGTAAGAATGAATTTTCATCGATACATGCCTTCTCCAAGGTCGCTTTAAAATTATTTTCATCTTTGGCTCAACCTTTCCTCTTCTAATCCTTCCGGAGTTTCTCAACAATTTGGTGGTGTTTCTCCTCGTCAGTCTCAGCATGTGAAGACCGAAGAAGAGTTCCTCTTAAATCCTTACCCGTTCTTCCAAAGATGCGTTGTTCAAGTTTGATGCCATCCTCTCATAAATTGTTTTAAATTGTGGGAATTCTTTTCACCCATCCGGAGCATTTCATGAGTTGTTTCCATTTTTTTTTCCTCCGAAGGCCATCATGTCATAATTCTTCATTCTCGGCGTGTAGCTACCGTTCTCCAAATCTTACCGGTGAATCGTTCAAATATCCTCTAATCAGTTCATGGTCTCTTCATTCTCTTGTATCTAAATTCTCTCAAGCATCTTCATTCGTTTTCCAATTCTTCCCGGTGAATTGTGCCTTTGCTACGTTCATTTTCAATTCTTATGGTGGTTCGTTCAAGATTTCACTTCCTTCGTTATCATATTAATTCATTCGTTGTTTCCAAATCCCACCGGTGGTTCCATCAATACCTTCTCAAGTTTGCACTTTCTCTATCCTTAATCCATCAATAAGAATAAGTAGTATGCCAAATCTGTTACTTGTCATCAATTTAAATTGGTAAAGGATACGCATAACGTAATTCTTATATTTGTTACATCCAAGTGATCTAGTTTCTTCTTTCCAGAGTTGTTCATCATGTCACATTCTCGGTTCAAGTTGATTCACCTTTCTTTTGTGGAGTTCCAAGTTTTCGGCATTATCTCATCGCGAAGCTCCTTCTAAATCATTTCAAGGCTTGAATCCTATTCTTTTCGTCCTTTTGTTTACTGGAGGCTCTACATGGTGGTTCATCAAGGATTCCTTTCATTCTTCAATTGTTCTTCAAGTTTTTCTCTCGGAGTCATGATCCGCCAAGCTACACTCTAAAAAAACATGGTGCCCAACACATGTTTTTTTTCTGAGGAGTTCAAGTATTCTTCTTCGTGCATTTCGAAGTGCAATGCTTTCTACCTTATCTTTTGAAGTGGTGTTATGTCACTCTTGACAATTTCCTTCATGTTTCATGATTCATATGTTGTCAAGAATGAGATATTTAAATCCATCATTTTCTCTTTGTTCAAGAAATCTTTTCAACCAATCTATCTCTCCGTTGGAGTCATCTTGTGTCATGTTTCACCTAAAGCCTTCCCTATGGAATGTTGCTATTATGGTGTTTATCAATGATCCAAGTTATATCTCTATCATCTTAGTGGAAGAAGTTTTTCATCTCTTGATTGCTCTCAATCAAATCATTGGTTTCCATTTGTGGCGGTTGTCACCTCATAGTCTTGAGATGTTTTCCATAAGCCCACTACAAGCTTATTCGTTTCGTTGTTGGTTTTCCAACAACTCCGTTACTCTTTCTTCTTGGAAGGGTGCTTTCCAAGCTCATTTGTGGCAGAAGTTGGCATTTTCTTCTCCATTCTTTTATTCCAATGATCTATCTTCTATTCTTTCTTCCGGAGGCATTGTGATGTTACTCTCTTTGACCCATCATCTTGTTTTGTAAATATCTTGTTCTTTTCCTTTGCTTACCCGTTTAACAGGAGTGTTATGTCCTCTGCTCAAATTATTGCATCTTATCAAGTTTTGCCTTTCTTTTCAACCAGAGTGTTGTCTGAAATCCTTCTTACCCATTGAGCCATTTTTTCAATAGTTCCGGAGGCAGTGTTTTGTTGATTTCATCAAGTATCATCCCATCTTCTCAAGTTCATGTTCTATTCCTACCATGTTCAACCGGAGTGCTGCCCGAATTCTTCCTCTCTCTTCTTGTTTTAACCGGAGTGGTTTCGAATTCTATATTGTCCATTAAACTCTTGATTCATGTCTTTGCAACCTTCAAGTTCTCGTAATGTTCCTTGTTCCTCTTTTCTAAGGATTGTTTGCAATCTCGTTCATCTCTGTTGTACTATTTCTTTTAAATTGCTCAACCTCTCAAGGTTCGTGGTTTCACTAGTTCGTCAAAGAAGCAACTTAGTTATACCTCCTCTCTTCCTCTTCCGTTTTCTCTCCGGCGCCATCCTAGATCTCGGGACGAGATCCTCTCATAGTGGTGGAGTGTTGTAACACCCTGGATGCAACTTTCCATATTCATAACTCCAACTCTTGCCATTTCCGGCTATTTGATATGTTTTTTTTCCTTTGTGGTTGGGTTTTTGTCTTTTGTTTTGCATTTTTTTCATGTCATGCAATCTCATCTCATAGCATCATCCGCATTGCATCTGCATGTTTTCATAAAGTTTGTATCCGTTCGTAGTTGCCGCGTCCCCCTTGCCTTCGTTGACCGTTCCGAGACCAATCGGGTTTTAGCTTCCCTCTTGACCGTGACCACCTAACCTCTCTTGCCAGCTCGCAGCCCCTCGCACGCGCGTCCGAACTTCTCCGAACCCGACCCGCTCTGTCGTTACAAATGGATCCGGATCATCCCCATACGTCTATAAAACATCTCCTTTTTTTATTTGAACTCCCTAGCCTATATATTTCTCGACCTTTCGATTACGATCGGAGGGACGAGATAGCCCCTACCCAAAATCCAGCCTTTATAAACTGACTCAACCCTAAATTTTAGGAGAGCTGTCCCATCCTCCTAGTCGCCGCCGCCGCACTCAAATCCCACCTCGGGATCCCCTTCTCCTTGTTTTCCTCCACCCACCAACAGGAGCCCGAGCTCCGTCTCCCTGACCCCAGCCTCTCTTTGATCCACCGGGCCAACCACCTCCTCCTCTCGATCCATGGCCACCTCCTTCTCGAGCAACCAGCGCCCCGCTGCCTTCTCTCCCATGTTCGATCCGGAGGAGAGGAGCTCCTCCATGCCCCACCTAGCGCGATGGTCACCGACAACCCAAGCAGCAGCAGCAGATGAGCACCGCCGGCTTCCTCTCCTTCCCTGTCTCTCCTTTCTTCTTCCTTTCTCCCTCCCGTCTCATCTCCCTGCCTTTTCTCCACAAGAACCGGAGCGTCGCCTGACTCCCTCAATCTGCGATGGGAGACTCCTCATGCCGCCACCATCTTCTTCCACGAGCCCGCGGCCTTCTCTGCTTCCCCTCCTCGTGCCTCGCCGGCAGCAAGCTCCGCAGCGCCAAGACCTCGCCTCTGCTCCACCTCAAGGCCTCGCCGTCGCTGCCTCCATTCCCGCGCCGTTCCATCGCCGGGCCGCCAAGTCCCTCGACTTGCTGCCTACCTCGCCTCTGTCTGTAACAGCCAGGAGGCCAGTCGATCTGGACGCCAAGCCACCGTTTTCCTCCGCCGCCCTTGACCGTTCCGGCCGGATCCCGCCGGCTGGGCCCCGTCCCCGGCCACCGGTGCCCTCGCCGGAGACCACCTGTGTCGCCCGCCAAGTCCCTTGCTTCGCCCCTGCATCGTCTGAAGCCGCCCGCGTCTCGCCCCTCTGTCTGCTTCCTCTGCATCGAGCGAGACCAGCGCCAGCGCTCGGGTCAAGCCGCGTTGACCGCCCGCTCGCCCGCGCCGTGGACGCGTCGTCCTGCTGCGTGGGCTGCCTCATCCCAGCGCCCCTGGCCTAGCTCCAGATTCGGCCTCAATGCCCAATGTGAGAAGCCCCCTCCAGTACCTCTCCTGTACACTATCGGGCCAGCCAGTTTCGGCCCATGTCTTGTTTTTTTCCCCGCCTGCGAATTTGTCTACTATCCGGAGACTGCAGTTTTACAGAAAAACCCCTTATGTTCATGCATTTAATATCTCACAAACCGTGCATCGGATTAAAATGTTTCAAATATGTAAAATGCTTAGAATTTCATATAGTATCATAATATCCAACTTTCATCCATGTTAAATTTTTTTAAATGATGTTTGTTTAAATTTGCTCAAATGCCATGTTAAAATGATTTATTTCATAACTAAATAACCGTAGCTCGCTTTTAAATA
Source organism: Aegilops bicornis (assembly GCA_021605145.1). Lineage (NCBI taxonomy): Eukaryota > Viridiplantae > Streptophyta > Magnoliopsida > Poales > Poaceae > Aegilops > Aegilops bicornis. The sequence goes on from CM038672.1 coordinate 672,994,894, forward strand.
AACTTTATATGTAAATGGGGTGGAAAAATGCCTAGTTTAACTTGGTGCACTTACTTTGCATGTTTAACAACATTAAAATATGGTTTAGGGCAAAACAGTACCAAATCTAAAATATGCACATGGGGATTTTCCGGAATTGTTGTTTGTTGTTCCGGCCTCATTTAAATTTGCCTAAATAATTAGTTTACTTATGTTTCACCCCTTGCCATGTTTAATAACATTTAATATTGTTGGGTACATAAACGAGAGAGAAATAAATAATTGAATGTGGTGTTCCATCAATATGCAACTCGTTGCATATTGAGCTCCACTTAATTTGTAGTATTGTTTGTGCACTTTGCCATGCCATGCCTCATTAATAGGACATGCATCATACTTGATTGTGCATCATGCCATGTTTATGTGATGGTTGTTTACTATGTTGTTTGCTTCTTTACGGTTATGCTCTTTCTCGTTAGTTCCGTTTAGATTCGCGATCGTGAGGATCCGTTAAGTCACGCTTGGTTCGATCTTCGTGGCTTCATCTTCTTCATGGACTCGTTCTTCTTCCTAGCCGGATTTCAGGCAAGATGACCGTCACCTTGGATCTCATTACTATCATTGCAATGCTAGTTGCTTCACTCTATCGCTATGCCGCGTTAACTAACACTTGCTTATCAAGCCTCCCAAATTGCCATGAACCTCTAACCTTTGTCACCCTTCCTAGCAAACCGTTGTTTGGCTATGTTACCGCTTTTGCTCAGCCCCTCTTATAGCGTTGCTAGTTGCAGGTGAAGATGAAGATTGCTCCATGTTGGATTATGATTATGTTGGGTTATCACAATACCTCTTATATTATTAATGCATCTATATACTTGGTAAAGGGTGGAAGGCTCGGTTTATGCCGCCCTAGTTTCCGTCATATCGGTATTATGTTCCCGGATTTTGCGTCCCTAACGCGGTTGGGTGATTTATGGGACCCCCTTGACAGTTCGCTTTGAATAAGACTCTTCCAGCAAGGCCCAACATTGGTTTTACCATTTGCCTCACCTATGCCCTTCTTTTCCCTTGGGTTTTACCATTGTCGAAATGTCTTGTAACTGGGATTCCGAGTCTGATCGGGTCTTCCCGGGAGAAGTAATATCCTTCGTTGATCGCGAGAGCTTATCATGGGCTAAGTTGGGATACCCCTGCAGGGTTTGAACTTTCGAAAGCCGTGCATGATTATATGGCGAGATGGGAATTTGTTAATATCTGTTGTAGTAAACTTGAAGTAAACTCTTTCTAAATACACCAACCGTAATGCGTAAGTGAGTGTCTCTTTTGGGTGGATCAAGAGGAGAACCGGTTTACGGGTTATGGTAGCGTAAGTAGGAGTTCGGGATCACTTCTTGATCATTACTAGTTGACGACCGCTTGCTTTGCTTCTCTTCTCGCTCTTATATTGCGTAAGTTAGCCACCATACATTGCTTAGCATTCTTTGCCGCAACCTCACCACTTTACCCCTTCCTTACCCCTTTAAGCTTTGCTAGTCTTGATACCCATGGTAATGGGATTCTTGAGTCCTCGTGGATCACAGATTACTACAACAACAGTTGCATGTACGAGTTATCACGATGATCTTGGCGTGAGGCGATGTTTACTTGTTTTGGAGTTCTCATACATTTCTTCATCGATCGGGGATAGGTTCGGTCGGCTGACTGGGCTAGCGAGTGGATATTGTTTGAGTTTACATTTATGTTTCATCCGTAGTCGGATGTTGTTCTCATGTAAGATGACGTTGTATTCGTGTGGCATTGTATGTCTTGGATGTATCCCCACTATTATGTAATGTTGATGTAATGATATCCAGCTTGCAAAAGCGTCTTCAAGATGCACTTCTATCTTTGGTGGGACCTTCGAGTTCCTTTAGGATAGGGTCGCATCTTGGGCGTGACAACTTTTCTTTGCGGTAATTCTTGGAATCACCAAAAACTACATCAAGGGTGATCTGGTCGAGTGACTCATCCTTCTTACCAAGGATAACTCCATGGAAACTCATATTGCTTTCACTGAGTCTGGACATCGGAATGCCCATTCCTTTCAAGGTCTCTGCATACAGTATATTCAGGCCACTGCCACCATCCATCAGAACCTTAGTCAACCGAGTGCCTTCGACGACTGGGTCGACCACCAACGCTTGCCTCCCAGGGGTGGCTATGTGTGTTGGGTGATCAAACAGGTCGAATGTAATGGCAGTCTGAGACCATTTCAAATAATTGGGCGTCGCCGGAGTGACCATGTTTACTTCTCTGTTGATGACTTTCAGTCGACTTTTGTTCCCGACATCAGCAAAAATCATTAGAGCGGAATTGACATGGGGGTAACCATCATCACTTTCCTCTTTGTCCTCAACTTTGTCCGACTCTTTTTCCTTTTCTTTGGGCTGTTTCTCTCGGAACTGCTGGATTAGAAGCCGACACTGTCGAGTGGTATGCCTGCGGTAAATGAGATTACCCTCTTCATCTTTCTTGGTGCGAATGTGGCATGGCGAATCCAACACATCATTTCCGTCTTGATCTTTTATTTTCTTTGGGTTCCATGGTCCTTTGGGCTTCCCCTTGAACTTTCCTTGAGTCACAACTAAGGTTTCTCCAGGAGCAGCTGGCTCGGCTTTGCGCTTCTGCTTCCGACTGGAGTTTCCTCCTCCGGTTTCATGGGCGACTGTTTTGTGTTTGCCACTCCGGAGCCGATCTTCCTCTTCACCATTGGCATACTTGCAGGTGGCAATCTCCATCATTCGACTCAGAGACATATCTCCGGTCCAACCGAACTTCAGATTCAACTCTCGATATTTGACACCTTCCTTGAAGGCACAAACTGCTTGGTGATCTGACACATTTTCCGCCGTGAGGTGCAATGTGATCCATCTCTGGATATAATCCCTCAAAGTTTCATTCGGCTTCTGCACACAAGATTGTAGCTCTGTTAACCTTGCTGGCCGTTTGCATGTGCCTTCAAAGGTTTTGATAAACACTCGGGCAAGCTCTTCCCAACTATATATACTGTCAGGTGCTAACTGATTCAACCACGCTCTAGTCGAGCCCTCCAACATCAGAGGGAGGTACTTCATGGCCACCTCATCATTGCCTCCACCAATCTGCACAGCCACTCGGTAGTCTTCAAGCCAAGTGTCAGGCTTGGATTCGCCAGTGAACTTACTGACTCCAGTCTCCAACCTGAAGTTAGGAGGAATCACCGCGGCCCTGATGGCTCTGCTGAAGCACTCTGGACCTTAGACATGCACCCTGCTGCTGGTCGGATAATCTCTATCATGACCTTCTCTGTGAGCTCTGTTTCTGTCGACCAAACCCTGAACGAGAATAGATCTAGCATCGAAGCCTGGTTCTCGGGGGTCGACTGGAAACCTTCGCCCACCATGTGAGGGCGTCTGTCATCGTGTTGCCGAGGGGCGTATGACCCACTCCTCGGGGGAGGCGTGGGTACTCGACGACGATCATACTGCTCATGGTTTCTGTACTGCTCATGTCGATCTCCACGTCCTTCACGCCTTGGAGGCGATCTTGGTCTGTGAGCCGACTGAACGCTATCTGCCATTACAGATCTACTATGGATCCTATTCCGAAACTGAGATACTGCTGTGTTCTGCTCTCCCACTGCCCGGAGAAGAGCTCGGATCTGCAACAAACCTCTGCTAGCCTCTGACTAGGAAGGCTGAATCGACTCCGCTATTCGGGCTGCAGCTGTGAGATTCTGAATCACAGTTCGGTATACCTTAGTTGGAGGCGGAAAAAGCTGTCGTCGACTGGATTCAGGAATCCGTTGCCGAGCACGCTCGTCGAGTGCGTGCTGGAGATTCTCCAGTCGAGTGCGCTCAGCCAAGTTTGCCAGGCGGGCCTCCTCCAAGGCCTGGGCCTCGGGGGTTTATCCAACGATGGGAGTGTGTAGTGCACCCATATTGCAGCGGCAGAGCTCTTCCCTCAGCTGCGACGAAAGAGGCTCGGTACGGTATTCAACGTGAACACGCGACGGATCGCCACCACTGTCGGATTTCGGGTTCCAGCAGACCCTTGAGGTTCGAACACTGGGGTGCACGTGGAGATCTTTCCCCTCCCAGCTTATGCGTGAAAGGATTGCGAGGGATCTGAACTACGAATGATGAACAACACAAGAGACACAAGGTTTATACTAGTTCGGGCCACCGTTGTGGTGTAATACCCTACTCTAGTTTGTGGCGTGGTGGATTGCCTCAGGGGCTGATGATGAACAATACAAAGGGAGAACAGCCTCGCGAGGGGCTGTTCTTGAGCTGGTGCGATGAACTGCTAGGGCAAGTTCAGTCGCCTCTTTCTCTCTCTCTAGGGGGTTCGACTTGTCTCCGGTCCGTTGTCTCTCTTTGTGGTGGCTAGTCCTATTTATAGAGGGAGGCCCTGGGCCTCTTCCCAAATAATGAGCGGGAAGGGCGCCAACAATTGGCCTTTTTGAAGGGGAACATCTAGTACACTTATCCTGAGTAAAGTTGGACTTCGGCTGCCAAAGGCTCTGACGGTGACGCCGTCCTGGGATCCACGATGACCTCCATCCTGCAGTTATGTTGGTCTTGGTCTTGTTGCACCGCAGCGGCAACCTTCGCCTGATGCCTTGGCCTGTGCTTGCCTCCTTTGCACCAAAGGGGAAATGAGGACACTGCGCGGGCAGGCGCCCGCCTGGCGCCCGCCTGGCTTCGATCGTCATGGCTTGCGTCACAGGTCACCCTCGTGAGGTACCCTGCCTTGATCTATCCGCCTCCTCGCGAGCCTGCCTGATGAGGCTGCTCCTGAGGAAGGTTCCTGTCGTCTGCCCATGAGGCCAGCCCCTCGCGAGGGTCTTGAGCTTGAGCTGATGAAGCTGGGCCGTGCTGGGCCCCCACTTGAGCCACGCCGCAGGCCGCAGGCAGGCAAGTCTGGGGACCCCCGTTCCCAGAACGCCGACCGTAGCCATCGCCACCGTCGCCGCGGGGGAAGCCATGAGGACTATGTGGTCCATTCACCATCAAAACTTCTGCCGCGTGGTCACTGTCGCACTTTCGGATGCACGATCTCGACGAACCCGGTCGAGCAGCCGTAGAGAGTTTAAATCGGGCTCGATTGCATGAAGTTGAGAGGTGGCCGATGGCGAGCCACCGTGCCTCACCCACAGCTGGAACCTCGACCGACCAGAACGCTTGCGCCGTGGCGGCGGGGAGTGAAGACACCACGAAGTCGACCAAATCTTGAGTCGACAATTGCCGCAAGAAGGGCGCCATGGGCAGACGCCTGTAGTCACGTTGCCCATGAGACGAGGGCGCCTCGACGTCGAGTGGAGCCTCTTGGAGCCAATGAGTCATCGGTATGGGACCTTGAAGTATGTCTAGAGGGGGTGATTAGACTACTTGACCAATAAAAACCTAACCTTTTCCCAATTTTAGACTTTGGCATATTTTAGCTATTTTTGAACAAGTCAAGCAATCTTCACACAATTCAAGCAAGCATGCAAAGAGTATATTGGCAGCGGAAAATAAAGCATGCAACTTGCAAGAATGTAAAGGGAAGGGTTTGGAGGATTCAAACGCAATTGGAGACACGGATGTTTTTGTCGTGGTTCCGGTAGGTGGTGCTATCGTACTTCCATGTCGATGGAGACTTCAACCCACATAGGGTAACGGCTGCGCGAGCCCACGGAGGGCTCCACTCATGAAGGTTCCACGAAGAAGCAACCTTGTCTATCCCACCATGGCCGTCGCCCACGAAGGACTTGCCTCACTAGCGGTAGATCTTCACGAAGTAGGCGATCTCCATGCCCTTACAAACTCCTTGGTTCAACTCCACAATCTTGTCGGAGGCTCCCAAGTGACACCTAGCCAATCTAGGAGACACCACTCTCCAAGAAGTAACAAATGGTGTGTTGATGATGAACTCCTTGCTCTTGTGCTTCAAATGATAGTCTCCCCAACACTCAACTCTCTCTCATAGGATTGGATTTTGTGGAAAGAAGATTTGAGTGGAAAGCAACTTGGGGAAGGCTAGAGATCAAGATTCATATGGTTGGAATGGAATATCTTGGCCTCAACATATGAGTAGGTGGTTCTCTCTCGAGGCTGGTAAGTTGGAAGTGTAGGTTTGTTACGATGGCTCTCTCCACGAATGAAGAGGAGGTGGAGGGGTATATATAGCCTCCACACAAAATCTAACCGTTACACACAATTTACCAAACTCGGTGGGACCGAATCATCAAACTCGGTCGAGACCGATTTAGTAAACCTAGTGACCGTTAGGGTTTTGATTGGGGTGACATGCATCTCGGTAGGACCGATTTGGTTAGGGTTAGGGCATAACGTAATCTCGGTGAGACCGATTACACAAACTTCGGTGAGACCAAATTTGGTAATTAGCTAACCCGAGAGTTGGTCGAGGTAAACTCGGTGGGACCGATTTGCTCTTCGGTGAGACCGAAAAGTTACAAAAGGGAAACAGAGAGTTTACATTGTAATCTCGGTGGGACCGATTCGCTCTTTCTTGTGAGACCGAAAATTTAAGAAGGGAAAGCAGAGATATTACAATCCCATCTCGGTGAGACCGAGATCCCTATCAGTGAAACCGATTTGCCTAGGGTTTGTGGCGGTGGCTATGACATCCCGAACTTCGGTGGCGCCGGATAGAAAGAATCGGTAGGGCCGAGTTTGACTTTGGGTTTAGGTCATATGTGGATGTGAGAAAGTATTGGAGGGTTTTTGGAGCATATCACTAAGCACATGGAGCAAAAGGCTCATTAAGCAACGCCTCATCCCTTCTTGATAGTATTGGCTTTTCCTATAGACTCAATGTGATCTTGGATCACTAAAATGTAAAATGTAGAGTCTTGAGATTTTGAGCTTGAGCCAATCCTTTGTCCTTGATATTTTGAGGGATCCACTTTCATCATCCATGCCATGCCATTCATTGAGTTTTCCTGAAATATTTGTCTTGGAATAGTATTAGCTCAATGAGCTATATGTTGTTATGAATTACCAAAACCACCTAGGGATAGTTGCACTTTCAATCTCCCCCCTTTTGGTAATTGATGACAACATATAGATCAAAGCTTCGACAAATGATAATAAAATTGAAAAACATCGTCGCTTTGAGAAGTATGTGATAAAGAAGAGCTCCCCCTAAATTTGTGCATATCTTAAGATTTGCTTTCGACTGCATATGCACAAGAAATTAGGCTCATGGGTTACTCTTCCATGTCACATACATCTTGGTGGAGCGCTCAAAATAATAACGATTGAATACATGCACTCGTCACCAAGCACAGCGAATGATCATATAAGGATAAATAAGATAATATCATAAAAGGCATAAGTTTAGCTTATGATCAAACACATGATCATTAATGTCTCACAGATAATGCATAGTATCTCAAGCAATCAAACGCAAAAAAGTTCAACCAAGAAGACAAGAGAGAACAGAAGGAAATCTCTCTCTCTCTCGAAGCCTATGATCTATACATTTTTCTCCCCCTTTGGCAACAAGTTACCAAAAAGTTCATAGAAAATGCATAGTACTATGTCGTCTCTCAGGCTTGGTCTTCTGGTGGTGGTGTAGACAAGACTCAAGGATGAACGCATCGATGGGCGTGGTAGGAGCTGAAGAAGTTGGAGCTGGAGCTGGTTGAGCTGGTGCTATAGTTTGGAGTCTGAAGAAGTGGCTTCAGTGTGCAGGTTGGCACTGCAGCTGACCTCTGAGCTCTAGGCACTCTGGCAAATGCATCAGTTGTCGTCTTGCCCTTCCTCTCCTGCATATCATCTTGTAACTGCTCCACAGCTGATTGAATCTTAGTCACTTTGACATCAAGATCATATAATTTTTGTTCCATGATTCTCTCTAGGCTCTCCTGGTTTTGAGTTAGGGTGGCCAACCCCTTCTCAATCCGTAGAGTTGATGTTATTAAGTAACCAAGCTGCTCCTTCTTGTTCTTCAAAAAGTAGTCAGATGCCTCTGATTGAGTTGGCATCTTTGCAGCTTTCTCTTTCCTTGCCTTCTCCTTTCTCTCCTGAGCTTGCACTGATGATGGTTCATTCTCGGTCATGACAACTCGATTGTCCTCAAAATCAGGATAGACAACCATGTGTTCCTTATCCAATAGATACTTTCCTGTGCCCATCTTCGAGTTTATCAACTCCACGAATACATGGGGCATAACCACAGCTCCTCTTCTGATATGCTGATGTCCTCTTAATTGTCTCGACTATGAGGCTCATGACCTTGAATTTCTGAGGCACATCAAAAACATGAAGCAAGTTGATTGCATGCCCTCTAATCATGTTATACCGATTTTCCTAGGGTTTGTGGCAGTGGCTATGACATCTGAACACGGTGGCGCCGAATAGAAAGAATCGGTAGGGCCGAGTTTGACTTTGGGTTTAGGTCATATGTGGATGTGAGAAAGTAGTGGAGGGTTTTTGGAGCATATCACTAAGCACATGGAGCAAAAGGCTCATTAAGCAACGCATCATCCCTTCTTGATAGTATTGGCTTTTCCTATAGACTCAATGTGATCTTGGATCACTAAAATGTAAAATGTAGAGTCTTGAGCTTTTGAGCTTGAGCCAATCCTTTGTCCTTGATATTTTGAGGGATCCACTTTCATCATCCATGCCATGCCATTCATTGAGCTTTCCTGAAATATTTGTCTTGGAATACTATTAGCTCAATGAGCTATATGTTGTTATGAATTACCAAAACCACCTAGGGATAGTTGTACTTTCATCGGCGACGAACACGAGCACGCCGAGACGGATCTCGCGGCCCTCGGCCAATCCTCCGCCTAAAACCATGTTGATGGGGATCGGAAAAATTGCAACTTCTCCAACAAGTCGCTAAGATACCTGCCCTACGGTGGGCGCCAACTGTCGTGGTTCTAAGTCTGACAATAGAATGGGGGGTAGGGATGTAGAGGCAAGATCCTAGCTATGGAGGAGTTGTACACGCGAGTTTTACGAGTTCAGGCCCTTCTCGGAGGAAGTAATAGCCCCACGCCTCGGAGCCCTGAGGCGCCGAATCGGATTATATGCGTGTGAGTTCTGAGGGGTCCGAACCCTTGTGCCTATGGAGGGGGTGGCTTATATAGAGTGCGCCAGGACCCCAGCCAGCCCACGTTACAAGGGGTTTAAGGTACATCAAGAGGGGGCGTTACTGGTAACGTCAGTAATAAATAGGCATAATGGCCATTAAAGCTATGACTTAATTCCCGACCGTTGCAGTGAGGAGTGGCTTTAGATCTTCTGGCGGTCGAGTGATAGTTTACATGGTCGAGTGACTTCAAGTCGTCCGAGTGGAATGCCTCATGGTCGATTGGATGATGACCCCTCTTCGAATGCTTCTGTCTTTAGGGTGATGCCCTTGGGAGGGTGTCTAGGTCAGGCCTATGACCCTATCCCAGGTACATATCCTCATCAGGCGGTGGCCGCTTGCTTGTAGCCCGTCGTCGCCTCCCCAAAAACAGGGGGCTCTGCTGCTTGCAGCAACCCCGCCCGCCGTCCCCTACCCAGAAAAAGAGGGCAGCAGCAGCAGGTTTTGTCGCAGCATTCGAGGGCGACGACGTGTGCACCATGGAGACGAGCTCACCTGGGTGACCCATGGCAACGCTGGCAGCGCAACTCCCCCTTTCAGCGTGTCGCGCGGGCGCTCTCAATAGCCCTCTATAGCATGGGGGTAGGGGAGGGAGGAGTAGAGAGAGGAACGAGATGAGAAAGGTCGCGGCTGCTGCTCCCATGGCTGGCGATGGAAAAGGAAAGGAGAAAGAGAGATGCAAGGGGGAGATAAGGATGAGAGGGTGCTGGGCGGTGCTAGGACCCACAAAACGAGTGGCCAGGAGCGTTTCTATCGTACAACACAGGAACGACCAGCCTGAACGTTCCGCCGGTGCGCCGCACACAAACGTTACCCTAGAGTATATGGTTTTGCATGTATATTGTATATTTTGGCCTACCTCCTAGTCTTTGTATAGTAGAGGTCGAGGCCCATTTGTACACAATATATACGTGCTTATGCACCCGTTCAATACATCGAGAGTTGCATTGCCAAAAGTTATTCCCCTACAAGTTATAATACCTTTGATCCCTGACCGACCCCCCCCCCCCTCCGCCACCACACCCCGCCCACTGTCGGTTCGATATCCGGTGTGTCTCGTAGTAGGGGTCCTAAGCTAGGCGTCTGGGAGCGATGGTAACATGGACACGGGGTTTTACCCAGCTTCGGGCTATCTTGATGAGATAATACCCTACATGCTGCTTTTGATTGTATTCATATGGGTGTAGTACAGAGTACACGTATCTACCACGAGATTGTAGTAATGAATATGAGATTGTCCATTGACTAGCCTTTGGCCCGGTTTATATCGGACACGGAGGCCTAGGGTTTAGGAGAGTCCTTGTCTTGGGCGCCAAGTCTTGTGGAGTCTTCCTTGTATGCGGCAGGGGTTGTCCGAACTGGCCCATGAGTATGCGGCCATGGGGTCCTCGGCCCAATCCAACTGATCGGAGATGACGTGGTGAGTACCCCCTGGTCCGAGACACCGTCAGTAGCCACCTGAACCGGTCTTCAAGTTGGGGACGCTCCTCGATTCTTCCGAACTTTTCTTCATCTTCGGTCGTTGGTCTTGAAAACTGATTCAACAAATCTTCACATCTTTGATCTTGAGGATTGCCGTGGTGACTCCGAAGAGTTTACACGTCGGGTATCCGAGGAGCCCCTTTAAGTTTCCGGCCTTTATCAATGCCTTGTTATTTTTATGCCATACCTAGGGTTTGAAGTTGTTCCCGAGCGGCAACGTCCTCTCGTGTCCGAGCTCCAATGCCGGACTGCATTCGAGGTATCTTTAGCAGCCGAGCACCAACGCTGGACCGCTTCCGAGCTCCAACGTCGGAATGTATCCGAGCTCCAACGCCGGACCATGTCTAAGCTCCAACGCCGGACTATGTCCAAGCTCCAACGCCGGACTGTATTCGAGGTGTCATAGATCACCTTGGTTCAAAAAATATGAAGGAGTTTAGCCGAGCTTAATGCTGGAAATGCCATCTACGGAGCCAGCCACTGGCGTCCGAGCTTTATGCCAGACTGCCTCCGGGGTGTCTATTGTAGTCGAGCACCAACGCCGGACTGTATCCAAGGTGGTGCACCACCTCGACCATGGGCTGATTTTTATGAATTTAATTCCGATTTGTGCAATGTAATCTCTGCCGAGATGTATAGCCAGTAGCCCTCAAGGTGCGTGTGGGCCTAATATCCGGGATGCACCTGAAGGAAAAAACAAACAGCTCACCCTAGTAGCCCCTGAGACTCAGGTCGATTCATAAAATCAGCCTGAGGATCAGTTCCCACGTCGGCAGCATACTTAGGAATAGAAACACGGTGTGCAAAGTCCTCGAGACTCAGGTTGGGTGCGGCCGACCAACCTGAGGATAATAATCTACTCGAAAACTATATTGCGCTTCAAATTTTCTGCATTGGATTGCCAATGCAGTAGCCCCCAAGACATTGGTCGGGTGGCAACACCAGATCAGGGGATCGATGTGCCCTTTTAATATTTGTAAATAATAAGCCCGAAGCCTAGTAGCCCCCGAGCCTTAATGCGGGCACGGGAGGCCCAATTAAGGATCGATATCCATAGTAAAATCACAAATTATGTGTAATGACTCTATGTATCCAAGTACTTTACATCATTAATGATCGGATCCGCATTGTACAAAACTTTGTTGACCAACCATCGGCTTCAACCTCCTCGGCCAGCAGCCAAGGAGTGTTTGTCCTACTTTATAAAGCATTTATGAGGGCAAAGATTTACGGAAAACAAGTCAATCCGGCCATACGGTTTTATAAACAAAGGTACGCAGAGAGACATGTTATATTATTGTTTAACATAAGAAACATCGTCCAAAGAAAATAGTCCCGTTACCGGTTCCTTTCTTTTGGTTGTCATGCTAAGCATGATCATGAAACCTTAGCTCCGATCAACGTTGGAGGAAAATACTGAGGATTTAGTTTGGGGAAAGCTTCCAAACTCTGTGGTCTAAATGAACCCAAATTTTCACTTCTGTTGCGACCGTTTATGATCTGAAAGTGACCCATTGTCGGCTTCTACCCCCTTGTATATACTACACAGGGTGTTTCTGAAATAACAAAACAACCCTTAGCCGACGTCTCGGTGCCCGAATGCGGTTGTGTTGGCGGAAACGAGGCAATCAGATATGTGGACTTTATAACTTTCACTTAGTCATAGGAGCTTAAAGTTGGGGCCAGCAAGTAGCCCCCTGGTTAGTGTTCGGCGACAGCCGAGGTCAGGCCGTAAACACTTCGGCCAATGTTATGTACGGCCCGTCATTTAATATAGTCATCGGACCGTTGACCAGTTTACGCTTATCGTGACAGTCAGTTTTCGGCTTTCTCCACTGCGGTGCTTAACCATGCGAGCTGGAAGCACAATCGCAGTGGTTCTCCCTTTGCACACCTAGCCGAACAAAGCGGAACATAGGAGGCAAGCACAGGAGCCGGGAAACCCAACTATTGACCGAAGACGCAATTCGAAAGTGATGCATATATAGCAATATCCGAGAATTTTTGCCGAATCTCTAAAGGTGTCCGGCATTGCACTACGAGACTTATGCGGAAAACACACAAATAGTTGAAAAAGTGCCGTAGGATTGGAAAACCAAAAAACGTCAGGAAAAACTCGACGTCCGAACTAGATCAAGTGTTCGGTGCCAATCCGAAAATTGGTCTTAGAGAAAAAAGGTGCATATGTCGTGCTTTAATATGACACATCCTATCTCAAGACTTCAAGCGGGTCAGCCTACGGCTTCAACCTCCTATCACTAAGGCGGGGTACTTCTCGTTAGGCCAATTTAGCAAACTAAACTCTAGTGGCTTTGAGAGAGAAATTAGGCTCCCCGGCTATTGACCACACACTCGCGTCGAAAAAGGAGTGATAGAAAAAGACTTTGCAACGACTAGGAAGAAATCATTTATTATAAAACGGCTCATATAAATTTAAGAGCCCCCAAGTGACTTGGATAAAAGATTTTTTATGTATAATGATCGTATGTACCGAAGTACTTGTATCATATATGTGTTCACCCGAACTTTAAACGCGTCTTAACCGACCGTCGGCTTCTCCCTCTTCGGTCAAGGACCGAAAAGTGTTATTTACTCCACACAGCCGAGAATATCAGCGGTGTTTCCGATAACCAGCAATCAGGCCATAAGGCTGTAACAGACAAAGCGCTCGGGTAACTTATGCTATATTATCGACAAAGTGTAAGAAGCATCTTGAAGAAAATAGTACCCCACCGATACCTTTCTTGATTGCTCATTGTTACTATGAGACTTGTGCAATAGATTTTTTGTACTCATGAGTTCCGTTGTGTGCCGACCATAATTGAAAACAATAAGAGCGCTAGCTTTCGGCTTCACCCAGTCTGAGGTCCGGCTCGGATGACCCGATCATGACAATCGCAGAGGTGCTCCCTTTACTCCCTAGCCGAACAATCGGGAACGTAGGGGTAAACACAGGAGCGAGGCAACCGAGCTTACAAATCTCTTAAGTCAACATGGTGCATATTGTGGCGTAATACACGAACAAGGAACGCAGCCGTACAAGTATAATCATTTGCAAGAGGAAAGGCTTCATAAAGGAAGCCCCCAATTAAACGGGGTATTTGAATTTGTGTGCCACAAGCAAGGTTTTGACCAGGAAGTTTTTCAGAAACAACTTTTGCCAAAAAGGTATAATACTTGGTTGAATCAAACAAAATTTTAAAACTAGTAGTTTTTTAGCATGAAAGCGACTTAGCTGGTTAATGTGTTCGGCATCGATGACGTGGTCCGAGCTTGGTGCGGGACAAGGTCTCAGCCCCCAAGCCCGATGTGGCCGAGCGAAGAGCTCGGCACTCCGAAGAGGTGAAGCCCCCAGTCTAGCCGAGGTGATGGAGCAGGTCGCTGGGTGACACCGGAGTCTCTGGCCGAGTAGGTCGATGAAGCGACGATGCGGGGCTGCCAAAATTAGGAAGCGCTCCAAGGCGACGACACAATTCGGTCGATGGAGGTGGGCGACGAGGACACCACCCCGAGGGGATAGTGCGGCCCGATCTAGGTCAATTGCAGAGTTGCCGCGAAGATGCTGGCACAAGGACGCACGTTGAGGCGACGCCACGACTTGATCGATGCTGGCAGGACGACACCAATGACCCACAGAGTTGACCGTGTGACACAGTCGAAGTTGATTGCGTACACACGTAAAATTGTGCAGTCCAAAAATATAATAATAAGAAGAAGAAGAAGAAGAAGAAGAAATCCTCCACATATAATTAATTTAAGTGAAGTAAATAGTTAGCGAAATATAGCCTCAGAGCCAAGGTCTGTTTGCGGATGCAATGTTCATAAGATTGCGAACGAAGACGCACGGACGAAAACGCCGGTTAATGCAAATCTAGTTTGCACTCCTCATCAGTTAGACTTAACAAGTCATGCTGCAAAAACTAGCAGTTGATTGAGTTAGTTATGTGGCAAAGAATTTTTTGCCAGGGTACTAGTGCACGATAGCGACATCTATGTAGTGAATTAAAACAGAAAAAGAACAGCATAAAGAAAAAGGAAAGAATTCCCTGATGGGCGCGGCCAGTGCGAGATTGTCTTTGGCCTGTAATTGCATGGTACAGGACGTGCTCGGCGCGTACTCCTCGGACCCGGTGACGTGCGACACGCGAGGCCCGTACCCAGTTGATATTGATGGGGCGCGATCGCTGTGATTAGACATCGCCGTCTGCTGATCTTCCTGCCGCGGTAGAACGCAGGATGTTGCGTGCGAGCACACCGCCGGTAGCAATTTTCCTTTGGACCTTGATCTCATACAAACGTTAGGATTAAACCAATTGATGTAGTATGTGCAACCTGCATGGAAAACAGATCACTCGCAAAAAAGGCTGTCGCCATGCTTTAATAAAATATAACAAAAATAAAAGGGAGGATGGAATATCTCCCTATGTATCACGCTGCCTGAGCCGTATTATTCCAAGCTCCTGCAAACGGGTGCGAGCGAAGCCAGCGCTCAGTCGACCCGTATGTTGTTGATGTTCGTACATCGCTGCCATTCTCGGCCATGTAGACTTTTAATGCTTAGCCGCCGCCAACGCAAAAGAAATTCCTGATCCGATCTAAAATCATATCTTAAAAAAACTTGATTAAATTTCCCACGATGTGGTCACAGCAGTTAAAACTTCAGACGGCACTTGGGCAGATCAAGAAGTATTCAATAGAGCTAGTACTAGAATTAAATTGATCTCTACTTCACGTAGTAGAAAGTACTACGGAGAAGAAAACCGAGGTGGATAGTTAGCTTGGATAGTACTAGTAATTGACTTCGTACTCCTACGAGGGCGAGCACAATTCAACCGATGAGGATTGAGGAGCAACATCCGAATTATTCTTTACGTCTGCGCTTGTCCCTCCGCCCCATCTCACGTGAAGTGACCTGTGCGCGCACGCCAGCCTGCCAACGTTGGATCTTGCACGAAAATAACCGCTGCCAGCAAGACAAAAACTGATCTACAAACTGAATAGCAAGGCCGTAGAAACTATTCACAAAGGAATCAATTTATTCTGTATGAATTTCAACTGAAAGATATGACCTGATCATCCCATCGGTCCGTGGCGATCACCCAGCAGGCTCTTAATGAAAGCACCAATGTCGGTTCAATATCCGGCGTATCTCGTAGTAGGGGTCTTAAGCTAGGCGTCTGGGAGCGATGGTAACATGGACACGGGGTTTTACCCAGCTTCGGGCTCTCTTGATGAGATAATACCCTACATGCTGCTTTTGATTGTATTCATATGGGTGTAGTATAGAGTACATGTATCTACCACAAGATTGTAGTAATGACTATGAGATTGTCCATTGACTAGCCTGGCCCCGGTTTATATAAGACACCAGAGGCCTAGGGTTTAGGAGAGTCCTTGTCTTGGGCGCCAAGTCTTGTGGAGTCTTCCTTGTATACGGCAGGGATTGTCCGAACTGGCCCATGAGTATGCGGCTATGGGGTCCTCGGCCCAATCCAACTGATCGGGAGACGACGTGGTGAGTACCCCCTCGTCGAGGACACCGGCACCCACGCCGCCGCACCGTCCTCCCCACGCCGCCGCACCGTCGCCCCGTGTAACTGTCGCCGCCCTCCCACCTAAACCCTAGCTTCCGCCTACCTCTCCTAACCCCAGCCGCCGCCGTTGTTGCCATCAATACAGTCGCCCCCGCCGCTCCTGATAACCCACAAGTATAGGGGATCAATTGTAGCCTCTTTCGATAAGTAAGAGTTCGAACCCAACGAGGAGCTAAAGGTAGAACAAATATTCCCTCAAGTTCTATCGACCACCGATACAACTCTACGCATGCTTGACGTTTGCCTTACCTAGAACGAGTATGAAACTAGAAGTACTTTGTAGGTGTTTTTGGATAGGTTTGCAAGAAAATAAAGAGAGCGTAAATAAAAGCTAGGGGCTGTTTAGATGAAGACACAACTAAATTAATTTTAGTAGAGAGCTTTTTGTTACGAGAAAGTTATTTGTCCGTAGGAAATCAATAACTAGACCGGTAATCATTATTGCAATTTTATTTGAGGGAGAGGCATAAGCTAACATACTTTCTCTACTTGGATCATATTCACTTAGGATTGGAACTCTAGGAAGGCATTAAGCTAGGCATATAGTGCTCAAGTAATGGATCCACCCGGATCCCAAGGTATATCAAAGCCAATTTTAATTAACAATGGTTTAGCATTTAGTAGTGAGCACAAAGCAACATATATCAAACAATGAAGAAGTCTAACTCTCTTCCTATGCATCGGAATGTCATAAAAGAACAATTTATGCACGCAAAGTAAAGGCCAATGCATAGTATAAACAGTTTCTTGCAATTTTATCATGTTGGAAACATAGAGAGGTGGAGATATAGTTCCTCTCTCATAATAATTGCAAGTAGAAGCAGCAAGCACATGCATATTATATCTATCAAAATCATCAAGTGCATCTGTAAAAGGCAACCCGTCAATATAATCCTTAATAAGGGCAAACTTCTCCGATATAGTGTAGTCGGGAGAATACAAAAAGATAATAGGACTATCATGCGTGGGTGCAATAGCAACAATTTCATGTTTAACATAAGGAACTATAGCAAGTTCATCTCCATAAGCATAATGCATATTGGCATCATGGCCACAAGCATAGCAAGCATCATCAAAAAGGGATATTTCAAGAGAATCAACGAGATCATAACAATCATCATAGCAGTCATCCTTCGGTAAGCACGAATTGAAATTAAACAATGTATGAGTTGAAGAGTTAGTCTCATTAGAAGGTGGGCATGGGTAGCTAATCCGCTCTTCCTCCTTTTGTTCTTCGCTCTCCTCATCATCTTTTTCATCCAATGAGCTCATAGTTTCGTCAACTTCTTCTTCCATAGACTCCTCCAAAATATTAGTCTCTTTTTGGACAGCGGAGTAGTCCTCAATATATGGTTCAACATAGGCATTAGAAGCATAATTATCATAGCAATATTTAAGTATGGCAAAATTTTCAGATTTGTAAAGAGTAGCACCATACTTTTCAATCAAAGAAGCAATTTCATAAGCACCCTTAAAAGCAACAAATTCTTCAATTTGTTGAACATCATAGTAACTATAAAAACCTTTAGCATACGAAGATATAATTTCATTATCACTAAAATCACATTGATAGGGAAGGTGTTTCTTAGGGTTTTTAGAACAACAAGTAAAATCATGTATATAACATAAATTACAAGCATAGCATTGCAAACGATGAATTTAACCTAGCAAAAGTTTCCCTTTTTCAGATATATGGTGTCGCACATAACAAGCATGCTCATCTAAAGATTGGCCCTCAACTAAGCTAGTTGGGGTTTCAGCACGAGCACATAGGGATCGAAGATGATCCAAGTAATAAGCTTCAGGAGTGTGATAGATTTTGAGTGGTTCTTCAACCATTGGCTCAGTTGGTACAACTAATTATTTTGGTATTTTGCGTTTCCTACCCATAACTAAAGATAGAAAACAACTAAGAATAGAAAATAAAAATTACTTAGTGATAAAGAAAATAAGCACACACGAGAATATTCACCCCACGCTATGACTCCCCGGCAATGGCGCCACAAAAAGGTCTTGATAACCCACAAGTATAGGGGATCAATTGTAGCCTCTTTCGATAAGTAAGAGTCTCAAAGCCAACAAGGAGCTAAAGGTAGAACAAATATTCCCTCAAGTTCTATCGACCACCGATACAACTCTACGCACGCTTGACGTTTGCCTTGCCTAGAACGAGTATGAAACTAGAAGTACTTTGTAGGTGTTTTTGGATAGGTTTGCAAGAAAATAAAGAGAGCGTAAATAAAAGCTAGGGGCTGTTTAGATGAAGACACAACTAAATTAGTTTTAGTAGAGAGATTTTTGTTACGAGAAAGTTATTTGTCCGTAGGCAATCGATAACTAGACCGGTAATCATTATTGAAATTTTATTTGAGGGAGAGGCATAAGCTAACATACATTCTCTACTTGGATCATATGCACTTATGATTGGAACTCTAGCAAGCATCCGCAACTACTAAAGATTCATTAAGGTAAAACCCAACCATAGCATTAAAGTATCAAGTCCCCTTTATCCCATACGCAAACAACCTACTTACTCGGGTATGTGCTTCTATCACTCACGCCACCCACCATAAGCAAATCATAAACATATTGCAAACCCTACAGCGGGGATCCCTCACGCTTGCGCGACACGGAGAGCACCATAGGATAGCACCAGTAATAAAAAATGCAACTCAAACCAATCTTGATCATCAAATAACCCATAGGACAAAACGGATCTACTCAAACATCATAGGATAGCCATACATCATTGGGATATAATATATAGCGTTGAGCACCATGTTTAAGTAGAGATTACAGCGGGCAAGAGAGAGGCTACACCGCTGCATAGAGGGGGGAGGAGTTGGTGATGATGGCGGTGAAGTTGTTGGCGAAGATTGCGGTGATGATGATGGCCACGGCAGCATTCCGGCGCCACCGGAAGAGAAGGGGAGAGGGGGGCCCTTCGTCTTCTTATTCCTTGACCTCCTCCCTAGATGGGAGAAGGGTTTACCCTCTGGTCCTTCGCCTCCATGGCGTGGGAGGGGCGAGAGCCCCTCCGAGATTGGATCTGTCTCTCGGTCTCTCTCTGTTTCTGCCTACTGGGATTCTGCCCTGGCACCGTTTCTTTTATATCTGGAGATCCGTAACTCTGATTGGATTGAAACCTTCGCCCAGATCTTTTTCCATAAATTAGCTTTCTTGCGGCCAAAGTAGAGCATCAACCACCTTACAGGTGGCCCACGAGGTCGGCGCGCTGCTCGAGTGGGCATGGGCCCCACCCTCGTGGCCACCTCAGACACCGTCTCGCGTTGAATTTACTTCCCAAAAATCACAAATATTCCAAAATAATTCTCCGTCCGTTTTTATCCCGTTTGGACTTCGTTTGATAAGGGGTTTCTGTGAAACATAAAACATGCAACAAACAGGAACTGGCACTGGGCACTGGATCAATATGTTAGTCCCAAAAATAGTATAAAAGGTTCCCAAAAAGTATATGAAAGTTGCATGATATTGGCATGGAACAATCAAAAATTATAGATACGACGGAGACGTATCAGCTCCTAGCCGCCGTTGCCACACCCCGTCGCAGCTGCCGCCGCGTCCTCCCCACGTCACTGCGCCGCTGCGCCGTGTAGCCTCCCGCCTTCCCACTTAAACCTTACCTTCCGCCTACCTCTCCTAACCCTAGCCGCCGCCGCTGTTGCCATCAACACAGCCGCCGCCGCCGCTCCCAGCCGCCCCGTGTAGCCGCCGCTGCCCTCCCACCTAAACTCTAGCTTCCGCCTACCTCTCCTAACCCTAGCCGCCGCCGCTGTTTCCATCAACACAGCCACCGCCGCCCTCCCGTTCCGCTGCCGCTGCCCCTCGGGTTGAGTCTCTCCTCGCCCGGCTGCCTCGGGGGCTGTGCCGCTCCTCGGGTCGGTCTCGCCGACTCCGACGTCCACCGCGTCCTCGAAGCCCACCACGTCCTCGGCGCCCACGGCGCCCTCGGTGCCTTCCACGCTGGCCTCCCCGGCGACCATGGCGTCCCTCTCTGCCGGTGCGCCCTCGCCCGGTGTCTCGGGGGCGACGGGTTCATCATCATCATCACCCGTCGCCACCCCGGACCCGCTGCCCCGCCAGATGACTCGGTCTCGGGCTGGCATTCATTGACCAGGCGCGCGGTATACCAGCAATGAGTACCTTCTCACTGCTTCCACCTCCGAGCTGTCCCCTCTCCCATCATCGGCTCGCTGCGATGCAGGAAGAGTTCGACGCTCTCCAGCGGAACCGCACCTGGCATCTTGTCCCTCGGCCGCCCCGTGCCAACATCACCACTGGCAAGTGGGTCTTCCGGCATAGGACTCGTCCGGACGGCACTCTCGAGCGCTACAAGGCTCGCTGGGTGGTCCGGGGATTTCGGCAACGCGCGGGTGGATTTCACCGACACTTTTGCCCCGGTTGTCAAACCGGGCACGATCCGCATCGTGCTCCAGTTTTAGCTGTATCTCGTGCCTGGCCAATGCACCAGTAGGATGTATCCAACGCTTTTCTGCATGGCCACCTTGTCGATTAGGTGTTCCGTAAGTAGCCCACTGGATTCGTCAGCGCCGCGCATCCTGACCACGTGTGCCTGCTCTCCTGTTCTCTTTACGGGTTAAAGCAGGCGCCATGGGCATGGTACTACCGTATCGCTGTGTTCCTGCAGTCATTTGGATTCCAGTACACTCGCTCCGATGCTTCCCTCTTCGTATATCATCAGGGAGCTGCTGTTGCATATCAACTACTCTACGTCGACGACATCATCCATACAGCATCCACTGCCGAGCTCCTTCAGCGGCTTACAGCTCGTCTTCGTGATGAGTTTGCCCTCAAGGACTTGGGGCCCCTGCTCTACTGTACCTGACCCTGACGCGTCCAGACTTGCAGTATGTTGTTCAGCTGGTGTGCCTTCAGATGCAGTCCCCGTGTGACTCGCGTATCCTCCCTTACAAGCGTGGCACCACGTCTTTGGGACTCACACTGACAGCCTCCGCCTCCACCGACCTCATCGCCTACTCTGATGCAGACTGGGCAGGTTGCCCCGACACATGTCGCTCCACTTTGGGCTACTGTGTCTACCTTGGGCCCTCACTGATCTCGTGGTCGTCCAAGCGACAACCCATGGTTTCCCGCTCGAGTGCCGAGGCAGAGTATCGGGCAGTGGCTAATGTCGTTGCCGAATGCTCCTGGCTTCGTCAGCTGCTCCAGGAGTTGCTTTGTGATGTCCACAAGGCCACGCTCGTGTACTGCGACAACGTCTCCGCCGTGTACCTCTCCGCCAACCCGGTTCATCATCGCCGAACGAAGCGTATTGAGCAAGACATTCACTTTGTTCGCGAGCAGGTGGCTCTTGGGCGCTTCCGGGTTCTTCACGTCCCGACGGCGCAACAGTTCGCCGGTGTGATGACTAAGGGATTTCCTACTTCCGTCTTTGAGGAGTTCAGGTCCAGTCTCTGCGTCTCCGGCGACGCTTCGACTGCGGGGGGTATTGAGTATATAGTTTCGCATGTATATTGTATATCTTGGCCCACCTCCTAGTCTTTCTATAGTAGAGGTCGAGGCCCACGTTGTACACCATATACACATGCTTATGCACCCGATCAATACATCGAGAGTTGCATTGCCAAAAGTTATTCATCTACAATTGCGAAGAAGACAAGGTAAGGGTCGGTGCATCCTCTTGCCGCTTTGAGTAGCGTGCACATACTCCCTCCATTTCTCTTTACTCTGCATATAAGATTTGATCAAAGTCAAACTACACAAAGTTTGACCAAATTTATATAAAAAATATAAACATCCACAATACTAAAACTATATAGTATTAAAATACGCTTCATGATGCATCTGATAATATTTATTTCATATTGTGAATGTTTATATTTTTTTAATATAAAATTAGTCAAACTCTATAAAGCTTGACTTTGACCAAATCTTATATGCAGACTAAAAAACGGAGGGAGTACTAGTAGTTGTAGAGCACAGCAGTGGTGCACTAGTCGGACACTGCTGCCTAGCTCACGACTCTCTGGTTCTATGACGTTCAATTATGACCAGCTCAATCGAAGGCCAGGTGAAATGCCAAAGGTCAACGCGCTGGTACAAAAAATACCTCAGCCGTAGCAGGCAGACAAGATAAAGATGGAGTACTGGTGTGCAGCTGATAAAAGGTCAACCGATTAGCAGCCACTGGCTTGTAGTACGTACGTCCTACTGTTCACGTGCAGGCGGTCCGTAGAAGTGCACGCTTCCCTTGCTTCTTCTAGAGAGGACCCACTCGCTAGGCTAGCCAAGACCAACCAGTGCTGAGAATGACCAAGAAATTCCAGAACAAGGCAAAGATATACGAAAACACTAACGCCTACACGTGTGGACGTTAGCTAACTCGTCCACACGTCTTCATCACCGTCCAGCGCCTTTTGCACGAATCTTGGCATGAAAAGACTGTTTTTGTGTGCCATATAGGACAACTCGTGCGTGTGGCGTGTGAGGGAGTTCCCCCGCACGCCGGTTTTCTCTCCGCGGTCAACGGCTGCCAGTCGGGGCGTACGATGAAACTGCTGTCGCGCGCGCCCACCGCGCACCACCTCTGTTCCCCGTCTCCCACGACTGCCTATTCTCCCACTCTCCCACACCCAAGCTGTCATTTGCCATGTTTTTGAAGGATAGATGGCAACTGTCCTATTTGTGATTGTAAGCAGATGACAACTCTTTTTTACCCGAACGTGTTATTTATTGCCACGTTTGTTTGTAGCGCTACATGGTAACTGTCTAGTGTTAGTAGGTGGCAACTCCTAAAGATACCACTGTCACCCACATGCCCGTCTCCTCTCCCACACACCAAAAGTTATCAGTTGCCATGTGTTTTTGCAGGGGTACATGGCAACTGCGCTAGCGTGCTTGTAAGCAGATGGCAACTCTCTTTTTACACCCGAAACATGTTTTTTAGTGCTACATGGCAACTGTCCAGTGTTAATAGGTGGCAACCCCTAAAGTTTTTTAAATCATGGTAACTGTAGTAGACCAACGATACATCGCAACAGCTGCAGTTGCCCAAAAAGGCATCCGGCACTTGACCTAAAATAGCAACTGCAGTTGAGCAACCATGGCAATTATAGTTGTTCGACATGGCAACTGTAGTTCAGCAACATGGCAACTGCAGTTCAGCAACATGGCAACTGAAAAGGGTCCGGACCATGGCAATCGTGGCGGGACGCGTGGTTACTGCCACGCGGGGCGTGTGGCTCGCATGTGGGGAGGGGCGACGGCCGAGACAGGTCGTGCGGGCCGCGTGCTCGCTCGCTCGGACGTGCTCGTGCGGGGCGATCGTGTTGCACCGAACGTGCGGGCTGTGGCGGGGTGCGCCTGGACGCCGTCGTTCGGGCGGGGTTGGCTCCGTGCCACACAGGGCGTGCGGCACAACCAGCCGATACACCACACTTGTGGCAGTTATCGGCATTCAAAATATAATCAAGCCAAAGATATTTTAGTACGGTAACAACTTATCCAAAGGTAGATACTCCGCAGAAATATCAAATGATGCAAAAGTGTCTACTCTCCTAGCGTAGAACACATCAAACATTTTGCACCGGCAATGATCCAGTTTTTTGCCTCATTATTTAGATCCACCAGGATGATGATGCCCATCATTGATTTGTTGCAGAAAACATTGACATACTTTTCATTTTAAATGTTACAGGACACGAGCAAATAGTGATGGAAGTGAGCATATCTTCCAAGGATAGCCGCCGACCAGCAATGCTTGACGTTCGATAAGCTCCGGTGACATATTTGGTTGAACTTTTTGCAGCCCAATATAATCAATTACATCATTCCAAGTATGAATGGAATAGCCATAGTGGAAGAGGATATGGAGTCATGGAATCCGGAACTTTGCTTGCAAATGTGGCATTCCCACGGTTCGGCCATTCCTGTTGTAGGTTATCAACGGTCCACACCCTATTGTGCACTATTAGCCAAGCTTTAAACATGTACTGGATTGCGCCCTAAGTAACCTAAATTATACAGTTCATCCACGGTGACCTCTGAAAATTCAAGTAGTAGGCAGGGGACACTCTCCACAATTTGGCTATCCTCGGTGTTGCAGGCGATCAACGGTCCACGATCTTTCTTGTGCTATTAACCAAGGATACAACTTCTACTTCGGTGGTGCCCACATATCCAAAGTTATTACCCTCCCACACTCACACATAATTGTTAGATTGTCTAGATTTATTTCATTATCACCCACATTTTATTTTTACTAAGGTGATATTGCTTGTATCACCCCGTCATACTTGTACGACATGTTACCTACTACTTAACACTACTTCAACATAACAACTAATCGATAAAAATTTGTACTTTACACGCCCAACTGTTCCAAATCATTGAGAACGTTATCTTCCCAAGAATTGAAGCTGACAGACAGGGAAAAATAACAAATCAAGGGGGTGAACTATGATAGGCTTGTCGATCAGATCATTGTGTGTGTCACGATCCACATCTTCTTTCACTGGAGTGATGTAGTCCACATCACTCTTGATCAATTACTTGTAGGACATGAGCAAGCCCAAGAACGATACGTAGTTACCTTCTACTTAAGAGACCACTTTACCATGACAGTGACTTATTTATAAAGGCAAGCGAGCAAAATTGATCGGTATGTTCTGTAGCGCCTATCAGCTTGGTCGATTTTACAAATACGATCATACATTTTCTTTACAAAAATTTATTGCAATGTTATATTTTGTTCATCTGGTGCAAGAAGTTATAGTGTTTGTTCTCATGGTTTAAAAATATATAGAATCTTATATAGATCTCAATGTTATATTGTTGGTCCTCGGTGCAGAATGAGTAAACTAATTATCAGGACTCTGAGAGGTAGGAAACCCAATATTTCAATTTGCTACATGATGGGTGGCATCGCCGGATTTTTTATTTTTATTTTTTGCAGGAAAAAACCATGTCGTATCTTTCATGCCAAATCTTCTAGGGCACAACCGCACAAGCATGGTGATGGATGTAGATATCTTTAATATGAAATCCGCAGGGGCACATAGGTGTAGGGATAGGTATGCATGCAACCATAAATTTGCTTCAAAATTAATAAAGTTGTTTTGTCTTAAGCCCCTTGATTAGGGGGATCCATGCATGCATGCACGCATGCTTTTGACAGAGTTGCATCCGTCACGCCACTTCGGCACTTGATGCCCAGGGGGCGCTGTGCACGATTCATCTATCCACGCCATAGATTGCAATATCAGTCAAGTGACAAAACATATATTTTGGCGGCCAATTATCCCAAATCATAGAGCATGTCGTCATCCTAAGAACTGAAGCTCGCCGGCAGAGTGAAAGAAGAATTGATGAAACGAAACATACGGATGGGAATGACTCGTGAGTCACGCCACATCTTCTTTTGCTGAAGTGATGTAGCCCTGCTATACCACTCGGTCAATTACTTGTACGGCGTGAACGAGTGCAGGCACGATACGTAGTTACCTATTATCCACTTGGGGCAATTTTACCACCACAGCAAAATCAGAGATCGACGACTGTGGACAAAGATGGTTAATACGAGCAGTAAGAGCATCTACAGCTGGACACCCCAAACCCACCTCAAATGTCTGTGGGGCCTACCCAGTTACTCGCTTCGGTCCATGTATGTTCCCTATTCGCTCTGTTTTCATTTTTGGTAGTATTTGTTTCCCTATTTATTTTCGTGGTTTTTGTATTCCTTTTTTACTTTTAGAAAAGAATATGAAAACGAATGTGGCATCACCCAATGCCGTCTGTTTCCGCTCCATTCTCATCCCTACTACCGTAATGGTACGAAACTGGTTACAAAAATGTCAAGGTGATCAATCAGCGTTTTTTGTGCGAACACTATCATGGCTAAAAACGTCATCGCCCGGGTACATTGATTGCCCTGCCCATGGAGTGAATTGCAAAAAAACACCACATTTGAAGTTCAAGCATCAGTTTGACACCACATTTCTAGCGCGTCCCAAAAATCCACCCCTTTTGTTGTAAATTTTCTCAATAAAAACAAATGACCGTTTGGTCGCAACTAAACCGATTTCTGACACGGCAGGCCCAACCGTCAGCTGCCACGTCGGACTAATCGAACGGCGCACGGGTTGACGGCCGTTAGGGAACGCGCGTGGTCAAAGCGCTCGCGGCTCTGTCTGCTTGCCCCATTCTCCCCTCTTTCCCCTGTCTCTCTCTCTGTCCTGCGATGCCGGCGGCGAGTTAGCAGGAGGCGGAGGGACTGGAGGCGATGGTGATGGGTTCTCGGAGGTAGACAACTGGCTCGGCAGCAGGAGCTTGCCGACGCAGCGGGCTCCTTCACCGGAGCGATCCCCTTCGCCCCCTTCGCCGCCGGAGTGGGACATTGAGCGCCGTGCGGCGACAGCCCTAGCACGCAAGATCAGGGCTTCCGGCGTGGGAGGAGGCCATCAGTGGGCTTCAGGGTTCGGCGGCGTGTGGTAAGATTTCTTCCTCGTCCACCCCCCACCACCCCTCTCTTCCATGTTATTGTCTTCACTGGATTGTGATTTTAGGGCTACAGATAGTGCATATTTATGTTTGTTAATGGGCTGTTAGATTTTATGGTTGTTAGATTTTAGGAGATTTTAGGGCCGCTTCATTTTAGGGCTTTGTTTACTGGATTACTGAAGATTATTTTAGGGTCGTTTCATTTTAGGGCTGATATAGTTAATATCTTCTCTGTATAACATGTTATAGTAGGAATTATAACTCTGGGTTGATGGTTTTATGCATGAATGCTTTGTTTACTCCTTATTAATTGCACTTAATTGTTGTCTGTAAATTATGTGCAAGCTTTGATAGGTGCTACTATCTTGTCTGAATAACATGTTACATTATTAAAACTGAATCAATCAAGTACTACCTCTCCTCAATTTTGTGTAGTTTGGATGATGAGATATGGGAAATAAGCACTACACTACGATGCAAAACCTCAGCACCTTTGCTCTGGCAAGAAAGAACATGGCGAGTGTAATCTCCGATGGGGTCCCTCGGTAGGAGTTTAAAGTAATATTTGAGAGATGCAGACCAGGCATTCGATGTGATTGTCGTTATCAACATCTTCCATCGGGCCTAATATGCACGCAAAAGAAGAGAACGTGTTAGTACCCACATGCAGTTTTGAACACTGCTAGATGCCCATTTGATTTTTAACTGCATATTTTGACAAATCGCAGTGTCTCTTAGCTTAGCGCCGAAGTCGGGCATTAATTTGCATACCGTAATCTGAACCGTTTGCGTTGAAGAGATGCACAGATCCTGCGTTGAACAACTTGTAATGCGTTCCGGTGAGCTGCAAGACTGACCGCCGCCAAGACGCCTCCCGTTCAGTCAAGCAGCTGTCCACACGACACCTCCTATAGCCATTAAAACCAAGACACATGGCATTACGTGAATGGTTAACCAAACGCACACGGTTTGAATTATACAAACGTTTGAGATATTAAAGTGGCAGCTATTTTTTCAAAATGCCTTTGTTGGCTGTCATTATTCGAGTGCACCTTCTCTCAAAATGGACACGAAAAATACCACAGCATGTCAAGTGCCCTTCCATGATAGCATGCCAAGTTTCATGAATTTCAGACGAGTTTGAATTTACTAGAATTTAAAAACCAGGCATCTCAATGTTTTGCCGGCAATCAACGGTGCCCTTGTGTTTGAAATTCATTCTCATTTCTTGCATGGGACCTAAGCATGCACCCAAGGACACATATTTGATTTTTTTAACCAATTTATATGCACTGGAGCATGCGCATGTAGTTCAAATTTGAATTATGCACATAAATGCATTGAAAACTCAGTTAATACATAAAAATGTCCAAATGAACACCGAAAAATCACAAAAATTCACATAACACTCCTGTTGTTCTATGCTGACACGAGAAAAAAAAACTTGAAATCAATAAGAGGCAATGGATATTGTTTCGTCCGCAAAGGTGGGTCGTTTCCTACCGAAAACCATCATGCTTGTTGTGAGAAGCTCCGGTTTGTGAGAAGCATATACCCAAACCTGCCCCAAATGGGACAAAATTTGTACCACGGCATGTTGATGCCGCTCCATGATAGCATGCCAAGTTTCATGAATTTCAAACGAGTTTTGGATTTACTAGAATTTAAAAACGAGGCATCTTAATGTTTTGCTAGCAATCAACGGTGCCCTGGTGTTTGAAATTCATTCCCATTTATTGCATGGGACCTAAGCATGCACCCAAGGACACAGATTTGATTTTTCAACCAATTTATATGCACTGGAGCATGCGCATGTAGTTCAAATTTCAGTTATGCACATAAATGCATTGAAAACTCAGTTAATGCATAAAAATGTCCAAACGAACCCCGAAAAATCACAAAAATTCACACAATACTCCTGTTGTTCTATGTTGACACGAGAAAAAAACTTGAAAGCAATAAGAGGCAATGGATATCGTTTCATCCCCAAAGGTGGGACGCCTCACCGAAAACCATGATGCTTGTTGTGAGAAGCTCCGGTTTGTGAGAAGCATATACCCAAACCTGCCCCAAATGGGACAAAATTTGTACCACGGCATGTTGATACCGCTCCATGATAGCATGCCAAGTTTCATGAATTGCAGACGAGTTTAGGATTTACTAGAATTTAAAAACCAGGCATCTCAATGTTTTGCCTGCAATCAACGGTGCCATGGTGTTTGAAATTCATTCCCATTTATTGCATGGGACCTAAGCATGCACCCAAGGACAAAGATTTGATTTTTCAGCGAATTTATATGCACTGGAGCATGCGCATGTAGTTCAAATTTGAATTATGCACATAAATGCATTGAAAACTCACTTAATGCATAAAAATGTCAAAACGAACCCCAAAAAATCACAAAAATTCACACAACACTGCTGTTGTTCTATGTTGACACGAGAAAAAAAACTTCAAAGCAATAAGAGGCAATGGATATCGTTTCGTCCCCAAAGGTGGGACGTTCCCTACCGAAAACCATCATGCTTGTTGTGAGAAGCTCCGTTTTGTGAGAAGCATATACCCAAACTTGCCCCAAATGGGACAAAATTTGTACCACGACAAGTTGATGCCGCTCCATGATAGCATGCCAAGTTTCATGAATTTCAGACGATTTTTGGATTTACTAGAATTTAAAAACGAGGCATCTCAATGTTTTGCCGGCAATCAACGGTGCCATGGTGTTTGAAATTCATTCCCATTTTTTGCATGGGACCTAAGCATGCACCCAAGGACAAAGATTTGATTTTTTTAACGAATTTATATGCACTGGAGCATGTGCATGTAGTTCAAATTTGAATTATGCACATAAATGCATTGAAAACTCACTTAATGCATAAAAATGTCCAAATGAACCCTGAATAATTCCAGTTCTTTTATGATATCTGCAGATAAAAGGACTAGCAATTCACACACCGTCCATGGCCGCTGTGACCCCATTATGTAATTCAAATCAAGACCAAAAATCAAGTAGATCCCACACAGTTTATTAAAACCAACCGTGTGAGATGTAGTACAAAATATTCTTTGGACCGTGTCTGAATAAGGGACCATGTCTGATGACACTTTGCGCGCCCGTTTTTTGTCTGAAGCGATTCCAAATTTTCAGCTTCCGCGGAAATATCTACCTCCCCGCCCCTCCCCCTTACCAAAAGCCACATTTCCCCTATTTTCGCATTCCTTTCCAAGTTGAAACCTTCACTCTTTGCTTGTAGCGCCTCCGCCTCGCCGGCGACCCTCCTTCACGCTGCTCGGCCTCGCCTATCCAGGTAGGTAATCCACACCTGACCCCCATCCTCCTCCTCCTTCCTCATCCCACATGCCCCGACCGCCGGCGCGAGCGCGACACATTCCACCCAAATCACTGACCCCTCCACCAAATAAGTGCCGGCCTAAGCCATGGTGCACGCAGTATAGCCAGGACCTCAAGGAGCATTTGGCAGCGGAGAAGCAAATCGCGGCCGCACGGACGGATGTGGTCGCGATGGCTGCCATTTGTGCCGACCCCCAGATCTTGGAGGAGCACCTCGCCGTCGAGGCCACCGTTGATGCATCGCACGCCGACGCTGCGACGCGGTTGGCTGCTTTAAACGACAGTTCATGGTGTTTTCTCGAGGCCATCGTCGGTGCCTTCGACAAAGACTACGAGGTGTTTTCTCAGCGTGCACGTGCTTACCTCATCTCGAGAGCCATAAGGTTGGTGCCCGGAGCGGCTCAGTCAACTCACCACAACAACGAGGGCACCCATGATGCGGAGGCCTCGCCCCCTTCCATGCCCAAGGAGCCAATCGTCATCGATATCTCCGACAATGAGGAGTAGCTTGTATTATTAGCTCACTATAAGGACCCATGTTCAGTTTGCTAGCTACTGCCTTTCCTTAACAAATTCTAGTGAATTGTGCTATCTACTTTCACCATGCAATCTTCTACTATAGTGTATATGTTCTATATGTCGTGCAATGTGGTGTTAAATTAACTGCTTGGTTCAATTCTGCAAATGTGATGTTCAATTCTTCAGGGTGCAATATTTCCAAGTTGTTAAGAATGCTTGGTTTGGTTAACTGTCTGACCTTTTATTAGGAGTATGTTATATTGTTCAATTGGTGTTTACTTAACTGCTTGGTTCATTTGTTGTGGCCTGGTTCACTTGTTGTGGTGTTTAGTTAACTGCTTGGTTCAATTCTGCAATGCGGTTTTTCAATTTTTGTGGCTGCATTCTGTTATTGTATACCATGTGAGGAATAAATCGAATTTGGTTTGTACTAAATACATGAGAAACAAATACAATTGCTATATTTCCAAGTTGTTAAGCATGCTTGGTTTGGTTAACTGTCTGATCTTCTATTAGGAGTATGTTATATTGTGCAATGTGGTGCTCAGTTAACATTTGGTTCATTTTTTGTGGTGTTTAGTTAACTGATTGGTTCAATTCTGCAATGCGATGTTCAATTGCCGTGGCTGCATTCTCTTATTGTATACCATGTGAGGAATAAATCGAATTTGGCTGTACTAAATACATGAGAAACAAATATAATTGCTATATTTCCAAGTTGTTAAGCATGCCTAGTTTGGTTAACTGTCTGATCTTCTATTAGGAGTATGTTATATTGTGCAATGTGGTGCTCAGTTAACGTTTGGTTTATTTGTTGTGGTGTTTAGTTAACTGCTTGGTTCAATTCTGCAATGCGATGTTCAATTGTTGTGGCTGCATTCTGTTATTGTATACCATGTGAGGAATAAATCGAATTTGGCTGCACTTAATACATGAGAAACATATACAAGTGCTATAATTCCTAGTTCTTAATCATGCTTGGTTTGTCTAAATGGGTTTTCCATGTGGCTTGAATTAATCTGATGAATCTGCAATGTGCTTATTTATCATCAACATATTTTACTGATAGCATGCGAACCCTTACTTAACCTGATGACTAACTACCGTATATGTGTTGCAGGGAAACAATGGGAAGCACTGAGGTTTACAAGATGGTACTAACTATTATACCTTGCCTTTTTGTATTCCTTTGCCCCATTTCTACTATAGAGAAGATATTTATGCACATCCTTGTTTTCAGGCTTCACTGATGATTACCTCTCAAACCACCTCTGTGGTCAGGAGGCGAGAAAAGTTTTCATACAACGCCCACGGTTCAACATTGAAGTGTTCCTGAAGAGGTCGAAGGATGGACGGTCAATCATCCACAGGCACTGGCCTAAAGTTGCAAAGACCTTCAACATGAATGAAGGCTCAATATTCGCCTTCCGCTTCAGCAGTTTTCCAGATGAGATGCATCTCTCTATGTACCGTCTATGATGCTAATTTCGAAAGGTTCTAGATGTTGCATGTCAAACTTGCTGCTGGTGCAGTTGTGTAATGGGGTAGCTGAGTCTTTGAAGCTATATCATGTTGTACTCTGATGTATTTCAATTATGAAATCCTGCTTCCTTAATATGGAAATGGAATATATTATGTGCTTAATATGAATGTCAATTAGATTAGTAAGTGGATTATTAATAATAGGGCAATTAGCCTGCTAATTGGCCAATTAGCTTGCTAATTGGGTTTTCGTATTGCAAAGGTTAATGGCAAACCACCATGGGCGATGACCTCAAGCAACGCAAACAGTTTCTAGGAATAAACCGTGTTGGGTCAATGAACAATCACACACGACATTCTCTTCAAAACTGTTTGCGTTACGCCACCTTGCGCAAATGTTTTCCTTGTAGTGACTGTGTGGGATGTATATACGAACGGAAACCTTTAGTGGTGACTGACTGTGTGGGATGTACTTACGACCGGAAATGATTTCGCATGTATAATTGTATTTTTTAGCACTACTGTACGTATTTCTGTATTTGAGTGCTCGTCGGTCGCACACGACCTCATTTTGCCGAGCGTGTGTGTCAGGAGGGCATATCCCCAACGGTTTCTGGGTCGTGTGGGAAGGACCCCCCTATCGCCCACACTCACTTGGCGACGGTTCCGAATGCCACCGCGGAAAGGGGTTAAAAATTGTTTGTTTAGGACCGACGCGCACCAGTGAAGGTACCATTTTCAAGGGAAAGACAACTTGGAAAGGACCATTTCTCTGTCAGAAATTACTTATATTAACATGTTAGCACTACTAGAGACGGAAGAGAGATATACTGAAGCTGACTACATGTTCTATATGAAAGAAGAGGGGAAGGGGGCAGCAGGGATGCAGGTTTTTGACAGTGAAGAGAGTGTGGAAGAGATGCTAGACCATTATGCTGAGCAGAAGGTGCTCAACATAACTGTAATTAAGGCCAATGAGCCTAATCCAGGAGAGTTTATCAGGGCAAATATTGTGGAGGAACAAGTACCTATAAATAATGTGGTTATTCCAACATTATTTCTATAGATGAGGCAGGAGTATTGTTCCCTATTTCTGTTGAAGACCCAGTTGAGGAGCTGTATGTTGTGCCTATTACTGTTGTCGAGCCAATTAAGAGCTTTCTACTGGGCAACAGATACTTGCTGCCACTGGTAGGGATGGGAATAACAACATATTCCCTATTGCAATTGGTATTGTTGATAAGGAGGACAAGGATAGTTGGACTTGGTTTCTTAGCCAATTAAGAGCTTGCACTGGAGAGGGGAACAAGTGGGGCACATACACAATCATCTCTGATAGACAGAAGGTATATTTTTCATTTCACAATTGAATGACCAAGTTGTAGAAATAATAATTTGTATTAATTTGTATTATGCATGAGCAAGTTATATGAATAATAATCTCTATTATGACTTAAATAGGGGCTGTTGAATGCAATTCAAGCTGTGTTCCCACACTCACCTCAAAGATATTGTCTTAGACATATCAATGCAAATTTCCAGTCAGCAGGCTTCAGGAGTGAGGAGTTGAATAAGCATATGGACAATGTTGTATATTCATACACCAAGAATGGTTTTGAGGTTGCAATGAATGAACTGAAAAAGGAGGATGAAGATGCTTGGAAGTGGCTTTGTAATATCCCTAAAGAGACTTGGGCAAGGCATGCTATGGATCACACATGCAAGACAGACCTAGTAGTCAACAATCTTAGTGAAGTCTTTAACAAGATGATACTAGATGTGAGGAACAAGCCAATAAGGAGCTGTGTGATACGTCTCCAACGTATCTATAATTTTTTATTATTCCATGCTATTATATATTCTATTTTGGATGTTTAATGGGCTTTCTTATACACTTCTATATAATTTTTGGGACTAACCTATTAACCGGAGGCCCAGCCCAAATTGCTGTTTTTTTGCCTATTTCAGTGTTTCGCAGAAAAAGAATATCAAATGGAACGGAATGAAACCTTCGGAACGTGATTTTCGAAACAAACATGATCCAGAGGACTTGGAGTGGACGTCAAGCAACCAACGAAGAAGCCACGAGGTAGGGGGCGCGCCCTCCACCCTCATGGGCCCCTCGTGGCTCCACCGACCTACTTCTTCCTCCTATATATACCCACGCACTTCAAACCATCAATGAGGAGCCAAAACCCTATTTCCACCGGCCGCAACCTTCGTCAGACCGTGAGATCCCATCTTGGGGCCTTTTCCGTGCCGGAGGGGGCATTGATCACGTAGGGCTTCTACATCAACACCATAGCCTCTCCGATGATGTGTGAGTAGTTTACCTTAGACCTTCGGGTCCATAGTTATTAGCTAGATGGATTCTTCTCTCTCTTTGGATCTCAATACAAAGTTCTCCTCGATTCTCTTGGAGATCTATTCGATGTAATCTTCCTTTGCGGTGTGTTTGTCGAGATCCTATGAATTGTGGGTTTATGACCAAGATTATCTATGAACAATATTTGAATCTCCTCTGAATTCTTTTATGTATGATTGGTTATCTTTTCAAGTCTCTTTGAATTATTAGTTTGGTTTGGCCTACTAGATTGATCTTTCTTGCAATGGGAGAAGTGCTTAGCTTTGGGTTCAATCGTGCGGTGCTCGATCCCAGTGACAGTAGGGGAAATGACATGTATCGTATTATTGCCATCGAGGATAAAAAGATGGGGTTTATATCATATTGCATGAGTTTATCCCTCTACATCATGTCATCTTGCTTAAAGCGTTACTCTGTTCTTATGAACTTAATACTCTAGATGCATGCTGGATAGCGGTCGATGTGTGGAGTAATACTAGTAGATGCAGGCAGGGGTCGGTCTACATGTCACGGGCGTGATGCCTATATACATGATCATACCTAGATATTCTCATAACTATGCTCAATTCTATCAATTGCTCGACAGTAATTTGTTTACCCACCGTAATACTTATGCTATCTTGAGAGAAGCCACTAGTGAAACCTATGGCCACCGGGTCTATTCTCTATCATATTAATCTACCGTTATTCCTATTACCGTTTATTTCACTTTCTTTACTTTTAGTCTTTATCATAAAAATCCCAAAAAATATTATCTTATCATCGCTATCAGATCTCACTCTTGCAAGTGGCCGTGAAGGGATTGACAACCCCTTTATCGCGTTGGTTGCTACGTTATTATTTGTTTGTGTAGGTACGAGGGACTTGAGCGTGGTCTCCTACTGGATTGATACCTTGGTTCTCAAAAACTAAGGGAAATACTTACACTACTTTGCTTCATCACCCTTTCCTCTTCAAGGGAAAACCAACGCAGTGCTCAAGAGGTAGCAAGAAAGATTTCTGGTGCCGTTGCCGGGGAGTCTACGCACAAGTCAAGGCATACCAAGTACCCATCACAAACTCTTATCCCTCGCATTACATTATTCGCCATTTGCCTCTCGTTTTCCTCTCCCCCACTTTACCCTTGCCGTTTTATTCGCCCTCTTTGTCCTTCGCCTTTTCCTTGCTTGTTCCTTGAGATATTTGTTGTCATTATGTCTGAAACTGGGGAAGTTATCGCTGATAATAACATGGGAAACTTTGATGCCTTTGATGATCCTCCTGAGGAACCTACTATCTTGCATACTAAAAGGTTTCGAGTTGGTAGTGGTAATATTACTGGGAAAGGAGTTATTCAAGATTTCTTTACTTGTGTCGGTGCTTTGCCCATTATGGGTGGCTCTATTATTCATAGAACTAGTAGCCTTGCAGATGCAATATCTTTGCTCGTAGTTGAACTTGAAAGACAATTTCTTCATATGCATCCTTGCATACAAAGAATTTTCCTAGAATTTTCTAATATTGAACACTCTTGTGTTAAGCGTGCCGCTACTATCTTTTTGGCTCATGAGTTCAGATTTATAATGAAAGAGGCTAAAGAAATTTTTGTGCATTATAGGGTTGATGCTGGTCATCCTCCCATAGAAGCTATTCTTTTTAACCAAGAAGACATAATGCGTTTACAATCTTTAGATCATGTTGCTTATAATGAAAACCTTAGAAAAAAGGTTCCTACCGATGTTCTAGTTGATAAAATTTCTGAACTTAATGATGACTTTGCTATTCAAAATAATGAGTTAGGTTTTTCTCTTGAGCAAAGACTCGTGACCTTTTGTCAAAAGAAAGCTTGTAATGATGAATTGGTTGTGCAATATAAGGGGCCAAAGGAGGAACCCATACCTCCCGAGCTTGATCTTGGGGACTTTTATCCCATTAAATTTAGCCCTTTTGATTATTTTTGCTTCCCACAAAGAAAACTTGCTGCTGAACATAGAGAGTATGAGAGAAGTTTTCATGACTTGCCTTACCATTATTATGGCAATACCTAGATCTATCCTTGCTTTTATGCCTAGATAGGGGCGTTAAACGATAGCGCTTGTTGCGAGGCAACCCAATTTTTATTTTTATTTTCTTGCTTTTTATTTCTGTTTAGTAATCAATAATCCATCTAGCTTCTGGTTAGATGTGTTTTTATGTTTTAATTAGTGTTTGTGCCAAGTGAAACCTATAGGATCTTCTTGGATGATAGTTATTTGATCTTGCTGAAAATTCCAGAAACTTCATGTTCACGAAAACAATTGTTAAAAATCACCAGGACAAGATAAAATACTGATTCCAATTGCAGTAGATCAATAAACAAATTATCTAGGTCTTCCTATTTAGGTAGAATGTTTGGAGTTCCAGAAGTTTGTGTTAGTTACAGATTACTACAGACTGTTCCGTTTTTGACAGATTCTTTTTTTCGCGTGTCGTTTGCTTATTTTGATGAATCTATGGCTAGTAAAAGAGTTTATAAACATAGAGAAGTTGGAATATAGTAGGTTTAACACCAATATAAATAAAGAATGAGTTAATTACAGTACCTTGAAGTGGTGTTTTGCTTTCTTTCGCTAACGGAGCTCACGAGATTTTCTGTTAAGTTTTGTGTTGTGAAGTTTTCAAGTTAAGGGTAAATATTTGATGGATTATGGAACAAGGATTGGCAAGAGCCTAAGCTTGGGGATGCCCAAGGCACCCCTAGGTAAAATTCAAGGACAACCAAAATCCTAAGCTTGGGGATGCCCCGGAAGGCATCCCCTCTTTCTTCTTCGTCTATCGGTAACTTTACTTGGAGCTATATTTTTATTCACCACATGATATGTGTTTTGCTTGGAGCGTCTTGTATGATTTGAGTCTTTTCTTTTAGTTACCACAATCATCCTTGCTGTAGACACCTTTTGAGAGAGACACACATGATTCGGAATTTGTTAGAATACTCTATGTTCTTCACTAATATCTTTTGAGCTATATAGTTTTTGCTCTAGTGCTTCACTAATATCTTTTGAGCTATATAGTTTTTGCTCTAGTGCTCCACTTGTATCTTTTAGAGCACGGTGGTGGTTATATTTTATAGAAATTGTTGATATCTCATGCTTCACTTATATTATTTTGAGAGTCTTAAACAACATGGTAATTTGCTTAAATTATAAAATTAATCCTAATATGATGGGCATCCAAGATGAGCATAATAAAAACTTCCATATTGAGTGCATTGAATACTAGGAGAAGTTTGATACTTGATGATTGTTTTGAGATATGGAGATAGTGATATTAAAGTCGTGCTAGTTGAGTAGTTGTGAATTTTATAAATACTTGTGTTGAAGTTTGCAAGTCCCGTAGCATGCACGTATGGTAAACGTTGTGTGAAAAATTTGAAACATGAGGTTTTCTTTGATTGTCATCCTTATGAGTGGCGGTCGGGGACGAGCGATGGTCTTTTCCTACCAATCTATCCCCCTAGGAGCATGCGTGTAGTGCTTGGGTTTTTATGACTTGTAGATTTTTGCAATTAGTATGTGAGTTCTTCATGACTAATGTTGAGTCCATGGATTATACGCACTCTCAACCTTCCATCATTGCTAGCCTCTTCGGTACCGTGCATTTCCCTTTCTCACCTTGAGAGTTGGTGCAAACTTCGCCGGTGCATCCAAACCCCGTGATATGATACGTTCTATCACACATAAACCTCCTTATATCTTCCTCAAAACAGCCACCATACCTACCTATCATGGCATTTCCATAGCCATTCCGAGATATATTGCCATGCAACTTTCCAGCGTTCCGTTTATTATGACACGCTTCATCATTGTCATATTGCTTTGCATGATCACATAGTTGACATCGTATTTGTGGCAAAGCCACCATGCATAATTTTTCGTACATGTCACTCTTGATTCGTTGCATATCTCGTTACACCGCCGGAGGCATTCATATAGAGACATATTTTGTTCTAGTACCGAGTTGTAATCATTGAGTTGTAAATGAAGAAGTGTGATGATCATCATCCATAGAGCATTGTCCCCAAAAAAAGAAAAAGGCCAAATAAAAAAAGGAAGGCAAAAAAAGAAAATAGAAAGAAAATAAAAAGGGGCAATGCTACTCTCCTTTTTCCACACTTGCGCTTCAAAGTAGCACCGTGATCTTTATGATAGAGAGTCTCTTGTTTTGTCACTTTCATATACTAGTGGGAATTTTTCATTATAGAATTTGGCTTGTATATTCCAACGATGGGCTTCCTCAAATGCCCTAGGTCTTTGTGAGCAAGCAAGTTGGATGCACACCCACTTAGTTTCTTTTGTTGATCTTTCATACATTTATAGCTCTAGTGCATCCGTTGCATGGAAATCCCTACTCCTTGCATTGACATCAATTGATGGGCATCTCCCTAGCCCATTGATTAGCCACGTCAATGTGAGACTTTCTCTTTTTTTGTCTTCTCCACACAACCCCCATCATTATATTCTATTCCACCCATAGTGCTATATCCATGGCTCACGCTCATGTATTGCGTGAAAGTTGAAAAAGTTTGATATTACTAAATAATGAAACAATTGCTTGGCTTGTCATCGGGGTTGTGCAATATGAGAGCATTCTTGTGTGACAAACATGAAGCATGGCCAAACTATATGATTTTGTAGGGATGAGCTTTCTTTGGCTATGTTATTTTGAGGAGACATAATCAATAAATCATGTGTGCACATGCGGCCACGCGAGGTTGTTATCGGCACCCCTCGTCCCCACGCGATTCGTGCTAACTCCAATACAACATTGGCGTATAAACTCCACTGGGCAGCGTACATCATCTTGTATAGTGCTCATATTTCTCTCTGCGCGTCAGTAAAGGCCCACATGCCATCTGGTAATGACAACGGCTTGCCGCAACAGGCGGCAGCGACCAGCGCGGAGGCATTTACTGCGCGGTAGTGACAACGGCTAGATGCGTGTTGGTCACCGTTCAGTCACAATGGCTAGCCGGGCGACGCTCCTCTCTGTCTTTTTAAACGCCATGCTTGCTTGCTTCGGATGGCCATTCCAAGATGCTCCCCTTCTCCATTCCTCTCAGCTTAGCTGGGCTTGCAAAGCATGTGTTCGTCCATGTCCCGTAGTAGTGCAACACCACCTCCATCTCATCACACGAGCAATCAGATGACTCCACTCCCGCTCATCCGTTGCCCCGAATGCAACACCACCTCCATCTTCCTCCTCAAGTTCTGAAGTATCATCCCGTCTACGTACGTAGTGTCATACTCATACATGTCTTCATCTTGCTGTGCTCAGTGCAGTTTAATGTACCCACCGCACGGCCATGGCCATAACCAGGGCACTGTCGTAGTCATATATGTACAGTATCCCCTCTGCGTAGGGACTGTCGTTTCTTTTTCCTGCCGTAGTCATATATATATGTTCTAGTATCGCTAGCCGGTCTGCATGTATCAGTTAGTACGTCCAGCTTGCCCATACGGGGGCGGGAGCTGCTATCACTACAAAAAAATACACTTCCGTGATGAAACGTGTTTGTCACAGTAGGTCGCGTTTTTTGTCATGCATGTACATCCATGACAAATTTATGACAGAATCAAGATAGTCATACATGTCTTTGTCAGAGAAGTGTTCCATGACATTACAAAAATTATCATCACGGAAGTGTCCACTTCCATGACGATAAATCGTAGCGTCACGAAGTGCTTTCATCAAGGGTGACCGACACGTGGCATCCACCATAACGGAACGTCGTTAAGCTATCGGGTCGGGTTTTGGATCCGATAACCCATTAACAGCCCCGACCAATGGGAAATTTCCACGTGTAAAATTCTTATTGGCGGGACAAAACACGTGTCAGCTCGTCAGTGGGTCAGATAGGCGCCTATGATATGTCCACACGTGCCACGGCCCACCACTGGCCCATTTAGCTTACAAAGCCGGCCCATTTGACTTGGTCAAAAGTTAACGGGCTGGCCCATGAAAAGCCTGTTAACGTTCTCTTTGAAAATAGCCCATTTTACGGCCCGTTAACTCACGGCCCGTTAGGCCCTAAAGGAAATCGGCCCAACAACGTCATGTGGGTCATCGAATATAACACCAGCCCATTTCACTTTCGGCCCATGTATGGCCCATGACGTCTTTCGGCCCATATGAGGCCTTCGTATCTTTCGGCCCTTTACAGGCCCACGGTGACTCTAGCCCATAATGAACAGTAATTTTCTTTGTACCCGTTAACGGCCCGTGATTTACATGGGCCGTTTCCAGA
Organism: Aegilops bicornis; assembly: GCA_021605145.1. Lineage (NCBI taxonomy): Eukaryota > Viridiplantae > Streptophyta > Magnoliopsida > Poales > Poaceae > Aegilops > Aegilops bicornis. The sequence goes on from CM038672.1 coordinate 673,035,565, forward strand.
CCGTGTTAGCTTTCGGCCTATTGATGGCCCATACGTTCTTGGGCTCCTTTTCGGCCCTCGATTACTTCCGGCCCGTTACTGGCCTGTTCCCCTAATGGGCCAAATTCGGCCCATGGCAAGAGTCGGCCCGTTACTGGCATGTTCCCCAAATGGGCCAAATTCGGCCCATGGCAAGAGTCGGCCCGTTACTGGCCTGTTACCCTAATGGGCCAAATTTGGCCCATGGCAATAGTCGGCCCATTTCTGTCCTATTAACCCGTTACGCCATTTCCAGCCCGTCCTATATTCTGGCCAATTAACGACCTGTTATGCCTGTGACAGAATTAAGCCTTTGCAGTCCTACGGCGTGTTAACGGCCCGTTACCGTGCTGGGCCGATACCAATTACGCTTGATTACGGCCCATGTAGACCCATTTATCCGACGGCCCGAGGCCCACCGATTACAGGCCCATTTATCGACGGCCTGAGGGCCACCGATTATAGGGCCAATTATCGACGGCCCGTAGGAGACCCATGGATCCTACGGCCCGTATATGGCCCATGGTAGTTGCGGCCACTAGCAAACCAGGGAAAAAGAAGACTAGGAAATAAATAAGGTCGAAACTAACGCTAGGCTATTAAGGCGATTGCACAGATTACATCCACTCGGCATCGAAGATCGCCACGGTGCAAATATAGGGAACACCCTACACTATACAAAAATGGCTTGCTGTTTTCTTCAACCGGTGGCTGCACGTTAAGAATAAATTTTGTATCGCACCAAAACAAATTACAACTATATAACAAAAGGAAGGTTGGCATAAAACTTAACAGTCTAGCAGATAAATGCACCACCAGGAGTTCAGACGCTCAGTTCATTTGACCTGACTGTTACTTTTTCATGTTGTATTGTCCGATGGAGCACCATAACCGTCGCCTTCATTTCCCCTAGGCTCCTGAACAACATAGCAAATGTCTGATAGTCTGGTTTCAAAACCATGCATATCTTGATGACATTGAGCAATGTTTCTCCTTGTTTCACAAAGGGCCTCTGTTAGAGAATGGACTTGTGTCTGGAGCGCAGATACAACATTGCTTTGAGCTTGCATATCTTGATCATGAGGCAGTTTGGATGATATTGCCTCAGTATTACGCAGGAACGTGCTTTTGGCAGTGTTAGTGGACAGGTACTGACCCACAGCAGCAAGAGCTGACATTGCGGTTATAGTTGCCTCGCCACCTTCAGAAGGTGGCGATTCCACCATTTTTTCCATAGCTCGCTGAAAAGTTGAGGTTTTACATTAGTAGTACCAGAACAGAAGATATTAACGAGGCAGCAAAACCAAACAAATTGCTTTGGTCTATATACAGAACTTATTCTGGTGAACCCATGTAAAATATTAGTTGTATTTTATTGCAAAGTACATAATAAAACCAGGTTCCAAACATATAACCATGTACCATCGCTAATGTATTGTCTATTTCTTCACATTGTATTGAGGGCTAAGGATAAAGAGACGAAGTTTATAATATGGTAAGCATAGTATGACATCATTCATATCACAAAACAACTGAAAACAGACAAACAGGCAATAGTAACGTTGTGTGGGCAAGTCCAAAGACGGAACTAGATTACGGGTCAAGATCAAAGGAACATCACTCCTCTCTTTTAGACCTTGTAAGGTGCAATGATACGCTAAGACAATTGTGTATAAAATTTAAAAGAGTAATAGACATTGGCTGCAAACCATGCAGTTCAAGGCACAAGTCAGAGTAAGTAGTAGTTAAAAGGCATGAGGATTAAGGACTTACAACAGTGGCTTTGACTGGTGTAGTCATGCCCTTCTTCTTGCTGGTGTGACAGTCCTTGAAGATTTCCACATCATTTGGTTCAGGTACTTTTTGGTCCTTGTGGGCTTTCCTCTGCATTTCGAACAAGTCAATATAGATCTGATAATATGGTACAACGAAAAGAGTGAAACAATGACTAATTATAAGAGCCTCGCGATTGTGCAATATAGCTATGAGATCCTGTCAAATGCATTGGAATTTCACTTTAAATACGGTTGGCCTTGTTCTTTGAACAGTTCACCTACAAGAAGATAGATTTGTGTGACACATGCGTAAATAGGACTTCAACATGTGATCCGATCACATATATATAATGTACCGATACCTCGTGATCGGATCAGGTGTTTAACAAGGCCCCTCCGGTCTTCATCCGATATATTTTCCACTTTGGAGATGTTTGGGAAAGTTCACTGTTAGCCTTGCCTTCAAAGTGAGTTTCCTCAAGTTATACCGATAATGTCGCAGAGCAGACTTGAAAACATGGGTGCAAGCTTGTCTAGTTGCATCATCTTGGCTATCCAACTTGAACCTCATCTATTGAAAATTATGGGAGTCTCATTATCAGCAACCTAGAAAGTATGGGACAGAGCAAGACGATATTACTAGTTTCCATATATAACCATACTTACAGATAAATGGTCAAGGAAGGTGTTGAACTGGGCTCCGTCTTTGTCATTCCTGTACTGGATCCATGTTGGGAGGATACGTACATGACACCTAACGGCAACCGCTGCCTCTGACACTAACTTGACTGACTTTGTAGCATCATGTGGCCTTTTTAAACCTGCCTCAAAACGGTTCTCCATTCTTCCTCCTCTAGATTTAGTTAACCTATCAAGCATTATCCCTGATATTTGTTTCCTCTTGCGCCTAGGTTCTAGTCCAACTATGAACATAGGAAGTGTTAGTGTACATCAAACTGTGAGACTACATATAAAGAAGCATGGAACTCTAGCTTGACTCCAGCAACTACCTTCTTGCTGTTGAAGCTCACAAGGTTCATCTGATATTGCCAACTCGTCTTGTGTCAAGAGTGCTTGGGAAGTAGTGTCAGGTGGCAAGGGAGCTTGGGAACGTCTTTGCTAGTTTCGATTGGCCTTGCAGTATGTCGTCTGGTTGGTAATCTTGTGATGCGTGTTGCAAGAACTAGGGTTGTCTCTGCTTGTTTGGTAGCAGCTATTTGTTTCTGTTTGGCTTTTTTTCAGCTCGTGTAGCATGGGATGTCGTGTTTGTAGAATTTTCCGCTGGACTTTGACCTTCTATTGCACCATCGGTGCAGTAGAATCTGCAGGATTCATCCGCTTCTCATTCCCTGCCATTCTGTGTTTCTTCCTCTTTCTCTGTGCCATGTTAAGTCAAGCCGACAAGAAAAATGAATAACAATTTAGTTCTTCAGAACAAATTGATGCGTGATGCAGACGAACTGGACTTTGATGTTAGACAACCACATGATAGGTCGATGTAATATGTATGAAAAACAGGACGGAAGAGATAACCAGAACTTTGATGTGTAAACTAAGAAGAAGACATTTCACCAAATTAGAAGCAATGTAATGGAAGGTAGACACCATATGAAAGATGCTACAAATATCGCTCTGCCAAGTTAAAACTGTCTCATCATAAATGGTGTTTAAACAAATGTGAAGCAGTACAAGAAATAAATCATATGCAAGATGCAAACAACATCACACTACCATGTTAGAGGTCTCTCGTCATTAGTGCCATTGCATATTCACAGCATTGCATATTCACAGCTTATTATATGTAAACTAAGGAGAAGGCATTTCAACAAATTAGAAGCAATGAAAGCTAGACACCATATGAAGGATGCAACGAATATCACTCTCCCAAGTTAAAACTGTCTCGTCATAAGTGTCATTTCAACAAATTAGTAGTACAAGCTAGAAAAGAATGTGAGATGTAACCTATATCACACTCTGAAGTCAAACGTGTCTTATGATAAGTGATTGTTGCAGGTTACACAACAGTAGTAATTTGATGTAAGAACATGGTGTGATAGATAGATATTGTATGTTCTAGAAACAGGAACACGTGTCTTATTCAAGTATAATGTGTAAAATAAGCAGATGGAATTCAACAAAATAAGAAGCAATACAAGATAGACATCACACATAACATGCAACCACATATAACAGTGTCAAGTTAGAGGGAGCACCAGTGATGCTGCACTAGGGGAGACATGCTCATCATAAACACAACTTTGTTGAGTGTCTATGCATGTGTTGTATTGGAAATCATCTTGGGGTGTGAAGGAGTAGAAACTGTAGAGGCCCTCCGTTCGGAAGGAGCACCTTTATCCGCTGCCTTGCTAACTTCCTTCCGCTTTATTGATTTTGAATTGTCAAGTAAAACCGACAAGAAAAAGCAATAAAATTCTCTCTCCAGAACTCATTCATGCATGATACTGGCAATCACTACTTTGATGTAAGGCAAACACATGATACCAGGATGAAATATGTACGAAAAACAGGACGGCATGGCATGTTCACAACTGTTTGTGTAAACTAAGCAGAAACCATTCCAGCAAATAAGAAGCAATGCAAGCTAGACACCACATGAAAGATGCAACCAATATGCCTCTGCCAAGTTAAAAGCGTCCCATCATGAATGGAATTTCAACAAATTAGAAGCAGCGCATGCTATAAATCATATGAAAGATGCAACTAATATCGCACTGCATATAATAAAGGTGTCTCGTCATATTGATTGATGCGGGATACAAAAAAACAATAGTTTTATGTAAGGACATTCTTAATAGACAGATGTACTATGTACTAAATACAGGAAGGCATGTCACATTAAAAGGTATCATGTACAATAAGCTAAGCAGACTAGCACATGCAGTTTAACCAGATTGGAAGAATTACAATCTAGACACCATATGAACATGCAACCACATATCACGCTGCCAAGTTAGAGCAAGCACTGCGATGCTAGTGTAGGGAAATAATGTAATCAACTACTGAGCTACGTTCACTATCTTCATCTAGCATTTACATTTCTTGAGAATCATGTCGGAGGCCGACGCTGCATTCTTTAAATGAGTAGTCCCCTTGCACCTGCCTCGTCATAAGTGATTGATGAGGGATACACAAGAACATTAGTTTGATGTAAGAACATGGTTAATACACAGATGTACTAGTATGTACCAAAAATAGAAAGGCATGTCATATTCAAAGGTAGAATGTGTAAGCTAAGCAGATGCAATTTAACCAAATTGGAAGCAATACAAGCTAGACATCCGGCTAGAGTGGTGAGCATGATCATCTAGGACCTGAGAGCCTGGTGGGAGGTGGGCTGCTTCGCCACCATCGCAGCTTTTTAGTTGGCTTCCAGGTGATGCCTATCTTTGCTGGGCTTGTCACTGGCTCGGCCAGTGCCCTGACTAGCTATTTGTCTTCTGGTGCTCCCAGGATGGTGGTTCATGTAAAAAATATCTTTCCTTATCTTGATAAAGACTGACTTCGGCCTTTCGAATACAAGCTAGACACCATATGCAACATGAAACCACATATGACACCGTGAAGTTAAAGCAAGAAACTGGGATGGTGGTTCACGGCGAGCGAGATCATCAACTCCAGAGCTACGTTCCCCGTCTCCATCTGCTGACACTACACCCTTTAAAGTCTTGAAAGCGATATGCAGCCTAGCTGCGTACTCACGCTGAGCGACTTCTCTCTTCTCTTTCCTGCTTCTGTGAAGGCAGGGTCTGAAATACCCTTGCATAAAAACACAATAGTGAGAGTATGGGTGAAGTGTGTGCAGAAGTAGTGCACTGTAAAAGTATCAATAGCAGGTGGCTGAAAAATAAATGACAAGAGACATATGATAGCTTTACAATATTGCATGGCAAACAAAATTAGATTCTACTCCGTATGATTTTGTAATATATGAGCACAGGAAATGCAGGCACTCCTCCAGCACACCACCACATGTGGTCCTATCAAGATAACAGTCGGCTAAAAGTAAATAGGTCAGTCGATTTTTTTATGAACCGTACAATCTATAAGGAACGGGCAGATGGCCTTAGTCTACCTCCCTCCAGTCACTGTTGATGATATTTCTCGAACCGCCAGCTGATGACCCACAAGTATAGGGGATCTATCATAGTCCTTTCGATAAGTAAGAGTGTCGAACCCAACGAGGAGCAGAAGGAAATGATAAGCAGTTTTCAGCAAGGTATTCTCTGCAAGTACTGAAATAAGTGGTAACAGATAGTTTTGTGATAAGGAAAATTGCAACGAGCAAGAAGTAACAAGAGCAAATAAAGTGCAGCAAGGTGGCCCAATCCTTTTTGTAGCAAAGGACAAGCCTGGACAAACTCTTATAATAGGAAAAGCGCTCCCGAGGACACATGGGATTATCGTCAAGCTAGTTTTCATCATGTTCATATGATTCACGTTCGGTACTTTGATAATTTTATATGTGGGTGGACCGGTGCTTGGGTGCTGTTCTTACTTGAACAAGCATTCCACTTATGATTAACCTCTATTGCAAGCATCCGCAACTACAACAAAAGTATTAAGGTAAACCTAACCATAGCATGAAACATATGGATCCAAAACAGCCCTCATTTAAGCAACGCATAAACTAGGGTTTAAGCTTACATCACTCTAGCAAACCATCATCTACTTATTACTTCCCAATTCCTTCCTCTAGGCCCAAATAATGGTGAAGTGTTATGTAGTCGACGTTCACATAACACCACTAGAGGCTAGACAACATACATCTCATCAAAATATCGAACGAATACCAAATTCACATGACTATTAATAGCAAGACTTCTCCCGTGTCCTCAGGAACAAACGTAACTACTCACAAAGCATATTCATGTTCATAATCAGAGGGGTAATAATATGCATAAAGGATCTGAACATACGATCTTCCACCAAATAAACCAACTAGCATCAACTACAAGGAGTAATCAACACTACTAGCAACCTACTAGCACCAACCCCGGGCTTGGAGACAAGAATTGGATACAAGAGATGAACTAGGGTTTTGAGATGAGATGGTGCTGATGAAGATGTTGATGGAGATTGCCCTCTCCCGATGAGAGGAGCGTTGGTGATGACGATGGTGATGATTTCCCCCTCCCGGAGGGAAGTGTCCCCGGCAGAACAGTTCCGCCGGAGCCCTAGATTGGTTCCGCCAAGGTTCCGCCTCGTGGCGGCAGAGTCTCGTCCCGAAAGGTTGCCTCTGATTTTTTCTCATCGAAAGACTTCATATAGGAGAAGATAGGCATCGGAGAGCCACCAGGGGGCCCACGAGGTAGCGGGGCGCGCCTGGGGCGCCCCACCCTCGTGAGTGTGGTGTGGGCCCCTGGCCTTCATCTTTGGCGCATTTATTTTTCTTTATTTATTTTAAGACATTCCGTGGAGTTTTATGAATTTTGGAGTTGCATAGAATAGGTCTCCAATATTTGCTCCTTTTCGACCCAGAATTCCGGTATCGGCATTCTCCCTCTTCATGTAAACCTTGTAAAATAAGAGAGAATAGCCATAAGTATTGTGACATAACGTGAAATAACAGCCCACAATGCGATAAATATCGATATAAAATCATGATGCAAAATGGACGTATCAACTCCCCCAAGCTTAGACCTCGCTTGTCCTCAAGCGAAAAGCCGATAACAATAAATATTTCCTCATGTTTAGAGGTAGAGGCGTCGATAAAAATAAAATAGGGACATGAAGGCGTCATGATTATTCTCATAACAGCAACATATATAGATTTGTCATATGATTACTTATGTTCAAGTGATGAACTTTTCACAATGCAAAAGTATGAATCAGAAACTTTATTGGGTACCAGCAAGGTATAACCTCAGTCATTGAAGCAATTGCAATTTATCATAACATCGGAAAGAGTCTATGTCGAGCTTAAAAGCAAGTCCACATACTCAACTATCACTTAGTCCTTCATAATTGCTAGCACTCACGCAATACTTGTGGTTACGGAGTTTTAATCGGACACAGAGAAAGATAGGGGCTTATAGTTTTGCACCACAACCTTTTACCTCAAGGGTAATGTCAACAATAACAATTCATGCTCCCCTACATCCGATTAGATATATATATCATGTTCTTTCCAACATGCTGGGCTTGCCAAAGGATAAAATTAAAAAGGAAAGGTGAACATCACCGTGACTCTTGCATAAGGTAGAAGATAATAATAAAAGATAGGCCCTTCGCAGAGGGAAGCAGAGGTTGCCATGCGCTTTTATAGTTGGATGCACAAAATCTTAATGCAAAAGAACGTCACTTTATATTGCCCCTTGTATGTGGAACTTTATTATGCAGTCCGTCGCTTTTATTACTTCCACAACAAGTTTGTACAAAGCTTATTTCCCTGCACTAATAAGTCATGCATATTTAGAGAGCAATTTTTATTGCTTGCACCGATGACAACTTACTTGAAGGATCTTACTCAATCCGTAGGTAGATATGGTGGACTCTCATGGCTAAACTGGTTTAAGGTATTTGGAAGCACAAGTAGTATCTCTACTTGGTGCTGAGACTTTGGCTAGCATGAGGGGAAAGGCAAGCTCAACATGTTAGAGGATCCATGACAACATACTTTATCTCAGATACAAGAAAACATAACTCATTATGTTGTCTTCCTTGTCCAACATCAACTCTTTAGCATGTCATATTTTAATGAGTGCTCCCAATCATAAAATATGTCAATGATAATATATCTATATGTGAAATCTCTCTCTCCTAATTACTTCCTATTAATTGCAACGATGACCAAAGCTATATTTTCCAACTCCCAACAATTTTTAATCATCATACTCTTTCTATGTGAAGTCATTACTTTCAATAAGATCAATATGAACTCTTTGTTTCTTTTTATTCTTTTCTTTTATTCACCCAAGATCATGGCAAAGTAATCAAGCCCTTGACTCAACACTAATCTTTATTATATATATAGCTCACGGACTCGATTACATAGAGGGATCATAAAGCAAAACTTCAAAACTAGATCATGCCATGACTTTAATCTACTAAATCAAGATACTACTAATAGGATCGAACTAAGAAAAACGGTAAAGGTAGAAGTTGTGATGGTGATACGATACCGGGGCACCTCCCCCAAGCTTGGCAGTTGCCAAAGGGGAGTGCCCATACCCATGTGATTATATCTCCTTCTTGGTCGGTGAAGGTGGAGGTGTTGGATAGTCGCACATCGAGCATAAGAGGTCCTCCAACTTGCGGATAATGCCCTTGAGTGCAACAATATGCTCCTTCAACAAAATATTTTCACTTGTGAGATACTTGTTTTGAATACGAGCTAACGCAATCATCTTGAAAGCTTCGATTTCAGTTGGGTGAGAAAGTTGTGATCAAGTTGGAGGGTGTCTTCTGCTGCTAGAGCTTGGTCCTCCGTGGCCTCCTTGATCATTTCATCCTTGTTGATCTCCATGAGTTCTTCCCTCTTCAGCTCTATCTTCATTAGCCAAGCATCTTTGTCACCATTGTCGGAGGAGGGGGACGACATGATGCCTGGCCTTGACAACCCTGACAAAAAACTGCTCGAAACAAGAACATGAGATATTTGCGTGGTACGGGAGTCAAAACCTTCGGGAGAATATATAATGAATTTTACCGACCAAAATACGTATCGTGCAAGAAAACGGAGTCCGGAGGGCACACGAGGTGCTCACGAGGTAGGCGGCGCCAGGGGGTAGGGCGCCCTCCCCTCGTGAAGGCCTCGTGTCCTTCCCGTACTTCCACTTATTTTTCTATTTTTCTAAATATTCCAAAACGGAGAAATATTGCCTTAAACATTGTTTTGGAGTCGGTTTACTTACCGTACCACATACCTATTCCTTTTCGGAGTCTGAAACGGTCTGAAAAGTGCTCCTTACGTATTCCTCCGGGGTTACGGTTTCAATAATATTGGTTTCAACATTTATGGGATTACCTGAGATATAATGTTTTATTCTTAGACCGTTTACCACCTTCGGATTTGTGCCTTCAAAGTTGTTGATTTTTATGGCACCAGAATGATAGACCTCCTCGATAACGTAGGGACCTTCCCATTTAGAGAGAAGTTTTCCTGCAAAAAATCTTAAACGAGAGTTGTATAGCAATACATAATCACCTACATTAAACTCACGCTTTTGTATCCTTTTGTCATGCCATCTTTTAACTTTTTCTTTAAATAACTTGGCATTTTCATATGCTTGGGTTCTCCATTCATCAAGTGAGCTAATGTCAAATAACCTCTTCTCACCGGCAAGTTTGAAGTCATAGTTGAGCTTTTTAATAGCCCAATATGCCTTATGTTCTAGTCCGAGAGGTAAGTGACATGCTTTTCCATAAACCATTTTATACGGAGACATACCCATAGGATTCTTATATGCAGTTCTATAGGCCCATAATGCATCATCAAGTTTCTTGGACCAATTCTTTCTAGACCTATTGACAGTCTTTTGCAAAATTAATTTGAGCTCTCTATTACTCAATTCTACTTGACCAATAGACTGTGGGTGATAAGGAGATGCAATTCTATGATTAACGTCATATTTAGCAAGCATTTTACGGAAATCACCATGAATAAAGTGTGAACCACCATCAGCCATTAAATATCTGGGACTCCAAACCTCGGAAAAATAACTTCCTTAAGCATTTTAATAGAAGTGTTATGATCAGCACTACTAGTTGGAATAGCTTCTACCCACTTAGTAATGTAATCAACAGCAATTAAAATATGTGTATATCCGTTAGAGGCAGGAAAAGGTCCCATATAATCAAAGCCCCAAACATAAAATGGTTCAATAAAAAATGAATAATTCATAGGCATTTCTTGACATCTACTAATATTACCAATTCTTTGACATTCATCCCAAGACAAAACAAACTTACGGGCATCCTTGAAGAGAGTAGGCCAATAAAAACCAGATTGCAATACCTTATGTGCAGTTCTATCTCCAGCGTGGTGTCCTTCATAAGCTTCGGAATGACACTTGCGTAGGATATGTTCCTGTTCATGCTCAGGTACACAACGTCTAATAACACCATCTACTCCTTCTTTATAAAGATGTGGGTCATCCCAAAAGTAATGTCGCAAATCATAAAAGAACTTTTTATTTTGTTGGTATGTGAAGCTAGGTGGTATAAATTTAGCAACAATATAATTAGCATAATCAGCATACCATGGAGTGCTACGAGAAGTGCTTATGACATTTAATTGTTCATCGGAAAGCTATCATCAATAGGTAGTGGGTCATCAAGAACATTCTCTAACCTAGATAAGTTATACGCAACGGGGTTCTCAGCTACTTTTCTATCAACAATATGCAAATCAAATTCTTGCAGCAAGAGAACCCATCTAATAAGTCTAGGTTTAGCATATTTCTTTTCCATAAGATATTTAATAGCAGCATGATCGGTGTGAATAGTTACTTTAGAATCAACAATATAAGGTCTGAATTTATCGCAAGCAAACACAACTGCTAAAAGTTCCTTTTGGGTAGTAGCATAATTTCTTTGAGCCTTGTCTAGAGTCTTACTAGCATAATGGATAACATTTAACTTATTATCAACTCTTTGCCCTAGAACAGCACCTACAGCATAATCACTAGCATCACACATAATTTCAAAGGGTAAATTCCAATCAGGTGGCTGAACAACAGGTGCAGAGACTAATGCTTTCTTAAGTATTTCAAATGCTTCTACAAAATCATCATGAAAGACAAATGGTACATCTTTTTGTAATAAATTAGTCAGAGGCCGAGAAATTTTTGAGAAGTCCTTAATGAACCTCCTATAAAACCCGGCGTGACCAAGGAAACTTCTTATACCTTTGATGTCCTTGGGACATGGCATCTTTCAATAGCATCAACCTTGGCTTTATCAACTTCAATACCCCTTTGAAACTTTGTGCCCCAAGACAATACCTTCATTAACCATAAAGTGGCACTTTTCCCAATTCAAGACAAGATTAGTTTCTTCACATCTCTGCAAAACTTCGATCAAGATTGCTCAAGCAATCATCAAAAGAGGAACCATAGACGGAAAAGTCGTCCATGAAAACCTCACAAATCTTTTCACAAAAATCAGAGAATATAGCCATCATGCATCTTTGAAAGGTAGCAGGTGCATTACATAAACCAAAAGGCATACGTCTATAAGCAAAAAGTACCAAAAGGGCATGTAAAAGTAGTTTTGATTGATCTTTAGCCGACCACGGTATTTGAGAGAAACCAGAATAACCATCTAGAAAGCAATAATGTGTATGTTTGCATAATCTTTCTAGCATTTGATCAATAAAAGGTAAGGGGTAATGATCTTTCTTATTAGCTTTATTTAATTTGCGGAAATCAATTACCATCCTATAACCTGTGATAATTCTTTGCGGAATCAATTCACCTTTATCATTAGGGACAACAGTAATACCTCCATTCTTAGGGACACAATGGACAGGACTTACCCACTGACTATCAGCAACCGGATAAATTATACCTGCCTCCAGAAGCTTGAGTATTTCTTTTCTTACCACTTCTTTTGTTTTAGGATTCAAACGTAGTTGAGGATCACTAATTGGTTTGTCATCCGCTTCCAAATTTATTTTATGCTGATATAGAGTGGGACTAGTGCCCTTAAGATCATCAAGAGTATATCCAATAGCGGCACGGTGCTTTTTCAGAGTTTTCAATAATCTTTCTTCTTCATGCTCTGAAAGGTTAGCACTAATAATAACAAGATATATTTTCTTTTCATCAAGATAAGCATATTTAAGATTATCAGGCAACGGTTTAAGCTCAAACACGGGATCACCCTCGGGTGGAGGAGGATCCCCTAGGATTTCAACAGGCAAATTATGTTGCAGAATAGGTTCTTGTTTAAAGAATACTTCATATATTTCCCTTCTTTCATTCATGAACATCTCATTTTCATGGTCTAGCAAATAGTGTTCCAAAGGATCACTAGGAGAATGCAACAATAGAAGAAAGACCAATAATTTCATCCTTACTAGGCAATTCTTACTCACGATGTTATTTACTAAATTTAGAGAAATTAAACTCATGAACCATATCATCCAAGCCAATAGTAACAACAATCTTTTCGCAGTCTATCTTAGCATTAACAATATTCAAGAAGGGTCTACCAAATAAAATGGGACAAAAGCTATCTTGTGGAGAACCAAGAACAAGAAAATCAGCAGGATATTTAGTTTTCCCACACAAGACTTCAACATCCCTAACAATTCCCACTGGTGAAATAGTATCTCTATTGGCAAGCCTAATTGTGACATCAATTTCTTCTAACTCAATAGGTGCAATATCATGCATAATTTCTTTGTATAATTCATTGGTATTGCACTAGCACTAGCGCCCATATCACATAAGCCATCATAACAATGATCTCCTATTTTAACAGAAATAACAGGCACGCCTACCACAGGTTTATGTTTATATTAGCACAAGGTTTAGCAATTCTAGCAGTTTCACCACAGAATTGAATAACATGCCCATCAATATTATCAGACAAGAGATCTTTAACAATAGCAATATTAGGTTCTACTTTAACTTGCTCAGGAGGTGTATAAGTTCTAATATTGCTTTTACGAACAATAGTTGAAGCTTTAGCATGATCCTTTACTCTAACATGGAAAGGTGGTTTCTCAACATAAGAGGTAGGAACAATAGGATCATTATAAGTGACAGTCTTTTCTTCAACTTTAATAGGTGCAGCTACTTTTACTTCTATGGGAGGATGATATTTAAACCACTTCTCCTTAGGGAGATCAACATAAGTAGCAAAAGATTCACAGCAAGAAGCCACTATCTCAGAGTCAAGTCCATATTTAGTGCTAAACTTACGAAAAATATCGGTATCCATAAAAGATTTAACACAATCAAACTTAGGTGTCATACCTAACTCCTTACCTTCGTCGAGGTCCCAATCTTCAGAGTTGCATTTAATTCTATCCAATAAATTCCATCTGAATTCAATAGTCGTCATCATAAAAGAGCCAGCACAAGAAGTATCGAGCATGGTGCGATTGTTATCAGAAAGCCGAGCATAAAAATTCTGAAGAATTGTCACTTTTGAGAGCTCATGATTGGGGCTTGAATATAACATTGATTTAAGCCTCCCCCAAGCTTGAGTGATGCTTTCTCCTTTGCGAGGCCAAAAATTATATATATAATTGCGATCACGATGAACAAGATGCATAGGGTAATACTTTTGATGAAATTCCAATTTCAATCTTTTATAATTCCATGATCCCGTATCATCACATAGCCTATACCATGTCAATGTGTCTTCCTTCAAAGATAAAGGGGGTCTTCTTAACAACATCATCGGGTATACTGCCTATACCATGTCAATGCGTCTTCCTTCAAAGATAAAGGGGGTCTTCTTAACAACATCATCGGGTATACCTGCAAGCTTAAATAATCCACAAACTTCATCCACATAGAGTAGATGTTCAATAGGATTCTTTGTTCCATCTCCTGTAAAAGTACTAGCCAGCAGTTTTTCCATCATACCCGAAGGAACTTCAAAAGGAGTTTCATTTTCAATAGGTTCAGTTGGTTGAGGAGCAACTCTTTGCTCTACTGGACGGGGTGAAGATACCCCGAACAAGCCCCTTAGAGAATTTCTTTCCATAGTAACAAGTGACGGAAAATTTCAGCACACTATATAAATTTTTCCTTACCAAATTCCACTTACCAAAGGCGCTACACTCCCCAGCAACGGCGCCAGAAAAGAGTCTTGATGACCCACAAGTATAGGGGATCTATCGTAGTCCTTTCGATAAGTAAGAGTGTCGAACCCAACGAGGAGCGAAGGAAATGATAAGCAGTTTTCAGCAAGGTATTCTCTGCAAGTAATCTTGAAATAAGTGGTAACAGATAGTTTTGTGATAAGGAAAATTGCAACGAGCAACAAGTAACAAGAGTAAATAAAGTGCAGCAAGGTGGCCCAATCCTTTTTGTAGCAAAGGACAAGCCTGGACAAACTCTTATAATAGGAAAAGCGCTTCCGAGGACACATGGGATTATCGTCAAGCTAGTTTTCATCACGTTCATATGATTCGCGTTCGGTACTTTGATAATTTGATATGTGGGTGGACGGTGCTTGGGTGCTATTCTTACTTGAACAAGCATCCCACTTATGATTAACCTCTATTGCAAGCATCCGCAACTACAACAAAAGTATTAAGGTAAACCTAACCATAGCATGAAACATATGGATCCAAAACAGCCCCTTACGAAGCAACGCATAAACTAGGGTTTAAGCTTCTGTCACTCTAGCAACCCATCATCTACTTATTAGTTCCCAATGCCTTCCTCTAGGCCCAAATAATGGTGAAGTGTTATGTAGTCGACATTCACATAACACCACTAGAGGCTATACAACATACATCTCATAAAAATATCGGACGAATACCAAATTCACATGGCTATTAATAGCAAGACTTCTCCCATGTCCTCAGGAACAAACGTAACTACTCACAAAGCATATTCATGTTCATAATCAGAGGGGTAATAATATGCATAAAGGATCTGAACATATGATCTTCCACCAAATAAACCAACTAGCATCAACTACAAGGAGTAATCAACACTACTTGCAACCTACTAGCACCAACCCCGGGCTTGGAGACAAGAATTGGATACAAGAGATGAACTAGGGTTTGGAGATGAGATGGTGTTGGTGAAGATGTTGATGGAGATTTCCCTCTCCCGATGAGAGGAGCGTTGGTGATGACAATGTTGATGATTTCCCCCTCCCGGAGGGAAGTGTCCCCGGCAGAACAGCTCCACCGGAGCCCTAGATTGGTTCCGGCAAGGTTCCGCCTCGTGGCGGCGGAGTCTCGTCCCGAAAGGTTGTCTCTGATTTTTTTCTCATCGAAAGACTTCATATAGGAGAAGATGGGCATCGGAGAGCCACCAGGGGGGCCACGAGGTAGGGGGGCGCGCCCCCCACCCTCGTGAGTAGGGTGTGGGCCCCCTGACCTTCATCTTTGGTGATGATTTTTGTTTATTTATTTTAAGACATTCCGTGGAGTTTCAGGACTTTTGGAGTTGCACAGAATAGGTCTCCAATATTTGCTCCTTTTCCAGCCCAGAATTCCAATTGCCGGCATTCTCCGTCTTCATGTAAACCTTGTAAAATAAGAGAGAATAACCATAAGTATTGTGACATAACGTGAAATAACAGCCCATAATGCGATAAATATCGATACAAAAGCATGATGCAAAATGGACGTATCACCAGCGACCACCGCCTGCACTGCCTCCCCCCGCCTCCCATCGACCTCACACCACCGCCGTGCTTGGCAGCGCCCAGGCCATCCCTTTAATCCCGCCGACCTCCGGATCGGGCGCCAAGAGCTTCTAGGCCGCACACGCCCGTAAGATAAACACCAAAGCGCTGCTTCCTGGCGTAATAGTCGCATTACTAGCGTTACGCCGGGAATGCTTAGATTAATTGGGAATCAACTGGCCAGAAATTGAAATTCAGGGGGGCAACGGACCTCTAACTAAAGTGAAATAGTATATGAGGAGAAACCTTGTGCATCGCGAGTTACTAGGAACATCTAGTATCAAGAAGAAGCTGTCAACTAGTGTCTTCTGTGCGATGAATACCGTGCAAGCAGAGATGTAATATTTGCACGAATAAGGGAAGAGGAGTACCTTCTTCGGTTGCCGGTGTGGTCACCTCCACATGCCGCGCCGATCTTCTTCTTTTTACCGGGGAAACCGATGTTCTGGAGGGTGCAGGCTTGGACGAACCCATGGCCAAATTGTTGACTGTGTTGCCGTGGCCGTATGTCGATGGAGGGGAAGCAGATCCGAGGCGGCGAAGGACGGCGTAGCAGGAACAGCTCCGGTGTGGTGGAGGGTGGCGAAGTTGGAGCGGCAGCGGTGAGGCGCATGATGGCGTGGTTGAACTGGCTCGGGCACTTGTTTTTGGCTTTTTTGAACAGAAGATAGGACGCGCTTGTTTGAAATTTGGGGAAAGTACAAACTTTGCCCCCCTCTTAAATTTCAGACCTACTGCAGGTCGGGGGTAGGATGGTAATCCCAAGTGTCCCAAATAGTGGGCGGGAGCGATTTCGGCCGCGTGCATGTGTGTTTAGGCGGCCATTGTGAATGAATGTTTTTCGGAGGCTGTTGCGTGGCGTCTAGATGAAGCTACAAACCTACCCCGGTTTAGACCTTTGGACGTTGGGCCGGCGGATTTCACGGGTCGGAGTTATTAGAAAAGTAATTTCCTTGTACTACCAAACATTGGTCTCACGCGGTTTCGGGTGAGTAGAGGCTCTTTTGGCGCTTCGTTCAAAATTTTGAAACACGAGCATTCACGTTTAGAGTACTCTTGAACTATGAGGATTGACCTAAATAGACAACGTTATATTTGACCTTCTATGTTTGAAAACCTCATTAATATATCCGCTTCTTTTTGAAATTTTTATACTTGAAAATCCTATAACTACGATTATTTTGGAATGGAGGAGCTAAATTTGAATCTATTTTGTACACGACTACATATGCTATTATGTACAAAATCAGAGCAAAGATTGGTGCCCCATAATTTTGTTATGGTTTACAAATGCCATGATATCAAATTCAAATAATTGAATGGACTTCATGTTTAATTTGATTTTTTTAAACCACCTTAAGTTGAATTCAAATGTATGCTAGTTCATATGTAGCTATTTATAATGTCCATTGTATAACTTTTCATTATGTATAATGTGCTTTACACACACAACATGAACTATACTCACGTTTATATTCGATTGCTAAAGCGATGCATTGTCTGGAGTTCAAAATACTAACTATGTGGATCAATTGTGTCAAATAATAACATAGACATGCTCAAATTCGATAGAATCTAGATGTCTGATGGGTCAATGACCGCTCCTTACGCGAATTGAAAATATCATGATCCCATCGTAATATTTGGATACAATTTATATCTTTAATCAATGTGTAGAGCAGTCTTTTACGTGTAGTTTCACTCTCCATCGGTGGTCTCTCACACATGCTCACACACTCTCTCCCAAGGTGTCTTTCTCGCACACATGCTCTAGATATAACCCTCCCTCCCTCTCGTAACCATTTACAACTGTTTTCACTAACCTTTATCACAAGCACTCTTCCTCTACGCAAACATACACACGCACAATCCTCATCGACCCTTTCTATATACATGGACCTGCCTACATGTCTCATGTACGCACATTATCTTTACGCCTGTCTCTCACCCATTGTCTCACACCTGTCTTCCTAATCAACGAGTATGATTCTAGCAGAGCATTCTGTAGGATGCCCCTTAAAGTTAGGTTGGATGAATAGTAATATCAGAGATAAAGGGGTTACCTTAGTCCGAGAACCTAGGGTTACAAATCCTAGACGGCTTTGTCAGTGGACACAGATTCCTTCACAATTCTGCTATCTTTGTCTTGTATGACTAGTCATCCATGGGTCTTCCTAAATGTGTCATGGGCCGACCAATGTGGCGCAGGACGGAACCGAATGAAGGGACTCACCGCGACCCACCGGACCTCACGCGGTGACACACCCTCTGCCCCCACGTCTCATTATCTTCTCACACCCACACATACCAACACAAACACCGGACACACAGAAAATTTCTCCTGGTGCCTCTATTCCCATCCCCCTTGCATATACACACTCAAGAGAATGGAATCTCTTGTCGTGATGTCATATTCGTCTCTCTCTCCAGGCCACTCTCATTTCTCGTGCTATCTCCCCCACGCCCCTCCCCCCCCTCCCGTCGGCCCCTCTATCCATGCCTCTCTCGAATACGTAATACACACACATACCTCTCTAGGCCCCACCAAATCAACTACACATTCACACATGTTACATCACATACCCCATTGATCTAAAGAGCCACCTCTTCACGTTTATCTCGCATACAACATTCCTTTTGAATAAAGTGTGGCCAAAAATTTATTTTAGAGTTTCTACATATATACAACATTACAAAGTTATATGGAGGAGTACGAACGCTAATTTGCATTGCATGGTGCCCACAATGATATTTATTCCGCACTGTGAATTTGTATATTTTTATATCATATACAAAGTTAGTCATAATAAAGAGAAACGAAGAGCATCTCTCTCTCCATCGCATACACCCCCCTTGTACGCCCCTTTCACGTATGCCCACAAAACTATCTCCGTGTCCTCTAAAAGTAAGCCCCCGAGAAAATTCACGTGTTTCATCTTTCTCTCGCGATATATGCAATGACGATCATTGTATTTGAAGCAAAAGCACGATACATACATTGGACTTCATAATCCACTCATTACGGTCACCGTTTACGTTTAGTGGTTATTATACAGTCACGGGCTCACCATACAACTCTGTATTTGCTCATGACATGACTAGTTGACCAGTTAAACGCTCCACGTGGCACCTCTAGTGTTGCATCACATTATCTCACTCCATCGTGCCCACCTGTCGACTTGTATCTACTCTACATCTACACTCTTATAAAATACATAAAATACACTCTTATAAAAAAACAAAGTTGGTGACGATGGTGTGCCTGCCATCCTGCAATATAGGCCGTCCGATTTATATCTGACGGATAGGAAAGAAACTATGGAAATTTTGCAAAAAGGTACCCAAACACCTCTCCAGATTTGCAAATAAGGCCTCCCCTCGTTCATCCTTTTCTCTCACAAGATAAACAAGTCATACAAATGCATCTTGATGTTACGTGCAATGCACGGGCATCTTGCTAGTAAGAATGAAAACAAACGACAAAAAAATATTTTGAGGTGGTTCGAAGTCATGACCGCGGGCACAGCGGACAAGGTGGCCTTGTATTGGTATGTTGAGCCGTCTGTTTTAACACACAGGAGCTGGTGTGGTGATTATACACACACGCACGCATGCACACGAACTGCATCCACGCAACACTCACACAAACACATGCACCCTCGCACGCACGCAACACTCACACGTACACACGCAGCCACGCACGCACGCAACACTCACACGCACACACACACGCATGCATGCATACACCAGTACACCACACGACCAACACACACTCTCACGCTCAAGTGCTCAACCTACACGTGCATGCGCACACATCAGGCCCTGACAAACACATACACACACTAGTAGAAAAAGGGTCAAATGTGAGACACATTAGTCCCGGTTTGTAACAGAACCGGCACTAATGTGTCCATTAGTGCCGGTTCCAACGGCTAGGCGGGAGGAGCTCTTTAGTACCGGTTCGTGGCGAACCTTTAGCACCGGTTCGTGCCACGAACCGGTACTAATGAAATCTTGGCGAGGATGTTGTCGAGTGGGGCCCTTCCGGCACCTTTAGTACCGGTTCGTGGCACGAACCGGTACTAAAGGTCGCCCTATATAAACCCTTCGTCCACCCGCACTGTTATTCCCCTTTCCCCTCTCCCTCTCCTCTGTTCTTCCCTTCTTCCTCTCGAAGTTCATCACAAAATTTGCCCCAAATTTGTCAAGAATTGCAGGCCCCATCCATTCAAATGATCACCAAGGTTAGCAACTTTGTCCTTTCATCTCTCATTGCTAGATTAGCTCTTGCATTGGTTTATATAGTGATTAATTGTGGGTTTTAGTAATTTGGGAGGAATTATATGTGGTAGTATTTGATTTATATGCAATTTGAGGTCAAAATAACACTTAGTTTGCATATGTAGGTGTGTTTTACTTAGTGCCTTCTAAATCTACGCCGTAACCACCGTTGATCGCCCGCACCGTCCCGTCGCCGGCACCACCTTGTGGTCAGCCTCTTGTTCATGAAATTTTATATAAAAAATTGATGTTTGTGTGATTTGGATATATAGTTACTCGTATAATTATCTTACCCGTACGTTGTTTGTTATACATAGTGCCATGGTTTTGATATCCGTCCCCGTCGGCCCTCGTCCTTGTTATGATTCGGATGTGGTATATTCTCTTTTAAAACTATTTGTTGCATTTCGTGTTTATGACAAATTATGCCCATCAAGTTGACATAGATATTTTTATCTAGGAGGTATGTGAACCGGAAATTCCAACCGACCCTATTGTCGAGAGGTTAAATTTAGTTGAAAGAGAAAACGAGTACTTGAAAGAAAAATTGAAAAGAATTGAGGGGGAGAAGATGGAATTGGAGTTGCATGTTGGTGATGTCGTCGATGATCACAAGATCAAGATGGAGAAAATGCGCTTGAAGATTGGAAAGATTAGAAAATATGCCATCGATAGTGAGGCTTGGCATCATTATGCTGTTGGATCAATTGTTACCTTAGTTGCGATCTTGATCGCATTTGTTGTTGCATTTAAATGCTTTAGCTAGAGAGTTATTTGTTTGTTGCATTTAAGTGTTGTATGAACTTTATGTATGAACTTGTATTAATTTGGTCTATTCGGTGTTGTGTAATGAAGATGAGCCGCAATGGATGTACGATGACCGATGCTCTCCCCAGTTCGTTGAGGGCGTGCATACTTTTCTCGCTATGGCTGAGGCAAACAAGCGGGCGGATGGTTTTATGCCTTGTCCATGTGCTGGCTGTAAGAATGGTCGCAATTACTCTACGTCAAGAACCATTCACGTCCACTGTTTGAGTCGGTTTCATGCCCCACTATAATGTTTGGACCAAGCACGGAGAAAGAGGGGTTATGATGGAAGACAATAAAGAAGAAGAGGACGACGACAGCTATCCTGGCCATGGGTTCCCTGAATACGATGATACAACAATGGGGGAAGAAGCTGAGCCGGTAATGCGGGAAGAAGCTGAGCCGGCAATGTGGGAAGAAGCTGAAGAAGAGGCATCGATGAGCCCGTTGATGATCTAGGTCGGGCCATTGCCGATGCAAAGAGAAACTATGAGTGATTTGGAGAAGAAGAAGTTGCAGCGCATGTTAGAGGATCACAAAAAATTGTTGTACCCGAATTGCGTAGGTGACAAGAAAAAGCTGGGCACCACACTGGAATTGCTGCAATGGAAGGCAGAGAATGGTGTATCTGACAAGGGATTTGGAAAGTTCCTGGTAATGATAAAGGATATCCTTCCAAAGGACAACGAATTGCCCGAGAGTACGTACGAAGCAAAGAAGGTTGTCTGCCCTCTAGGGTTAGAGGTGCAGAAGATACATGCATGCCCTAATGATTGCATCCTCTACCGCGGTGAGTACAAGGATTTGAACGCTTGCCCGGTATGTGGTGCATTGCGCTATAAGATCAGCCGCGATGACCCTGGTGATGTCGAGGGCGAGCGCCCCAGGAAGAAGATTCCTGCCAAGGTGATGTGGTATTCTCCTATAATACCACGGTTGAAACGTTTGTTCCAAAACAAAGAGCATGCCAAGGTGATGCGATGGCACAGAGAAGACCGTAAGAAAGACGAAAAGTTGAGAGTACCCGCTGACGGGTCGCAGTGGAGAAAAAATCGAAAGAAAGTACGGGAAGGAGTTTGCGATGACGCAAGGAGCGTATGGTTTGGTCTAAGCGCAGATGGCATTAATCCTTTTGGGGAGCAGAGCAGCAACCATAGCACCGGCATGTGACTCTATGTTTGTAACCTTCCTCCTTGGTTGTGCATGAAGCGGAAGTTCATTATGATGCGGTGCTCACCCAAGGCCCTAAGCAACCCGGCAACGACATTGATGTGTACCTAAGGCCATTAGTTGAAGAACTCTTTCAGCTGTGGAATGGAACAGGTGTACGTGTGTGGGATGAGCACATAGGGGAAGAATTTGACCTAAAGGCGTTGCTTTGTTCGTGACCATCAATGATTGGCCTGCTCTCGGTAACCTTCGTGACAGGACAAAGAAGGGATACCATGGATGCACGCACTGTTTGGATGATACCGACGGTATATATTTGAATAGTTGTAAGAAGAATGTGTACACAGGACATCGTCGATTTCTTCGGCGGGCATCCCATAAGAAAGAAAGGCAAGCATTTCAAAGGTGAGGCGGATCACCGGACAAAGCCTCGCCACCGTCTTGGTGCTGATGTACATGATATGGTCAAGGATTTGAAGGTGATATTTGGAAAGGGTCTGGCGGACAACCTGTTCGAAGGATCTTGACGGACGCGCACCCATGTGGAAGAAGAAATCTATATTTTGGGACCTGCCATATTGGAAAGACCTAGAGGTCCGCTCCGCAATCAACGTGATGCACGTGTGAAGAATCTTTGTGTGACCCTGCTTGGCTTCTTGGGCGTGTATGGGAAGACAAAAGATACACCGAGGCACGGAGGACCAGCAACGTATGCACGGAGAAGACGGCATACATCGTGGTCATGCAAGCTATGCTCTTACCAAAGAAGAGAAGGAAATCTTCTTTGAATGTCCGCTTTCGATATTAAGGTACCATCGGCTTCTCGTCGAATATAAAGGGAATAATAAACATGGCAGAGAAAAGTTCCGAACCTAAAGTCTCATGACTGCCACGTGATTATGACACAAGCGCTTCCGATTGCATTGAGGGGCTTCTACGGAAAACGTTCGATTAGCCATTGTGAAGCTATGTGCATTTCTCAATGCAATCTCTCGAGAAGGTAATCGATCCAGAAATCATACCAAGGTTACAAAATGATTTGGTGCAATGTCTTGTCGAGTTTCGAGTTGGTGTTCCCACCATCCTTCTTCAACATCATGACGCACGCGTCCTAGTTCACCTATCTTGAAGAGATTAACGTTTTGGGTCCTGTATTTCTACACAATATGTTCCCTTTGAGAGTTTCATGGGAGTCTTAAAGAAATATGTTCATAACCGTGCTAGGCGAAGGAAGCATCTCCAAGGGCCATCAAAATGAGGAGGTCATTGAGTTTTGTATTGACTTTATTCCTGACCTTAAGTCGATTGGTGTTCTGAATCGCGGCATAAGGGCAGACTGGATGGAAAAGGCACGCTAGGAGGAACAAATAATATGTATGGACGGACATTCTCTCACTGAAGCACACTACACAGTTCTACAGAATTCCGCCTTGGTGGCTCCGTATATGGATGAACACAAGAATTTTCTAGGCTCCAAACACCGGAGCGGTCTGATGGTGGATTACACATGAACAAACCAGGAGTTTCGCCACTGGTTGCGAACACGTACCATGCATGACACCTCTATTGAAGATGACATGTACTTGCTGTCCCGATTACCATCTTGAATATAATGACTTTCAAAGCGCACGAGATAAATGGTAATACATTTTACACGATCGCCCAAGATAAGAAGAGCACCAACCAAAACAGTGGTGTCCGCTTTGATGCGAAACCAAGACAGGAAAGGAAACATATTATGTTTATATACAGGACATATGGGAACTTGACTATCGGCGTGGTTTAAAGGTCCCTTTGTTTCGGTGCAAATGGGTCGATATGACACGAGGCGGGTAACGGAAGACCCGCAAAGACGGAAAGACAACGGTGGATCTCAACAATCTTGCGTCTGTGAACAGACCATTCGTCCTAGCCAATGATGTGGCACAGGTTTTCTATGTGAAGGACATGTCTACCAAGCCAAGAAAAAGAAAAGATAAGGAAGCGAATGCATCGTACGATGAGCCAAAGCGGCACATAGTTCTTTCCGGGAAGACAAACATCGTGGGAGTGGATGACAAGACAGACAAGTCAGAAGATTATGAAAAGTTTGATGAAATTGCTCCATTCACAGTGAATATTGACCCGAGCATCCCTTTAAATGATGAAGATTTTCCATGGTTACGGCGCAAAGGGACACACGCGAAGAAAAAGATTCACACCCAAAGATCCGGGATGTGATCGGCTTCACTATCATCACTTTCTTCTGTGTTTCACACCCAGAGGGGAATCTCTGTAATAGTTAGGGTAGTTATGTGTTTTTGCATTTGTTAAGCGTAGAAATTTTATGTGCAAACAAATTCTTTCATGACTTTACTGATTTTTAAAGTTAAGTTATTCACAAACTAGTGATTCACACTAATTTCAAATAATTCAAAATTTAAACTATTCAAATTTGAAAACTACGGGCACTAACAGAAAGTTTGTAATTTTTGATACCTAAAGCAAAAATATTCACAAAGAAACTCTAAATACACAAAAAAACAACACAAAAATAAATAAAGCAAAAAATAAAATAAAAGCCCGCCTACTAGGCCGTGAGGCGGCCTGCATACGACTAGAAACCCAACCTGTTGTTGGGCCAGGATGGAGGCCATAAAGGCTAAGTGGGCCTGAGCGACAAAAGAACACGTAGGCCCAGTAGGCCTGCTTTGGAGAGGAGCTCGAGAGAGCGACCGCACGGGGGTTTATAAACCAGTGTGGTCGCCCCTCGGCTAGCGAGGTGGGACTAAACTAGTCGAACCGCACCTGCGCTAGCGCACGCCCTTTAGTACCGGGTCGTGGCACCAACCGGTACTAAAGTAGCCTTAGTACCGGTTTGTGCCACCACCCGGTACTAAAGGGGGTCGCTTCCCGCCGCTTGGGCTGGACAAAACTGGCCTTTAGTACCGGTTGGTGGCACAAACCGGTACTAAAGGCCCCTCCTATATAAAAAAACTTACGAAAATTTCAGTTTCTCATCTGGCTTCTTCTCCTCTGCCGTCGCCGCTTGCCCGTCCCGTCGCTGCCGCATCGTCGTCCCCATCCCGTCATCACCGCCCGTCGCGTCGTCCCGTCGATCGTCGGCGCCGCCAGACGTCCCGTCGTCGTCTCACCGCCCCGGCCCGTTCGTCCCCGTCCCCGTCGTCGCCGCCCCGTCCCTGTCCCCGTCGTCGTCATCCCCGTCGCCGTCCCGTGCTTGTAGCTGATCGCCGCCGCCTGTAAATCTCTCGCCTCGCCGGTGAGCGCACACACACACACATACATTTTTTGTTTTTTAGTTATACAAATAGTTAGAAATTTTTCTGTTTTTTAGAAATTGTTAGAAATTTTTCTGTTTTTTAGAAATAGTTAGAAATGTTAGAATTGTTAGAATAGTTAGAAATGTTAGAATTGTTAGAAATTTTTCTTTTTTTTAGTTATAGAAATAGTTATAAAAATGTTAGTTATATATATAGAAATGTTATACTTTTTTTCTGTCTTTTAGTTATAGAAATATTAGAAATGTTATAGAAATGTTAGTTATATATAGCATTGTTAGAAATGTTATAGAAATGTTAGTTATATAGAAATGTTAGAAATTTTAGTTATCAAAATCCAATCATTAAAAAATGTTACTTTTGCGGGCATATAGCTAGTATTTGTTATCGACGACGCTTTGACCCGTATCCTCGTCGACACGTCCCATGACGATGTCCGGCTGACCCATGTCTAGGAATGGGCTCCGCTGGCTAGCACCGGGAGGTGCTGCTCGAGGGGCGGCCGCTTGATGAGGAACCCGGCCCGGGTCCCGTCGTCGACCCCGATCTCGTTTGGTGGCGTTAGCGTGGGCGATTTCGCACGGAGGAGCGGCCCAGCCGGAGGTGGTACGTCGCCGTGTCGTGGAGGAGGACGAGCACGTCCATCGCTACATGGTTGCGTTAGAGGGCGGCAGGTTCTCCAATACTGGCAGTTTCTTGAGAGATCTCACTTGATTATGATCCTGTGAGGGTTCCTTCTCTTGGTGTCCACCGCTGCGCTGCGAGGAACATGAGTGTCCTAGATTCTTACGTAGTATTCGATCTTTATTAGCTACCTAGCGGTGATGTATTCGATATTATATCTATTATTCGAGACGATGTATTCGAGATTATATCTATTATTCGAGACGATGTATTCGAGATTATATCTATTATTCGAGACGATGTTTTCGAGATTATATCTATTATTCGAGACGATGTATTCGAGATTATATCTATTATTCGAGACGATGTAATTTGAATACTAAATTATTTTATATTTCTTTTGGATTAGTTAAATAAAAGCTATGGCGGACAATACCGGCAGAGAGGGAGAACATGCCATGTTCGATATGATACGCCATCCTCACGGGCCAGATGATGATCAGAATGAAGAAGATTATGAAGGCTTCGAATTTCTAAACAACACCGGAGAGGGTGATATGATATTCGATCATGACGACCGAATTGATAAAGTCATGAACTATGATTATGATGATGACGAAGAAAATGTTGATCTGGAAACAACAAAGACCGGCGAGATATATATATTTATATAAGCAGGCATCTAGTGATCATCACATGTTTTAAATGACTTGAAGATATATTAACGAATCGATCTTTGTTCTTTCAGCCATCCGGATCGAGCAAATCTTGAGCAAAAGGACGAAACGAGGCCCGAACAAAAAGTTGAAGGAGGGCGTAAAGTACAATATCGAGGCAATCAGACCTAATGGCGAACCATTAGCGCCTAAGAAGATTGCGGACAAGTTCGTTCGTCGGTCACGGAGTTCTTGTGAAGGACCAACTCGATCTCCCTTCAAGAATGGAGAGAGCCAGCAAAGCCACGTCCAGATGTTACTTTTGTCGACAAACCACAAAAAGAGCGGCTTTGGGATACTCTCATGGAACATTTCACCCTACCAGATCATTTCACAGAAGAACATGTGCAGAAAGTCAAGGACGCTGCTCTTAGGAAGATGGCGGTTGCATTCAAGAACCACAAGAATCGTGAATGGGACAAGTCGTCAAGGGAGGAAGGAAGACTCCAGTATTCGAGGGAACACTAGAGAACCAACGTGCTCATTGGGACGATTTCGTGAAATTCAAGGATTCGGAATTAGCTAAGGAACGATCGAGAATAAACAAGAAGAATGCCGAAAAAAAGGATAAGTTTCATAAAATTTGGGGCGGTGGCTGTCACGGTGGCAATGCCTAAGTGGGATAAGTCTGAGAAAGAGATGGAGGATGCAGGTGGCACTCCGGTTACTAAGAGCTGGCCCCCCAGGTGCAGGACATGGTTCTATGCGCATGGGGGGAGTTGGACCTGAAGACAGGCAATGTTTCGACGAAGGCAAGTCTGAAGGGAGCCGACGATGCGATACTTGTTGCAATAGAAGAGGCACGATCGGGGGTGTTCTAGCCCAACAGAGAGAACGACGAGCTTCTGCGTGCCACGGGAAATCCTGAACACCCGGGAAGAACACGAGGCAAGGGAGCTATTCCGTGGTATGAGGGGTTTTCAGACTGGAACACCGACTACAGAACCCGTGCGAGAAAGAAGATTGCGGAGGAGAAGAAGAGGAAGATGGAGGAGGAGCAGAGGAAGCGGGACTATGAACGCATTCAAGGCCTAGAAGCAAGTCAAGCGGAATTGGCAGTCAAATTCTAGCGGCAGCGAAGCAGAATCGACTCACTTAGCCAGCAAAGGGGTCTCGGCAGAGCTGCGGCAGCTAGCGGATGATCCAGCATTGGATAGCACCGCCCCATCCATGCCGAGAAGCAGCGTGGGTTCCGCCCAGACTGACGCAATGCTGCATAGATACCCCGTGGATGACATCACAGAGAACACTAACTGCGAGCTACACGTCAAAATGAAGAACATATCCACGAAGGTGGCGGACGCCGTTGCTTTTACAAATCCCCCCGAGGCAACCTTCCATTGCAACCCGATTCCAGCGGGCTATGCTCGTGTCTTGGTTGATGAGGTGGTGGACCCATATTCGGAGCTGCAACTTGACCATCCTGGAGGTGACGACGAGCACTTTCTCGGAGAGGCCAAACATCGTATCATCCTATGGAAAAAGGATTGCATCATCTTTCGAAGGCCACCGACACCGCGTCAGCCGACTCCTCGTCGAAGTCCGCCACCGAGTCAGCAGATTCCCGCTCCTGCAAGTCCACCAAGTCCGGCAAAGTGTCAGGCCACTCCTCCTCCAAGTCCGGCAAAGTGTCAGGCCACTCCTCCTCCAAGTCCGCCACAACGTCAGACGTCCACTCCTCCTCCAAGTCAGCACAACCTCAGGCCACTCCTCCTCCAAGTCCGGCACAGACTTCAGCCACTCCTCCTCATCCAACTCAGCCCCGTCGGCCGTCTCCGCCGCCTCGGCAATCGCAGAAGAGACACCCGCAGCTATGGTGCATAGCAGTGCAATCGAGGTAGTACAGAAGTACAGGCGGAGGCAAGCGATATAAATATGGTCCAAGCCTCACGCCTCTTCCGCAGAGGCCTTATGACAAGTCCGAGGAGGAAAACGCAGCCATATCGAAGGCCGAGGTGGAAGCCCTTTTGCAAGAAACCGCCACCGCCGCCAAGGGAGAAAGTGCACGAGGAAACGATTGACCACTTCATTCGTATGGCTCAACCACCAGCTCCCAAGCCTGTTGACACAGACTATGAGCGCCACATCGGGAAGTTAAATTGAGCACGTCTCACGTAAGGAGGCGAGCTCGGTATCGAGCAAACAACAAGCAGCTGTCAAAAATGCGGGAAAACCATTCCCACCTGGGAGAACAGTAGTATAATCGATCCCTCGCTTGTTGTGCCAACAACACGTGACAATCTGTGCGCCCAATATTATTGTGGGCAAACAGTTTACGTTCCCGAGGTGGGCAATGTGGTAATAACCAAGGACCATATAATGCGGCTGAAGTTCTCAACATCAACATTGGACAACTCCTCGAGATCGAGCCCATGCCTGTGCTTACAGAGGATAAAATAAAACGGAAATTTGTCCGGGGCCAACCTTTGGTCGAGCCAGACAAGGTCAAGAAGCTCCCAACGAGAATGTATGAATTGCATCAATGGTACATGAACATGACCAAGATTTCCAATCGAGCGTCCCTCATGGTAAATGTCAAGGAGGAGCATTACTTCCATGATAAAGCTCTGTCCATTGAGTATTCTGAACTGTTTCAGTTATACAATCAAGACGCACTCGACAAATCTATACGTTGCTATTGTCTGTAAGTGATTTCTTTCTGTAATTTAAGTCTCAAGCTAGCTGTAGTGATCCTTTTGATCAATCATTACCTGTAATTATCCTCACTATATTCTTTTTTGTGGTATTATGTTGGATGAAGATGTATGAAATGAGAAAAGGTGGACGCTTTGGCATTGGGTTCATTGACCCAAACACCGTTAATGAATACACATGGCAAATAAATCCACATCATGAAAAGGCCGTAGAGGACAACATGCTAGAGTTCTTGAAGCGCCTCAAATACAATGAAGATATACTACTTCCTTACAACTTCCGATTGAGTCACACTTGTCTTGTATTACAAATTCTCTGTTTTTGCCTACTAGCTAGCTACATGTTTTTGCTTACATATGCCCGCTTAATTAAGACATGCAAATGTGTGTGCATGGAGATTTCACTGGATCTTGTGTATCATTAAAGTTGACGTCGGAACAGTTGAAATACTGGACTCACTACTCAAAGCAAGTGCTGACTATAACATCTTGTTTGGGATAGTCAACAGGTAATTTCAATCATTATTAACTATATATCTCGGCCTATTTAGTTCGTCATTTCATGATATGAACTATTTAATAACCCCTTTATTCATTTTCTTTGTCGACGGGCAGGGCTTGGGCAAGGTTCATCAGCGTCACGGAAGGCGAATGGAAAAAAAAGCTTAAATGGTTTTGACCCAAGGTAAGTAATTAAGTAGTACTAGCTAGCTAGCTAGCTGCCATCTCTTTAATTATCATGCTTGATTAATTATTATCTGATCAAATACCATTCTCGTAAAGGCCCTGAAGCAAAGCGAGGGACTGATCTGTGTGCATTCTGCGTTTGCGAGAACATTCGCATGATGGCGTCCGAAAGGAGCAGATCTCAAAGACAGGAATGGGTACGCTTGTCAGAACACTATTCACAATTTTTACAACATTATCGATATCTAGTCACACAACTAATACACATGCATATTGATCTCCTTCTTAACAGTTCACAGAGGTGCGAGACAAGCTCCTAGAAACGGAGCGCGTAGAAGCACTTCAAGAGGAAATAGCGGGATTTTTGCTCGACCAGGTCATAAATCCGAAGGAGAATACTATTACCGCTACACTTCCCATGAACCACTTCCGATTGCCATCGTGCTCAAGGCACCAATTAGGCTAATGCCACTGGCTCAAGGCAACATGCATATGTAGGAGAAATTGTATATAGCTATACATGTGTGTATGTGTGAATTAATTAATATGGTGGTTTGTGAGACATTGATGATATATATATATGCATGATTGGTTCTACTAGAAATTCTATTTATATATATATATATATATATATATGTATACATATATATATATATATATGTATAACGTGTACAATGTGTAGTATCGTAAAATACCAGCAAACGAAAAAGAATTAAAATGGAAACACAAAATTAAATGAAAAAGAAATCATAAAACTAAAAAAACCCAAACCTTATAGTACCGGTTGGTCTTACCAACCGGTACTAAATGGCTCCAGGCCCCCGGAGCTGGCTCGTGCCACGTGGTTGCCCTTTAGCACCGGTTCGTGCTGAACCCGTACTAAAGGGGGGGCCTTTAGTGCCCACACTTTAGTGCCGTTTATGGAACCGGCACTAAAGGGCCTTACGAACCGGTGCTATTGCCCGGTTCTGCACTAGTGACAACCAGGTGATTCCCGCGCACGGGTTGGAGCCTTGTCTCGCCTGCGTAAATTTGTGTTTATCTGACCTTTCCCCTATGTGAACTGACAGGTGGGACCCACAAGGAACATGGTCAATTTAACTAGTCAACATGGCGCCATGCAGACTATTTGGCCGGTAAACAGAGTGAACCCGATGCTGAACTGTGAGCAAGTGACCGGATAATCACCGCAAAACGTATATAGTGACCATAATCAGCTTATTCTGAAGTTCGGTGACGCTTTTCTCTCTGTAGGCCCTCCAAAACTACATCTCTACACGTTCTCGCATCTTAAATCTAACAAGTATGCAATACATCAATACTACTACACACTAACACAATAAATCATATGTGTTTTTAGTTTTACTAGATATCATATTGTTACTTATAATTATTCAGTTTGCATACATTAAAACTGCCTTTGAAATGTATGGCCAGTATCATCTACCGCGCGGGAAAATTCCCACCCTTTCCTGTTTAATCAGGTTTGTATCGATGGATCGTGCGAAACAGCAAAACTATAGTACTATACAGTACAAGTGACAGTTCACTGGGCCGTCGTGTCGTCTACTCCTCCATCGTAAGAGTGGGCGCCGCTTTCATAAATCTTCTAGTCCCTTTTGCCGACATGTGGGACATCAAGCTACCGGGTCCACGTGCCATACCGAATACTGATGCAGAGCAGCGGGGTGAAGCACCCAGTCATGGCGCGCCAGTAGTAATGAGCAATGAGGCGTCAAATCACAAAGCTGCACCTTTCCCATGATTAAGTTGGAGGGATGAAGTAATAATGCTAAAAAAGAAGTTGGAGGGACGAAGCAACCATCATTTCACTCGTTCTTGAATCCGCTTCTCCCTCATCTTCTTCAACTTAACCATGTGTTGCTTCGCCATTGTTACGCCTCATGTGGGACGCGGATCGGCTTGGTAAAGCAGCGACACGTGGGACCGCATGTTAGCAAACCGCCATCCGCGGCAAAATTACCTCCTTTTTACTAATCTTGATTCTATAATTTTTAGATCAATATAATTGAGATTTGTATAGATAGCACACAGGAGCAAAACCAAGTGGTACGGTTAAGGGCATCCACAATGTGTAGCCAAATGTGAAAATAGCTTTTGGCATCGTGGGAACCATTGTGGGCGGTGTTGCCAAAGCCAAAAAGATGGAACTGAGCTCCCTGATTGATTGACAGAGGGAATAGAAAAATGCAACGTCTCTCCTCTTTCTCCCATGCTTGGACGCATGTAGTACAATATAGAGCACAGAGTCTACTCCCCTGTCCCTTCTATCACAAATCACAAAGCAGTGAGGCGTCAAATCACAAAGCACGGACGAAGCAACCATCATTTCACTCTTCACTGACTCCGCTTCTCCATCGTCTTCTTCGAGAAACCATCTCACCGCACTAGTACTCCTAGTAGTAGTACTAGTAAAGGACTTCCTGGATGCAAATAAGGTGGTTGTCTCGGCATGCAGGCGGCACTTGCGAACGACTTATTGTGGTCTCCCTCAATGGTGTTCTCCGTCGAACGCACTTCGCCAAACCACAAAAAAAATCATCGACGTCACCGCAATGGGGAAGGAAGTCAAATATAGTTATTACCTCCATTTTTTTGTACACAAGGCCAGTATTATCAAAATTACAATTTGCAAAGGGCCACTAACACTAATCGAGGCAAAATTGATGGGGTTAGCAACCAAGGACATTAATATCCCCTGCATGCATGCGGAAGTGAGAAGGTTGGTTTGCATGGCGCTGCATTAATAAAGCGATGAGGAGTGAGATGGTTAGCTCTTTGGTCTTTCGAAAAAAATGCACTAATTGACACGTGAAACGAGGATTTG
The DNA here is from genome assembly GCA_021605145.1 of Aegilops bicornis. Lineage (NCBI taxonomy): Eukaryota > Viridiplantae > Streptophyta > Magnoliopsida > Poales > Poaceae > Aegilops > Aegilops bicornis. Next base: position 673,068,769 of record CM038672.1, read on the forward strand.
TATCGATTAGATCCCGCGAAGGAAAACCCCGCCTTTCTTTTTTAACACTAGTACTCCTAGTATGTACGTACTTATCCTGTTTGGGTCTAGGCCTTGCATTGCCAAACTTCGCCACACATTTTTGCCAAGCTTGCCTAAAGTTTTCAAAATGAGAAGGAGGTACACTTGCACACGGCTGTCGCGGTCGCACCGCACCCTCACACGGTCGCTCCTGCATGCCGCGGTCGCACTGCACCCTCACACAGTCGCTCATGCACGCCACAAACCCAACCAAGGGCAGCACCCTCAGCGACACGTCTTTGTCGCATGTGAACAAACCAAACTCAGCCATCCTATCGCTGACACATAATTTTCTTTCATAGAGTATGTTTATCCTACCGCATGTTGGGGAGTGTCCGTAAGGCCGTGCGGTGGTCTGTTGGGGAAGAAGAAGAGGTGAGGAAGAAGGAAAGAAGGATTAGGAGGCGTAGGATATTCATCCAACCGCCTGAAATGGTAGACTGACCCAAGTCAGGTGACTTGCATAACAAATATAGTACAATATGTTTCTACACAGCAAAAGATCCATAAAAACAACAACATAAAGAAAAACTATCACTGCTCGCGGAAAGAGACGGCCTCGTCGTCTTTGGCTGCCGGCGCTAACCAGCCGTCGCTGCCGACGTGTGTCTCCGCACCGTGGTTGTCCTCGGCCTCCAGCTACTCGTTCAAGCGTAGCGTGCGGGCGCTCTGCACGGACGAGAGCACATCCCGGTTCAAGTCGAGGACGTCCGGTTCCACCTGCAGGAGGGCCTCGATGGCAGCGGCATACGCGCGCTCCGCGTCGAGTCGAGCCTTCGCCGCCCGGTTCAAGTCCAGGACGTCTGGTTCCGCCTGCAGGAGGGCGTCGATGAGAGCGGCATCCGCGCGCTCTGCGTCGAGTCGAGCCTCTGCCGCCCGGTTCATGTCCAGGACGTCCGGTTCCGCCTGCAGGAGGGCCTCGATGGCAGTGGCATCCGCGCGCTCCGCCTCAAGTTGAGCCTCCGCCGCCTGGTTCACATCCACGACATCCGGTTCCGCTTGCAAGAGAGCCTCAAATGAAGCGGCATACGCGCGCTCCACGTCGAGTTGAGCCTCTGCCTCCCGGTCCTCCTTTAGTATCGCCATGTTGAACCGCTAGTCCGCCTGCACCATGGGGGACTCGGACGCCGGATCGAAGTCGACGTCCATCGTCTCATACCCATCGGGGGCCTTCTGCGCCGTGACCTCCGCAGTGAACATTGGATCGGCTTCCTCCTCCTCGTAGCTTGGCTCCAGAGAACTCTGGGATTGGCCCGCCGCAAAGCGAGTTTGGGAATGGAGGTCTGTGGCGCCGACTGCCGCCGCGATTTCTGCACGGCGCTCCGGTGTCAGCATCTTGTAGTAAGTGATCTTGCGGCGCACCATGGCTTTCCGGCAAACTAGGGGACGCTTGATGTGGGCTAGGGGATTGAAAGGTGGGGGAATGGGCTGGAGATTTGGTGTGGTTTTAGGGCAGTGGCTGGCGAGGGCGAGCGGCGAAGGTTACGGTGTGAATAGTGGTTCGGTGATGACCGGTCAATCAGTTTTGACAAGACATCGCTCTTGTCGCGTTCAGCGTTGCAGCCCGACGCTGGACCCTCCACGTCGCTCACCGAATGGAGCAACCGTCTTGCGTTTTCGCCGCTTGTGGGACCGCTGATTGAGAGCAAACCCACGTCCCTCCCCCTCCCCCGCCTGCGTCATTTATTATACCACCACTCCCTCCGTTTTATGCGGAGTAAATAAAAACATAGGGAGTATACTACGGATGAGGATCCCCTGACGTGGCCGAACCCATTGAGTAACTGACATACGGGGCCTAGCAAGCATGGGGTCCGCCAGTAAGTGACCAAAACGGAGGGTAAGGCATGGATACCTATGTCAGAGGATCCACTTCCACTATACTACTTTGACCAAATGTTAGACTAATAATATATGACATGCAACTTACACAAATGCTAGAGTAATTATATATGACATGCAACGTACACAAAGCATACAGGGTCTAATGCATTTTTCGAGGCTAACTTTGACCAAATGTTAGAGTAATAATATATGACATGCAACTTACACAAAGCATACGGTCAATTTTTAATGTGAAAGGAGTTTCCAATGATATAATTTTCACATTATACATCTCATGTACTATTAATCTTGTGAATAGTCAAATTGGAAACCATCTCGAGTACAAATCTAGGAGTACGATACGAATCTAACAATATTGATTGGGTGTTGTTGAATGTTCATACCTTCTTTATCATAGTAGAGATACTTTGACTACACATAAAACTTATATGTAAAGTAGAAAGGATAGGAGGGAGTATATTGTACGTTCAAAAACGAAATGAACATTGAATACCCTTTATATATGATTTGCGGATGCTATGATCACCGCTTCAAAATTTTGAATCCGCCTTAGGTATCACGTGCCCCCACTCATTCCCTCTCGATTTCATCTCAGGGTCCGGAGATCTATTGAAAGAGGACTAAGGTGGGTACATGCGAATGATACTCGGCGGAATGTTCAAATGAGGCATGCGGGAGGATGGACTCGATTCGGAGGGCTTACATGATCGATGGAGAAGAGGGTTGGAGAGGAATGAGAAATAAGCAAACGCCACATGATTACACTTGAACGGCTCAAATAAACAATAAGTTGTCTCGCTTGGCCTACATAGTGAAAGGCCTAATGCGCAACGCGGAGCACTGACGCTCGAATATGGCCAGGAAAACAGGGAAACCGACATGTGGGGCACACCCGTTGGGACGACGTAGCGCAGACTAGTCCAATGGAGGGGCTGGCCCACGACCACCTCGCCACCGACAACCGTTCATGTGGGTCGTTGGGGCCAACAACGGGGCGCAGCTCCAGCACCGCCTCTGGACACGACGACCGCGGTGAGCGACACACTCATATCATCGCTAGACACGGTCGGTTTCAGTGTGCCGAGGGTGGCGTTAGAGCTGTGGCACGACCAACGGTATGTTTGGTTTGTGCCCAAGGTTGCCCCATCAAAGCATTGGGTAGCCAAAATTTTGGTTGAGGTATTGGTTGCCCATGATTAGGCCAACATTGGCAAGAAAAATGAACTAGAGTTGGCTAGAGTTCATTGGCATGCCAAAGAAATGGCAACCATCCAAACAAAGACCAATCTTTGGGTCATGACAAAATTTTGGTTGAGGTATTGGTTGCCCATGATTTGGCCGACATTGGCAAGAAAAATGAACTAGAGTTGGCTAGAGTTCATTGGCATGCCAAAGAAATGGCAACCATCCAACCAAAGACCAATCCTTGGGTCATGACCAAAATTTTGGTTCAGGTATTGGTTGCCCATGATTTGGCCGACATTGGCAAGAAAAATGAACTAGAGTTGGCTAGAGTTCATTAGCATGCCAAAAAAATGGCAACCATCCAAATAAAAACCAATCTTTGGGTATGACCAAAATTTTGGTAAGGTGCACTTTGGCCACAATCCAAACACACCCCAACACATGGCTCGTCGAGGATGCACGGGGCGCCGCGACGCGTCCGTGGAGTGGTGTAGCGCGGCCAACTGCATCCTCTGGACCAGAGACCATGCCGGGTCGTCTTGCTTTTTCAATGACATGCGGGGATCGCATTTGAGCAAAGGCATCTCCAGCGTTGCCACGACCGCGGCTGACTACCCCGCACACCAAAGCCCTCGTCCCTCGGCGCCCGTCGCGCGTGCGTTCCAGCCGGTGCCGGCTGCCCGCATTCATGCCGTCCGTTCGTATGTCATCGTTAAGAGGCTCGGTGCCGAGGAACCAACTCCGGCGACTTAATGGCGCACCGGACGCTTGGCCTCACTGGAATGCGCTACTTAAAGCGGCAACGCCCAGCTAACCTCCACATCATAGCGCATCGTCCTCCTACCTGGCACCACATCCGCCATGACCGCAAGTGCGAATGCTCTGTGGGAGAGCTTGTCTTCAGGGATGAAGCTCGAGGTCGCCACCCTCGCTCAAGTCGCCTCTTGTGACGCAATAGCGGCGTAGCCGGACGCGGACACGACCGCACAAGCGGTGGCCACGCTGGCGGCCGACGACGGGAGCACCGTCAGCCACGCGTCCTACTTACCGCCGTCCAACGTCCGGCACCGCCGAGGTCGGCGGCTCCTCCCAGGATGAGTAGGGCATGGGAGGCGGCAGGGCATGGTGTGCCAACTGGCCGGTCCGTATCCCGTGTTCTACTCTTCCTCGCCGGAGACCGCACCTTCACTTCACGGGTCTTGAACCCTGCCCCTGTACATAGAGATCGCAGATGGAGGACGTCGGTCGCCACCGTAGAATAGGTTTAGGGTCGGGTTTCTTTTATTTTTATGTCCTATAAAAGTTGGAAATGTAATGAAAACCTGCCGTGTTTGCATTAATCTCGGCCGGTGTATATGAACTTTCACAATAATATACATATTGTGGGAGTACTAGCAAGATGCCCGTGCGTTGCATGAAAGATCAAGATCTTGTGGGAGAAAAGGATGAACGAGGGAAATCCTTATCTGCAAATGTGGAGAGGAGTGTGGGTAAATTGTCATAGTTTCCTTCCTATCCGTTAGACATAGATCGGACGGCCTATATTGCAGGATGACAGGCACACCATCATCACCAACTCTGCTTTTTATTGAACCGAGACAAATCTGAAAAACCCAACTAAGCCAACCTCCCAGCATATCGCGCGGGAAAAGACCCGGCCGCGCTGTTTTAGTCGGGATTACCGGGTTACTAGTACTAGTATCGATGGATCGCGCGAAGCAACAAATTTTTTTTTTTGAGGGGGCGAAGCACCTACTAGTTTAAAAGGAAAAAAGGCAGTACACTCACAGCACTCCTGTCGCGGTCGCATTGCACCCCACACACGTTCGGTCCTGCACACTGCTCACGCATAAGCGGGCAGCGCTTGGCTTGCCTCTTCAGCGACACGTGGGACTGCACTTGGAGAAACCGACCATCGCCAAACTCCCCCACCACAGCGAAAATCCTCCCCCACACACAAAAATTCCCCCCAAATCCGATTCAACCGCCCTTCGGCCAAATATTCCCAAACACCCTCCCCCCCCCCCCCCGTCCCCCCTCCACTCCATTCGCTCCGCCAAAGCCGCCCTCCCCGCCGCGCCGATACGTCCGGGCGCCGGTTCGTCGAGGGACGACGGCGATCCTCTCGCTCCTGATGCGCTCGTAGTCTACCGTCCTCTAGCCGCGCCGCCACCTGTGGCTACGTTCTTGTGGAGGCGCACAACAGTCAGCGCCGCCACCGCTGGCGACGTTCGTGTGGAGACGCACGGCGGTCAGCTTCTCCCACGGTACACGCATTCTAGACTGAGGCCCCATTCATGTCGGTGTAGCACTGAATGTTAGCTGATAGACGCTGTTAATCTCACTGTTTGCCGAAGTAGTTTACTGTCAATATGCTTCGACTTAAGAAGCTTCCTTGCAATTACGCACTCAATATGCTTAGCTGAGATGGCATGCCAAGGCCGATTAGTTGCTAAAATATCTTGCCATATATTTATTGTGACGTAGATTGCCATGGTCTAGTAGCCAATCTGTTAGGTGAAATAGCTCTACACCGTTTTATACTCGATTTTTGTTGCTGTGATGGCCTTTGATAGTTTGATGGCTGTGTGCTCGGCCTCATTGATGGCTGTGTGTTCCGGAAGGATTATGCCAACTTAAGTGAATGCCCGAAATGCAAATCATCAAGATGGAAAGATGGCGATGCTGTGAAGAGAATTCCTCATAATGTTCTGAGACATTTTTGTTGGGGAACGTAGTAATTTCAAAAAATTTCCTACGCACACGCAAGATCATGGTGATGCATAGCAACGGGAGGGGAGAGTATTGTCTACGTACCCTCATAGACCAAAGCGGAAGCGATCACAACGTAGAGGAAGTAGTCGTACGTTCTCCTCGCGATCCAGCCGATCCCAGCGCCGTTACTCCGGCGCCTCGAGTCGATCTGGCGTAGAGAAGTAGTCGTCGTTCTCCTCGCGATCCGGCCGATCCAGCGCCGTTACTCCGGCGCCTCCGAGTTCTTGGCACACGCGTTCAGCTCGATGGCGCTCCTCGGGCTCCGATCCGGCAAAGCTCCGGGGAGAGGGAGTTTGGTCGACCTGACGGCGTGGTGGCGATCTTGATGTTCTACCGACGCAGGCTTCGCCTAAGCACTGCTATGATATGACCGAGGTGGAATATGGTGGAGGGGCACCGCACATGGCTAAGGCGATCTCAAGGATCAACTTGTGTGTTCTAGGGTGCCCCTGCCCCGTATATAAAGGAGCAAGGGGAGGGCCGGCCGGCCCTAGGAGGTGCGCCAAGGGGGAGTCCTCCTCCTAGTGGGAGTAGGACTCCCTTTCCTAGTCCAACTAGGAAGGAGGAAGGGGAAGGAAAGAGAGGGAGAGGAAGAGGGAAAGGGGGCGCCCCCCTCCTTGTCAGTCGGACTCCCCATGGGGGCGCGCCACCTCCTGGCGCAGCCCTCTCTCTCCCCTCTTGGCCCAATAAGGCCCATTACTTCCCGGGGGGTTCCGGTAACCCCTCCGGCACTCCGTCTTTCTCCGGAAACTTCCGGAACCTTTCCGGTGTCCGAATATAGCCGTCCAATATATCAATCTTTATGTCTCGATCATTTCGAGACTCCTCGTCATGTCCGTGATCACATCCGGGACTCCGAACTCCTTCGGTACATCAAAATACACAAACTCATAATATAACCGTCCTTGAAACCTTAAGCGTGCGGACCCTACGGTTCGAGAACAATGCAGACATGACCGAGACACATCTCCGGTCAATAACCAATAGCGGGACCTGGATGCCCATATTGGTTCCTACATTTTCTGAAGATCTTTATCGGTCGAGACCGCATAACAACATCGTTGTTCCCTTTGTCATCGGTATGTTACTTACCCGAGATTCGATCGTCGGTATCCAATACCTAGTTCAATCTAGATTCTTGGTAAGTCTCTTTACTCGTTCCATAATACATCATCTCACAACTAACTCATTAGTTGTAATGCTTGCAAGGCTTATGTGATGTGTATTACCGAGAAGGCCCAGAGATACCTCTCCGACAATCGGAGTGACAAAACCTAATCTCGAAATCGCCAACCCAACAAGTACCTTTGGAGACACCTGTAGTACTCCTTTATAATCACCCGATTACGTTGTGACGTTTGGTAGTACCAAAGTGTTCCTCCGATGGCAGGGAGTTGCATAATCTCATAGTTATAGGAACATGTATAAGTCATGAAGAAAGCAATAGCAATATACTAAGCGATCAAGTGCTAAGCTAACGGAATGGGTCATGTCAATCACATCATTCTTCTAATGAGGTGATCCCATTAATCAAATGACAACACATGTCTATGGTTAGGAAACATAACCATCTTTGATTAATGAGCTAGTCTAGTAGAGGCTTACTAGTGACTATCTGTTTGTCTATGTATTCACACATGTATTATGTTTCAGGTTTAATACAATTCTAGCATGAATAATAAACATTTATCATGATATAAGGAAATAAATAATAACTTTATTATTGCCTCTAGGGCATATTTCCTTCAGTCTCCCACTTGCACTAGAGTCAATAATCTAGATTACACAGTAATGATTCTAACACCCATGGAGTCTTGGTGCTGATCATGTTTTGCTCATGGAAGAGGCTTAGTCAATGGGTCTGCAACATTCAGATCCGTATGTATTTTGCCAATCTCTATGTCTCCCACTTGGACTTGGTCCCGAATGGAGTTGAAGCGTCTTTTGATATGCTTGGTCCTCTTGTGAAATCTGGATTCCTTTGCCAAGGCAATTGCACCAGATTGTCACGAGAAGATCTTCATTGGTCCCGATGCACTAGGTATGACACCTAGATCGGAAATGAACTCTTTCATCCAGACTCCTTCATTTGCTGCTTCGAAGCAGCTATGTACTCCGCTTCACATGTAGATCCCGCCACGACGCTTTGTTTAGAACTGCACCAACCGAGCGGCTCCACCGTTTAACAAAAACACGTATCCGGTTTGCGATTTAGAATCGTCCGGATCGGTGTCAAAACTTACATCGGCGTAACCATTTACGACTAGCTCTTTGTCACCTCCATATACGAGAAACATATCCTTAGTCCTTTTCGGGTATTTCGGGATGTTCTTGACCGCTGTCGATGATCCACTCTGGATTACTTTGGTACCTTCCTGCCAAGCTTACTGACTAAGCATACGTCAGTCTGGTACACGACATTGCATACATGATAGAGCCTATGGCTGAAGCATAGGGAACATCTTTCATTTTCTCTCTATCTTCTGCTGTGGTGGGGCATTGAGTCGACTCAATCTTACACCTTATGTCTGAGGTAAAAACCTTTCTTTGCACGATCCATTTTGAATTTCTTCAAAACTTTATCAAGGTATGTGCTTTGTGAAAGTCCAATTAAGCGTCTTGATCTATCTCTATAGATCTTGATGCCCAATATGTAAGCAGCTTCACCGAGGTCTTTCATTGAAAAACTTTTATTCAAGTATCCTTTTATGCTATCCAGAAATTCTATATCATTTCCAATCAATAATATGTCGTCCACATATAATATCGGAAATGCTCTGAGCTCCCACTCACTTTCTTGTAAATATGAGGCTTCTCCAAAAGTCTGTATAAAACCATATGCTTTGATCACACTATCAAAACGTTTATTCCAACTCCGAGAGGCTTGCACGGACCATAAATTGATCGCTGGAGCTTGCACACTTTGTTAGCACCTTTTGGATCAGCAAAACCTTCTGGTTGCATCATATACAACTCTTCTTCTAGAAATCCATTCAAGAATGCAGTTTTTACATCCATTTGCCAAATTTCATAATCATAAAATGCGGCAATTGCTAACATGATTCAGACGAGACTTAAGCATCGCTTCTGGTGAGAAAGTCTCATCATAGTCAACCCCTTGAACTTGTCGAAAACCTTTTGCAACAAGTCGAGCTTTGTGAAGCAGTTATATTACCATCGCGTCGATCTTCTTCTTAAAGATCCATTTATTCTCAATGGCTTCCCGATCATTGGGTAAGTCAACCAAAGTCCATACTTTGTTCTCATACATGGATCCCATCTCAGATTTCATGGCTTCCAGCCATTTCGCGGAATCTGGGCTCACCATCGCTTCTTCATAGTTTGTAGGTTCGCCATGGTCAAGTAACATGACTTCCAGAATAGGATTACCGTACCACTCGGGTGCGTATTTTATTCTGCTTGACCTACGAAGTTCGGTAGCAACTTGATCTGAAGTTTCATGATCAACATCATTAGTTTCCTCACCAATTGGTGTAGTTGTCACAGGAACCGTTTCTTGTGATGAACTACTTTCCAATAAGGGAGCAGATCTGATTATCTCATCAAGTTCTACTTTCCTCCCACTCACTTCTTTTCGAGAGAAACTCCTTCTCTAGAAAGGATCCGAATTTAGCAACGAAAATCTTGCCTTCAGATCTGTGATAGAAGGTGTACCCATGATCTCCTTTGGGTATCCTATGAAGACACATTTCTCCGATTTGGGTTCGAGCTTATCTGGTTGAAGTTTCTTTACATAAGCATCGCAGCCCCAAACTTTAAGAAACGACAACTTTGGTTTCTTGCCAAACCACAGTTCATATGGTGTCGTCTCAACGGATTTAGATGGTGCCCTATTTAACGTGAATGCGGCCGTCTCTAAAGCATATCCCCAAAAGCGATAGCGGTAAATCAGTAAGAGACATCATAGATCGCACCATATCAAGTAAAGTACGATTACGACGTTCGGACACACCATTTCTCTGTGGTGTTCCGGGTGGCGTGAGTTGCAAAACTATTCCACATTGTTTCAAATGTAAACCAAACTCGTAACTCAAATATTCTCCTCCACGATCAGATCGTAGAAACTTTATTTTCTTGTTACGATGATTTTCCACTTCACTCTGAAATTCTTTGAACTTTTCAAATGTTTCAGATTTGTGTTTCATTAAGTAGATATACCCATATCTGCTCAAATCATCTGTGAAGGTGAGAAAATAACTTGATACCCGGCGTGCCTCAACATTCATTGGACCACAAACATCGGTATGTATGATTTCCAACAAATCAGTTGCTCGCTCCATAGTTAGGAGAACGGCGTTTTAGTCATTTTGCCCATGAGGCATGGTTACGCAAGTACCAAATGATTCATAATCAAGTGATTCGAAGCCCATCGGTATGGAGTTTCTTCATGCGTTTTACACCGATATGACCCAAGCGGCGATTACCACAAATAAGTTGCATTATCATTATCAACTCTGTATCTTTTGGTTTCAACACTATGAATATGTGTATTACTACTATCGAGATTTAATAAAATAGACCACTCTTCAAGGGTGCATGACCATAAAAGATATTATTCATATAAATAGAACAACCATTATTCTCTGTCTTAAATGAATAACCGTCTCGCATCAAACAAGATCCAGATATAATGTTCATGCTCAACGCCGGCACCAAATAACAATTATTTAGGTCTAAAACTAATCCCGATGGTAGATGTAGAGGTAGCGTGCCGACCGCGATCACATCGACTTTGGAACCATTTCCCACGCGCCGTCACCTCGTCCTTAGCCAATCTTCGCTTAATCCGTAGTTCTGTTTGAGTTGCAAATATTAGCAATGTAACCAGTATCAAATACCAGTACTACTGCGAGTATTAGTAAGGTACACATAAAAAACAAGTATATCACATATACCATTGATCACCTTGCCATAATACTTATCCGCCAAATACTTGGGGCAGTTACGCTTCGAGTGTCCGGTTGTTTGGCAAAGAAAACACTCGATTTCGGGCTTAGGCCCGGACTTGGGTTTCTTCTCTTGAGCAGCAACTTTCTTGCTGTTCCTTTTGAAGTTCCTTCTTCTTTCCTTTGCCCTTTTCTTGAAACTAGTGGTCTTGTTGACCATCAACACTTGATGCTCTTTCTTGATTTCTACCTCCATGACTTTTAGCATTGCGAAGAGCTCGGGAATTGTTTTGGTCATCCCTTGCATATTATAGTTCATCACGAAGCTCTTGTAGCTTGGTGGCGATGATTGGAGAATTACATCAATGACACTATCATCCGGAAGAGTAACCCCAGTTGAATCAAGTGGTTATTATACCCGGACATTTTGAGTATATGTTCACCGTGAACTATTCTCCTCCATTTTGCAGCTATAGAACTTATTGGAGACTTCATATCTCTCAATCCGGGCATTTGCTTGAAATATTAACTTCAACTCTGGAACATCTCATATGCTCCATGACGTTCAAAACGTCGTTGAAGACCCGGTTCTAAGCCGTAAAGCATGGCACACTTGAACTATCGAGTAGTCATCGGCTTTGCTCGCCAGACGTTCACAACTTCTGGCGTTGCTCCTGCAGGCCTGGCACCCAGCGGTGCTTCGGGGACGTAATTCTTCCGTGCAGCAATGAGGATAATCCTCAAATTACGGACCCGATCCGTGTAATTGCTACCATCATCTTTCAACTTTGCTTTCTCAAGGAACGCATTAAAATTCAACGGAACAACAAGACGAGCCATCTATCTACAGTAAACATAGACAAGCAAAATACTATCGGTACTAAGTTCATGATAAATTTAAGTTTTAATTAATCATATTAAAAACTCCCACTTAGACAGACATCTCTCTAGTCATCTAAGTGATTACGTGATCCAAATTAACTAAACCATGTCCGATCATCACGTGAGATGGAGTAGTTTCAATGGTGAACATCACTATGTTGATCATATCTACTATATGATTCACGTTCGACCTTCGGTCTCCGTGTTCCGAGGCCATATCTGTTATATGCTAGGCTCGTCCAAGTTTAACTCGAGTATTCTGCGCGCAACTGTTTTGCACCGTTGTATTTGAACGTAGAGCCTATCACACCCGATCATCACGTGGTGTCTCAAAGACGAAGAACTTTCGCAACGGTGCATACTCGGGAGAACACTTCTTGATAATTTTAGTGAGAGATCATCTTATAATGCTACCGTCAATCAAAGCAAAATAAGATGCATAAAGGATAAACATCACATGCAATCAATATAAGTGATATGATATGGCCATCATCATCTCGTGCTTGTGATCTCCATCTCAAGCACCGTCGTGATCCCCATCGTCACCGGCGCGACACCTTGATCTCCATCGTAGCATCGTTGTCGCCACGCCATCTATTGCTTCTACGACTATCGCTACCGCTTAGAGATAAAGTAAAGCAATTACGTATGCGTTTGCATTTCATACAATAAAGCGACAACCATATGGCTCCAGCCAGTTGCCGATAACCGGTTACAAAACATGATCATCTCATACAATAAAATATAGCATCACGTCTTGACCATATCACATCACAACATGCCCTGCAAAAACAAGTTAGACGTCCTCTACTTTGTTGTTGCAAATTTTACGTGGCTGCTACGGGCTTAAGCAAGAACCAATCTCACCTACGCATCAAGACCACAACGATACTTTCACAAATAGACTCCGTTTAACCTTCTCAAGGACCGGGCGTAGCCACACTCAGTTCAACTAAAGTGAGAGAGACAGACACCCGCCAGCCACCTTTAAGCACGAGTGCTCGTAGCGGTGAAACCAGTCTCGCGTAAGCGTCTGGCGTAATGTCGGTCCGGGCCGCTTCATCTCACAATACCGCTGAACCAAAGTATGACATCTTTGGTAGGCGGTATGACTTGTATCGCCCACAACTCACTTGTGTTCTACTCGTGCATATAACATCAACGCATAAAACCAGGCTCGATACCACTGTTGGGGAGCGTAGTAATTTCAAAAATTTCCTACGCACGCAAGATCATGGTGATGCATAGCAACGAGAGGGGAGAGTATTGTCTACGTACCCTCGTAGACCAAAGCGAAGCGATCTGGCGTAGAGGAAGTAGTCACGTTCTCCTCGCGATCCAGCCGATCCCAGCGCCGTTACTCGGCGCCTCCGAGTCGATCTGGCGTAGAGGAAGTAGTCAGACGTTCTCCTCGCGATCGGCCGATCCCAGCGCCGTTACTCGGCGCCTCCGAGTTCTTGGCACACGTTCAGCTCGATGGCGCTCCTCGGGCTCCGATCCAGCAAAGCTCGGGGAGAGGGAGTTTCGTCGGCCTGACGGCGTGGTGGCGATCTTGATGTTCTACCGACGCAGGCTTCGCCTAAGCACTGCTATGATATGACCGAGGTGGAATATGGTGGAGGGGGCACCGCACACGGCTAAGGAGCGATCTCAAGGATCAACTTGTGTGTTCTAGGGTGCCCCTGCCCCGTATATAAAGGAGCAAGGGGAGGGCCGGCCGGCCCTAGGAGGTGCGCCAAGGGAGGGGAGTCCTCCTCCTAGTGGGAGTAGGACTCCCTTTCCTAGTCCAACTAGGAAGGAGGAAGGGGAAGGAAAGAGAGGGAGAGGGAGAGGGAAAGGGGCCGCCCCCTCCTTGTCCAGTCGGACTCCCCATGGGGAGGCGCGCCACCTCCTGGCGCAGCCCTCTCTCTCCCCTCTTGGCCCAATAAGGCCCATTACTTCCCGGGGGGTTCCGGTAACCCCTCCGGCACTCCGTCTTTCTCCGAAAACTTCCGGAAACTTCCGGAACCTTTCCGGTGTCCGAATATAGCCGTCCAATATATCAATCTTTATGTCTCGATCATTTCGAGACTCCTCGTCATGTCCGTGATCACATCCGGGACTCCGAACTCCTTCGGTACATCAAAATACACAAACTCATAATATAACCGTCCATCGAAACCTTAAGCGTGCGGACCCTACGGTTCGAGAACAATGCAGAACATGACCGAGACACATCTCCGGTCAATAACCAATAAGCGGGACCTGGATGCCCATATTGGTTCCTACATTTTCTGAAGATCTTTATCGGTCGGACCGCATAACAACATACGTTGTTCCCTTTGTCATCGGTATGTTACTTACCCGAGATTCGATCGTCGGTATCCAATACCTAGTTCAATCTTATTCTTGGTAAGTCTCTTTACTCGTTCCATAATACATCATCTCACAACTAACTCATTAGTTGTAATGCTTGCAAGGCTTATGTGATGTGTATTACCGAGAAGGCCCAGAGATACCTCTCCGACAATCGGAGTGACAAAACCTAATCTCGAAATCGCCAACCCAACAAGTACCTTTGGAGACACCTGTAGTACTCCTTTATAATCACCCGATTACACGTTGTGACGTTTGGTAGTACCAAAGTGTTCCTCGGTAAGCAGGAGTTGCATAATCTCATAGTTATAGGAACATGTATAAGTCATGAAGAAAGCAATAACAATATACTAACCGATCAAGTGCTAAGCTAACGGAATGGGTCATGTCAATCACATCATTCTTCTAATGAGGTGATCCCATTAATCAAATGACAACACATGTCTATGGTTAGGAAACATAACCATCTTTGATTAATGAGCTAGTCTAGTAGAGGCTTACTAGTGACTATCTGTTTGTCTATGTATTCACACATGTATTATGTTTCCGGTTAATACAATTCTAGCATGAATAATAAACATTTATCATGATATAAGGAAATAAATAATAACTTTATTATTGCCTCTAGGGCATATTTCCTTCAATTTTCCAATTACACCAAGACTCCAGAGGTTGTTTCATGATGCTGAAACAAGAGAGGATGTACTGTGGCATTCTAGGAACCAGGAGTACAGAGATCAGAATGTAATGAGCCATCCATCTCATGGTAGTGAGTGGAAAAGCTTCAATGATAAACACAAAGAGTTTGTGACCCGAGAAACATTAGACTTGGCTTAGCTTCAGATGGATTTAACCCATTTGGCCACCAGGCGCCACATATAGCATGTGGCGATAGCTTGTTATCCCTTACAACATGCCTCCAAATGTTTGCACCAAAGAATCAAACTACATGATGGCCTTGCTCATCCCAGGTCCAAAAAGTCCTGGAAAGGATTTTGATTTGTTCATGGAGCCTCTTGTGAAGGAACTTCAACAACTATGGAAGGGTGTTCTCACTCGAGACCTATATAGTAGCCCACCAGCTGAATTCTTTCTGTGTGCTGTTGTAATTTGGTGCGTCCATGATTATCCGGCTTTGGGCACTATGTCAGGGCGAACGACACATGGTTACAATGCATGTGCTCGCTGTGACAGGAATCCGCTATCATACGCAATACTTAGCAAGATCTGTTACATTGGACACCGCCGTTTCCTTCCCAAGGACAAGCCGCATCCTATAAAATACCAAATACATGTGTTCAATGCAAAGCATGAAAACCGTGATGCGCCACATAGGCTCACCGCCGATGAGTTGCAAGTGGAATTAGAGAAGGTCAGGCATATTACACCAGGAAACCATCCTGGTAATGGTAGCGGAAAAGGAAGCGTGTACGGTAGAAGAGAGATTATTGTTTACCCGCAGGTCCACTTTGTGGGACTTGGAGTATTGGAAAGATTTGGATCTGCGGCATAATCTTGATGTGATGCACATCGAGAAAAATATATGTGACAGACATTATCGGCACACTTCTTAACATTGAAGGCAAGGCGAAAGATACCTTAAAATCTAGGATTGATTTGACACACAGGTATCGAAAGGATTTGCAGGTGCAACATGAAGGTAAACCACGGGATATGGCACCAGATGTGTACATCTTGGACAAGGTAAAAGAAAAGAATTCTGCGAGGTCACATCACGTGTGAGATTCCCACATGGATTTGCTTCCAACCACGAAAGGAGAGTCGGTCTGAGATGGAAACAAGGTACAAGGGTTGAAAACTCATGACCGCCACGTCCTACTTCAAGGTTTTACCTGTTATCCTTAGAGGATTGGGCATACGACTTATCTGAGCGGTTGTAGAGTTGGGACAATTCTTGAGGAACTCTGCGGTAGAAATATCGGATAGATGCTTTGGATCGTCCTTGAGACAAGTAACCATCTATCACTTGCGACCTTGAGAAGATTTATCCTCCTTCATTCTTTGATGGTATGGTGCATTTGGTTGTTCATCTACCTGATGTGGCACTACTTAGAGGTCCAGTACAGTATGGCTGGATGTACCCTATTGAAAGGTGGCTAGGCACTTTCAAGGGCTATGTTAGGAACAGAGCTAGACCCGAGGGTTCCATTGCATAGGCCTACATTTGCTACGGACTCGTTGACATTCTGCTCAAAATACATTGAAACAGTTGATCAGCTTAGCAAAGAGGTGGGTGAAGACAATCCCGGGCTCAATGTTTTCGATTATTCTGCTCGGAGTTCTGAGGAAGAGTCGACAAGAGGACAAACCTAAAGATTTGGACAAAATGGTTTGGTATGTGTTGAATAAGCATCTGAGATACTACCTTATATCAAGTAAGTGCGATCGCAGCTTATACATCATAATCTACTAAACTTGCAGCACATTCTTATATATTTAGATGTTTGACGCGATCACTATGTTGTGCAGCATCTACAAAGAGGAGTTCTTGCCGCAAAATCCAAGAAACATTGACAAACTGGTTATGGCAGGATTTGCGAAATGGTTCAAGAACCATGTAAGCTTTTGAAGTGCTGCTGTCAGTTTTTTTAATATATTGAGTACATAAGATGATCAACTTGTCTATTTTCTAACCATAGGTTAAGAAGATGCGGGAGGATGGGCAGGCAGTTGATGATGCCCTTTACTCACTAGCAATGGGTCCTGATACTTGGGTAAGACATTATGAATCTTGCGTTGTTGGAGATGTGCGCTACAACACCCTTGCACGAGACGAAGGCAGGAAGACACAAAACAATGCCATCATGAGCACGGATACGTATGACAAAGAGACAACTGAAATGTATGCTAACATAACAGACATTGTTCAGTTGCAGTATATCTCCAGTTTTGAGGATCATTGGTGTGTGGTTCTGTTGTGCTGTCGTTGGTATAACCTGTTTTCCAGGATCGCAAAACCCAGAGCTGATGATTATTTCAAATCCATCAATGTCAAGGCGGCGTACCAGACCAACGAGCCTTTTATTTTGGCAAATCAAGCAACACATATATTTTTCTTGGAAGACACATTTGCACGTAGCGGCATTTAATCGGAGAGTATTGCAAAGGTTTGAGCAGAGGAATTCGTTTAATGAAGTTGCACAACAAGATGATGCTTACACTGCTTCTGATGTACAAGATAACACAGATGTTCCTAATATCTTTGAGAACCATCACGTCAATGACGCTGGCGAAAAGATTGTCTGTCGTGTTGTGGACATACAAGAGTTGATCAAGAAGAAGCCAACGTTCGAGGACGTTGAGGACGAAGAAGAAGATGACACTGTGGGGAATTATGATTCAGACTGATACACATGGCGAAAATGTTGATGCTGCTGCTGCGGATGATGATTACATTGCTTTTGTCGTATTTGCTTGTCAGAAGACGTTTTTTTATCTACTATGTGAAATTGTGTTTGCTATGACAACTGAAACCTGATGAACATGTTGTTTAGTATTTTGTTGTGAGAACATCACTTGTTATGTATGCTGATTTGTGTTTGGTGATTGTATGACAACTAAAACATGATGACATTGTTGTTTACTTGTACTCATATTTGCTGTGAAACTTGAATTTGATGACATAGTTTGCTGTTGGACTGGAATTTTCTCGACATCTTCGAATGAGAACAAAGCTGACCCGACAGGGCCTCTGCTATTTATTTATAGAATAATAATAATAATAATAATAATAATAATAATAATAATAATAATAATAATAATAATAATAATAATAATAATAATAATAATAATAATAATAGTAATTGTTTAAACGCGCGTGCATCGTGTATATCCAGTATGATAAGTTTAAGCTACAAACTAAACGACCCTTGCAATACCCCTGAACAAAGGACGGTACCTAGCCTGCTTTCTGCCTTTTCTATGGGGCATTTTTTCTAGAACTAAGTTGACGTTAAAGAACACTTCAGTTCAACCGGTTCAATCTTGGAAATCAGCAAAGTAGGGTAACTACCGTGCATTTCTTCATCGTGTTTGATGGATCCACGAAAGCCAGTTTTGGACACCGCTAAGTACAGTTAATGCCAAGCCGTGAAACCGCGGTTTTAGTTCTCGTGGTAACTCGTTGGTCCACATTTTTCTTGGATAAACCAACTCTAAATAATATTAAGAATAATAATAAGAAGAAGAATTCATCATCATCATCATGTAATAATAATAATAATAATAATAATAACAATAATAATAATAATAATTATAATAATAATAATAATAATAATAATAATAATCGGTGATACATGTGTCATGTAATTAGTACGACAAGTTTAAGCTAGGAACCGAGCAACCCCTAAATGGTGAAGCCAACTTCTCCCCCATGTTCCTCGGCTGTTTTGTGGGGGGCGGTGATGCTTGTGTTTTATAAGGAATGTTTTTCTAACGATTTCCTATATATAAAGTTACCTGTGTAAGAAACGTTCAAATGGTCATCTTTATTTTTAATTATGACGAACAAATGATGATTACAACTAGCCTACTTCCCGCCTTTTCTATGGAGCCGTTTTTCTAGAACCATTAGTTAATTCTGTAAAACGCTTCAGTTCAATGGTTGAAACCGGGGTTCAAATATGGAAATCAAGAAAGGCCGGTAACTAGCCCACTTTTCTTTCCGTGTTTGATGGACACACAAAAACCATTTTAATGTCGTTAACTATGTTTAATGGACGCTTCAGTTCAACCTGTAAAAACCGTGGTTCAATTCTCGTGGTAATCCAATGGTTCGGTTCTACGAACCTACTTTTTGCCAGTTTTCACGGGTCTACCGAAACCGTCCCGACATACCCTCAACTATAATCCAAACTCCGAAGTATGCATGCGCCTTAGCTACTCGAAAGCTTAATGTGTAATCCAAAGCATTTGAGACGATAATAGGATCGCCACTACTTATTTGACACTTGATTACATATAAGCAGATCAACATTTTTGGATGTCCATGTAGCCTATATGCACAGAGCAAGTATGCAACAGCAGAAGTAGCACTGCTGCAGTGGTACAAAACTGGTAAAAAATGTCAAGATGATCACTCAATCTGTCAGCGCCGTTGAACAAGCATAGCTTTCATGACCTAAACGTCATCAGACGGGCACATTGATTGCCCTGCCCGCACGATGCCATGCGCTTGTTGTTTTCAGACATGACACCTCATTATTCTAGATTCATCCTCACCGAACATCATCACCATTTCCCATCTTTTTCTTTGGTGAAACCATTTCCCATCTTAAAACGATCGTTGTGTGGTTGGTAACAAACAGAAACAAGTCGCCTCAGATCAGATCTCACTATGGGCACCGATGCTACTAGAATCAGTTGCCATTTGCATTTCTTTGGATATAGTACTAGTACTATCAGCATGGATCAAATGGTTATCTCCATCGTTTTCTTTAGATAATTGGGCTCGTTATTCAAGTGGTAAATGCATATGTCCAATGACATTGTTCCTCAATTCCCGCTCGAGGCAATGTCCCTATCCAAGCACAACTTGTTCCTTCTTAAAGATAGTGGAGCCCGGCCGTTTCTGCCGTGGTAGGGTGGGCGAGGGAGGGGATATGTGTTAGGATAGCGGCATAAGCGGTCATTTCGAAGAAGAAAATTTTGTGTCTCAAACGAGCGGCGACCGACCAAGTAGGTTGGTACCAGCTCTCGGAGCTCGGCGAATCCCGACAAAACATATACAAAAACTGAATGGAAACTTAAGCAAGTAGTTCGTGTGATAGTAAAGTGCTCCGCTATCTCCCGATCAAGACAATTCACTCTACCCAAACACAGGCTGTTCCTTGTCTTGAGTGGAACCCGACCGCTTTTGCCGATTTTTCGTATGGAGGAAAAATATACGCGGTCACAATGGCGGCAGAAACCGCCATTTTGAAGAATAAAAAAAATGTGTATCCCAGACAAGCGGCAAGCCGGGAACCGATCAAGTAGGTTGGGATCGACTCTCTTGAACCTCGGCGAATGTCGACAAAGAAAAGGAAAGAAAACTAAATGGAATAGGTAATCACGCAGTTGGTGTGACTGTAGAGCGCTCATAAATTTTCAGATGACTTACAAATAAATGATCAGATTTGCTATTTCACATCTAGATGTGAAATAGCTATATCACATCTAACTTGTCTGCCGTTGGATTTTCACGTGCTAAGATTTGTGTTTCTGGTCGATCGCCTGGCTTGTCGCTTGTTGCGGTGCGTTCTGGTTCGCGGTGTTATTATTAGCGAGGCCCAGCAGGAATTGTTAGATGGGCCGGTTGTGTTTTGTTTGTCTTTTCTTGTTTTGACTCATGCGACTGTTGATCCCTAGAAAAAAAAAAGACTCACACAGCTGTACGAGGGTTTGTCACGAGAGTGCCACGAATCCATGTGTCTTGATCCTTTTGTGGTTAACTCAAAACACATGAATGGATTGACTCTCTAGTCTCCCATTTCTGTTACATTTTTAAGCACCATGCAGTTGCACTATCTCCTTGTACCAACATTTCATTTTGTATTCAGGTTAAAAAACATTTCATTTATTATATTGTATTTGTCTTTTTTCTATCGTCCAAATAATATCCTAAGCGAGACCACGTGATCAAATTTTTTAATTTGGCGCATACTAGATGTTGTTTGTTGGACTTTATTGTTTTAATTTTTCCGCACACTCTGCATCTCATGTTGGCGGCCGATGTATTCCTATGTCACCTTGTTTTGTTTGTTCACTTGTCAGGTCTTTGTTTGCTTGCGCTCCATTTCTTCTTACATGTGTTGTAAAAGTGGATGTGACATGCTCTATTGCTTGTCGCTATGTATTTCTATTTACTTTCAAGTTCAATTTCGAAGAGACAAGCTCCATGGAGAGATAGGCTTTGGCTTACGCTTGATACGTAATTGGGCTTGATCAGTTTTTGTCCTCGGTGCGAGTCCATTCTTGACACGCAATTCAAGGACCAGATTGTTTTTATTATTTTTTAAATTAATGATTTTGTTTTTTGTTTTCACATATATTTTAGATATCTCTATTTTTATTTTTTTTCCGGATTAGCTAATTCCCATCTAGATGTTTTTAGCTATGTCACACCTAAGTTGTTCACCACGCGATTAAACATGTATGTTTTGTGCAAAATTATTTTGTTCACATGCATGTGCCTTGTCTCGTGATGGTGTTTGCACTGTCGAGCCGGTTTTTGCTGTCGCTCTTGTGGCCGTTTATTCTCGTTGTCTCCCATGCTTGCGCCGGTGTTAGTATATGGTCCTCTATTTCACAAAGGTTGTTATTCATCGAGATGAGATTTGGCAATGTCTCATCTAATTTTCAAACGTACAATTTTGTATACCATTTCATCCCAGTTGCAAGTCGATCCTTGACTCGCAACTGAGCACATGATTTAGTAGTTGTACCAGTTGCAAGTCTGCTGTTGACTCACAAGTGGGCTCATAGTTATCCGAGTTGCAAGCCCGCCATCGACTTGCAACTGAAGCCTATGTTTTTGTTTTTCATCACAGTTGCAAGTCCATCCTCCACTCACAACTGGGCCCATTTTTTGTTTCATCCCAGCTGCAAGCTCAACTATTAACTCACAACTCCAAATGTATTTTCACTTTCATCGCAGTTGCAGGTCCACCCTTAACTAGCAACTGGCCCATAGATTGTTTCATTCCGGTTGCAAGTCAATCATCGACTCGCAAGTGGGTTCATAGTTTTTTGAGTTGCAAGCCCACCCTCGACTTGCAACTGAAGTCTATGTTTTTATTGTCCCAGTTACAAGTCTACCCTTGACTCGCAACTGGGTTGTTTTATTTTTCATCCCAGTTGCAAGTCCATCCTCCACTCGCAACTGGGCCGATTTTTTGTTTCATCCCAGCTGCAAGCTCATTGTTAACTCGCAACTCCAAATGTATTTTCACTTTCATCGCAGTTGCAGGTCCACCCTTAACTCGCAACTGGCCCATAGATTGTTTCATCCCAGTTGCAAGTCAATCATCGACTCGCAAGTGGGTTCATAGTTTTTCGAGTTGCAAGCCCACCCTTGACTTGCAACTGAAGTCTATGATTTTATTGTCCCAGTTACAAGTCTACCCTTGACTCGCAACTGGCCGGTTGTTTTATTTTTCATCCCAGTTGCAAGTCCGCGTTCGACTACATGGCCCAGGCTCGTATTTTCTCCTTGTCCGATTCCATGACTCCACCCTTGACTCGCAAATAGTATCGTATTTTTTGTGTAGTTGTCCTTGTTACAAGTTTGCACTCACAACTAAGCCTGCAACTAAACCCATAGTTTGTTTTCATCCCCAGTTGCAAGTCCTCCCTTGACTCGCAACTAGGCTCGTAGTTTCGTAGTTGTCCCAGTTGCAAGTCCACCTTCGACTCGCAACTAGGCATATAGATTTGTTGTTGTACTAGTTGCAAGTTCACCATCTACTCGCAACTCCTAGCGTAGTTTTGTGTAGTTGTCCCAGCTGCAAGTCCATCCTCGACTCGCAACTGGTATTGTTGTACTGTGTAGTTGTCCTAGTTACAAGTCCACTCGTGACTCGCAACTGGGCTATAATCAATTTTTCATCCCAGTTAAAAGTCCATCATTGACATGCAACTCGGCCATTGACCCTTTTATTTGCCCCAGTTGCAAGACCATCCTTGACTCGCAACTGGCCCCGACATTTTCTTACCCAATTTCAAGTCCACCATCAACTCGCAACTAGGTTCGACCATTTTTTCGTCCCAATGTACATTTTTAAAATTCATGACCTTTTTTTTAAATTCTTGAACATTTCTTTTATTCATGAATATTTTTAGAAAATCATGAACATTTAACAAATCCATGAATATCATTTTAATTCACCAATATGTATTGAATTGGTGAAAACTTTTGAAGTTAGCGAACATTTTTCAAATTCTTGAACATCTTTTATATCGTGAATATATTTTTCTAATTTCTGACCTTTTTTGAATTGATGGACACTTTTTTAAGCTACCACTATTTTTATTTCAAATTCTTAAAAAGAAATCATAAACTTTTTTCATGTTTTGCGGATGGGGTAAATTGACCTAAAAGACGTCAACCTAGGGACAAGCTGGAGGGCACTTTGCAAAAAAAACTGAAGGATACGGGCTTTATACACAATAGGGCTACTTCTCATCCGTGCAGACTAGTACAGTATCAATCAAGTCAAGGGCAGCGAGGGAGCCGAGCTAGCTAGCGCTGACCAGGCAGCCCGCATGTGTTCAACCTAACAGCGCACAAAAACGGAAAATGCTAAAAAACAGACAAACAACAAAAAAGTCTAGCAGAGATGATTACAAAACACATGACATCATACTTAGATGTGAGATAGTATATCATATCTAGATGTAATATAGATGGACCCACATAAATGATACATTCACAAATGATTCTGACTACCATTTTTTTCTCATTCAGCTGGCAAATCGCGCGGCACCAAAAAAACGTGTGAAGGAAACAAGGACCGCACACGGTACACCTGATCCTGGTGCGACCCATCATCCCCAGACCCCAGCAGAGCACATCCTGGTTCAGACCCCACAACGCGATGGCCAGCTATGTCCTCTGTAAACTTGCTGTATAGCTAGTGCCCCATGGTTAATTAACCAAGGCTGGGCCATAACTCAATATCAGAAAGATAGCAGTTCAACTGTTCCAGTGTGACAAAATGGTTTCAGTGTGGACGAAATATTGTGTCCATAATAACGATAAGTAAGAAGAAGAAAAATAAAAAGGAGAAAGTGTTGGTTTGACCCCTTTAACAACGCGTTTGTTGACCCGCGGTTAGAGCTTTTCCTTCGTAAATTGATTTTTGTAGGGTATGTAGTCATGGGCCTATCCGGTGGGGATTCTCTCATGAAGCACGCTTCAGCTTCAACGGTTCGATTTTGGGAATCAACCAACGCTGGCAACTAGCCTACTTTTTTCCGCCGTATTGGATGGATCCATGAAATTCATTTCTTAACATTTTTCACAAAAAAATACCACTTTTTTAACACTATTACCTATGGTTAATGGAGGGTTCAGTTCATTAAGTGAAAACAACAACTCAATTTTTTTTTTGCGGGTAACCCGGTGATTCAGCTTAGCCTAGTTTTCGCCGGTTTTCACGAGTCCACGGAAACTGTCTCAAAACGCCCTCAATATTCTCCAAACTCCAAACATGCGTTCACCTTAGCTACTCGAAAGCGTAATGAGTAACCCAAAGCATTTCAGACAATAAAAGAATTGCCATTAGCTTTTCGGTGCTTCATTACATTAGCGGGCTATCATTTTTTGTATCGAGGTAGCAATATATATGTGCTTTTTTAAATACAAAGTTGGTAAAAAAAATGTCAAGGAAACAACACTTTTGAGCGAGCAGAGCTTTCCATCGTGGCTAAAACGTCATCACCCGGCCACATTTGATTGCCCTGCCCACACGACGCGATGCCATGCGATTGTTGTTTTCGGACATGACAACTCATTATTCTAGAATCATCCTGACCGAACATCATCACCTTTTCCCATCTTAAGACGACGTTGTACGAGTAGTTGGAGACAAGCAGAAAGAAATCGCCTCAGATTTCACTGTGGGCATGCGCGGAATGCTACCCACCGATGCTACTAGAATCAGCTGCCATTCGTGTATCTTTAGAAACCAGCATCAACATGGATCAAATGGTTTCTTCGTTATATATTTGGGCTGGATAGGGAGAAAAATTACGTATTACGACGGCGGGAGAAACGAATGTTTTGAAGAGAAAACAAAAATGTGTGTTTCAAGTAAGCGGCAATCGATCAAATAGGTTCAGATCAGCTCTTATATGCCAAATGACATTATTCCTGAATTTCGGCTCGAGACAGCTTACCCTATCCAAGCGACAGAAACAACCATTTTGAAGAAAAGATGCGTGGCCACTAACAAAAATATGTGTCACAACGATGACACAAACAACCATTTTGAAGAAAGAAAAAATATGCGTCTCGAAAAATTGACAACCGATCAAATCGGTTGGGATCGCAAAATACGTGTCACGGCGGCGATAGAAACAACCATTTTAAAAAAGGAAAATACGTGTCTCAAACAAATGGCCACTAATCAAGTAGGTTGGGATCACGACAATACGTGTCATGGCGATGACAAAAACGACCATTTTGTAAAAAGGAATTTTTTTTGCCTAAACAAGCGGCGACAGATCAAGTAGGTAGTGATCGGCAAAACATGTTACAACGACGACAAAAACGACCATTTCGAAGGAAAATATGTGTTTCAAACAAGTGGTGGCCGATGAAGTAGTTTGTGATCGGAAAAAAACATGTGTCACGGCCGCAACAAAAACAACCATTTTAAAGAAAAAAAATACATCTCAAACAAATGGCAACCGGTCAAGTAGGTTGGGATCAGAACATTACGTGTCATGGCAATAACAGAAACGATCATTTTGAGGAAAGGAAGAATATGTGCCATAAACAAGCGGCAACCGATCAAGTAGGTTGTGTTCGGAAAAAATACGTGTCATAGTGGCGGCAGAAACAGCCATTTTAAAGAAAAATGGTATGTGTCCCAAACAAATGGCAACCGACCATTTTGAAGGAAAAAACGTGCCTCAAACAAGTGGCGGTTGATCTAGTAGTTTCGGATCGGCAAAATTACGTGTCACGGCGGCGGCAAAATCAATCATTCTAAAGAAAAAATACGTGTCTCCAGGAATTGGCAACTGGTCAAGTAGGTTGGGATCACGACAATATGTGTCATGGCGATGACAGAAACGACCATTTTGAGGAAAGGAAAATGGTGTGCCTAAAACAAGCGGCGACTAATCAAGTAGGTTGTGATCGGCAAAGACACATGTCACAACGATGACAGAAACGACCATTTTGAAGGAAAAAACGTGTCTCAAACAAGTGGTGGTTGATCCAGCAGTTTTCGGATCGGCAAAATTACGTGTCACGGCGGCGGCAAAAACAACCATTCTAAAGAAAAAATATGTGTCTCCAGAAAATGGCAACCGGTCAAGTAGGTTGGGATCACGACAATACGTGTCATGGTGATGACAGAAACGACCATTTTAAGAAAAGGAAAATGTTGTGCCTAAAACAAGCGGGGACCGATCAAGTAGGTTGTGATTGGCGAAAATACGTGTCATGGCTAGCGCAAAAAACAACCATTTAAAAGAAAAGTAGTACGCGCCTCAAACAAATGACAATCTGTCAAGTAGGTTAAGATCGTGACAATACCATGTCATGGAGACGACACTAAACAAGCGGCGACCGATCAAGTAGGTTGTGATTGGCAAAACACGTGTTAGAACTGAATAATTGTGGATGTCGCCTAGAGGGGTTGGGGGTGAATAGGCGCTTTAAAGTAATTATGGTTTAGGCTTGAACAAATGCAGAATAAAACTAGTGTTTAATTTATCAAGCACAAAACCTAAATCGACTAGGCTCACCTATGTGCAACTTATGCTAAGTAAGATAAATAACTAAGTGATAGTATGGCTATCACGAAGTGAAGTGCAGTAAGTAACGGGCTCGGACAACAGATAACCGAGGCACACGGAGACAACGATGTATCCCGAAGTTCACACCCTTGCGGATGTTAATCTCCGTTTGGAGCGGTGTAGAGGAAAAATACTCCACATGAAGCCACCAGGGCCACTGTGATCTCCTCACGCCCTCGCACAATGCAAGATGTCGTGATTTCACTAAGAGACCCTTGAGGGCGGTCACCGAACCCGTACAAATGGATACCCTTGGTGGCGGTCACTGAATCCATTTAAATTTCTCGGGGCAATCTCCACAACCTAATTGGAGACCCCGACGCTTGCTCGGAGCTTTACACCACAATGGCTGAGCTACGTAGCACCACCAACCATCTAGGGCGCCCAAGCACCCAATTTGAACAAGCTCTAGGGTACCAAGCACCCAAGAGTAATAAGCTTCTCAACTTTTCACTTCCACGTATCACCAAGAACTCCAAGATCTAGATCCAAGGGGTTCCCCACACATAGAGGAGAAAGTGATTGGTGGAAATATGGATCTAGATCTCCTCTCTCTTTTCTGTCAAGAACTAGCAAGAATCATTGGAGGGTTTGAGAGTTAGCCAACTCGAAGAAGGTCAACAATGAGGGAAGAATACGAGCTCAAGTTCTTACCATTGGGGAAGAAGACCCCCTTTTATAGGCCTCCCCAAATCCAACCGTGCACAGGCCGCGCACAAGCGTACTACCGCTCCTAGGAGCGGTACTGCCGCTACAGGCCAAGTAGTACAGAGAAACGACGGTACTAGGTGGCGATGGGGCGGAAGTACCGCACGGAGGGGTACTATTGCGCCCAACTACCATCCTAGTACTGCGAGAGCAGAAAGGACTACAGCAGCCCAAAATTAACCGTTAGTGGCAACGACAGTAGACTTACGGTAGTACCGCCCCCTTACTACCGTGCAATTACCGCCCATTTACAGGAGCACGTAAGCAATCGGAAGATAGTGCGGATGCTCATAGTGGAAGTACCATATGAGCGGTACTACCGTGGAGCGGAGCGGTACTACCGCTTGGGGGCTGAAAACTGTCCAAGAGAAACAGATGGAAACAATAAAACCTGAACTGCCATAACTTCTGCAAATGAGCTTCGAATTGAGCAAACTCCAGCTTGTTAGATAGATAACAATGAGTACCACCCAAACAACGACTGATTATAGTGAGAAGAGGCAGTAGAAAAATGCCAATGATATAGAGGTGTGAAACCTGAATGAATGAAGAACCGGCAAAAACTCCAACATCGAAAACATCATATAAGAAGCATATGAACTCCGTTTTTGATGAACTCGAGCTAATCAAGAAGATGACCAAAAGCTCCAAATCTCACAAGGAGAAACATCAAACAAGAACCAAGAAAGATGATGCAAAGATCCAATGGTTTGAGCTCTCTATGAATGATATGATCAAGCTATTAACTTGAGAACCCCCCTTGATAGTACGGCAATCGATCCTATAACCCGGTCTCCCAACTACTACCATGAGACTGGTAAAATATAAAACCTATCAAGGGCAAACCTTTGCCTTGCACATAGTCCACTTGATCTAGATGATGACGGTCTTGACTTCCTCAAGTTAGACCATTTTTCTTGATTGTGTTGGCTCGATGAATACTAGTTTATTGCTCTCCCATACTCCACTATGGGTGAGCCACTCTTCGGCACATCTTCACAAGTCCATTTCCAATACAATGGAAGGCATGCTTCAAGCACTTGCTCTCTTCGTGATGCACCACTTGAACTTGCACACCGCAATCTTGATGACGATCACCACTTGATGTCATCCTGCACTGGTTGTATGAGATCTTCCTCTTGATACAAACCCATGGAAACACACCTAACCCCACATAAAACTCTCACGTAGACCATGGGTTAGTACATAAAGTGTAATGGACAATGCTTACCATATCATGGGATCACTTGATCCCTCTCGGTACATCTTGTACGTTTTGTGTGTTGATCAACTGGATTCACACTTTAACTTAGTCTTGATCACCATGTATCATGTCTTCTACATGACCAATTTTTAGATAATTCCTTGAATAGCACCTTGGTCATTTCATAAACTCCTTGAAACCAACACATGGACTTCAAGAAAAGCCTATGGACAAAACCTACGAATATAACTCAAGGCAACCATTAGTCCATAAATAATGTCATCAATTACCAAAACCATACATGGGGCACCATGCTCTTTCAAGAACGATGACAGAAGTGATCATTTTGAAGAAAGAAAAATGCGTCTCAAATAAGTGGCGGCCGATCAAGTAGTTTGGGTTCGGCAAAATTACGTGTCAAGACAATGGCACAAACAACCATTTTAAAGAAAAGAATGTGTATCTCAAATAAATGGCCACCGATCCAGTAGGTTGGGATCACGACAATACGTGTCATGGCGATGACAAAAACGACCATTTTGAGGAAAGGAAAAGTGTGTGCCTTGACAAGCGGTGACCGATCAAGTAGGTTGTGATAGGTAAAAATACGTGTCATGGCGGTGTAGAAACAACCATTTTACATAAAAATAGTACGTGTCTCAAATAAAATGGCAACTGATCAAGTAGGTTGGGATCGCGGCGATACGTGTCATGGTGAACGCAGAAACAATCATTTGGACGAAAGAAAAGATGTGTGCCTTGAACAAGCGGTGACCGATCAAGTAGGTTGGGATCGTGCCAATACGTGTCATGGGCGATCGCAGAAATGTCCATTTTGAAGAAAGGAAAATGTGTGTCGTGAACAAGCGGCGACCGATCATGTAGGTTGGGATCGCGACGATATGTGTCATGGTGATCGCAGAAACAACCATGCATTTTGACGAAAGGAAAGATGTGTGCCTTGAACAAGCGGTGACTGATCAAGTAGGTTGGGATCACGACAATACGTGTCATGGGCGACCGCAGAAATGTCCATTTTGAGGAAAGGAAAGATGTGTGTCATGAACAAGCGGCGATCGATGAAGTAGGTTGGGATCGCGATGATATGTGTCATGGCGATCGCAGAAACGACCATTTTGAGGAAAAGGAAGATGTGTACCTTGAACAAGCGGCGACCGATGAAGTAGGTTGGGATCGGCAAAAACACGTGTCACAACTCAAAATGACAATAAAAACGGTCATTTTGAAGAAAACTATATGTGACTCAAACAAGTGGCGACCGATCAAGTAGTTATGATCGGCAGAAATGCATGTCAGTGCAGGGGCAGAAACAATCACTTCAAAGAAAGCAGCACGTGTCCAACAAGCGGCAACCGTTTAAGTAAATCAGGGTTGACTCTCAAACCTCGCGAAATTCCATGAAAAGAAAGAAAGGAAAATTGAATGGAGCAAGTAATCACGCAGTTGGCCAGGAGTAGATATAATGCGATTTGCCAATGGAGAATTTGGAGAAGAATGGCGACGGGTATTACTTTTGTAGTACTCTGTATGCACCACTGGAAAACATGGAGATGTTGAACTTTCAAGGCATGCAGTATATGAGGGATCAAACACATGCGTTGTGTGTGCATGATAAGCTGACCTGGCTAAGATCGAAGCATGGGCTTGTAGTTGCTCTCGCTTACTCGTTTGTCACCACTATATTATCATAATTTTTGTTACGATCCAATCTTGGTCAGTACTCAGCAGTCAGTAGAGTATAATATACATCAGAGAGATCTAGTGGACAGTTTTCATAGTACTCAGCACCCAAATCAATTCATGTATGCATGCAAGTGGTGTTTATTCTACTACTACCTGATGAACCAAGATCGATCGATCCGTTGACGACGAAGCAGCCACTCAACGTACGCGTAGCAGATCGATGGCTGGTGGTATTTAACTAGACTAGTGCTGTTGTTAACTTGGTGCCGGATCAAATCCAAGTCCACTGTATATGCAACCCTTCTTATCTGATGGAGAGATCGAGTCACCGACACATGCGCGGGCCGATAAGCACGCAGCTGCATGCGAACATCGATCGATGGATCGTTATTTTCTATTGCCGCCACGGTCACTTGCTTGATCGCTGACAGCAATATACAACGATCTTCAAACTGATTGCCGGTACCGGGCCGCCGGCCGGCTGGTGTGACGCGCAGACACGGTACGAATCGCGTCGTTTTCGCGCGTGCCGTGGTGGATGGCCACAGGGGTATCGATCGATATCGGTACCCCCAGCCCAGCTGCTGGGGCGATGTACACCATTTGCGCACCCGTCGTCTCGCCATCCATCAGCATTCAGCAGGTGGTGGTGCAAGCAGCAGCATGGGTGCATGCAAGTCGTATTGTCACTGTCTGGATTTGCATTGCAATGCAAGCTGGCCGGAGCTTAGTGTTGGTGCCGGCCGGCGCGGGAGTGAGGCGGCAGTCACGCGGGCACGCAGCTGGGCGCTACGTCTACGTGCTCCCACATCGACGGTGACGGCGACGGTACGCTCTGCGGCCAAGAGATGAGGCCTCCCTGTGTGTGTCCGTGCACTGTAGCTGAAGGCTGTAGCACGCAGGTCACTTTCCTTGCTAGCACTAGTGTTTCCCCTCTCTTTTCCGATCGAGGCTCTACTGTTTCGCAGTCTCCGGAACCGGGACAATGGGCTGCACCGGTCTATGGCGCCATTGATTTCGTGTTGCGATGCGATGCCCGGTCGGCTCGTGTCGTCTACGAACATAACATAACGCTCGAACAGTGGCCAGTTAATTAAAAAATACGTATATATCCTGCACCCGGACAGCCGTGCGTGCGTGACGGACATATATGTGGACAAAGACGCATCACACACCCACAGACACACCCGGACGCGGCCACGGCTGACTGTCGTCGCAGGGAAAATATCAGATGATACGGGCCATCACATGATCCCATGCTACTGGACTGTGTGGTGCCTTGGATCTACATCGTCGCATCCGAAGCTCCCTGTGGGCAAGGCCATACACGGTACACCATTGCCGATTTGCGTACCCGTCGTCTCGCCATCCATCAGCAGGTGGTGGGCGTACCAGCACGGGTGCATCCAAGTCGTATTGTCACTGTCCGGATTTGCATTGCAATGCAAGCTGGCCGGAACGGAGTGTTGGTGCCGGCCGGCCGGTGAGCGAGGTGGCACGTGGGACGGAGGATTTCGATCTCGGCATCATGTCCAGTCTAGAAGGCTGCTAGCTACGTCTACGTGCTCCCACGTCGATGGTGACGGTGACTGTACACACTGCGGCCACGAGACGAGGCCAAGGGAGAAGGGAAGATTCCTCCCTGTGTCTGTGTCTGTGTGTGACCGTGCACTGTAGGCTGTAGCAGCAGGCATGACACGAGCAGATTGCCTTCCATTGCTGTTTCTCAGCAGTGCTAGCAGACATGTTGTTATCTCGGCTGCCCTCCGAAAACGGAACAATGGGCTGCACCGGTCTATCGCGCCGCAGTGGCGGAGCTAGCAAATTGCCCAAGCCTGGGCACGACGCAAGCTAAAATTTACTTCAGTCTATCAACACCAGAAGTATCATATAGTATTTAGGTAAACATCATGTGTAATATGCACATTAATATTTCATAAATCATATAAATAAACTAAAACATGAGATACAATTTACCAAATAAAATTCCAATCTCTGATGTTCATCCTTGTGCACAGATGACTATCTACAACATACAACACATTATCAAATAATTAAATTTCCATTGAATTGAAGCGCAAAAAAAAAAGAATCTACAAGATACAACACATTACCAGATTATACAATTTTCATTGAAATGAAGTGCCGACAGTGACGAATACGAGCACCATCCGCCCGAGCCGAAGTGGAATTTACACAAGGGGCTGCCACTTTGACTTTCGCGCTTCCGCTTCCGATCCTGATTGTCGCTTGCTGGAGTCGCAGCCTGATTATCATCTCTTGCGGTCTTGCCAACCGCCGGTGCTCCGTCAGTCCACCTCGCCGGTGGTCGCCTTCAACCGCCAGAGTTGCTAGGGCCCGTCGTGCGGTGCGGCGTACAGACGAATAGGCGTGCGAAGTATCGGATGTCCCCGCCCAGGCGTGTCGAAGGATCAGTGGCGAAGGCAGGAATAATTTATAGGCGTGGCGGAGTTCATGAGGGAAAAACCAATGTACAATATAACTATGTGCCGCTCGTGCTCTGCCTCGCCTGCTCGTGGCCGCTGCCACGCCAGTCCGGACGCTTCCAATATCCCATGGTTGCTCTCCAATCAATGTGTTACTCGATCCTCTCGTGCGTGCCCTAGGACCCAGCCGGCTAGGGACGGCAGGCTGGGACCAGGGAAGAATCACACGAAGCTATGTAGGGTCGCGAGTTTGGAGGAGTAGCGGTGCTGAGTGCCACATCCAATGGGTATTCAAAGTCCAGAATGAAAATGGAACACATAAAGGTTCAAAATTTGTTCACTGCAGAACACAAACATTTTACGGTTTTGTCGGTGTTGAATTAATCTTCTTTGAAGCATGCTTCCATTTTTTTCTAGAATCGCTTATTCATATCTGTACTTACTACTCCACAGAACTACTAATCGAATTCCCCTAGAAAACAACTAATAAATTTCTTTTTTATGTTTACTAGTTTATGGACTAAAAAATGGACAAAGGGAGTACAAATTTTTGAACCAACACGGCCACGATCCTCACCTTGGCGTCATTGCTTCCGGCTTCGCCGTCGCTACTCGCTAGCACATAGGCATCAAGCTCATCGCTTTTCGCTCTGCACCACAGGTGTCACGCGCCATCTAATTCGCTGCAGTGCCACCCGCCGCCGCCGCGTTGGCCGAGCATGGTCGCCGCCGGAATCGCCGTAACCGAGAGCTAGATCGTACCCCTATTCCGTAACTGTGGTTGTGTCTGCGTGACTTCCACATCAGTGGACATGATTTGTAGCGTAGATGGACTGCTAGAGGTTGGAGCTGGGCTGCTACATGCAGGTAGGTGGGCTGCTGGGAGGATAATTGGGCCATGGGCTATTCAGTTCGACGCTCCTCTGGGAGTGTTCTCCTCGTCCAAACTGACGAAACTGAACTGAGCTCAAATCTTCCGGCAAGTACAGTATGTATACGCAGTATTTTTGCCAAATTTTAGGTATGGCGGCTGCCAAACCTCGCCATATAGCTGGCTCCGCCCCTGCGAAGGATGCAGCCACCAGCCTCCTGATCGGCCGCACGATCTGATTTATGGCCCATGGGTGGGCCTTTGAAGTGAGTAAGCACAAGAGGCAAAATTAACGCTCAAAGTAGGCCAATTCGTGAACCAGATGTATTTTTTAGCGTATATTAATGTATGTATTCGCAGATTGTGACTCCGGCGCTTGGAAAATTGGCAGCGTTGGAGCCCGGGCACGTGCCCGGGGTGACCGGACGGTAGAATCGCCCCTCGCGCCATTGATTTCGTCATGCGATGCGATGCCCGGTGGGCTCGTGTCGTCTACGAACATAACGTAGCGCTCGAACAGCGGTCCGTCAATCATCAAAATACGTATGTATCCTGCACGCTGACAGCCGTGCGTGCGTGATGGACATATAGGTGGACAAAGACGCATCACAAACTCACAGGCCGACCCCCAAAAAAAAAAACTCACAGGCCCACACCGCCCCGTAAAGCTCCAAGCAACGGCTGTGAAAGAAGAATAAGCCGGTGCAGCATGCGACAGGTCAGGGTCAGGTAATCACTACTCCACCAGCATATAGCGAATGTAGGGTAGCCCAGTACGTAGGGTTTTGGCCTTTTGGCCTTGCTCGACGACAACGGGACAACTTGCCGTTGTACCTCCATCGGAGAGCGTCGTCTAGTGTGTAGTGGTGCTCTCTCATAAGCGCCATGAAACCAACGAATCCCGTATCATTCATCTCACAGCAATGCTTTTACATTCAGAAAGTCCCTTTGACGCGGGCCGTATGGATAGTCTGGTGCGTGCATGATATTGATGGCCCCATTGACAAGCTGTCTTAGCAAGAGACACACAGCGTTAGATCACATGTGTATGGCAGTATGGCTCCAGATCCACGGGATACGGGTCAAATATTACTCGGCCGCATGTCCCAGCCGCGCTGGCCTCATGGAAAACATGCGCATACAAATCAACCCACCGTGGGTGTAGACGGAGAGATTTGTAATATAATAAACGTTGTATTGATGGAATGCTGGTGCACGTATATATAATACAGGTAAGGCCTTTACCTCAATTATACAAAACTAGGAGGTGGGCCACAACTCCAATACACGTGCAATACAAAATGCATACTTAACACCCCCCACAGTTGAAGCGTCGCCGGAGACACAGAGACTGGATCGAAACTCCTCAAACACGGGAGTAGGCAATCACTTAGTCATCACATCAGCAAACTGTTGCGTCGTCGGCACGTGAAGAACCCGAACACGGCCAAGGGCAACCTGCTCGCACACGAAGTGAATATCGAGCTCAATATGCTTCGTACGTCGATGGTGCACCGGGTTGGCGGAGAGGTAGACCGCGCTGACGTTATCGCAGTAGACAAGAGCGGCCTTGTGAACATCACAAAGCAACTCCTGAAGCAGCTGGCGTAGCCAAGAGCATTCGGCCACGGCATTAGCCACGACACGATACTCTACCTCGACGCTGGAGCGGGAGACCGTGGGCTGCCGCTTCGATGACCAAGAGATCAAAGAGGGCCCAAGGTAGACACGATGGCGGCGACGAGAGCGTCGAGTGTCGGGGCAGCCAGCCCAGTCGGCATCCGAGTAGGCCACGAGGTCGGTGGAGGCGGAGGCCGTCAGGGTGAGTCCCAAAGACATGGTGCCGCATATATAACGGAGAATACGCTTCACCAAGGTCCAGTGAGAGTCACGCGGAGTGTGCATGTGGAAGCACACCTGCTGGACAGCGTACTGCAGGTCGGGTCGGCTGAGCGTCAGGTACTGTAGAGCACCGACGATTGAGCGATAGAACGTTGCATCAGACGCGAGAGACCCCTCCAGAGCAGAGACCTTCGCCTTCGTGTCGACGGGGGTGGGCGCCGGCTTGCAGTTAAGCATACCGGCACGCTGCAGGAGCTCGTGGGCATACTTCTGCTGATGCAGAAAGAAGCCGCCAGGCCGTCGGACCACCTCAATGCCGAGGAAGTAGTGCAGGGGCCCCAAGTCCTTGAGGGCGAACTCATCACGAAGACGAGCAGTCAGCCGCTGAAGGAGATAGGGGGCGGACGCCGTGAGGATGATGTCGTCGATGTAGAGCAGCAGATATGCAGTGTCAGCTCCCTGATGATACACGAAGAGTGAAGCATCGGAGCGAGTGGACCAAAATCCTAGAGACTACAGGAAGGCTGCGATACGCTGGTACCAAGCCCGAGGCGCCTGCTTCAACCCGTAAAGAGAACGGGAGAGCAAGCACATGAAGTCGGGGTGCGCGGCATCGACGAAACCAGTGGGCTGCTCACAGAACACCTGCTCGGCGAGATAGCCATGCAAGAAGGCGTTGGAGACATCCAACTGGTGCACAAGCCAGGCGCGCGAGACCGCCAGCTGGAGCACGGCGCGAATCGTGCCCCGTTTCACAACCGGGGCGAAGGTGTCAGTGAAGTCCACGCCCGCGCGCTGCCGAAAACCACGAACCACCCAGCGAGCCTTGTAGCGCTCGAGAAAACCGTCTAGACGAGTCTTGTGGCGAAACACCCACTTGCCAGAGATGATGTTGGCACGAGGGGGTCGTGGAACAAGCTGCCACGTGCGGTTGCGCTGTAGGGCGTCGAATTACTCCTGCATCGCAGCTAGCCAATGGGGATCCCGAAGGGCAGCACGAGCGATGGCGTCGACGTTGAGGTGGCGCACACATACTCGTCGGAAGAATAGCGCGTGCTCGGCCGAAGTACTCCTCCTCTGGCACGGGTAGTCACACCAAGCGGCGGGACAGCAGGGCCGGTGGTGGCGACTGGGGCCGCGGTGGCGACTGGGGCCGAGACGGCCACAGGGGAGCCGGCGGCGATGGGGGCACCCGCGGCGGCGGGTCGCGGGCGCCAAGAGCGACGGCCGAGCCAGCAGAAGGGGCGACGGGCGAGGAGGACGTCGAGCCCGTCGCCGGGGTGGCGGGCGGGGTGCCCACCGGCTCAACCTCGGAGGAGGGAGACGGGGACCCGGGGGCCCGGTCAGACTCGACCTCGGGGGAGGGAGTCGAGAACCGGTGTCTGGCGGCGCGCCGTGTCTGGGCGCTGGGTGGCCGCCGCATCACCTGTGAAGGGATGCGGGGCCGGCGCCGAAGGAGCCGAAGCCGGAGGAACCTGAAAAAAAGGGAACACCATCTCTACAAAGTACACGTGCCTCGAGGTGTACACACGATGAGTGACAGGATCATAGCACCGGTAACCTTTGGTGTTAGGAGGGTAGCCAAGGAAGATGCATGGGGCGGAACGTGGTGCGAATTTGTGTGGCGTGGTGGACGCGGTGCTAGGTGTTCGATGAGTTTTTTTTAATTATTTATAAGGACTCACATATTTTTTTTGGATGAATTCTAAATACAAATTATATGGACACACGTGCACATATACATGCATAACTAATTGATGTTTTTCCTGGCTCAACACATGCATGCATGGCAACTGGTATGGTGTCCTACGTACTGCATGCATGCATCAATTTTGCCATGCACGTAACAAGGCTCTTGGCGTGGCCTATACTTTCTACGTTGCACTA
Organism: Aegilops bicornis; assembly: GCA_021605145.1. Taxonomy (NCBI): domain Eukaryota; kingdom Viridiplantae; phylum Streptophyta; class Magnoliopsida; order Poales; family Poaceae; genus Aegilops; species Aegilops bicornis. Next base: position 673,105,972 of record CM038672.1, read on the forward strand.
TACGTGTACGTATTCGGATGTCTGGGTCGGCCGGCAAGCTCGCGTGCGTATGTATATGATAATATGAATAGCCGCAGCTATACATAGCGTCAATACGTATTCAGGTATCCAACGGCCAACCGGCAATGTGAGTAACTGAGGGAGTCCTGGATTAGGGGGTATCCGGATAGCCGAACTATCACCGTTGGCCGGACTCCTAGACTATGAAGATACAAGATTGAAGACTTCGTCCCGTGTCCGGATGGGACTTTCCTTGGCGTGGAAGGCAACCTTTGGCTATACGGATATGTAAATCTTCTACCATTGTAACCGACTCTGTGTAACCCTAACCCTATTCGGTGTCTATATAAACCGAAAGGTTTTAGTCAGTAGGACTAACAACAATCATATCATAGGCTAGCTTCTAGGGTTTAGCCTCTCTGATCTCGTGGTAGATCTACTCTTGTACTACCCATATCATCAATATTAATCAAGCAGGAGTAGGGTATTACCTCCATCGAGGGGGCCCGAACCTGGGTAAAAACATCGTGTCCCTTGTCTCCTGTTACCATCCGCCTAGACGCACAGTTCGGGACCCCCTACCCGAGATCCGCCGGTTTTGACACCGACATTGGTGCTTTCATTGAGAGTTCCTCTGCGCCGTCGCCGCCGAAGGATGCCTCATCCCGCCTTTAAAGACGATACTATCGCCAAAGGAGCCCCGCCATCGGGTCGACTCTTCGTTAGGTGGTTTTCTTATGACCGCCCGATTCGCCATCGCTACCGACGATGACTTCTTGGGTCATCGAAACCAATCTTCACGTTAACTCGGAACTTGCCGAGCAGTTAGATTCGATCGAGCTATCCTCCGTAAACGAGCTCTTGGATCGCATCGCCGCCCTGGGAGTCGCCACAGATCACGACCAGATCGGGCCTAAAACCGATCTGAGAGAGATCAACTCTCCTGTGCTACCCATCATGTTGCTGTGATAGAGGAGCAATACGGCGAATCTTCTTCTATCTTAAGGACTAGCTACGTCCGGATTCCCGATCCCTCCATGCCGGATTCCCGCAGAGGGACGGATGTCGATCAAGCCCTGAACTTAAAGTTAGGCGGCGGTTTGGATTCATTGGATAGCATTCAAAAATCCAAACTTCCAAGTTCGGAAACTTCTCGGCCCCTGAGTCTTAAATTGACGGGTTCGGATCTAGTTCCACCCGCCCACCCAAACATTAGCGATCTATCCCGAATTCGGCAAGAGCCCGCTGAAACAGTACATCATTACTGGGCCAGATTCCTCCTGGTTATGGACATGATAAAGGACTGCCGAGAGAAGGACGCAATCTCACTTTTCTGCAATAATTGCACGGACAAGGGAATCCTAAACGCCATAAGTCGTCGCGAAATTACACGCTTTGCTGACTTGGTGACCATAGTACAAAAGTACCGTGCGATGGAGAGTGCTTGGAAAACCGAAAGTAAATTTTGGGATAATCCGGCCCCGAATACAGCCCTAGTCCGAAATAAAAGGGTGCATCATCACCAAGCACCTGGGTTATACATCAAAAAACAAAAACTCCCTAAAGGGCACCGAACCGTACTGGAGGGTTGGCTAAACGGACCCTGCAAAATTCATAGCACAGAGGGCGCCAGTCCAACTCATAGCCTTCGAGCATGTTGGATACTACGGCAGGTGGCCGAAAGTGGCGAAGAGCTTCTAGCCTCAGAATCCCAGCCCAGCAACTCCAGTACGGTATTAACACTCTTCGAGACTTTCGCATCAAATAATATGCGGAAACGAACACTCCGCAACCTTGCCGAAGTCTACCAAGTAGCAACAATAAATCCATGGAGTGACACGGCTATTACCTTTAATGCCAGTGATTTAACCCAAATTCCGAACAACTCGAGCACCAGCCACATTGGTCCTCGGTCCAATAGTGGACTTCGCCTTTACTAAGGTACTCATGGATGGCGGCAGCTGACTAAACCTCATCTACGAGGAAACCCTCCGAAAAATGGAAATAGACTGGAACCGCATTGAGCGAAGCAGCACAACCTTTAGAGGAATAATCCCTAGCCAGGAAGCATGCTGCACAGGAAAAATTACACTGGACGTAGTGTTCGGCTCGCCAGACAATTACAGGTCCGAGGAGGTCACATTTCAAGTGGCCCCGTTCAGCAGCGGATATCACGCTTTATTAGGGCGAGGAGCATTCACAATTTTTCAAGCTATACCCCATTATGGGTAAATGAAGCTTAAAATGCTCGGACCTAACGGAATCATCACTCTCGCTAGTGATCCGAACATAGCACTCCGCGCCGAAAACAAGATAGCCGCACTAGCCCTCGAGGCACTATCCGAAGCCCTAGCGGCCGAGGAACTCACTGCGATGCGCTCCACGGTGAACAGGGACGATGTGATACTTGATAAAAGATCCAAGTCCACCTCTTTTAAACCAGCGGATGAAATAGTCAAATTCCAAGTCCACCCAACAGACCCTGCAAAGACGACCTCCATCGGGACACAATTAAACCCTGATGTTGACGCCGCACTACGAGAATTTCTACGAGAAAACTGGGACATTTTTGCCTGGCACCCTTCAGACATGCCAAGAATCCCACGTCGGCTGGCCGAGCACAGCCTAAACATCCTAAAAGGATTCACGCCAGTCAAACAGGCTCTTCGGCGCTTTTCCGAACCCAAGAGACAGGCCATGGGAGAGGAGCTAGCCAAACTTCGGGAAGCTGGATTCAGGAGAGATATAAAACATCCGGACTGGCTAGCAAATCTGGTGATGGTACCAAAGAAGGACAAATCCTGGCGCCTATGTGTTGATTTCAAAGACCTTAATAAGGCTCGCCCAAAGGATCCCTTCCCCCTCCCTCGCGTTGATCAAATTATCGACGCTACAGCAGGGCACGACTCATTGTGCTTCCTCGACGCATACTCCGGCTACCACCAAATCAAGATGGCGGAGCCAGAGCAAGCCGCAACAGCATTCATCACTCCATACGGCCCATTCTTCTTCAACACAATGCCCTTCGGGCTCAAAAACGCCGGCGCAACATATCAGCGCATGATTCAGACATGTCTGGCAAACCAGATCGGCAAAACAGTGGAAGCATATGTAGACGACGTGGTCGTCAAATCCAAGCATGTCGAAACTCTAGTAGACGACTTGAGGCTCACATTCGACAATCTCCGAAAATATGACATTAAGCTCAATCCGGAAAAATGCGTCTTCGGCGTTCGGTAGGAAGCTCTTGGGCTTCATTGTGTCCTAGAGGAATTGAAGCAAACCCAGCCAAGATCCGAGCTCTGTCACAATTGGATATTCCAAAAGACCTCAAACAAATACAAAAATTGACTGGATGCGTAGCGGCTCTAAGCCGCTTTATCTCCCGTTTGGGAGAAAAGGCGTTACCCCTTTACCGCCTCCACCGGCGCACCAAACACTTCGAGTGGACGGATGCCGCCACAGCCGGACTCGAAGAAATAAAAGCCATATTGGCAACAAATCCGGTCCTGGCCGCGCCCAACATGGGCGAACCAATGCTATTATATATCGCCGCAACACATCAAGTTGTCACCGCGGTGCTCGTCGTCGAACGAGAAACGGACGGACACCGGTTCCCTCTTCAAAAACCGGTTTACTATGTGTCCACTATCCTAACTCCATGCAAGTCCCGGTACAAACATTATCAAAAGATAGCATACGCGGTGTTCATGGCATCCCGGAAGCTGCGACACTACTTTCAAGAGTGTTCGATAACGGTAGCCTCTGAAGTACCTCTTAACGACATTATAAACAACAGGGACGCGACGGGCCGGATTGCTAAATGGGCCATAGAGCTCCTTCCATTCGACATAACCTATAAGCCACGACGAGCTATTAAGTCGCAGGTTTTGGCCGATTTCGTGGCCGAATGGACCGAAGCCGAACTCCCTAAAGAGTACGGCGCATACTCCAATTGGATCATGCACTTTGACGGCTCCAAAATGTTGGCCGGCCTGGGGCTGGCGTCGCCCCGACGCCCCCAACCGGGGACACAGTCCAATACGCCCTTCAGATAATGTATACGGACTCCAACAACGCAGCCGAATACGAGGCCCTTCGCACGGCCTCCGGATGGCGATCTCCATGGGCATTAAATGCCTAGAGGTGCGCGAGGATTGAACCTCGCGATATCTCAAATAAACGGAGACTTTGATGCCAAAGATCCGAAAATGGCAACGTACCGCAATGCGGTCCTAAAAATGTCAGCACGGTTCGAAGGGCTCGAATTTCATCATATAGCCCGGGATAACAACGAGGCGGCGGACGTATTGGCACGCATCGGCGCAAAACGCGATGCCTTCCCGCCCAACATCTTCCTGGAACGGCTGTTCAAGCCATCCGTACTATGGGAAGGGGAGCCCGGAAATAACAATCCGGACCCAACCGCACTGCCTGACACCGAACACTCTGACACAATCGGAGGCTCTGCCACCGAGATAACACCCTCCGCCCACGAAATAATGGCGGTTATCACCCCGTGGATGGAACCATTCCTAGCCTACCTAACTAGGCAGGAACTCCCCGAAGACCAAAATGAGGCTCGCTGCATAGTACGGCGATCCAAAGCCTATAAAGTCCATGAGGGAGAGCTCTATAAGAAAAGCACAACAGGAGTCCTTCAAAGGTGTATCTACGAAGAGGAAGGGCGAAACCTCCTGGCTGAAATTCATGCCGGACTGGGTGGGCACCACGCCGCAGCCCGGGCCCAAGTAGGCAAGGCCTTCCATACCGGATTTTATTGGCCGACAGCCCGGCAGATGCGCAGGATTTAGTCCAACGATGCATCGGTTGCCGCCTTTTTGCTAACCAAAGCCACATGCCACCCACCGCCTCAAAACTACACCCATCACCTGGCCGTCATGGTCTGGGGCTTGACATGGTTGGACCCCTTAAGGGAGGAACCCACAAGCAAAAATACCTATTGGTCATGGTGGATAAATTCACCAAATGGATAGAGGCCAAGCCTGTTAAAACGGCCGAATACGGGCCGGTGATAGACTTCATATCAGGGGTAGTGCACCGTTACAGCGTCCCCCAAAGTATCATCACTGATAACGGCACCAACTTCACGGTCGATGAGGTCAAATTATGGTGCAGAAACATGGGCATCAAGCTCGATTACGCCTCAGTCTATCACCCTCAAACCAACGGTCAAGTCGAGCGAGCAAACGGTCTAATCATGAGCGGCATTAAACCCAGACTAGTGCGGTCCCTCAAGGAATCTAACACGCACGGGTTGAGGAGCTCGACTCAGACTCGGGGGCTGCGGACCACGCCCGAATCGTACTACCGGATTCACACCATTTTTTATGGTGTACGGCGCAGAGGCAGTCTTGCCCTGCGACATAATGCATGACTCACCTCGCGTGCGCATGTACGAAGAAAGAGAAGCCGAGCTCGATCGGCAGGACAGTTTGGACGCATTGGAGGAGGAGCGCGACATGGCAAAAGCTCGTTCCGCATTTTATCAATAGCAGGTTCGAAGATATCAAAGCAGGGAAGTACGGGCAAAAGCTTACAACATTGGCGAACTAGTTCTACGCCTGCCGGACAAGAAAAAAGACAAACTCAAGCCCAAATGGGAAGGTCCCTTCATCATCGACCAGGTCCTGACCGGCGGAGCATACCGTCTGCAAAACACATCGGATAACCGACTCGAGCCGAACCCATGGAACGCAGCCCGTCTATGAAGATTCTACGCCTAAGTGCCGGACTCCGAGTTCGTCTCCTTCCTACGTCCATATTTTCTATTTTTTGTTGTCTTTAATTTCTCTCCTTCCTCCTCCTTTTCCTTGAAGCCTTTAGAGGCTCGTTTGCGCTTTGTTCGTACATACTTGACGCGCTGTCCGCGCTCATTATACCTGGGGGCTTCTTTAACAGAAGCTTATTTATACGGGCTTCATGCCCAACACATGTGTCAAACTTCCGCATGTACCTTTTACTCACCGTTATATGCATCGATATGACTTAAGTTTTGGCCAAGCTGGGTTGCCTGGCTCCTGTGCTTACCCCTACGTTCCCGATTGTTCGGCTAGGTGGTAAAGGGAGCACCTCTGCGATTGTTACCGCCGGGTCAGCCGGATGTGTACCTCAGACTGGGTGAAGCCGAAAGCTAGCGTTCTTAAGGGAATATTCGGTCGGTGAACTGAAAGATGATTTTTAACTATTTATCCATCTGCCCCCAGATGACTTTCTGCTTTCTTAGCAGTTTGGACATGCACTTTAGGGCATTGCCTCCCAGGGAAAGGAACCCTTAACGGAACTATTCTCCCTGGAAGATGTTTCTTACTATCCATGTAATATAACATAACTAGTTGGGCACTTGTCCGACATACAGCAATAATGACCCCTACGCCTTTGTCTCCATGCATGCCCGGTTCTTACATAACCGCGAGGGTATTCGGACACACTCGGACTATTGGGTCCCGAGGTCGGGCGAAAAGGTCCGCTATGACAAACGATCTACAATCCGGCTAGAAGACATTTTTCATGTCATATTCAATTACATAGTCAACTCGACTAATTGTATTCCTCCTCAATGCCATCTAATAGTCTATCTAATTTACAATCTTGCTGGGAATACTTGGCGGCAAATTCTACTTGGCCGTACACTAAGCTTACAGGGATCTCCTTCCCATCAGGCCCCACAGGTCCGACCTCGGCCATGTGGTTTGGGTCAGCCTTCAGATACCGCGTCTTTACCATGGCCCAGTGCCTCCTCGGCGCCTTTGACGGCAGGACGATATCTTCCAAAGTCGGAAGCGCCCGCCGTGCTCCTTGAGGCCGCTCTGCCAGCTCCCCAATGCCTTCGGCAGGGAGATAGATGGCCACAAGGCTCGGCGACGCTTTTCATCACCGCCGAACTTCGTTTGCAGGTAGCCGACGTAGTTCGGGAAGAAGATCACCAAGAACTGGGCATCTCCTCCTCGTGACGCACTGTGAGCAAACCTACATACATGTTTATGTTAGTCGCCTTCCTCGCGAATTCTTTCAAAGTTCATTTAAGCACTTACTGAAAATGCCGCTGACGAAGCCGCCGATTCTCCTTTACGGAGTCGCATAACCGGGCACAAACATCCTTTAGTTCCTCACCCAGTTGGGTGTTGGCATCTTGGAGGTTATTTTTCTCCTGCCGCACCCTCGTAAGCACGCTCTCGCCGGCTTTTAGCTGGCGCAGGAGCTGTTGCTTGTCCGGATCCATCCCGGCGCTATCTGCAATGTTAATGTCAGATTTCTGCACACGCCTCACTTTGCGAAACTACTACTACTTTGAAGGGCATATGTTACCAGAGGGAGTCTTCATGGCTTCCCCGGTCGCGGCCAGTGCGGCCTCAAGTTCGGCCTTGCACTCTTCAAGCTCCTGGGACAAACGGGTATTCTTCTCGGTAAGAACTCAGATTCCAAATGATCCTTAAATCAATTATCCTAACTATTTTAAGTCTCGGGGCCACCGCATATATAATCATCAAAATTCCTTACCCGTATGTCTTTCACATACTGCTCGCGGCTCGCTAGGCCATCTTGAGCGGCACGGAGGTGCGCTTCTCCCGAACTAAAGGCATCCAACGCCTCTTGGGAGAAACATGTGTCACGTAGGATAGTCCGGCGGCGCCTATGATTCATGGCGCTCTCCACCTCCGACTTGGTGGCGGACAGTCTGTCGGCATCCTCCGTTGGAGGAGCATCCGACGCACGCCTCGTGTTTGTACCCCTTCCGGACTCGGCTTTTGAGCCTGGTTGGCGGAGGTCCGATTAACTTCTCCGGACTAAGTCCGGCGAGCGCTTTTTTCCTGAAAAACCACGAGCGTCGCAGTGCCTCCCAGAACCTCTCCTTAAAACACGATGGCACATCATACCGCTGTGGCGACGTCTCGAGTCGCACTGCATTTCTTTTCCGCCACCGGGCCGAAGCTGCCTTGTTGGACGGCCGCGGCAGCTCGGCTTCCTGCTCAAGGCACCCCGCGAAACACCATCAAATACGTGGTGATTAGAAGTAAAGCACGGTGGGTCATGGTATCCGGACTTCGGTCACGGTTACCTGGGAGGCCGGAAATAATCCGGGGTAGTCGGCCGTAATGGCAACCAAAGCATTGTCGATGCTAAGTTGGTGGAACACCCCATCGATCAGCTCCACCTTTATATTCGGGTCCTCTTCGGAGGCCGGATCGAGGGACCGTTCCAGATCCTCGGGCTGTGGGGGCGGGCTGTGTATCTTCTCCACGGCCCGGCGCAGTTCCTGCGTAGAAGCCATGAAATGAGATATTTAACCACGGGAACATGGATCGGGCAGGCCACAAAGATGTTTGCTTACCCAACTTCGAGGATTATTCGAAGAAAACCCGCTCAGTGGACTCACGTGGAGAAAATCCTCCTCCTCCCCTTTGTACATGGCGGACAAGGTCTTCACCAGTTCGGTGACCGATCCCGCCCTTCTTGCGCCATGGCGGGTGGCATCGTCCTCCCGTTGAAGTCCCACATGGGTGGCCCCTATATTGAGCGGCTGCACTCCCTCATAATGCAGATTGCCATGACTCCAATCATGGTCAATCCGGCATGAGCCGATTATCTTATTCGGCTCATCAAGTAAAGGACGCCCCGGTCATTATCCTCTAGGGGCTCATGGGCGCCAGCTTAGGCGCTTCTTCAGAGGAGCGTTGCTAAACTCCGGAAGACCGATCCGAACAGGATCCGGCAGCCGACGCCCTCCATGTAAAACCATTCAAGGCCAGTCTTGACGCTTTCTTCGGGTTCCAGATAGATATCCGGTACCGGCGATGCGCCATAGTTCGGCTCCGCCCACTTGATATATTGACCCCTCACGAGAACGGGGTACTAGGCAGAATAATCTCTTCCACAACGCAAAATGAGCCTCGATGCCTAAGAACAGTTCGCAAAGGGCCACGAAGCCCGCGATGTGCAAAATGGAGGCAGGCGTAAGGTGGTGAAACTGGAGGCCGTAGAACTCCAAGAGCCCCCGGAGAAACGGATGAATTGGAAATCCGAGTCCTCTTACTAGATAAGAGATAAAGCACACCCGCTCTCCTTTAGAGGGATCGGGGACACTCTCCGCTTGCTTTCCGCCCTTGTAGGTGGCAAGTCCGGCTCGAATCGGAACCATGAAGGCCGGGGGAAGAAATCCCTTGGTTTGGAGTATAACTAGCTCGCTATGCGGGACTGGGCATCTCTCCCAATTTCCAGGCTGAGGGCTGGGAGCGCGAGAGGAGAAGCCGCATCGACTGTCCATGATGGAATGGGTTTTTGTCAAAGGCGCTCTGATGAAGGCTTGAGGAGGAGGGATGGTGTGACTCAGATCTAGATCCTCGCCCCTTTTATAGACGGCTCATTTGCGCAGCTAGGGGGGTAAGTGTAAAAATACCCTGGCTCTTCGCATTCATTCAAACACGTGGGAGATGGCCATTATTGGGCGTGGAAGCCAAGGAGCGCAGCATTTATCAGAAGCCGGACACTGTTCGACAAGTATATGGAATTTGGAGAAGAACCCGCCTCGCAATGCCGAAGACAAACTACGCGCCGGACTCATCGTCATTGAAACCTGGTTCGGAGGCTACTAAGGGAGTCCTGGATTAGGGGGTGTCCGGATAGCCGAACTATCACCGTTGGCCGGACTCCTAGACTATGAAGATACAAGATTGAAGACTTTGTCCCGTGTCCGGATGGGACTTTCCTTGGCGTGGAAGGCAAGCTTGGCGATACGGATATGTAGATCTCCTACCATTGTAACCGACTCTGTGTAACCCTAACCCTATTCGGTGTCTATATAAACCGAAGGGTTTATTCCGTAGGACGAACAACAATCATACCATAGGCTAGCTTCTAGGGTTTAGCCTCTCTGATCTCGTGGTAGATCTACTCTTGTACTACCCAATATCATCAATATTAATCAAGGAGGAGTACGGTATTATCTCCATCGAGAGGGCCCGAACCTGGGTAAAAACATCTTGTCCCTTGTCTCCTGTTACCATCCGCCTAGACGCACAGTTCGGGACCCCCTACCCGAGATCCGCCGGTTTTGACACCGACAGTATACTTCAAATACGTAGAGTACATGAGATTACGGGATGTGTGCAATCGTAAGTTTACAAGAATTTGGAAAGAAAGGCATCCGACTGGCTGAATCATTGCATGCGTGGATTAAACAAGGTATGTATCAATTATTTTCCTTCTCCGGTGCAGCCGTGCAAAGCAAGAACAGCAGTGTTTTGGAAAGGAAAATTAAGAATGGAAAAAAGAGCTTGAGATGGAAAGTTTTCATCTTTCCGATCAAGCAACCCGTGCGTGTAGGGCGCTCAGCTCATACCCTCGCGGCCACCTATATATATGTAGCGAGACCTAGCAGCAAGAGACATTAGGAGAAAGAGGGCAGTGTACCCAGGTGGAGACCCGGCCAGCGGCTGCGTTGAGGAGGTCCTGTGGAAGACGCGCCAAGACGGCCACAGGACGCACGCCGGCTCTGTGGATGCGCCGTGGCAGCAATGCGCGCCGGACGAAGAACAAGCCATGCATCTATACCCTCTCAACTATCTAACGTCTAATCAAATTTGCGTTATCTCGTAAGCTTGCAGATGAGCGGTGGTGCTGCCGGGCGCAGCCTGTTGGATTCCTTCGTGGTGGCCGCCTTTGGAGACAAGCCGATCTTCCACCAAGCCGATGCCATGAAGAACATGATATGGAGCTCACGAGGATGCCGCCGCGTTACTGCGGTGGATGGCGCCGCGGAGTTCACCAAGACGACGTGAGTGTCAACTTCATCAAGCTGGCGCCATGGAGGCTCGCGAGGATACCGCCGCCGTGCCGCGATGGATGGCATCATGGAGTTCGCCAAGACGACGCCAATATCAACATCATCAACCCAGTGCCACAAGGATCGTGACGAGGAGCTCGCAAGGAGAACGCCCCCCATCTACTTCGTCATGCTGGAGCTAGAGGACGGAGGCGTGGCGCCCGTTGGGGACGTCGCCGATGTCTACTTCGTCAAGCTGGATCCTGGAGGCGTGGAGCTCGCAGGGATGCCACCGCGTGCCACGGAGGTTGGCGAGACGGAGCTCGCTAGGATGACGCCCGTCGTCTACTTCGTCAAGATGGAGCCCGGGGGCGTGGAGCTCGCAGGGATGCCGCCGCATGCCACAGAGGATGGCGAGACGGAGCTCGCTAGGACGACGCCCGTCGTCTTTTTCATCAAGCTGGCGCCATGGAGGACGGATGCGTGGAGCTCATGAGGGTGCCGCCGCCGTGCCGTGTTGGATGGCGACACCGAGCTCGCTAGGACAACGCCCATCGTCAACATCAACAAGCTGGTGCTGCGGTGGACGGAGGCGTGGAGCTCGCAGGACGACACCACCGATGTCTACCTCATCAAGACGGAGCCCGCGACGCGGAGTCCATGAAGATGACACACGCCCCGGTTCTGCCCGCAACATGGAGCCCGCGATACAAAGAAGATGGTGCTATGCGATGACACGTCTTCACCGACCCTTACCATGATCATGCGATGTATTTCCTTTGTCTTGGCGGACCACCGAATACGGCGTCCAACCGAGACGAGGCGCACTCTTCATGGCGTACAGAACTCGGCGTAGAGGCAACGTGCCCCTTGTCTTAGCAGACCACCGAATACGGCGTCTAGCTAGGACGGGGTATCAACCACGCCCTTCCATGATGTCACCTTTCTTCGGCACCGCGATGCTTTGCCCTTGTCTTGTTGGACCACCAAATACGGCATCCAAACGAGACGAGGTGCACCCTTCATTGCATCAGGTCTCGGTTGTCGTACGGGCGGCGTGATCCTTGTTTTGGCAGACCACCGGTCACCGCGTCTAGCCAAGACGAGGCATCCACCACGCCCCTCTAAGATGTTACCTTCCACGGTCTCGTGAGGCGGAGTCTTTGTCTTCACAGACTATCGTAACCTCGGCGTCTAGTCGAGACGAGGCACCTACCACACCGGCACTGCCGATACGAGCGAGCGTTGGTTTTACTCCGACGCCGGTCTCCATAAGAATATTCCCGTGAGGTGAACCCCTTGCATACCCGATGAAGCCGTTACATCGTAAACAAGTCCGAGCTGAGCAGGACCCATGCAACTTCAACACCGACTACATCAACGTTGTCAAGACCGATGAGGCGTGACGGCACGGGCGAACGTGGCCAACACAAAGCCATGTTTTGAGCGGCACGTGTACCGACGAGGACACGGGCTTTGCCGCCGCCCACACAATACACACACACCATCATCATCATGCATGGAGAATGCAAGACGACGAAGACGACCACACGGCTTAATCGGAGGTATCTCGCGGAGCAACCCGCGGGAGTAATTAACCGGGAGCTTTTCGAGGCCCCGGGAACGAGGGGACCGCACATCGCCATAGTCAGACATGCCGCGCTAGTAGGCCACAAAGCGCATTCCTTTTTTATGGGATCTAGTAATTTTGTTTATCCGATGAGATTAATGAAATACTTGCTTCCCATACCATTTTTTTGTGTACTATGTACACTGGCACGCCCGCACACTTTTCTTTTCCCCGACGCATGAGAGAAATCAAAGTCCCCCTCTTCCCTTCCAACGAAGCGCTTATAAGATTTTTCTCGTGTCAAACAAATTGGCACGCCCAGTGGGACCTGGTTCTCCTCCCATCTTTGCTTCACTGTGGTCTTCGAAATCGTCTTCGCCAATCTCCCAATGTGCGCAGCATGCTGCAAGGATCCGCGCCGGTAAGCCTCTTTCTTGCAGGCGAACTCTCCCACAGTAGCAAATCGGAGCCGTGATGATCTAGTATGGATCATTGCCGCCTATGGTCTTCTTCGAGCATGGCACAAGGGTCTACATCTACCAAGCCGAAGATCCCGCGCAGTTTCAAACTGTGCAGTAAAAAAGGCGCAAAGGAGGGCGGCCACCAAGACGATGGAGCGCCACGAGCTAATGCTTGAGGGGCACCCTGTTGAAGGAGTCATCAAGGGTAGACATCCATGAAGACGTGGAGGCAGCTCAATGCCTCCATGCTAAAACCGTCAACGAGAGGGCTAGTGCGACATCCTTTCATCATCTATCCGGCTCGGCTCCCACTCAGAGCCGCCAACGCCAACACCACGAGCACTGAGGTAAAGATACCTGAAGGCTTGGAGGCCATCTCCCACAACCTGCATAGGCTCATGATTGCAGGTAGGATGGGGTGCCAATCGCCATGTCATCATCGTTAACATGAGCGCCTCAATGACAGTCTTCACCAACTCACCACTTATAGTGGGGGCATCCTAACATGCCCCCATGTTCAAAATGATGGTCATGACATCAAGACAATGAGAGAAACCCTCGACCTACTCAACGGAGGCTGCCAGGGGACCTCCACAACAAACACTTCCACCACTACACGCATCTCGCCTAGGCGGGGGGCTCGGCCACAACTCAAGGTGACGGTGGACAGGGCTGCATCACCCACTCGGCACCATGCGCCACCCCGTTCTCTCCAGGTGAAGCATCATTAATGCAGCCACAAACTGGAGCTCTCCCGACGTGATATGTGACTGGTTCAAGGTGGGGGTTGTTCACCCATCGCCGATATGGAGCTATCCTGAGGTGGTGCGTTGTCCACACCACCATCGTCGCGGAGCTTGCCCAAGGTGTGGAGATTCATCTACATCACCTTCGCCGACATGGAGTGCCCCAAGGCAGGGCGCTATCTACACCGCCATCGACATGGAGCGCCCCGAAGGCAGGGCGCCATATACCTCCGTTGGCATGGAGCTTGGCCAGGCGGAGCTCTTTCTTCTCCACCGTTGACACATATATCTCAAAAGATGGGGTGGCTTTTGATCTGTCATCCCACAACTTTCCCAAGGTGGGGATATCATCTATGTTGCTGCCTCCCACTCGGAGCTTGGTCCGGGTGGGGCTTGGTCTAAACCGCCGCCAACAAGGAGCTTAGCCTTGGGTGGTGTTCGGTCTACACCGTCACAGACATGTTAACGCCCCAGGAGGAGCGTCATCTACATCGTCACCAACACTGAGCTCGCCTAAGGGCGAGCACCGTCTACACCATCTTGGGGCTCCCCAAAGGCGGGCATGAATTTTGTGCCTCTACCAACAGGGGGCTTGACCAAGGCATGGTGACGTCCACACCGCCGCCAATGTGGAGCTCACCAGACGTGGAGCATCGTCCAGACTGCCTCCAACGTGAAGCATCGCCCGAACGTGGGTGCCATTTACATAGCCTCGGAGCACGCCTATGGTGGGCGTGCCAGTTGCTCCTCGCCAACATGGAGCGCACCAAAAGTTGGGCGCCATCTACACGACCCGTGACCATGTTGGAGGCGTCATGATCAACCTCCAGCATAACAAGGAATGCTGCTACATCAACATGTCGTCACCATCTTCATTGATGTCACACTCGGCGGAGACGCTGACTACATCGATACGCTGCCATCCGACTACATCGACATGGCGTCGCAATCTTCATCAACTCTTCATCTGGTGAGGGCGTCATCTACATTGATGCCAACGGATGTCCACATGACATCGTCATCTTCTTTGACTTACTACCTGGCGAGGACATAGACTGCACCGGAACGCCGCCATTCTTATACACCAACTATCTACACCGAGTGGAGGTCGTCCCCGTAACTGCGACGCCCCAAGGTCTACATCGATGAGCTAGTATTGTCGTCATCATTAAGCGCGAAGGTCGTGCGGCGACACTCAAGTATACTCCAACTTCTACATCAACACACTTCCCCGACATTGCCCAAGCTCCGACGAGGCAAAGCTATACTCCATCGGCATGTCTTTTTCCGATGAAGCAATCTACATCTTGCCAGGTACCGACAAGGCGAAGGCAAGTCATCCAGTCCGACACTGACAAGGCGTACACCACCAGGCCGGGCACCGGTGAGGCGAAGGCCGCCCACTTCATCATCGGACAATTGACAAAGACAGAGGGATATGGCTAAGCATGGCCGGAGCGATGGGCGCACCGCTCTCCCCTTCACTTCATCACCACATTCCCACCATCTACACCAATCCAATGGGGCGATCAAAGCCTTCCACAAGACTCTCGGCAAGATACTCACGAAGATGGAGAAAAGGAATAGGAGAGACTGGCATGACCGTCTCTTCAAGTCCTTGTGGGGCGTATTGCATTGTGGTCTGTACCCCAACATAGGTGATCCCGTTTTCTCTCATTTACGGGAGTGAGGTGGTTCTACCACTGGAGGTCCAGCTACCCTCTTTGAGGGGTGGCTATCCAAGATGACATCACCCAAGACGAACGGGTACAACTACGGTTCCAGGAGCTCGACGCCCTTGAAGAGGGGCGACTTCATGCCATGCAGAACCTAGAGCTTTACCGCTAGAATATGGTGAGAGCTTACGACAAGCTCGTCAAGCAACGTGTCTTCCAAAAAGGCGAGTTGGTACTTGTGCTCAGGCGGCCCATCATCGTGACGCACAAGACGAAGGGAAAGTTCGAGCAAAAGTGGGAAGGGCCATACGTCATCGAGCAAGTCTATGACGAGGGAGCATACCATCTCGTCGATTCACGGGGAGTCCGACCTATGCCCCCAATCAACCGAAGGTTCCTCAAAAAAATATTTTTCTTAAATTTTCCCTCTTTTGTTGCCTTTTGGATTTTCATTGGGGAAACGTTTTTTGTGGGATTTCGGATCCATGATGCATTCTCCTTGCATTTCGTGGATATATCTAGTTATCCCAATTTTTACGGACTAAGTCCAACAAAAAAATGGCTTCGCCCCATCGCACTACGCTGTTGATTGAAGTTTCGGCTACCCTAGGACTTGTTGGAGGGTGGCACAATGTGTCAAGTTACAGGTGGAGCGGCTCCTACACCCACAATGCATGACACATACCAGGTGTATGCTTCCGAAGGCAGCGGAGATGATTACTTGGGCACTTCTGAGTATTGAGACCCCACACTTTTCATGTTTCCCGGCATGCCTCGTGTTCACAGAGACTCGCACTCTAGGAAAGACCATAGGAAAAGATCATGGAGGGCTGCCTGACCCAACACAAGTTGGTTTGGTGCGTAGTCACATGGCAACCCTGGGGTGCACCACCAGAAGCCTCAGATAATGTGCTAGAGGGTTTTTCCCAGTCCACAGAGGTGAACAGTTCCCTTCCAAGTTCCTAAGGTGGGTCCGCAAGAAATCCTGGAAGAAGAATCCCCAAGAAGTTCGAGCCGAATGTCAAAACAAGTACATGAAGTCCGCGGCCAATCAATCATCCGCGTGAGCAATCAAGATGAAATTCTGAAAGTACAAGAAGCAAATTCAAGAAAGAAACTCCCAAAAGTCCAAGAAACAATCAAGCGGTCCCAAGCAGTAAGGAATCCACTCGAAGGAAGGCGGGAGGTAGCTATTCACCACCCCTCAATATGCATGAAGAAAAATCGCCAAGCCGTTGACCCAAAACCATTTACCCTGAACTTATCACACCCAACTCTCTGGGTTCATGGGGCGTGTGCAGGGGGCATGTTGAGCTGTGGAGGTCCTCAGTATGATGATGGGCTAGAGTATGAATTTCTGTTGCCTCTCGGAAGCACCCCGAAACACGACGTCTTCATACACGTACACCGAAGCTTATTTAAGTTGTTGAGTTGCAATCGTCAAGGTCTTTCGACGGTTCCCAATGACAGGTCCTTCGGTAGCCTTCTCGGATATCACGCCTATAGCTGGTGTATAACGG
Source organism: Aegilops bicornis (assembly GCA_021605145.1). Classification (NCBI taxonomy): domain Eukaryota; kingdom Viridiplantae; phylum Streptophyta; class Magnoliopsida; order Poales; family Poaceae; genus Aegilops; species Aegilops bicornis. Next base: position 673,122,728 of record CM038672.1, read on the forward strand.
GAAAGCCAACATTTTAAAACCCACAAAAAAATTTCCCCTCTCTTTGTCGCCTGTTTTTTTTGGTGTTCCTAGTTGTGCTCCTCCAACATCTTTGCAGCCATGGAGAGGCACTCTCTGTCATCGTCGACGGCTTTCCGACAACAACCACTACATCGAACTATGTCCTAGGTGCAGCAATACCCATGTGTCCCTGACAACACCGACGACAGCCCGACAACCAATGGTCTAGACCGACACGCACGATGGACGCCAGAAGGCAACACCGGCGCTAATGAAGGTGGAGCCAGTTCGTCTCCACAACCCCATCTCCAACAACAATGAATCGTGGGGGCAATGTCAACCCCTCAATTACTCGTAAGGCCGATGGCGTCCCGGCGCACCACCAGAATTATCACACCATGGATGGTGTGACGGTTCGCTCAACAAAGGGGAGCTATCGACGGTCTACCGATGCCTCGCCTACATCAACACCAAGAGATCACGGGAGCAGTGCAATGCGCCAGTGCGGCCAGCGTGAATCTGTGAAACCCTCCAATCAAGTCGGCTGGCACCGTAGCAGCTAGACGGTCACGGCAGGATTGGTAAAAAATTTGATTTTCAGGACAAGGCATGATGTTTCGCCATGGAATTAAGACAGGATAGGGTTCCTTCGTTGGCTGGCATCGTTCGTGTTATATGATCCAACGAGCACCCTAGAGAAACACATGTGTGGATGGACATGCCTACACTAATTTACATTACTATCAATCAATCATCTTCGGGACGATGCTCAATATCACGAACCTCGGGTCAATACCTCTCTAGGCTGCACACATGATGCGCCAATTCGTTACGGAAAAAAATGTTTTCACCAAACTAAGTTCGATCGCTTCATGCTCGAACTTTATTTGGCAAGGGGGCATTTGTTCGATGAGTTCTTTTTAATTATGTATAAGGACTCACATAAATTTTTATTTTTTGGATGAATTCTAAATGCAGATTATATGGACACACGTGCACAGATACATGCATAACTAATTGATGTTTTTCCTGGCCCAACACATGCATGCATGGCAACTGGTATGGTGTCCTACGTACTGCATGCATGCATCAATTTTGCCATGCACGTAACAAGGCTCTTGGCGTGGCCTATACTTTCTACGTTGCACTATACGTGTACGTATTCGGATGTCTGGGTCGGCCGGCAAGCTCACGTGTGTATGTATATGATAATATGAATACCCACAGCTATACATAGCGTCAATACGTATTCAGGTATCCAACGGCCAACCGGCAATGTGAGTAACCTTCAAATACATAGAGTACATGAGATTACGGGATGTGTGCAATCGTAAGTTTACAAGAATTTGGAAAGAAAGGCATCCGACTGGATGAATCATTGCATGCGTGGATTAAACAAGGTATATATCAATTGTTTGCCTTCTTCGGTACAGCCGTGCAAAGCAAGAATAGCAGTGTTTTGGAAAGGAAAATTAAGAATGGAAAAATGAGCTTGAGATGGAAAGTTTTCATCTTTCCAATCAAGCAACCTGTGCGTGTAGGGCGCTCAGCTCATACCCTCGCGGCCACCTATATATATGTAGCGAGACCTAGCAGCAAGAGACATTAGGACAAAAAGGGCAGTGTACCCAGGTGGAGACCCGGCCAGCGGCTGCGTTGAGGAGGTCCTGTGGAAGACGCGCCCACGGCCACGGGACGCACGTCGGCTCTGTGGATGCGCTCGTGGCAGCAATGCGTGCGCCGGACGAAGAACAAGCCATGCATCTACACCCTCTCAACTATCTAACGTATAATCAAATTTGTGTTATCTCGTAAGCTTGCAGATGAGCGGTGGTGCTGCCGGGCGCAGCCTGTTGGATTCCTTCGTGGTGGCCGCCTTTGGAGACAAGCCGATCTTCCACCAAGCCGATGCCATGAAGAACATGATATGGAGCTCGCGAGGATGCCGCCGCGTTGCTGCGGTGGATGACGCCACGGAGTTCGCCAAGACGACGTCAGTGTCAACTTCATCAAGCTGGCGCCATGGAGGCTCGCGAGGATACATCCGCCGTGCCGCGATGGATGGCATCATGGAGTTCGCCAAGACGACGCCAATATCAACATCATCAACCCAGTGCCACAAGGATCGTGACGAGGAGCTCGCAAGGAGAATGCCCCCCATCTACTTTGTCATGCTGGAGCTAGAGGACGGAGGCGTGGCGCCCGTTGGGGACGTCGCTGATGTCTACTTCGTCAAGCTGGATCCCGGAGGCGTGGAGCTCGCAGGGATGCCACCGCGTGCCACGGAGGATGGCGAGACGGAGCTCGCTAGGATGACGCCCGTCGTCTACTTCGTCAAGCTGGAGCCCGGGGGCGTGGAGCTCGCAGGGATGCCGCCGCATGCCACAGAGGATGGCGAGACGGAGCTCGTTAGGACAACGCCCGTCGTCTTTTTCATCAAGCTGGCGCCATGGAGGACGGATGCGTGGAGCTCATGAGGGTGCCGCCGCCGTGCCGTGTTGGATGGCGACACCGAAGTCATAGGACAACGCCCATCGTCAACATCAACAAGCTGGTGCTGCGGTGGACGGAGGCATGGAGCTCGCAGGACGACACCACCGATGTCTACCTCATCAAGATGGAGCCCACGACGCGGAGTCCATGAAGATGACACACGCCCCGGTTCTGCCCGCAACACGGAGCCCGCGATACAAAGAAGATGGTGCTATGTGATGACACGTCTTCACCGACCCTTACCATGATCATGCGATGTGTTTCCTTTGTCTTGGCGGACCACCGAATACGGCGTCCAGCCGAGACGAGGTGCACTCTTCATGGCGTACAGATCTCGGCGTAGAGGCAGCGTGACCCTTGTCTTAGCAGACCACCGAATACGGCGTCTAGCTAGGACGGGGTATCAACCACGCCCTTCCATGATGTCACCTTTCTTCGGCACCGCGATGCTTTGCCCTTGTCTTGTTGGACCACCGAATACGGCATCCAAACGAGACGAGGTGCACCCTTCATTGCATCAGGTCTCGGTTGTCGTACGGGCGGCGTGATCCTTGTTTTGGCAGACCACCGAATACCGCGTCTAGCCAAGACGAGGCATCCACCACGCCCCTCTAAGATGTTACCTTCCACGGTCTCGTGAGGCGGAGTCTTTGTCTTCACAGACTATCGTAACCTCGGCGTCTAGTCGAGACGAGGCACCTACCACACCGCACCGCCGACACGAAGCGAAGCGTTGGTTTTACTCCGACGCCGGTCTCCATAAGAATATTCCCGTGAGGCGAACCCCTTGCATACCCGATGAAGCCGTTACATCGTAAACAAGTCCGAGCTGAGCAGGACCCATGCAACTTCAACACCGACTACATCAACGTTGTCAAGACCGATGAGGCGCGACGGCGCGGACGAACGTGGCCAACACAAAGCCATGTTTTGAGCGGCACATGTACCGACGAGGACACGGGCTTTGCCGCCGCCCACACCATACACACACCATCATCATCATGCATGGAGAACACAAGACGACGAAGACGACCACACGGCTTAATCGGAGGTATCTCGCGGAGCAACCCACGGGAGTAATTAACCGGGAGCTTTTCGAGGCCCCGGGAACCAGGGGACCGCATATCGCCATAGTCAGACAGGCCGCGCTAGTAGGCCACAGAGCGCATTCCTTTTTTATGGTATCTTGTAATTTTGTTTATCCGATGAGATTAATGAAATACTTGCTTCCCATACCATTTTTTTGTGTACTATGTACACTGGCACGCCCGCACACTTTTCTTTTCCCCGACGCATGAGAGAAATCAAACTCCCCCTCTTCCCTTCTAACGGAGCGCTTATAAGATTTTTCTCGTGTCAAACACTAGGATAACAGAGACACCCAAAGATGCGGAGACCGTCATAGGATGGTGGTGTACCGAAGAGAAGGTGGTGAGGAGCGTAGTTCCACTGAGGACGACACGAACGAATGTTAATTAAAAGAGTGGCGGTGGCGAGAGCATCGGGCCAAAACCGAGCGGGCACGTTGGAGTGAAAGAGTAATGTGCGAACGCAGTCATTAAGAGTGCGGAGAATGCGCTCGGCACGGCCGTTCTGCTGTGAAGTGTAAGGGCAAGTTAGACGAAAGATGGTGCCGTGAGAGGCGAGAAGTGTGCGAAGAGCGACGTTGTCAAAATCTTTTTCGTTATCAGTTTGGAGTGCAAGTATGGGGCGACCGAACTGGGTAATGACATAGGAATAAAAGGCGGTGAGTGTGGCTAAAGCATCAGATTTACGACGAAGAGGAAAAGTTCACACATAGTGAGAATAAGCATCTAAAATCACCAAGTAGTATAGATAGCCCGTGTTACTCACAACGGGAGACGTCCAAACATCACTATGAAGCAACTGAAATGGAAAAGTGGAAATTGAAGTAGAGCACTAAAGGGAAGACGCACATGCTTGCCCAAACGACAAGCCTCAAAAGTATGCTCGTCGAGCTTATTACATGAGAAAGAAAAACTCCTAAGAATCTGACGCAAAACGGTGGGGTTGGGATGGCCCAAACGAGCATGCCAAAGGTCGATACGGGCGGCGAGACCGACGGGTAGTGGAGGCGCCGGCGTGCACGGGATAAAGCTCATCAGGGCTATCACAACGGTGAAGCACCATCCGGGTACGGGCGTCCTTCACAGAAAACCCAACACCATCGAATTCAACAGTAAGAGGATTTTCACGAGTAAGACGACGAACGTAGACTAAACTAGTGACTAAGTCAGGTGAAACAAGGACACTAGACATAGTGATAGATGTGGAACTAGAAGGAAAACTAGTGCTACGACATGTGTGATAGGTAAAGAAGAACCGTTGCCAACGGTGATACGAGTGGGAGTGTTAACTGGAGTGGAAGAGGATAGGTTACCGGGATGAGCTGTCATGTGCGCAGTTGCACCCGAATCCATGTACCAGTCGCCTCCACCTCCGTAGAGACTCGCGACGGTGACGGCGCCGAGTGTAGGGCGGCCGGGAGGATGAGGTCCCACGGTGCAGGAACTGGCGGCGACGGCTGGCCTCCATAGGGTGGCGCCTGAGCAGGCACGCCGTAGCTGTCAAGAGGTGGCGGAGCGAGCGGAGCACCGTAGGGCTGGTAGGGGGCGCCGAGGAACACCTGGTGGCCTGCGGGACGAGGACCAAGGAGACTCGGTGCGGGTGCGCGGGGAAGTAGCCGGTCGGCGCGGGCTGACGAGGCGCAGTTGAGCCAGCGAACGGGTTCGGCAAGCGGGTGGTGGAGGATCCCGGGAAAGACATGGTGGCGTGGCTATTTTTTTTAGTGGAGAGAAAATACGGGGAGCAGCGGCTCAGGTCGGCGGCTTGACGGCAGCAGCGGTGTGCGAGGCGAGCGGGACGGCGTGCTGGCGAAGCGAGTGGGCAAGGCTTGCGAGGCGTGCTGGCGAGCGAAGCGGCGTGCCCACGGCTGTGCACGGCCGGCGTACCGTACGTACGTACGCGTCACCGCACGGGCTTGCTCAATCGCCTGCCCAAAGTGTCTAGTACGAAGCCGCCAAAGTATTAGTACTAGACCACCAAAGTATCTAGTACGAGGCCGCGTGCACGCGGCTGTGCACGACCGGCGTGAGTGCGTGCAAGCGCCCGCTCTCGATCGCGATTGATCCCCGTGTGGTGTGTGCGAGCGAAGCGACGCGGGGCTGGGAAAGCGCGTCGGCAGGTGGAGGAGAGGAGCGGCGGCCGGCGCAGTAGGCGCGGGAGCGGCGGCGGCGCGAGGAGAGGCGCGGCGGCGGCAATGGAGGAGCGGAAGCGAGGAAGATAATCTAAGAAACTGATACCATGTAGACGGAGAGATTTGCAATATAATGAACGTTGTATTGATGGAGTGTTGGTGCACGTATATATAATACAAGAAAAGCATTTACCTCAACTATACAACACTAGGAGGTGGGCCACAACTCCAATACACGTGCAATACAAAATACATACTCAACAGTGGGACGCTGGCTCCCTCCGTGTCGCCTGGCCTGTAGGGCGGGCAGCAGCAGCGCAATTTCATAGGGCAGCGCGATTTTGGCCCAGTTCTTTTGCCAAAATTTGGGATTCTCCCAGAATCCGACCCCTACCCAGCTTCTCCCATAATCTTTGAGACCCATTTATTTTACAATCCTGTCCAGTTAGGGTCTAGAAACACCTTGTAAGAATTCACAAGGAGTTAAAAGGAATAAATACATTTCCATAAATTTCAATGGTTCCTTCAGAAACATATAAAATAAAGACTACATTTGTCGACATATTTTCTTATCAAAATTCCTAAAACCTTTTGGGCCCTGAACCACAATCCATGATAGAGTGCATCTTGCAGTCATATTGGTTCACATAAAAGGAAGCAAATACGGAAGAATAGCACTCGCTCAACAAAAGAGTTATATTTACCATAGTAATACATACTCCTCATAAGTATTTCTTCCATGGAATACAAATGACTTCTCATTCATAAATGAAATCAATGAGGTGGTGAGACAGCGAGGCTTGTAGTAAAAGAGTTCACACATAGACCCGACATCGATTATGAGGTAACATACCCTTTTGGTATGAGTGGAATTAAGTTTCGATGCTAAATATCATTGGCAGTACAAATAATATTATCCATGCAGCTAATGGATATAGTGACTACATACTCATATAGATCACTCGTTTCGAAAAATAGAAGTCCCTGAAGGGCTTACAATTCTGAATCCAAAAACAAATCGCAACATGTATTGTGTAAAACTTCATAAGTTAGCCCATGACTCGAAAAAGTCAAAAATCATATGGTACTACCCACTAAATTAGTTCCTTCTTCAAAATGATTACTCGAGAATGGTGATTGTTTGTGTGCTATTAAAGGAATCCCAAATTTGATTACCTTATGTCATTTATTGTATATGGATGACTTGATCATCAATGTCTATACAAGACCCAAACATACACAAAATCATCTCAAGACGGAAAAAACATCAAGGTCACAACGCCGTTTGCGCGCCTCACCGGCGGCGGCGGTAGCGAGATCCGCATCATAGAAACATGGGCAAACTGATTGCCCTGCCCATGAGAAGCGATTAATCAACATCACGCATCACCGGCTCAGTCTTTCGGAGGTGCTTTAGGGGGTAGGATCTACCTGTGTGGGTTCATAGGAGTGAATATATGTGCATATCTATGAGCGTCTGCATTTGTATTGTGTTCAAAAAAAAAACACCACGCATCACCCATGGAAGAGCTACCCAGGCACTCCCCCACACAGGCCTTCCTTTTATGATGGCGAAGGATCAGTGTCAAGTTTAAGACTTGAACTTTGATGGGCGGAGGATACCACTGTCTTTCTAACCATCCAATCACAGGTTGGTTCACAATTTTTTTTGTGATATATAACAAATAAAAACTAGCTCCTTGCGTGGGATTTGCCAAGTTAAATCATTCAAATGTGATAGGGCCATCTCCAATTATTTAATGTGGTGACGATATGAGTATACCACAGAAATGGTCAGGCAGGTCGAGTCAGGGGAAGCAGTCAAGGGCCCTGTTAATGGTTTTCTCCCTAGATAGCACTTCCCTAAACTACTCTATCCTACTGTCGCGGTCGCCTCGTAGAAAATTCAAGAGCATTGCACGCGACAACCCGCAGCGATCGAAATTGTTTGGCTTCTTAATTCCTTTGGTCAATGTGCCATGCTACTGGCAAAGTGTAGTTATCTCTTGTTTGTGGAAGTGTCCACCTAAGATATACTGTATGGTACAACGAAGAACAAACGATTGAAGATCAGGATGGGCCAGGAGTAGATGTCATGTGATTTGTCGAGGGAGAATTTGGAGAAGAATGGCGGTGGGTATTACTTTTATAGTACTCTGAATGCGCCAGTGGAGAACATGGAGATGCTGAACTTTCAAGGCCTATATATTTGTCGTCTGGTAAATGGATGTGGTTAGTTGAGATCTTGAGGTCTACATATGGCGAAAGCCTTCTCAGTCCATTTTCTTATTTATATCCCTTAGCGCTGGCGTGCAGGACAAACAAGGCCAATTGTACTGCCACATCGATCACATCAATTTTTAAATTCTAATATCCTTGTAAAATTGGTGGAGGGAGCCATGCCGCTTTCTTTCTTTTTTGAACGGGGTAGACTAAGTGTGCATTTGAGCGTTGGTGGGCGGGGGTGGCGTCGACAAAGACTTGCACTTGAAGTATATGAGGGATCAAATACATGCCTGGTGTGTGTATGATGGGTGTGGCTAGTTGTCAGTCAACTAAAACATAACCAGGTCTTTGTCGATGAATGTAAATCTCACGAATGTAGCATAACCAAGTACCAACTATAGCATCGACCGGAAAAAAGAGAGGAAAAAACTATGTAAAAAAGAAAAAGAATAGACGGATCTCAATGTAAATCTCGCCAATGTACCATCGGCTGACACATAATCAAGTCTCAGTCGACTGAGATTTAGCAAGAGTGGTATATGATATGTTAACCAGCATGGGCTTGTAGTTGCTCTCTTCTTTTTTGTGGGGTAAAGGGAGTTTTATTGCAAAGTTGTAGTGTTACAATCAAGAGGCCATAAATTCTCGGTACAAGGTGGAACCGAGTTCACCCACACAGCCATGGCGTACTCAGAGCGGCTTGTAGTTGCTCTCAGTTTGCTTCCGCTTGGTTGTTATCACCACCATATTAACTTAGTTTTCTCTTCGATTCAATCTTTGTCAGTACTCAGTACACATCTAGTGGACAGTTTTCATAGTATGGAGAGAATATAGAGGCAGTGATTGCACGCTCGACTTACCCACATGCATCCATGTATGCACGCAAGTAGTGTTTATACTACTACTTGAGCAACCAAGATCGATCAATCCGTTGACGACGCAGCATACGGCTGGTGGTATTAATTCTACTACTGCTGCTGTTGTGTTGTCAACTTGTTGCCGAATCAAATCGAAGTCTGTATGCTAAGTAAAATACTGGTGCTAACACTATATGCAACCCTTCTTATCTAGTGGATCGAGTCACTGCCAACACATGCGCGGGCCGATAAGCACGCAGCTAGCTGAGCGCATCGATCAATGGATCGTTATTTTCTACTGCCGCCATGGCGGCGACTTGCTCGATCGCTGACACCAATATACAACCATCTTCAAACTGATTGGCGGGGCGATTTGAGCGCTGCCGGCCGGCGGGTGTAACGCGTGGACACGGTACGAATCGTGTCGTTTTCGCGCGTGTCGTGGTGGATCGATCGATCCGGGGCAAATGTACCGTCCAGGCGTGTGGGTTTGAGAAGATACGTACTACAAAACCTCTTCATGTGGACGTGTTATTTTCATTGACTTGCATGCATGTTTGAGAACGCACTACGTACAAATCCTCGATGATTAGTTTGTCGATGCATGCATTGCATGCATCAAGACGTACATCCTGGAGACAACGTAACACGTCCACATGAAGAGGTCTTAATTTGCCGAATGGTTAGTATACAAGGAACCTGCACGTGTAGATGGACCATGGGTTGTCAGTTGGTGCGCACGTACCCCGCCCCATCCGCCAACTCAAGCCGGTTCGTCGTGTACGTACGTGCCGCTGCCGTGTTTCGCCTCGTCACCGGCAAAATCGGCCACAGTGGGTGCCAGAATACATTTGTGCATACGTACGACAGTAACTACACTGCACTATGCAGGAAGACGTAGGGTCGTGCGGTGCGTCACGTTCTGGTGCCCGCTCGCCTGGCGACAGCAGCCGGGCACCGAGCGGTCAGGAGCCAGCCAGGACCATGGCCGGAGCACGCACCCGGACGCGGCCACGGCTGGACCTCGTCGTCCAGCAGCTGCATTTGCGTACTCGTCGTCTCGCCATCCATCAGCAAGTCGTATTGTCACTGTCCGGATTTGCATTGCAATGCAAGCTGGACGGAGGATTTCTTTCGAGCTCGGCATCATGTCCAGCCTGGAAGGCTGCTAGCTACGTCGATGATAACTTTGACTGTACACACTGCGGCCACGAGACGAGGCCAAGGGAGAAGGGAAGATTCCTCCCTGTGTCTGTGTGTGACCGTGCACTGTAGGCTGTTGCAATGTCATATGACACGAGCAGAATGCCCACACGCAGGTCGCCTTCCATTGCTATTTCTCAGCAGTGCTAGCGGCCATGTTGTTATCTCGGCTGCCCTCGAAAACCGGAACAATGGGCTCGTGTCACCTACGAACATAACGTAGCGCTCGAACAGCGGCTCATCAATCATCAAAATACGTATGTATCCTGCACGCAGACAGCCGTGTGTGCGCGATGCACATATAGGTGAAGAAAGACGCATCACACACTCACGGGCCCAAACCGCCCCGTAAAGCTCCAAGCGCCGGCTGTGAAAGAAGAATCAGCCGGCATATAGCGAGTGTAGGGACCCATTGACAAGCTGTCTTAGCAAGAGACACGCAGGGGTTAGATCACATGTGTGTATAGCTCCAGATCCACGGGATACTGGTCAAATATTACTCGGCCGGATGTCCCAGGCTCCCAGCCGCGCGCTGGCCTCATGGAAAACATGCGCAAATCCATCCACCGTGGGACGCTGGCTCTGTGTCGCCGGGCAGCAGCAGGACAAATTCGTAGGGCAGCGCGACTGCCATCCTGTCCGTCCGTCCGTCTGCCCGGCCGGCGGCCGCCCATGCGTTCCACGCCGGAGCAACCCGGTGGATTGGGAACAAGACACGGTAACGGTCTCTGGTGCATCTTCCTCTTGCCGCTTTCAGTAGCGTGCACGTACCGCTAGCTCTGGCAGTAGTTGACTCACCACTCCCTGGTTCTATGACGTTCAGTTATAACCAGCTCGATCGATCGACAGGTCAAATGTCAAAGGTCAACGCACGAACTGCTGCAGAAAATACCGCCCTTATGAGGCACACAAGATAAAGATGGAGTACTGGTATGCAGTGCATAAAAGGTCAACCCATTAGCAACTGAGTGTACGTACTGCTGTTCACGTGCATGCGGTCCGTAAAAATGCACACTTCCCTTGCTTCTTCTAGAGAGGACCCACGGGCGATCAAGGCAAAGATATAATCAAGCCAGAGAGATTCTAGTACGGTAACAACTTATCCAAAGGTACAAAAAAATATACTCCACAAAAATATCAAATGATGCAAAAGGTGTCTACTCTTCTAGCGTAGAACACACCAAACATTTTGGCAATTATTTTGATCCATTGCGATGATGATATGTCCATCATCGATTTGTTGCAAAAAGCATTGGCATGTTTTTCATTTCAAATGTTACAGAATACGAGCAAACGGTGGAATGAAGTGAGCATATCTTCCAAGGATGGCCGCCGACCAGCAATGCTTGACGTTTGATAAGCTCCGGTGACATATTTGGTTGAACTTTTTACAGCCCAATATAATCAATTGCATCATTCCAAGTATGAATGGAATAGCCATAGTGGAAGAGGATAAGGAGTCATGGACTCCGGAACTTTGCTTGCAAACGTGGCATTCCCACAGTTGGGCCATTCCAACAGTTGGGCCATTCTTGTTGTAGGTGATCAACGGTCCACGCCCTATTGTGCACTACTGGCCAAGCTTTAAACATGTACTGGACTGCGCCCTAAGTAACCTAAATTATACAGTTCATCCACAGTGACCTCTGAAAATTTAAGTAGTAGGCAGGGGACACTCTTCACAATTTGGCCAGCCTGGGCGTTGCAGGCGATCAATGGTCCACGATCTTTCTTGCGCTATTAGCCAAGGGATACAACTTCTATTTCGGTGGTGCCCACATATCCCAAGTTATTACCCCCCCCCCCCCCCACACACACACACACACACACACACACACATAATTGTTTGATTGTCTGGATTTTTTTTGTTATCACCCACATTTTATTTTTACTAGTGTGATATTGCTTGTATCACCCCGTCATACTTGTACGACATGTTACCTACTACTTAACACCACTTTAACATAACAGCTAATCGATAAAAATTTGTACTTCCCCCGCCCAACTTTTCCAAATCATTAAGATCATTATCTTCCCAAGAATTGAAGCTGGCAGACAGGGAAAAAGAACAAATCAAGCGGGTGAACTATGATAGGCTTGTTGATCAGATCATTGTGTGTGTCACGGTCTACATCTTCTTTCACTGGAGTGATGTAGTCCACATCACTTGATCAATTACTTGTAGGACATGAGCAAGTTTTTTTTTAGAAAAGAGGCGCTTGCCCGGCCTTAGACTGAGGCCCTTGCGAGTTCAACAAAGTAGCAAATGGTAGCAAAGAACGACAAAAGTTAAGAGATCACTCTGCCATGACAGCGACTTATTTATAAAGGCAAGCAAGAAAAATTGATCGATATGTTCGGTAGCGCCCATCGGCTTGGTCGATTTTAAAAATACAATCATACATTTTTCATAAAAAAAATCATTGAATGTTATATTTTGTTCATCTGGTGCAAGTTATAGTGTTTGTTCTCATGGTTTAAAAATATATAGAATCTTATATAGATCTCAATGTTATATTGTCGGTCCTTGGTGCCGATTGAGTAAACTAATTATCAGGACCCTGAGAGGTAGTAATCCCAATATTTCAATTTGCTACATGATGGGTGGCATCGCCGGAAATTTTTTTTTTTTTTTTTTTTGCAGGAAAAAACCATGTCGTATCTTTCATGCCAAGTCTTCTAGGGCACAAGCATGGTGATGGAGGTAGATATCTTTAATATGAAATCCGCAGGGGCACATAGCTGTAGGGATAGGTATGCATGCAACCATACATTTGCTTCAAAATTAAGGAAGTTGTCTTGCCTTGAGCCCCTTGATTACTATAGTGGCATGCACGCATGCTTTTGACAGAGTTGCATATGTCACGCCACTTTGGCACTTGCTTGCACAGGGGGGCACTGTGCGCGATTCATCTATCCACACCCTAGATTGCAATATCAGACAAGTGACAGAACATATACTTCGCCGGCGCCCTATTATCCCAAATCATAGAGCTCATCTTAAGAACTGAAGCTCGTCGGCAGAATGAAAAAAGAATTGATGGAACGAAACGTACGGATGGGAATGACTGTGAGTCGTGATCCACATCTTCTTTTGCTGAAGTGATGTAGCCTCGCTATACCACTCGGTCAATTACTTGTACGGCGTGAATGACTACAGGCACGATACGTAGTTACCACGACAGCGAAATCAGAGATCCACGACTGTGAACAAAGATGGCTAGTACGAGCAGTAAGTAACGACTAGCTAACTGCCAGGCAGATCGGACAGGCAGATCGGGAGAATATCTGGTACTCCCACCACTAGGGTGCTCCGGGTGCTCTAAACTCGGTAGCACATTTTTAAATGTTTAAAAAAGTTTGAAAAAATCTAGCACATTGACACTGCATCAATGTATGTTGTTAAAAAATTCAAAACATCGCTTGAGATACAAAAATGACAAAATCGACATGAATGTGATAATGGGCCAAATCTAGAGAAAGGAAATCCGATGAGGTTCGCCGTCAGAGCGCACTTCGGCAGCAAAGCATTGACCCCCTCGTGGCCACCCCCACCGGACCACACCCATGCTGCGTGCGAGGAAGGGGACTGGCCTATAGCATAGTGTAACCAACCTTAGCAGTAGCTACCTAGATGGCGCCTCGCTCACCCAAACGGATCGACCGGTCACGTGGAGGCAAGCTTTTTTCTTTTTTGATTGATGATGAGTTGGATTTTCTTTGGCAAACCGGGTGTTCAAATCGATCTCCCTGGTCTTTCTCCGGCTGCACCCAGCCATACATGGATCCCGTCAAACAGGTCGGCTGAGGCCTGAGCTGCACCATTCAATCAACGCTCAAGACCAATATGAACTAGTTAAGCATTCTTTTAGTGCTAAATCTTCAGGTTCTTGGAGTGGTGTAATCCCCAACTTTGTTTCTCATTTACTTGTAAACGACATAACCATCATATGAAATAAAAAGAAATGGGTTCGTAGTTGAATCAGCATGTGCATGATAATACAAATGCAATGACACTACTCCCTTCGATACAATTGTACTAAATCGGCAACACTTAATATGGATTGGAGGCGGCAACATATTTTTGCAATACAAAACTTATATTTTACTAGCTAATTGTCTATGTGTTGTAACGGTGCATACATATATTTTAGTGGTTCACATCAGTCATGTCTCGCGTATCCCAATCCAATCGTACCATCTATGCCAATGGTCCATGAAGTAACGGTTCCCCTGTCGCTGTCATCACTAGTAGAAAAGGGGCCAATGGTCCAGGCCGGTCCAGCCCATTAGTCCCGGTTCAATCCAAAACCGGAACCAATAGGGGCATTGGACCCGGTTCGTGAGCCGAGGCCGGCCGGCCACGTGGGCCATTGGTCCTGCTCGTTCTGGACCTATTGGTCCCGGTTAGTGGGACGAACCGGACCAATGGCCTCGCTCTCGCCCACCACCATTGGTCGGTTGGTGGCTTGAGCAGGGACCAAAGGCTGCCCATTAGTTAGGTTCATGCCACCAACCGGACTAAAGGGTTGGTCCTTATTCTTGACAGAGTTTAGTCCCACCTCGTCAATCAAGGGAATCGAGACGGTTTATAAGCCCCTCCCTCTACGCCATGTTGAGCTCCTCTCAAAATGAAAATAGATGCCCTTATCTGAGAATTTAACCTAAATTCATACTGAATTTCTCTGAAGTTAGTAGAAATTTATTATGAATTTAGGTTGAATTTTCTATAAGCGCATCTATGCTCATTCTGAGTAGTTTTTATATGTTTTTTTCTTTTCTGCTATATTTATTTTTTTCTATTTTTTGTGAGTTGTAATAAGTCATTAAAAATAAGCATCTATGCTCATTTTTTAGTAAAGTTAATCACAACTAATTTTTCTTCTATTTATTTCTGAATTGTAATAAGTCATTAAAAATAAGCATCTATGCTCATTTTTTAGTAAACTTAATCACAACTATTTTTTCTTCTATTTATTTCTGAATAGTTTTTTATATAGTTTTTTTTCTTTTCTGCTATATTTATTTTTTTCTTTTTATTTCTGAGTTGTAATAAGTTATTAAAAATAAGCATCTACGCTCATTTTTTAGTAAAGCTAATCACAACTATTTTTTCTTCTATTTATTTTTTAGTGGTTTTTTATATAGTTTTTTTTCTTTTATGCTATATTTATTTTTTTCTATTTATTACTGAGTTGTAATAAGTCATTAAAAATAAAAAAGATTTTATCACAACTAATTTTTCTTCTACTGCATAAAACAGCTGCATAAAATAAATAAGTAAAGAAAAAAAGTGCCTCCTACTGGGCCCCACGGCCTGGATACGACTAGAAACCCACCATGGGCCAGGATTCAGCCACAGGTGGCCCAAGATGGGACCATCGAGCAAAGCAGTAGTAAGTAGGCCCGTAAGCTGCGGTGGAGAGGAGCTCGAGAGGGAGGCGGTGGGGCTTATAAACCACTGCGCGCCTCTCAACTAGCGAAAGGGACTAAACTTTCGTGCCACTGCGTTAACACACGCCATTGGTCAGGTTCGTGGCTCCAACCGAACCAATGTTCATTTTTAGTCGGTTGGTGGCACCAACCGACCAAAGCCCTTCGCTTCCCGCCTTTGGGCTTTGAAAGAGGCTTTGGTCCGGTTGGTGCTACCAACCGACTAGTGCATTGGTCCCATTGGAGCCACGAACCGACCAAAGACTTTGCTATATAAGGAAAATTTCAGAACCGCATACCCACTTCGATCTCTCCTCCTCCTCGATCTCCGGCACGCCATCGCCGACCATGCACGCCGTCGCTGCCGCTGCCCGCCGCCGCCGCCCGCTGGCCGTCGTCGCCGCCGACGACGCCACGCCCGCCTTCGCCCGCCGCCCCGCCGTCACACCTCGCCGTCGCCGTCGCCGTCGCCGTCGACCTCGCCGTGAGCAACTTAGATATGTAGGAATTTAGATATGTAGTTCATAGTATGTTAATTTAGATAGTGTAATTAATTTGTTCATATTGTGTTAGATTTTTTTTGTTAATAGATTTTTTGGTGTAATTAATTTGTTCATATTGTGTTAGATTTTTTCTGTTAATAGATATTTTTGATGTAATTAATTTGTTAATATTTTATTAGATTTTTTTTTCTTTTAAAAGATATTTTTGGTGTAATTAATTTTTTCATATTGCGTTAGATTTTTTTCTGTTAATAGATTTTTTTCTATTAATTCGTTCATAGTATGTTTGGTGATTGTGTTAGTAAGTACTATAATTGAACTAGCTAGTTAGAGTAATATAATTACTATTTTATTTAGATTTTTTGGTAATATAATTAGTTAGAAAAATATGAGTTAGTTAGAAAAATACTAGTTTATTTTTAGTAAGTACTATATAGTAAGTGCTACTTTGTTTTTAGTAAGTACTACTTTATTTATTTATAGTAATAAGTGCTTAGTATAGTTGAACTAGATAGTTGATTTAATTAATAAAACTACTTTATTTAACTATATATAGAAGTAGTTTGTAGTAAGTGCTACTTTATTTATTTATAGTAAGTGCTACTTTATTTATTTATAGTAAGTACTACTTTATTTATTTATAGTAAATGCTTAGTATAGTAGTTGAACTAGATAGTTGATTTAATTAATAAAACTACTTTATTTAACTATATATAGAAGTAGTTCCTGCATCGACGTCGGCGATGCCTATCCCGCATCCTCGTCGTCGTCGACTCGGCGGTGGAGGCTTGCTTGATCAGGGCCATGTTCAGACCTGGGCTCACGGCTGGTATTGGGAGGTGCTACCTTCCGGGGACGTGGGTTGGTGAGGAGGCAGCCCGTTGTTGATCCAATCCTTGTTTGGTGGCGGTCGCGTGGGCGAGTGACGGTGCCGAGGCTTCGGACACCGCGGAGGTGGTACGTCACCGTGTCGGCCGAGGAGGACGAGCACGTCCGTTGCTACATGGTTGCGTTGGAGGCAGGTTCGACAATACCGGCAGGTTCTTGAGGATCTCACTGGAGCTATGATCCTGTGATGGTTCCTTATCTTTGGGTGTCCACCGCCAGCATCGATACCCGTCGGGCGCTACGGTTCTAGTTGTATTAGTGATGCTATATTAGTGATAATATTCGACGATGTACGAACACCAAGAGATGATGTACTTTTGCTTATAATTATTGAATGCATGCTAATTTGAATACTACTTTATTATATGATTTGGTTTTGCTTATTTTATGATTTGGTTTTGCTTATTGAATGCTCATATTGGATAAGTTCTCCTTCATTTGAATTATGAACATAGGTCGGAAATGTCGTACTCGGACGACGAAAACCGCCCGGGGGAGTGCGACTGGTGCCACGACGACCGAGGTATCTGCGACAGGTTCATTGAGCTGGACGAAGATCGACGCTTCAGCATTAAGCTCGACGAGACCTTCGATGTTCATCTGATGCACGCAACGATTTACAATAGTTTTTTTCGTAATTAATCATGACTTCAACTATTTTAATCATGACAATATTTTTCATCTTTTCCAATTCGACTAGCTTATCCCATGCTTTGCAAGACGCTATGTCTTGGAGATGATGGGTTTTGAAGACCATGATAGTTTCGAAACCAAAAAAATTATCCTAAGTACCCACCATGGTGTGGATTTTCAAGTAAAGTTGTACAATGCTCAGAGTGTAACCCATTTTGATTGCAAAAATTGGGAAGCACTTTGCAAGATGTATGGTCTTGATGAGGGTATGCTTGTCACCATGGATCTTGGTGATCCTACAATCGAGCAAGAGAGACCTTCGATTTGGGTCCTTGTGGATACACCTCCAATTCTTCCCCATGTGAGCTTAACATAGTTATTAAGTAATTTATATTGTTTATTTCAAAATAGTTGACAGCTTATTTCCATTGACAGCTTATTTTGATTGTTCAAGAATGTGCGGAAGATGGTAGACAGAACCCACTACACCGATGGCTTCGAATTAACTTATAAGGAGAAAAATCATCTGATCGCATTTTGTACTGATCTTGAGAATTACAATGTCTACAATCGAACTCCTCAACATTATGGTCAATACGTGCCACTAGTGCACGTGTTGAACTACGGTAACTATCATGGAGATACACTGGTAAGATTTTTTACTATTACGACATCCATGCATCTTTTGCATACTTCTAAAACTAGTACATCATTGCTAACTACGAAGTTATTACTATGTTTTTCAACAGAGAATCCCAGAGGATTGTATGCCTCATTTGATGTATGAGAATGGCAGCCTTCATGTTTTGAATATATCCAGGTCATCCTACGAATCTCAAGTCCATACCGGATTTCTAAAAGAAGTGGAGACATGACAATCAAAGAATGAAAAAAATGTATGGACAGATGAAGGAGCTTCTTGGAAGCAAAAGGAAGCGAAGCGCACAATGGAGAGCCAGGGTCTATATTGTTTTATGCTATTTTACCTTAAGGGTGTTTAGGTCCTACCTGATACTGATGATCATGTGCTAAGAACAATTATGTAGGGTTGGGTTCAATGACTATGAGGATGATGATCGTATGACTTATTATTAATAACGAGTAGAAGTTGTATGATGCTGCATGATTAGTAGGACTTGTTATTATATATGATGATGTATGATGCGAGCATGCATGAGCATGTTATATCAGCGGGTGAAATGAACATAGCAGCAGCGTTGATAAACCAAGGACGAAGATATAAGAAATGACACTTCTCTCTATTAGCTAGCTAATAACAACCTAAAAATAACCCCAAAACCCTTAAAGCAGCCACTTTTCTAAAAAAAACATGGACTTTTGGTCCCGGTTGGTGCCACCAACCGGGACCAAAGGCCCCCCTGACCGGGCTCGGCGGACCGGCCACGTGGAGGCACATCTGTCCCGGTTCGTGTTTGAACCGGGACTAATGGGTGGAGGTATTTGTAACGACTCATTAGTCTCGGTTCATGAACCGGGACTAAAGGCCCTTACGAACCGGGACTAATAGGTGTTTTTCTACTTGTGCATCCACACACACTTTGGATTTTAAACACATAATTTTGTAGTTGCGTATATGTGAAGATTCCAAGAAGAAAAATAACCATACATAGGAGGTCCTCGATATACATCTAGCCTCTGCACAACAGTACAACGAGAGGAAAAAACTGAAGACGTAGGAACATAATCTTGGTCTAGCAAAAGCAGAAATGGAGAAAACATGAGCTCAAGACTGGACCTAAAGATATGGTAGAATTCATTTTAAAACAAAAGTGCCTCTTGAACTACTCATGATGAGTAAAATTACTGAGCAAATTGGTAGTTAAATGCTCGAAAAACCAATTTTGTCAAGCATATTTTATCAATGTTTACCTTCTCTAACATCCTTCCTAAACGCTAGCCTTTACATAGAACATTCGACTTCTCACAACATTGATGGCTCACTAGGGCTTGGCATCACTCGTACGAAGATCTAGTATTATCAAATAGTATACAGTAATGGATTAGGCAGGACACATGGGACATGGCCGGATTTTTTATTTCTATGTACTACGTTTCCATATTACTGAAGGATGGGGATGTGATGTAGGACAAATAAAATTGATAATAAATCAATGAAACTAATATGCTTCCAATTTGCAAATCGTCAAGGGATTAGTTTTCATATTACTGAAGGAAGGAGATGTGATGCTGGGTAAATAAAATTGGAAATAAATCAGTGAGACGGGTGTGAATTGATGGGATATGTGATGTCGGGTAAATAAAATCAAAAATAAATTAGTACTATGTTTCGCATTTGCCAAACAAAAAAGGATTAGTATCCATTTTTACTATAGGAAGGAGAAGTGATGCTGGGATGTTGGGCATATAAAATTGGAAATAAATAAATGGGCTTTGGGGCTTAGGGCTTGCATTCACCCGACATCACCAGTGCCATTCGCTGAGAAGCTTGCGGAAGGCCCGATTCTCAAGATTATGAGAGAATCAATCAAAAGAACTGGGCCCTAATATGGCATCACCCAGTGCCATCCGTTTCAGCTCCGTTCTCATCCCTACTACCGTAATGATACGAAACTGGTTAAAAATGTTGTGATCAGTCAACGTTTTTGAGCGAGCGCTGTCATGGCTAAAAACGTCATCGCCCGGGTACATTGATTGCCCTGTCCATGAGATGAGATTTATTAACATCACGCGTTGGGGTCACCCATGGAAGAGCCAGCCACGCGCTCCCCCACACAGGCCTTCTTTTTATACTAACGTACACTGTTTATATAAGTAATAATAACACGAGGCAGTCCATTGTATAACAAATTTAGAAACATGACGATGCCGATGCGAGTACAGCAAAAATACTACTGCTAAGGCAGGTCGAGCTAGGGGAGGCGATCTTGGCCCTGGTAATGGTTTTCTCCCCAGATAGCACTTCCCTAAACTGCTCTATCACACTGACGGCCACCTCGGAGAAAGTTCGTGAGCGTTGCGCGATGACCAGCAACGATTGAAATTATTTGGCTTGTTAATTCCTTTGGTCAAATCTGTCATGCTACCCGCAGAATATAACTATCTCCTGCCATTTTGGGTACAGATATATTTTTGAAACTCCCAGCGCTCGCGTCACTCTCCAGGGGGGGCGGCACGAGCAAACCCCTAGCGGCCGCCGCCCTGTCCGTCGCCTCTGCAGCCCACGGCCTGGCCGCTGCCGGAGGAGGCCGACGGGCGAAGCCCGCCTCGGAGGACGGCAGCGGCAGGGCACTCTTCTCCTCGTGGCGGCGCGTTGCCCTGGACGGCGTGGCGGCGGAAGCCGGCGCGGTGGATTCGGCAGTGAACCTTTTGTCAGCGCGTCGAGGAGGTTCTGCGTGGCGCCTTAGTCTTCAACCGGCGCGGTCAGGGCGGCGACCCTGGCGTGCGGCGGCGGCCGTTTCCCCCATGGCCGGTGGGTCGAGTCGTTGGCTTGCCTGGCCGGGTGTTGTGTGGCAACGGTGGCTGCGGATCTGGCGTCCCAGCTAGATCCGTCGTGGTTCGGCTATGGCCGGCCGACGGCGCGTGATGGGGCGGCCGGAGGTCCTCAACCGGCTTTCCGATGAGACCATACGTCTACATGCCGAGGGTGTGCTCGGATCCAGTGAGCGGCGAGATCCTGGTGGCGCTACTTTCGGTGAAAATCGTGCCGGCTTCGGTCATGCCGGACGATGACGGCGTCTCCGACGCCCCCTGTTGAGGCCTCGTCGTTGCAATCTGCGTCAACATGATCGGGATGTTCCAGGGGGAACCCTAAATCTGGGTCTACCGGATCGGACGATGACATCGCCTTCTGTCGTGCTTCCTCCCGAGGGTATCATTTTGGAGCAGGAGCTGGCTGGAGGGGACGAGGAGGAGCGGTGTTTCATCTACCGCAAGACCTACGACGGATCCCGGCGGCATATGGCGCTGCGGAGTTTTAGTGACGGGCGCGTGTGGATGGATACGTGCAGGATGGTGGCATTGTCTCGCGCCGTGGTGGCATCGACGGCAGCTAGACCGGGCAAGGTAGATGCAGCAGTACAGTACTGAAAATGGAGCGGTGCAGGTGGCTGCGGCGGCCTCATACCCAGTGGGTCTCCTGATTGAGGAGTGCGGCGGACTGGTGGGTGCCCCATACCCGGCAAGCGTCCTGGTTGGGACCTCGGGCCTTGGATGTTAGGTTTGACTGCGAGGTCTGTTTGTTATTAGGCCCAGAATATTATCACCCCTTCATCAACTGGATAGGAATAGCGACATATATTGTCTAGATGGTGGCTTCAGTCTTACTGGTGTATGACTTTGTAAGGTCCTGTGTGAATAATTAATAAAGTGTTTGCATGCATCGTCCAGATGCAGAGGCCGGGGGTCCTCCTTCATTTTTTTAAAAAAATAGAAGTGTACACCTAAGATAGTTATATTACTATCTAAGATATGGTGGCCTGGCTGAGAGAGGCGTTTTGAAGGCCCAGCTCCATTGAGGCTTTTTTTTTTGAAAAATTCAAATTAAAACTTTTATGATACAATAAATTCTGAAAAAAATATGTGTGCATGTAACCCATATGTGTGTAAAAATTCATGATGAAATGCCTTGAATTACGACCTGTATAAAAAAGAGAAATTCATGGCATGAGAGGATGAATAGTATCATGTGTTAAACAACTCTGAATTTGTCCTTTTTGCACAGCCCTCATTTCATTATATTTTGAACTGAAAATTTACACACATGTGTGTTATGCCTTCATGTATATTTGTATATTTTTTTCAGAAATTTTGTAAATGTAAAAATATAAATTTCGATGAGGGAGGCTGAGCTCCAAAAAGGATTTCCGGGCCTGGCTATACTAACAAAGTAAGCATGGGCTCGTAGTTGCTCTCAGTTTGCTTCCGCTTAATCGCTTATCACCACTATATTTAATTACATGATTTGGTTTTGTCGATCTAATCTTGATCAGTACTCAGTACAGTAGAGATCTAGTGGCCAGCTTTATAGCATGGAGAGAATATAGAGGCACGTCGGATTCGGCCTATGCTGGCTCATCCGACCCCATATGTATTTGTCGTTATCCACTCCCCGGATCGAACCTTAGCCAGCTAGGCTCCCGTACGACGATCTCTAGCTTCCATCGGGATTCCATTACGTCCGCCCAAATAGCCCATGGATTCACCACAAGGTGTGTCGCCGCTACCTCATGAAAGGCGGTGTGGTCTGTCTGGCGTCTGAACTCGGCGGGGGATGCGCAACCGCTTCGTTGACGCCCCGAGACGGAGGTAAACGCATGGGCGTCGTCCGACACAAACATGGTGCGCATGCACGCCGTGCAAGACAGCGGGCGCGGGAGACGGTGAAAGCTCTCACGTTGGTGGATATCGGCAAGGCGGGGTTGCATTCACCGACTTCTTCAAGGACAGATCCATCATCGGTCTCACGTTCACGGCATTGTGAAGGTTCTGGACACCGACGAAGAAGAGTAGGGCATGTTGGACGGTGGCACTTCGACTCCCGTGGGCCTGTCCGTGTCACATGTCCTACTCTACCTCGCCGGCTCTACTGTATGTCACCCTTCTTATCTTTTCGATGGATCGAGTCACCGACATGTACATGCCCGCCCGATAAGAACGCAGCTGCATGCTCGCATCGATGGACCGGTATTTTGTACTGCCGCCACGGCCACGGCCACTTGCTCGATCGCTGACAGCAACATAAAACGATCTTCGAACTGATGGCCGGTACGAACGTGCCGATGTGAGCGTTGCCGGGCGGGTCACCGGGCGGCCGGGTGTGACGCGCGGACACGGTACGAATCGTGTCGTTCTCGCGCGTGCCGTACGTGGTGGACCGATCGGCAGGAGTACTTGGGAGGCGAGTGGGTGTATATATCCGCGCCGGCAAATGTACCGTCCAGGCGTGAGGGTTTGGCCCTTCGTTTTTTTCATGAGCAGAGTTCGATTTTCGTTGGCTACTAGGAGTACTGTAGCAGTGCGAAGGTACGTACAAAACCTTGAAGATTATTATAGTTTGCCGATGATGCATGCATGAAGATGAGAAGTAATCCAGGGTACAAACACGTCCACATAAAGTGGTCTTAATTCGCTGAATGATGGCACAAGGAGCCTGCACTGCATGTACAGGTAGGCCATGGGGTGTCAGTTGGTGCGTACGCACGTACCCCATCCGCCAACTCAAGCCGGTCCGTCGTGTACGAACGTGGCAATGCCGCGTTTCGCCGCGTCACCGGCAAAATCGATCAGTGGGTGCCAGAATACATTATATACCTACGGAGTACGTACGATAGTAACTAGACTGTGCAATACAGCCGGTGCGTCACGTTCTGCTGCCCGCTCTGCAGGTGACAGCAGCCGGGCACCGAGCTCTCAGGAGCCACGGAGCGCGCGCGGACGCGGCCACGGCTGGCTGTCGTCGCTCCAGCGGCTGGGTGTACCGATCGATTGCCCTGTGGCCAAACACGTAAACCATTTACGTAGCGTCGTCTCGCCATCCATCAGCAAGCACCAGCAGGGTCGTGTTGTCATTGTCCGGATTTGCATTGCATTGCAAGCTGGCCGGAGCGGAGTGTTGGTGCCGGCCGGCGGGTGAGCGAGGCGGCAGGGGGACGGAGGATTTCTTTCTATCTCGGCATCATGTCCAGCCTGGAAGGCTGCTAGCGACGCCTACGTGCACCCACATCGACGGTGACGGTGATGTGGCCTGTGTGCGACCGTGCACTGTCGCAGAAGATACGTGCCACTATTTCGAGAGACCCCTGTTTGGCAGCAGTGCTAGCACCCATACTCCCGTCTCGGCTGCCGTCGGAAACCGGAACAATGGGCTGCACCGGTCTATCGCGCCATTGATTTCGCAGTGCATCGTACACGCGGTGCAGACAGACGTGTGTGCGTGATGGGTACATGGACAAAGACGCTCACAGTCTCCCGTACGCTCCAAGCGCTGGCTGTGAAAAAAAGAATGAGCTGGCGCTGCAGGCGACAGGTCAGTATACTCCACTGGTATAAAGCTAGCGAGTGTAGGGTAACCCAGCAGGGTTTTGGCTTGCTCGACGACACCGGGACAACTCGCACCATCTGCATCTGGCCGCTGTACCTCCGAGAGCGTCGCCTAGTGTGTAGTAATACAGGTACTTTTTTTTTTTGAGGATCGAGTAGTAGTACTGGTACTAGTGCTTTCCCATCAGTGCCATGAGTCATGACGTTGAAGCCAACGGATTCATGACTCATCTGCATCTCGGCAATGAGCCATGTTGTTGCACTCAGCAACCCCGTTTGGCGCGGGGCGCGGTCGTCTGGTGCATGATGGACCCATCGACCCGCTGTCTTAGCAAACGATAGGGTTAAATCACATGCATGATCACATGCATGTGCATGCATGGCCCCAGACCCACGGGGATACAGGTCAAATCAAATATTACTCGGCGCGCGCATGGCCTCATGGAAAGCATGCGCAAATCAGGCGATCCACCGCTGGCTCCGTGTCGTCTGATCCGTAGGGCAGGCAGCACAAAGGACAACTTCGTAGGGTGGCGCGCGCGTCGCGTTTGCCATCCGGTTCGTCCGCCGCCCATGGGTTTTCACGCCGGAGCAACTGGGTGAAATTGGAAAGAGGACAAGGTAAGGGTCGGTGCATGCTCCTGTTGTCGCCTTGAGTAGCTTGCACGTATACTAGCACCAGCAGTAGTGCACTAGTTGGACACTGCTGCATTGCACACAACACTCTGGTTCTATGATGTTCGATATAGGACCAGCTCGAATGCTCGATCGATCGCGTGTCAAATGTCAGAAGGTCAACGCACGTACTGTACTGGTGCAGACAATACCGCACCTCCCGCAAAAACAGAAAATAAAATAACGCAACAAATGAAAAGAAGATAAAGATGAAGTGGTATGCAGTCTTTAAATTTGAACTAGAACCACCAAAATATTTCGAAACGGAGGGAGTATATAAAAGGTTAGCGTGAGTGTATTACGTACTATTCACATGCATGCACGCGTGCATACAACTAGTTGTATGGTTTTGGTAAATGTCAGGTGCCTGGAATTTTTTTTCAAGTGTCAGTCAATTCTGCGCAACACGAGGCTGAAGGCGGGGACGGCGCGAAGAGCACAGCGACGTGCGTCAGCCATGTAGAGGCCGAGCCAGGACCTTGCCAGAGCCAAGGAAGATGCTACGAGCGGTAGAAATCTGCGACATCCCTGGTGGATGCGAGGAAGAAACTTCACAGGAGGAGGGGGTTGGAGGTCGTCGGGGGGCCTGCAAATAGGGTGGGGGCGGGGGGGGGGGGGGGGGCTTAGCACAAGCACTTAAGCTAGGCTAGGTCCACATTGCGGGTGTCGATATTCGTCCACTGGCTGGGCTAGGGAAGACGGACTAGTGTTGACAATGACAAAAAAAAAATCCAGCGGCACCATGCAAAGCACCCAATGAAAAGATCTAGGAAAGGAAAAGTTTCATAACGAGGTAGAGATGATATAATCAGGTGATCGGTAGGAGGGTTAGTACGGTAACGACTTATCCAAATGCTAGGCAACAAAACGTGCTCCGCAAAAATATGAAATGCTCCAAAGGGCTTAGCGCAAGCACTTAAGCTAGGCTAGGTCCACATTGCGGGTGTCGATATTCGTCCACTGGCTGGGCTAGGGAAGACGAACTAGTGTTGACAATGAAAAAAAAAATCCGGCGGCACCATGCAAAGCACCCAATGAAAAGATCTAGGAAAGGAAAATTTTCATAACGAGGTAGAGATGATATAATCAGGTGATCGGTAGGAGGGTTAGTATGGTAACGACTTATCCAAATGCTAGGCAACAAAACGTGCTCCACAAAATATCAAATGCTTCAAAAGGCGTCTATATATTGTCCCTATATAAAACACATCAAACGTTTTGACCGGCGATTATCCATGTTTTCACCTCATTCTTTATATCTATTGCAGAAAACTTTTTGCATACCTTTCATTTGAAATGTTACAAACCATGGGCAAACAGGGATGGAAACGAGGACTTTACATGAGTAAAGACTAGAGAGTGCCAAGGATGGCCACGACCAGCAAGCTGTGAAGTTTGATAAGCTTCGGCGACACATTTGGTTGGTCTTTTTGCGGCACATTATAATCAATTATATCATTCCATGTCTGAATGGAATAGGCGTAGTGGAAGAGGATATGAAGTCCATGGACTGCCAAAATTTGCTTGGAAATTGGGGATTCCCACAATTCGGCTATCACAGTTGTAGGTGATCAACAATCTACACACTTTTGGCACTGTTATCCAAGAGATAAACATGTCCTTGATGGTGCCCAAGTATTCCGAATTATAGAGTTCACCGACATCAATATTTCCGCAATTTGGCCATCCTCGGTGCTGGAGGTGATAAGCGGTCCACGATCTACTTGCGCTATTAGCCAATGGATAAAACTTGTACTTTGACGGTGCCCACCTATCCCAAATTATTAGTCATGTCCTGCGCCCCCTCTGCCCCTCACACACATAGAATTGATTGATTGTATGAACTCGTTTCGTTATCACCCATGTTTTTCTTTTACTGAGGTGACATTTCTTATGTCACCGTGTCAATTACTCCTACAACACGAACGAATCCAGACACCACACATAGTTACAAATTACATAATACCAGTTTAACACAATAACAACTAAGCGATAAAATTTGTACGTCGGCGGCTCAACTTTCCCAAATCATTGTGCTTGTCATCTTCCCGTGCATTGAAGCTGGTAGGCAGAGGTGAAAACCATTAGAGTGGCCGACGTGCGATTGGCTTGTCGAACAGATCATCGTGTGCATCGCGATCCACATCTTCTTTCACTGGAGTGATGTAGCCCATATCACTGGGTCAATTACTTGCATGACATGAACTAATCCAAGCATGATACGCAGTTACCTTCTACTTAAGACCACCTTACCACGACAACGAAATTGATTGATATGTTGGGTTGTCCCAACCGATCGAGTCGACTTTACAAATATGTTTAGAATAAAGGAAAAAGTTACTTGTAACTGGGTGAATGAACCTCCCGATTGCCTACTTGTCAAGATCATGAACGATGTGACTGTGGTTTAAATTAATAAAGCTAGCCATGACAACATCTCCTACAGAAAAAAGGAAAAAAAAAGTTATCCACACACTACTTTGCACTATGAGCCAAGGCGGTAAAAAATACAGCATACTTTGGCGGCGGCGAAACCATCCAAGATCATAGAGCCGGGCGTCATCCAGAGAAGTGAAGCTCGCGGGCAGAGTGAAAGAAGAATTGATCGAATAAACCTACGGATGGGAATGGTTTGGCAGTCGTGATCCACATCTTGTTCCTTTTTGGCTGAAGTGAAGTGATGTATCCCACATCACTCCGTCAATTACTTGTACAGCGTGAACGAGTCCAGGCACGATACGTAGTTACCGCCGCTTTTACGCAGTAACCCAGGACAGCGACGCGTCGGCGCGTTTATAGGGGCACACGATCGAAATGGGAGAATCCAGGATCGTGGACAGAGATGGGTAGCTATCGTAGTACGAGCAGTAATCAACGGGTAGCGACTGCTGGGCTGGGCATGCATATGAGATCGCTGTTGGGTGCACAGGAGTATGAACTATTTGATCGGTCTGGCATGTGGCCACGGCCACGGCCACGAGAGGTGGGTCGATTCCATGGGTCGATCATCGCATCGATGGTGTGGCCGGCCGGGGGAGTACGTATTGCGTTGCGTCTTGCGTGCTCTCCGACTCCGATAGAACGTACGGCCGGGGCCGACGGCTGACAGTAGCGAGCGGCTAGCTAAGCTAGGTAGCTAGCGTCGCGGGCATAGCCAGGCCATGCATGCAAGCATGGATGGATGGATCGATGGGGTGTCCTCCTCCCGATGCTAGATGCGTTGGCGTTGCGTCCGAGATGACCGAGACACGACGGCGCGCGACACGCATCCACCCGGCCGCCGACACGCGCGTGGTTGGACGATTCGATTGGGTGGCGATGTACGTTGCTAGTGCCCTGCTGGCCCCTCCACCCCGTGGCCTCACGGAGCAACGGCCTCCTCGTCGCTCTCCCCGCGCCCTTGTAGCAGGAGCGAATCGTGTCGCATCCCCGCGGCGGTCGGCGTACGCCACGCTGGTGGTAGACGAGGTGGGGGTCCGGGGCGGGTGCCGCGCTTGGCCTATCACCACGCCGTCGACCAGAGAAATCCGATGGCGCTGGCCGTCCGACTCGGACCGCACTCCGGCAGCAAGCATTGACCCCCAGGCGACCACCGGACCGCACCCACCCACGCTGCGTGCGAGGGAGGGGACGAGCCTGGCCTAGCCTCGGCACGGGCACCCAGCGTAGCGTAACCAACCTACCGTACCTAGCTAGATGGCACATCGCCCGGCCAAACGGAACGATCGGCCATGCGCCGGGGTGGGCCTTCTCCAACGTGAACAAGTCATCTTGCCGGTCTTGGTCCGACTACCACCAAGCCATCAGCCACATCGTCAAACAGGTCGGCTGAGGCCTGAGGTGCAGCAGTCAACAGTCAACACTCAAGATGCATGCGTGGTACTTATTTCATTTTTCAGATTTATACTGTAAGTAAATTAGACCCTATATGCAATCAGAGCTATAAACTTGGATGGTACGAGCAAACAAAACTTAAAATGCCATGAACAACAACTTGGACGGTGGAACTAAATGGTGGTGGTGGTGGTGGTAGTAGTAGTAATGATAATGATAATAATGATAATGATAGTAGTAGTAGTAGTAGTAGTAGTAGTTATTTGAACGTGCATGCATCAGGTATATGCAGTATGATAAGTTTAAGCTATGAACTAAACGGCCCTTGCAATACCCCCTGAACAAACGACGGTACCTAGCCTCCTTTCTGCCTTTTCTATGAGGCATTTTTACTTAGAACCGACTTGACGTTAGAGAATACTTCAGTTTAATCGGTTCAATTTTGGAACTCAGAAAAGGATGGTAACTATCTACATTTCTTTCATCGTGTTTGATGGATCCACGAAAGCCATTTTTGAACACCGCTAAGTACGGTTAACACCAAGCCGTGAAACCGTGGTTTTAGTTCTCGTGGTAACTAGGTTTTGATGGATAAACCAACTCTAAATAATATTAAGAATAATAATAATAATAATAAGGCGAATTCATAATAATAATAATAATAATAATAATAATAATAATAATAATAATAATAATAATAATAATAATACATGTGTCATATAATTAGTACGACAAGTTTAAGCTAGGAACTGAGCAACCCCTAAATGGTAAAGCCAACTTCTTCCCCATGTTTCTCGGTAAGGATGGCAATGGGCAGGGTATGGGTAGGGAAGAGCAATACCATACCCATACCCGTATAGTCAGTGGGTACAAAATTCTACCCATACCCGTACCCATGGGTATCAAACTTTACCCATACCCATACCCGACGGGTTCCCGTACCCATTGGGTATCCAGCGGGTAGAAAAAATAATTCATAGGTTGTTCACAATTTTACACTCAATGATAACACATTTGACAAAATCAATTATCTTAGATCAATAATATGTAGATGAGTACATGACCACTATCATAATTTAGAAAACACATCATACTCATAAGTCAATAGTAGACGATTCACATGACAAATTAATGATTAATTGACGCAAGTTAACATTAGTTCACAAACGGGCAGAGTATGGGTATACCCGCGGGGACAAGGCTATACCCGTACCCTACCCATGACTTAATGGGTAGGGTATGGGTAATACCCATGGGTATAAAGGTGTGCCCATACCCTGCCTATGCGGATACGGTACCCGCGGGTACCCGTACCCACGGGTACCCGTACCCATGGGTAAAATTGCCATCCTTATTTCTCGGCTGTTTTGGGGGGACGATGATGCTTGTGTTTTATAAGTAATGGATTTCAAACGATTTCCTATATATAAAGTTACATGTGTAATCAATTATGATGAACAAATGATAATTACAACTAGCCTACTTCCCGCATTTTCTATGGAGCCGTTTTTCTATAACCCTTAGTTAATTCTACAAAACGCTTCAATTCAATGGTTACAACCGGGGTTCAATTATGGAAATCAACAAAGGCCGGTAACTAGCCCACTTTTTTCTTCCGTGTTTGATGGACACAAAAAAACCATTTTAATACCCTTAACTACGTGCTTCAGTTCGACCCATGAAAACTGCGGTTCAGTTCTCGCGGTAATCCGGTGGTTCGATTCTACCGACCTACTTTTTGCAGGTTTTCACGGGTCCACCGAAACCGACAAGGCGTACCCTCAACTATAATCCAACCGAAGTATGCACATGCCTTTAGCTACTCGAAAGCTTAATGTGTAATCCAAAGCATTTGAGACGATAATAGGATCGCCACTACTTATTTGACACTTAATTACATATAAGCAGATAAACATTTTTGGATGTCCATGTAGCCTATATGTACAGTGCAAGTATGCAACAGCAGAAGTAGCACTTCTGCAGTGGTACAAAACTGGTAAAAAAATGTCAAGCTGATCACTCAATCGGTACCACTAGTGGAGTACTAGCCATCAGTCAGCGCCTTTGAGCGAACATAGCTTTCATGGCCTAGACGTCATCACACGGGTGTTGGGTAACGTAGTAATTTCAAAATTTTCCTACGCACACGCAAGATCATGGTGATGCGTAGCAACGAGAGGGAGAGTGTTGTCTACGTACCCTCGTGAGACCGAAGCGGAAGCAATCACAACGTAGAGGAAGTAGTCGACGTTCTCCTCGCGATCCAACCGATCCAAGCACCGTTACTCCGGCACCTCCGAGTTCTTGGCACACGTACAGCTCGGTGACGCTCCTCGGGCTCCGATCCAGCAAAGCTCCGGGGAGAGAGAGTTCCGTCAGGACGACGGCGTGGTGACGATCTTGATGTTCTACCGACGCAGGGCTTCGCCTAAGCACCGCTACGATATGACCGAGGTGGAATATGGTGGAGGGGGCACTGACACGGCTAAGGAACGATCTCAAGGATCAACTTGTCTGTTATAGGGTGCCCCCTGCCCCCGTATATAAAGGAGCAAGGGGGAGGGCCGGCCGGCCCTAGGAGGTGCGCCAAGGGAGGGGGGAGTCCTCCTCCTAGTGGGAGTAGGACTCCCCTTTCCTAGTCCAACTAGGAAGGAGGAAGGGGAAGGAAAGAGAGGAGAGGAGAGGAAGGGGCGCGCCCCCTCCTTGTCCAATTCGGACTCCCCCATGGGGGGCGCCACCTCCTGGCGCAGTCCTCTCTCTCCCCTCTTGGCCCAATAAGGCCCATTACTTCCCGGGGGTTCCGTAACCCATCCGCACTCCGTCTTTCTCCGAAACTTTGAACCTTTCCGGTGTCGAATATAGCCGCCCAATATATCAATCTTTATGTCTCGATCATTTCGAGACTCCTCGTCATGTCCGTGATCACATCCGGGACTCCGAACTCCTTCGGTACATCAAAATACACAAACTCATAATATAACCGCCATCGAAACCTTAAGCGTCGCGAACCCTACGGTTCGAGAACAATGTAGACATGACCGAGATACATCTCCGGTAAATAACCAATAGCGGGACCTGGATGCCCATATTGGTTCCTACATTTTCTACGAAGATCTTTATCGGTAAGACCGCATAACAACATACGTTGTTCCCTTTGTCATCGGTATGTTACTTGCCCGAGATTCGATCGTCGGTATCCAATACCTAGTTCAATCTCGTTACTGGAAAGTCTCTTTACTCGTTCCGTAATGCATCATTCCGTAACTAACTCATTAGCCACATTGCTTGCAAGCCTTATAGTGATGAGCATTACCGAGATGGCCCAGAGATACCTCTCCGACAATCGGAGTGACAAAACCTAATCTTGATTCATGCCAACTCAACATATACTTTTGGAGACATCTGTAGAGCACCTTTATAATCACCCAGTTACGTTGTGACGTTTGGTAGCACACAAAATGTTCCTCCGTAAACGGAGTTGCATAATCTCATAGTTGCAGGAACTTTGTATAAGTCATGAAGAAAGCATAAGCAACATACTAAGCGATCAAGTGCTAAGCTAACGGAATGGGTCAAGTCAATCACATCATTCTCCTAATGATGTGATCCCGTTAATCAAATGACAACTCATGTCTATGGTTAGGAAACATAACCATCTTTGATTTAACGAGCTAGTAAAGTAGAGGCATACTAGTGACACTCTGTTTGTCTATGTATTCACACATGTATTATGTTTCCGTTAATACAATTCTAGCATGAATAATAAACATTTATCATGATATAAGGAAATAAATAATAACTTTATTATTGCCTCTAGGGCATATTTCCTTGATCTCCCACTTGCACTAGAGTCAATAATCTAGATTATACAAGAATGATTCTAACACCCATGGAGTCTTGGTGCTGATCATGTTTTGCTCGTGGAAGAGGCTTAGTCAATGGGTGCGCAACATTCAGATCCGTATGTATCTTGCAAATCTCTATGTCTCCCACTTGGACTTGGTCCCGAATGGAATTGAAGCGTCTCTTGATGTGCTTGGTCCTCTTGTGAAATCTGGATTCCTTTGCCAAGGCAATTGCACGATATTGTCACAGAAGATCTTCATTGGTCCCGATGCACTAGGTATGACACCTAGATCGGAAATGAACTCTTTCATCCAGACTCCTTCATTTGCTGCTTCGAAGCAGCTATATACTCCGCTTCACATGTAGATCCCGCCACGACGCTTTGCTTAGAACTGCACTAACCGACAGCTCCACCGTTTAATAAAAATACGTATCCGGTTTGCGATTTAGAATCGTCCGGATCGGTGTCAAAGCTTGCATCGACGTAACCATTTACGATTAGCTCTTTGTCACCTCCATATACGAGAAACATATCCTTAGTCCTTTTCGTATTTCAGGATGTTCTTGACCGCTGTCCGATGATCCACTCTGGATTACTTTGGTACCTTCCTGCTAAGCTTATTGCTAAGCATACGTCGGTCTGGTACATAGCATTGCATACATGCTAGAGCCTATGGCTGAAGCATAGGAACATTTTTCATTTTCTCTCTATCTTCTGCGTGGTGGGGCATTGAGTCTGACTCAATTTCATACCTTGTAACACAGGTAAAAGTCCTTTCTTTGCCTGATCCATTTTGAACTTTTTCAAAACTTTATCAAGGTATGTGCTTTGTGAAAGTCCAATTAAGCGTCTTGATCTATCTCTATAGATCTAGATGCCCAATATGTAAGCAGCTTCACCGAGGTCTTTCATTGAAAAACTTCTATTCAAGTATCCTTTTATGCTATCCAGAAATTCTATATCATTTCCAATTAACAATATGTCGTCCACATATAATATTAGAAATACTACAGAGCTCCCACTCACTTTCTTGTAAATACAGGTTTCTCCAAAAGTCTGTATAAAACCATTTGCTTTGATCACACTATCAAAACGTTTATTCCAACTCGAAGAGGCTTGCACCAGACCATAAATTGATCATTTGGAGCTTGCACACTTTGTTAGCGCCTTTTGGATCAACAAAACCTTCTGGTTGCATCATATACAACTCTTCTTCTAGAAATCCATTCAAGAATGCAGTTTTACATCCATTTGCCAAATTTCATAATCATAAAATGCGGCAATTGCTAACATGATTCGGACAGACTTAAGCATCGCTACGGGTGAGAAAGTCTCATCGTAGTCAACCCCTTGAACTTGTCGAAAACCTTTCGCAACAAGTC
Organism: Aegilops bicornis; assembly: GCA_021605145.1. NCBI lineage: Eukaryota > Viridiplantae > Streptophyta > Magnoliopsida > Poales > Poaceae > Aegilops > Aegilops bicornis. Next base: position 673,156,939 of record CM038672.1, read on the forward strand.
AAGCTTTATAGATAGTTATATTACCATTAGCGTCAGTCTTCTTCTTAAAAATCCATTTATTTTCAATGGCTTGCCGATCATCGGGCAAGTCAACCAAAGTCCATACTTTGTTCTCATACATGGATCCCATCTCAGATTTCATGGCTTCAAGCCATTTTGTGGAATCTGGGCTCACCATCGCTTCTTCATAGTTCGTGGGTTCACCATGATCTAGTATCATGACTTCCAGAATAGGATTACCGTACCACTGCAGTGCGGATTCTATTCTGGTTGATCTGAAGTTCGGTGACAACTTGATCTGAAGTTTCATGATCATTATCATTATCTTCCTCGCTAAGCTGGTGTAGGTGTCACAAAACCGATTTACGTGATGAACTACTTTCCAATAAGGGAGCTGGTACTATTACCTCATCAAGTTCCACTTTCCTCCCACTCACTTCTTTCGAGAGAAACTCCTTCTCTAGAAAGGATCCATTCTTAGCAACGAATGTCTTGCCTTCGGATCTGTGATAGAAGGTATACCCAATTGTCTCCTTTGGGTATCCTATGAAGACACATTTTTCTGATTTGGGTTCAAGCTTATCGGGTTGAAGTTTTTTCACATAAGCATCGCAACCCCAAACTTTCGTAAAGCGACAACTTTGGTTTCTTGCTAAACCATAGTTCATAAGGTGTCGTCTCAACGGATTTTGATGGTGTCCTATTTAACGTGAATGCGGCCGTCTCTAAAGCATAACCCCAAAACGATAGCGGTAAATCGGAAATAGACATCATAGATCGCACCATATCTAGTAAAGTACGATTACTGACGTTCGGACACACCATTACGCTGTGGTGTTCCGGTGGCGTGAGTTGCGAAACTATTCCGCATTGCTTCAAATGTAGACCAAACTCGTAACTCAAATATTCTCCTCCACGATCAGATCGTAGAAACTTTATTTTCTTGTTACGATGATTTTCTACTTCACTCTGAAATTCTTTGAACTTTTCAAATGTTTCAGATTTATGTTTCATCAAGTAGATATACCCAGATTCCGCTTAAATCATCTGTGAAGGTGAGAAAATAACGATATCCGCCATGAGCTTCAACATTCATCGGACCACATACATCTGTATGTATGATTTCCAATAAATCTGATGCTCTCTCCATACAACCGGAGAACGGTGTTTTAGTCATCTTGCCCATGAGGCACGGTTGCAAGTACCAAGTGATTCATAATCAAGTGATTCCAAAAGTCCATCTGTATGGAGTTTCTTCATGCGTTTACACCGATATGACCTAAACGGCAGTGCCACAAATAAGTTGCACTATCATTATCAACTCTGCATCTTTTGGCTTCGACATTATGAATATGTGTGTCACTACTATCGAGATTTAACAAGAATAGACCATTCTTCAATGGTGCATGACCATAAAAGATATTACTCATATAAATAGAACAACCATTATTCTCTGATTTAAATGAATAACCGTCTCGCATCAAACAAGATCCAGATATAATGTTCATGCTCAACGCTGGCACCAAATAACAATTATTTAGGTCTAAAACTAATCCCGAAGGTAGATGTAGAGGTAGCGTGCCGACCGCGATCACATTGACTTTGGAACCGCTTTCCCACGCGCATCGTCACCTCGTCCTTTGCGATTGCTCGTCTATTCCGTAGTCCCTGTTTCGAGTTGCAAATATTAGCAGAACCAAGATCAAATACCAGTGTGCTACTACGAGTTCTAGTAAGGTACACATCAATAACATGTATATCACATATACCTTTGTTCACCTTGCCATCCTTCTTATCCGCCAAATACTTGAGGCAGTTCCGCTTCCAGTGTCCAGTCTGCTTGCAGTAAAAACACTCAGTTTCAGGCTTAGGTCCAGACTTGGGTTTCTTCTCTTGAGCAGCAACTTTCTTGCTGTTCTTTTTGAAGTTTCCCTTCTTCTTTCCTTTGCCCTTTTTCTTGAAACTAGTGGTCTTGTTGACCATCAACACTTGATGCTCTTTCTTGATTTCTACCTCCGCGGCTTTTAGCATTGCGAAGAGCTCAGGAATTGTCTTAGTCATCCCTTGCATATTATAGTTCATCACGAAGCTCTTGTAGCTTGGTGGCGATGATTGGAGAATTACATCAATGACACTATCATCCGGAAGATTAACTCTCAGCTGAATTAAGTGATTATTATACCCAGACATTTTGAGTATGTGCTCACTGACAGAACTATTCTCCTCCATCTTGCAGCTATAGAACTTATTGGAGACTTCATATCTCTCAATCCGGGCATTTGCTTGAAATATTAACTTAAACTCTTGGAACATCTCATATGCTCCATGACGTTCAAAACGCGTCGTTGAAGACCCGGTTCTAAGCCGTAAAGCATGGCACCTTGAACTATAGAGTAGTCATCAGCTTTGCTCGCCAGACGTTCACAACTTCGGGCGTTGCTCTGCAGGCACGGCACCCGGTGCTTCCAGGACATAATTCTTACGTGCAGCAATGAGGATAATCCTCAAATTCTGGACCCAGTCCGTGTAATTGCTACCATCATCTTTCAATTTTGCTTTCTCAAGGAACGCATTAAAATTCAACGGAACAACGACACGAGCCATCTATCTACAAGAAACATAGACAAGCAAAATACTATCGGTACTAAGTTCATGATAAATTTAAGTTTTAATTAATCATATTAAATAACTCCCACTTAGACAGATATCTCTCTAGTCATCTAAGTGATTACGTGATCCAAATCAACTAAACCATAACCGATCATCACGTGAGATGGAGTCGTTTTCAATGGTGAACATCACGATGTTGATCATATCTAATATATGATTCACGCTCGTCCTTTCGGTCTCCGTGTTCCGAGGCCATATCTCGCATATGCTAGGCTCGTCAAGTTTAACCTGAGTATTCTGCGTGTGCAAACTGGCTTGCACCCGTTGTAGATGGACGATAGAACTTATCACACCCGATCATCACGTGGTGTCCGGGTACTACGAACTTTTAGCAACGGTGCATACTCAGGAGAACACTTCTTGATAATTTTAGTGAGAGATCATCTTAAAATGCTACCGTCAATCAAAGCAAAATAAGATGCATAAAGGATAAACATCACATGCAATCAATATAAGTGATATGATATGGCCATCATCATCTTGTGCTTGTGATCTCCATCTCCGAAGCACCGTCGTGATCACCATTGTCACCGGCGTGACACCTTGATCTCCATCGTAGCATCGTTGTCGTTTACGCCATCTATTGCTTCTACGACTATCGCTACCTCTTAGTGATAAAGTAAAGCAATTACAGGTATGCTTGCATTTCATACAATAAGCGACAACCATATGGCTCCAGCCGATTGCCGATAACTTCGGTTACAAAACATGATCATCTCATACAATAAAATATAGCATCACGTCTTGACCATATCACATCACAACATGCCCTGCAAAAACAAGTTAGACGTCCTCTACTTTGTTGTTGCAAATTTTACGTGGTTGCTACGGGCTTAAGCAAGAACCAATCTCACCTACGCATCAAGACCACAACGATACTTCGTCAAATAGACTCCGCTTTAACCTTCTCAAGGACCGGCGTAGCCACACCGGTTCAACTAAAGTGAGAGAGACAGACACCCGCCAGCCACCTTTAAGCACGAGTGCTCAGAAGCGGTGAAACCAGTCTCGCGTAAGCGCGTCTGGCGTAATGTCGGTCCGGCCGCTTCATCTCACAATACCGCTGAACCAAAGTATGACATCTTTGGTAGGCGATGACTTGTATCGCCCACAACTCACTTGTGTTCTACTCGTGCAAAACATCAAACCATAAAACCTAGACTCGGATGCCACTTTGTTGGGTAACGTAGTAATTTCAAAATTTTCCTACGCACACGCAAGATCATGGTGATGCGTAGCAACGAGGGGAGAGTGTTGTCTACGCACTCGTGAGACCGGCGGAAGCAATCACAACGTAGAGGAAGTAGTCGATCGCGTTCTCCTCGCGATCCAACCGATCCAAGCAGTTACTCCGGCACCTCAGTTCTTGGCACACGTACAGCTCGGTGGCGCTCCTCGGGCTCCGATCCAAAGAAAGCTCCGGGAGAGAGAGTTCCACAAGACGACGTGGCAGTGACGATCTTGATGTTCTACCGACGCAGGCTTCGCCTAAGCACCGCCACGATATGACCGAGGTGGAATATGGTGGAGGGGGCACCGACACGGCTAAGGAACGATCTCAAGGATCAACTTGTGTGTTATAGGGTGCCCCCTGCCTGTGATATAAAGGAGCAAGGGGAGGGCCGGCCGGCCCTAGGAGGTGCGCCAGGAGGGGGAGTCCTCCTCCTAGTGGGAGTAGGGACTCCCCTTTCCTAGTCCAACTAGGAAGGAGGAAGGGGAAGGAAAGAGAGGGAGAGGGAGAGGAAAGGGGGCCGCGCCTCCTTGTCCAATTCGGACTCCCCATGGGGGCGCGCCACCTCCTGGCGCAGCCCTCTCTCTCCCTCTTGGCCCAATAAGGCCCATTACTTCCCGGGGGTTCCGGTAACCCATCCGCACTCCGTCTTTCTCCTAAACTTCCGAACCTTTCCGTGTCCGAATATAGCCGTCCAATATATCAATCTTTATGTCTCGATCATTTCGAGACTCCTCGTCATGTCCGTGATCACATCCGGGACTCCGAACTCCTTCGGTACATCAAAATACACAAACTCATAATATAACCGTCATCGAAACCTTAAGCGTGCGGACCCTACGGTTCGAGAACAATGTAGGCATGACCGAGATACATCTCCGGTAAATAACCAATAGCGGGACCTGGATGCCCATATTGGTTCCTACATTTTCTACGAAGATCTTTATCGGTAAGACCGCATAACAACATACGTTGTTCCCTTTGTCATCGGTATGTTACTTGCCGAGATTCGATCGTCGGTATCCAAAACCTACTTCAATCTCTTTAAATGCAACTCTCTTTACTCGATCCGTAATGCATCATTCTGTAACTAACTCATTAGCCACATTGCTTGCAAGGCTTATAGTGATGAGCATTACCGAGATGGCCCAGAGATACCTCTCCGACAATCGGAGTGACAAAACCTAATCTTGATTCATGCCAACTCAACATATACTTTTGGAGACATCTCAGAGAGCACCTTTATAATCACCCGATTACGTTGTGACGTTTGGTAGCACACAAAATGTTCCTCCGTAAACGGAGTTGCATAATCTCATAGTTGCAGGAACTTTGTATAAGTCATGAAGAAAGCATAAGCAACATACTAAACGATCAAGTGCTAAGCTAACGGAATGGGTCAAGTCAATCACATCATTCTCCTAATGATGTGATCCCGTTAATCAAATGACAACTCATGTCTATGGTTAGGAAACATAACCATCTTTGATTTAACGAGCTAGTAAAGTAGAGGCATACTAGTGACACTCTGTTTGTCTATGTATTCACACATGTATTATGTTTCCGGTTAATACAATTCTAGCATGAATAATAAACATTTATCATGATATAAGGAAATAAATAATAACTTATTATTGCCTCTAGGGCATATTTCTTTCAACGGGCACACTGATTGCCCTGCCCACACGATGCCATGCGCTTGTTGTTTTCAGACATGACAAGTCATTATTCTAGAATCATCCTGACCGAACATCATCACCATTTCCCATCTTAAAACGACGTTATGTGGTTGGAAACAAACAGAAACAAGTCGCCTCATATCAGATCTCACTGTGGGCACGCAGGAACGATGCTACTACAATCAGTTGCCATTTGCATTTCTTTGCATATACTACTAGTACTATCAGCATGGATCAAATGGTTATCTCCATCGTTTCCTTTTTAATACTTGGCCTCATTATTCAAGTGGTAAATGCATATGTCCAATGACATTGTTCCTCAATTCCCGCTCGAGGCAATGTACCCTATCCAAGCACAACTTGTTCCTTCTTAAAGATAGTGGAGCGCGGCCGTTTCTACCGTCGTAGGGTGGGCGGGGGAGGGGATGTGTGCCACGATAGCGGCATAACCAGTCATTTCGAAGAAGAAAATTTTGTTCTCAAACAAGCGGCGACCAATCAAGTAGGTTGGTACTAGCTCTTGGACCTCGGCGAATCCGGACAAAAAAGAAAAAAAAAGACTAAATGGAATACGTAATCACGCAATTTACATGACCGTAGAGTGCTACGCTATTTCCGGATTAAGACAATCCACTCTATCCAAGCACATGCCGTTCCTTGCCTTGAGTAGAACCCGACCGCTTTTGCCGATTTTCCGTATGGAGAAGAAACATACGTGTCACAATGGCGCCATAAATCGCCATTTTGAAGAAGAAGAAAATGCGTGTCTCAAACAAGCGGCAAAGAAATGATTCATTTGCCGACAAAGAAAAGGAAAGAAAACTCGGCAAATGCCGACAAAGAAAAGGAAAGAAAACTAAATGGAATAAGTAATCACGCAGTTGCTGTGACCGTAGAGCGCTCATAAATTTTCTGACGACTTACAAATAAATGATTCATTTGCAAATGATTCTGACTATTTTTTCTCCTTCAGCTAAAAAATCGCATGGCACCAAAAAAACAATAAAGCTACACTTACGGATGCTTGGTTACAGACCAGCGCTTACAGGCAGATGTGGCAGCGTTTGCTTAGCCAGAAGGAAATCATCGGAGGGCCCGCAGAGGAAAATCAAGGAACGACCGCTCAACACATCAGGCTGTAGCGTTCTTCCGTGTAATTCAGTCCGTAAGTGTAGCATTATTGCCAAAAAAAATGAGTGAAGGAAACAAGGACCGCACACCCTGGTGCGACCCATCCATCCCCAGCGCATCCTGGTTCAGACCCCACAACGCCATGGCCAGCTATGTCCTCTGTAAATTTGCAGTGTAGCTAGTGCCCCATGGTTAGTTAACCAAGGCTGGGTCATAATTTCACTTTCAAATAGATAGCAGTTCAACTATTCCACTGTGACAAAATAGTTTCAGTGTGGACGAAATATTGTGTCTATAATAATAAGAAAAAAAGAAGAAGGAGAAAGTGTTGGTTTGACCCCTTTAACAACGCGTTTGTTGACCCGCGGTTAGAGCCGATGGGCTTTCCTTCATAAATTGATTTTTGTAGGGCTATGTAACCGTCGTCATGGGCCTATCCGGTGGGGATTCTCTCGTGACACGCTTCAACAGTTTATTTTTGCGGGTACAACTTTAACCGTTGAAACCATGGTTCGATTTTGGAAATAGGGCTTTGCTACATCTACAGGCAATTACGGGGTGGGAAGTTTTACAGGGTGATTAGGCAGTTTTTAATCGGAGATTAGGGGGAACAAGGGCCCACCCACCTGAAAATCAGGGTGGGCATGTTTAGTTAGTTTAGAAGGAGCCTATAATTTTCTGTAAGATTCTGTATGTAGCATTTTTTATCAACCAAGGCTGGTAACTGGCCTACTTTTTCCTGCCGTGTTGGATGGTACCATGAAAATCCTTTTTTGCCTAAAAAATGAAAATCGTTTTTTAATATCTTCCACAAAAAAACATTTTAAACACTATTACCTATGATTAGTGGATGGTTCAGTTCATTGAGTGAAAACAGGAATCCAGTCTTTTTGTGGATAACCCGGTGATTCAGCTTAGCCTACTTTTTGCCAGTTTTCACGAGTCTGCAAAAAAGTCTCAAAACGCCCTCAATATTCCCCAAACTCCAAAAATGCATTCACCTTAGCTACTCGAAAGTGTAATGAGTAACCCAAAGCACTTCAGACAATAATAGAATTGCCATTAGCTTTTCGGTGTTTCATTACATTAGCAGGCTATCATTTTTTGTATCGAGGTAGCAATATATATGTGCTTTTTTTATAATACAAAATTAGTACAAATAATGTCAAGGAAACAACACTTTTGAGCTAGCAGAGCTTTTCATCGTGGCTAAAACGTCATCACCCGGCCACATTTGATTGCCCTGCCCACACAACGCGATGCCATGCGATTGTTGTTTTCGGACATGACAAGTCATTATTCTAGAATCATCCTGACCGAACATCATCACCTTTTCCCCATCTTAAAACGACGTTGTACGAGCAGTTGGAGACAAGCAGAAAGGTCTCACCGCGGGCATGAAGAATGCTACCCACCGATGCTACTAGAATCAGCTACCCTTCGTGTTTCTTTAGAAACCAGTGTCAACATGGATCAAATGGTTATCTCCATCACTCTTCATACTAATAAGGTACACTTGCATTGCACGCATGAGATTTGGCAACCAAATTATAAATAAATACCTCATTATAGCATGTACGTTTTCAGTCATATATGCATGATATAGATGTTCGTTTAATTTTTATAGTTCATCTCATTCAAAATCAATTAGTTTTTATAGAAAAGCCAATTTATTTTAAGATTCATGTAATTATGTGTTGTAAAGCATAAAGTAAAAACAAATAATCAAAATTCATCTCGAAAGAAATTTGGGCAATTATGATACGGAAGATTCTAGAACAAAGAAGAAGTGCTTGTGTTTTGAGGTTTGTGCATTATGCTTAAGTTCAACCATGGAGTCTTCTAGATTGTACATGTGGCAAAATTTGGTGGAATGTAGATGATATCTGATGACCTACAAGTGTAGGGGATCTATCGTAGTCCTTTCGATAAGTAAGAGTGTCGAACCCAACGAGGAGCAGAAGGAAATGACAAGCGATTTTCAGTAAGGTATTCTCTGCAAGCACTAAAATTGTAGGTAACAGATAGTTTTGTGATAAGATAATTTGTAACGGGTAACAAGCAATGAAAGTAAATAAGGTGCAGCAAGGTGTCCCAATCCCTTTTGTATCAAAGGACAAGTCTAGACAAGTTCTTATAATGAGAAAAGCGCTCCCGAGGACACATGGGAATTATCGTCAAGCTAGTTTTCATCACGCTCATATGATTCGTGTTCGTTACTTTGATAATTTGATATGTGGGTGGACCGGTGCTTGGGTACTGCCCTTTCTTGGACAAGCATCCCACTTATGATTAACCCCTATTGCAAGCATCCGCAACTACAAAAGAAGTATTAAGGTAAACCTAACCATAGCATGAAACATATGGATCCAAATCAGCCCCTTACGAAGCAACTTATAAACTAGGGTTTAAGCTTCTGTTACTCTAGCAACCCATCATCTACTTATTACTTCCCAATGCCTTCCTCTAGGCCCAAACAATGGTGAATTATCATGTAATCGATGTTCAGATAACACCACTAGAGGAGAGACAACATACATCTCATCAAAATATCGAACGAATACCAAATTCACATGACTACTAATAGCAAGACTTCACCTATGTCCTCAGGAACAAACGTAACTACTCACAAGGCATATTCATGTTCATAATCAGAGGGGTATTAATATGCATTAAGGATCTGAACATATGATCTTCCACCAAAAAACCAACTAGCATCAACTACAAGGAGTAATCAACACTACTAGCAAACCACAGGTACCAATCTGAGGTTTTGGTACAAAGATTGGTTACAAGAGATGAATTAGGGTTTGAGAGGAGATGGTGCTGGTGAAGATGTTGATGGAGATTGACCCCCTCCCGATGAGAGGATCGTTGGTGATGACGATGGTGATGATTTCCCCCTCCCGGAGGGACGTTTCCCCGGCAGAACAGCTCCGCCGGAGCCCTAGATTGGTTCTGCCAAGGTTCCGCCTCGTGGCAGCGGAGTTTCGTCCCGTAAGCTTGGTTATGATTTTTTTTCCAGGGTAAAAGACTTCATATAGCAGAAGATGGGCACCGGAGGGCTGCCAGGTGGCCCACGAGGCAGGGGGCGCGCCTAGGGGGGTAGGGCGCGCCCCCACCCTCGTGGCTGGTGGGTGGCCCCCTCGTGTATTTCTTCCGCTCAATATTTTTATTAATTCCCAAAATGACTTTCGTGGAGTTTCAGGACTTTTGAGCTGTGCAGAATAGGTCTCCAATATTTGCTCCTTTTCCAAATTGAATCCCAAATTTGCCGCATTTTCCCTCTTCATGTAAACCTTGTAAAATAAGAGAGAATAGCCATAAGTATTATGACATAACGTGTAATAACAGCCCATAATGCAATAAATATCGATATAAAAGCATGATGCAAAATGGACACATCAACTCCCCCAAGGTTAGACCTCGCTTGTCCTCAAGCGGAAGCCGATATCGAAAAATATGTCCACATGTTTAGAGATAGAGGTGTCGATAAAATAAAATACGGACATGAGGGCATCATGATCATTCTTATAACAACAACATATATATATTGTCATATGATTTCTTATGCTCAAGTAACAATCTATTCACAATGTCAAGTATGAATCAGAAACTTCATTGAGAACTAACAAACTATAATCTCAGTCATTGAAGAGATTGCATTTTATCATAACTTCTGAAATATTCAATATAAGAGCTTTTCAGCAAGTCCACATACTCAACTATCATTTAGTCTTTCACAATTTCTAACACTCACGCAATACTTATGGTTATGGAGTTTTAGTCGGACATAGAGAAAGATAGGGGCTTATAGTGTTGCCTCCCAACCTTTTACCTCAAGGGTAATGTCAACAATAATAGTTCATGCTAACTTACATCCAATTGGATATATATATATATATATATATATATATATATATATATATATATATATATATATATATATATATCAGGATCTTTCTAACACGAGGTGCTTGCCAAAGGGTAAAATGTAAAAAGGAAAGGTGAAGATCACCTTGACTCTTGCATAAGGTATAAGACATAATGTAAGATAGGCCCTTCGCAGAGGGAAGCAGAGGTTGTCATGTGCTTTTATGGTTGGATGCACGAAATCTTAATGCAAAAGAACGTCACTTTATATTGCCACTTGTGATATGAACCTTTATTATGCAGTCCGTCGCTTTTATTGCTTCCATATCACAAGATCGTACAAAGCTTATTTTCTCCGCACTAATAAGTCATACATATCTAGAGAGCAATTTTTATTGCATGCAACATGACAACTTACTTGAAGGATCTTACTCAATCCATAGGTAGATATGGTGGACTCTCATGGCAAAACTGGGTTTAAGGATATTTGGAAGCACAAGTAGTATCTCTATTTGGTGCAAGGAATTGGGTTAGCATGAGGGGGAAAGGCAAGCTCAACATGTTGGACGATCCATGACAATATACTTTAACTAAGATGTGAGAAAACATAACCCATTACGTTGTCTTCCTTGTCCAACATCAACTCTTTAGCATGTCATACTTTAATGAGTGCTCACAATCATAAAAGATGTCCAAGATAGTATATTTATATGTGAGAACCTCTCTTTCTTTATTACTTCCTATTAATTGCAACGATGACCAAAACTATATTTGCCAACTCTCAACAACTTTTAATCATCATACTCTTTATATGTGAAGTCATTACTTTCCATAAGATCAATATGATCTCTTTTATTTCTTTTTACTCTTTTATGCACTTAAGATCATAGCAAGATAGCAAAGCCCTTGACTCAACACTAATATTTATTATATATAGCTCACGGACTCGATTAGATAGAGGGATCACAAAGTAAAACTCAAAACTAATTCATACCAAAACTTTATTCTACTAGATCAAGATATTACCAAAAAGATCAAACTAAATAAAACGGTAAATATAGGAGTGTGATGGTGATAAGATACCGGGGCACCTCCCCCAAGCTTGGCAGTCGCCAAGGGGAGTGCCCATACCCTTGTGATTATGTCCTCGGAGGTGGTGATGATGGAGTTGTTGGTGATGTAGGCTTCCTCCGCAATTTGCGCTTGAGGATGGAATTTTGCTCCCTTAGATCATCAATCTCCTACTCAAGGCTTAATATCCTTTTGCATAGTTCCTGTTTGTTTTCCTGCAAGAGATGAAAAGGAATAAACTCGATCTTTGGTTTCTTTGCTCTATCAAGGAGGCTTGACTTTTTAAAATCCACATGCATGTCCCCAGGTTGAGGTAATGGGACTTCATCTTCATCTGAGCTCGTCTCCTCCTTTCCCTTAGTCCCGTAGTCTTCTTCTTCCTCAATGGTCCAGCCAGAGTGCTCCACGTCTCCATAGACCTTAGGGTCTGTAAGGTAATTAGCCACATAGCTTTCTCCCTCCGAATCCTGGGACGACATATTGCTCTAATCTGCGGCAGAAACAGCTCAAGACAAAAACAAAGAATTTTTGCGTGAAACAGTGGTCAAAACCTTCGGGAGATTATATAATAAATTTTTACCTACCGAATGAAGCATCGTAAGAAAAAGGAGTCCAGAGAGCACACGAGGTGCCCACGAGGCAGGGGGCGCACCCAGGGGGGTAGGGCGCGCCCTCCACCCTCGTGGATGCCTCGTGTCCTTCCCGGACTACTTCTTATTTTCTTATTTTCTTAAATATTCCAAAACGGAGAAAAATTGCTATTAGAACTGTTTTGGAGTCGGTTTACTTACCGTACCACATACCTATTCCTTCTCGGAGTCTGAAACGTTCTGGAAAGTGTCCCTTATGTATTCCTCCATGGTTATGGTTTCAATAACATTAGTTTCAACATTTATAGGATTACCTGAGATATAATGTTTGATTCTTTGAACGTTCACCACCTTTGGATTTGTGCCTTCGAAGTTGTTAATTTTTATGGCACCGGAACGATAGACCTCCTCGATAACGTAAGGGCCTTCCCATTTAGAGAGAAGTTTTCCTGCAAAAAATCTTAAACGAGAGTTGAATAGCAACACATAATCACCTACATTAAACTCGCGCTTTTGTATCCTTTTGTCATGCCATCTTTTAACTTTTTCTTTAAATAGTTTGGCATTCTCAAAGGCTTGGGTTCTCCATTCATCAAGTGAGCTAATATCAAATAACCTCTTCTCACCGGAAAGTTTGAAATCATAATTGAGCTCTTTAATATCCCAATATGCCTTATGTTCTAGTTCAAGAGGTAAGTGACATGCTTTTCCATAAACCATTTTATACGGAGACATACCCATAAGATTCTTATATGCTGTTCTATAAGCCCATAATGCATCATCAAGTTTCTTGGACCAATTCTTTCTAGATCTATTAACAGTCTTTTGCAAACTTAATTTGAGCTCTCTGTTACTCAATTCTACTTGACCACTAGACTGTGGATGATATGGAGATGCAATTTTATGATTAACATCATACTTAGCAAGCATTTTACGAAAAGCGCCATGAATAAAATGTGAACCACCATCAATCATTAAGTATCTAGGGACTCCAAACCTCGGAAAAATAACTTCTTTAAGCATCTTAATAGAGGTGTTATGATCAGCACTACTAGTTGGAATAGCTTCTACCCACTTAGTAACGTAATCAACAGCAACTAAAATATGTGTATACCCATTAGAGGCAGGAAAATGTCCCATATAATCAAAGCCCCAAACATCAAATGGTTCGATAACAAGAGAATAATTCATAGGCATTTCTTGACGTCTACTAATATTACCAATTCTTTGACATTCGTCACAAGACAAGACAAACTTACAAGCATCTTTGAAGAGAGTAGGCCAATAAAAACCGGATTGCAATACCTTATGTGCAGTTCTATCTCCAGCGTGGTGTCCTCCATATGCCTCGAAGTGACACTTGCGTAGGATCTGTTCTTGTTCATGCTCAGGTACACAACGTCTAATAACACCATCTACTCCTTTATAAAGGTGTGGGTCATCCCAGAAGTAATGTCTTAAATCATAAAAGAACTTTTTCTTTTGCTGGTATGTGAAACTAGGTGGTATAAATTTAGCAACAATGTAATTAGCATAATCAGCATACCATGGAGCAGTACGAGAAGCATTAATGAGTGCTAATGTTCTTCACGAAAGCTATCATCAATAGGTAGTGGGTCATCAAGAACATTCTATAACCTAGACAAGTTGTCTGTAATGGGGTTAAGATGCGTGCTAAACGGAACTTGTTTGTAAAAGCGTGTTCTTCTAGTTTTCGTGAAAATAATGATGAAGATCTTAAAGTGATTGATGTGACTCCTATTGAATATTTGTTTTCTAATATAAATCTTGATAAAGATGGGATTGGACATGAGTCAACTTTAGTTAAAAGGCGTTCGAATGATTTGGAGTTTTTAGCTCTTGATGCAAAAATTGATAAAAGTGGGATTGGGGAGGTCAAAACTTTAAGTAGCAATGAACCCACTCTTTTGGATTGTAAGGAATTTAATTATGATAATTGTTCTTTATAGATTGTATTTCCTTGTTGCAATCTGATACGTATCCAACGTATCTACTTTTCCAAAGACTTTTACCCTTGTTTTGGACTCTAACTTGCATGATTTGAATGAAACTAACCCGGATCGACGCTTTGTTTTCAAAGCAGAATCGCCATGATGTTGTTTTATGTGTAGAAAGCAAAAGTTCTCAGAATGTCCTGAAAATCCACGGAGGCACTTTTTGGAAAATATAAAAAATACTGGCGAAAGAATCAAGACCAGGGACCCACACCCTGTCCACGAGGGTGGGGGGCGCGCCCTCCCCCCCTGGGCTCGCCCCCCTATCTCGTGGGCCCCCTGGACCTCCACCGACCTCAACTCCAACTCCATATATTCACGTTCGGGGAAAAAATCAGAGAGAAGGTTTTATCGCGTTTTACGATACGGAGCCGCCGCCAGGCCCTAATCTCTCTCGGGAGGGCTGATCTGGAGTCCGTTCGGGGCTCCGGAGAGGGGGATTTGTCGCTGTCGTCATCATCAACCATCCCCCATCACCAATTTCATGATGCTCACCGCCGTGCGTGAGTAATTCCATCGTAGGCTTGCTGGACGGTGATGGGTTGGATGAGATTTACCATGTAATCAAGTTAGTTTTGTTAGGGTTTGATCCCTAGTATCCACTATGTTCTGAGATTGATGTTGCTATGACTTTGCTATGCTTAATGCTTGTCAGTAGGGCCCGAGTGCCATGATTTCAGATCTGAACCTATTATGTTTTCATGAATATATGTGTGTGTTCTTGATCCTATCTTGCAAGTCTATAGTCACCTATTATGTGTTATAATCCGACGACCCTGAAGTGACAATAATCGGGATACTTCTCGGTGATGACCGTAGTTTGAAGTTCATGTATTCACTATGTGCTAATGCTTTGTTCCAGTTCTCTATTAAAAGGAGGCCTTAATATCCCTTAGTTTCCGCTAGGACCCCGCTGCCATGGGAGGGTAGGACAAAAGATGCCATGCAAGTTCTATTCCATAAGCATGTATGACTATTTACGGAATACATGCCTACATTACATTGATGAACTGGAGCTAGTTCTGTATCACTGTCGGTGTCAAAACCGGCGGATCTCGGGTAGGGGGTCCCGAACTGTGCGTCTAGGCGGATGGTAACAGGAGACAAGGGACACGATGTTTTACCCAGGTTCGGGCCCTCTTGATGGAGGTAAAACCCTACGCCCCGCTTGATTAATATTGATGATGTGTGTTACAAGAGTGGATCTACCACGAGATCAAAGAGGCTAAACCCTAGAAGCTAGCCTATGGTATGATTGTTGTTCGTCCTATGGACTAAAACCCTCCGGTTTATATAGACATCGGATAGGTTAGGGTTACACAGAGTCGGTTACAATGGTAAGAGATCTACATATCTGTATGGCCAAGCTTGCCTTCTACGCCAAGGTAAGTCCCGTCCGGACACGGGACGAAGTCTTCAATCTTGTATCTTCATAGTCTTGGAGTCCGGCCGATGATGATAGTTCGGCTATCCGGACACCCCCTAGTCCGGAACTCCTCAAGAGCCTCGAACCAGGCTTCAATGACGACGAGTCCGACGCGCATGTTGTCTTCGGCATTGCAAGGCGGGTTCTTCCCCCGAATAATTTATAGAAGACTGTGAATACCAGGATAGTGTCCGGCTCTGCAAAAATAAATTCCACATACAACCGTAGAGATAATAATAATACACAAGATCAATCTGCTGACGTATTCGGTGGCGTGACGTCGCACCACTACCAAGCCTTTACTCAAATTGTTTTTATTGTCCCACCTCAGCGCGTTTAGCGAAGCGGTTTCCTTGGCACGTCTTGTCGAAGCAGAGATCGTGTTCCCCTTATTCCGGGATTCCCATTAATACGGACGTGGGTAACCCAACCGCGCCATTGATTGTGACGCTTGGAAGATAAGCGAGTTTTACCAGGCCGGTGGGGACACATGTTTTTGTCCGCCCATATAAGGGGATAAAGATCCAACCCTTTTACCTGCGCCTTCTTCCTCCTTGGCTTATCCATCTCCGCGAACTCAAGCTCCAGCGCCCAAGTCCTCACTTCTCACCTCAACCTTCTCCAACTATGTCCGGAGCGGGAGGCAAGTGGATGGCCTCCTCCGTCACGGAGGGGCAGATCCATAAGCTGCGCGACGCCGGATATCTGTCCAGCAACATCGCGCATCGGCTCCCCGACGAGGGAGAGATCGTCCCCGCTAGGACCCCGCTGCCATGAGAGGGTAGTATTTCTTCCCCATTTCCTCCGCGGACTGGGCTTCCCGCTTCATCCCTTTGTCCGGGGGCTCATGTTCTACTACGGCCTAGATTTCCATGATCTGGCCCCAAATTTTATCCTCAACATCTCGGCGTTTATCATCGTGTGCGAGGCCTTCCTCTGCATCCAGCCCCACTTCAGCCTGTGGCTCAAGACCTTCAGTGTCAAGCCGAAGGTTGTGAAGGGCAGCCAAGCGGAGTGCGGAGGCGCCATGGTGGGCAGGATGTCCCACGTTACGTGGCTGGAGGGCACTTTCGTGGAAACCATCAAGGGGTGGCAATCGGGGTGGTTCTACATCACCGAGCCACGTGACCCTGATTGGGCAGCGGCCCCCGAATTCAGATCTGGCATCCCTACACGGCTCACCTCCTGGAAAGAGAGTGGCCGGATTTGGGGGGATTCGGAGGAGCTGACCGGACTCCAAGCCTGTATCCAGAAGCTGGTGGACAAGAAGCTCAAGCTTGTCAACGTAGTCCGCCGGATTCTCCCATGCCAGCGACGGGGCTTCAACATGTGGTAGTTTGATCCGGCGCAGCACTGCACTTCGAAGGGCTCTTCGACACTACGTACGAAGATGTCTGGAAGGTGTTGTTCAAGGGCGCTGAAGCTTCCGCATCCGCTACCGAAGATCGCGGATTCCGCTCGCAGCGTCCAGCTGACGAGGTAGGTGCCTTCACCACTTGTTTTCCATAGTTTGGCTCTATGCGGGATCTAAACTCCCTTTACCTTTGACAGGAATGGCTGGCGAAGGCCGAACGGACTATCTGTCCGGCCCCATTGCCAGAGGACCCAGCGGACGCCCGCCTAACGGGGTTGCTGGCTCCGGCACCCCACGTGGTGCCGGAGAAGAAGGCCAAGAAGACGGCCACGGGGACTCGGAAGAGTTCCTGTTTTTAGGTGCTATCGGATGATGAACTGAGGCCGACTCCTCCCACCAAGGCGAGGAGGAGAAGAAGAAAGCCTCTCCCCCGGGGAGGGAAGAAAAGGGAGGCCTCCCAACAAGGGAGGCCGAAGGGTCCAAGAAGGAAAAACTCTTCCCGGACTGCTCCGCCAACGCCAAAGGACGATCGGCCTCAAGGGCCAAGCCTGGCGAGATCGTAAGTATCCGGACTCCGAATAACTTCAAGGTTTTCTATTTTCGCCACATAATGTCTTTCTAATGCCGCATACAACCCTGCAGTCCGCCCAAGGATGATCTTCCCGTTTGGCCGAAAGGGGCCCTTGGGTGCGTCGGATATGGATTCCCTTCGACTTCCTCCACCCCCGTGCAGCAGACGATGCCGAGGTGGGATCCCGAAAAGGACCCACCAGGAGGAGGAGGCCCCGAGGTGTCACAGACACCCTCCCGGACTGTGCACCGGACTCAGCCGGAGGCCACAGTGGCTCGAGTCCGTGGGCGACCCCTTCGTAAGAAGGGCAAGACCATGACGCCGGCTGCCTCCGGCCCAACCAGAGGTGCCGGATAATTTCTGGAGGCGCCAACGGCGCCTCCATCAAAGAGGAACACCGCACCGCTATGAGTGCGGTGATTCGAAGGTTCACCGCCAAGAGCGGGCTGACCAAGCTCGCAGAGCCTTCTAACAGGCTTTGAGGTAAGAATTTCAATATATGCAAAATGGTACCACATAGACGGTAGCCTCGATGCTCGGTTCGGTGTTTGGAAAGAAAAGCGGACTAAGGATCTTTAGAAAGATAAACGCAGGAGTCATAAAAATATGTCAATATGGGATTGCAGGGTTGTCTTCTTGACCTCCGCCAAGACCGACCGTGGAGGTCAATACTTTGAAGGAAAACCTCGAGCGATCCGAGAACGAGATCGACCATGCCAAGAAGCAGCTCGAGGAAAAAGAAGGTGAGTGATACCTTATGAAAATTGTACCTTACAGAAAAGGATTTGTTTGCAAGAGAAATGACAAGGATAACGTGGGTATTGTAGGGGCCACTAACGAGGTGGCGACCCTGAAGGAGGCGGTGGCCGCGGCCAAACGTAATGCGGCCACGGAGCGCACCGAGCGAGAGAAGCAGGAGGCGCGGGTGGCGGAGGTACAGCAAGAGCTCCAGGATCTCGTGAAAAAACATGAGAGCTTGGAGCGTGACTCGAAGACTCGAGAGTCTGAGCTTGCAACGGCTCTTGAGAGTGCCAAAGCCGCTAAGGCCGAAGCCTACAAGGCCCTCCAGGAGATTGAGGCGGTGAAGGCATTTTTCATGCAAAGTAAGCATGTGAGAGTTAATTACCTGTTGCTTACCCGAATTCGGAGCTCTCCAGGAGCGTTCGCAGATCTTCCTTGCAGCGTGTCCGATGCTGCCGCATTCTACCGGGCCGAGGAGGGGAGCTCGACGGAGAAGGTCTTCTTGTCTCAGTATGCTTAGGCCGGACATCCGGCAGTGCCTTAGCGACCAGGTGAAGAAGCTGGTCGAGGTCCACAAGGCGGCCGAACAGGCCATGAAGGGCCTCATAGTTCGGCTATGGCATAAGGAGGCCGTGCCTGGGAGCTACTTCGGCCTGGTGCGGCGGCTGATGGATGCATGCCCGTGGGTTGAAGTTATCAAGCATTCCGCTTGTATTGAGGGTGCCCGTCGGGCCCTTGCCCGCGCAAAGGTGCACTGGGGCAAGATGGATGCCTGTAAGCTCGTGGACGGACCCGCCACCGGAGGGCAAGGAGCATCGCACGCCCGAGATGTATTATAAGAGTGTCTTTGAAGGCGCCGCACTATTGCGGGTGAGTGCTCCAAAGATGTAATATTTGAGTAGACTCGCATTTTGTTATCCCGTATGCGCTGAAAACTTAGTTCATATGCGCTTAAGCAACGCTTGTTAATTTAAAATATTACCTTCAGGCGGCTGTTTATCAAATCGAGAGATGGCAAGTCGTCGGCTTCACCCCCATGCCACGAGTCTTTGGGGTGTTCGGGATAAACTTGAGCGCTCTTGTTCCCATTTTTGGGTCCATCTAGGGAGGCGCTCAACACAGCGTAACAAGGCAACCGGACTTATAATGCTTGAACACTCTCACTTAGCCATAGAATTCTATAATTTTAAATTTGGTGAAGCCCCTAGTCTTCGGAAGGCCGAAGTTGGGGCGCTATCCACGCCTTTGGCCGGACAAGATCCGGCTCCTCGCCTAAGCGGCATAAGTCTTTAAGGACTCGCAAAAAACCTCTCGAACAGCGACCGGCTCTCGCCTCATCATGACGGTCAGTTTTAGCTTTCTCCACTGAGGCGTTAACCCAGCTCAACTGGGGCGGAATCGCAGTGGTTCTCCCAGTGCTACCTTAGCCGATATAATGGAACGTAAGGTACCAAAACATGGGAGCCGGGCAAACCCAACTATTGACCCAAGACATGATTCGGAGCCGATGCATATAGTGCTATAAGTTCGGGGTGCCGCACTTGTGAAAGTGTTCGGACTCAACACACCATAATGCGGGAAACATAAGCCCTGGTGTATATTAGCCGTACCAAAGTGTACGGATGCAACATGCCATGAATGAACATATGTATGAAAAAGAAATGCAATTATAAGCAAAAAGGTGCTGCATTGTTTTATTCAATAAGTGCTGCTACGAATGCAGAACGATACAAATAGTGCGATAAGCAAGGTATGGGACTGTTAGACATGTCCCCCTCCAGGGGTAGGCTACAAATTGGTGTATAAAAATGCTCGTAATGGAGACCACCAGATATTCGTTGTAGCCTTTATCCTTCCTGGTTGTTGCATCGTGAGTTCGGCAGGTCTGCCGCCGGACGGGCCTCGACAAACAGAGTCCCGTGGGTAAAAAGTAAAAGGTAAAAAGAAAAGAAAAAGGAACGATACACTTGAGAGCCCCGGTGTGGTTGAGCCGCATCTGGTTTATCGTGGTCGTGCCCCTCTCCCCATTCCCATGGTATCTTCAGAGCGTAATGGTGTACGAAGGACCCGCTGGACGCTTCGCAGAGCTGGGGTTGGGGCCGCTACGCTGCGTTCTGGCGTGCGCGTGCCGTGTGGTCTTGTTGTAAGTTACTCGGCGGCGCTTAGGTCAGACCGCCGCTTAACGGCCGGTTCGAGAATTGCCTTAAGAGGCTGCATTGCGCTTCGCCGCGAGAGATTGTATGTTCCTCCGTGCGGAGAGAACGTTCAGTGTTTCCGTTGACCGTGATGACCCCTCGAGGGCCTGCCATCTTGAGCTTGAGGTATGTGTAGTGCGGCACCGCGTTGAACTTTGAAAACGCGGTACGTCCGAGCAAGGCATGATAGCCGCATGAACGGGACTATGTCAAGATTAACTCCTCGCTTTGGAAGTTATCCGGGATCCAAGACCACTTCTAGTGTAATTGAGCCTGTATAATTGGCTTCTACACCTGGTATGACGCCTTTAAAGGTCGTTTTGGTAGGTTTAATCCTTGAGGGTCTATGCCCATTTTGGCGCCTTGTATCCCGGGTAAAGCAGAGTTCAGGCTTTTGCCGCCGTCCATCGTGACTCTGGTTAGGTGAAATCCATCGACGATTGGGTCTAAGACGGTCTGGCGCGAATCCGCCGTGGCGGATCCGGTGGGGTGGTCCTTCGGTCAAAAGTGATCGGGCAGGAGGACCATGGATTGAACTTCGGGCAATCTGGCTCCATCGCGTAGACATCCTCGAGTGCACGCTTCCGCTCCCTTTTGGGTATGTGCATTGCGTATATCATGTTCACCGTCCGCACTGTGGGGAAACCCTTCATCCTCTATTGTTCGGGCGGTTGGGTCTCGTCCTCGTCATCGCTATGCAGCCCCTTGTCATTGTTTTCGGCAATTAACTTGCATGCTCGTTGAATACCCAACAGTCCCTGTTGGTGTGGTTAAGCTGGCTTTTCGAAGTGCCGTATCCGCACAAGCGGTCGAGTATTCGGTCCAAATTGGACGGACCCGGAGTAGTTCTTTTGAATGGCTTTTTCCGCTGACCGGGTTTAGAGCCTCTGAATCCGGCATTGATTGTCGTATCCTCAATATTGTCGCCGTTAATGCGGCATTTGTTTTTGTTACGACGCGGCCTGCCATTTCGGTCCTTGAAGTCCGGGCTGCGAATTTTCTTTGAGGTTGTTGCTGCGTGCTAGCCAGCTGTCCTCACCCGTGACGGGTAATGAGTGATGTGAGGGCTGCCATGGATTTCGGCTTTTCCTGTCCCTAGGTGCCGGGCAAGCCACTCGTCATGGATGTTATGCTTGAAGGCCGCGAGGGCCTCCGCATCCGGACAAATGACGATTTGGTTTTTCTTGGTTAAGAGCCGTGTCCGTAATTGTCCGCCGATTCGTCTGGCTGCTGAATTATGTGGCTTAGGTCACCAGCGTCTGGTGGTCGCACATAAGTGCCCTGGAAGTTATCGAGGAATGCGGCTTCCAGGTCCTCCCAGCTCCCAATTGACTCTGCTGGCAAGCTATTGAGCCAATGTCGGGCTGGTGGATGGCGTGAAGATCGTCACCGCGGGCCATGTGGATGTGAAGGAGATAGTCTTCAATCCAAACCGCGGGGTCTGTTGTGCCATCATAGGATTCAATATTGACGGGTTTAAACCCTTCGGGGATTTGATGATCCATTACTTCGTCTGTGAAGCATAGTGGGTGTGCGGCACCTCTGTACTGGGCGATATCACGACGGAGCTCAAAAGAGCTTTATGCATTTTCTTCGCCCGGCGGACTTATCAGGTCCGCGCAGCGACGGTTGTCGCCACGCATCGTGGGCGCCCACGCGATCCATAGATCGATCTAGATTGTCTTGCCTTGTCCTCCAATATATCTCGTAGGGTCCGGAGCGTTCCCTGGCCGTGTGTGCTTTTTGAGCGATGCAGTGCACGGTTCTAGTGAAGGGCCTAGAGGCCTCTCTGTCGCGACCACGGGTGGTCGGTCACCGTATTGTCTCCTCGGTGATGCGGGTTCGTAAGCCTCCTCCTCTAATCGGGGAGCAGCTTGCGTTTAGGGTAGCTTTTGGAGGGCGTTCGAGCTCATGCTCTTCGCCGCGAGGACTTCAGTCCATCTGTCGGCTAGCAGATCTGATCAGCTCTAAGCTGTCTTTGCTTTTTCTTGAGGCTGTTCGTCGTGGCCATAAGCCCGTGTCTAAAACGCTCTTGTTCGACGGGATCCTCGAGCACGACGAATTCATCGTCGCCGAGGCTTGCTTGCCTCTCGGAGGGAGGTATATAATCCTCTACCTCTTCTTCGCCGCTCTCTCGTGAGGGCTGGCGTCTCCATCCTCCCCGCTACCGGATCTTGCTGGAGTGGATTGTCTTCGGCACTGTCCGGTGTATTGTTATCTCCGGTGCCGGAATCTTCATTCTTGTTGTGGCGGGATTTAGAGCGGCGCCGCTGACGCCGGCGCTTGGGCTGTTTCTTGGAGGGGTCATCCTCCGTTGTTCCATCATCGTTCCCATCTTTTGGGATGTCCACCATGTATATGTCGTATGACGAGGTGGCCTTCCAGTGCCCTGTAGGCGCTGGGTCTTGGTCGTCTCCGGCATCGTCGTCCATACCGTCCATGTCTTCGGAGCCGAACTCTAGCATGTCGGTTAAATCATCGACAGTGGCTACAAAGTGGGTGGTGGGTGGGCGTTGAATTTCTTCGTCATCCGCATCCCAACCTTCCTGACCGTAATCCAGCCAAGGCTCTCCGGATAAAGAGAGAGACTTTAGTGAATTCAGGATGTCGCCAAAGGGCGAGTGCTAAAAGATGTCCGCGACAGTGAACTCCATGACGGGCGCCCAATCGGATTCGATTGGCAGGGGCGCGGGGGTTTCAGAGTCCGGAGAGGAGTCCGACACCCTGGATTCGAGGTCTTCGCAGAGGACTGGGATGGAGTTCGGCTCGATCACCGTAGAGATTGTAGCCCCCGAGGCGGTGTCCAACCACTCGTCCTCGATCGGGGAATCTGGCTCCGGATTAAGGGTCGGAGCGGATACTGGTTCGGCCTCCAGGGCACTATTCGGCTGCAGAGTTACATCGTGCCCATCGAGACAGTGCGGCATGCTTGGCTGCGGTTCGAATCCGTCGAAGATCAAGTCTCCGCGGATATCGGCCGTATAGTTCAAACTTCCAAATCTGACCTGATGGCCAGGGGCGTAGCTTTCGATCTGCTCCAGATGGCTGCCGAATTGGCCTGATGCAAAGCCGCCGAACACGAAGATCTGTCCGGGGAGAAAAGTCTCACCCTGGACCGTGTCGTTGTCGATGATCGAAGGAGCCATCGGGCCTATCAGTGACGACACATAGGAACTCTCAATGAAAGCACCAATGTCGGTGTCAAAACCGGCGAATCTCGGGTAGGGGGTCCCGAACTGTGCGTCTAGGCGGATGGTAACAGGAGACAAGTGAAACGATGTTTTACCCAGGTTCGGGCCCTCTTGATGGAGGTAAAACCCTACGTACTTCTTGATTAATATTGATGATGTGTGTTACAAGAGTGGATCTACCACGAGATCAAAGAGGCTAAACCCTACAAACTAGCCTATGGTATGATTGTTGTTCGTCCTATGGACTAAAACCCTCCGGTTTATATAGACACCGGATAGGTTAGGGTTACACAGTCGGTTACAATGGTAGGAGATCTACATATCCGTATCGCCAAGCTTGCCTTCTACGCCAAGGAAAGTCCCATCCGGACACGGGACGAAGTCTTCAATCTTGTATCTTCATAGTCTTGGAGTCCGGCCGATGATGATAGTTCGGCTATCCGGACACCCCCTAGTCCGGAACTCCCTCAGTCACCCTATGTTATAGCTATTACATGAGGAATCGCATCCGGCATAATTATCCATCACCGATCCATTGCCTACGAGCTTTTCACATATTGTTCTTCGCTTATTTACTTTTCCGTTGCTATTGTTACAACTACTACAAAACCCAAAAACATTACTTTTGCTATCGTTACCTTTATTATCATACTACTTTGCTACTAAATACTTTGCTGCAGATACTAAGTTATCCAGGTGTGGTTGAATTGACAACTCAACTGCTAATACTCAAGAATATTCTTTGGCTCCCTTTGTGTCGAATCAATAAATTTGGGTTGAATACTTTACCCTCGAAAGCTGTTGCGATCCCCTATACTTGTGGGTTATCAAGACTAATTTCTGGCGCCGTTGCCGGGGATCATAGCTCTATTCTTTGAGTCACTTGGGATTTATATCTGTTGATCACTATGAAGAACTTGAAAGACGCGAAAACTACGATCTATCTCTCAACTACGAGGGGAGGTAAGGAACTGCCATCTAACTCTGCACTAGATTCTCCTTCTGTTTTGAGTAAGCTTGCGACACCTAAACCTGCTACTGCTATGAACTCTGATATGTCGCATGTTATTGATGATGCCACTTCTGCTATGCATGATACTTATGATGAAACTACTTCTGTGCGTGATACTACTTTGCCATTAGGTCAATTTCTTGATGAACAACTTGCTAGAGTTAGAGGGAATGAAATTATTGAAGATGCTATTATTGATGATAGTGATGATGAAAACTCCCCCAATGATTATGAATTGCCTGTTGTTCCTGAGGGTTATGTTATGAATGAAGAAGCTGCTAGAGCTATCTTTGCTTGCAATGATAGATATGATCTTAAAAAGTTATTAGCTAAATGGAAGCAGCTGTCTCTTAATGCTAGAATGAAACCTGACCCTACTTTTTCTACTTCACCTATACGTATTCTTGATAAGGATTATGAATTCTCTGTTGATCCCGAGATTATTACTTTAGTGGAATCTGATCCTTTTATGGCCTTGAATCAAACTGCTAGGCACATCTTACCAAGTTGAATGATATAGCTACCCTGTTTACTCATGATGATAAATGTCGCTATTATTATATCGTTAAGATATTTCCGTTCTCGTTAAAGGGTGATGCTAAGACTTGGTATAATTCTCTTGCTCCTTGTTATGTGCGTAGTCCCCAGGATATGATTTATTACTTCTCTGCTAAATATTTCCCAGCTCATAAGAAACAAGCTGCCTTGCGGGAAATATATAATTTTGTGCAAATCAAAGAAGAGAGTCTCCCACAAGCTTGGGGAGGCTTCTCCGATTACTTAATGCTTTGCCTGATCATCCTCTTAAGAAAAATGAAATACTTGATATCTTTTATAATGGACTAACCGATGCTTCCAAGGACTACTTGGATAGTTGTATTGGTTGTGTTTTCAGGGAAAGAACAGTCGACGAAGCTGAATTACTATTGAATAATATGTTAACTAATGAAAATAATTGGACTCTCCCCGAGTCAATTCCTGAGGCAATTCCTGAACCAATTGAGCCAACTCCTGAGCCTATTCCCAAACCCACTCCGAAGAAGAGAGGTGTTTTATTTCTCAGTCCTGAAGATATGCAAGTGGCAAAGAAATCAATGAAAGAAAAAGGTATTAAAGCTGAAGATGTTAAGAATTTACCTCCTATTGAAGAAATAGATGGTCTTAATATACCTCCTGTTGAAGAGCCACATTGTCTTGATAACCCGACACAGGTAGTAAAGGTAAATTCTCCTCTACTAAATTTCATAGCCCATGCTTAGATGAATTTGATGATTTTATGGCTAGACAAGAAAGTTTTAATGCTTATGTTGGTAGAGAGTTAAATAATAATGCTTTCAAAATAGGACGCGTGAGCGATAATATGGCCAGAGTTAAAGGTGAACTTAAACTCATTAGCAAATATGCTTCTATGGTTGCTACTCAAGCTGAGCAAGTACTTAAAGCTCATAATGATTTGCTTGACGAATTAAATAATAAAAATGACTTTGTTTTTAGAGTGGCTACTAGAACTGGTAGAATGACTCAGGAACCTTTGTATCCTGAAGGCCACCCTAAGAGAATCGAGCAAGATTCTCAGAGAAACAATTTAGAGGCACCTAGTTCTTCTAAAAAGAAGAAAAAGAAAAACGATAGGACTTTGCATGCTTCTAGTGAACCTACTGTACACACACCTGAGAATCCCAATGATATTTCTATCTCTGATGCTGATACACAATCAGGTGATGAACATGAACCTAGTGATAATGTCAATGATAATGTTCATGTTGATGCTCAACCTAGCAAAAACAATGAAGTAGAGATTGAACCTGCTGTTGATCTTGATAACCCACAATCAAAGAATCAACGTTATGATAAGAGAGATTTTGTTGCTAGGAAGCACGGTAGAGAAAGAGAACCATGGGTTCAAAAGCCCATGCCCTTTCTGTTGGAAATATGCCCTAGAGGCAATAATAAAATTAGTTATTATTATATTTCCTTGTTCGTGATAATCGTTTATTACCCATGCTATAATTGTATTGATAGGAAATCAACTACATGTGTGGGTACATAAACAACACCATGTCCCTAGTAAGCCTCTAGTTGACTAGCTCATTGATCAATAGATGGTTACAGTTTCCTGACCATGGACATTGGATGTCGTTGATAACGGGATCACATCATTACCAGAATGATGTGATGGACAAGACCCAATCCTAAGCACAAAGATCGTGTAGTTTGTATGCTAAAGCTTTTCTAATGTCAAGTATCTTTTCCTTAGACCATGAGATTGTGCAACTCCCGGATACCGTAGGAATGCTTTGGGTGTTCCAAACGTCACAACCTAACAGGGTGGCTATAAAGGTGCACTATAGGTATCTCCGAAAGTGTCTGTTGGGTTGGCACGAATCGAGACTGGGATTTGTCACTCTGTGTAAACGGAGAGGTATCTCTGGGCCCACTCGGTAGGACATCATCATAATGTGCACAATGTGACCAAGGATTTGATCACGGGATGATGTGTTACGGAACGAGTAAAGAGACTTGCCGGTAACGAGATTGAACAAGGTATCGGTATACCGACGATCGAATCTCGGGCAAGTACAATACCGTTAGACAAAGGGAATTGAATACGGGACCGATTGAGTCCTTGGCATCGTGGTTCATCCGATGAGATCATCGTGGAACATGTGGGAGCCAACATGGGTATCCAGATCCCGCTGTTGGTTATTGACCGGAGAACGTCTCGGTCATGTCTCAGATGGTTCCCGAACCCGTAGGGTCTACACACTTAAGGTTCGATGACGCTAGGGTTATAAAGGAAGTTTGTATGTGGTTACCGAATGTTGTTAGGAGTCCCGGATAAGATCCCGGATGTCACGAGGAGTTCCGGAATGGTCCGGAGGTAAAGAATAATATATAGGAAGTGAGGTTTTGGTCACCGAAAGTATTTCGGGGGTCACCGGTAATGTACCGGGACCACCGGAAGGTTTCCGGGGGTCCACCGGGAGGGGCCACCAGCCCCGGAGGCTTGCATGGGCCTAGTGTGGAAAGGGACCAACCCCAGAGTGGGCTGGTGCACCTCCCACCAAGGCCCAAGGCGCAGCTAGGAGGGGAGAGGGGAACCCTAGGCGCAGATGGGCCTAAAGGCCCACCCTAGGCGCGCCTCTCTCCCCCCTCTTGGCCGCCCCCTCCAAGTCCCATCTAGGGCAGCCGCACCCCTAGGGTGGGAACCCTAGATGGGGGCGCAGCCACCTCCCCTCCTCCTATAAATAGTGGGGGTTTTGGGGCTGCCAGAGACATGAGTTCCTCTCCCTCTTGGCGCAGCCCTACCTCTCTCCCTTCTCCTCTCCCGCGGTGCTTGGCGAAGCCCTGCAGGATTGCCACGCTCCTCCACCACCACCACGCCGTTGTGCTGCTGCTGGACGGAGTCTTCCTCAACCTCTCCCTCTTGTTGGATCAAGGCGTGGGAGACGCCAACGGGCTGTACGTGTGTTGAACGCGGAGGTGCCGTCTGCTCGGCAGTAGGATCTCCGGTGATTTGGATCACGACGAGTACGACTCCTTCAACCCCGTTCTCTTGAACGCTTTCGCTTAGCGATCTACAAGGGTATGTAGATGCACTCTCCTTCCCCTCGTTGCTGGTTTCTCCTTAGATAGATCTTGGTGACATGTAGGAAAATTTTGAATTTCTGCTACGTTCCCCAACAGTGGTATCAGAGCTAGGTCTATTGCGTAGATTCTTTGCACGAGTAGAACACAAAGTAGTTGTGGGCGTTGATGATGTTCAATATGCTTACCGTTAATACTCCAATCTTGTTTCGACGGTATTGTGGGATGAAGCGGCCCGGACCGACCTTACACGTACACTTACGTGAGACAGGTTCCGCCGACTGACATGCACTTGGTGCATAAGGTGGCTAGCGGGTGCCAGTCTCTCCCACTTTAGTCGGAACGGATTCGATGAAAAGGGTCCTTATGAAGGGTAAATAGCAATTGGCATATCACGTTGTGGTTTGGCGAGGTAAGAAACGTTCTTGCTAGAAACCCATAGCAGCCATCAGAAACATGCAACAACAATTAGAGGACGTCTAACTTGTTTTTGCGAGGTATGCTATGTGATGTGATATGGCCAAGAAGAATGTGATGAATGATATGTGATGTATGAGATTGATCATGTTCTTGTAATAGGAATCACGACTTGCATGTCGATGAGTATGACAACCGGCAGGAGCCATAGGAGTTGTCTTAATTTATTGTATGAACTGCGTGTCATTGAACAAACGCCATGTAATTACTTTACTTTATTGCTAACCGGTAGCCATAGTAGTAGAAGTAATAAGTTGGCGAGACAACTTCATGGAGACACGATGATGGAGATAATGATGATGGAGATCATGGTGTCATGCCGGTGATGATGATGATCATGGAGCCTCGAAGATGGAGATCAAAAGGAGCAAAATGATATTGGCCATATCATGTCACCATTTGAAAGCATGTGATGTTTATCATATTTATGCATCTTATTTGCTTAGAACAACGGTAGTAAATAAGATGATCCCTCATTAAAATTTCAAGAAAGTGTTCCCCCTAACTGTGCACCATTGCGAAGTTCGCTGCTTTGAAGCACCACGTGATGATCGGGTGTGATAGATTCTTACGTTCACATACAACGGGTGTAAGCCAGATTTACACACACGCGAAACACTGAGGTTAACTTGACGAGCCTAGCATGTACAGACATGGCCTCGGAACACAAGAGACCGAAAGGTCGAGCATGAGTCGTATGGTGGATACGATCAACATGAAGATGTTCACCGATGATGACTAGTCCGTCTCACGTGATGATCGGACACAGCCTAGTTGACTAGGATCATCTAATCACTTAGATGACTAGAGGGATGTCTATCTGAGTTGGAGTTCATAAGATGAACTTAATTATCCTGAACATAGTCAGAAGGTCTTTGCAAATTATGTCGTAAGCTCGCGCTTTAGTTCTACTGTTTAAAATATGTTCCTAGAGAAAAAATTTAGTTGAAAGTTGATAGTAGCGATTATGCGGACTAGGTCCGTAAACTGAGGATTGTCCTCGTTGCTTCATAGAAGGCTTATGTCCTTAATGCACCGCTCAGTGTGTTGAACCTCGAACATTGTCTGCGGATGTTGCGAACATCTGACATACACGTTCTGATAACTACGTGATAGTTCAGTTAAACGGTTTAGAGTTGAGGCACCAAAGACGATTTCGAAACATCGCGGAACATATGAGATGTTTCGAGGGCTGAAATTGGGAATTCAGGCTCGTGCCCACGTCAAGAGGTATAAGACCTCCGATGATTTTCTTAGCCTGCAAACTAAGGGAGAAAAGCTCAATCGTTGAGCTTGTGCTCAGATTGTCTGAGTACAACAATCACTTGAATCGAGTGGGAGTTCCAGATGAGATAGTGATGTTTCTCCAAAGTCATTGCCACCAAGCTTCTAGAGCTTCGTGATGAACTGTAACATATCAGGGATTGATATGATGATCCTTGAGATATTCGCGATGTTTGACACCGCGAAAGTAGAAATCAAGAAGGAGCATTAAATTGTTGATGGTTGGTGAAACCACTAGTTTCAAGAAGGGCAATGGCAAGAAGGGATACTTCATGAAACAGCAAATCAGCTGCTGCTCTAGTGAAGAAACCCAAGGTTGAACCCAAACCCGAGACTAAGTGCTTCTGTAATAAGGGGAACAGCCACCGAGCATAATTACCCTAGATACTTGGTAGATGAGAAGGTCGGCAAGGTCGATAGAAGTATATTGGATATACATTATGTTAATGTGTACTTTACTAGTACTCCTAGTAGCACCAGTGGTATTAGATACCGGTTTGGTTGCTAAGTGTTAGTAACTCGAAATAAAAGGCTACGGAGTAAGCGGAGACTAGCTAAAGGTGAGTGGCGATATGTGTTGGAAGTTTTTCCAAGCTTGATGTGATCAAGCATCGCACGCTCCCTCTACCATCGAGATTGGTGTTAAACCTAAATAATTGTTATTTGGTGTTTGCGTTGAGCATAGACATGATTGGATTATGTCTATCGCAATACGGTTATTCATTTAAGGAGAATAATGGTTACTCTATTTATTTGAATAATACCTTCAATGGTCTTGCACCTATAATGAATGGTTTATTGAATCTCGATCGTAGTGATACACATGTTCATGCCAAAAGATATAAGATAGTAATGATAGTACCACCTACTTGTGGTAATCGCCATGTAAGTCATATTGGTATAAACGCATGAAGAAGCTCCATGTTGATGGATCTTTGGACTCACTCGTTTTTGAAAAGTTTGAGACATGCGAACCATGTCTATTGGTGTATATGCATGAAGAAACTCCATGCAAATGGACCGTTCGGACTCACTTGATTTTGAATCACTTGAGACATGCAAATCATACCACATGGGCAAGATGACTGAAAGGCCTCATTTTTAGTAAGATGGAACAAGAAAGCAACTTGTTGGAAGTAATACATTTTGATGTGTGCAGTCCAATGAGTGTTGAGGCACGCAGTGGATATCGTTATGTTCTTACTTCACAGATGATTTGAGTAGATACTGCGTATATTTACTTGATGAAACACAAGTCTGAATTATTGAATGGTTCAAGTAATTTCAGAGTGAAGTTGAAGATCTTCGTGACAAGAGGATAGAATGTCTATGATATGATCATACAGATGAATATCTGAGTTACGAGTTTTGGCACGCAATTAAGACATTGTGGAAATTGTTTCACAATTAATACCGCCTGGAACACCATAGTGTGATGGTGTGTCCGAACATCATAGTTGCACCCTATTGGATATGGTGCGTACCATGATGTCTCTTATCGAACTACCACTATCGTTCATGGGTTAGGCATTAGAGACAACCGCACTCACTTTAAATAGGGCACCACATAATTCTGTTGAGATGACACCGTATGAACTATGGTTTGGAGAAACCTAAGCTGTCGTTTCTTGAAAGCTTGGGGCTGCGACGCTTATGTGAAAAAGTTTCAGGTTGATAAGCTCGAACCCAAAGCGGATAAATGCATCTTCATAGGACACCCAAAAACAGTTGGGTATACCTCCTGTTTCGACTCGGAAGCAAAAGTGATTGTTTCTAGAACGGGTCCTTTCTCGAGAAAAGTTTCTCTCGAAAGAATTGAGTGGGAGGATGGTGGAGACTTGATGAGGTTATTGAACCATCACTTCAACTAGTAAATAGCAGGGCACAGGAAGTTGTTCATGTGGCACCTACATCAATTGAAGTGGAAGTTGATGATGGTGATCATGAAACTTCGGATCAAGTCACTAACGAACCTCGTAGGGTGACAAGGATGCGTACTACTTGAGTGGTACAGTAATCATGTCTTGAAGGTCATGTTGCTAGACAACAATGAACCTACGAGCTATGGAGAAGCGATGGTGGGCCCGGATTCGACAAATGGCTCAAGGCCATAAAATCCGAGAGAGGATCCATGTATGAAAACAAAGTGTAGACTTTGGCAGTAACTACCCGATGGTCGTAAGGCTGTTGAGTACAGATGGATTTTAAAAGAAAGACGGACAATGATGGTAAGTATCACCACTAAGAAAGCTCGACTTGTCGTTAAGATGTTTTCTGACAAGTTCAAGGAGTTGACTGCGGTGAGGTTTTCTTAATCGTAGCGATGCTAAGAGTCTGTTGGAATTGGATTAGCAGTTACTGCATTATTTATGAAATCTTGCAGATAGGATGTCAAAACATTGTTTCCTCGACAATTTTCTTGAGGAAAGGTTGTATGTGATACAATCTGAAGGTTTTGTCAATCCTGAAAGATGCTAACAAGCATGCAAGGCTCCAGCAATCCTTCTAAGGACTGGAGTAAGCATCTCGGAGTTGGAATGTACGCTTTGATGAGATGATCAAAGATTTTGGGTTTATACAAAATTTATGAGAAACTTGTATTTCTAAAGAAGTGAGTGGGAGCACTATAGAAATTATGATGTGTAAATGTTGTTGACATATTGTTGATCAGAAATGATGTAGAATTTCTGGAAAGCATAAAGGGTTATTTGAAAAGTGTTTTTCAATAGAAAACCTGGATTAAGCTACTTGAACATTGAGCATCAAGATCTATAAGGATGGATAAAAAACGCTTAATGGTACTTTCAAATGAGCACATACCTTGACATAATCTTGAAGGTGTTCAAGATGGATCACCAAAGAAGGAGTTCTTGCACGAGTTGTAAGGTATGAAGTTAAGAGTTAAAGCTTCGACCACGGCAGAAAGAGAGAAAGGACGAAGGTCGCCCCTATGCCTTAGACGTAGGCTCTAAAGATATGCTATCTTTGTGTACCGCACGGAAGTGTGCCTTGCCATGAGCCAGTCAAGGGGTACAAGAATGATCCGGGAATGGATCATTGGACAGCGGTCAAAATTATCCTTAGAGGAATAAGGATATGTTTCTCGGTTATGGAGGTGATAAAGAGTTCGACGTAAAGAGTTGCGTCGATGCAAGCTTAACACCTATCCGGATAGCTCTGAGTAGAGATACCGGATATGTATAATGGAGCAACCATTTGGAATAGCTCCAAGTGGAGCGTGGAAGCAGCATTTACAATATGACCTAGAGATTTGCGAAGTACATACTGATCTGAATGTTGCAGACCGTTGACTAAAACCTCCCTCACAAGCAAAACATGATCAAACCCCAGAACTCATTGAGTCTTAATCACATGATGATGTGAACTAGTTTAGTGACACTAGTAAACTCCTTGGATGTTGGTCACATGGTGATGTGACCTGTGAGTGTTAATCACATGGTGATGTGAACTAGATTATTGACTCTGGTGCAAGTGGGAGACTGTTGGAAATATGCCCTAGAGGCAATAATAAATTAGTTATTATTATATTTCCTTGTTCATGATAATCGTTTATTACCCATGCTATAATTGTATTGATAGGAAACTTCGATACATGTGTGGGTACATAAACAACACCATGTCCCTAGTAAGCCTCTAGTTGACTAGCTCGTTGATCAATAGATGGTTACAGTTTCCCGACCATGGACATTGGATGTCGTTGATAACGGGATCACATCATTACCAGAATGATGTGATGGACAAGACCCAATCCTAAGACTAGCACAAAGATCGTGTAGTTCCTATGCTAAAGCTTTTCTAATGTCAAGTATCTTTTCCATAGACCATGAGATTGTGCAACTCCCAGATACTGTAGGAATGCTTTGGGTGTTCCAAACGTCACAACGTAAATGGGTGGCTATAAAGGTGCACTACAGGTATCTCCGAAAGTGTCAGTTGGGTTGTACGAATCGAGATCGGATTTGTCACTCTGTGTAAACGGAGAGGTATCTCTGGGCCCACTCGGTAGGACACCATCATAATGTGCACAATGTGACCAAGGAGTTGATCACGGGATGATGTGTTACGGAACGAGTAAAGAGACTTGCCGGTAACGAGATTGAACAAGGTATCGGTATACCGACGATCGAATCTCGGGCAAGTACAATACCGTTAGACAAAGGGAATTTAATATGGGATCGGTTGATTCCTTGACATCGTGGTTCATCAGATGAGATCATCGTGGAACATGTGGGAGCCAACATGGGTATCCAGATCCCGCTGTTGGTTATTGACCGGAGAACGTCTCGGTCATGTCTTCATGGTTCCCGAACCCGTAGGATCTGCACACTTAAGGTTCGATGACGCTAGGGTTATAAAGGAAGTTTGTATGTGGTTACCGAATGTTGTTCGGAGTCCCGGATGAGATCCCGGACGTCACGAGGAGTTCCGGAATGGTCTGGAGGTAAAGAATAATATATAGGAAGTAAGGTTTTGGTCACCGGAAGTATTTCGGGGGTCACCGGTAATGTACCGGGACCACCAAAAGGGTTCCGGGGGTGCACCGAGAGGGGCCACCAGCCCCGGAGGCTTGCATGGGCCTAGTGTGGAAAGGGACCAGCTCCAGAGTGGGCTGGTGCGCCTCCCACCAAGGCCCAAGGCGCAGCTAGGAGGGGAGAGGGGAAACCCTAGGCGCAGATGGGCCTAAAGGCCCACCCTAGGGCGCGCCCCTCTCTCCCCCTCTTGGCCGCCCCCCTCCAAGTCCCATCTAGGGCTGCCGCACCCCTAGGGTGGGAACCCTAGATGGGGGCGCAGCCACCTCCCCTCCTCCTATAAGTAGTGGGGTTTTTGGGGCTGCCAGAGACATGAGTTCCTCTCCCTCTTGGCGCAGCCCTACCTCTCTCCCTTCTCCTCTCCCGCGGTGCTTGGCGAAGCCCTGCAGGATTGCCACGCTCCTCCACCACCACCACGCCACGTTGTCTGCTGCTGGACGGAGTCTTCCTCAACCTCTCCCTCTCTCCTTCCTGGATCAAGGCGTGAGACGCCACCGGGTTGTACGTGTGTTGAACGCGGAGGTGCCGTCTGCTCGGCACTAGGATCTCCGGTGATTTGGATCACGACAAGTACGACTCCTTCAACCCCGTTCTCTTGAACGCTTCTGCTTAGCGATCTACAAGGGTATGTAGATGCACTCTCCTTCCCCTCGTTGCTGGTTTCTCCTTAGATAGATCTTGGTGACACGTAGGAAAATTTTGAATTTCTGCTACGTTCCCCAACACTTTCCTCCTAAACCATCCAAGTCAAAGGATGATGAGGATTTTGAGCGCTTTTCTGAAATGATTAGACCTATTTTCTTACGTATGCGCTTAACTGATATGCTCAAAGTAAATCCTTATGCTAAGTATATGAAGGATGTCATTACAAATAAAAGAAAGATACCGGAAGCTGAAATTTCCACCATGCTTGCTAATTACACTTTTAAGGGTGGAATACCAAAGAAACTTGGAGATCTGGGTGTACCAACTATACCATGCTCCATTAAAAGATATTATGTTAGAACTGCTTTATGTGATCTTTGAGCCGGTGTTAGTGTTATGCCTCTCTCTTTATATCGTAGACTTGAATTGAATAAGTTGACGCCATTTGAAATATCTTTGCAAATGGCCGATAAATCAACCGCTATACCTGTCGGTATTTGTGAGGATGTGCCTGTTGTGGTTGCAAATGTCACTATCTTAACGGACTTTGTCATTCTTGATATTCCCGAGGACGATAGTATGTCGATTATCCTTGGTAGACCTTTTCTGAATACTACAGGGGCTGTTATTGATTGCAACAAAGGCAATGTCACTTTTCATGTTAATGGTAATGAGCATACGGTACACTTTCCGAGGAAACAATCTCAAGTTCATAGCATCAATTCTATTGGAAAAATTCCAACTATCATTATTGGAGGTTTTGAATTTCCTCTCCCTACTGTCAAGAAAAAAAATGATATTCTTATTTTTGGGGATTTTCATATCCCCGTTGAGGTAACTTAGTGTTATTCGAAATTTCTCCGGTTCCGTGTTATTCGGAATGAGTATGTTAACAAGACTTTATCAACCTTGTTAGTGGATTCATTTTGATGATCATGAGATGGATGAAACTAGAAGGCACAACCTTCTGTACCCTCTTTTTACTTTCTGTTATTTAGAATAAATAAAGCAAAAATAGTATTATCTGTCTGTTTTCTGAATTATTCGTGCAATAAAAAATATCCTGAAAATAAAAGTGCTCCAAATGCCCTGCAAATTTTTTATGATTTTTTATGGAATATTTGAGGATTTTAGGCACTGAAATCACTGCAGGAGGGGCAAGCACCAGGCCACGAGAGTGGAGGGCGCGCCCACCGCCTGGCGCGCCCTGTCTCGTGGGCCCCTGGTGGCCCCCCTCCACTTATGCCGGCACCCACACACTTCATCTTCTACCCAAAAAAATCCCTATCCAGCTCAAGCACGAGTTCTAGCGCATTTTGCTGCGATTTTTGATCTCCTTGCTCAAAGCTCCATTCACAAAACTGCTTTGGGAGATTGTTGCTTGGTATGTGACTCCTCCATTGGTCCAATTAGCTTTTGTTCTAGTGCTTTATTCATTGAAATTTTTTTCTGCATAGGTGACCATGTTCTTGAGCTTGCATGTTGAATTTGTGAGGTCCCAAGCAATTCCAATGCATTATATAGGCTCTAGACACTTGTAGGAGTAGTTGCTACCAATCTTGTTTAGTTTTATTCACTTTTATTTTGAAGTTACTAAAATCTTAGAAATTTTTCAGAAAAAGAATTATGTCAAGGAGAATGTACCAAGGTGGTTCCTCGGTGAAGAAAGGGCCCAGGATTGCTATACGTGAGCAAGATGTTGAATTGCCGAGGGACACGGATGTACGAGCTTGTGAGTGGCCATCCGATGATTTTATGGTCGAAGCAGGCTTTAAGGAGGAATTTGACGCGTATAAAAGCGTATTATCTTGAGCTGGAGGACTTCTTACAAAATAAGTGTCCTCAATACTATCAGTTGACTGATTCCTTTGTGCGGAGGTTTAAATATAACTGTACGCGTAATTCTCCTAGTGTCATATTTGATATTTATGATACATCTTATACCATGGACTTAGAGGATTTTACAACTGCTTGCAAACTTCCGCAGTGGGGTAATATTAATGATCCTCACAAATCTGAATTTAGAGATTTCCTTTCTAATATTACTATGGAAGAATCCAGGGACATAGCACAAGCTACCATAGGGAGCATTCATTTTCCTGCTATACATTATTTTGCTCTCTTCATTGGTAGATGCATTAACGGTAAAGATGAAGCATGTCACATGTGTGTCCCTGATCTGTGTGTCCTCAATAGTGTTGTGTTAGGTTATAACTTGGGGGCAATAGTTGCACGTAGGTTGCAGAATAATAGTAGAACTGGAGATTTATTTGGAGGAATTTATGCAACCCGTGTGGCTAATTATCTTGGTATAGCCCCACGAGAGGGGGATGTGATGATATCTCCTGCTTATTTAGATTATGACGCTATGGTCAATCATCAATTTCTTAGGAGGAATGAACAATTCCTCCATTATCGACTAATCTATGACAGACACAACGTCGTCCATGTTACTCTTCCTGCTCCTCTCCTTTTTGATTATCAGGCAAAAGGAAGATATGTTGTTACTAGGGAGGAAGCAGCTGAACACGAGGGGAGAGCGGAGGCAGCTCGCCAACATGCCGCAGCTCAGGAGGTTGTTGCTGCTGCATCTCAGTACGACCCCAGCTACAACTACGGATATCAGCCAGGCCGTCCTTGGTACTAGACCAACTTAGGCCAAACGCCTAAGCTTGGGGGAGTACCTATTTCTCACCGACTTTACATTCATGTTCACACACTAGTCGTCGGTGCTCATACTCTTTCATTGTATTATACATGTCAGTTTAATTTTTTTTTCTCGCTTTCTTCTTGTGTGTTTGATAAACCTTAAGAAAAACCAAAAAAAATTAGTTAGTTTAATTTCCATGCTTGTAGTAGAATTAAAATGAAAACCCAAAAATATTTCTCGTTCTTCTTCTTACTTGTTGGGAGCTTTCCCATGTAAATAGTTCTATTTTCTTTCCTTTTCTGTGGGGGTCGAGAGTAGAAGACCATATTGAAAATGTTTAGTGGCTCATATGCATGATTGTTTATTTGATTTAGAGCCCATATTATCTTGTCTTCTCTCTTGAGTTGAATGCTTGCAGATTCCAGCTTAGTCCAATGCACGTGCACTATTATTATTATACACATCGTTCGGTCGTGCAAGTGAAAGGCAATGATGACGATATATGAGGGACTTATTGAGATGAGAAAAGCTAGTATGAACTCGACCTCTCTTGTTTTTGTAAATATGATGAGTTCATCGTTCCTGATTCAGCTTATTATGAAGTAAACATATTTGCAATGACATTTAGAGATTATAGTTGCTTGTGCCATGCTTGATTATCTATGAGTTATAATGGTTTACCTTGCATGCCAACATGCTATTAGAATGATTATGATGTGGTATGATGGGATGGTATCCTCCTTTGAATGAATTGAGTGACTAGACTTGGCACATGTTCACGCATGTAGTTGAAACAAATCAACATAGCCTTCATGATATTTATGTTCATGGTAGATTATATCCTACTCGTGCTTGTACTCGGTGTAAATTAATTTTAATGCGTGTTTATGACTGTTGTCGCTCTCTCAGTTGGTCGCTTCCCAGTCTTTTGCTAGCCTTCACCTGCACTAAGCGGGAATACTGCTTGTGCATCCAAACTCCTTAAACCCCAAAGTTGTTCCATATGAGTCCACCATACCTTCCTATATGCGGTATTTACTGTTGGGGAACGTAGTAATTTCAAAAATTTTCCTACGATCACGCAAGACCATGGTGATGCATAGCAACGAGATGAGAGTGTTGTCTACGTACCCTCGTAGACCAGCAACGGAAGCGTTGACGCAACGTAGAGGAAGTAGTTGTACTTCTTCACGATCCAACCGATCCAAGTACCGAACGACGGCACCTCCGAGTTCTGCACACGTTCAGCTCGATGACGCCCCTCGAACTCCGATCCAGCCGAGTGTTGAGGGAGAGTTTCACAAGACGACGGCGTGCAGGACGATGATGATGTTCCACCGGCGCAGGCTTCGCCTAAGCTCCGCCACGGTATTCTCGAGGTGTAATATGGTGGAAGGGGCACCGCACACGGCTAAGGAAAGATCTCAAGGATCAACTTGTGTGTCATGGGGTGCCCCTGCCCTGTATATAAAGGAGGGAAGGGAGGGGCTGGCCGGCCAAGGTTTGGTGCGCCAGGGTGTCCTACTCCTACTAGGAGTAGGATTCCCCCAATCCTAGTCCAACTAGGTTTCCCCAAGTGGGAAGGGAGAGAGAGGCGCCCCTTCTCCTAGTCCTAATAGGACTAGGGAAGGGGAAAGGTGCGACCAGCACTTGGGCCCCTTTTCTCCCTTTCCACTAAGGCCCATGTTGGCCCATTAGCATTCCGGGGTTCGGTAACCTCCGGTACTTGGTAAAATTCCTAATTTCACCCGGAACACTTCCGATGTCCACACATAGACTTCCAATATCTGAATCTTTATGTCTCGACCATTTCGAGACTCCTCGTCACGTCCGTGATCTCATCCGGGACTCCGAACAACCTTCGGAACAGAAACATCATAACAACGCATAGTAACTGTCAACGAAACGTTAAGCGTGCGGACCCTACTGGTTCGAGAACTATGTAGACATGACCGAGACACCTCTCCGGTCAAAAACCAATAGCGGGACCTGGATGCCCATATTGGCTCCTACATATTCTACGAAGATCTTTATCGGTCAGACCGCATAACAACATACGTTGTTCCCTTTGTCATCGGAATGTTACTTGCCCGAGATTCGATCGTCGGTATCCAATACCTAGTTCAATCTCGTTACCGCAAGTCTCTTTACTCGCTCGTAATGCTTCATCTCGTAACCAACTCATTGGTCACATTGCTTGCAAGGCTTATAATGATGTGCATTACCGAGAGGGCCCGTAGATACCTCTCCGAGCAATCAAGTGACAAAACCTAATCTCGAAATACGCCAACCCAACATGTACCTTTGGAGACACCTGTAGTACTCCTTTATAATCACCCGATTACGTTGTGACGCTTTGGTAGCACCAAAGTGTTCCTCCGTAAACGGAGTTGCATAATCTCATAGTTACAGGAACATGTATAAGTCATGAAGAAAGCAATAGCAACATACTAAACGATCAAGTGCTAGGCTAACGGAATGGGTCATGTCAATCAGATCATTCTCCTAATGATGTGATCCCGTTAATCAAATGACAACTCATGTCTATGGTTAGGAAACATAACCATCTTTGATTAACGAGCTAGTCAAGTAGAGGCATACTAGTGACATTCTGTTTGTCTATGTATTCACACATGTATTATGTTTCCGGTTAATACAATTCTAGCATGAATAATAAACATTTATCATGATATAAGGAAATAAATAATAACTTTATTATTGCCTCTAGGGCATATTTCCTTGATCTCCCACTTGCACTAGAGTCAATAATCTAGATCACATCACCATGTGATTAACATCGATAGTTCACATCATCATGTGATTAACACCCATAGTTCACATCGCCATGTGACCAACACCCAAAGGGTTTACTAGATTCAGTAATCTAGTTCACATCGCTATGTGATTAACACCCAAAGAGTACTAAGGTGTGATCATGTTTTGCTTGTGAGAGAATCTTAGTCAACGGGTCTTTCATATTCAGATCCGTTATGTATTTTGCAATTTTCTATGTCTACAATGCTCGCACGGAGCTACTCTAGCTAATTGCTCCCACTTTCAATATGTATCTAGATCGAGACTTAGAGTCATCCAGATCGGTGTCAAAACTTGCATCGACGTAACCCTTTACTTTTAACCTTTTGTCACTTCCATAATCGAGAAACATATCCTTATTCCACTAAGGATAATTTTGACATTGTCCAATGATCTACTCCTAGATCACTATTGTACTCCCTTGCCAAACTCAGTGTAGGGTATACAATAGATCTGGTACACAGCATGGCATACTTTATAGAACCTATGGCTGAGGCATAGGGAATGACTTTCATTCTCTTTCTATCTTCTGTCGTGGTCGGGCTTTGAGTCTTACTCAATTTTACACCTTTGTAACACAGGCAAGAACTTTTCTTTGACTGTTCCATTTTGAACTTACTTCAAAATCTTGACAAGGTATGTATTTATTGAAAAACTTATCAAGCCGCCTTGATCCATCTCTATAGATCTTGATGCTCAATATGTAAGCAGCTTCACTGAGGTCCTTCTTTGAAAAACTCCTTTCAAATACTCTTTTATGCTTTGCAGAATAATTCTACATTATTTCCGATCAACAATATGTCATTCACATATACTTATCGTAAATGTTTGTAGTGCTCCCACTCACTTTCTTGTAAATACTGTGCTTCTCCAAAAGTCTGTATAAAACCATATGCTTTGATCAACACATCAAAGCGTATATTCCAACTCCGAGATGCT
Source organism: Aegilops bicornis (assembly GCA_021605145.1). NCBI lineage: Eukaryota > Viridiplantae > Streptophyta > Magnoliopsida > Poales > Poaceae > Aegilops > Aegilops bicornis. The sequence goes on from CM038672.1 coordinate 673,198,636, forward strand.
TGCACCGGTCCATTGATGGATCATTTGGAGCTTGCACATTTTGTTAGCACCTTTAGGATTGACAAAATCTTCCGGTTGCATCATATACAACTCTTCTTTAAGAAAACCATTAAAGAATGTAGTTTTGACATCCATTTGCCAGATTTCATAAAATGTGGCAATTGCTAACATGATTCGGACAGACTTTAAGCATCGATACAAGTGAGAAAATCTCATTGTATTCAACATCTTGAACTTTGTCTAAAACCTTTTCGACAAGTCTAGCTTTGTAGATAGTAACACTACCATCGGTGTCCATCTTCCTCTTGAAGATCCATTTATTTAACATGGCTTGCTGATCATAGAGCAAGTCAATCAAAGTCCATACTTTGTTCTTATACATGGATCCTATCTCAGATTTCATGGCCTCAAGCCATTTCGCGAATCTGGGCTCATCATCGCTTCCTCATAGTTCGTAGGTTCATCATGGTCTAGTAACATGACTTCCGAACATGATTACCGTACCACTGCAGTGCGGATCTTACTCTGGAAAACCTGCGAGGTTTGGTAGCAACTTGATCTGAAGTTTCATGATCATCATCATTAACTTCCTCATCGATTGGTGTAGGAATCACTAGAACTGATTTACGTGATGAACTACTTTCCAATAAGGGAGAAGGTACAATTACCTCATCAAGTTCTACTTTCCTCCCACTCACTTCTTTCGAGAGAAACTTCTTCTCTAGAAAGGATCCATCTTAGCAACGAAAAACTTGCCTTCGGATCTGTGATAGAAGGTGTACCCAATAGTTACCTTTGGGTATTCTATGAAGACGCACCTTTCCGATTTGGGTTCGAGCTTATCGGTGAAAACTTTTTCACATAAGCATCACAATTCCAAACTTTAAGAAGCAGCGACTTAGGTTTACTTTGCTAAACCATAGTTCATACGGTGTCATCTCAACGGATTTAGATGGTGCCCTATTAAACGTGAATGCAAATTTGTCTCTAATGCATAACCCAAAACGATAGTGGTAAATCGGTAAGATACATCATAGATCGCACCATATCCAATAAAGTGTGGTTACGACGTTCGGACACACCATTATCTGTGGTGTTCGGTGGCGTGAGTAGTGAAACTATTTCACATTGTTTTAATCGAAGGCCAAACTCGTAACTCAAATATTTTTCCTCTGCGATCATATCGTAGAAACTTTTATTTTCTTGTTACGATGATTCTTCACTTCACTCTGAAATTCTTTGAACTTTTCAAATGTTTCAGACTTGTGTTTCATCAAGTAGATATACCCATATCTGCTCAAATCATCTTGTGAAGGTCAGCAAATAACGATACTTGCCACGAGCATCAACACTCATTGGATCGCATACATCGGTATGTATTATTTCCAATAAGTCAGTAGCTTGTTCCATTGTTCCGGAGAACGGAGTTTCAGTCATCTTGCCCAAAAGGCACGGTTCGCAAGTATCAAATGATTCATAATCAAGTGATTCCAAAAATCCATCAGCATGGAGTTTCTTCATGCGCTTTACACCAATATGACCTAAACGGCGATTGCCACAAATAAGTTGCACTATCATTATTAACTTTGCATCTTTTGGTTTCAATATTATGAATATGTGTATCACTATGATCGAGATCCAATGAACCGTTTTCATTGGGTGTGTAACCATATAAGGTTTTATTCATGTAAACAGAACAACAATTTATTCTCTTACTTAAATGAATAATCGTATTGCAATAAACATGATCAAATCATATTTATGCTCAACACCAAATAACACTTATTTAGGTTCCACACTAATCCCGAAAGTATAGGGAGTGTGCGATGATGATTATATCAATCTTGGAACTACTTCCAACACTCATCGTCACTTCCCCTTCAACTAGTTTCTGTTCATTCTGCAACTCCGTTTCAAGTTGCTACTCTTAGCAACCGAACTAGTACCAAATCTTGAGGGGTTGCTATGAACACTAGTAAAGTACACATCAATAACATGTATATCAAATATACTTATGTTCACTTTGCCATCCTTCTTATCCACCAATCACTTGGGGTAGTTCCGCTTCTAGTGACCAGTTCCATTGCAATGAAAGCACTTAGTCTCGTGCTTAGGTCCAGACTTGGGTTTCTTCACTCGAGCAGCAACTTGCTTGCCGTTCTTCTTGAAGTTCCCCTTCTTCCCTTTGCCCTTTTCCTTGAGACTAGTGGTCTTGTCAATCATCAACACTTGATGCTTTTTCTTGATTTCTACCTTCGTTGATTTCAACATCACGAAGAGCTCGGAATTGTTTTCGTCATCCCTTGCATACTATAGTTCATCACGAAGTTCTACTAACTTAGTGATGGTGACTAGAGAATTCTGTCAATCACTATCTTATCCGGAAGATTAACTCCCACTTGATTCAAGCGATTGAAGTACTCGCATAATCTGAGCACATGCTCACTAGTTGAGCGATTCTCCTCCATCTTTTAGCTATAGAACTTGTTGGAGATTTTATATCTCTCAACTCGGTATTTGCTTGAAATATTAACTTCAACTCCTGGAACATCTCATATGGTCCATGACGCTCAAAACGCCTTTGAAGTCCCGATTCTAAGCCGTTAAGCATGGTGCACTAAACTATTAAGTAGTCATCATATTGAGCTAGCAAAAGCGTTCATAACGCCTGCATACCGCTCCCGCAATAGGTCCGCTACCTAGCGGTGCATCAAGGACATAATTCTTCAGGCAGCAATGAGGATAAACCTCAGATCACGGATCCAATCTGCATCATTGCTACTAACATTTTCAATACAATTTTCTCTAGGAACACATATAAAAACATAGGGAAGCAACAACGCGAGCTATTGATCTACAACATAATTTGCAAAATACTACCAGGACTAAGTTCATGATAAATTAAAGTTCAATTAATCATATTACTTAAGAACTCCCACTTAGATAGACATCTCTCTAATCCTCTAAGTGATCACGTGATCCAAATCAACTAAACCATGTCCGATCATCACGTGAGATGGAGTAGTTTCAATGGTGAACATCACTATGTTGATCATATCTACTATATGATTCACGCCGACCTTTCGGTCTACGTGTTCCGAGGTCATATCTTATATGCATAGCTCGTCCAAGTATAACTCGAGTATTCTGCGTGTGCAACTGTTTTGCACCCGTTGTATTTGAACGTAGAGCCTATCACACCCGATCATCACGTGGTGTCTCAAAGACGAAGAACTTTCGCAACGGTGCATACTCGGGAGAACACTTCTTGATAATTTAGTAAGGGATCATCTTATAATGCTACCACAATCAAAGCAAGATAAGATGCATAAAGGATTAACATCACATGCAATCAATATAAGTGATATGATATGGCCATCATCATCTTGTGCTTGTGATCTCCATCTCAAAGCACCGTCATGATCACCATCGCCACCGTAGCGACACCTTGATCTCCATCGTAGCATCGTTGTCGCCTCGCCAAACTTATGCTTCTACGACTATCGCTACCGCTTAGTGATAAAGTAAAGCATTACAGGCGATTGCATTGCATACAATAAAGCGACAACCATATGGCTCCTGCCGATTGCCGATAACTTCGGTTACAAAACATGATCATCTCATACAATAAAATTCAGCATCATGTCTTGACCATATCACATCACAACATGCCCTGCAAAAACAAGTTAGACGTCCTCTACTTTGTTGTTGCAAATTTTACGTGGCTGCTAAGGGCTTAAGCAAGAACCAATCTCACCTACGCATCAAAACCACAACGATACTTCGTCAAATAGACTCCGTTTTAACCTTCTCAAGGACCGGGCGTAGCCACACTCGGTTCAACTAAAGTTGGAGAGACAGTCTTCCACAAGCCATCTATGTGCGAAGCACGTCGAGGAACCGGTCTCGCGAAGAGTACGCTGTAAGGTTGGTCTGGATCGTCATTCCAACAATACCGCTGAACCAAAGTATGACATCTTTGGTAGGCGGTATGACTTGTATCGTCCACAACTCACTTGTGTTCTACTCGTGCATATCATCAAACCATAAAAACCTAGGCTCGGATGCCACTGTTGGGGAACGTAGTAATTTCAAAAATTTTCCTACGATCACGCAAGACCATGGTGATGCATAGCAACGAGATGAGAGTGTTGTCTACGTACCCTCATAGACCAGCAACGGAAGCGTTGACGCAACGTAGAGGACGTAGTCGTACTTCTTCACGCTCCAACCGATCCAAGTACCGAACGACGGCACCTCCGAGTTCTGCACACGCTCAGCTCGATGGCGTCCCTCGAACTCCGATCCAGCCGAGTGTTGAGGGAGAGTTTCACAAGACGACGGCGCAGTGACGATGATGATGTTCCACCGTGCGCAGGCTTCGCCTAAGCTCCGCCACGGTATTCTCGAGGTGTAATATGGTGGAAGGGGCACCTGACACGGCTAAGGATAGATCTCAAGGATCTACTTGTGTGTCTTGGTGTGCCCCCTGACACTGTTTATATAGGAGGGAAGGGGAGGGTCTGGCCGGCCAAGGTTTGCGCGCCAGGGTGTCCTACTCCTACTAGGAGTAGGATTCCCCCAATCCTAGTCCAACTAGGTTTCCCCAAGTGGGAAGGGAGAGAGAGGGCGCCTTCTCCTAGTCCTAATAGGACTAGGGAAGGGGAAGGTGCGCCAGCACTTGGGCCCCTTTTCTCCTTTCCACTAAGGCCCATGTTGGCCCATTAGCATTCCGGGGTTCGGTAACCTCCGGTACTTGGTAAAATTCCTAATTTCACCGGAACACTTCCGATGTCCAAACATAGACTTCCAATATATGAATCTTTATGTCTCGACCATTTCGAGACTCCTCGTCACGTCCGTGATCTCATCCGGGACTCGAACAACCTTCGTACAGAAACATCATAACAACTCATAGTAACTGCCATCGAAACGTTAAGCGTGCGGACCCTACGGGTTCGAGAACTATGTAGACATGACCGAGACACCTCTCCGGTCAATAACCAATAGCGGGACCTGGATGCCCATATTGGCTCCTACATATTCTACGAAGATCTTTATCGGTCAGACCGCATAACAACATACGTTGTTCCCTTTGTCATCGGTATGTTACTTGCCCGAGATTCGATCGTCGGTATCCAATACCTAGTTCAATCTCGTTACCGGCAAGTCTCTTTACTCGTTCTGTAATGCTTCATCTCGTAACCAACTCATTGGTCACATTGCTTGCAAGGCTTATAATGATGTGCATTACCGAGAGGGCCCAGAGATACCTCTCAGACAATCAAGTGACAAAACCTAATCTCGAAATACGCCAACCCAACATGTACCTTTGGAGACACCTGTAGTACTCCTTTATAATCACCCGATTACGTTGTGACGTTTGGTAGCACCAAAGTGTTCCTCCGTAAACGGGAGTTGCATAATCTCATAGTTACAGGAACATGTATAAGTCATGAAGAAAGCAATAGCAACATACTAAACGATCAAGTGCTAGGCTAACGGAATGGGTCATGTCAATCAGATCATTCTCCTAATGATGTGATCCCGTTAATCAAATGACAACTCATGTCTATGGTTAGGAAACATAACCATCTTTGATTAACGAGCTAGTCAAGTAGAGGCATACTAGTGACATTCTGTTTGTCTATGTATTCACACATGTATTATGTTTCCGGTTAATACAATTCTAGCATGAATAATAAACATTTATCATGATATAAGGAAATAAATAATAACTTTATTATTGCCTCTAGGGCATATTTCCTTCATTTACCTGCCGTTCCAAGTAAATTTGTATGTGCCAAACTCCAAACCTTCAAATGAAATTATGTTTTGTATGCTCGAACAGCTCATGTTTCAACTAGGGCTGCATATATCTTCCATTCTAGGTGGGTTATTCTCAAGAGGAGTGGACTCCGCTCCTCATTCACGAGAAAGGGCCGGTAATCGGGATGCCCAGTCCCATGATCCAAAAAGATCAAAGCAAATCAAAATAATTAAACAAAACTCCCTGTGGCTGTTGTTAGTTGGAGGCACTCGTTGTTTCCGGCAAGCCATGGATTGATGCTTGTTGGTGGTTGGGGAGTATAAACCTTTACCATTCTGTTTGGGAACTGCCTATAATGCATGTAGTATGGAAGATACAGTCATCTCATAGTTGTTATGCGTTGACATGAAAAAGTATGCCGCTCAAAATGTTATTCAATCTCTATTTTAAATCGAGCTCTGGCACCTCTACAAATCCCTGCTTCCCTCTGCGAAGGGCCTATCTATTTACTTTTATGTTGAGTAATCATCCCTCTAATTAAAAAGCACCCGCTGGAGAGCACACTATCATTTGCATTCATTATTATTGGTTTATATTGGGTATGAATTGACTGGATCTCTTTTACCATGAATTACAATGTTTAGTCAGTCCTTGATCTTTAAAGGTGCTCTGCATTTATGTTTTGCGGTCTCAGAAAGGGCTAGTGAGATACCATTTTGTTAAATCATGTTATGATTGTTTTGAGAAAGTTTTGTCATCCGAGTTTTATTATTATGGCTCGCTAGCTGATTATGCTATTGATATGAGTAATTGTGAGACCTAAGTGTTATTGTGAGTATGGTTAGTTCATAATAATTGCTGAAACCTGAATGATGGCTTTGCATGTTTACAACAACAAGAGCAAACAGAGTTTGTAAAAGTTTTCTTTATCACTTTCAGTTTATCAACTGAATTGCTTGAGGACAAGCACAGGTTTAAGCTTGGGGAGTTGATACGTCTCCAACGTATCTATTTTTCCAAACACTTTTGCCCTTGTTTTGGACTCTAACTTGCATGATTTGAATGAAACTAACCCGGACTGACGTTGTTTTCAGCAGAACTGCCATGATGTTGTTTTATGTGTAGAAAGCAAAAGTTCTCGGAATGTCCTGAAAATCAGCAGAGGCACTTTTTGGAAAATATAAAAAATACTGGCGAAAGAATCAAGACCAGGGGGGCCACACCTGTCCATGAGGGTGGGAGCGCGCCCTCCCCCCTGGGCGCGCCCCCATGTCTCATGGGCCCCCTCGACCTCCACCGACCTCAACTCCAACTCCATATATTCACGTTCGGGGAGAAAAAAATCAGAGAGAAAGTTTCATTGCGTTTTATGATACGGAGCCGCCGCCAAGCCCTAATCTCTCTCGAGAGGGCTGATCTGGAGTCCGTTCGGGGCTCCGGAGAGGGGGATTCGTCGTCGTCGTCATCATCAACCATCCCCCATCACCAATTTCATGATGCTCACCGCCGTGCGTGAGTAATTCCATCGTAGGCTTGCTGGACGGTGATGGGTTGGATGAGATTTACCACGTAATCAAGTTAGTTTTGTTAGGGTTTGATCCCTAGTATCCACTATGTTACGAGATTGATGTTGCTATGACTTTGCTATGCTTAATGCTTGTCACTAGGGCCCGAGTGCCATGATTTCAGATCTGAACCTATTATGTTTTCATGAATATATGTGTGTTCTTGATCCTATCTTGCAAGTCTATAGTCACCTATTATGTGTTATGATCCGACAACCTCAAGTGACAATAATCGGGATACTTCTCGATGATGACCGTAGTTTGAGGAGTTCATGTATTCACTATGTGCTAATGCTTTGTTCTGGTTCTCTATTAAAAGGAGGCCTTAATATCCCTTAGTTTCCGCTAGGACCCCGCTGCCACGGGAGGGTAGGACAAAATATGTCATGCAAGTTCTTTTCCATAAGCACATATGACTATTTACGGAATACATGCCTACATTACATTGATGAACTGGAGCTAGTTCTGTGTCACCCTATGTTATAGCTATTACATGAGGAATCGCATCCGGCATAATTATCCATCACTGATCCATTGCATATGAGCTTTTCACATATTGTTCTTCGCTTATTTACTTTTCCGTTGCTATTGTTACAACTACTACAAAACCCAAAAACATTACTTTTGCTATCGTTACCTTTATTATCATACTACTTTGCTACTAAATACTTTGCTGCAGATACTAAGTTATCCCGGTGTGGTTGAATTGACAACTCAATTGCTAATACTCAAGAATATTCTTTGGCTCCCCTTGTGTCGAATCAATAAATTGGGGTTGAATACTTTACCCTCGAAAGATGTTGTGGTCCCCTATACTTGTGGGTTATCACAATCCATGTTGAATTCTGCTCATGCTTATAATCAAAACAAAGCTTTTACCAAACATATCGTTGATGCTATGATTCAATCTTTTGAAGAAAAGCTTGAATTGTAAGTTTCTATCCCTAGAAAACTTTATGATGAGTGGGAACCTACTATTAATATTAAAATTGAAAATTATGAGTGCCATGCTTTGTGTGATTTGGGTGCTAGCGTTTTCGCAATTTCAAAAAACTTTATGTGATGTGTTAGGTTTCTGTGAATTTGATGATTGTTCTTTAAATTTGCATCTTGCAGATTCCACCATTAAGAAACCTATGGGAAGTATTAATGATGTTCTTATTATAGAAAATAGGAATTATGTGCCCGTAGATTTCATTGTTCTTGATATAGATTGCAATCCTACATGTCCTATTATTCTTGGTAGACCTTTCCTTAAAACGATTGGTGCAATTATTGATATAAAAGAAGGAAACATTAGATTTAAATTTTCATTAAGGAAGGGCATGGAAAACTTTCCTAGAAAGAAAATTAAATTGCCATATGAATCTATTATGAGAGCCTCTTATGGATTGCATACCAAAGATGACAATACCTAGATCTATTCATGTTTTATGCCTAGCTAAGGGCGTTAAACAATAGCGCTTGTTGGGAGGCAGCCCAATTTTATTTTTTTGTTCTTTGCTTTTTGTTCCTGTTTTGCTTTGAATAATTCATCTAGCCTCTGGTTAGATGTGGTTTGTGTTTTAATTAGTGTTTGTGCCAAGTAAGACCTTTGGGATAGCTTATGGTGATAGTTGATTTAATCTTGCTGAGAAACAGAAACTTTTGCGCCCAGGAAAATAATTTTCATAATTCACATAAGCGTGCTTTTGATCTGATTCTTTTTGCTCTGATTTGGTACACAAATTGCCCAGGTTGTCCTAATTCTTCAGAATGTTTGGAGTTACAAAAGTATTCGAGAGTTACAGATTGTTCTGTTTTTGACATATTCTATTTTCTATGTGTTGTTTGCTTATTTTGATGAATCTATGGGTAGTATGGGGGGGTATGAACCTGAAAAGTTAGAATACAGTAGATATTACACCAATATAAATAAAGAATGAGTTCACAACAGTACCATAAAGTGGTGATTTATTTTACTTATACTAACGAAGCTTATGAGATTTTCTGTATTGTTTTGTGTTGTGAAGTTTTCAAGTTTTGGGTAAGGATTTGATGGATTATGAAAGAGCCTAAGCTTGGGCACCACCGGAAGGCATCCCCTCTTTCGTCTTTGTCTATCTTTAACTTTACTTGAGGCTATATTTTTATTCACCACATGATATGTGTTCTGCTTGGAGCGTCTTGTATGATTTGAGTCTTTACTTTTTAGTTTGCCACAATCATCCTTGATGTACACACCTTTTAAGAGGGACACACATGAATACTCTATGTGCTTCACTTATATCTTTTGAGCTAGGCAATTTTGCTCTAGTGCTTCACTTATATCTTTCTAGAGCACGGCAGTGGCCTTATTTTGTAGAAATTGATGAACTCTCATGCTTCGCTTATATTATTTTGAGATTCTTTAACAGCATGGTAATTTGCTTTGGTTATAAATTTAGTCCTAATATGATAGGCATCCAAGAGGGATATAATAAAAACTTTCATATAAAGTGCATTGAATACTATGAGAAGTTTGATTCTTTATGATTGTTTTGAGATATGAAGATAGTGATATTAGAGTAATGCTAGTGAGTAATTATGAATTTGAGAAATACTTGTGTTAAAGTTTGTGATTCCCGTAGTATGCACGTTTGGTGAACCGTTGTGTGATGAAGTCGGAGCATGATTTATTTTTTGATTGTCTTCATTATGAGTGGCAGTCGGGGACGAGCGGTGGTCTTTCCCTACCAATCTATCCCCCTAGGAGCATCCGCGTAGTACTTCGTCTCGATAACTAATAGATTTTTGCAATAAGTATGTGAGTTCGTTATGACTAATGTTGAGTCCATGGATTATACGCACTCTCACCCTTCCACCATTGCTAGCCTCTCTTGTGCCGCGTAATTTTTGCCGGTACCAAACACCCACCATATACCTTCCTCAAAACAGCCACCATACCTACCTATTATGGCATTTTCATAGCCATTCCAATATATATTGCCATGCAACTTTCCACCATTCCGTTTATTATGACACGCTCCATCATTGTCATATTGCTTTGCATGATCATGTAGTTGACATCGTATTTGTGGCAAAGCCACCTCTCATAATTCTTTCATACATGTCACTCTTGATTCATTGCTCACCCCGGTACACCGTCGGAGGCATTCATATAGAGTCATATTATGTTCTAAGTATCGAGTTGTAATTCTTTAGTTGTAAGTAAATAAAAGTGTGATGATCTTCATTATTAGAGCATTGTCCTAGTGAGGAAAGGATGATGGAGACTTTGATTCCCCAAAGTCGGGATGAGACTCCAGACGAAAAATAAAATAAAAAATATATAAAATAAAAGAGGCCAAAAAAGAGAAAGGCCTAAATATAAAATGAGAGAAAAATATAGAAGGGCAATGTTACTATCCTTTTTCCACACTTGTGCTTCAAAGTAGCACCATGATCATCATGATAGAGAGTCTCCTATTTTGTCACTTTCATATACTAGTGGAAAATTTTCATTATAGAACTTGGCTTGTATATTTCAATGACGGGCTTCCTCAAATTTCCCTAGGTCTTCGTAAGCAAGCGAGTTGGATGCACACCCACTTAATTTTCTTTTTAGCTTTCATAAACTTATAGCTCTAGTGCATCCGTTGCGTGGCAATCCTTACTCACTCACATTGATATCTATTGACAGGCATCTCCATAGCCCGTTGATACGCCTAGTTGATGTGAGACTATCTCCTCCTTTTTGTCTTCTCCACAACCACCATATTCTATTCCACCTATAGTGTTATGTCCATGGCTCACACTCATGCATTGCGTGAAAGTTGAAAAAGTTTGAGAACATCAAAAGTATGAAACGATTGTTTGGCTTGTCATCGGAGTTGTGCATGACTTAAATATTTTGTGTGATGAAGATGTAGCATAGCCAGACTATGATTTTGTAGGGTTAAGCTTTCTTTGGCCATGTTATTTTGAGAAGACATAATTGCCTTGTTAGTATGCTTGAAGTATTATTGTTTGTATGTCAATATTAAACTTTTGTTTAGAATCTTATGGATCTGAACATTTATTCCACAATAAATAAAATTACATAAATAAATATGTTAGGTAGCATTTCACATCAAAAATTCTGTTTTTATCATTTACCTACTCGAGGACGAGTAGGAATTAAGCTTGGGGATGCTTGATACATCTCCAACGTATCTATAATTTTTTTATTGTTCCATGCTATTATATTATCTGTTTTGGATGTTTTATATGCATTAATATGCTATTTTATATTATTTTTGGGACTAACCTATTAACCTAGAGCCCAGTGCAAGTTCCTGTTTTTCCTTGTTTTTGAGTTTCGCAGGAAAGGAACACCAAACGGAATAAAACCTTCACGATGTTTTTTCTTGGACCAGAAGACAACCGGGAGACTTGGAGATGAAGTCGGAGGAGCCATGAGGCGGCCACAAGGACGGAGGGCACGCCCCCACCCTTGTGGGCCCCCCGTGACTCTCTTGACCTAATTCTTTCGCCTATATATTCCCATATATCCTCAAACCACCAGAGGCATCTACGAAAACACGTTTCCGCCGCCGCAACCTTCTATACCCGTGAGATCCCATCTAAGGACCTTTTCCGGCGTCCTGCCGGAGGGGGATTCGATCAAGGAGGGCTTCTACGTCAACTCTATTGCCCCCGATGAAGCGTGAGTAGTTTACCTCAGACCTACGGGTCCATAGCTAGTAGCTAGAGGGCTTATTCTCTCTCTTGAATTCTCAATACCATGTTCTCCTCGATGTTCTTGGAGATGTATTCGATGTAATACCTTTTTTGCGGTGTGTTTGCCGAGATCCGATGAATTGTGGATTTATGATCAGCTTATCTATGAATATTATTTGGTTCTTCTCTGAATTCTTATATGCATGATTTGAGATCTTTATAATTCTCTTTGAACTATCGGTTTTGGTTTGGCCAACTAGATTGGTTTTTCTTGCAATGTGAGAAGTGCTTAGCTTTGGGTTCAATCTTGCGGTGTCCTTTCCCAGTGATAGTAGGAGCAGCAACGCACGTATTGTATTGTTGCCATTGAGGATAAAAAGATGGGTTTTTCATCATATTGCTTGAGTTAATTCCTCCTACATCATGTCATCTTACTTAATGCGTTACTCTCTTCTTTATGAACTTAATACTCTAGATGCATGCTGGATAGCGGTCGATGTGTGGAGTAATAGTAGTAGATGCAGAATTGTGACGCCCCCGATTCAATCGTACACTAATCATGCACGCAAATGTGTACGATCAAGATCAGGGACTCACGGGAAGATATCACAACACAACTCTAAAACATAAATAAGTCATACAAGCATCATAATACAAGCCAGGGGCCTCGAGGGCTCGAATACAAGTGCTCGATCATAGACGAGTCAGCGGAAGCAACAATATCTGAGTACATACATAAGTTAAACAAGTTTGCCTTAAGAAGGCTAGCCCAAAATGGGATACAGATCGAAAGAGGCGCAAGCATCCTGCCTGGGATCCTCCTAACTACTCCTGGTCGTCGTCAGCGGGCTGCACGTAGTAGTAGGCACCTCCGGGGTAGTAGTCGTCGTCGATGGTGGCGTCTGGCTCCTGGGCTCCATCGTCTGGTCGCAGCAATCGAGTAGAGATAGGGGGAAAAAGGGGGAACAAGGCAACCGTGAGTACTCATCCAAAGAAATCGCAAGCAAAGAGCTACACTACATATGCATGGATATATGTGTAAAGGGCCATATCGATGGACTGAATCGCAGAGAAAGCCAGAATAAGAGGGGGATAGCTAGTCTTATCAAAGACTACGCTTCTGGTCACCTCCGTCTTGCAACAGGTAGAAGAGGGTAGGTTGAAGTCCTCCAAGTAGCATCATATAGCATAATCCTACCCGGCGATCCCCTCCTCGTAACCCTGAGAGAGAGCGACCACCGGGTTGTATCTGGCACTTGGAAGGGTGTGTTTTATTAAGTATCTGATTCTAGTTGTCATAAGGTTAAGGTACAACTCCAAGTCGTCCTGTTACATCAAGATCACGGCTATTCTAATAGATTAACTTCCAGGGTGCGCCACATAACCCAACACGCTTGATCCCATTTGGCCGGACACACTTTTTTGGGTCATGCCCGTCATGGAAGATCAACACGTCGCAGCCCCACCTAGGCACAACAGAGAGAGGTCAAGACGCGGTCTAAACCTAAGCGACAGGGTCCGGGCCCATCGCCCATAGCACACCTCAAGACGCTAAGTAGGGTGGCCGGAAGCAAACCTAGCCTAGCAGGCGTTCCAGTCCAATCGGCGCGCCGCTCCGCCCATTGGGCGTCACGAAGTGCCTCGGCTGATACCACGGCGTCGGGATACCCATAACTACTCCCACGTAGATGGTTAGTGCGTATAGACCAAATGGCCAGACTCAGATCAAATACCAAGATCTCGTTAAGCGTGTTAAGTATCCGTGAACGCCGACCAGGGCCAGGCCCACCTCTCTCCTAGGTGGTCTCAACCTGCCTGCCGCCCGCCACAAAGTAACAAATGGGGCCATCGGGAACCCAGGCCCACCTCTACCGGGATGGAGCCACCGTCCTTTCAACCCCATCTCCAACAGTACCACAGGTAATGTAATAGTGTAAAGTATATAGTATATGCCCGTGATCACCTCGAAGTGATCACAACCCAAAGAGTATAGCATGGCAGACGGACAAGAATGTAGGGCCACCGATGGAACACTAGCATCTTATACTAAGCGAGGATAAAGGTGTAAAGGTAACAACAAGAGTAGCAAGGACAAAGGCTATGCAAAGTATATGATTAATCGAAAGTAGTAACATGCTACACTACTCTAATGCAAGCGGTATAGAGAAGAGTATGCGATATCCGGTGATCAAGGGGGCTTGCCTGGTTGCTCGAGACAAGAAGGAGGGGTCACAACACCGTAGTCGATCGGGTACCAAAGATCGGTCATGTGGTCTACCGGAAAGAAGTAACGGAGGGGGAACACAATAAATAACAGAGCAATCAAATGTAACAAAAAGCAAGAAGCGGCAATACGTTGTGATAGAGGTGACCTAACGTAGGGATAGGTGATACCGGCGAAGGGAGGAAACATCCGGGAAAGTATTCCCGGTGTTTCGCGTTTTCGGACAGATTAACCGGAGGGGGAAAGTTGAGTGTTTGCTATGCTAGGGATGTGTGGTGGACGAACGGGCTGCGTATCCGGATTCGTCTCGTCGTTCCGAGAAACTTTCATGTATAAATTATTTTAATCCGAGTTACGGTTTATTTTATATTAAAATTTAAAGATTTAAAATGATTTTCTAATTTCATGATTTAATTCAATTGTATTTAAATGCTATGGGTACACAAGAAGTGTACCCAGATTGTATCTAAGGGGCTGACAGGTGGGGCCCTGGTCAAATGTCCAGTCAGCGTTTGACTGGACCGTTGACCGGTCAAAGGGGACCCATGGGACCCGTATGTCATTGACTGGGTTATCCCAGTCAGTGGGTTGACTGGTCAATGGACCCATGTGTCATTGATACATGTTTTACTAAACAACACTTGATTAGGTTATTAAGCAGGTTAATTAAGTTAACTAATTAACTTACTAGCTAATTAATTAATTAATTAATTAATTTGACAATATTTATTTATTTAATTTCTTTTTATGTTTTATTTGTGGGCGTGGATCCCATCTGTCATAGGCACAGGGGCCTAACGGGGCAGGTTAACGGGCGCGGGCGAGGCTGCCCGTTTGGGCGCCCGCCCCGACTAGTGGAGGCGCCGGGCGTCAGAGCCGGGCGCAGGTGCATCGGCAGCAGGGGCGAAGGCCGCTGTGGTGCGACGCGCTGCGTGTGGGAGCGCCAAGGCAGTAGAGGCGTGAGCAGCGACACGGGTGCGGCAAGAACGACAGAGCGCCTCGGGCGGACGGCGCGCACGAGGGCACGGCAGTCATGCGCGCGCGAGCGGGCACCGGCGGCAACGGGAGGACGCGGACGGCGGTTACGACAACGAGATTGAGGGAGGAGGTGGGGGTCGTCGGAGAGGCTCACAGCGGAGCTCGTGGAGGGCTCGGTGAAGCCGGGGGAGGTTGAGGCCGTCCGGCAAGGTGGGGATGAGGACGACGGTTCCAGGCGGCGGCGGTTGGCATCGGTGCGACGAGCACGACGTCCTGCGGAGCTCTGGGAGGAGGACGAGGACGCGAGGTCCGGCAAGGAGGCGGTCGATCCGAGCGGCGACGGCGGGGCCTTCGACGGTGGTGGTGGCGCACAGCGATGATGAGCGGGTGCGGTCCGATGGGTGGCTCCGGCGACGGCGGTCCGTCGAGGCGTGGCGTCGGGCGAGCAGCAAGGGGCGTCGTTGCCCCCCGATCTAGATCGGGGGAGAGGGAGAAGCGGGGTCGTGGGATCGGGCGACGTTGGGGGCGTGCGCCAGGGGCGATGGGGACGAGGCAAAGTTGCCTCGATCCCGATCCAGACAGGTGAGAGAAGGGGATCGTGGGGAGGAGTGGAGAGTGGGATCGGGCTAGGGTTTCATCGGGGTTGGTTATAGGCCAGGGGGATGGCTAGGCCGGCCGGTTGGCCAACTGGGTTGGGTGGTCCAGTGGGGGGGTCACTTTTTACTTAATATTAAAATGATCCCTAAATTAGTAATACCATGAAACCCACTGCCACAAAAGGCTTTATCCCAAAACAATTTAGTTTAGTATTTTATTTATTTATAAAAGCATTTAAATATCGGCTTTGCTACTGTTTTGTTCATTTTAGATTATTTAAACATTTTATAAAAGTGTGGTTTCTCCACCATAATTACCTATGCATTATTCGGCTCCACCCAAACATTTAGTTTTTAATATTTGAAAACTTTTATTGTTTGCCGCAATTTTGAATTTGAATTTGAATCGGTTTCGAACTAACGCGAGATTAATCAACAGTAATCGAGGTGACGTGGCATCATTTGCACATGTTACTGTAGCTTTATTACCCGGGCGTCACAATTCTCCTCCACTACAAGAAATCTCGTCCCGAGATTTAAGAGGGGAGTAAGGGGAAAAGTTCTGGTTACGATATTCTAACGGATCTTCTCGAAGAAGTTAATCCCTTTCGTTGATGTCTTCAATTCTTTATTCCAATGCATCATGATGAAGTTGTTGTCCTTTCTTCGGGGAACTCCATCGCATTTCATTTAATAGGTAAGGGGCAGCTCTACAACGGTAGGATGTTATAAGGGAAAATCATCTGGGGGGGGGGGGGTAACCCAAGAATGAACATATGAGTATCTCTCGAGTTGAACAAATGAAACACATCGAGAGGAAAGTAAGACGGTGCAATAAGAAGTTTCAAGCGGATAGGCAATCGTTCATTGCCTGAAAACGAGTGTGAAAGGGGTTCAGAGCAACGGGAATAAGTATTGTGTCTGATACCAGGATTGATCACTAGGAAGGTGGCTCGCAAATTATATATGAAACGAAGCGCAAGGGATAACTTCAAAACAGGGATGTACATGAGAGTCAGGTTTCGATCCTGTGGAACTGTGGGTTATGGGCCCACCATGTGGGTTAAAAGTAGAAGGAGCGGTGACATCTTGCTCGGTCATGACAGCAAGGCATGTCAACGGATAGCCTGTCAATTATGTTGGCAACAACGTCGGTACCAAGGGCGAGGGGCGATGAGAACTATTTTACTGCTCGTTGAAACGAGGCGGACCAGTAGGCAAAGTTCTCGTCCATCGACGGTCACCGAAATGTCATCAACAAAAGTAACGGGTCTCATCGATGTGGTTGTACACCGAGGTGTTCACATAAGCAGGGAATTATTACTGCTTATATTATATAGATCACAAGAAGGTTTAAACAAACCAATGGGAAGGAAAGGTTATTATCAGGTTTAAACAGAACAATGGAAATGAAAATGTGTTTAAACACATATTTCAAGGGTATATCCTTACCAAGGACAAGTAGAGAATGATATCCGTGATGTGATATAATGTAGAAAACTCCTTAGGTAGGGGAGGGAATTTCATGACATTACCCATACAACGGTGTTAGGATAAATAAGAAAGAAACATTTAGCATTGGGCTTCAAATGTTCTTGTTGAAAATCGGAGTACCACAAACATGCTTCGAGATAACATTGACATGGTTTTCAAGCAAGGTCGGATTTTGGATACACAAAGGATCCATCAGGATGAACTTATTAAACAAGGCATTCCGTTTCCTCATGGCAATTGACTATCCTTGTTAAAAAGGAAACTATAACACTTGGTCCCCTGGTCAGGCATGCTAGGCATGACATCACCTTACCGGGGCATATAGGGACCAATGTTATAACTCTTGAAAATATGTCCCAACCATCATATCTGATTGAGGTCTAGATCTAATTGGTGTCGGGATACCTCAGACTCGGGATGCCCGAGAAGAAGAGGTGCAACACAATCAGACGAAATGACATTTCAAGATTCTCAGGAAATGAACTATGGGAGCGGGTTCTTGAAGCAACAGTTCTTCCTTAAACCAAGGAGAGGATGAGGGGGTAGCTGATGGAATCAACGAAAACCCTCGAGATTTCCGAAAAGGTGGGTTTCCACAGTTATGTGAACAAGGAGATAACATTTGTCGGATCAAATGATAAAATGGTGTATGCTCGAGGAGAACATACACAGTTAAACATTGGATGAGAGGTGCACCGAAATATGGGCTGGGTTGCACGACCAACCTCGAATGATGATTCAATAATCAATAGTCTAAGAATGAACGGCCGACCATTAACTTCAAAGCAATAGGGTTGCTAGAAGGGCAGAATCCAAAAAGTACCGCTCACTTGTTGGTACCCCGGTTGGTACCGATACGAGGACCTAAGAAAGAATGGTGATGGTGAGAAGTATCACCATACCAAGAATTCTTAAGAGGTGGCGAAATTCTCACAACATTGATGACATCAGAGATGTTAATGTTCCAAGGTAAAGGAGAACAATTGCTGGATAGCAGGGAACTCAAGGTATAACACAAAACACGAACAAGTTTGTGTTGGAGGGAAGGCAATAAGTGGCCGATGATAACACAACTCATCGAGGGCAAGGATGGTATTTCTCTTCATGAATCCGGTTGATATCCTGGAAGATCTCATAAGGTTGATGATGATCACGACACATTTGTCAAGAGATTTCAAGAAGATGTAATCAATCAGCGATTTACATCAAGTCAAAGGAATGATGAAGCAAGAGGTTATTGGAATCACTTACTGACACAAACTCGAACTCAAGCTTGTTGTTTAAGGTGAAAGGGTATGACAAGGAAAATCGACGTAAGCTTAGCTATCGTCGCAAATTGGTGCTCCGAGAATAAGGACCAGGTAGCATAGTTAGAATCATCACGACAATGATATAGTCAAACAGGCTAGGAATGGCGTGATCGGGTACAAACTCGTACTTATAGAAGCTTACTGAAGAGTTGTTGAACCGTAGTGCGGACTCGGTTCAGTTATCGGTGTCTTTGAGTGATTAACAACTCAGAGTCCATGAAAAATTGTAATCAGTGAATGTAGTACTTGATGAAGAACTCATAGGAAGTTATGCAGTTCCAAGATAATCTCGAGATACTGTGGGGTATTACTAAATGACGCATCAAAGTAGAGGTTGTACCGGGTATTGATCCACAAAAGACAAGCGCTTACACTTGCATCGAAAATGGTATTTAAAGGAGAACATGGTCGGAACCACGATTGTAAAGGTTGGACTTTATATAAGATGAACTTATATCAAGGGAATAATTAATTTTAAAAGAAGCTTCGATGAGAAGATGTACATCGTGTCAATGGGCATGAACATAAAGTTCAAGGTCGACTCCCACTTCTCCAATGCATAACCTTTCATCCACTTCTCGCTCGATGAAGTTGTATTGTTGAAATTTTATCCGCAAAATACCGTAAGAGTATGACTCGTGGGAACTTCCGAGTTCACAAATATTAAGGAAGGCATAGGTTTAACCCATCGGGCATCATGGAAACATATACCCCAAGCTTCAATAGTAGATACCACCAGCTCGAAAGTAGAGCAAGGTTGAGCAAGTAGATGATACAATTTACCAAAGGCATTACGTATCCAAGGAAGTCTCACAAGGTTATTGAATATGGAGGACGATGTTGGATAAAATCCATTAAAGGATCTGCCGGTCCATAACAGAGCTGATGTGAGCATCGGCACACAACCAGAGGAAGTAACAATGCAAAGGCATTGGATTATGGAAACAACTAACTAATCTAGAGCTCAAATGCAAAGGAATTATGATTTTCAAATCAAGGGATCAAACAATGCTCTGATTAGGGATGGATAAGTTGAATAGCCTTAGGGGTACAATCGATGGCATTTTGATTAGTCGAGATCCAGCTCATGTTCGAAATGACGTCTGAGCCAGAAGGATGAATTCTAGGATCTGATTGAGGATCGCGAGCATTCGCAACTTATGGAATCAATGGACTCAAAATGATAGTGACAAAGGATGCCAATAAGATTACTTATGGGATGAACCATAATGCAGCAAGCAAGAATTCCAAGGGCAATAAGCTACTGAGGATTCTCGGAAGATCAAATAGTATTTCGAAGACCGGCCGGCCCAGCCATCCCCCTGGCCTATAACCAACCCCGATGAAACCCTAGCCCGATCCCACTCTCCACTCCTCCCCACGATACCCTTCTCTCACCCATCTGGATCGGGATCGAGGCAACTTTGCCTCTTCCCATCGCCCCTGGCGCACGACCCCAATGTCGCCCGATCCCACGACCCCGCTCCTCCCTCTCCCCCGATCTAGATCGGGGGGCAACGACGCCCCTTGCTGCTCGCCCGACGCCGCGCCTCGACGGACCGCTGCCGCCGGAGCCACCCACCGAACGCACTCCGCCATCGCCAGGCGCCACCACCATCGCCGAAGGCCCGCCGCCGACGCCGGATCGACCGCCTCCTTGCCGGACCTCGCCCTCGTCCTCCTCCCAGAGCTCATAGACGCCGTGCTCGCCGCAGACCGATGCCAACCGCCGCCGGAACCGCTGCCCTCATCCCCACCTTGCCGGACGGCCTCAACCTCCCCCGGCTTCACCGAGCCCTCCACGAGCTCCGCTGTGAGCCTCTCCGACGACCCCCACCTCCTCCCTCAATCTCGTTGTTGTAACCGCCGTCCGCGTCCTCCCGTTGCCGCGCCCGGTGCCCCGCTCCGCGCATGACCTGGCCGTGCCCTCGTGCGCGCACGTCCGCCCGAGGCGCGCCTCTGTCGTTGCCGCACCGTGTCGCTGCTCACCTGCCTACTGCCTTGGCCGCTCCCACGCTGCGCACCACAGCCGCTTCGCCCTGCCCGATGCACCTCGCCGCCGGCTACGACGCCCCGGCGCCTCCACTAGTCGGGGCGGGCGCCCAAACGGGCAGCCTCGCCCGCGCCCGTTAACCTGCCCCGTTAGGCCCCTGTGCCTATGACAGATGGGATCCACGCCCAAAAATAAAACATAAAAAGAAATTAAATAAATAAATATTGTTAAATTAATTAATTAATTAGCTAGTAAGTTAATTAGTTAACTTAATTAACCTGCTTAATAACCTAATCAACCAGATTAGTTAATCAAGTGTTGTTTAGTAAAACATGTATCACTGACACATGGGTCCATTGACCAGTCAAACCGCTGACTGGGATAACCCAGTCAATGACATTCGGGTCCCATGGGTCCCCTTTGACCAGTCAACGGTCCAGTCAAACGCTGACTGGACATTTGACCAGGGCCCCACGCCGCCCCCTTAGATACAATCTGGGTACACTTCTTGTGTACCCATAGCATTTAAATACAAATTTAATTTCGAATTAAATTAAATCATGAAATTAGAAAATCATTTTAAATCTTTAAATTTTAATATAAAATAAACCGTAACTCGGATTAAAATAATTTATACATGAAAGTTGCTCGGAACGACGAGACGAATCTGGATACGCAGCCCGTTCGTTCACCACACATCCCTAGCATAGCAAACACCCAACTTTCCCCCTCCGGTTAATCTGTCAGAAAACGCGAAACACTGGGAATACTTTCCCGGATGTTTCCCCCCTTCGCCGGTATCACCTATCCCTACGTTAGGTCACCTCTATCACAACGTATTGCCGCTTCTTGCTTTTTGTTACATTTGATTGCTCTGTTATTTATTGTGTTCCCCCTCCGTTACTTCTTTCCGGTAGACCATGAGACCGATGCTGGTACCCCGATCGACTACGGTATTGACGACCCCTCCTTCTTGTCTGAGCAACCAGGCAAGCCCCCCCTTTGATCACCAGATATCGCCTACTCTTCTCTATACTGCTTGCATTAGAGTAGTGTAGCATGTTACTACTTTCAGTTAATCCTATACTGCTGCATAGCCTGTCCTTGCTATCATCGTTGTTACCTTTACCTCGCTATCCCATCGCTTAGTATAAGATGCTAGTGTTCCATCAAGGCCCTACATTCTTGTCTGCCGCCATGCTATACTGATCGGGCTGTGATCACTGGGAGGTGATCACGGGCATATACTATATACTTTACACTATTACATTACCTGTGGTACTGTTCGGAGATGGGGCTGAAAGGACAGGTGGCTCCATCCCGGTAGAGGTGGGCCTGGGTTCCCGACGGCCCCCGACTGTTACTTTGTGGTAGAGCGACAGGGCAGGTTGAGACCACCTAGGAGAGAGGTGGGCCTGGCCCTGGTCGGCGTTCACGGGTACTTAACACGCTTAACGAGATCTTGGTATTTGATCTGAGTCTGGCCATTTGGTCTATACGCACTAACCATCTACGTGGGAGTAGTTATGGGTATCCCGACGTCGTGGTATCACCGGCACTTCGTGACGCCAGGGGACGGAGCGGCGCCGCCGGATTGGACTGAACGCTGCTAGGCTAGGTTCGCTTCCTACCGCCCTCGCAACATGCAGGTGTGCTATGGGCGATGGGCCTGCACTTCGGCGCTTAGGTTTAGACCGGCGTGCTGACCTCTCTCTCACAGCCTAGGTGGGCTGCGACGTGTTGATCTTCCGCGTCGAGCATGACCCAGAAAAGTGTGTCCGGCCAAATGGGATCAAGCGTGTTGGGTTATGTGGTGCACCCCTGAAGGGAAGTTAATCTATTCGAATAGCCGTGATCTTCGGTAACAGGACGACTTGGAGTTGTACCTTGACCTTATGACAACTAGAACCGGATACTTAATAAAACACACCCTTCCAAGTGCCAGATACAACCCGGTGGTCACTCTCTCTCAGGGTTACGAGGAGGGGATCGCCGGGTAGGATTATGCTATACGATGCTACTTGGAGGATTTCAACCTACCCTCTTCTACCTGTTGCAAGACGGAGGTGACCAGAAGCATAGTCTTCGATAAGACTAGCTATCCCCCTCTTATTCTGGCTTTCTGCAGTTCAGTCCACTGATATGGCCCTTTACACATATATCCATGCATATGTAGTGTAGCTCCTTGCTTGTGAGTACTTTGGATGAGTACTCACGGTTGCCTTGTTCCCCCTTTTTTCCCCTATCTCTACTCGATTGCTGCGACCAGACGATGGAGCCCAGGAGCCAGACGCCACCATCGACGATGACTACTACCCCGGAGGTGCCTACTACTACGTGCAGCAGCCTCACCGACGCATTTACCCAGTGAGTAGTTAGGAGGATCCTGCAGAGGCCCGCGCCTCTTTCGATCTCAGTATCCCAGCTTTGTGCTAGCCTTCTTAAGGCAAACTTGTTTAACTTATGTCCCAGATTTCAGATATTGTTGCTTCCGCTGACTCGCCTATGATCGAGCACTTGTATTCGAGCCCTCGAGGCCCCGGCTTGTATTATGATGCTTGTATGACTTATTTATGTTTTAGAGTTGTGTTGTGATATCTTCCCGTGAGTCCCTGATCTTGATCGTACACATTTGCGTGCATGATTAGTGTATGATTGAATCGGGGGCGTCACAAGAATCGTTCGGTCTAATTGACACAAACGTGATGCCTATATTCATGATCATTGCCTTAAATATCGTCATAATTTTGCGCTTTTCTATCAATTGCTCGGCAGTAATTTGTTCACCCACCGTATTATTTGCTATCTTGAGAGAAGCCTCTAGTGAAACCTATGGCCGCCGGGCCTATTTTCCAACATAAAAGTTTCTGATCTAAGATACATCCATTTTGCATCATGCTTTTATATCGATATTTATTGCATTATGGGTTATTATTACACGTTATGTCACAATGATTATGGCTATTCTCTCTTATTTTACAAGGTTTATCATGAACAGGGAGAATGCCGACAGCTGGGATTCTGGCTGAAAAGGAGCAAATATTGGAAACCTATTCTGCATAGCTCCAAAAGTCCTGAAACTCCACGGAAGTCATTTTTGGAATTAATAATAATTATTGAGCAAAGAAAGTACCATAGGGGGCCCACACCCTGGCCACGAGTGTGGGGGCGCCTCATCGGGCGCGCCGCCTCGTGGCCCCTGTGGCCCTCCGTGCCCATCTTCCGCTATATGAAGGCTTTTACCTCGAAAAAATCATAAGCAAGCTTACGGGATCTAAACTCCGCCGCCACGAGGCGGAACCTTGGCGGAACTAATCTAGGGCTCCAATGAGCTGTTCTCGCCGGGAAACTTCCCTTCGGGAGGGGGAAATCATCACCATCGTCATCACCAACGATCCTCTCGCCGGGAGGGGGTCAATCTCCATCAACATCTTCACTAGCACCATCTCCTCACAAAACCCTAGTTCATCTCTTGTATCCAATCTTGTATCAAAACCACAAATTGGTACACGTGGGTTGCTAGTAGTGTTGATTACTCCTTGTAGTTGATGCTAATTGGTTTACTTGGTGGAAGATCATATGTTCAGATCCTTAATGCATATTAATACTCCTCACGATCATGAACATGAATATGCTTTGTGAGTAGTTACGCTTTGTTCCTCGAGGACATGGGTGAAGTCTTGCTATTAGTAGTCATGTGAATTTGGTATTCGTTCGATATTTTGATGAGATGTATGTTGTCTCTCCTCTAGTGGTGTTATGTGAACGTCGACTACATGAGACTTCACCATTATTTGGGCCTAGAGGAAGGCATTGGGAAGTAATAAGTAGATGATGGGTTGCAGGAGTGACATAAGCTTAAACCCTAGTTTATGCGTTGCTTCGTAAGGGGCTGATTTGGATCCACTAGTTTCATGCTATGGTTAGGTTTACCTTAATACTTCTTTTGTAGTTGCATATGCTTGCAATAGGGGTTAGTGAAGGAAATATGCCCTAGAGGCAATAATAAAGTTATTATTTATTTCCTCATATCATGATAAATGTTTATTATTCATGCTAGAATTGTATTAACCGGAAACATTATACATGTGTGAATACATAGACAAACTTAATGTCACTAGTATGCCTCTACTTGACTAGCTCATTAATCAAAGATGGTTATGTTTCCTAACCATAGACATGAGTTGTCATTTGATTAACAGGATCACATCATTATGAGAATGATGTGATTGACATGACCCATTCCATTAGCTTAGCACTTGATCGTTTAGTATGTTGCTATTGCTTTCTTCATGACTTATACATGTTCCTACAACTATGATATTATGCAGCTCCCGTTTACCGGAGGAACACTATGTGTGCTACCAAACGTCACAATGTAACTGGGTGATTATAAAGGAGCTCTACAGGTGTCTCCAAAGGTACATGTTGAGTTGGCATGTTTCGAGATTAGGTTTTGTCACTCCGATTGTCGGAGAGGTATCTCTGGGCCCTCTCGGTAATGCACATCACTATAAGCCTTGCGAGCAATGTAGCTAATGAGTTAGTTACGGAATGATGCATTACGTAACGAGTAAAGAGACTTGCCGATAACGAGATTGAACTAGGTACTGGGATACCGACGATCGAATCTCGGGCAAGTAACATACCGATGACAAAGGGAACAACATATGTTGTTATGCGGTTTGACCGATAAAGATCTTCGTCGAATATGTAGGAGCCAATATGAGCATCCAGGTTCCGCTATTGTTTATTGACCGGTAACGTGTCTCGGTCATGTCTACATAGTTCTCGAACCCATAGGGTCCGCATGCTTAAGGTTTCGTTGACAGTTTTATTATGAGTTTATGAGTTTTGATGTATCGAAGGTTGTTCGGAGTCCCGTATGTGATCACGGACATGAAGAGTAGTCTCAAAATGGTCGAGACATAAAGATCGATATATTGGACGACTATATTTGGACACCAGAAAGGTTCCGGGTGAGATTGGGACAATACCGGAGCTCCGAGAGGTTATCGGAACCCCCGGGAGGTATATGGGCCTTATTGGGCCTTAGTGGAAAGGAGGGGAAAGGAGCAAAGGAGGGGCGCCCCACAACCCAATCCGACTGGGAGGGGGCCGCCCCCTTTCCTTCCTCCCTCCCTCATCTTCCTTCCCTCTCCTCTCCCTAATAGGAAAGGGGAGTCCTACTCCTGGTTGGGGTTGGACTCCCCCCCTAGGGCGCGCCACCCCCCTTGGCCAGCCCCCTCCTCCACTCCTTTATATACGGGGGGGGGCACCCCATAGACACAACAATTGATCTCTTGATCTCTTAGCCGTGTGCGGTGCCCCCTCCACCATAGTTCACCTTGATAATATTGTAACGGTGCTTAGGCGAAGCCCTGCGACGGTGGAACATCAAGATCGTCACCACGTCGTCGTGCTGATGGAACTCTTCCCCGACATTCTGCTGGATAGGAGTACGGGGAACGTCATCGAGCTAAACGCGTGCAAGAACTCGGAGGTGCCGTAGTTTCGGTGCTTGAGGTCGGGCCGTGAAGACATACGACTACATCAACCGCGTTGTGCTAACGCTTCCGCTTTCGGTCTACGAGGGTACGTGGACAACACTCTCCCCTCTCGTTGCTATGCATCACCATGATCTTGCGTATGCGTTGGAATTTTTTTGACATTACTACATTCCCCAACAGTGGTATCAGAGCCTGGTTTTATGCGTAGATGTTATATGCATGAGTAGAACACAAGTGAGTTGTGGGCGATACAAGTCATACTGCTTACCAGCATGTCATACTCTGGTTTGGCGGTATTTTTGGATGAAGCGGCCCGGACCGACATTACGCGTACGCTTACGCGAGACTGGTTCTACCGACGTGCTTTGCACACAGGTGGCTGGCGGGTGTCAGTTTCTCCAACTTTAGTTGAACCGAGTGTGGCTACGCCCGGTCCTTGCGAAGGTTAAAACAACACTAACTTGACGAACTATCGTTTTGGTTTTGATGCGTAGGTAAGAATGGTTCTTGCTCAGCCCGCAAAGAAATTACATAAAATTTGCAACAACAAAGTAGAGGATGTCTAACTTGTTTTTGCAGGGCATGTTGTGATGTGATATGGTCAAGACGTGATGCTATATCTTATTGTATGAGATGATCATGTTTTGTAACCGAGTTATCGGCAACTGGCAGGAGCCATATGGTTGTCGCTTTATTGTATGAAATGCAAGCGCCCTGTAATTGCTTTACTTTATCACTAAGCGGTAGCGATAGTCGTAGAAGCAATAGCTGACGTAACGACAACGATGCTACGATGGAGATCAAGGTGGCGCGCCGGTGACGATGGTGATCATGACGGTTCTTTGGAGATGGAGATCACAAGCACAAGATGATGATGGCCATATCATATCACTTATATTGATTGCATGTGATGTTTATCCTTTATGCATCTTATCTTGCTTTGATTGACAGTAGCATTTTAAGATGATCTCTCACTAATTATCAAGAAGTGTTCTCCCTGAGTATGCACCGAGTTCTTCATGCTGAGACACCACGTGATGATCGGGTGTGATAGGCTCTACGTTCAAATACAATGGGTGCAAAACAGTTGCACACGTGGAATACTCAGGTTAAACTTGACGAGCCTAGCATATACAGATATGATCAACATAGTGATGTTCACCATTGAAAACTACTCCATCTCATGTGATGACCGGACATGGTTTAGTTGATTTGGATCACGTGATCACTTAGAAGACTAGAGAGATGTCTGTCTAAGTGGGAGTTCTTTAGTAATATGATTAATTGAAATTAAATTTATCATGAACTTAGTACCTGATAGTATTTTGCTTGTCTATGTTTGTTGTAGATAGATGGCTTGTGCTGTTGTCCGTTGAATTTTAATGCGTTCCTTGAGAAAGCTAAGTTGAAAGATGATGGTAGCAATTACACGGACTGGGTCCGTAACTTGAGGATTATCCTCATTGCTGCACAGAAGAATTATGTCCTGGAAGCACCGCTAGGTGCCAGGCCTGGTGCAGATGCAACTGACAACGTTAAGAACGTCTGGCAGAGCAAAGTTGATGACTACTCGATAGTTCAGTGTGCCATGCTTTACGTCTTAGAACCGGAACTTCAACGACGTTTTGAACGTCATGGAGCATATGAGATGTTCCAGGAGTTGAAGTTAATATTTCAAGCAAATGCCCGGATTGAGAGATATGAAGTCTCCAATAAGTTCTATAGTTGCAAGATGGAGGAGAATAGTTACATCGAACATATACTCCAAATGTCCGGGTATAATAATCACTTGATTCAACCGGGAGTTAATCTTCCCGATGATAGTGTCATTGATGTAATTCTTCAATCATCGCCACCAAGCTACAAGAGCTTCGTGATGAACTATAATATGCAAGGGATGGACAAGACTATTCCCGAGCTCTTCGCAATGCTAAAGGCAGCGGAGGTAGAAATCAAGAAGGAGCATCAAGTGTTGATGGTCAATAAGACCACCAGTTTCAAGAAGAAGGGTAAAGGGAAGAAGAAGGGGAACTTCAAGAAGAACAGCAAACAAGTTGCTGCTCAAGAGAAGAAACCCAAATCTGGACCTAAGCCTGAGACTAAGTGCTTCTACTGCAAGCATCGTCACCGGAAGCGGAACCGCCCCAAGTATTTGGCGGATAAGAAGGATGGCAAGGTGAACAAAGGTATATGTGATATACATGTTATTGATGTGTACCTTACTAATGCTTGGCAGAGCACAGGTATTTGATAATCGGGTTACTGCTAATAATATTTGCAACTCGAAATAGGGACTACGGATTAAGCGAAGATTGGCTAAGGACGAGGTGACGATCTTGGCGTGGGAAATGGTTCCAAAGTCGATGTAATCGCGGTCGGCACGCTACCTCTACATCTACCTTCGGGATTAGTTTTAGACCTGAATAATTGTTATTTGGTGCCAGTGTTGAGCATGAACATTATATCTGGATCTTGTTTGATGCGAGACGGTTATTCATTTAAATCAGAGAATAATGGTTGTTCTATTTATATGAGTAATATCTTTTATGGTCATACAGTCTTGAAGAGTGGTCTATTTTTATTAAATCTCGATAGTAGTGATACACATATTCATAATGTTGAAGCCAAAAGATGCAGAGTTGATAATGATAGTGCAACTTATTTGTGGCAATCGCCGCTTGGGTCATATTGGTGTAAAGCTCATGAAGAAACTCCATCTTGATGGACTTACGGAATCACTTGATTATGAATCACTTGGTACTTGCAAACCATGCCTCATGGGCAAGATGACTAAAACGCCGTTCTCCGTAACTATGGAGCGAGCAACTGATTTGTTGGAAATCATACATACTGATGTATGTGGTCCAATGAATATTGAGGCTCACAAGGGTATCGTTATTTTCTCACCTTCACAGATGATTTGAGCAGATACGGGTATATCTACTTGATGAAACACAAGTCTGAAACATTTGAAAAGTTCAAAGAATTTCAGAGTGAAGTGGAAAATCATGGTAACAAGAAAATAAATTTTCTATGATCTGATCGTGGAGGAGAATATTTGAGTTACGAGTTTAGTTTACATTTGAAGCAATGCGGAATAGTTTCGCAACTCAAGCCACCCGGAACACCACAACGAAATGGTCTGTCCGAACGTCGTAATCGTACTTTACTAGATATGGTGCGATCTATGATGTCTCTTACTGATTTACGGCTATCGTTTTTGGGTTATGCTTTAGAGACGGCCGCATTCACGTTAAATAGGGCACCATCAAAATCCGTTGAGACGACGCCTTATGAACTGTGGTTTGGCAAGAAACCAAAGTTGTCGATTCTTAAAGTTTGGGGCTGCGATGCTTATGTGAAGAAACTTCAACCAGATAAGCTCGAACCCAAATCGGAGAAATGTGTCTTCATGGGATACCCAAAAGAGACTATTGGGTATACCTTCTATCACAGATCTGAGGGCAAGATTTTTGTTGCTAAATTCAGATCCTTTCTAGAGAAGGAGTTTCTCTCGAAAGAAGTGAGTGGGAGGAAAGTAGAACTTGATGAGGTAATTGTACCTGCTCCCTTATTGGAAAGTAGTTCATCACATGAAACCGGTTCCTGTGACGACTACACCAATCAGTGAGGAAGCTAATGATATTGATCATGAAACTTCAGATCAAGTTACTACCAAACCTCATAGGTCAACCAGAGTAAGATCCGCACCAGAGTGGTACGGTAATCCTATTCTGGAAGTCACGTTACTTGACCATGGCGAACCTACGAACTATGAGGAAGCGATGATGAGCCCAGATTCCGCAAAATGGCTTGAGGTCATGAAATCTGAGATGGGATCCATGTATGAGAACAAAGTATGGACTTTGGTTGACTTGCCTGATGATCGGCAAGCCATCGAGAATAAATGGATCTTCAATAAGACGACTGGCGATGATGGTAATGTAACTGGCTACAAAGCTCGACTTGTTGCGAAAGGTTTTTGACAAGTTCAAGGGGTTGACTACGATGAGACTTTCTCACCCGTAGCGATGCTTAAGTCTGTCCGAATCATGTTAGCAATTGCCGCATTTTATGATTATGAAATATGGCAAATGGATGTCAAAACTGCATTCCTGAATGGATTTCTGGAAGAAGAGTTGTATATGATGCAACCGGAAGGTTTTATTGATCCAAAAGGTGCTAACAAAGTGTGCAAGCTCCAGCTATCCATTTATGGACTGGTGCAAGCCTCTCGGAGTTGGTATAAACGCTTTGATAGTGTGATCAAAGCATATGGTTTTATACAGACTTTTGGAGAAGCCTGTATTTACAAGAAAGTGAGTGGGAGATCTTTAGCATTTTTGATATTATATGTAGACGACATATTGTTGATTGGAAATGATATAGAATTTCTGGATAGCAAAAACGGATACTTGAATAAAAGTTTTTCGATGAAAGACCTCGGTGAAGCTGCTTACATATTGGGCATCAAGATCTATAGAGATAGATCAAGACGCTTAATTGGACTTTCACAAAGCACATACCTTGATAAAGTTTTGAAGAAGTTCAAAATGGATCAGGCAAAGAAAGGGTTCTTGCCTGTATTACAAGGTGTGAAGTTGAGTCAGACTCAATGCCCGACCACAGCAGAAGATAGAGAGAAAATGAAAGATGTTTCGTATGCTTCAGCCATAGGCTCTATCATGCATGCAATGCTGTGTACCAGACCTGACGTATGCTTAGCAATAAGTTTAGCAGGAAGGTACCAAAGTAATCCAGGAGTGGATCACTGGACAGCGGTCAAGAATATCCTGAAATACCTGAAAAGGACTAAGGATATGTTTCTCGTTTATGGAGGTAACAAAGAGCTAGTCGTACATGGTTACGTCGATGCAAGCTTTGACACTGATCCGGACGATTCTAAATCGCAAACCGGATACGTGTTTATATTGAACGGTGGAGCTGTCAGTTGGTGCAGTTCTAAACAAAGCGTCGTGGCGGGATCTACATGCGATGCGGAGTACATAGCTGCTTTGGAAGCAGCAAATGAAGGAGTCTGGATGAAGGAGTTCATTTCCGATCTAGGTGTCATACCTAGTGCATCGGGACCAATGAAGATCTTCTGTGACAATACTGGTGCAATTTCCTTGGCGAAGGAATCCAGATTTCACAAGAGGACCAAGCACATCAAGAGACGCTTCAATTCCATCCGGGACCAAGTCCAGGTGGGAGACATAGAGATTTACAAGATACATACGGATCTGAATGTTGCGCACCGTTGACTAAGCCTCTTCCACGAGAAAAACATGATCAGCACCAAGACTCCATGGGTGTTAGAATCATTCTTGTGTAATCTAGATTATTGACTCTAGTGCAAGTGGGAGACTGAAGGAAATATGCCCTAGAGGCAATAATAAAGTTATTATTTATTTCCTCATATCATGATAAATGTTTATTATTCATGCTAGAATTGTATTAACCGCAAACATGATACATGTGTGAATACATAGACAAACTTAATGTCACTAGTATGCCTCTACTTGACTAGCTCATTAATCAAAGATGGTTATGTTTCCTAACCATAGACATGAGTTGTCATTTGATTAACGGTATCACATCATTAGGAGAATGATGTGATTGACATGACCCGTTCCGTTAGCTTAGCACTTGATCGTTTAGTATGTCGCTATTGCTTTCTTCATGACTTATACATGTTCCTACAACTATGAGATTATGCAACTCCCGTTTACCGGAGGAACACTTTGTGTGCTACCAAACGTCACAACATAACTGGGTGATTATATAAGGAGCTCTACAGGTGTCTCCAAAGGTACATGTTGAGTTGGCATATTTCAAGATTAGGTTTTGTCACTCCGATTGTCGGAGAGGTATCTCTGGGCCCTCTCGGTAATGCACATCACTATAAGCCTTGCAAGCAATGTAGCTAATGAGTTAGTTACGGAATGATGCATTACGTAACGAGTAAAGAGACTTGCCGGTAACGAGATTGAACTAGGTATTGGGTACCGACGATCGAATCTCGGGCAAGTAACATACCGATGTCAAAGGGAACACCGTATGTTGTTATGCGGTTTGACCGATAAAGATCTTCGTAGAATATGTAGGAGCCAATATGAGCATCCAGGTTCCGCTATTGGTTATTGACCGGTAACGTGTCTCGGTCATGTCTACATAGTTCTCGAACCCGTAAGGCGCTTAAGGTTTCATTGACAGTTTTATTATGAGTTTATGAGTTTTGATGTACCGAAGGTTGTTCGGAGTCTTGTATGTGATCACGGACATGGCGAGGAGTCTTGAAATGGTCGAGACATAAATATCGATATATTGGACGACTATATTTGGACACGGGAAAGGTTCCGGGTGAGATTGGGACAATCTGAGCTCCGGGAGGTTATCGGAACCCCCGGGAGGTATATGGGCCTTATTGGGCCTTAGTGTAAAGGAGGGAAAAGGAGCAAAGGAGGGGGCGCCCCCCACGCCCAATCCGAATTGGGAGGGCCCCCCTTTCCTTCCTCCCTCCC
This sequence comes from Aegilops bicornis, assembly GCA_021605145.1. Lineage (NCBI taxonomy): Eukaryota > Viridiplantae > Streptophyta > Magnoliopsida > Poales > Poaceae > Aegilops > Aegilops bicornis. Next base: position 673,231,280 of record CM038672.1, read on the forward strand.
TCCTCTTCCTTCCCTCTCCCTCTCCTAATAGGAAAGGGGGGAGTCCTACTCCCGGTGGGGGTTGGACTCCCCCCTAGGGCGCGCCACCCCCCCTTGGCCGGCCCCCTCCTCCACTCCTTTATATACGGGGGAGGGGGGCACCCCATAGACACAACAATTGCTCTTGATCTCTTAGCCGTGTGCGGTGCCACCCTCCACCATAGTTCTCCTCGATAATATTGTAGCGGTGCTTAGGCGAAGCCCTGCGACGGTAGAACATCAAGATCGTCACCACGTCGTCGTGCTGATGGAACTCTTCCCCGACATTCTGCTGGATCGGAGTACGGGGGACGTCATCGAGCTGAACGTGTGCAAGAACTCGGATGTGCTGTAGTTTCGGTGCCTTATCGGTCAGGCCGTCAAGACGTACGACTACATCAACCGCGTTGTGCTAACGCTTCCGCTTTAGGTCTACGAGGGTACGTGGACAACACTCTCCCCTCTCGTTGCTATGCATCACCATGATCTTGCGTGTGCGTAGGATTTTTTTTATAATTACTACGTTCCCCAACTGTTAGTCATAAATGGGATGCTTGTCCAAGAAAGAGCAGTACCCAAGCACCGGTCCACCCACATATCAAATTATCAAAGTACCGAACGCGAATCATACGAGCGTGATGAAACTAGCTTGACGATTATTCCCATGTGTCCTCGGGAGCGCTTTTCTCATTATAAGTATTTGTCCAGGCTTGTCCTTTGCTACAAAAAGGATTGGGCCACCTTGCTGCACTTTATTTACTTTCATTGCTTGTAATTATCTTATCACAAAACTATCTGTTACCTACAATTTCAGTGCTTGCAGAGAATACCTTACTGAAAACCGCTTGTCATTTCCTTCTGCTCCTCGTTGGGTTCGAGACTCTTACTTATCAAAAGGACTACGATAGATCCCCTATAGTTGTGGGTCATCAAGACTCTTTTCTGGCGCCGTTGCCGGGGAGTGAAGCGCCTTTGGTGAGTGAAACTTGGTAAGGAAACATTTATATAGTGTGCTGAAATTTACTGTCACTTGTTACTATGGAAACTAATCCTTTGAGGGGCTTGTTCGGGGTATCTTCACCACGACCAGTAGAGCAAAAAGTTGCTCCTCAACCTACTGAACCTACTGAAAATGTTTACTTTGAGATTCCTTCGGGTATGATAGAGAAACTGCTAGCTAATCCCTTTGCAGGAGATGTAACATTGCATCCCGATTTACACCTTATTTATGTGGATGAAGTTTGTGGATTATTTAAGCTTGCAGGTATCCCCGATGATGTTGTTAAGAGGAAGGTCTTTCCTTTATCTTTGAAGGGAGACACATTGACATGGTATAGGCTATGTGATGATACAGGATCTTGGAATTATAAACGATTGAAGTTGGAATTTCACCAGAAGTTCTATCCTATGCATCTTGTTCATCGTGATCGTAATTACATATATAATTTCTGGCCTCGTGAAGGAGAAAGAATCGCTCAAGCTTGGGGGAGGCTTAAGTCAATGTTATATTCATGCCCCAATCATGAGCTCTCAAGAGATATGATTATTCAAAAAATTATGCTCGGCTTTCTCTCAATGATCGCACCATGCTTGATACTTCTTGTGCTGGTTCTTATATGCTGAAGACAATTGAATTCAAGTGGGATTTACTGGAAAGAATTAAACGCAACTGAAGATTGGGGTTCCGACGATGGTAAGGAGTCAGGTATGACACCTAAGTTTGATTGTGTTAAATCTTTTATGGATACCGATGCTTTTTGTGGATTTAGCGCTAAATATGGACTTGACTCTGAGATAGTAGCTTCTTTCTGTGAATCTTTTGCTACTCACGTTGATCTCCCTAAGGAGAAGTGGTTTAAATATAATCCTCCCACTGAAGTAAAAGTAGTTGCACCTATTATAGTTGAAGAAAAGACTATCACTTATAATGATCCTATTGTTCCTACTACTTATGTTGAGAAACCACCTTTTCCTGTTAGAATAAAGGATCATGCTAAAGCTTCAACTGTGGTTCGTAAGAGTAATACTAGAACATATACACCTCCTGAGCAAATTAAAGTTGAACCTAGTATTGCTATGGTTAAAGATCTCTTGGATGATAATATAGATGGGCATGTTATTTACTTATGTGATGAAGTTGCTAATATTGCTAGGCCAGATGCTAAGATACATAGACCTGTTGTAGGCATGCTTGTTATTATGTTAAAATAGGAGATCATTGTTATCATGGCTTATGTGATATGGGTGCCAGTGCTAGTGCAATACCTATTTCCCTATATAAAGAAATTATGCATGATATGGCACCTGCTGAATTAGAAGATATTGATGTTACAATTAAGCTTGCCAATAGAGATACTATCGCACCATTTGGGATTGTTAGAGATGTCAAAGTCTTGTGTGGGAAAGTTAAATATCCTGCTGATTTTCTTGTTCTTGGTTACCCACAAGATAGCTTTTGTCCCATTATATTTAGTAGACCCTTCTTGAATACTGTTAATGCTAAGATTGATTGTGAAAAGGATGTTGTTACGATTGGCTTGGGGGATATGAAACATGAGTTTAATTTTGCTAAATTTCATAGACAACCCCATGATAAAGAATTGCCTAGTAAGGATGAAATTATTGGTCTTGCTTCTATTGTCGTGCCTCCTACTGATCCGTTAGAACAATATTTGCTAGACCATGAAAATGATATGTTTATGAATGAAAGAAGGGAGATAGATGAATTATTCCTTAAACAGGGTCCTATTCTGAAACACAACTTACCTGTTGAAATCCTAGGGGATCCCCCTCCACCCAAGGGTGATCCCGTGTTTGAGCTCAAGCCTTTACCCGACAATCTTAAATATGCTTATCTTGATGAAAAGAAGATATATCCTCCTATTATTAGTGCTAACCTTTCAGAGCAAGAAGAGGAAAGATTATTGAAAACTCCGAAGAAGCACCGTGCTGCTATTGGATATACTCTGCATGATCTTAAGGGCATTAGTCCCACTCTATGCCAACATAAAATTAAATTGGATGAAGGCTCCAAACCAGTTAGAGATCATCAACGACGGTTGAATACTAAGATGAAAGAAGTGGTAAGAAAGGAGATACTAAAGCTCCTTGAGGCAGGTATAATTTATCCCGTTGCTGATAGTGATTGGGTAAGTCCTGTACATTGCGTCCCTAAGAAGGGAGGTATTACTGTTGTTCCTAATGATAAAGATGAATTGATTCCGCAAAGAATTATTACAGGTTATAGGATGGTAATTGATTTCCGTAAATTAAATAAAGCTACTAAGAAAGATCATAACCATTTACCTTTTATTGATCAAATGCTAGAAAGACTATCCAAACATACACATTTCTGCTTTCTAGATGGTTACTATGGTTTCTCTCAAATACCTGTGTCAGCGGAGGATCAATCAAAAACTACTTTTACTTGCCCTTTCGGTACTTTCCCTTATAGACATATGCCTTTTGGTTTATGTAATGCACCTGCTACCTTTCAAAGATGCATGATGGCTATATTCTCTGACTTTTGTGAAAAGATTTGTGAGGTGTTCATGGATGATTTCTCCGTTTATGGATCCTCTTTTGATGATTGCTTGAGCAACCTTGATCGAGTTTTGCAGAGATGTGAAGACACTAGTCTCGTCTTGAATTGGGAAAAGTGTCACTTTATGGTTAATGAAGGCATTGTCTTGGGGCATTAAATTTCTGAAAGAGGTATTGAAGTTGATAAAGCTAAAGTTGATGCTATTGAAAAGATGACGTGTCCCAATGACATTAAAGGTATAAGAAGTTTCCTTGGTCATGCCGGTTTTTATAGGAGGTTCACTAAGGACTTCTCTAAAATTTCTAGGCCTCTGACTAATTTATTGCAAAAAGATATTCCTTTTGTCTTTGATGATGATTGTGTAGAAGCATTTGAAATACTTAAGAAAGCTTTGATCACTGCACCTATTGTTCAGCCACCTGATTGGAGTTTACCCTTTGCAATTATGTGTGATGCTAGTGATTATGCTGTAGGTGATGTTCTAGGGCAAAGAGTTGATAAGAAATTAAATGTTATCCATTATCATAGTAAAACTCTTGATACTACCTAGAGAAATTATGCTACTACTGAAAAAGAATTCTTAGCCCTTGGCAACTGCCAAGCTTGGGGGAGGTGCCCCGGTATCGTATCACCATCACACTCCTATATTTACCGTTTTACTTAGTTCGATCCTTTTAGTAATATCTTGATCTAGTAGAATAAAGTTTTGGTATGAATTAGTTTTGAGTTTTGTTTTGTGATCCCTTTATGTAATCGAGTCCGTGAGCTATATAATAAAGATTAGTGTTGAGTCAAGGGCTTTGCTATCTTGCTATGATCTTGAGAAAATAGATAGAATAAAAGAATAAAAGAGTTCATATTGATCTTATGGATAGTAATGACTTCACATATAAAGAGTATGAGGCTTAAAAGTTGTTGAGAGTTGACAAACATAGTTTTGGTCATTGTTGCAATTAATAGGAAGTAATAAAGAAAGAGAGGTTTTCACATATAAATATACTATCTTGGACATCTTTTATAATTGTGAGCACTCATTAAAGTATGACATGCTAAAGAGCTGACGTTGGACAAGGAATACAACGTAATGGGTTATGTTTTCTCACATCTCAGTTAAAGTATATTGTCATGGATCTTCCGAACATGTTGAGCTTGCCTTTCCCCCTCATGCTAGCCAAATTCCTTGCACCAAGTAGAGATACTACCTGTGCTTCCAAATATCCTTAAAACCAGTTTTGCCATGAGAGTCCACTATACCTACCTACGGATTGAGTAAGATCATTCAAGTAAGTTGTCATGTTGCAAGCAATAAAAATTGCTCTCTAAATATGTATGACTTATTAGTGCGGAGAAAATAAGCTTTATACGATCGTGTGATATGGAAGTAATAAAAGCGACGGACTGCATAATAAAGGTTCATATCACAAGTGGCAATATAAAGTGACGTTCTTTTGCATTAAGATTTCGTGCATCTAACCCTAAAAGCACATGACAACCTCTGCTTCCCTCTGCGAAGGGCCTATCTTTTACTTTATGTCTTTTACTTTATGCAAGAGTCAAGGTGATCTTCACCTTTCCCTTTTCATTTTATCCTTTGGCAAGCACCTCGTGTTGGAAAGATCCCGATATATATATCCAATTGGATGTAAGTTAGCATGAACTATTATTGTTGACATCACCCAAAGGTGAATACGTTGGGAGGCGTAAATTATAAGCCCCTATCTTTCTCAAAGGTCCGATTAAAACTCCATAACCATAAGTATTGCGTGAGTGTCAAAGAATTGTAGAAGACTATATGATAGTTGAGTATGTGTACTTGCTGAAAAGCTCTATTCTTGACTCTTTCTGATGTTATGATAAATTGCAATTGCTTCAATGACTGAGATTATAGTTTGCTAGTTCTCAATGAAGTTTCTGAACCATACTCGACATTGTGAATAGATTGTTACTTGAGCATAAGAAATCACATGACAAAATCTATATATGTTGTTGTTATAAGAATGATCATGATGCCTTCATGTCCGTATTTTATTTTTATCGACACCTCTATCTCTAAACATGTGGACATATTTTTCGATATCGGCTTCCGCTTGAGGACAAGCGAGGTCTAAGCTTGGGGGAGTTGATACGTCCATTTTGCATCATGCTTTTATATCGATATTTATTGCATTATGGGCTGTTATTACACGTTATGTCACAATACTTATGGCTATTATCTCTTATTTTACAAGGTTTATCATGAAGAGGGAGAATGCCGGCAGCTGGGATTCTGGCTGGAAAAGGAGCAAATATTGGAAACCTATTCTACACAGCTCCGAAAGTCCTGAAACTCCACGGAAGTCATTTTTGGAATTAATAAGAATTATTGAGCAAAGAAAGTACCAGAGGGGGCCCACACCACAGCCACGAGGGTGGGGAGCGCCTCTACTAGGCGTGCCCCTGTCTCGTGGGCCCCCGGTGGCCCTCCGGTGCCCATCTTACGCTATATGAAGGCTTTTACCGGAAAAAATCATAAGCAAGCTTACGGACGAAACTCCGCCGCCACGAGGCGGAACTAATCTAGGGCTCCCATGAGCTGTTCGCCAGTGGAAACTTCCCGGAGGGGAAATCATCACCATCGTCATCACCAACGATCCTCTCATCGGGAGGGGATCAATCTCCATCAACGTCTTCACCAGCAACATCTCCTCTCAAAACCCTAGTTCATCTCTTGTATCGAATCTTGTATCAAAACCACAAATTGGTACCTGTGGGTTGCTAGTAGTGTTGATTACTCCTTGTAGTTGATGCTAATTGGTTTACTTGGTGGAAGATCATATGTTCAGATCCTTAATGCATATTAATACTCCTCTGATCATGAACATGAATATGCTTTGTGAGTAGTTATGTTTCTTCCTGAGGACATGGGTGAAGTCTTGCTATTAGTAGTCATGTGAATTTGGTATTCGTTCGGTATTTTGATGAGATGTATGTTGTCTCTCCTCTAGTGGTGTTATGTGAACATCGACTACATGAGACTTCACCATTATTTGGGCCTAGAGGAAGGCATTGGGAAGTAATAAGTAGATGATGGGTTGCTAGAGTGACAGAAGCTTAAACCCTAGTTAATGCATTGCTTCGTAAGGGGTTGATTTGGATCCACTAGTTTCATGCTATGGTTAGGTTTCCTTAATACTTTTTTGTAGTTGTGGATGCTTGCAATAGGGGTTAATCATAAGTGGGATGCTTGTCCAAGAAAGGGCAGTACCCAAGCACCGGTCCACCCACATATCAAATTATCAAAGTACCGAACGCGAATCATATGAGCGTGATGAAACTAGCTTGACGATAATTCTCATGTGTTCTCGGGAGCGCTTTTCTCATTATAAGAATTTGTCCAGGCTTGTCCTTTGCTACAAAAAGGATTGGGCCACCTTGCTGCATTTTATTTACTTTCATTGCTTGTTACCCGTTACAAATTATCTTATCACAAAACTATCTGTTACCTACAATTTCAGTGCTTGCAGAGAATACCTTACTGAAAACCGCTTGTCATTTTCTTCTGCTCCTCGTTGGGTTCGACACTCTTACTTATCGAAAGGACTACGATAGATCCCCTATACTTGTGGGTCGTCAATCTACAATATTAGTTTCCAATCTACTATTTTTACAATCTTTTACTTTCCGATCTATAAACCAAAAATACCAAAAATATTTACTTTATCGTTTATCTATCCCTTTCAGATCTCACTTTTGCAAGTAACTATGAAGGGATTGCCAACCCCTTTATCGCGTTGGGCGCAAGTTGTTTGATTGTTTGTGTAGGTATTCGGTGATTTGTGCGTTGTCTCCTACTGGATTGATACCTTGGTTCTTAAACTGAGGGAAATACTTATCTCTATTTTGCTGCATCACCCTTTTCCTCTCAAGGGAAAAAACCAACGCAAGCTCAAGAAGTAGCAATCAACTTGATTCACACTTTTACTTAGTCTTGACCAACCTTGTATGATGTCTTCTACATGACCAATCTTTAGATAATTCCTTGAATAGCACATTGGTCATCTCATAAACTCCTTGAAACCAACACATGGACTTCAAGAAAAGCCTATGGACAAAACCTAGAATGTCATCAATTACCAAAACCACGCATGAGGGTTACATGCTCTTGCAAGAACGGTGACAGAAACGACCATTTGAAGAAAGGAAAACACGTGTCAAACAAGTGGCGGCCGATCAAGTAGTTTGGGATCGGCAAAATTACGTGTCAAGACGGTGGCACAAACAACCATTTTAAAGAAAAGAATATGTATCTCAAATAAATGGCAACTGATCCAGTAGGTTGGGATCACGACAATACGTGTCATGGCGATGACAAAAGCGACCAATTTGAGGAAAGGAAAAGTGTGTGCCTTGACAAGCGGCGACCGATCAAGTAGGCTGTGATCGGCAAGAATGCGTGTCATGGCGGTGTCAGAAACAACCATTTTATAGAAAAATAGTACGTGTCTCAAACAAAATGGCAACCGATCAAGTAGGTTGGGATCACGACGATACGTGTCATGGTGATCGCGGAAACGACCATTTTGACGAAAGAAAGATGTGTGCCTTGAACAAGCGGTGACCGATCAAGTAGGTTGGGATCGTGCCAATACGTGTCATGGGCGATCGCAGAAACGTCCATTTTGAGGAAAGAAAAGATGCGTGTCGTGAACAAGCGGCGACCGATCAAGTAGGTCGGGATTGCGATCATACGTGTCATGGTGATCGCAGAAACAACCATTTTGACGAAAGGAAAGATGAGTGCCTTGAACAAGCAGTGACCTATCAAGTATGTTGGGATCACGACAATACGTGTCATGGGCGATCGTAGAAACGCCCATTTTGAGGAAAGGAAAGATGTTTGTCATGAACAAGCGACGATCGATCAAGTAGGTTGGGATCGCGACGATACGTGTCATGGTGATCGCAGAAACGGCCATTTTGAGGAAAAGAAAGATGTGTACCTTGACAAACGGCGACCGATCAAGTAGGTTGGGATCGTCAAGAACACGTGCCACAACTCACAATGACAATAAAAACGGTCATTTTGAAGAAAACTATATGTGACTCAAACAAGTGGCAGCCAATCAAGTAGTTATAATCAGCAAAAATGCATGTCAGGGCAGGGGCAGAAACAATCACTAAAAGCAACACGTGTCCAACAAGCGGCAAGCGTTTAAGCAGACCAAGGTTGGCTCTCGAACCTCGGGAAATTCCCTCAAAAGTAAGAAAGGAAAACTGAATGGAGCAAGTAATCACGCAATTGGCGTGACTGCCGGTGGCTGAGGGTCAGGGGACCATGGCCCCCATGAGCAATTTTCAAAATCTATTTTACTAGTGCAACGTTTGTCCATCATACTAATTTTGGTGCAGTGTAGTCTATTTTTTTTCTAGCCATTGCAATGTTGCTCATGGTTGCCGCCATTGGTGACCGTAGACCGTGACCGTAGAGCGCCCTAAAAAGCCCCTTCCTGTTTGTTTTCAGGGACTAAAAAGTCCCTAGTCTCTCCCTGAAGGTTATTAAATGACCATGTTACCCCTAGTATACAGAAAAATAACAACCAAACAACACCATGGGGCGGCGGGGCAATGGGTGCAGGGAGGGACATTGTTGGAGAAGTCCCAAAAAGTCCCAAAAAGGACTCTCCTTGAGAGTCTTCTTCATTTAGTCCCAAAAAGCAACTTTTAATCCCTAATAATCCCTCATATTTGGTTAAAAAGTCTTTAAGAGGGACTTTTTGTAGTCCATACATCAAAATGTCCCTAAAAACAAACACCCCACAATCTTTTCCAGCAGTTGGGTAATCGCATGGCACCAAAAAACGAGTGAAGGAAACAAGGACCGCACAACCTGGTGCGACCCATCACCGCCAGCACATCCTGGTTCAGCCTCCACAATCGCCATGGCCAGCTACGTCCTCCGTGTAAACTTGCAGCCTGCTGCCCCATGGTTAATCAAAGTCTTGGTCACAAAAATTCTCTCTGAAATAGCAGTTCAACCGTGACAAAATAGTCCATCCACAATAATAACGAAGAAATAAGAACAAGAAGGAGGAGGAGGAGGGAAAAAAAAGGTGTTCCTTTGACCTTTTTAATGGGTGCATGCATGTGAGTGTACCAGGCTATAGATTTGATTTGATGAGTTAGCAGCACATATGCACTCCTTTGACCTTCTCCCCATGGAAACATGCATCCATCCCTTTTTATCCCCTTTTCTTTTGAGCTGATATACAAGATCCTCTCTGTCTCATTCTCTCTCATGTGTCATGTGTGTGAACTTTGTGGAGTACTTCCTCCGTCTCATCATCATAATATAAGAGCATTTTGACACTACAGTAATGTCAAAACCGCTCTTATATACACTGTGAAAAATGCTCTTAGTAACTACTCTCTCCATTTGAACTAGCAAAACATCATATAGTATTTAGTAATAGAGGGAGTATTAGACTATTATTGGGGAAGCAAAAGCTGATCAATTCAATTCAATTCAAACCAATTCAAGAGACGATTGGACTATAGCAGCAAACCACCATCAACAAACAGCAGTGTGAAAGGGGGATTTCAAAACGGTGGTGCCAACTCAATGCAAACTAATCACTGGTACTCTACTAGTGATGAGGAGGATTAAATTAGACGGCCATCATTTTCTGCAAACAGATGCGACCACCACTGCTATAAAAAGATGCTCTCTTCCTTTTCAGTTTTCAGTTTTCACCACCCATGGCAGGTGAGGTGGGAGTGAGGAAGAAGAGGGAAGTGAACTGAGTCGAGCGAAGTCGAGGGAGCACACATAGCCCTGCACCTGCAGCAGCAGCCAGCAGCAGCAGTCCACACCACCACAAACCAGTCACAACAATCAGGATTGGTAGGAGCCCATCCCTGCCTTGCTGGCCCTGACCTCCCCCCTCTCCCCCCTCCCTCTTGCTCTTCTTTTAATGGCTTCTCTGTCCCCTCGGTCTCCTGCCTCAGCTCGCTCGCCTGGGTACTAGCAGTAGTAGGCTGGGGTTGGGTTGGGTGTGGCATCAGAAGAGAGTCGAGAGAGAGAGAGAGAGAGACCACTGCCTCTGAGCTGTTCCTTCCACTTCCAGCGAGTGTTCCAGAGGTTGGGCACATCACATATAGCTAGCTAGCTACGGCGAGGAGGGAGGGGGGAGAATTTTTCCTTTTCTTTTCGTCAAGCTCCTTGCTTGCTTGGTTGGCTGGTTGATTCTCTTTGATCCCGGAGCGCGGCCGCCGGTCCAGTCCAGTCCACCCAATCCTCGCTGTTCGTGCGCCCGAGCTCGTGGCCGCCCGCGCCAGATCTGAGCAGATTCCAAGAATCCGAGCACGAACCCGGCGGGGAGTTCTTGGACTTGGACAGAGAGCGGGGGAAAAGGTGAGAGGCCTTGCGTCTTTCTTTCTCTCGATCTGGTTCCGCGCTATGCGCCGGGCGATTCTGGGTGCCGGCGATTGACGCGGTTTCTTGGTTGATTGATTGGTTGATCGATCCTTGGCCGCGATCCGGTTGCTGAGGGGAATTTTTGATCTTGACCCGCAGTACTGATGATTCTGTTTGGCTGCAGGCGGTGGAGGTACGGAGGCTGGGGATGCCGGCGAGGAGCTGCGGGGAGAGGGCGTGATGGCGGCGGTGATGGACTACTTCAGGTCGTGCTGGGGCGCGCGGTCCCGGGCCGGGCGGCGGGGCAAGAAGGGCTCCGACGCCGCCGGCCGCCAGGACGGGCTGCTGTGGTACAAGGACGCCGGGCAGGCGGTCACCGGCGAGTTCTCCATGGCGGTGGTGCAGGCCAACAACCTGCTGGAGGACCAGAGCCAGGTCGAGTCCGGCTCGCTCTCCATGGCCGACCCCGGCCCGCAGGGCACCTTCGTCGGCGTCTATGACGGGCATGGCGGCCCGGAGACCTCCCGCTTCATCAATGACAACATGTTCCACCATCTCAGAAGTAAGCTCCATCTGAAGAAAAATCCCCATCTGCAAATTTCTTTTTAAGTTTGGGAGGCGCCACTGATGATGAAATCATCAAATGCCAACTTATGATGTTCATGCTTTCCAATTTTTGTGAGCATGATTGTGATAATCATGCTGATTTTTCTCATAAAAAAAAGGAAGGGCTGTCTGTCATAGCTTTGGCACTCATTGCTGTAACATCAGAACAAGAAGAAAATATTGCAGGTTCAGTAGACTTATTTCTAAGCTTGCATCACACATGGCGTGGTCACCGGCAGTGAGCTAGTATTATATCTCACAAAGAATAAATTCATCTCTTCTAGAGTAGCTGCTTATGTCTTCTGTTGATGGTGACATTGTTCTGTTATTATACTTAATTGTTTTCTGTTTCTGGGGGCTGTTTCTTACTCATTGTTAGCCTTGTTAGTGTCAGTGTATGATAAACAATCTCCTTTTCCAGGATTTGCAACCGAGCACAAGTGCATGTCAGCCGATGTGATCCGGAAAGCCTTCCAGGCAACCGAGGACGGCTTCTTATCTGTAGTCAGCAAGGAATGGTCTATGAAGCCTCAGATCGCCGCAGTGGGCTCTTGCTGCCTCGTCGGCGTAATTTGCTCCGGGACTCTCTACATCGCAAACGCCGGCGACTCGCGTGCGGTTCTCGGAAGGCTCATCAAGGCGACCGGTCAGGTTGTGGCCATGCAGTTATCGGCGGAGCACAACGCGTGCTATGAGGAAGTTAGGCAGGAGCTACAGTCATCACACCCTCATGATCCACAAATTGTGGTTCTGAAACACAACGTTTGGCGTGTGAAGGGCCTCATCCAGGTAACCGAAATTCTGTACCGCGAGACGCGTAAGACCACTGTGAGATTTAGACCTGCCTAGACAATTATTAAGTTGTTAGAAGTCTTCGCGGCAGTGACATCATCTGTCCATCTCATCACAATTCCACTTTTTTTTTCTTTCCGGAGTATGGATAATTACTTTTGCATCTGCGCTGTTTGTTTCAAGTTAGGTATTAGGTAAGTCAATCCTTCTCAGAGCTAAAGTGCCTGCACTAAATATGGTTGCATCATCATAATATAACATGCTTTTCGTATATCTAAAAATAAATGTGTGGTAAGATTTGGTGCTGTATGATTGCCGTCTTTATGACTGGGGCCTCTTGTCCTCCCATATGACTACGCTAGATTGATGTTCATGCTTTCTGTATAACGGAAGCGTGCCACAGCCAGAGGCAGGAGGAAGTGATGCATTCATTCTACAGTCACCCATGGTTATCGTCATTTTCACGCTTAACTTTTGAGCTAATCAACACCATCAGTTACTGCAACTTGGGATTTTCGTCATGACATATTATTACTTTGTGTACACAACAGTCTATAGGCTCCTGTAAATTTTCTCTTCTGGATTATATATAATATACTGGTATACATACAGTTGGGGGTGCTCTACTACTGTTTTTCTTCAATTGTAACTTATGAGGTGAGATGATATTCTGCAGATCTCAAGATCTATCGGAGATGTATATCTGAAAAGACCAGAGTATAACAGATCACCTCTACATAGCAAGTTTCGGCTCCGGGAAACCTTCAAGAAGCCAATTCTTAGTTCTGAACCTGCGATTGCTGTTCACCAAATACAACCGAGTGATCAGTTTGTTATATTTGCTTCCGACGGGCTATGGGAGCACCTCAGCAATCAGGAAGCAGTTGACCTTGTCCAAAGTAACCCTCGTAATGTATGTGTTCTTCTCCTACTCTCCGGTTTCTATGGATTTCATCCCTAAAGAAAAAGTTTCCATGATTCAAATCCAAAATTTCTTTCAAGGCCCAGTACCCATCCAATTAATTAGATATATGACCAGCATGTAGGAAATATACGCATATTCTTAATGCCTTTATTTGTTTGCGTGAGTGGGACTAAAAGTTGTTTTGCTATTTCAAGCAAGTGTAGCCTAAATTCTGCACTTTATCTGGATGTTTGTGTTTTCAGTCACTTACTAGTAGAGAGTATTTACCCCTTCTCTACTCAAAGTTGTTTTTGCCATTTTAAACTCTAGGCGTTATTTCAAGCAAGTATAATCTGAGTTATGCACTTGATGGGGATGCTTGTGCTTTCAATTGGCAGGGAGCATTTACCACTTCTCCACTTAAAGCTGCTTTCCTATTTTAAGCTCTACAAATAGTATTTCAAGCAACATACCGTTAAAAAAACCTCAAGTTGCATGTCATCCCTGGGCTGCTGTATTATCAAAATCAAGCCTACTTCTGGCATGCGATCATTTTCACCCATTCCTGAAAATTATGCAATTCCTTTTTTGCCAGGGGATCGCTCGAAAGCTAGTGAAAGCCGCGATGCAAGAGGCGGCCAAGAAGAGGGAGATGAGGTACTCGGACCTGAAGAAGATCGAGCGCGGGGTGCGGCGGCATTTCCACGACGACATAACGGTCGTCGTGGTGTTCCTGGACGCCGTGAGCGCCGTGAGCAGCAGGGCGGGGTGGAGCAAGAGCCCGTCGGTGTCGGTGCGAGGGGGCGGCGTGAGCGTCCCCGCCAACTCCCTCGCGCCTTTCTCGGCCCCCGCCATGGTGAGCAGCACCTACTGAAGGAGAAGAAGAAGAAACCGCCGTGCCGAGGAAGAGCTCTATGATGGGAGCATCTGCAGAGAGAGTGCTTCCTGCTGCTGTGAAACTGCTCAGGCTCCACCCGGGTAATTAAACTAGCGTACTGATAGCAAGGTATAAGGTTAGATCACCGCCATTCCGTGGCGACGCAATCCTCCTCTCCCCTTTGTTCTTTTATCTATCCTTTTTTCTCTTCTCCAATGAGGGAGGAGGACAAGGTGGCTGTAAATTTGTCCGGAACATCGCCGTCTCTTTTCGCCGCAATAGTCCGTGTTCTTCCATCTCCAGTTTTCGCCGTCGAAAACCGGGTGCTTGGCGCCTTGGCTTGACCCTGTGAGGTCAAGAGGTGCCTCCAATTATTTGCAGCAGATTCATTATGAAATCGGATGAACTTGGACTGTGTGTGTATCTGGGTGAGCAAGGTAGGCCAATGGTTTGGTGCCGACATGCTCACATGAGAAGGATATCAACGCGGATTCTGGCCCTGGGGAGCACGTGTGGTGCGGTGCCTTGAACTTGATCAGGTTGCCAGTTGGGACACTCATCCAACAGAATATGGTCTGGACTAGATAGCTTGGATCACACCCATAGCTAGACTGGGCATCAAAGGGCCCAATTGTCTCTCTCATGGCATGGGGCTTTGATTTTTACTGGAGTGGTATGGTAGAATGAATTAGCTGACAAGCAGCTTGTCATTTCACAGATAAAAGCAGCGCAACCGAGCAAGTTCTTCATAAATTTTCACAGGTTGAAATTTGAGAAACAAAATTTGGGTGCCATCCGACTTCGCCCGAAATCCGACAATCGAAATCTTGGCAAGTTGTTCTCCCTTGAATCTTACTGATCTGCATACTGAAAAGCTTCACCTGCATGCAAAGCTCAGTGCAAGGCCGAGTTTTCAGCCTAGGATTCATGATGTGGTTTGTATACCGCCTATTTCAATTTTTTTGAAACTTGGACTTGGTTTTGGCTGTGTGCATCTCAGTTATGCGGACGCCAGGTGTAATGCTTAAATCTTTTAAGTAATAAAGTGCCGTTTATCAAAAACAAACTTCACAGTCCACACCACAATTTCCAAACAAGCGCGAAGAAGAAACCGACAAACGAAATCGGGACGGACAACGGAGAAAAGGCTAGATACAAGTGATGATTGAAGTACAAGGGACTTAGATCCCGCTGTGGTACTGTTTTTCTGCTTTGCTATACACAGCTGCTTTTTGCATCTTGTGAGGAAAAGATGCACCATTTTTCAGTCAGTTACAGGCCAGCTGACAGCTTAGCTTGCCCACAGGCCCTACCTAACGAACAGCGACACCAGCAATTGCGAGAAGAGAATGAACTCGGTGACGACGACCGCGGGGGAGTGGATGCCCAGGAAGGGCACAATGTCAACCTGCAGCCAGCTCTCCACGCCGGACCCGACCGTCGCACCGACTGCCAGCCCCCCGACGGTGATCAGTGCCGCCTTACCTGCATGAACAAGGACCACAGAGGCATTCATTTCGTTCCAAATCGAAGCAGGAAGGTTGGCACAAGAGCAGCAGTGATCAATGTACAGGACATTGGGCAAGGTTTCCTCCCACAATTAAGCAGTGTCATCACAAACACAAAAGCAGGTTGGAGGTTTGTGGACTTGTGTCGGCCAGATAGATCCATACGTGTTTATTCACTAGCAACTTTAAAGACAGCATATCCAAGGACAAAGGTAGTAAAGAGATAAAATAGCTCCATGGCAAGTCAAATTAAATAGGAGTACAAGCTAATGACAGTAGATATCTAAGAACCCCCTTGTCATAATCATACGCGAGATTATAACACTACAACCGTGTATGATTGTGGATCCATGGACTTTTTTATCTTCAGATGTACTACTCTCAAGTAACAGATCACTGTTTTGACATGTTATGTTTTCACTCAAAAAGTGTGTACCGGACACAGTTCGTTTGTTGCTACAACAGCTGAATAACCGAATTTGCTTGCAGTGTATCTCTCTGAAGCTCACACAAAACTTTCAGCACCAGACAACATCTATCTCTTCGAACCAAGTTTTTTTTTCTTTTCACCTAAATCCTAAAGCTAGTCCACATGCAATACAATGTGAAGCAACGCACTACACGACAACAATGTAATCTTGGGAAACCGCTGGCCTAAACTAAAAAGGTGATGTTGCATGAGACATACAAGCATCGAACTATGACAACAATCCCATAATCACTCGAAACTATGAGAGAATATAACCTACAATCATATAGGATTGTGGATCTCTAACGTTCTTATCTTCAGATCTACCTCTGAAGGAACAAATCGCTGTTTGTTCACTAGCAACTTGTAGAAGGAACAAATCGCCGATTGGAGGTTTGTGGACTTATGCCAGCCAGCCAGATCCATACATGTTTATTCACTAGCAACTTGTAGACAGGACATCCAAGAGTAAATTGCTGCATGGTATGTTTTGACATGTTATGTTTTCACTCAAAAAGCGTGTACAGGGACACAATTAGTTTGTTGCTACAATAGCTGAATTTGCTTCACGATATATCCCTTTGAAGATCTCTTTGAACCAAGTTTAATTTTCACCTAAAGACTGTAAAGTAGTCTATATGCAATACAACGCCAAGGCGCGCACTATACGACAACAATGAAATCTTGGGAAACTGCTGACCTAGTCTAAAAAGTATGCAATACAATGCCAAGGCGCGCACTACACGACAACCATGCAATCTTGGGAAACTGCTGACCTAGTCTAAAAAGCTGGTGTGCAAGAGACGTACAAGCATCGAACTATGAGTCTATAACAACAATACCAACCACCCCTTTAGCCAACATGAGTTCATGCAATGCAAGTAATCTCTACTACTCATCCTTACAGCCAACACGGATTAATTGGCACTGGAGCAGGGTCCTTTCTTAGCATACAAGTACTCCCTCGGTAAAGAAATATAAGAGCGTTTAGACCACTACTTTAGTGATCTAAACGCTCTTATATTTGTTTACAGAGGAAGTACCTCTTATTTGCTTTATTCTGTCCTTTTTTTTGGGATTGCATGTTTCATTCCATGCTGCTAATGTTATTCTTTTACTGAAAGTAAACTGAGCAAATATATAAGGAAGAAAATCAGCTACTAAGAAAACTAACATGACAATACTGCTTCTAAAGGAAAGGTAACAGTTAAGGCTACAGATATAACAACACTAGATGCTTTCATTAAATAATTAATGCACCCAGGTGAGCAGAACTAGCCTTATCTTGTTGATAGTGCAACTGATAACACCACTGGTGATATAGGTTGTATTGTAACTTCAAAACTACTACCTCTGTAAACTAATATAAGGCTTTTTAGATAACTAAAGTAGTGATCTAAAAAGTCTTATATTAGTTTACCTCTAAAATAGTGATCTAAACTCTTAAATTTATTTACAGAGGGAGTAGTTTGTAGCAGTGTCTCCATGTTTTTTATGCAGAAGCCAGAGACAGAGAGTGTTGAACAGAAACTAAGAACATGTTCGAACCGTATTAAATGTAGAGCATCAGAGTAGATATATTATAAAAAACAGCGATAACAAAGTGGTGGAGCAACTTACCTAAGTTCATGTTTTTCTTGGACAGAAAATACAATGAAGCACCGAATCCTGTTGCTAGGATAAATCCAGGCACATCAGGGCTAGTGTACGCCGATGGCAAAGATGTAGAGGTTCCGCTAGCATATGTGAAAACCATCAGTGCACCATAAATGGATGACTGGATGCCCAAGCTGCTCGAAGCCGGGGCCTCCAATGTCAGAGGCACATTCTTCATGGCTGACTGCATCCATTGCGGCGCTGTTCCTGCAGTCTTGACAGGTTTCACATCGGCGTAGCGGACGCTGCTATCGACAACCTTGCCAGCCCTCCGCCGCGATAAGCTCTGCATTAGCAGCATATCATAGGCGACCTCGACCTGAAACGAAACAGGAAACAGAATCAAACATGCTACCAGGGACCCGTTGGATACTGAGTTGCCAGCAAATCTTGTTAAAACATCAATGATTGATGCTGCCAGCAGCTTAGGATCGTGTTGTTTCTTTTAGGAGTCCCAGTTCTGCCTTGAAACGGACAGTTGAAAGATTGGGCATGGGCGCAAGCAAGAGTGCTTATCAGGAAGACAACTTGCACAAGCAAACAAGAACAAATTACAGCTAGTTCGCTGGAACAAGAAAGGTTATCCCTTATTACAAAGGACAAAAATCCACACGAAATTGCGTAGAAAAATTGGGCAGGGGTAACTTGTCGAAATGAAGAAACAGAAATTTACACTCCTTCCCTTCCTACGGGCCAAGCCAAGTCACTGGTCCAAAGTTGACAGCACATGATATGATATGAATATATGATCACCTCCACCATGGCCCATCCATGGATACACAAATAGTGCTACCACTATAAGCTAACGCACTTAATGCCAAAAGTAGAGTATTTTATCAGCCTCGATTCATCACATGGGAACAACTGTGCACCAAATTGCCCGAATTAATCATGATCAGGTCTCCGCTTTTCTTCGCCATGTACGGAAGTAGATTAATTTTTGCGTATGGGCATGAGAAAGCAGGATGCATCATACATACATGGCTATTCTTGCATTACCAATTTGATGATTGAGGCGGCTTTGTCGTCCTAAATTAGCAAGCTTTCGGGATAACCGAAGCATACTTTTAAAGATGGATTCAGTTGAGCATCAAGCGAGCGCGGAAAGGGGGGCGGCATGGAGTGGAGGAGAGGTTTGGGGGGAGGGAGGGAGAGGGGACCTGGGCGACGGCGTCCGGGTCGTCCTTGCAGGAGGCGACGACGGCCTTCTTGGCGCGGAGGATCTCGTCGAAGGAGGCGCCCTCGGCGACGCCGAGCAGCTTGAGCGCGCCCTCCACCGTCATCTCGAAGGGCGCCGGCGAGGAGTCGTCCGCGCGCGAGGCGGCCAGGCGCCGCGTGGGGGCCCGGCGGCGCGAGGGGGAGCTGCGGCGGGGCGCGGCGCAGCACCTGGCCACGGAGGAGGCGGAGGCGGGGCGCCTGCGGAGGAGGTGGCCGTCGGCGCCGGCGCCGCTGAGGGAGAGGGCCGTGGCCATTTCTCTGCTCCTGGCTGCTCGCGCTCGCGCTCGCCTGGTGCTGCTGCGGTGCGCGTCGGCTTCTGGTGTCCGCGGATGCCAGCGCTATGATTTTTCTTTTTTCTAAGGGGTGATTATTTTCGCCGTCCGGCCGGCTTCGGCGTCGGCTTCGGCTTCGGGTCGGGGGTTTTTGGACACAATCTGCGGCTTCTTTTTTGGAGGAGGCGGATAAGCTTCAAAAGGCATATTTATCTCTAGTACTATAAAATAAACAAATGCGGATCCACGCGGGTGGGCGAGATGCAAACGCCCACACGTGTGGGCATTAGTGTTTTCGAGATGCAAACGCCCACACATGATACAAAAGAAAAAAAAGTCACACAAATTCAAAAACACTAATGCCCACACGTGTGGGCGTTTGCATCTCGCCCACACGCGTGGATCCGCCTCCGTTTGTGAGCGCACAATTCTAGCATGTTTCTAGTGCCACGTAGGACTGGGCTAGTGTGTGGGCATTCACCCGGTCGCCCACACGACCGTTTCACCACATGGGAGGGGCTGGTGTGTGGGCGTTCAGCAGTTCGCCCACACGCCACTTTCGACTCACGCACAAGGACTGGTGTGTGGGCATTTGCCATCTCGCCCACACGCCCGTCTCATCTCCCACACCCAAGGTGCTACTTGCCATGTGTTTTGCAGTGTACATGGCAACTGCCCTAGTGTGATTTATAAGTAGGTGGCAACTCTTTTTTTTTACCCGAACATGTCAGTTGCCATGTATTTTGCAGAGTACACGACAACTGCCCTAGTGTGCTTGTAAGCAGATGGCAACTCTCTCTTTTTTACCCGAACATGTTGTTTTGCCATGTCTTTTTGTAGCTACACGACAACTGCCTAGTGTTAGTAGGTGGCAACTCCTAAGGTTTTCAAATCATGGCAACTGTAGTAAATCAGACCATACATGGCAACTGCCTAGTGCCTAAAAATGGCATCTGAAACTTTTGACATGAGATGGCAACTGCAGTGAGCAACCATGGCAACTGCAGTTGTCCAACATGGCAACCGTAGTTCAGCGACATGGCAACTGCAGTTAAACGAACATGGACAAGGGTCTGGACCATGGCAGCTAAGCGGTGATGGTATCACACAGGCGTCTTGGGACCACGAGGTACGAGGCCTGACGTACGGGACGTGTGGGCGTTATCTATTTCGCCCACACACACGCATGTGAGAGGGATCGGGAGGGAAAAAAGAGGTGTGTGGGCATTACTTGTTTTGCCCACACGTAGGTGTGTGGGCTGTTCCTCTTATACACCACACAAAATATATGGGTAGACCCCCTAACGCCCACACGTGTGGCACTTATCAGCGTCCTTCAAATATTGATGTTTTATAAAACCAAAACCTTATTGAAATATTGTAAAATATCCCGCAACAACGTGAGAGGATGGTTACAAGCTTCCCCTTACCCTAGTAGGAGGTTATTTATAAAATTATTTACCAAACGATTTGCTGAAACCAAAGGCCACAAAAAGTATCGTGGAAAGGGGGTCAGCAATTGTGCGTGTGGGGGGAGGGGCTCCAACATGTCGAATAGCAGCCGATTGGATGGGTTTTGTGGTAGACAAACGACTCAGTGTGCTGACCTGTGTGGTTCATGGTTGTTCGGTGCTTTTTGTTGGTGTTTATTAGCACTCTAGTGGGAGAAACCATGTAGAGAGAGATAGAAAGAGAGAGGATTTGGGAGGGGGGGGGGTTAAAAGGAGTTTATATTGCTCAAGAGCAAAGAATTTTCTACCTACACAACCTAGGGATATTATCAGGGCCAAATGGAGCCAGACCACAATACGAGCCTCCGTTCTCCCAAAGTTTGCTAACAAATGGCTTACATTATTCTGCTCTCAAGAGATATGAATAACACGGCACTCCCTTTCACCCATAACTCTCTTCACCTCCGAGACCACCATGGAATATTGCGAGCGATCTTGGACTGTAGCATTGATCAACTGGATTGCTTGCAAACTGTCGCACTCCATAATGATCGGCAGCTCCGTCCACTGGAGTGCCAATGATATGCCGTCCATACATCTAGCTAGCTGGGCGTGCAAATGATCCGGGCATGACCACAAGGAGTGACATGTGTAGAGAGATAGATAGGATTGAACTGAGTGGGTTGCTCGCTTAGATGATATAGCTAGCCACCCAAAAAGTTTTTTTGTTTGACATTATTATATATCTTATGCATTTTTTGTTTGTCACCTAATTTAACATGTGTGTATGTTTATCAACGAATATGCTTGACTGAGTATCAAAATATTACTATAACATAGTGTCTTGTGTTCTGGCGCTGCTAGAAGGAGGGCGCGAGAGGGCCGGCCGGGGGCCTTTTTTCCCACGGCCGGGCAAGAGGGAAGGGATTTCCTTATTAATTCTTGCTTGATTAGATTGATACATCTCCTCTCTTTATATAAAGAGGTTTACTTGACTCCCAAGCAAGGCTTACTTGACCCTAAGCAAGCGACCCTTATCTCTAATTAACCCTAAGACTAACGGGCTATACCGGCCAGCCTGTGCCATTAGGCCCATTACGTACTCTAACACTACACCCCACCTGGACATGCAGCTTGCCCTCGAGCTGCAGCCTAACCAACTTATAACCATGACTCGACGCAACGCAAACCTAACACCTAAAAACAAGCCTTTTACGTCTCGGCTTGTTTTATTACTCTCAACCTGAAATGGACTGGGACATATATTTTGGACCCCTTAACAAAAGTGGACACCATCCGCAAATCGGACGTGCACGTGTACAGCCACCTGGATCCCATGGACACCATCTGGACAAAAGGAGTGCATGTGTATGGCCACCTGGAAGTGGTTGCAAGAGCGACCAGCAGAGACGCCCTTGCGGCAGCCGGCGGAATGCAGTGGTGCTACGCGGTGCGCTCCTGTTGGTGACACCCTGCCTTCTCCCCGCCGGACGCCTGTTGGTCTGCGCCGCACAGAGAAGAGTGGAGGGCTTGCGATGGAGAATGACGAGGAGGGTGTTGGGAAACGCAGTAATTTCAAAAAAAAATCCTACGCACACGCAAGATCATGGTGATGCATAGCAACGAGCGGGAGAGTGTTGTCCACGTACCCTCGTAGACCGTAAGCGGAAGCGTTATGACAACACGGTTGATGTAGTCGTACATCTTCATGATTCGACCGATCCAAGTACCGAACGCACGGCACCTCCGAGTTCATCACACGTTCAGCTCGATGACGTCCCTCGTACTCTTGATCCAGTTGAGGCCGAGGGAGAGTTCCGTCAGCACGACAGCGTGGTGACGGTGATGATGAAGTTACCGACGCAGGGCTTCACCTAAGCACTACTACGATATGACCGAGGTGTGTAACTGTGGAGGGGGGGACCGCACACGGCTAAGAAATCAACTTGTGTGACTAAGGGGTGCCCCCTGGCCACGTATATAAAGGATGGAGGGAGGAGGAGGCCGACCCTCATAGGGCGCGCCCAAGTGTGGAGTCCTACTAGGACTCCCTATCCTAGTAGGATTCCACCTCCCACATGGACTAGGAAAAGGGAAGGAGAAGGAGAAGGAAGGAAGGGGGCGCCCCCTTTCCCTAGTCCAATTCGGACCAGTCCATGGGGAAGGGGTGCGGCCACCCTTGAGGCCTTTCTCACCTTTCCCGTCTGGCCCATTAAGGCCCAATACCAATTCTCGTAACTCTCTGGTACTCCAAAAAATACCCGAATCACTCGGAACCTTTCCGATGTCCGGATATAGCCTTCCAATATATCGATCTTTACGTCTCGACCATTTCGATACTCCTCATCATGTCCATGATCTCATCCGGGACTCCGAACTATCTTCGGTCATCAAATCACATAACTCTTTAATTCGTCATCAAACGTTAAGCGTGCGGACCCTACTGGTTCGAGAACTATGTAGACATGACCGAGACACATCTCGAGTCAATAACCAATAGCGGAACCTGGATGCTCATATTGGCTCCCACATATTCTACGAAGATTTTTATCGGTCAAACCGCATAACAACATATGTTGTTCCCTTTGTAATCAGTATGTTACCTGCCCGAGATTCGATCGTCGGTATCTCAATACCTAGTTCAATCTCGTTACCGGCAAGTCTCTTTACTCGTTTCGTAATAGATCATCCCGCAACTAACTCATTAGTCACATTGCTGGCAAGGCTTATAGTGATGTGCATTACCAAGAGGGCCCAGAGATACCTCTCCGACAATCGGAGTGACAAATCCTAATCTCGATCTATGCCAACTCAACAAGTACCATCGGAGACACAGAGAGCACCTTTATGATCACCCGATTACGTTGTGACGTTTGGTAACACACAAAGTGTTCCTCCAGTATTCGGGAGTTGCATAATCTCATAGTCATAGGAACATGTATAAGTTATGAAGAAAGCAATAGCAACAAACTAAATGATCATAGTGCTAAGCTAACGGATGGGTCATGTCAATCACATCATTCTTTAATGATGTGATCCCGTTCATCAAATGATAACTCATGTCAATGGCTAGGAAACTTAACCATCTTTGATGAAAGAACATGCGGTGCCCCCATGTTTGGTTTTGGTAATTGATGACAATCTGTATGCACTAATGGTTGCCTTGAGTTATATTTGAAGGTTTTGTAGTCCATAGGCTTTTCTTGAAGTCCATGTGTTGGTTTCAAGGAGTTTATGAGTTGAGCAAGGTGATATTAAGGAATTATCCAAAGATTGGTCATGTGAGTGTTGAGCTTATTGCAAGCATGTCTTGAAGAAGAAGATTGTGTGATCATTCATGTTTACCTTCAAGACATCATCCAAATGAAGAGAGTTGGAAAGATTCAAGGTTGATCAAGACTAAGTCAAGAGTGAATCAAGTTGATCAACTCACAAAGCGTAGAAGATGTACCGAGAGGGATCAAGTGATCCCATGGTATGGTAAGCATTGTCAATTACGCTCTGTGTACTAACCCATGGTCTTCGTGAGAGTTCTTTGTGGGGTTAGGATGCGGTGTGCAAGTTCAAGTGATGCATCACGAAGAGATCAAGTGCTTGAAGCTTGCCTCCCATTGTGGTGACAATGGACTTGTGAAGATGAGCCGAAGAGTGGCTCACCCATAGTGGACTATGGGGGAGCAATCATCTAGTCTTCATCGAGCCGACGCAATCAAGAAAGGTGGTCCAACTTGAGGGAGTCAAGATCGTCATCATCTAGCTCAAGTGGACCATGTGCAAGGCAAAGGTTTGCCCTTGATAGGTTTTCTATTTTACCGGTCTCGTGGTGGTAGTTGGGAGACCGGGTTATAAGATCGTTTGTCGTACTATCAAGGGGGGCTCTCAAGTTGGTAGCTTGATCGTATCGTTAGTAGAGAGCTCAAACCATTGAATCCTTGCATCATGTTTCTTGGTTCTTGTTTGGTTCTCTTGGTGAGTCTTAGAGCTTATGTTCATCTTGATGACAAGCTTGAGTTCATCGAAAACGGAGTTCGCATGCGTCTTCTATGATGTTTTCGGTGTTGGAGGTTTTACCGGTCTTATCCGAGGAAGGGTTCTCACCATTTTCTTATGGGCCTTTTCTAATTTGCTTCTTATTGATATTTCTTTCAAGATTGTGTTATCCCTTGTCGCCAGCTTTCCAACAAACTTGGTTTCATCGAATTCGGAGTCCGTTTGCAAAAGTTGTAGCAGTTTTGGTGTTCTGAAAAGGCTACAGCGGTACTACCGCGAATTGGAGCGGATGTAATTTTTTACTACCGCGGCTCCTACAGCGGTAGTACCGCTCTGGACCAAAAACTCGTCCCAAGTCCTGTGGTGGTAGGCCCGGATGTAATTTTTTAGTACCGCTCGCAAGCAGTAGTACCGCTACCCTTAGCAGTAGTACCGCTACCCCTGGCGGTAGTACCGTGAGGTCAAGCAGTACTACCGCTCCGACGGTTCTTCTGGCCTTTTTGCCTCCTCGCTGTTGTGTTTCAAAGGGGTAGTACCGCTCTGTGCGGGCTGTGAGCATAACGGTTGGATTTTTTCCCACCTATAAAAGGGGGTCTTCTTCCCCATTGGACCTTATCCTTTGAGCTCGTGTTCTTCCCCCATTGTTGACCTTCTTCGAGATTGCTAACTCTCAATCCCTCCATGGATTCTTGCTAGTTTTTGAGGGAAAAGAGAGAGGAGATCTAGATCCACATTTACACCAATCACTTTCTCCTCTGTGTGAGGGGAACCCCTTGGATCTAGATCTTGGAGTTCTTGGGGTTCTCCTTCTTGTTCTGCCTCTCATCTTCCTCCCTAGCATTAGTTGCTTCGGTGGGATTTGAGTGAGAAGGACTTGGGCACTCCGCGTTCCCTTGCCATTGCATTTGGTGCATCGGTTTGAGTTCTCCACGTGATACCTGGAAGTTACAAGTTGATGAGCTTATTACTCTTGGGTGCTTGGTACCCTTGAGCTTGTTACTCTTGGGTGTTTGGGCACCCTAGAGCTTGTTCCTCTTGGGTGCCTTGGAGCCCTAGACGGTTGGTGTTGTTCGGAGCTCAATCATTGTGGCGTAAAGCTCCGGGGAAGCGTCGGGGTCTCCAATTAGGTTGTGGAGATCACCCCGAGCAATTTGACGGGTATAGGTGACCGCCCCCAAGGGTCGCCAAAGTGTACATGTTCGGTGACCGCCCCCAAGGGTCGCCATTTTTACGGGTTCGGTGACCGCCCTCAAGGGTCCCTTAGTGGAATCACGGCATCTTGCATTGTGCGAGGGCGTGAGGAGATTACGGTGGCCCTAGTGGCTTCTTGGGGAGCATTGTGCCTCCACACCGCTCCAAACGGAGATTAACATCCGCAAGGGTGTGAACTTCGGGATACATCGTCGTCTCCGCGTGCCTCGGTTATCTCTTACCCGAGCCCTTTACTTATGTACTTTACTTTGTGATAGCCATATTGTTCTTTGTCATATATCTTGCTATCACAGAGTTGATTATCTTGCTTAGCATAAGTTGTTGGTGCACATAGGTGAGCCTAGTTGTTTTAGGTTTTGTGCTTGACAAATTAACCGCTAGGTTTATTCCGCATTTGTTCAAGCCTAAAACGTAATTATTTTAAAGCGCCTATTCACCCCCCCCCTCTAGGCGACATCGTCGATCTTTCATTTGATCAACGAGCTAGTCAAGTAGAGGCATACTAGTGACACTCTGTTTGTCTATGTATTCACACATGTACTAAGTTTCCGGTTAATACAATTCTAGCATGAATAATAAACATTTATCATGAAATAAGGAAATAAATAATAACTTTATTATTGCCTCTAGGGCATATTTCCTTCAGTCTCCCACTTGCACTAGAGTCAATAATCTAGTTCACATCTCCATGTGATTTAACACCAATAGTTCACAGCACCATGTGATTAACACCCATAGTTCACATCGCATGTGACCAATACCCAAAGGGTTTACTAGAGTCAATAATCTAGTTCACATCGCTATGTGATTAACACCCATAGAGTACTAAGGTGTGATCATGTTTTCTTGTGAGAGAAGTTTAGTCAACGGATTACGCCACATTGAGCCGTATATATTTTGCAAATATTCTATGTCTACAATGCTCTGCACGGAGCTACTCTAGCTAAATGCTCCCACTTTCAATATGTATCCGGATCGAGACTCAGAGTAATCCAGATCGGTGTCAAAGCTTGCATTGACGTAACTCTTTACGACGAACTCTTTATCACCTCCATAACCGAGAAATATTTCCTTAGTCCTCTAAGGATAATTTTGATCAATGTCCAGTGATCTACTGCTCACTATTGTACTCCCTTGCCAAACTCAGGGCAGGGTATACAATAGGTCTGGTACATAGCATGTCATACTTTATAGAACCTATGGCTGAGGCATAGGGAATGACTTTCATTCTCTCTCTATCTTCTGCCGTGGTCGGGTTTTGAGTCTTTACTCAACTTCACACCTTGCAATACAGGCAAGAACTCCTTCTTTGAATGTTCCATTTTGAACTACTTCAAAACCTTGTCAAGGTATGTACTCATTGAAAAAACTTATCAAGCATCCTGATCTATCTCTATAAATCTTGATGCTTAATATGTAAGCAGCTTCACCGAGGTCTTTCTTTTTAAAAACTCTTTTCAAATACTCCTTTATGCTTTCCAGAAAATTCTACGTTATTTCCGATCAACAATATGTCATTCACATATACTTATCAGAAAGGTTGTAGTGCTCCCACTCACTTTTTGTAAATACAGGCTTCACCACAAGTCTATATAAAACTATATGCTTTGATTAACTCATCAAAGCGTATATTCCAACTCCGAGATGCTTGCACCAGTCCATAGATGGATCATTTGGAGCTTGCACACTTTGTTAGCACCTTTAGGATTGACAAAACCTTCTTGTTGTATCATATACAACTCTTCTTTAAGAAATCCATTAAGGAATGTAGTTTTGACATCCGTTTGCCAGATTTCATCAAATGTGGCAATTCCTAACATGATTCGGACAGACTTAAGCATTGCTACGAGTGAGAAAATCTCATCGTAATCAACACCTTGAACTTGTCGAAAACCTTTTTGCGACAATTTGAGCTTTGTAGATAGTAACACTACTATCAGTGTCCGTCTTCCTCTTGAAGATCCATTTATTCTCAATGGCTTGCCGATCATCGGGAAAGACAACCAAAGTCCATACTTTGTTCTCATACATGGATCCCATCTCAGATTTCATGGCCTCAAGCCATTTTGCGGAATCTGGGCTCATCATCGCTTCCTCATAGTTCGTAGGTTCATCGTGGTCTATTAACATGACTTCCAGAATAGGATTGCCGTACCACTCTTGTGCGAATCGTACTCTGGTTGACCTACGAGGTTTGGTAGTAACTTGATCTGAAGTTTCATGATCATCATCATTAACTTCCTCACTAATTGGTGTAGGAATCACTGGAACTGATTTCTGTGATGAACTACTTTCCAATTCGGGAGAAGGTACAATTACCTCATCAAGTTCTACTTTCCTCCCACTCACTTCTTTCGTGAGAAACTCCTTCTCTAGAAAGGATCCATTCTTAGCAACAACGATCTTGCCTTCGGATTTGTGATAGAAGGTGTACCCAATAGTTTCTTTTTGGGTATCCTATAAAGATTTACTTCTCCGATTTGGGTTCGAGCTTATCATGTTGGAACTTTTTCACATAAGCATCGTAGTCCCAAACTTTAAGAAACGACAGCTTAGGTTTCTCACCAAACCACAGTTCATACGATGTCATCTCCACGAATTTAGATGGTGCCCTATTTAACGTGAATGCAGCTGTCTCTAATGCACAACCCCAAAATGATAGTGGTAAATCGGTAAGAGACAACATAGATCGCACCATATCTAATAAAATGCAGTTACGATGTTCGGACACACCATTACACTGTGGTACTCCAGGTGGCGTGAGTAGTGAAACTATTTCACATTGTTTTAACTGAAGGCCAAACTCGCAACTCAAATATTTTACCTCTGCGATCATATCGTAGAAACTTTTATTTTTTTGTTATGATGATTCTCCACTTCACTCTGAAATTCTTTGAACTTTTCAAATGTTTCAGACTTATGTTTCATCAAGTAGATATACCCATATCTGCTCAAATCATCTATGAAGGTCAGAAAATAACGATACTTGTCGCGAGCCTCAACACTCATCGGACCGCATACATCAGTATGTATTATTTCCAAGAAGACAGTTGCTCGCTCCATTGTTCCGGAGAACGGAGTCTTAGTGATCTTGCCCATGAGGCATGGTTCGCAAGCATCAAGTGATTCCAAAAGCCCACCAGCATGGAGTTTCTTCATGCGCTTTACACCAATATGACTTAAACGGCAGTGCCACAAATAAGTTGCACTATCATTATTAACTTTGCATCTTTTGGCTTCAATATTATGAATATGTGTATCACTATACGATCGAGATTCAGTAAACCATTTATATTGAGTGTATGACCGTAGAAGGTTTTATTCATGTAAATAGAACAACAATTATTCTTTGACTTAAATGAATAACCGTATTGCAATAAACATGATCCGATCATATTCATGCTCAACGAAAACACCAAATAACATTTATTTTAGGTTCAACACTAATCCCGAAGGCAAAGGGAGTGTGCTATGGTGATCTTATCAACCTTGGAATCACTTCCAACACACATCATCACCTCACCCTTAACTAGTCTCTGTTTATTTTGCAACTCATGTTTCGAGTTACTACTCTTAGCAACTGAACTAGTATCAAATACTGAGGGGTTGCTAAAAACACTAGTAAAGTACACATCAATAACATGTATATGAAAGATACCTTTGTTCACTTTGCCATCCTTCTTATCCGCCAAATACTTGGGGTAGTTCCGCTTCCAGTGACCAGTCCCTTTGCAGTAGAAGCACTTAGTCTCAGGCTTAGGTCAAGACTTGGGCTTCTTCACTTGAGCAGCAACTTGCTTGCCGTTCTTCTTGAAGTTCCCCCTCTTCCCTTTCCCCCTTTTCTTGAAACTAGTGGTCTTGTCAACCATCAACACTTGATGTTTTTCTTGATTTCTACCTTCACCGATTTTAGCATCGCGAAGAGCTTGGGAATTATTTTCTTCATCCCTTGCATATTATAGTTCATCTCGAAGTTCTAGTAACTTGGTGATAGTGACTAGCGAACTTTGTCAATTACTATCTTATCTGGAAGATTAATTCCCACTTGATTCAAGCAATTGTAGTACCCAAATGATACGTCTCCAACGTATCTATAATTTTTTATTGTTCCATGCTATTATATTATCTGTTTTGGATGTTTAATGGGCTTTATCATACACTTTTATATTATTTTTGGGAATAACCTATTAACCGGAGGCCCAGCCCAGATTGCTGTTTTTTTGCCTATTTCAGTGTTTCGCAGAAAAGGAATATCAAACGGAGTCCAAACGGAACGAAACCTTCGGAAACGTGATTTTTGGAACAAACGTGATCCGGAGGACTTGGAGTGGACGTCAAGGCATCAACGAGGAGGCCACAAGGTAGGGAGGCGCGCCTGCGCCCCCTGGGCGCGCCCCCACCCTCGTGGCCCCCTCGTAGCTCCACCGACCTACTTCTTCCTCCTATATATACCTACGTACCCCGAAAACATCCAGAGCACCACGAAACCCTATTCCACCGCCGCAACCTTCTCAGATCCGTGAGATCCCATCACAGGGGCCTTTTTCCGCTTCACGGAAGGGGGCATTGATCACGGAGGGCTTCTACATCAACACCATAGCCTCTCGATGATGTGTGAGTAGTTTACCTCAGACCTTCGGGTCCATAGTTATTAGCTAGATGGCTTCTTCTCTCTCTTTGGATCTCAATACAAAGTTCTCCTTGTTTCTCTTGGAGATCTATTCGATGTAATCTTCTTTTGCGGTGTGTTTGTCGAGATTCGATGAATTGTGGGTTTATGATCAAGATTTTCTATGAACAATATTTGAATCTCCTCTGAATTCTTTTATGTATGATTGGTTATCTTTGCAAGTCTCTTCAAATTATCAGTTTGGTTTGGCCTACTAGATTGATCTTTCTTGCAATAGGAGAAGTCCTTAGCTTTGGGTTCAATCTTGCGGTGATCGATCCCAGTGACAGAAGGGGAAACAACACGTATTGTATTGTTGCCATCGAGGATAAAAAGATGGGGTTTATATCATATTGCTTGAGTTTATCCCTCTACATCATGTCATCTTACCTAAAGCGTTACTCTGTTCTTATGAACTCAATACTCTAGATGCATGCTGGATAGAGGTCGATGTGTGGAGTAATAGTAGTAGATGCAGAATCGTTTCAGTCTACTTGTCGCAGACGTGATGCCTATATACATGATCATTCCTAGATATTCTCATAACTATGCTCAATTCTATCAATTGCTCGACAATAATTTGTTCACCCACCGTAATATTTATGCTATCTTGAGAGAAGCCACTAGTGAAATCTATGGCCCCCGGGTCTATTTTCCATCATATTAATCTCCCGTCAACAAGCTATTTCTATCGCCGTTTATTTTGCTTTCTTTACTTTTAGTCTTTATCATAAAAATACCAAAAATATTATCTTATCATCTCTATCATATCTCACTTTTGCAAGTGGCCGTGAAGGGCTTGACAACCCCTTTATCGCGTTGGTTGCAAGGTTCTTATTTGTTTGTGTAGGTACGAGGGACTTGAGCGTGGCGTCCTACTGGATTGATACCTTGGTTCTCAAAAACTGAGGGAAATACTTACGCTACTTTGTTGCATCACCCTTTCCTCTTAAAGGGAAAACCAACGCTGTGCTCAAGAGGTACCAAGAAGGATTTCTGGCACCGTTGCCGGGGAGTCTACGCACAAGTCAAGACATACCAAGTACCCATCACAAACTCTTATCCCTCGCATTACATTATTTGCCATTTGCCTCTCGTTTTCCTCTCCCCCACTTCACCCTTACCGTTTTATTCGCCCTCTCTTTTCCCTTTGCCTTTTTCTTGCTTGTCCCTTGTGGCATTTGCTGTCATTATGTCCGAAACTGGGGAGGTTATCGCTGATAATAACATGGGAAACATTGATGCTTTTGATGATCCTCCTGAGGAACCTACTATCTTGCATACTAAGAAGTTTCGAGTTGGTAGTGGTAATATTATTGGGAAAGGAGTTATTCAAAATTTCTTTACTTGTGTCGGTGCTTTGCCCATTATGGGTGGCTCTATTCTTCACAGAACTAGTAGCCTTGCGGATGCAATATCTTTGCTCGTAGTTGAACTTGAAAGGCAATTTCTTCATATGCACCCTTGCATACAAACAATCTTCCTAGAATTTTCTAATATTGAGCACTCTTCTGTTAAGCGTGCCGCTACTATCTTTTTGACTCATGAGTTCAGATTTATAATGAAAGAAGCTAAAGAATTTTTCACGCATTATAGGGTGGATGCTGGCCATCCTCCCATAGAAGCTATCCTGTTTAACCAAGAAGACTTAATGCGCTTACAATCTTTAGACCATGTTGCTTATAATGAAAATCTTAGGAAAAAGGTTCCAGCCGATGTTCTAGTTGACAAAAATTCCGAACTTAATGATGATTTTGCTATTTAGAATAATGGGCTAGGTTTCTCTCTTGAACAAAGGCTTGTGACTTTTTGCCAAAAGAATGCTTGTAATGATGAATTGGTTGTGCAATATAAGGGACCAAAGGAGGAACCCATACCTCCCGAGCTTGATCTTGGGGACTTTTGTCCCATTAAATTTAGTCCCTTTGATTATTTTTGCTTGCCACAAAGAAAACTTGCCGCTGAACGTAGAGAATATGAGAGAAGTTTTCATGACTTGCCCTACCATTATTATGGCAATACCTAGATCTATCCTTGCTTCTATGCCTAGCTAGGGGCGTTAAGCGATAGCGCTTGTTGGGAGGCAACCCAATTTTATTTTAGTTTTTTGCCTTTTGGTTCTGTTTAGTAATAAGTTTTTGATCTAGCCTCTGGTTAGATTCGTTTTTGTGTTTTAGTTAGTGTTTGTGCCAAGTAAAACCATTAGGATAACCGTCGGTGATAGTAATCTGATTCTGCTGTAAAAAACAGAAACTTTGTGCGCACGAGATTAGTTTTCATAAATCACAGAACGTGCTTTTCAGTTGATTATTCTCGCAGTAGATCAATAAACAAATTATCTAGGACTTCCTAATTTTGTGTAATTTTTTACGTTCCAGAAGTTTGCGTTAGATGCAGATTACTACAGACTGTTCTATTTTTGACAGATTCTGTTTTTCGTGTGTTGTTTGCTTATTTTGATGAATCTATGGCTAGTAAAAGAGCTTATAAACCATAGAGAAGTTGGAATACAATAGGTTTAACACCAATATAAATAAAGAATGAGTTCATTACAGTACCTTAAAGTGGTGGTTTGTTTTATTTCACTAACGGAGCTTATGAGATTTTCTGTTGAGTTTTGTGTTGTGAAGTTTTCAAGTTTTGGGTAAAGATTTGATGGATTATGGAACAAGGAGTGGCAAGAGCCTAATCTTGGGGATGCCCATGGCACCCCAAGGTAAAATTCAACGAGAACCAAAAGCCTAAGCTTGGGGATGCTCCGAAAGGCATCCCCTCTTTTGTCTTCGTCTATCGGTAACTTTACTTGGAGCTATATTTTTATTCACCACATGATATGTGTTTTGCTTGGAGCGTCTTGTATGATTTGAGTCTTTGCCTTTTAGTTTGCCACAATCATCCTTGCTTTACACACCTTTTGAGAGAGACACACATGATTCGGAATTTATTAGAATACTCTATGTGCTTCACTTATATCTTTTGAGCTATATAGTTTTTGCTCTAGTGCTTCACTTATATCTTTTAGAGCACGGTGGTGGTTTTATTTTAAAGAAATTATTGATCTCTCATGCTTCACTTATATTATTTTGAGAGTCTTTTAGAATAGCATGGTATTTTGCTTTGGTTGAAATTAGTCCTAAAGTAATAGGCATCCATGATAGGTATAATAAAAACTATCATATAAAGTGCATTGAATACTATGAGAAGTTTGATGCTTGATGATTGTTTTGAGATATGAGGATGGTAATATTAGAGTCATGCTAGTTGAGTAATTATGAATTTGAGAAATACTTGTGTTGAAGTCTGTGATTCCCGTAGCATGCACGTATGGTGAACCGTTATGTGATGAAGTTGGAGCATGATGTATTTATTGATTGTCTTCCTTATGTGTGGAGGTCGGGATCGCGTGATGGTTAACTCCTACCAACCCTTCCCCTACGAGCATGCATGTAGTACTTTGTTTTAGTGACTTGTATATATTTGCAATAAGTATGTGAGTTCTTTGTGACTAATGTTGAGTCCATGGATTATACGCACTCTCTCCCTTCCACCATTGCTAGCCTCTCTAATACCGCGCACTTTTCGCCGGTATCATACACCCACCATATACCTTCCTCAAAACAGCCACCATACCTACCTATTATGGCATTTCCATAGCCATTCCGAGATATATTGCCATGCAACTTTCCACTGTTCCGTTTATTATGACACGCTCCATCATTGTCATATTGCTTTGCGTGATCATGTAGTTGACGTCGTATTTGTGGTAAAGCCATCATTCATAATTTTCATACATGTCACTCTTGATTCATTCCATATCCCGGTACACCGCCGGAGGCATTCACATAGAGTCATATTTTGTTCTAAGTATCGAGTTGTAATTCTTGAGTTGTAAGTAAATAAAAGTGTGATGATCATCATTATTAGAGAACTGTCCCATGTGAGAAAAGGATGATGGATACTATGATTCCCCCACAAGTCGGGATGAGATTCCGGACTAAAAAAAGAGGAAGAAAGAAAAAAAAGAAAGAAAGAAAATGAGAGAAAAGGAGAGAAGGGACAATGTTACTATCCTTTTACCACACTTGTGCTTCAAAGTAGCACCATGATCTTCATGATAGAGAGTCTCCTATGTTGTCACTTTCATATACTAGTGGGAAATTTTCATTATAGAACTTGTCTTGTATATTCCAATGATGGGCTTCCTCAAAGTGCCCTAGGTCTTCGTGAGCAAGCAAGTTGGATGCACACCCACTTAGTTTCTTTTATTGAGATTTCATACACTTATAGCTCTAGTGCATCCATTGCATGGCAATCCCTACTCAGTCACATTGATATCTATTAATGGGCATCTCCATAGCCCGTTGATACGCCTTGTCGATGTGAGACTATCTTCTTCCTTTTGTCTTCTCCACAACCACCATTCTATTCCACCTATAGTGCTATGTCCATGGCTCACGCTCATGTATTGCGTGAAGATTGAAAAAGTTTGAGAATACTAAAGTATGAAACAATTGCTTGGCTAAAACCGGGGTTGTGCATGGTTTAAATATTTTGTGTGATGAATATAGAATAGCCAGACTATATGATTTTGTAGGGATAGCTTTCTTTGGCCATGTTATTTTGAGAAGACATGATTGCTTTGTTAGTATGCTTGAAGTATTATTGTTTTTATGTCAATATTAAACTTTTATCTTGAATCTTTTGGATCTGAATATTCATGCCACAATTAAGGAAATTACATTGAGAAATATGCTAGGTAGTATTCCACATCAAAAATTCTATTTTTATCATTTACCTACTCGAGGACGAGCAGGAATTAAGCTTGGGGATGCTTGATACGTCTCCAACGTATCTATAATTTTTGATTGTTCCATGCTATTATATTATCTGTTTTGGATGTTTAATGGGCTTTATCATACACATTTATATTATTTTTGGGACTAACCTATTAACCGGAGGCCTAGCCCAGATTGCTGTTTTTTTTGCCTATTTCAGTGTTTCGCAGAAAAGGAATATCAAACGGAGTCCAAACGGAATGAAACCTTCGGGAACGTGATTTTTGGAACAAACGTGATCCAGAGTACTTGGAGTGGACGTCAAGGCATCAACAAGGAGGCCACGAGGCAGGGAGGTACGCCTGCCCCTGGGCGCGCCACCACCCTCGTGGGCCCCTCGTAGCTCCACTAACCTACTTCTTCCTCCTATATATACCTACGTACCCCGAAAACATCTAGGAGCACCACAAAACCCTATTTCCACCGCCGCAACCATCTGTACCCGTGAGATCCCATCTTGGGGCCTTTTCCGACGCTCCGCCGGAGGGGGCATTGATCACGGAGGGCTTCTACATCAACACCATAGCCTCTCCGATGATGTGTGAGTAGTTTACCTCAGACCTTCGGGTCCATAGTTATTAGCTAGATTGCTTCTTCTCTCTCTTTGGATCTCAATACAAAGTTCTCCTTGTTTCTCTTGGAGATCTATTCGATGTAATCTTCTTTTGCGGTGTGTTTGTCGAGATTCGATGAATTGTGGGTTTATGATCAAGATTTTCTATGAACAATATTTGAATCTCCTCTGAATTCTTTTATGTATGATTGGTTATCTTTGCAAGTCTCTTGAATTATCAGTTTGGTTTGGCCTACTAGATTGATCTTTCTTGCAATAGGAGAAGTCCTTAGCTTTGGGTTCAATCTTGCGGTGATCGATCCCAAGGATGTGAAGGGGAAACGACACGTATTGTATTGTTGCCATCGAGGATAAAAAGATGGGGTTTATATCATATTGCTTGAGTTTATCCCTCTACATCATGTCATCTTACCTAAAGTGTTACTCTGTTCTTATGAACTCAATACTCTAGATGCATGCTCGATAGCGGTCGATGTGTGGAGTAATAGTAGTAGATGCAGAATCGTTTCGGTCTACTTGTCGCAGACGTGATGCCTATATACATGATCATTCCTAGATATTCTCATAACTATGCTCAATTCTATCAATTGCTCGACAGTAATTTGTTCACCCACCGTAATATTTATGCTATCTTGAGAGAAGCCACTAGTGAAATCTATGGCCCCTGGGTCTATTTTCCATCATATTAATCTCCCGTCAACAAGCTATTTCTGTCGCCGTTTATTTTGCTTTCTTTACTTTTAGTATTTATCATAAAAATACCAAAAATATTATCTTATCATCTCTATCATATCTCACTTTTGCAAGTGGCCGTGAAGGGCTTGACAACCCCTTTATCGCGTTGGTTGCAAGGTTCTTATTTGTTTGTGTAGGTACGAGGGACTTGAGCGTGGCCTCCTACTGGATTGATACCTTGGTTCTCAAAAACTGAGGGAAATACTTACGCTACTTTGGTGCATCACCCTTTCCTCTTCAAGGGAAAACCAATGTTGTGCTCAAGAGGTAGCACCAGACAATCTGAGCACATGCTCACTGGTTGAGCTATTCTCCTCCATCTTGTAGGCAAAGTACTATCAGAGGTCTCATATCTCTCGACACGGGCATGAGTATGAAATACCAATTTCAACTCTTGGAACATCTTATATGCTCCGTGGCGTTCAAAACATTTTCGAAGTCCCGGTTCTAATCCGTAAAGCATGGTGCACTAAAATATCAAGTAGTCATCATACCGAGCTTTTCTCAAAACGTTCATAATGTCTGCATCTGCTCCTGTAATAGTTCTGTCACCTAGCGGTGCATCAAGGACATAATATACGTGCGGCAATGAGGATAATCCTCAGATCACGGAGCTAGTCCGCATCTTTGCTACTAACATCTTTCAACTTATTTTTCTCTAGGAACATATCAAAAATAAATGGGGAACTACATCGCGAGCTATTGATCTACAACATAGATATGCAAATACTATCAGGACTAAGTTCATGATAAATTAAAGTTCAATTAATCATATTACTTAAGAACTCCCACTTAGATTGACATCCCTCTAATCATCTAAGTGATCACGTGATCCAAATCAACTAAACCATGTCCGATCATCACGTGAGATGGAGTAGTTTTCAATGGTGAACATCACTATGTTGATCATATCTACTATATGATTCACGCTCGACCTTTCGATCTCCAGTGTTCCGAGGCCATATCTGCATATGCTAGGCTCGTCAAGTTTAACCCAAGTATTCTGTGTGTGCAAAACTGGCTTGCACCCATTGTATGTGAACGTAGAGCTTATCACACCCGATCATCACGTGGTGTCTCGGCACGAAGAACTGTCGCAATGGTGCATACTCAGGGAGAACACTTATACCTTGAAATTTTAGTAAGGGATCATCTTATAAAGCTACCGCCGAACTAAGCAAAATAAGATGTATAAAAGATAAACATCACATGCAATCAAAATATGTGACATGATATGGCCATCATCATCTTGTGCTTTTGATCTCCATCTCCAAAATCTTGTCATGATCTCCATTGTTACCGGCATGACACCATGATCTCCATCATCTTGATCTTTTATCAACGTGTTGTCACATGGTCGTCTCACCAGCTATTGCTTTTGCAACTATTGCTATCGCATAGCGATAAAGTAAAGCAATTACATGGGACTTGCATCTTATGCAATAAAGAGACAACCATAAGGCTCCTGCCAATTGCCGATAACTTTAACAAAACATGATCATCTCATAC
Source organism: Aegilops bicornis (assembly GCA_021605145.1). Lineage (NCBI taxonomy): Eukaryota > Viridiplantae > Streptophyta > Magnoliopsida > Poales > Poaceae > Aegilops > Aegilops bicornis. The sequence continues at coordinate 673,269,512 of CM038672.1, forward strand.
AACAATTTATATCTCATCACGTCTTGACCATATCACATCACAACATGCCCTGCAAAAACAAGTTAGACGTCCTCTACTTTGTTGTTGCAAGTTTTACATGGCTGCTACGGGCTTAGCAAGAACCGTTCTTACCTACGCATCAAAACCACAACGATTTTTCGTCAAGTATGTGCTGTTTTAACCTTCAACAAGGACCGGGCGTAGCCACACTCGATTCAACTAAAGTTGGAGAAGCTGACACCCTTGACCACATGTAATGCGAAGCACGTCGGTAGAACCAGTCTCGCGTAAGCGTCTGGCGTAATGTCGGTCCGGGCCGCTTCATCCAACAATACCGCCGAATCAAAGTATGACATGCTGGTAAGCAGTATGACTATTATCGCCCACAACTCATTTGTGTTCTACTCGTGCATATGACATCTACGCATAAACCTGGCTCTGATACCACTGTTGAGAAATGCAGTAATTTCAAAAAAATTCCTACGCACACGCAAGATCATGGTGATGCATAGAAATGGGCGGGAGAGTGTTGTCCACGTACCCTCGTAGACCGTAATCGAAAGCGTTATGATAACGCGGTTGATGTAGTCATACGTCTTCACGATTCGCCCGATCCAACTACTGAACGCACGGCACCTCCGAGTTCAGCACACGTTCAGCTCGATGACGTCCCTCGTACTCTTGATCCAGTTGAGGCTGAAGGAGAGTTAAAATCGACCTGACGGCGTGGTGACGGTGATGATGAAGTTACCGACGCAGGGCTTCGCCTAAGCACTACGACGATATGACCGAGGTGTGTAACTGTGGAAGGGGGCACCGCACACGGCTAAGAAATCAACTTGTGTGTCTATGGGGTGCCCCCTGGCCACCTATATAAAAGATGGAGGGAGGAGGAGGCTGGCACTCATAGGGCGCGCCCAAGTGTGGAGTCCTACTAGGACTCCCTAGTCCTAGTAGGATTCCACCTCCCACATGGAATAGGAAAAGGGGAAGGGAGATTGAGAAGGAAGGAAGGGGGCGCCCCCTTTCCCTAGTCCAGTTTGGACCAGTCCATGGGGCCGGAAGGGGCGCGACCACCCTTGTGGCCTTTCTCTCCTTCCCCGTATGGCCCATTAAGGCCCAATACGAATTCCCGTAACTCTCTGGTACTCCAAAAAATACCCGAATCACTCGAAACCTTTCCGATGTCCGAATATAGCCTTCCAATATATCGATCTTTACGTCTCGACCATTTCGAGACTCCTCGTCATGTCCATGATCTCATCCGGGACTCTGAACTATCTTCGTTCATCAAATCACATAACTCTTTAATACAAATCGTCATCAAATGTTAAGCGTGCGGACCCTACGGGTTCAAGAACTATGTAGACATGAACGAGACACATCTCGAGTCAATAACCAATAGTGGAACCTAGATGCTCATATTGGCTCCCACATATTCTACGAAGATCTTTATCAGTCAAACCGCATAACAACATACGTTGTTCCCTTTGTCATCGATATGTTACCTGCCCGAGATTCGATCGTCGGTATCTCAATACCTAGTTCAATCTCGTTACCGGCAAGTCTCTTTACTCGTTCCGTAATACATCATCCCGCAACTAACTCATTAGTCACATTGCTGGCAAGGCTTATAGTGATGTGCATTACCGAGAGGGCCCAGAGATACCTCTCCGACTATCGGAGTGACAAATCCTAATCTCGATCTATGCCAACTCAATAAGTACCATCGGAGACACCTGTAGAGCACCTTTATGATCACCCAATTACGTTGTGACGTTTGGTAACACACAAAGTGTTCCTCCGGTATTCGGGAGTTGCATAATCTCATAGTCATAGGAACATGTATAAGTTATGAAGAAAGCAATAGCAACAAACTAAACGATCATAGTGCTAAGCTAACGGATGGGTCATGTCAATCACATCATTCTCTAATGATGTGATCCCGTTCATCAAATGAAAACTCATGTCAATGGCTAGGAAACTTAACCATCTTTGATCAATGAGCTAGTCAAGTAGAGGCATACTAGTGACACTCTGTTTGTCTATGTATTCACACATGTACTAAGTTTCCGGTTAATACTATTCTAGTATGAATAATAAACATTTATCATGAAATAAGGAAATAAATAATGACTTTATTATTGCCTCTAGGGCATATTTCCTTCAGAGGGGTGCACCCCCCCAACCGCCGATGTTGCAGACTTTGAGATTGCTGCCCACTGGGAAAACAACATGCCCAAGATCCCGGACGCAGCGGACAAGATCGAGGTCCTTTGCACAGTGAAGCGCAGCTGGGAGGAGCGACAGCTGCAGACCATGCATCTCCCGCACGCGCCGACACGCTAGGAGGCCACGCCACAACCTAGCCACCGCCGCCGACACGTGGCGGGTAGTGATCCAAGCCGGAAGCGGTGACGGCGACGGCGGGAACTTGATCTGCTGGATGGGGACGCCTTGGGGAAGCGGTAATGGCGACGACGGGAACTTGATCTGGTGGATCGGGACTCCCGTCGGTGCGGTCGATGCGGGAGCCGACCGGCTGCTTCTTTGCGGTGCGCCGGACGTGGCGGAGAGCCGCCAGCGGCGGCACGCCATTGTAGCTGTGGCGGGCGGTGGTGGCGGTGGATGGCGGTGCGGCGGCGGTTGCTGCCAGCGCGAGGGCATACAGAGGCGTGGCCAGCTCTTGCGATGGAGGCCGCCAGAGGCGGCGGCGCCCTTCTGACGGCGAAGCGGTGGATGGCATTGCAATGGCCCGGCCTTGATCGAGGCCGCTTAGTGCGTGGCGCCACAGCGACGCGGCGCTGGGGCCACGATGGGCGGCCGGTGTGCGGCCGTGGGGACCCGACCAAGAAGAGGCGGATCTCTGGTGCTGGGTTAGGTCCGCGCCCAGACACCTCCTCCGGGGTGAGGATGGCGAAGCGCGACGGAGGATCCCGGCAGTGAAAAGAGCAGGTTGGGCGGCGGTGAAGACATGATCGAACCAAAGCTAGGCGATACCAAATTGTTATGGTATTTGCTAGAAGGAGTTGAGAGGAGGCCGGGGCCTTTTGCCTGACCAGGACAAGAGGGAAGGGATTTCCTTCTTAATTCTTGCTTGATTAGATTGATACATCTCCTTTCTTTATATAAAGAGGTTTACTTGACTCCCAAGTAAGGCTTACTTGACCCCTAAGCAAGCGACCCTTATCTCTATTTAACCCTAAGACTAACGGGCTATACCGCCAGCCCAGGCCATTAGGCCCATTACGTACTCTAACAGTCTTGCCCCCTTTTTTTTCCCTTTCTACGATGGTACATATGTGCATTAGGATTTATATGTATGATCATTTGTCATGTTCATAATTGGTGCCTTAAGTAACAACATGCTCTTTGACGCAAAATGTCTGACTAGTGGGAGTTGTGTATGAGAAGATTTTCTTATTTTACGACATTTTGGTCAATAAAAGTTTAAGAAAACTAAATGTGATACTACCTCTACTATACAATGTAAACATGCACACTTTTCTAGGTAATCTTGACTTTGGAGCCCTTTAAGGCATCATTCATGTGGCTCTCTTTTTTAGGTGTAACACAACTTTCATGAAAAATATATGTCTCGAAAGAACTATGGGCTAGAGAATGATTAACACAAGCTTGCAAAACAAATAACTGAACTAAAAAATGTCAAAGCACATGTTTTTTTTTCTTTCCAAGGCATGTAACTTATGAGCTCTAATGTCTCTTTCTGCTATTATTAGGTCACCTAACACACCCACATAAGGTGCACGGGTTCTTTTCCCCAGAACCTCATCGCTACGTTTGCAACAAAAGGTGACTTGACATGTATACCCGTTTATGCGACAACATCTATTGCAATAGTGAAAGCATTTGTAGAGGAGAAGACGACACTAATGAAATTTTTTTGCTACTTTATAAAAAGATACCTAGTTGTCCATATTATTCCTTGAGAAAGTTGGTTGGAACATACATCTAGAGTGAACATCATGCAAAGGGATACCCACGAATCACATTCTACAGACACCAAGCACTCCAAGCATCCGTGTCATCTCTAGAGCCAAACATTGTAACGCCTACACTCGTTAGGTTTTCTGACATAATTTTGCATGTTACCTCCTCTTGTAATATCTATTTGTAATGAACTGACACTTATGTAATACATAGAGATCCATGTCCTAGCCGATATGCTTAATTGCTGGAGCCAAACCACATCCGTGGCTTATGCCGGTGGTATAAGATTTTAATACTTTTGTTATCATTACACGTGATAACCTCCCTGTTATATTAGAAAAGAATAAGCATTCGCGAAACTAGATGAAATTCAAGAACCTCCTTTTGGAAAGCAACCTCAACAAACCCTACTAGTTTTATTGGGAACAAACCTTGATCTTATAGCAAGTAGTAGCATATACACAATAACAAACCAAATAGCATCACCATTAAATAAGGCTAAACTCACTAGCAAGTGGGCCACAAGTAACATGAGTCCTAGTCACCTTAACCTCGAAGTTTTTCTCTTTTAATAACTTGTCCACCGTTTCCCGGAAAAACACAAAAAGGAAAACCACACGTCTCCCCGCCGTCCCCACCCGGCAGCGACTTAAACCACGGCGCGGGTAGGGTCGGCACGGGTAGGCAAGCCCGCCCGTCGTCCCCTCCCGTCGGGATCTCGCCCAGCCCCACCCCACCCCACCCCACCCCCGTCCACGGACCAACGGAGGCGGCAAGGCATCTCCACCGCCGGCGAGAAATCCAGCTAGGGTTTCCGGCGAGCGAGCCGATGGGGCCGGGCGCGCCGTCGCCGGAGGACGCGGCGGGCGGGGAGCCGGAGGCGTGGTACGGCAGCATCCAGTACCTCGTCAACATCTCGGCGGTGGGCGCCGCCTCCTGCGTGCTCCTCTTCCTCCTCGTCAAGCTCCGCTTCGACCACCGCCGCATCCCGGGGCCGTCCGCGCTCGCCGCCAAGCTGCTCGCCGTCTACCACGCCACGGCCCCGCAGATCGCGCTCCACTGCGGCGCCGACGCCGCCCAGTTCCTCCTCTTCGAGCGCGCCTCCTTCCTCGTCCTCGCCGCCGTCTCCGCCGCCGCCTTCGCGGCCGCGCTCCCGCTCAACCTGCTCGCCGGGGACGCCGCCATCGCCGACCAGTTCGCCGCCACCACCATCTCCCACATCCCCAGGGCCTCCCCGCTGCTCTGGCTCCACCTCCTCCTCACCGCCGCCGTCGTCGCCATCGCGCACCTCGGCATCTCCCGCATGGAGGACGCCCTCCGCATCACCCGCTTCCGCGACGGCAACGGCAACCCCAGCGACCCCAACTCCAGCTCCGTCGCCGTCTTCACCATCATGATCCAGGGCATCCCCCGGGCGCTCGCCGCCGACAAGGCCCCCCTCAAGGAGTACTTCGAGCACAAGTACCCCGGCAAGGTGTACCGCGTCATTGTGCCCTTCGACCTCTGCACGCTGGAGTACCTCGCCGACGAGTGGGGGAAGGTCCGGAACAAGATCTCCTGGCTGGAGGCGAAGATGGACGCCCGCAGCCTGTTTGACGAGTTTGTGCAGGACGAATCGGGGCAGTTGGAAGCGCACTGGCTTGTCAGGAGATGCAAAGAGCTGTGGGCAATGGCCGCGCAGAGGTTCGGGTTTACTGATGATGAGAGGCTAAGGAAGCTGCAGACAAGGAAACTCGTGATTGGGAGCAGGCTGTCGGATTACAAGGAAGGCCGTGCACCTGGTGCTGGCATAGCTTTCGTTGTGTTCAAGGATGTGTACACGGCAAACAAGGCTGTGAGGGATTTCCGAATGGAAAGGAAGAAGACACCCATTGGCAGGTTCTTCCCAGTCATGGAGCTCCAGCTTGAGAGGAGCCGATGGAGAGTGGAGAGGGCGCCACCGGCATCAGATATCTACTGGAATCATCTTGGGATGAACAAGACCTCGCTAGCCTTGCGGCGGATTGCGGTCAACACCTGCCTCATTGTAATGCTCCTGTTCTTCAGTTCGCCCTTGTCAATACTCAGTGGAATGCAAAACGCAGCACGGATCATCAATGTGGAGGCTATGGATAATGCCAAATCATGGATTGTTTGGCTTCAAGGCTCAAGCTGGTTCTGGACAATAATCTTCCAGTTTCTACCTAATGTCCTCATCTTCGTGAGCATGTATATTATCATCCCTTCAGTACTGTCATACTTCTCCAAGTTTGAGTTCCATCTGACAGTGTCGGGGGAGCAGAGAGCTGCATTGCTGAAGATGGTTTGCTTCTTCCTTGTTAATCTCATCTTGTTGCGTGCCCTGGTGGAATCGTCGCTTGAAAGTTGGATTCTTAGCATGGGACGGTGCTACTTAGATAGTGCTGATTGCAAGCAGATTGAACATTACCTGAGCCCATCATTCTTGTCGAGATCTTCACTTTCTTCCCTGGCGTTCTTAATCACATGCACCTTTCTGGGAATATCTTTTGATCTGTTGGCTCCAATCCCTTGGATAAAGCATATACTGAAGAAATTCAGAAAGAATGATATGGTCCAGTTAGTCCCTGAAGAAAATGAGGAGTACAGATCTATGAACAATGATGAAGAAATAAATGGGCTGATATCGCCTCTAATGTCTGAGAGAGAAGACAGTGACATTCTGAATGGTTTCGAGGGGCATGATCTTTCCATGTACCCAATAAACCGGAGCTTCCACATGCCAAAGCAGAAATTCGACTTTGCACAATACTATGCATTTGACATCACAATATTCGCGCTCACGATGATCTACTCACTGTTTGCTCCGCTTGTGGTTCCTGTCGGTGCAGTATACTTTGGCTACCGTTACCTTGTGGACAAGTACAATTTCCTGTTCGTGTACAGAGTCAGAGGATTTCCTGCAGGCAATGATGGGAAGCTGATGGATAGGGTGCTGTGCATCATGCAATTCTGTGTCATCTTCTTTCTTGCTGCTATGTTGCTCTTCTTCGCAGTCCAGGGCGATTCCATGAAGCTACAGGCTATATGTACTCTTGGGCTGTTAGTGTTCTATAAGTTGCTGCCATCTGGAAGTGACCGCTTCCAGCCGTCCTTGTTAGAAGGGATGCAGACAGTTAATAGCTTTGTAGATGGTCCAACGGATTATGAACTTTTTTCACAACCTGACCTGGATTGGAATCTGTATCAATCCTGAAGAAAACTCAAGGTCAATACACACTTTTTTCATTTCAAAGTCATCTACTATCACCAGAGCTTCACATTGTACATCTCTTGTTCTTTTGTATAGTTGTTGTAGATTAACTCCTTTTTTTCTACTAGCTGGATCTGTTCGTTTTGGAAATGACAAACACTTCAATTTAGATCATCTAGGCATGAGCTGTCTATCTAAATTCCATGAAAAAACATCAGGCATCATCATACATGATCAGTTCATCGTCTTGAGATTCTTTTTCTTGTAATTGCCTCCATCTAATGCAAAAAGGCCCCAACCCCAGCAGATATATCAGCGCATGCCACATTTATTCTTTCCATCTTTTCTGTGTTAGTGTTCCAACTGTAAGAGAATTATTGTTATGTTTGGGATTTAAGAGATTTCTAACACTGGGATCTATCTTATGTACTGTGAATTGTGACAGTCAAACTATACTGTAAACTTCTGAAGTTTTGATGTAGCTTCACAAACATTATTAGTTTAGTACCTGACGTGCAACAAGTGTACTGATATATCATCGTTTTTTGACATCCCTGTTCCTCGTCTTTTCTCATTCATATGTTAGGCCATTAGTTAATTTGCGTGTTTGTATATTCATTAACCAGTGTTGATATATTTGTTAATTTTCTGTGTTTGTATCTTTATTAACCAGTGTTCATATATTTGTTAATTTGCTGTGTTTGTATCTTTATTAACCAGTGTTCATATATTTGTTAATTTGCTGTGTTTGTATCTGTAATTCTTTATTAACCATTGTGTTTATATTGATTGCTTCCAGCCATCCTTGTTAATAGAGATACAGACAGTTAAATAGCTTTGTAGACGGTCCAATGGATTATGGAGTTTTTTCACATCCTGACCTGGATTGGAATCTGTATCAATCCTGAAGGAAAAACTCAAGGTCAATATACACTTGTTTCATTTCAAAATCACCTAGTATCACTGGAGCTTCACACTGTACAGCTCTCATTCTTTTGTACAGTTATGTAGATCAACTCTCTTTTTTTTCTAGCTGGAACTGTTTGTTTTGGAAATGACAAACACTTCAATTTAGATCATGTAGGCATGAGCTGTCTATCTTAAATTCCATGCCAAAGCGTTAGGCATTATCCTACATGATCAATTCATCATCTTCAGATTTTTTTTCTTGGAATTGCCTGCATCTAGTGCAAAAAGCCCCAATCATAGCAGATATATCAGTGCATGCTGCTTTAGAATCTTCTATAAGAGTATTATTTTTATGCTTGGGATTTAAGTAATTTTTAACGCTGTGAGCTACCTTATGTACTGTGAGAATTGCAAATAAACTACTCCCTCCGTTCCCAAATAATTGTCTTTCTAGAAATTTCAATAAGTGACTACATACGGAGCAAAATGAGTGAATCTACGCTTTAAAACATGTCTATATACATCCGTATGTTGTAATCCATTTGAGATGGCTAGAAAGACAAATATTTCGGAACGGAGGGAGTACACAGTAATTTCTTTAGTTCTTATATATCTTCACAAACATTAGTAGTTTAGTACCATGATGTGCCACAAGTGTACTGATATATCATTGGTTTTTTTTTTACATCCCTGTTCCAGGTTTATCCCCTTCTCACCTTTTCTCATTCGTATGTTAGGCCATTAATTAATTTGCTGTGTGTGTATCTTTATTAACCAGTGTTAATATATTTGTTAATTTGCTGTGTGTGTATCTTTATTAACCAGTGTTGATATATTTGTTAATTTGCTGTGTTTGTATCTTTATTAACCAGTGTTCATATATTTGTTAATTTGCTGTGTTTGTATCTTTATTAACCATTGTTTGTATATTGATTGCTTCCAGCCATCCTTGTTAATAGAGACGCAGACAGCTAAATAGCTTTGTAGACGGTCCAATGGATTACAAAGTTATTCACAACCTGACCTGGATTGGAATCGGTGTCAACCCCGAAGAAAAACTCAAGGTCAATACACACTTGTTTCATGACATAGACATCTAGCATCACCGGAGCTTCTCATTGTACGACTCTCAGTTGTTTCTGTACAGTAATCTAGGATAACTCCTTTTTTTCTCTAGCTGGAACTGTTGTGTTGGAACTTGGAAATGACATACACTTTGATTTGGACCACGAAAGCATGAGCTGCCATTCGGAAATTCCATGAGAGTATATCTGGGGTTATCCTACTCCTACATGATCAGTTCACCATCTTAGAGTTTTTTTCCCTTTAATTGCGTCCATCTAACGCAAAGGCCCAACCGCAGCAGATGTATCAGCGCATGCCACATTTATTCTTCCCATCCTTTCTGTGTTAGAATGTCCCAATTATAAGAGAATTATTGTTATGTTCATGATTTAAGAAAATTTTAATGCTGAGAGCTACCTTGTGCACTGTGAGTTGTGACAGTCTTAACTATGCAGTAACTCCTGAAGTTTTGATGTAGCTTCACAAACATCAGTACCATGAGCATATATGTCATATTTATATCTTGACATCCTGGTTCCAGGTTTCTCTTCCCTTTTCATCTTTTCTCATCTGTATCTTTGGCCATTTGGCAGTTTGCTGTCTATGTACCTTCCTTTACCAGTGTTCTTGTATTGATGCTTTTGTCTGCCTGTAATCAGAGGCAATATGGTTCTGGTCTTATCTGACTTTTTTGGTTATATGATCAAGGTTCAATAAAGCGCTAGGCGTAGGCCTTCGCCTAGCGCGTAAGTGCCTAGGCGGCCATATAGTTTTGACTTATAGGCATGTATTTAGGCTATTATATGCATATAAAATGCAAATGAGTACATTATTGGCCTGTCAGTACTATATGGCATGATTTTTTTCGGTGGAGTGGACAAATTCTTGCATACACCGCCTAGGCTTCGGCTTATGTCCTAGGCGAGGTATTTGGCGGTTGCTTAGCGCATAAGCGCCGCTTAGGCACCACCATTTCCATCAGAGGTTATGATTGAGAGGTTTGAGGGTGTCTGATGTTGTGCACCTTGACTAGTTTTAGATGATTATGCACCTTTTTCTTTTCTTTCTTATATTCCGCTCTAGCTCTTGCTATTGGTGGCTGAAAATTTCTGTTCTTTTGCCAATAGTTGCAAGGCAAAACCCCTGATCGTGTTGGCTTTTCATCTAAATGTAAAATCCACTCGGCGAATCTTACAGTCTAGGGGGCTATGTGAGCCCATATGAAACTTGTGCAAAGTTGGTGGGTTGTTCCAAAGGACTCCCTCTGTAAAGAAATCTCTACTCTTATAAAAAATAGAGTTGGTGATGATGGTGTGCCTGCCATCCAGCAATATAAGCCGTCCGATTTATATCTGACAGATAGGAAGGAAACAATGAAAATTTTGCAAAAAGATACCCACACCCACTCAACATTTGGAAATAAGGCCTTCCCTCGTTCATCCTTTTCTTCCACAAGATAAACTACTCATACAAATGCATTTTGATGTTCCGTGCAACGCATGGGCATCTTCCTAGTACTTATAAGATATTTGTAAAGAGGAGTGTTACTTTCCACTCATTCAAGAAATTTGAAAAATATCTCACATGCAAATCACTCAAGTTTGATTCAAGATTTCAAGTTTCGTGAACATGACAACTTGTTTATGAATTGTCGAAAAATAATAAACCCAAAGCACTTTCTGTAAACCGGTGCTTGTATTTTTTGATTTATTTTAGAATTTTTGGCGATGTTCGTTCAGAGGGAGATGTTCATGTCACACTACAAAGGCGTATGTGGTAACGAGTCGTCAATCTCAAGATGTCGTGTTGGCTCAGTATTTCGAAGGTGCTCATAAGAGTAGTGTGTGCGCGCACATGCGCGTGTTCATAGAATGAATATGTGGGAGCATGTGCGTTGTACTCCCTCCGTTTTTATTTAGTCCGCGTATTAGCTTTGGTCAAAGTCAAGCTTTATAAACTTTGAAGAAGTTTATAAACAAAAATATTAACATATACAATAACGAATCAATATCATTAGATTCATTGTTGAATGTATATACTTTCACATTATATAGATTTGTTATGGTAAATGTTTAGGGCGCTGCTACAAATAAGCCGGTTGATCTTACAAAAAGATCAACCGCCTGACTAGCTGTCCGATGTAGTTTGCGTGGCCGCTCGATCTCGTAGCAGTGCATCGCGCTATGTCTTCCTCCTCTAGCTGGCAGTGCACGTCTTCCTCCTCACTCGTCGGAGCGGCAGGCACGGTAGCAGCGCCCGCCGCCGGAGTATCTATTCTCGGTCACAGTGATGCCCCATTGAAGCACATCTGCGGTCCGGTGATGCTCCATTGAAGCACCTCCATGCTCCGGCGATGCTCCATTGAAGCACCTCCGCGATCCGGCGATGCTCCATTGAAACACTGGCGTGCTTGATGATGTCTCGTCGCAACACCAGGGGCCCATGATGATGCTCCACTGAAGCACCGGCGGCTCAGATGATGCTTCGTCGCAACACCAATTTCCCGGCGACACTCCATTGAAGCACCGGCGATGCAGCACCGTCGCCGACGAGGATCGACATGGATGCTGTGTTGCAGCACCATCACCGGCGAGCACCGACATGGATGCTCCGTTGCAGCAACTCGCCACCGAGCAGCACCATGGGTGCTCCGTTACCGTATTGTAGTCAATCTTCCCCCAATCTCAGTCATGGATGCTGCGTTGCGATGCAGTGTCTCCGCAGCGCCAGCGGTGGTCGATCCGACGGAGAAGAGGAAGGCCAGGCTACAGCGCGGGGGTCGCCGCATCTCGTACAGAGAAGTGTGCAAGAAGAGAGGGAGGGAGTGGGGAGGGAGACACACGGTTCTGGTCGCAGCAGTCGCCGGCGGCCTCGCCGCATTTCGTACAGAGAAGTGTGCAAGAAGAGAGAAAGGGCATGAGCTCGATCTGGTAGAAGAGGATAGGGGAGGCGTCGCGGGACCACAAGGCGACGTGGCGTGCGAGCGACCCGATTGATTTTTCAGAGAAATCAGTCGGTCGAATCCAAACATTTTTCAAATGTTTATGTTGTTTTCTGTAAACTTGCTCAAACTTTAAGAAGTTTGACTTCGGTCAAATCTAATATGCAGAGTTAATAAAAACTTGTATATACTATATTTTAAAAAAGAGGGAAACACCGTCTTGACCAACGTGCCCAAAAAAAAAAAAATCCACCTGAAAACGCCACTTAACCCGGACGCGCACTCACGCAGAGCAACTCCGAAAACCCTCATCAGTCCTCTCGTCGTCCCTTCACTTCTTCTCCCCCTCCCCCAAAATCCCTCGCATTCTTCTTCTTCTTCTTCCCACGGCGACGCCGCACAGCGAGCGAGCGAGCGAGACAGGCCCACTACTGGCCACCGGAACGGCGTGGCCGTGGATCGCCTCTTCCCTCCCTCCCTCCCTCCGTCCCTTCCTCTGCTGGTAAGCAACCCTGGCTCGGTCGGTCGTTTCGTTTCTCGCCGTGGATGTGGATTATTCTCCGAGTCGATCAGTTTCCTGGCCATTTGGCGCGCGGTGATCCATCCACCTCCATCACCAACACGACTTTCAACTTTCAACCAGCGTCCATCAGGCGGATCCTTCGTTCTGGCTCTTGCCGTCGGGGGTTTTCCGCTGCAATTAAAGCTACAGATGCAGTCCATCCATCCATCCATCCATCCATCCTCGCTTCTTTATTTCCAAGCAGTATCGTCTTCAACGAATTCCACACACCAAGGGCGGACGAACAAGAAAACCTCCTTCTTATTATCCATTCATTCATACCTTGGATATGCTTTTGTTAGATTTTCTCCGATTATTTTGCAATTTTGCTTACCTTTCTCGTTTTCCTAATCACTAGTTTACTACTCCCTTCGTTCGCAAATACAAGATGTTCTAACTTTTCTTCTTCTGAATCGGATGTATATTCACGCACACGCTCTAGTGTGTTTGTTCACTCATTTCACCCCGTACGTAGTCCATATTGAAATATCCAAAACATCTTATATTTGTGAATATACTCCCTCCGTCCCAAAATAAGTGTTCAAACTCTGTACAAGTTTTGGTACAAACTTGTACTAAAGTTGAGACACTAATTTTGGGACACTTTTGAGGGAGTATATGTTGAGGTAGTTGAAGTGCATGTAAATGAAAGCTGGGCAGTTTAATCATGCATGTTTGTTCCAATATGGACTACATAGAAAGCAAAATGAGTGAATCTAGCTACACTCTAAAATATGTCTATGTAGAGCCTGTACTGAAATCCCTAAAAAGGCTTATATTTAGAGACGGAGGGAGTATTAGTTTTGCTATTCTCAGTAGCTAAAGCTTAAGGTTGTTATGTTAGGCCACTTCTAATGTTTCAGCTTAGACAAGTCAAGCCAAATCTTAAATCTGCGCTCAGTAAGAAGCTAAATGATGCCACCTCTTCTGTATGTGTCAATAGCAACCATAGCAAGAACCAATGCTTACCAATACGAATCACTTCAATTCATCTGATAACACTCACTGGTTGCTCTTAATTTTGTGTTCATTCTCAGGGCATTTTCACTCATCTCTCTACATCCCAATCCCAATGGGACACAGCTCCGGAGATGAATCCGACATCAGCGACTCGGAGATCGACGAGTGCAAGGACAAGATGTACGCCCAACTGCGGGCCGGAAAAATGAGAGTGCAGTACGGCGAGAAGGCCCTGCGATGCCCCTTCTGCTTAGGAAAAAAGAAGCAGGATTACAGTGGCAAGGACCTTCTGCAGCACGCCTCAGGAATAGGGGTTGCTTCGAAACGCAAGCCTATGGAGAGGGCAGGACACCTAGCACTCGCTGAATATCTGAAGAATGATCTGGGCATCTCCCTCGAGCCACCGTCGCAGCTCGCCATCGTCGAGAATAAGCCTCCTAAGAATGAAGAGGTCAAGTACGTGTGCCCGTGGACTGGTATTCTGGTTAATCTACCAAATGATCTGAAGGATACAGATTGTGTCAGGGAGAATGAGGATAGGTTAAGATCACAGCTATCGCGGTTCAAACCCCGTGAAGTCACTATTGTTTTCGACGCCGAGGGCCAGACTGATCACTCCATCATCAGGTTTGCCGAAGACTTGGATGGACTGAAGGATGCAATAGCTTTTGAGAACCATTTCAAGGCGGAGCATTACAGCAAGACTGACTGGAACATGCGGAGCTGTAGAAAGGATGATCTTTACGGATGGCTTGCAACATCTGATGATTATAACTCTCCTGGCACAGTAGGTGGGCATCTGAGGAAAAGTGGAGCTCTGAAAAGTATTGGTGAGCTACAATGCGAGGGAACCGCCCGGCGTATAGCGCATTTTAATCGCCAAATGGACGAGAGGAACAAACTTATGCAAGAACTGGAGCTGAAGAACAGACAAAACGAGTTGAAACTTGACATGATGAAGAAAGAAAAAGTTCGATTGGTCGAGGAATGTTGGTAGGACTTACTTGTAATTGTGGGACCGTAGAGGGTGAAAACTGTAAAAGCACCTGTATATACATCTTGCATCTGGGAATGAATCAGACAGAGTTCTCCAGAGAAATCTTCTCCTCCTCTCTCTCGTGACCTTCCTCTCACCCCCGAGCCTCACCCAGGATCTGCAACATGGCATCAGAGCAGGTCGGGGATTCGCTCCAGAATCGCTCAGATTGACGGCACGGAGTGTTGGAAGGTAAAGGCAGAGGTTCTGGGGCCCGATTTGGTGCGGCAGAGAGTCAAATCAGGGTTGCCTGATTGTGTTCTTGGCTGCGGTGGAGAAGGGGACCGGCTGCTGCTGCAATGGAGCAGGGGGCCGGCGGCGGCTGCAGTGGACTGTGGGAGCCACCATGAGCAAGGCAAATAGCCAACGGAATTTGGAGATGAGGTGAGTGGTACCGGGAGGTGTAGTACAGCCGTTGTTGAGGGGTCGAGTAGTATTTATTCAGGCGAAGGTGAGAGTGGTGAGTTGGTTCTTGGGTGCAAGGTTGAGGTGCAGCTAGAAGGTAGGCTGCAGGGTTGATTCACAGGGGAGATTACTCGCTTTGAAGTGGTGATTGAGGGCTGTACAGTACTGCAGTGTGACCCTGAAGAACTTGCAAGATGGGAGAAAATGTAAATGCTCCTGCGGCAGTTACAGCCGGGGAACTTGCAGCTGTGCTTCAGTCTATGGATGAGAAAATCTGAGCACTCTTTGATGCAATCAGCAAGCAGGTCGGAAACTCAAGACCAGAGACTGAAGCCAAGGAAGAGATTCACCCGTTGCAAATGCCACATGTGAAGCTAGAGGGTGCGGAAAATTATTCCAGTTGGGCAGAGCATGCCGAGACCATCCTGATCTCGAGGAACCTTGAGGGGTATATACTGGGAATAGTGGAGAAGCCTATCGAGGAAAATTCGAAAGAGGCCCAGAAGTGGAAAGCAACAAATGCATTGGTGAGAGCTTGGCTTTTAAGCTCAATATCATCTCAGATTGCAAAGCAAGTTGAAAGGATCAAGGAGGCCTCAGAAATTTGGAGGCTCTCAAGGGGACATATTCAGGTGTAGGGAATGAGATGTTGGCATGTAGGATTCAAAAGGAACTACAGGGAGCTAGGCCAGGCGAGAAGGCATTGTGGAATATGTGTCGAACTGAAAAGGTTGTGGAGTGATCTTGATTACTATGATCCAGCTTGAGATGGAATGTGGGAAATGTGTTGAGAAACATAGTAAATGGACTGAAAGAAGGCGTGTTAGGGACTTCTTAAATGGTCTTCATCCTAAGTTCGAGAATAGGAGAGCAGCACTTTATGGTAGTGGGAAGTTGCCCAGTCTAGAGCAAGCAATTGCTGCAATTATAAGCGAGGAAGCTCGGTTGAAATTGGAGACAACAGGACCCATGGCCCAAGGTGTGTCACAAAGGCGTTCAGCTCTCCTTGCTGTCGAGAGTGGTAATTATCCAAGACCAGGAGCAAATACTCATGAGAAGAAGTGCTTTGAATGTGGCCAGCCAGGACACTTCAAGGCAGCCTGCCCACAACTAATAGGAGGAGGTCGTGGTAGAGGCCTGGACTGGCATGGCAGAGGGCATAGTCGCGAGCTTGATGGACGTGGTGGTGGTCGTGGAAGAGGTATGCGGTCAATAGGAAGGGCACACACTTACGCTGTTCTTTGAAGAACCATCTAGGACTGTGAGCATCGAGATGACCGCCGATGAGTTAGAGAAATGGCGTCAACTAAAGAATTTGAGCCTTGGTGATCTGCGCCCCTCGGAGACACAAGCATCATCTTCGTCACCAACCCATTTGGTAACAACTCTTCTATTATGGGATGTGGTGATAATTTTACAACAGGGCACAATGGTTAATTGACTACTGGTGCATCTAGACATATGGCTGGATCTAATAAGGATTTTTACAATTATATTTCTAATCTAAGAAGGGAAAGTGTAAAATTAGCTGATGGTTCTACTCAAGCGATTGTGGGGTCTGGAATGGTCAAGTGCAGTCCAAATATGTCACTTTCTTCTGTCTTGCATGTCCCCGCATTTCCAATTAACCTTTTGTCGATCAGCTGTATTACTGAAGAGCTGAATTGTGCTGCTATATTCTTTCCTACCTGGTGCATATTTCAGGAACTTGGGACTGGAAGAAAGCTTGGGACGGGGAGCATGCGTGATGGGTTATATTACTTGGATAATAAGATATTCCCTACGATGGCTGCTGCGGTGTCCTCCTCACCACTAGAAGAATTTCTACTTCAACATCGTCGCATGGGACATCTATCTTTTGCTACTCTGGGTGAGCTCTACCCTAATCTTTATTGTAAAATTAGCAAGGAACAACTATTGTGTGATGCTTGTCAGTTCGGAAAGCAAACTAGGAGCTCTTATTTGTCATCTGATAATAGAAGTGATGTACCTCTACAAACTATACACTCAGATGTATGGGGTCCCAGTGGGGTGACATCGATAAATGGTTATCACTGTTTTGTTACATTCATCATTTGTTGCACTAGAACTACTTGGGTTTATGTTTTTGCGTCATAAGAGTGATATATTTGAATGCTTTAGAGATTTTCATAATATGATTAGGGCCCAATCATGCATGTGTGAAGGTACTACGTTCGGATAATGGTACCGAGTATGTGAACAAAGAACTTGATGAATATCTATCAAGTTACGGAATTATCCATCAGACTACCTGTCCGGGTACATCTGAACAGAATGGACTAGCAGAAAGGAAAAATAGGCATCTCCTAGAGATTGCTCGGTGTATGATGTTTGCCATGAATGTCCCAAAGTTTTTGTGGAGTGAAGCAGTCATGACTGCGGCCTACTTGATGAACAGGATGCCATCCAGGGTGCTTGGGTACAAGACACCAATCGAATGTCTAACCGGGGACACTACATATGTGGTTCCACCAAAAGTATTTGGGTGTACATGCTTTGTGAAGGATTATAGGCCTTCAATTTGGTAAGCTAGATCCAAGGGCATTAAAGTGTATATTTGTGGGGTATTCTAGTAAGCAAAAAGGTTACAAGTGTTGGTGTCCTTGGAAAGAAGAATGTTCGTGAGTATGGATGTGGTATTTAGAGAACACGAACCATTTTATGGGGAACCAACAGACTTAAGCGATGTGTTTCTGATTTGTTTCTTGATAATATGTTAGATGCAGATCGTGGGACAGGGGAGACAAGAAAGAGGGAGATGATGACACAACATCAAAAGGGATGATAATTGGGGTAATCCATGCAGAAACAAAAGAAGAACAAAGAAAGGGGAGCAGTATGATACATCAAATGCAGCACCCGATGGCCAAAACCAAACGAGGAAAGGGAGATGCGGTGTATACACGAAACGACATACCCAGGAACAAATACAAGTGTTGGAACCTGAAGTCGAGGCTTATGGACAACAACATGAGCAAGAGCAGGAAGCTGACCAACAAGATGATACTCAAAGTCAACCTGATGACTCCAGACCTTCCTCAGACAGTGGTAACATCTCTTCTCAATATGATGACCTTGATGTTCCAATAGCTCATAGAAAGCAGCCACGGTCTAAGGCTGGGAAGTTGCCCTCTAAATTGGATCCATATAAAAGTCTCTAGCTATGTCCCTTATGACACTGTTGGTCCTTCTTATAAATCCTTTATCGCAGCACTGGATTCTGCAGGACCCTTACCACGGGATTGGCAGGAGGCAAAGTCAAACCCAAAATGGAGGGCAGCTATGATAGAGGAGATGATAGCACTGGACAAGAACAATATTTGGGTACTCACTACTCTTCCTCCTAATAAAAGGGTTGTTGGTTGTAAGTGGGTATTTACCTTGAAACAAAATTCAGAGGGACAGGTAGAAAGGTATAAAGCCAGATTAGTGGCAAAGGGGTATAGTCAAACTTATGGACTCGATTATGATGAGACCTTTGCACCAGTGGCGAAAATGAACACCATTAGAGCTCTCATATCTATAGCTGCAAATAATAAGTGGAAATTATTTCAAATGGATGTTAAAAATGCTTTTCTTCATGGGGATCTGCATGAAGAGGTTTATATGGAGATTCCCCCAGGGTTTGTTACACAAGAGACAGAGGGAAAAGTGTGTAGGCTGAAAAAATCTCTATATGGTTTGAAACAGTCACCTAGAGCATGGTTTGGACGATTTAGAAATGAGATTTGTTCTATGGGATTTAAACAAAGCAATGCTGATCATACCTTATTTTACAAGCACAATCATGATAGAGTTATTGTGCTTATTGTATATGTTGATGACATAGTCATTACAGGGAATGATGATGGTGAGATCTCTTGGTTGAAGAAGGCACCGGCAAGGTCATTTGAAGTTAAAGACACAGGGCTATCTTCACTATTTCCTTGGGATCAAGTAGCATATGGTGTACAAGGTATTTATCTCTCACAAAGGAAATATGTGATAGATTTACTCAATGAAACTGGAATGTTAAATTGTAAACCAGCAGCTACACCAATTGAACTTAATCATCGCATAATTGCTGACTCTGGGGATTCTGTAGATAAACAACAGTACCAGCGATTGGGTGGACGACTTATATACTTATCACACACTAGACCAGATATTGCATATGCCGTAAGTGTGGTGAGTAGATACATGCATGACCCACGGTCTATTCATATGGATGCAGTAAACAGAATCCTTAGATATCTTAAGGGTTGTCACAGGAAAGGAGTCTTGGTTTACGCTCATGGACATCTGAATATTGAGGGATATACCGATGCTGATTGGGCTGGGTGTTTAGATGACAGAAGGTCTACATCAGGTTATTGTATGTTTGTTGGTGACAATCTAGTTAGTTGGAGGAGCAAGAAGCAGAGTGTAGTTGCAAGGTCTACGGCTGAGGCTGAGTTTAGAGCAATGGCATCTGGGTTATGCGAGTTAATGTGGTTAAAAATGCTACTAACAGAACTTCATCTGCTTGGTGGTGTACCCCTCCAACTATATTGTGACAATCAAGCTGCAGTTAACATTGTCCACAATCCAGTTCACCATGATAGAACTAAGCATGTAGAAATAGATAGACATTTCATCAAAGAAAAACTAGATGTGGGGATTCTCCAAGTTACTTATGTTAAGTCTGTAAATCAGTTAGCAGATATATTGACAAAGGGGTTGAATGTTGTATCTTTTGTTAAGAATTGTAGCAAGATGGGGCTTATTGATATCTTTGCCCCATCTTGAGGGGGAGTGTTGGTAGGACTTACTTGTAATTGTGGGACTGTAGAGGGTGAAAACTGTAAAAGCACCTGTATATACATCTTGCATCTGGGAATGAATCAGACAGAGTTCTCCAGAGAAATCTTCTCCTCCTCTCTCTCGTGACCTTCCTCTCACCCCCGAGCCTCACCCAGGATCTGCAACAAGGAACATAATAGAAGTATGGATATAAGTTTTGGCGCTGTTTATTTGTCTTTTGCACAATATTTTGCATACTAAATGATCTCTTACTCGTTCGCTGCGGAGATGTTCGCAGCAATAAAATCATCTTCATACTCACTGAACTTACCGAGTTCCTTTTCCCCTTTGATGACCAGAGATAAGACAGATGCGGCAAGACGCCCAAAGGAATTCCAGGAAAATACGTGAAGGTAATCTAAGGTTAAAACAGGAATTGGAAACCAGGAGACAAGAAATCCATAAGCAGCAACATGATAAGTTGGCTAGAAAAGGTATTAGTATTGATAAAGCAACAGCCGAAGCAGAGAAAGAAAAGGTGATTTTACTTGTCTTCTCCAATACTATTTGATGTTCCCAAGGCTATGAAAAAGTAGTAGTAATAATCATAATAATAAAGTAATAAGTTTACCTTCTGTTTTAACTCTATCTGAATTCATGCGTGCTGTTTAAAACTGTCAGAGTGCAAGCGAGAACGTTCTTCTCGATTTAGCAGCCCTAAAACAGAAGAATTGGTGCGAGGAGGTCACACGGCTTGTTGACAAATATGAGGTATTGTTTTCCTGCATCTTTTATGTGTCTGGTGTGTGCCTAAAATGCATTGTTTCTTTGCTTGAAAATTGCAGCAAGACGAAGAAGATGTTTTCAGGAAGCAAATCAAACTGGAAAAGGACTTAACTGGTAAGCAGAATCTTGAGATGGAAATAGCACAGTTGAGGGTAAAGTTAGAGGTAATGAAGCATAAGCGAGCCGAGGCAGACACAGCAAAGGAAATCGATAAGATTTCTGAAGAGCTGAAAGAAAAAAGATGAACAGCTTGAAGCTATCAATTCTGCTAACGAGGCACTTATTGTTGCAGAGCGAAGGATCAATGATGAGCTTCAAGAAGCCAAGAAAGAACTTATAGAGGTATGTGTTTTGCAATTCTTAGCAAGTCAAGATTAGTTTGCTATCTGTTCTCTCTCATGCCTAATATACCGAGCCATCATTCTCCGCTAACGAATTACTCACTATATATGTAGGGTCTTATAAAAGAAGCATCAGGAACTCGATCCACTATCGGAGTCAAAAGAATGGGTGAGCTTGATAAAAAGGCTTTTTGTGCTGCATGCAAGGGGAAATTTGCAAAAGCTGATTTTTGAGAGCAGTTGGCAATTCACTGTTCAAAATGGGAGAATGAGATCGGCAACCCAGATTGGAATGTTTTCAAAGTTATTGTTGTTGATGGAGAGGAAAAGGTAAACCTTGGCTTCTAATAATATACTGATCCCATAGGAGGAAAATGTATACATCTTGGGATGTTCTTTTCTGGCCTGGTTTGATGCAGCTGCTTGCATTTTTGTGCTTGTGCATCATCACCATGAATTTTTTCAGCCGTCGAAAAAAAAGAGTTAAACATCGGTATCGTTTGGATCAAAACTGAATGTGTTGCATTGCTGAGTGAAACCTATTTCCAATAATGGAAATGTTGTGTGATTATCTGGCTGTCAACTAACTGCTTCAGATGTGTGAACATAATATCCCACCTGTAACACTTTGCATCACCGATCTGTTTTCTACAGAAAGCAGATGCCAGTCTGACCCAAAATCTAATAGGCATTCTTGGGTGGTGCAGGAAATATTTCAGGAAGACGACGAGAAGCTGAAATCCCTTAAGGAAGAGCTGGGCGAGAAGGCGCACGACGTCGTGGTGAAGGCCCTTGTTGAGATGAACGAGTACAACCCGAGCGGCCGGTACCCCGTGCGTGAGCTGTGGAACCTCAAGGAGAACCGGAGAGCGCCGCTGGAAGAGGCGGTGGCCTACCTGCTCAACCACTGGAAGAAGAACAAGAAAAAGAAGGCCTTCTACTAACCAACCAAGGCTGCTAATGAGTTCAATACCTTTGTGACTAAAACTCCCACCAGAAGAATTATCCGAATGAATTATTGATACTCGCTTTTTTGGAGAGCTCATCATGATTGAGACATTTGAGAAGAAGACCTTTCAAGTCTCCCCCAATATTGAGTCTTACTCTCTCTCCCACATGAGGCCAAAACACAAGGCATTTTTTTTATGTGCCACCGAAAATGCATCTTGAAAATTGAGTCTCACTTTTTTTTCTTGAGAAGAAGATGCTTTTAGTACACTAGTAGAAAAGGGGCCTATTGACCCGGTTGGTGAGGGCCTTTAGTCCCGGTTCATGAACTGGGACTAAAGGAACCGGGACTAAAGGGTCAGTCTTAATCTGCTTTTTAGTAGGTTCAATCCAACCGGGACTGATGGGCCTCCACGTGGCCTGTCCGCTGAGCTCAGGCAGGAGGGCCTTTGGTCCCGGTTGGTGGCACCAACGGGACCAATAAACATCCACGTCAAGATTTCTATGGCTGTGGTTTTTGTTTATTTTTTTGAAAAGGGGGGGGGGGGGTTTGGGGGGTTTTGGGGGGTTAATTTAGGTGTTTCATATATTGTGCTATAGCTAGCTAATTAATATAGAAAAGTGTCCTCTCTTTTGTCCGTGCTTGGTCGACGCTACGTACTATACATAGTATAGAGAGGACTAGCTAGACACGCTAGCTAGCTAGTAATTAAGCAAACAGAAGATCGTCATGAACATATATGCATACGAGAGAAGTGATATCGACCACCTCTCCTTCTCCGAGAGATTGGTCGAACAACAAGTTCTCGTATATCTATCCGACACTACCGCTACATATATACAATAATTATCTTTTACAATACGGACGCGTGGTCCACATAGTATTCTCCGTCTTCAGCGATCACGTGGTCAAGAAAGAATGCCGCCAATTCCTCTTGAATTGCTTTCGCAGCGATCTGGTGCTAGTAGTTCATCCGCATCCGAAACATCTAATTTTAAGAAGGGGGTCAATACATATATATATGAATGAATGAAACTCAACACGAATGATGGTAATAAAATTAAATTGTGAATATTTTTATTTACGCACTTCATATTGTTTGTCGGAGTAGCCCCTCTCACAGGTCGTGTGGCGGATGGACTCGCAAACGTAGTATCCACAGAAATCATTCCCTTGTTCCTGCCACAACCACTTTACAAAAAACAGAGGTCAATCAAACTGATAATTAGCAAGCATTCTAAATGGTATTGATGAAACTAGCGCTTGAATCACTAGGAGATGCGGCGTGGAATATGCTACTATATAGTACTTACTTTCGGTGTCTAAATTGCAGCTTCTTCGATAGTCCCGTATCTATTTTGGAGAATTTTCCCCAAGCCCTGCCATACAAACAAAACAATTACTGGATATCAGAAATGAACAAAGTTGCTGATATGGTGGATAATGATCGATTTAACTTACTTCTCGAGCATTTCAGTCATGTCCGCATACTCCTTGGGATCTTTTAGTCTCGAGTCTAAGACAGTTACTACTCCTGCTCAAGCTTAATCTCTAGGAGAATATAGTGGTAGCTGCGCACGCATGCATAACTCATCAATATTACATTACTATAACCTGGACTAATAAGGAAACCGAATATGCCACAAGACAGTAACACTCACTTGTAGTTGTAAGGAAAAAGTATTATATTTTTGTGTTCATTTATTTCCAACGATCGTAGCAAGTTGGCCTCGGTTTCGTCGACACGATATTTAACCTCATTTGCATCTATGAGATATGTATTAATGAACCCAATATCACCCACTTGTCTTTTCTTCATTTCGGCGATCTTCAATCTGCATAATATAGTGAGGATATTTATAAATACATGCAATGAAAGAGCTGAGTTATATAGAGATACTTAATGATGTAAGTAGTACTACTTACAGATGAAGCAGGTGACCGTTGCTTTATCGAGGGCCAATTGATTGAAAAACTGATAGAACTCAAATGGAATAGGCAGCAGTTCAATTCCAAGGAGGTCATGCTCCTTTTAACTCTCACATACAAAGTACTCCTCCCATCGACTCTTTGCAGGTTTTCATGTACCAATCATGCAATCTTCGCATCATCGTTGATAGAGAGCTTTCATCTTTGACTAGAGGCTTCCCGTACATCGTATCTTTGTATCTGCACCTCCAAGAAATCATAATGTACATCGTCAAGGGCGGGTAATCTGCAGGATTGCCATAACCGGGCACCATCCTCGGATCGGCGATGTCGCTAGCAGGCACCTTGAGCGGTGGGCACGATTGCTTCGCTTGTTCGACGAGCTGGTCAATTTGTTTCCCAGATCGTCGTTCTTTCATCCTTTGATCAGCAGCAGTACTACCCGACCTCTCCGCTTCGGCAAATGCCTTTCCAATAATGCGCTCATAGTTGCCTTTCGACGGAGACTTGGGTGGTTTTGTCAGGGCAGCCAAAGTGCGCTTCGCTTTGACCGGATCTACCTTCTCCTCCGGAGGTGGATGTCTCTTTGCTTTCAACCCTTGAAACCAGTCATCCACTTCGGTCTGCGCGATCTTAGCGTTTTCCTCCTCGCTCCTCTCGTACGGTAACTTCTTTGGAGTCTTCAGAGAAGGACCGAATCTGTATCTCCTCCCGCCTTTGGCTGTACTGCTAGACGCCGGCAGAGCAGACGGAGCGGATGTCTTCTTTCCTTGCTTACGAGGCGGAGGAGAAGGACTACGACGCGCCGGAGCAGCTGGAGCGGCGGCAGGTCTCTTCCGCCCTTGCTGACGAGGCGGAGAAGGAGGCGGAGTGCCGTCACTCGGGAGGAGGAGGCGGTGGAGGAGGCGGAGTGCCTGACTCACGGAGGAGGAGGAGGAGGCGGAGGCGTCGATTCGGAAGGTTGATGAGATCCTTCCGCCATAGGCATGGAGTCTTGAGCGAGAACCCAGCCGATACTCCCCTTCACCGATGGGGTGGTCAAGCGGAGGTCCTCAAATCCCTCCGTTATTTCATCGACCATCACCTTAGCATATCCTTTTGGAATCGGCCCGGCGGTGAAAAGTTGAGTCAGGTTTAGTAGGATAACAGAGCCAACAGCCGCCTTGACCTTCAAATTGCTCCATTGCGCCATAAGGTGGCAATTTTCAGCATCCGTGATAGCATCCACGGGATAGCTGGCAGGAGCCGTCAAGGCATGCTTTCTGGCTGAAGCATCTCGGTGGAAGCCACGCAGCTGCTTCTCCGCCGAGATGGCGGGGTAACCGGGGAAGCTTGACAGGTCGTTTGTTGTGATCTGCCGCTTCTCGTTCCTCTAGCACCATTACCCTTTCGTGCAGCGCTTTGCATTAGGCTCTGCTCGGTTCTTCCTCCTCTCATGGGTTTTGTAACCCCCTGCGTCCGAAAATCCAGCCTTCCACGAAACGGAGCTGGCGTGCCTCGTGTCCGTCCTGTGGTGCTCGGATTCCCGAGGGCCATTGTGAGCTCATCCTTCTCCTCGTTCGAACGAACTTCCCTTGCTGCGCTGCTTCGATATAATGCTGAAGCCTCTTGACCGGTATGTCCAATTGTTCGTCCGTCCAAATGCACTTCCCCGTTATAGGGTCCAAGGATCCGCCGGCCCCGAAGAACCAAGTCCGGCAACGGTCTGGCCAGTTCATTGTCTCTGGTTCGATCCCTTTATCAAGCAGATCATTCTCAGCCTTGGCCCACTTAGGCCAGGCTACGAGGTAGCCACCTGACCCCGTGCGATGGTGAAGCTTCTTCTTCGCAACATTTCTCTTGTTTGTCGCCAAAATCTTTTTACTCTTTTCCGATGTCTTATAGGCCACAAATGCGGGCCAGTCATTTCTGATCTTCTCATATTTGCCCTTGAATTCTGGTGTCTCATTTTTTTCGACATACGTATTGAGTTCTTTCTTCCAATTCCTGAATAGTTACGCCATCTTCTTAAGAGCAAAAGACTTGATTAATGGCTCTATTCTGGCTTCTCCGGATCATCCTCTAGCGGTAGGGTAAAATTTGACTTCAGCTCGGTCCAAAGATCATTTTTACGCATATCATTGACACAAGACACCTCGTGGTCTTCGTTCTTAGGCTTATACCATTGGTGGATGCTGATCGGGATCTTGTCCCTAACGAGAACCCGCATTGAGCAACAAATGCCTTCTTTGTCCGGTAGGGTTCAATCGGTTGGCCGTCAGCGATTTGTATGATCTCAAACTTTCCATCCGCGCTCAACTTTTTCGCCGGGCCTCGTCTCTGTACCGAAGTTGTGCTCGATCCGGAGGGCTAGAAAAAAGAAC
Source organism: Aegilops bicornis (assembly GCA_021605145.1). Lineage (NCBI taxonomy): Eukaryota > Viridiplantae > Streptophyta > Magnoliopsida > Poales > Poaceae > Aegilops > Aegilops bicornis. Next base: position 673,295,702 of record CM038672.1, read on the forward strand.
AAAGACGAGAGTTAATTAATATGTGTACATGCCAAAACAAAGACGAGAGCTAGTAAGCACAGGCTTAACTAATATATATACCTGGCCGGACTCGGTTTGGTGATCACCGGAGCCGTCCTCACGGTCTACTTCTTCACCCTCTCCTTCTTGCACCGACATTGGGTCATCGGAGCCATGTAAATCATAGCCAGCTGCTTCTTCACCCTCTCCTTCCAGGACCATCGTTGTCGTTGAGAAACATCAACGAAAGCGCATTTACATCACTTCCTTGTGCGATTATGTCCCTCAACAACGCTTCTTGTGCTTCGTCTCGTGGCGGGGTGTCCATAGTTTCTACAAATATTTACAACATGGCAATTATTATTCAAACATGAAAGATATGGATATATTAGTGGCAAACATAGAACTAGCTAGCTAATCACAATAAGGAATCATATTAATTAGTGGCCTCGACGCTGCTTCTCTAGGGTTTCGGTGGCCTCGACAACGCTTCAAGGGTTAGGGGTGGCCTCGAGAACGCTTCAAGGAGGGTAATATCGACCCCCCCACGTGTTGAAGCTATCGGGAGGGGGTCGGCGTTGAACACTACATCTATATGTCCCACAAGTGACGTGGGCATCGACGCCCGCGGTAGGGTAGAGGGTCGTGGATCGCTGAGCGGTCGAGGGTCAAGGGGTCGAGGATCGCCGAGGGGTCGAGGATAGCAAGGGCATTAGTCCCGGGCGCTTCTAGGGTCTAGTGTCAAAGGATTCAACAAAACCATGTCTTCATCATTAGGCAAAAGTAACAGGCACATGATGCTATGAAGCTCTCCAAAGTTATTCTGGAAAGGAATCCCAGATAGGATAATTCGCTTTTTGGTACAAAGTACAGCAAGAGCCTTCCGAATATCGCTATTTGGAAGGCCTTTGCTGAAATTTGTACCAAAAGGCGGATTATCCTATCCGGGACTCGGGCGACGGCGATGGTGACGACCAAAGGGCGGGAAGCGGCGGCCTTTGGTCCCGGTTGGTGGCACCAACCGGGACTAAAGGGGGGCATTAGTCCCGGTTCGTGGCACCAACCGGGACCAATGCCTTTAGTCCCAGTTGGTGCCACCAACCGGACCAAAGGCCTTGTCTGCCCAGCGCCAAAATGTTTAGTCCCACCTCGCTAGTTGAGAGGGAGCCGCACCAGATTTATAAGGTGCGGTGCGCCTTCCTGTCGAGCTCCTCTCTAAAGCAGGCTTCCGGGCCTAAACGTGCAATATGTGCTGTGGGCCTCTTGGGCCTCCAGCGGGCTGAATCCTGGCCCATGGTAGGGTTTCTAGTCGTATTCGGGCCGTGGCTGCCCGATGGGTGGCACTTTTTTTGTTTTTTGTTTTATTTGTTGCTTTATTTAGTTTATTTTGGTTTTGGTTTATTTTTCTTTTGGTCTTTTGCTTTATTTTTAATTCTTTTTGCTTTTAGTTTTAGAAAAAATATAAACTTTCTGTTAGTGCCATTAGTTTTCAAATTTGAATAATCTTTTTGTTTTCTTTGTTGCTTTATTTATTTTATTTTGTTTCTACTTACAACAAAATACTTATTGTTGCTATTTTTTTCAATTTTTTGTTCTGCTTTTCTGCATTATTTAGTTTTTGTTGTTTTTTTGCTTTATTTTTTAATTCTTTATGCTTTTAGTTTTAGATTTTGTTTTCTTTGTTGCTTTATTTATTTTATTTTGTTTCTACTTACAACAAAATACTTATTGTTGCTATTTTTATTTTTATTTTCAGTTTTTGTTACATTTTACGCATTATTTAGTTTTGTTGTTTTTTGCTTTATTTTTTAATTCTTTTTCTTTTAGTTTTAGATTTTGTTTTCTTTGTTGCTTTATTTATTTTATTTTGTTTCTACTTACAACAAAATACTTATTGTTGCTATTTTTATTTTTTTTCAGTTTTTTGTTCTGTTTTATGCATTATTTAGTTTTTGTTGTTTTTTGCTTTATTTTTTAATTCTTTTTGCTTTTAGTTTTAGAAAAATTATAAACTTTCTGTTAGTGCCATTAGTTTTCAAATTTGAAAACACTTTTTTATTTTCTTTGTTGCTTTATTTATTTTATTTTGTTTACGCTTACAACAAAGCGGTGTGTAGAGGGACGGGCTTATAAACCGGTGTGAGCGCCCTTGATTCGGCGAGGTTTTCAAATTCATAGTTTTCAAATGAACTCTGAAAAAGTTGGCATAGCATGTGCATGTACAAAACGGACAATGGTATCATACTAAATCGGTTACAAAGTTGGCATGGTATCATCATAATAGTTGCGGAGAAAGTCTTCACTTTTTCTTCGCTTGTGTCGTTTGCTTATTGCTACCGTAATCATGGATAATCTTCATCGTTTATCAGGATGCTTGGGTCAGCCTTGACTTTGAAGGGGAATTTCATGAAACTTTTCATACTCTTGAGACATGTCTGTCTTGCCCTCCACTCCCGTGGATGTCCCTTTTTCCGAAAAGAACTATGTGGCGCTTTGGCTCATTGTATGATGTATTCGCTTCCTTATCTTTTCTTTTTCTCGGTCTGGTAGACATGTCCTTCACATAGATAACCTGTGCCACATCATTGGCTAGGACGAACGGTTCGTCAGTGTACCCAAGATTTTTCAGATCCACTGTTGTCATTCCGCATCGTGGGTCTACCTATACCCCGCCTCTGACAGATTGACCCACTTGCACTTAAACAAAGGGACCTTAAAATCTACTCCGTAGTCAAGTTCCCATATGTCTACTATGTAACCATAATATGTGTCATTTCCCTTGTCGGTTCTTGCATCAAAGCGGACACCGCTGTTTTGGTTGGTGCTCTTTTCATCTTGGTCAATCGTGTAAAATGTATTCCCATTTATCTCGTATCCTTTCCAAATCATTACAGTCGAAGATGGTCCCTGGACAACAAGTACAGCTCATCACAAACAGTGCTGTCACCTCCGAGACGTGTTTCCAACCAACTGCTGAAAGTCTGATGTGTTCACATGTAATCCGATCGTCGCCTTTGCTCCGGGTGTTTGGAGCGCAGACTGTTCTTGTGTTCATCGACATACGGGTCACCAAGGTAGAGTTCAGTAGAACTGTAGTGTGCTTGAGACCAAGAATATCCGTCCCCGCATATTATTGAGTCCCTTCCAAGCGTGCCTTTTCGGTCGGTCTTCCCTCATACCGCGATTTAGGGAGACCTGTCTTCTTAAGGCCAGGAATGAAGTCAACACAAAACCCGATGACATCCTCTCGTTTGATGGCCCATGGAGATGCTTCCTTCGGCCTAAGCGCGATTCTGAACATATTTCTTTAGGACTCCCATGAACCTCTCAAAGGGGTACATATTGTGTAGAAATATGGGCCCGTAATGACAATCTCGTCGACTAGATGAACTAGGGCGTGCGTCATGATATTGAAGAAGGATGGTGGGAACACCAGCTCGAAACCGACAAGACATTGTGCCACATCACTCCTTAGCGTTGATGCGATTTCTGGATCGATCACCTTACGAGATATTGCATTGAGGAATGCACATAGCTTCACAATGGCTAATCGGACGTTTTCGGTAGAAGCCCCTCAATGCAACCGGAAGCGATTGCGTCATAATCACGTGGCAGTCATGAGACTTTAGGTTCGGAACTTTTTCTCCGGCATATTTATTATTCCCTTTATATTCGATGAGAAGCGGCCGGGACCTTCATCTTGAGCAGGCATTGAAAGAATATTTCTTTCTCTTCTTTCGTAAGAGCGTAGCTGGCGGGACCTTCATCTTTTGCCGGAGGCATGCCCTCTTTTTCGTTAAGCGTTGCAGGTCCTCTCGTGCCTCGTGTATCTTTTGTCTTCCCATACACGCCCAAGAAGCCTAGCAGGTTCACGCAAAGGTTCTTCGCCACGTGCATCACGTCGATCGAAGAGCGGACCTCTAGGTATTTCCGATGAGGGTAGGTCCCAAAATATAGATTTCTTCTTCCACATGGGTGCGTGATTCTCAGCGTCATTCGGAACAGCTAGTCCGGGACCCTTTCCAAAGATTACGTGTAAATCATTGACCATAGCAAGTAATGCGTGATCACCGATACGCATGGCGGGCTTCTTCCGGTGATCTGCCTCGCCTTTGAAATGCTTGCCTTTCTTTCGACATTGATGGTTGGTCGGAAGAAATCGACGATGGCCCAGGTACACATTCTTCCTGCAGCTTCCCAGGTATATACTATCGGTGTCAAGTAAACAGTGCGTGGATGCGTGGTATCCCTTGTTTGTCCGTCACGAAAGGTTCTTGAGAGCGGGCCAATCGTTGATTGTCACGAACAGCAACGCCTTCAGGTCAAATTCCTCCTTTTTGTGCTCATCCCACATATGTACACCGTTTCCATTCCACAGCTGTAAAAGTTCCTCAACTAATGGCCTTAGGTACACATCAATGTCGTTGCCGGGTTGCTTAGGGCCTTGGATGAGAACTGGCATCATAATGAACTTCCGCTTCATGCACATCCAAGGAGGAAGGTTATACATACATAGAGTCACGGGCTAGGTGCTGTGATTGCTGCTCCGCTCCCCGAAAGGATTAATGCCATCCGCGCTTAAAGCAAACCATACGTTCCTTGGGTCCTTTGCAAACTCATCCCCGTACTTTCTCTCGATTTTTCTCCACTGCGACCCGTCAGCGGGTGCTCTCAACTTCCCGTCTTTCTTACGGTCCTCACGGTGCCATCGCATCAACTTGGCATGCTCTCCGTTTACGAACAGACGTTTCAACCGTGGTATTATAGGAGCATACCACATCACCTTCGCAGGAACCCTCTTCTGGGAGGCTCGCCGTCAACATCACTGTGGTCATCTCGTTTGATCTTATACGCAATGCACCGCATACCGGGCATGCGTTCAGATCCTTGTAGGCACCACGGTAGAGGATGCGATCATTAGGGCATGCATGTATCTTCTCCACCTCCAATCCTAGAGGGCATACGACCTTCTTTGCTGCGTATGTCTTGTCGGGCAATTCGTTATCCTTTGGAAGCTTCTTCTTCATTATTTTCGAGCTTCTCAAATCCTTTATCGTGCACAAGATTCTGTGCCTTCCACCGCAACAATTCGATGCAGTGCGAGCTTTGTGTTGCCATCTTCGCAATTGGGGTACAACCCTTTTTTGTGATCCTCTAACATGTGATCGAACTTCAGCTTCTCCTTTTGACTTTCGCATTGTGTCCTTGCATCGACAATGACCCGGCGGAGATCATCATCATCGGGCACATCGTCTGGTTCCTCTTGATCTTCAGCAGCTTCGCCCGTTCCAGCACCATCGTGCACATCGTCTGCAGTGCATCGTGATGTTCAAGAGCATCACCGTATTCAGGGGCACATAGTTGTCATCGTACTCTTCTTCCTCGCCGTCTTCCATCATAACCCCTATTTCTCCGTGCCTCGTCCAAACATTATAGTGTGGCATGAAACCCTTGTAAAGCAGGTGGGTGTGAAGGATTTTCCGGTCGAGTAAGACTTCGTATTCCCACATATAGGGCATGGACAACACATAAAACCATTCTGCTTGTTTGCCTCAGCCACTTGAGAAAATCATGCACGCCCTTAATGTACTCGGAGGTGTATGCATCACCGTACATCCATTGCCGGTTCATCTGCGTGCATTATATATAATTAAGTGTGTCAAAAATCATTACAGAACATCATGAATAGATAATTAAGTGACCAAATTAATAGAAGTTCATCATCACATAAAAATCAAAGTACATACATAGTTCTCATCTAACAACATAAAGCTCTGCAGAGCATCTAAATTAATTAAACCATACATTGAAACTATGTAAAACATTTCAATGCGAAAACAAATACGATCATAATCGCAACCAAGGTAACAACTGATCCAACGGCATAATGATACCAAGCCTCGGTATGAATGGCATATTTTCTAATCTTTCTCATCTTCAAGCGCATTGCATCCATCTTGATCTTGTGATCATCGACAACATCCGCAACATGCAACTCCAATATCATCTTCTCCTCCTCAAGTTTTTTATTTTTTCCTTCAAGAAATTGTTTTCTTCTTCAACTAAATTTAACCTCTCGACAATAGGGTCGGTTGGAATTTCGGTTCAACAACCTCCTAGATAAATAAAATCTATGTCACGTTGGTCGGCATAATTTTCATAAACAATAAATGAACCAATAGTTATGAAAAGATAATATATACCACATCCGAGTCATAGACAGGACGAGGGCCGACGGGGGTGGATACCAAAACCATCACACTATATAAGATGCAATAATAAAAGTCAGAAAATAATACAAGTATCTATCTAAACATACAAGTAAGAATATTTTTCCTTTCAGAAAGAAGATAAGAACAAGAGGCTCACGATGGTGGTGCAGCGATGAGATCGGCGCGGTGATCGACGGCGATGAAGACGGGGGCAGGCGTGACGGACCGCTAAACCTAGATAAATATTGAGGAAAATGGAGCTTGGCGGTCGAGCTTGGAGAGGAGAAACCTTAAGTAGTGTGGCTCGGGCATTCCATCGAACACCTTGTGTGCATAGGAGGTGAGCTAGAGCACCACCAAGCCCTCTCCCCTCGGCCGGAAAAAAGCAGGCAGTGTGCTCTGCTCTTCTTGTGAGGGCTATATATAGGCACCACCATTAGCCCGGTTGGTGGCTTGAACCGGGACTAAAGGGAAGCCTTTGGTCGGTTCATGCCACCAACCGGGACCAATAGTGGTGGGCCAGGAGCTAGGACCATTGGTCCGGTTCCTCCACCAACCGGGACCAAAAGGTCCGGACGAACCGGGACCAATGGCCACGTGGCCGGTCGGCCCCTGGGCTCCTGAGCAGGGCAAATAGCTCCATTGGTCCGGTTGGATTGAACAGGACTAATGGGCTAAGCGGCACGGACGAAAGCCATTTTCTACTAGTGGTAGGAGGCAAAACAAACCGGAGAAAGGGCTTATAAAGATCAATGAACAGGCCAGGCAATAATTTATAAAAGGCATATCTTTTGCAATTCTTAAGGGTTAGGGCATCTCCAACGCCGATCCACGGAGGAGCGGCGAGTTGCTTCAGACCGGCACACAACGGAGCACGATGGCACGTGCATTGTGATTGCCGTGGACGAGGCCGTATCGTACCGTTCCTTCTGCCATCAACATGCTCGAAACCGCGCCTTGCAAGCGGAGAAAGAAGCTGGCTTTGCGGAGATCAACGAGGCGGCCAGCACGTCCGTCGCCGACAGCGAGAAGAAGTAGATCATGGGAGGCGGCCGCTGCTTGGGTCCCACGAAGGCCACCGCAGCCGCGTAACCGGTATGCACAACCCACCGTCGTCCCCGGCTCCCAAAACTAACTCTGATCCATGCTTCACGGAAGCAGAGGCCTCCCTTCCCCTCTGGTTGAAGCATTCCCACGGGTGCTACTCCGACAAGCAGTGCAACCAGATATAGAAAAGATACAGGGGAAGCGGAGGCTACTCTTGCCCTTTCCGCTGAAGCATATATCTCCGGGGTCACGACAATCTGATGAGCGGGCTGACGGACATGGGGAAGATAATGGAAATCCGCCGTGGCTGGTCATATACTAGCTAGTTAGGGTAGCCATGTCGTGGGAATAGAGAGCCACCTTGACCATCCGTAGACTAATTACCTTACTCTGGTATAGTTTTTTAGTTGAAATACGTCCGAAATGTAAATGTTCTTGTCTGATTTATTTGAATATCATCTGGTTTACATGAAGTTTGTCCGATTTGTTGAAAAATTATTTGAAATGGACGCGGATAGCACTAGATGGTTGGCTTTCGCATCCGTGAACGTGGACGAATGCGGTTGTTGGAGATGCCTTGTGCACGATTGATGGAGAGCTATGAGAACATGATATATCACCGGCTCCCACATTAATTATGAACGTCTGACGGTCGACCGATTCAGTGGATCCTGCACATTTTTCTTGCTTCTGTTTTCTACTTACTCATTTATTAATAATCAAATCAAATCAAACAAATCAAATACGGAAGATGCGGTCAGCATCAATTACATGGCACACGTTCAAATCGATCGGCCGAAGTTCACGGCACGGTGACGCTCATGAACTCCTGGTCGGCGACGAGCCTGGCGAGCGCGTCCGGGGCGAGGCACACCTCCAGCGCAATGCTCCCCGCGCCGCACCCGCGCCCGCCTTCGTACACAGTCACCTTCCCTCCCATCTTGTTCCCTGCGCCGCTCCGCACCGCCACCGGCGCGCCCCACCCGAAGTCGTTGCCGAACACGTCGAACCGCGGCGAGCACCCCGTGAGCAGCAGCCTGCGAGCGCCGGCGCCCAGCACGAACTCCGGCGGCATCGCGAAGCTTGGCTCCCGGGCCCACTTCTCGAGTTCCGCCCTCTCATGCGCCCCGTCGAACGACGCCACGGCCCGGTTCAGCAGCCACGCCGCCCGGCCCAGCCCTTTCTCCAGGATCTCGCCGGCGGTTGAATCGGACGCGGCGAGCGCTGCCGCGTTGCCAGAGTAGGTCGCCGGGACGCCGTCCACGCGGCCCCGGCATCCGACCTGCAGGACGTACCGCGTCTCCTCCTCAGGCGCCAGCCTCCAGGCGCGGCACACCGCGCGCCACAGGTGCGCGAGCACGGCCTGCAGCGAGGAGATGGTGGTGCCGGAGCCGGACATCTCGGCGTTCGCCTTTGACACGAGATTCCTCACGCTCTCCCCGGAGAAACGCACGAAGCATTCCTGCACCGGCGGCCGCTGGCCATAACCACGCCGACGCTGCCCCACGATGTCCTCCAGCTTGCCAAATGGTACAGTGATGGGGACGACGCACCTGTCGAAAACCGGCAAAGGCGAGGAGATCTCGCATTCGCGGTCGCCGTTGACACTACGCCGGCTGATCTCCGACCAAGTGTTGAACAGGTGCCAGAAGGTGGTCCCGTCGGCCACCCCGTGGTTGAGCGACATGGCAACAAAGACGCCGTCGTTGAGCTCGGTGACCTGCGCGGCCAGGACCGGGAGGGAGCCCGCGGCGGCCTCCGCGCCAATCATCCCGTTGAGCGGGAAGAAGGACCAGACCACCCGCGGGATGCAGAGCGGGGCGGTGACGTCCGCGACGGTGACACCCGGCGCCACGGCGTGGACGAACTCAGCGCCTTCGTCGCTGCAGCGGAGCGAGATGGTTTGGCCGGCTCCGTCCCCGTGGTCGTTGACAGCGAGGCGGCCGGCGAGGGGAAGAACCGGCCCAGGGCGCGCGCCAAGGACGAGGCGAGGCGGTCCACGACTCCTTGGGCGGCGGCTGCGGGGGGCATCGGCAGGAGGACGCCCTTCTGGTTGTAGTTCACGATCAACATCCGGAGATCCCACGGCGTCAGGTGGATGGTCTCCGGCTGACGCTCCGGCGGCCGGAAGGTGCTTGATTTCGGGCGGACCATGCGCCTGGACATGATCCGGACATCGCCCATCCTAGCTTAAGCTTGGTTGCCCACGCCCCAATCGAAATCTCGCTCAGTGCTCGAAGTTCAGAGGAGGAGGAGGGTGGTTGTACCGTGGCCTTTCAGATTTGCAATTGAGCGGCCTTCTTTTGTTTTGTTCCTTTGGCGGGGGGCCAAAGCTTTTGGTACACCTACGGGTGTAGAGCGAGGTTACGGGGTGATTTGACATGTTTTAATTGGAGATTAGTGAGGCCGTAGTCAATGTATCAACAATTGCCGAATGATTTTTTATTATTACTGTTTTTTTGAGGGGTTTTATTATTACTAGTGCGTTGAAACGGGGGAGAAAACATAACAGACGCTCTTAACCCAGCAACCATCACTCAAGAACATAATAGGTCCATCTTTTTTATTTTTGCGAGGCATAATATTTGTGTTGCCGCTTATCCTCCTTCTCACCCTCGCCGGCGATGGTCTCGGTGTTCACACAAAATAACAAAAAACATGTTTGAATATGGGTAATCCTAAGGCGTCTCTCTCTTTCTCTCTCTCTCTCTCTCTCTCTCTCTCTCTCTCTCTCTCTCTCTCTCGCTTTCTCTCACTCTCACGATGAGAAATTTGTTGTTTTTCCCTGCGATATTTTTCAGAGGTATGCATGTGTAGTTATCGATGTTTTCTTTTCCCTATATGGTTATAGTGGGGTGTTTATTTGCAATCCGGATCGCCGCCGGTACGAAAGAAAAACGGATCTTGCGCTATAAATTATAAGTTTGCTACCAAAATAATATTTTAAAATATTTAACAGGTAAAATTAACAGCATATTTAGATTGCACATATTTTTCTAATAAAATTTCATATATAATATGTTAAAATCGAAGTTACCGTTTAAAAGATATGGATAATTTAGAAAATCATTTGTTTGATTTAAATATATTACAAAATAATATATAAAAATACTTAACAGGTAAAAATAATCTCATATTCATATTCTACATATTTTTCTAATCAAATTTCACATATAACGTGTTCAAATCGGGGTTCCGGTTTAAAAGATATGGATGATTTAAAAAAGCATTTGTTTGACTTAAATATAATCCGTGGATGAATTACCTAAGACATCGGGGGGTTTTTTGAAAAATGTAAAATAACGGTTCGGGTGTGACTTAAATCCGGACGGCGGGTTGATTTCAAAAAAATACAGGGACTTTTGTGTAAAATACGAAAAAAAGATTCGTTTTAACTTAAAACAGGATTGCGGGTTGAATTCTCTGAAATAGAGGAACCTTTCTGAAAAATACCATGACAAGCGACCAGAAACCCAATATGCTTTATTATTAGGTAAAGATGTGTATTCACACACAATAGATATAGTGGAGCCCACACCCATACTTAACTCATTGTCTCCATCTTTCACCTCCCTATCTCTAGGTATTGTTCGATGAACTGTTGGATTGGGCTGGTCCGCCGCGTCGCACCGCGTTGACGCGAGGAACTGGAGCGGACCTTCAACCTTCAGCTTCACAGGTTTGTAGTCTGGATCTAAGGGCCGGAGGTAACAAAGTCGAAGCCCTTTAGTATACGTTGCCGCTTTTGATTTGTTAGATGGCGGAACTCGAATCCCAAATACTCAATGAGTCCCATCATTCAGTGTAATTCTTACGGTATGTGGTCGCTGCAATTTCCCGGTTGTCAACATATAAGAAATCCCCGGAGTATCGTGAGCATATAACAGATCTTGCTTCGAGCGCAACATATTCTTGTGTAGCGGTTGTCTAGTGAGAATTGCTATTATCTTTGTCGAAGGGGCATTTTTCATTTGTTGATTTCTACATTTTGTACGAGTTCCAGGAAATTTTGTGCTTTTTGTCATTTAAGGACTATGGAGATGTATATCGTTTTTTCACTCATGGTTTGATTGGCAGATTATCTGATTACTAAGTTGATCGCAGGTTCACCGAACTCTGGAAAATATGGAAGAAAATCTATCTAGAAATGAGCTCTGCACACATAGATCACCTAGATTTACAAAAAAGCGTAAAATGGATATAGCTGACAGCGAATCAGAGAAAACAGAGTCTGAAGAACCAATGCATGATACGAGGAAGCAGAGTAAGAGGGTAGGTAGAAAGGAAGCGCTGAAAACAAGAAGAAAACACAGTAAATATGATGGGGACCTGTCTGAAAGTGAGGAAGCTCATTACAAGCCTGATAAAAGAAGCAAGTCTCATTGCAGGAAGCATGAGAACATGTCAGAAAGCGAGGACGGTAAAGACAAAAGGAAAACAAAAACAAAAGTACAGTCAAAGAAGGAGCTACAAAGCAGTGAATCTGAATCCAGTTCAGATAGTGAGGATATTGACAGAAAGAGGAAGATGAAATCAAGGAGACATGCTTCAAGTTTGAGGGATGAATGGTTTGAGAGGGACATGAAGGCTAAAGGAAGAAGAGAGTATATGTCACAAAGCAAGCGTACTGAAGGAAAGAGGAAGTCGAAGGACAGAAGAAACGACCGAAGTTCTAACAGTGAGCATGCTAAGCAGACAAAGAAGACAAAAAAGAAGAAGCGTGTCAAGATCGTGGAGTCCATCTCCGGTCCTGAAGAATCAGATTACATCATGGATGAGGAAGTGGTGGAGCCAAAGAGGAACAAGAAATGCCGGAACTAGAGGAAATCATTGCCTGGCAGGGACAGGAAGCCCAGTAGACAACCTAACATTGAGCATAGACCGGTATGTACAGCGTATCCAATATAATCGCTCTCCACCTTGCTTGTAATTAGCTTGCTGAACATAAATGCTGAAAGCAATTAACATAAGTAAATATTTTGCAGGTCATTGGATTCAAGTGTGCGCCTCACAAAGTTCATGAAATTGTTAAATCGCTAAACGGAACACATAGAGAATGGGTGGCTGAGCTTGGGTTTGCCCACTTTTTACATATGCCAAATTGCCGCCTTCCAAGAGCCATAACTCTTTGACTCACATTGATCAGGTTGATTGGAAGAAAAAACATTGCTAATCAGAGGCAAGCACATAAAAATCAGTAACCTTGTCAAAAGGACGTCAGGAGTACCCGATGGTAGGATAGAAGTTCCAATGCCTCGTCATGGACCTGGCAAGCACAAGCTTAGGGACCCAACCGAAGAAGAAAAGGAATTCAGAGAAGAGTCAAGAGGCAGTGGAAAGCCAGTTAAGCACTTTGTTGAGAAGCTGCCCGGAATAATGGAGAGGGGTAAGTTAACACGCCCGCGTCGCTCACAACACCATAGGCACCACCGAACCGCAGCCACCCGCACGCCTCACCTGGCCAAGCGGCACCGCACCGCTACATCTGGGGCCCCATTGCGCTGCCCACTTGGCGCCACTCCCCCGCGCGAGGGAGGCCCGCTGGGGCGTGTCGGCGACACCCACCGCCTTTGACGGTCGGGCTCCACCACCACTGCCGGTGGTAGCTGCCAAGGGATCATGGAGGGGAAGGACTTGCTGTGGCGGCTAGGGTTTTGGCCCTCTAAAGCCACCCACGCAAGCAGCCCGAGAGGAAGAGGGGGAAGTTTTTACGATAAATCAATGTTTAGTCAAAGATCTCCATGCCACCATTCTCCTTGGGTTTGTAGACCATGGACCATGCAGTAAGGGGTTGTTTAGGAGTGTCACCATTAGCACACAAACGCCATTGTCTATCAATTCCTTCCAACAGTCTGATAATTCCCGTAGGTAGATGCAAGTTGCACAAGAAATATATTGGCATGGAGGATATGGCATATTTGAGTAACTAAAGTCGAGCACCTTGAGACAGAGGAGAAGAACTACTACTAGATAGCCTTCGTCCGACTTTGTTGACAACAGGAATAAGATCCTGGATCCTAGGCCTGGTAGTATCCACGATCGAGGTAGGTAAAAGATGCAGGGATCCTAGCTGGCACTCAAACAATTTTTCCAAACGAGTTGCCTCAACATGATCAACATTAATAGGCACCATATAAGATAACAGGAAACCAAACCAACATATATTACACGTATACATGACTAAGAGGTCTGATTATTACAACAACAGTGAGGCAGTTGAAAAAGGCAAACTTAGTGAATCATCCTATCATATGCATTATTTAAACGCAACATGCCTCTATCAAAGTAGTAAGCATAGGGGTCATCTTCGGGGTCTGACCAAATTAACAAGTCAGGTAAGTATGTTGAATGTACTCGCAAGCATAAAACACTTAGGCAAGCAAAATGCACAAAAAATCTAGGAAAAGCAAACAACTGAACCACCTATATATCAAATCTGAAAAAAGGACAATGCATAATAAAAGAGTGTAGCCAACCAAAACATGTGTCATTACAACATCACAGATTTGGGACATAACTCGGTGCAATAAATAACTGGCAAGTCGAGATGAACATACAGTAACCTTGAAGCCGAGATTAGTGTATTTTTTTAAAAAAGGAGAGTATATTAATATCAAGCAGAAATCAGTTACACCCAGCCTCTGCATCAACAAGATGTCTAAAAACATCAAGGATGCAACAACCAAAAAAGAAAAAAAAGAAAAAGAGAAAAAGGGCCCGCCACGGTGATCAATCACCCGCAGTAGTAGCACTCTAACCACCACCAAAGACGACACCCAGACTGTAAAGGAGGTTCTCCAAAAGCAATGCTCTAGGAAGGAAACAATGCACAAGCGGTGTTGTTGCCCGATCAAAGATCTTAGGTTTCCACTCTGGAGAAAGACCGGGTTCCCAAAGCAATGTCTTCAATAAGGCCACTTCCATGCACAATAAATAAAGGCCAAACCTTGGGTTTTCACCCTGAAAATGCTTAGAGGAGCACCACCAATAAAGAAGTCCTCCAATGTTGTTGCCCCCACTTGGGGAGGCCACTACTGCAAGTCACGTACCACCAGGCTCACAAAAACTCGTGTCCAGTCTGGACGGGAACATATCCCGTAAGCCAAGTCTAAACAACTGCCTGTGAAGCAAAGTCTCAATTGCATCAAGACCCGCCTTCACCACTTGCAGGTCCTCCAATCATGTCATGGCATTCTTCGCATGTGCTGATCTCTTGAAAATCATGGCACAGACATGTCCCAAGGTGTCAACAAAAGCAGAGCTTCATGATACCCCGATGAACATGACCGGCCCATATCCAATCAAAGTGTCCAAAGAGCGCTATATGCGCCAGTCCTTGTTTTCTTTCGAAGGATAAGTCTGGAACTCACTGATGGCCAGATCAAAGAGGATTAGCATAAGTCTAGAACTCACTGATGGCCAGATCAAAGAGGACCAACCGCAGGTAGAACAGACACTTCGGGCAAAGACTACTAGGGCCACCGGCTGGTCCTTTCCCTCCACCTAGCTCAAGCCGGCCTGGCACGACCCACAATAATGCTGGAACTAGTGCACGGAAGGCAGATGAACATCGTTGACGCACACCCGTCGAGCCCAGACCCAGCCAACCACGAGAGAGTGGAGGCGGGTTGAAACCCGACGGTCAGGAGCAACGGCAGCCCACCTGGACACAGCTGCCATCACGGGAGGTAGTTCCAGCAGGCGGCCATCCATCCAGATTGGATCTGAGATGTCCCAACTAGAGACCAGCCACACCACGACCAGGATGCGACCATGTCTGCGCTGGCTATGGTCCACAGACTCGGCACTCTGCATCCGTGAGAGGAGGATCTTGTTGGCGGCTACTGGGGAACGCATATCAGCGATGGATCCCACGAGCATCGTAACACGACGTGGGAGGGAGAGAAGAATCTCCCCGCTGCCGCCGAGCGCCGCACAGGGTTTTGCCCTGGTGGGACTGGCCGATGGCGGCGAGGGGAAGGGGAAGGGGAAGGAGGAGGGGTGGTTTGCCTTGAGAAGTTGAGGTCACCGCCCCTGTCGCCGCTCGGCCCTGAGAAGTTGAGATCAGTGTAAATAACCACCAAAACGAGTGTCGGTGGCAAGACACTACATAATCGGTGGGATCACATAAGTATTCTTCAGAAAAGAAAACCCCACTGAAATGAGTGTCATAAGGGCGTTTCTAACCAATCACCTATAACCGGTTAGTGGAGTATATTTAGCTTTTTACTCCACTAACCGGCGCCTAGTCGATCTCCAATTTGGCCTAACGGAGTATAAATAAAAAATTACTCCTCTCCCTAAAAATTTCCCTATTTTTACTTCCTCTTTGCTCTGCCGAGTAAAACGACGCAGCTTTCCTCTACTACCTCTCCCTCCCGTCCCGCGCCGCATCTTTGCCCCCGCCTCCCCTCCTACCCCTCCCCCTCCCCGCCGGCAGCCGGCCGCCGGGGAAGCCTTGTAGGCCTCCGCCGCTGTCCTCCATCATCTCCTCGTTCCTCCACGGCAAAAAAATTGAGGGGATCTGCGGCTGCTGTGGCCGCCGCCGAATTTGGCGTCCCCGACCACTGGCGGCTGCGCCTTGCCATGGATTGGCCCAGAAGAGGCCCACACAAGGGCAAAGCCTCCACGTCGCATGACTCTTCCTCTAGCCACTATAATTGTTCCCATCGTTAGTTCGCTGGCAAATACACGGCCGATCGTCGCCCGGGCTCGATGCTTGCACAACGGCTCGCCAGCTCGCAGTTGTCGGTCATACAGTGCGACGACTGCACACGGCAAGTGGTGCGCTGAGTTTCTACCACACCGAAACATCACGGATGGGTGTTCTTCAAATGCACAAACAATGAGGCATGTGCTTGTTTTGATTCCGTTTTTCACGGGATTCAGTTCAATTTCGGTAGCTCATTGATGCTCAACTATGTGTGTGGGATGATGGATGCTCATTTTGGTATTGGGAAGAAGAATACATCAATCTATCGGTAACACGAAAATTAATAGATGTTCGTGCACTCGTTGCTACAATTGAGGATAGAGATGAGACTAGATGTGAGATTAGAGAAGAAACGTCTACTTCTTTAGAATCGAAGAAGAAGAATGAAGTGTGCAAGATCAAGAATCCGTATACCAACAACGAAGGCATCGAGAAGATATTAATCCAACTAGTGGGAGCAGTTATGGAAATTGGATATCTTCTAAAATGTCTAATTATGGTTTTTGTTTTCTTTGGTCTTACTCTTCTAGCAAAGAATTGGTGAATTATTACGTAATCCAATGTCGTTAAATGAAATAAAGAAGCAAAAAAATGTGTTTCGGTGGCTGAAACTAAAATGCAAATGAAAAAAATTACTCCGCTAAGTTTTATGGGATCGCCTAGGTCTGATCAAAACTTATTGAAGTATATATACTGCACTAAGCCTATTACTCCGTTAACTTTTAGGGGATCGATTAGAGCTGGCCTAGTATGGAATGAACTGGCTCGGGTAGATATTCTTCAGCAAGAAACACTCCTTCTCTTTTGATTCCAATGATGTTTGCTGGTCGCCACGATGATGAATAGTGCGGATCCGATCCCGCTCAGATCCTAGACCCAAACCCCACCCTTCACCAAGGCCCAGAAATGGTCCAAGACCACCCCTTAAAAAGAAGTAGTAGAAGAACTTGGTCAAAAACCCTAAGGCTGGTTGTAATGGGGAGTATCATATATTAGTATCATGCATATGATACTAGTGTATGATACTACCTTCCTAATGCATAGTATTATATATTAGTATTATGTAGTCCTTTATTTATTGTCATGCATGATACATAGTAGCATAGCATTTATTATGATACGGTATCATGATATGATACTCAACACTCTCTTTCTTCATTTAATTATATGACACCTCATCAAAATTGCCTAGTTGGCATGCATGATACTAGCTACGACCAGGCTAACATGAAGGAACTCGTTCTCTCGCCGCTGACTAATTAGTGACCCAGCCCTTGACTCAATTCCGTCCAATCCCCTTCTCCTCTTCTATCTTCTCTAACGTCAAGCCACGGATCGGCTGCTAGGTCTCCACGGAATGGGGACAGAGGCAGGGATTGCGCGGCTCCGCCCCTTGGCGGCCTCGGGCAAAGGACTGAGAGATCCGTTGGTGCCGGTAAGTTGTTTCATCTTCTCTCTGTTTTCCCCCATAGACCTAGCTCTGCTTTGGGAGGAATCAGTGGAACATACCACCTGGAACCATCATATGAGTAGGTAGTTGGCCATGTTTGCCCATTTCAGTTGCTGAAATCTAGTTGCAGGGGCGCCGTTCAGTTCAGTTGTACGTACTACTTCGAGCTGGGTGAAGCAGGGGACCCTGTTTTTGCCCCCGTAGACCTAGACCTAGCTCTTAGGTTGCGTGGTTCGGAATATGTTGCTGCAAGAGAGTGTGCTGGTTTTGCTTCTAAACCTGATAGGTTGTACTACTACTATCAATTTCGCGAGAAATGAAATTGGGGGCTCTTAATTCAGGAAGAGGCATTCTAAAGTGTGTGTGTGTGTGTTTGCTTGTTGTTTTTTGATGCAGCCGAAGCAACCACCAGTTACGTTGATGGACAAGTTCAGGTCCGTGGTGAAGGTACATAACCTGCCTAAAATCACTTCATTTTGTTATGCATTGTACACTCAAGCAAACAGAGGAGATTTGAACGATGATCAAACAAATCATTGATCATTGGCAGTGGGTACTTGTTCTTGATCGTCACTTCATTCAATGCACGATAATCAACAACCATTCTCAAAGATCCATCCTTCTTTTCAACCAATAGCACTGGAGCTCCCCACGGTGATGAACTTCGTCGAATGTAACCTTTCTCCAAAAACTCTTTAATCTACTTCTTAATCTCCTCCAGATCATTTGCGGGCATCCGGTATGGTCTCTTCGATATCGGTCCGG